>CM062808.1:191172557-192468813 GCA_031772625.1 Pinus tabuliformis
CACTTGACTCATTCCCATATTTGGCATAGTTGTAAAAGATGAGGGAATAGTTTCCCTGTACCATGGAAAATTAACATCCCAGAGATCTGATGTTCCTGTAGCCAGTACTTCAGAAATTACGTTTTTCTCCATGGCCGTGTTTTCAGGGTTAGTCTCTTTATTTACCTTGCCATTGTCGGGCAACATCTCCAAAAAGCTCTGTACTAGTGCAGGGTGAAAAGTAAACCCACATCTGTTCATATTATAGTCACACATGAACATATTTTTGTAATAATTAGGTGCTTGTAATTGAGAAGTATCAAGAAATCTAATTTGTGATAATTTATCAGCACAAGCACGCATGGATGATACATCTCCCTTGACAGAAGTTATACATTCAGCATAAGGGCCAGATGAAATTTGGGTAAACAGAGTCTAATACCAGCAATGGCAATTTAGTCTCTGAGCATGCATGCCCTGGTAACTAACTAACTATGTCCAAATATGGTCCTATCATGTTTTGGTTCTCCATCTAGAAAACTGTGTATAGGTCTTGAAAACTCAAATCCACGAGCCTACAATTAAAATCAAATGAAACTCAAATCAAGAGATTAAAACACACACAATAAAAGCAAAACAGAGCAAGGCTTTACATGATGAATCAGGGCATAACAAAACAAGATTTATCAAGATATGAAGAAGCAGACAGAACACTGAATATCACATAAATAGAGACTACCCTCATCAACAAGCCTGTTCTGTAAGCACAACATACCAGTCTATACGAACTGCTACTTATATCTTCCTTTTCCTATATATATAGGTCATGTCTATTTTCCTATGTTCCCTATGATTCCCATAGGTCATTCACCAAATATATGGTGTACAGGTTGTAGCTCAAACGACATATGTAATAAATAGTGATATGTAACTAGTTCAAATCGCATAGTAGTAAGATGAGCTATCATACCATACGTAAGTTGTACCCATGATCTCTACTAATATAGTGTGATTTTATATTACTATAGAACCAAGCAGTGTGTAAGTTGTATTACTTATGGTATTCATTCTACTTGATCTGATATGGAACTCATATGATACTAGCTCGATATAGTGTGATTACCAGTAATTACATAAGATAGGTTATATGCAGTTATAGAGCTTAAGTAGCTTACCTCCTCTCTTATATTGGAATAATGAAACAAGCGTATTCTTAACATAACGTATAAGGATAACATAGCCACTATGTTTCACGTAATGTAATGGGCTTGATTAGGTTATAACTATAGCTTAAGACTCTGAGTAATAAACATATTAGCAATCACAGTCATAACTATAGGAAACAAGTGTAATCAGGCTGATCTGGACTTGTAAGCACTATACTAGTTATGTAGAAAGCTTTGGTAACTAGTGTGTAAAAGGACTGTTACTTGCTCTGTAAGCTCTTATAAGTGCTAGTTGTGTTAAAGGTTTATAGTGTTTATTATAAATATACCTGTAATGAATAAGCATCCACATGTGCTACACTACTTCTCAGGTTCTCCAGTTCCTGTGTTTTTCCATCCAACTCTTTTGCAATCTCATCTCTGCACTCATCTTTTAATCTATTATCTGCTTGAAATTTTGCAATCAAGGCACTCATGACTTTGATCCTGGTCTCCAAGACTACTTGCTCAGTAGCATTGATTTTCTCTTTAAGGTGGGATTTAGGTAATTTGACAATACCTTTGGCTTTGGCCCCATACTCCAAGGTGCTAATTGTTTTTTGAATGTCATATCAGACATATTATTAACATAACATATAACGATAACACAAGCACTATGTTTCACGTAATGTAATGGGCTTGATTAGGTTATCACTATAGCTTAAAACTCTGAGTAATAAACATACTAGCAATCACAGTCATAAGTATATAAAACAAGTGTAATGAGGCTGATCTGGAGTTGTAAGCACTGTAACTAGTTTTAACTTGATGCAGGGACTTGCTGCCTCGCAGCTTCCCTTGTTTCATATATAACTGCAAAATGAATTATATGCTAAATTGGTAAAGTTTGTAATACTTATGGGAGTTTATTTTGCAGGTCTAAAGTTGAAAGGATATGGTTATTAACAATGCTATATATTACAGTTGGAAAAGTCAATTGTATATCAAAAAATATTAAAAATAACAACACAACAGTATATAAATTGAAAAGTTATATTAGGGTTATAGATTAAAATTTGAATATCTTAAAAATATGATACAGTTTTAAAAAATCAAAATCTATATAAAATAATATTTTAAATTTTTTTATATTGAGTGGGAATGATGAATAGAAAATGAAAACAATGATAAATTCATAAAGCGGAATGTATATTATTTAAGCTATTCTGTCTTTTTTATTTTATTATAAAGTCTTATTAAGAAACTCTAGGAATTCAACATAAATTCTTGAAAAGAGTTAAAATTTAAATACATGTGTATTAATTAGGAAAAGGAATATAAAGAGGAAAGAGTTAATAAGATCGGCATCATGAACAAAATTATGGAGATAAGATATGAATTTGGTGGATGAATGTGTTAAATAAGGTATTGAGGAAAAGGTGATTATTTTTGTTACCACTTTTTTAATAGTAGAGTTTAGATACATATATTTTATGATATCTAGTAGGGTGTAGAGAAGGGATAAGATAAAATAATTTATAGTTTTGTATAAGTTATATTTTTATAAATTGTGAAGAAATAGTATGGAAATATTGTTTCAATATTTCTAGAACAAAGAGAGAGTCTAATGGTTACCACAATCTCGTTGTGGAGGGGGATTCCCAACTCGTTATTGACATGCTGAAGAAACTACAGTGCGGAAAGCCGTGGGATCAGGTTGCCAAGAGCTGGCGGGTTGCTGCTATTATACAAGATATTGCGGAGCAACTTCGAAGGATTGATTACATAACACTTGCTCATGTGTTGCGCCGTGGCAATCGGGCGGCTGACTACTTGGCCAACTGGGCTACTGCTGATTCACGTAGTGTGCTGGATGGTAGTTGGGGCTCCTTCCATCACGACCAACGCTGGAGTGAGCTGGCCGCCATCCTCCGCCAGGATAATGATGAGGCCATGGGGGGCGACATGACAGCATAACATTTACACTATCATGATCATGAGTGGCACGACTCTGCAACCCACCTGCCAGCTTAATTTATTGATGGCATGCGCGAAACTGCCCTCCTCCAGATTGACGGCAGTTTGGGTACAGTGGTGGGTATGTGGTGGCATGGGCAGGACAGCCTGCACATCATATCCCAGCTCTCCTCCTGCGACGTGTGCAAACGACAGTACTTACCAAGATGATCGAGGGTGGTGGACAGGTATTACTATCCATGCAACTGGCTTCTTCCGCAGCTCTTATATTACGCATCTTGGTCTTCTGTCTCGCCTATCTTTTCTGTGGATTTTCGAAATTTCTTTCTCTGCAAGTATGGCTGCACTTCCCTCTGAGGGTCGCCGAACGCGCAGTCAGGGACTGCCTCTGGGGATGCCTGCCGAGGAAGAAGGTCTGCGTTATACCCCTATCGACCTCTCTGAGGACTCTGTAGATGTGGGTGACCCCGCAGGGGAGAGGTCTGGAGGTGCACCGCGCAGGATGCCTACGGGTGGCAAGGTTGGCAAGTGGTTGCGGCGGAATGAGGTTGGAGCGGATGAAGATGAGGAAGATGAAGATAGTAGACATCCGGATGTTGCTGCCGAAGTAGGCCGTGGTGGGCGAGGGCGCGGCCGAGGTCGCAAGGGACGAGGCAGGGGCCGAGGAAGGGGTCGTGGTCCTGGCCGGGAGGAAGGAGATAATGCAGGGATTCCGGGACGGGGACGAGGCAAGAGGGATATCCAGCGAAGACTGGCGGAAGCAGAGCGTGCCTATCTGCATGATACTCATCCAAAAATTCGCCGAATTGTCGACCATCTTGAGGAGGAGGCCCTGCAGGAGCAATCCGATCCGGAGATGGAGGATTGGGAGCTCTATCTCCCTGACCCCGGCCACACCAGGGGGAGAATGTCGCTGTATAAGCAGTCCCTTCATGTTTACTGGGGTCTTAAGCGTCTGCTTGCCAAGTCCATGGAACAGGTAGCAGCAGAGATGGTGGACATTGCCCAAGGCAATCTGCAAAAAGAACTGAAGAACCTCGAGTTTACTCTTATGATGCAGGATAGGAAGCTGGATAAGCTGACTCGGCTCATTCGCGGTGCAGGCATTGTCAAGCTGGAGCCGGACCTTCTTCAGGAAGATAAGAAGCAGTAATCTGTTTTTATTTTTTGCAATCTTACTGTAGTTTTTCTCAGCATCGTTTTTGCTATGGCGGAAATGTAGTATTTTCCTTCTTTCCTAGACACGTAGTTAACAAACTTATCTTTGAAGTTTGCCTGGTTTCCCTTCGGGGCAGGTGTGGACATAGCTGAACTTATCTTTGAAGTTTTCTCCCTGGTTTCCCCTCGGGGCAGGGGTGGACATGGATGTTTTTTGGTGTTTTCTCCCTGGTTTCCCTTCGGGGCAGGGGTCTCTGTATCTCACTGTACATAGTCTTGCGATTAATATATTAAAGAATCATACATTAGCTTACAAAAAAAAAGAGAGAGTCTAATTATAAAGAGAATACTTTGAAAGTTCTATACAAAGATTTCCAAGTCATTGAAATAGAGGAGAATAATATTTAGAACAAATACTATGAAGTTTGAACATTCACAAAAAAGACACATAAAATCTCATGCATATGTTTTTTTTAAATTGAATTAAAATTAACTTTACATTCCAATTTAAATAATATTTGAATGTTACACTACAGGACGGGGATTGATATAAATGGGAAAAAATTATTAACTTTAAAAGTGTAGGATATATTGATCATAGTCTATGCCATTCTTTACAAATAATTTCCATACTTGTTGTATTGGTAATAGAATAACAAATTGTTTAAACAGTGATTCATAATAAATGAAAAAAAAAGCTAAAGAAGAGTGGAAATAGCTTCAGCCTTGCTTTTGAGGAATAAACAAGGTGAAGAGGTATATAGAGTGAGGCTGAGCCCAATAGTGAAATATGTGATGGAAGTAACGGGCTAAATAAAATTCGAGCGGAACATATGCGATCATTTTATTCCTAAAATGTTTTATCTTCTTGTATATTTTTAAGAAAACGATATCATGGGGCAGATAAAGGCAAGCACAAAGTGGTATAGTTTGGACTTTGGAGAAGAGTTGTAGAGAATTCAGTAAGGGATGAAGAGCGAAGTAGATATAGAAAAATGTTGGGTGAGGACTTTGAATGAGATATTGGTTATGTGCTCCCACCGCTTATAAATATGATTAGATATTTCATGTTGATTGGTTTTAGTGAAAAAGGATTTGCTTATATGAACTATTCCATGTAATATATTGTAATTATGGTGACGAAGATATTTGTTTTTAAAGGATTAATAATATTTTATTTATAGAATTTTACATGTGGACATATTTATGTATTGGTTGAATTATAATTTTCTCTTATATTTGGACGAAATTTTCAAAATATGAGTTAAATTTATTTGAAAGAAGAATTATCTAAATATAAGTTCAACTTATTTTGAAAAACAATTACGTTGATAATGTCTGTCAGGGGTAGTTCAAGTGGCAATGGCCATGGAATGAAATTTCACCAAACCCGAGATCTTGGGTTCGATTCTTGTGCTACCCTCCTCGAAAATGGGGTGAATAACGGACATGTAAAAACTAGAAAATGAGAGGGTTCTACCGAAGCTTACAAAAAAAAAAGAAAAACTAGAAAATGAAAGGGTCCTAGCGAAGCTTACAAAAAAAAGAAAAAAAAGAAAAACAATTACGTTGATAATGGTTTGTATACAATATTTTTATATTTATTTATATTTCAATTATGATGTATTTTGTTTTTGTTTATATTCATTTTTTTAAAATACTTGATACAAAATTTGTATTCTGTTAAATGATATATATGTATATATATTTATATGTATTTCAGTACTATATAATAATGTTTCAGTGGTCTTTTAGTTTGAAAATATATCTTTTTGCAGATATAATCTAATTTCTAAGTGGTATTGAGATAATACTATTTTACTCTAAAGGTTAATGGATGTTTTAAAAGTTAAATAACATGCAATATTTCATTTGAAGCATTTCTTCAACTTTTCAGGATATTCAGAAAATTATAGGTTAATAATATTTTAATACAATGATCTTCAAAAAAATATGTTGACTAGTTTCATCATAATTTGAAACATTTTAATAAATTTATTTTCAAGTATTAATATACTTATATAATATATAAATGGGATGATATAAAACAACTAAGGGAAGACTAAGAGATTAAGGACAACATAAGAAATCACAAATTCTGATAAATGAAATGAAAAGACGAGTCAAAAAAATCACTGTGTTTTTTATACTAATGGTTTTATTAGATCAGTTAAAAATATACAACCTTTTATTTAAATGTTAATAACTTCCAATCTAAATTTGTGTATAAGTTAATTTTAATTTTTATTTACTTAGTCTAACTTATAAACCTTAGTTTTTATTAGAAAATATTTTAGTGAAAACTTATTATAATAAAACATTGTCAATGACATTATCAATCACCATTATTCTTCCTAATATGGCAAATAATTTTGTATAACTTTCCAGTGAATGAAAGATATTTACAAAAAGATATAACATTTCAAAACTAATATTTACTAGTAAATATAATTATTTGAAAGTTATACTATGCAACTTTCCAATTAAAGATTTCTTTCTCTTAAATTAATTACCTTAAATATAAAATTGTTAACCAAATTAAAATGTATTGTCCCATTCTTAACAACATAAGAATATGAACAATGTTGTAAAACAATGAGTCAAGATGAATTTTCCATAAAAGAAATTTGGAATTTTGAAATAAATAAGATATATCAAGAGATAACTCCATGTGTTTTTCCTCATAAAAGGCATGACTTCGAATAATTGTTTTATCCTCTCACAGTCTTAGACATGGTGTTTTCTACATAATAAAATGAATATTATTTTTAAACAAATATTTTTAAAATTGGGTAAACAATAATACTTAATATTCCCTAAAGATGACTCAGACAAAATATACATCATGCCAGGAAATATTTTTTTTTGATATTCATTTTGATAACCTGATTAAAGGAAAATCCAATGATTTATTATAAACTGTATACATAAATCGGAACAACTTATTAATTTATATTCATAAATCTTAACAATTTATTAAATCTATTTTATAGATAAGTTTCCCTTTTTTTAATCGGTTAATATAAAGGATTATTCATTTTCTATGTCTGAAAATACAATTTATGATTTTTCTTCTCAAGTATGAGGACATTCTGGGATCACTCTTTCTCTCAATCATAAGGAAAAGGAAAATAGTGGGATCACTCTTCCTCTCAATCATAAGGAAAAGGAAAATAGTTTTGTTCTGGTTGTTAATCCATTGGTTGCTCGTTTTGATTTTGAATTGAGGAAAGTATAAAGCTCATTTTATATTATTGAAACAAATTATATATATATATAGATATATATTTTTTCCAAGGAAAAAATCGGTAACTTTTTATTTAAAAAATGAAAAGTTACATTAGCAGATGCGTTGAAGCATTTCCGTAAGATGCCCGTTGGGCTCAAGTGCTTTCGCATCCCATGCAACGTTACAAAAACTAACTTGCATTAGAAGAAGAAAAAGAGAAAGAGAGAAGAAGGGAGAAAGAGGCAGAAAAACTGGAATCCGGTAGTGAGTAAAGGACTCACCATTCAAGTTTTTCTCCCCTTTTCCTTTTCGACCTTGCACCACTCTCCTTGAGTGGGCTCAATCGAAGCTATGACTAACTATGTTTCTGCTTTCTGTGAGGCTGTTTCCTTGTCTGAGTCTGAAGTGTTTGAGTGGTGATGCCTTCTGATCCCTCCCATATTCAGATCATCGCTTACCTTCTCTGCCTGATTTGAGTGAAACTGTGAAGCCTTGTTGTCTGATGTGGTTCCCTTCTGAGTCTCCATTTCTTGAGAAACCTCAGCATTCTCTACGGGGGTCTCTTCTTCCTCTGCTTCTGATTCTTCGTCTTCTAAGTCTGGGGGGGGAAATTGCCATCCTTTCCTCTGCTTCCCTTTCTCCTTCTTTTTACTGTTTACTTTCTTGTCTTCTGGACATGTACTTTGCAAGTGTCCTGTCTGCCTACAGAGCCTACATCTGAAAGTGGTGTTTTCATAGTCTAGTGCTTGCAGCCAATTTTGTTGTTTGTAGATCAGCCTTATGTTGTCCGGCAGCCCTTTACATAGATCTACTTCCACACAAATGTGTGCGAAAGTGTAGACCCTTTCATCAATCCTTTCCAGATCTGTTTTGATATATTTCCCTATGTTGTTCACAATGCCTTCCAGAACTTGTTCACTCCAAAAGTGAAGGGGAAGGTTGTATAGGTGGACCCAGACTGGCACTTTGGATACAGTGATTTTGTTTGGATCAAAATCTGGAAACCATAGGGTCGTAAACAGCCCCGATGTTCCCCAAAACCAAGGCCCAGCACTGATGATTGTATCTCTGACTTCCTTGGAAGCAAATCTTACTATAAAAAACCCCTTGGAGCATAGATGTATATCACATTCCATGGTCCAACTGGTGAAGATCCAGTGGAATAGATCCATTGGTTTTGGCCAAAAACTGTTAAAACGACAGATTAGGGCCTGCGTTTCATAGGACTTAACGAAATCATCAAGCGCTGTAGAATCAAAGTTAAGGGTTGGGGTTTGCCCTAGCTGATCTATTATGTATGGCCTAGGTGTATATCTGCCTTGATCTGGAGAGGACCCTGAGTCTTTGTTGCCCTGTAAAATGTTTTTGTAGGAGGAATCTCCCTTGGGTTGGTGCTGAGGTGCTGTCTTTTTCCCCTTGTCTCCCCTTGAGGAGCTTGGCTGTCCCTGAGGCAGAGCCCCTCCTCTCAGCCTAAGGTTTAAAGCAATGATTGTTCCTGGACTAATCTCATAGCTTTTTAGCGTTCTACTATCCTGGAGGGAACACCTACCACTGACCAAATGTTGGATCTGAACTGGGTATCCCGTCTCTGCCCATATTTGCTGTTTCAGCTGCAAGATGGTGCTTCCTGCATGAACCCACACTAAACGGGTTTTCCCCTCAGGGGATTTAAGAAAAATCTGAAAACGAGTTGTTGTTACCTGCTCTGGCTATAAACAATCTTCCAGATCAGGCCTCGTATTGGGTCATTTTTCCTTGTGCATGTCTAGATCTACAAACCCTCTGCTTGATATACGCTTGTTGCCACCGATCTGCTGCCTGGGATCTGGCTGTTCTCGAATGTTGGCTAGATCAGGTAGATCTAGGCCAGATCTGATGTGCTCTCCGCATTTTCCATCGAACACAGGCTTTAGGCTACTGCACTTCAGATCTGCCGCCGCTGGAAACCCCGAAACCTCGCAGCCAAACGAAATGGGGAGATCATGCAGTCTGCTGATCCACTTCGACAAGGGGGACCCGGCCATGGCGAAAGAGATCGAAACAGCAGCAAAATTACTAACCCCTGCCATGCATTTTGCTCGAATCTGCCTGCCGTCTGTTGACCTCTCCACTAAGCTCCGTTGCAAGAGCGATGCTCCATTCATCGCCATCAGCGACGCGTTTACAGCGGCCATGGTCGCAATCCCTCTCTCGAATTTAATATATATATATATATATATATATATATATATATTTAATTAATGAATTTCATTATTTGTAAAATAAATTGAAAATTAGTTCATCGATAAAATAGTATGAGGATTCATTAAGCGTCATATATAATCATAAGAGAAATAGAAAAGAACCTATCATAACTCATGAATGATGAAGATGCCATTCGAGCATGGTAATGCCTTGAGTGATGAATGGAGTTGATGAAGGACTTAAACTTGATTATATTTTACAGGGTATTTTTAATTGTAAATCACATTTAATGTTAACTTGGTGAAACTAAATGGATTTAGTTAATCCTCAAAGTTTTCATATATTTTATAGGATGTGTGTTTTCCAACCACTATCATAAATCTACATTCTATTCCAATTTTAAGAAATTAATATTATTATTTTTGTTAGAAAAATATTTCAAATATTATAAGGTATTAATGTTTTATTATTATTAATGTCTTCGGTGATTATATTTTACATTGTTTTTATTGAAAACACTAATAATAAATCCTATTTAATTTCAATTTTGTGAAACTAGTGTTATCAAATGGATTTCTTGAAGGCCTCAAAGATATTATTTCAAATTTAATATTTTAATTTAAAAATAAAATTTAAACAACTATTATACATCAAGACATTAATAATATTATTTTTGTTCTAAAATATTTAAGATATTAATAATACAAGTTTAATTTTTCTACATAGGTAATATCAAATAATTTGGTAATTCTTTCTTGTACTCGGAAAAGAAAGAGAATAAGTTTTTCGACATTTATAATATGTAATGTTTTTTTTCATGGAAATATATTACTTATCTATATACATATGAAATATTGAAGAAAAAGAAAGATTGTAAATTTAATAATTTTATCAATTTATTTAAAAATATAAACTTTGTAATCAAATCAACTCTTAAAAGTAATGCTCATAAGTAGGGTATGAGTGACTAAGAAAATTGTCACACTCATCATATGCGGGTCCTATACTTGTCACATAAAAGGATGAAAGTGAGGTTAAATAAGTATTTTACCAAAGTTTCAGTATTAAATAAAGGTAAACTAAATTATGGTTTATTAATATTTTAATGTAGTGATTTGAATAAGAATATGTTAATTGGTTTCACCATAATTTGAAAAAATTCAATGATGTGATTTGTATAAGAATATGTTAATTGGTTTGACTATAATTTGAAAAGATTCAATGATGTGATTTTTACATGTTAAATTTATTTATATAATATAAAAAATATGATGATATTAGACAACTAAGAGATGGTATTGATATTAATAAAAATGATTTTACTAAGCTTAAGTTAGAAATTTATAATCCCTTACATAGATTTAGTAACACGTGATCTAATATTATGTGAACGTTAGTTTGCAATTCTCTTTGCTTAATATAGTTACTTATAAACTTTAGTTTTCACTCTAAAACATTTTATTGAAAAATTCTTGAAAAATGGTTATTGTAAGGCCATTGTCAGTGAGCCTTTTGCTTAATATAGTTACTTATAAACTTTAGTTTTCACTCTACAACATTTTTTTGAAAAATTCTTGAAAAATGGTTATTGTAAGGCCATTGTCAGTGGGCCTTAGTTCTAATTATAGTAAGGTAATTGTTAGTGTGCCTTAGTATTAATTATAATAAGGCTATTGTCAATAAGCCTTAGTCTTGATTATATATAAAATAATGTTTTATGATATTTCCACGGAAGTGAAAATATGTACTAACAAATATAATCCTTTTAAACTAATGAATTTTAACTTTCAAAATAAATATCCTTATTTTAAATTAGGATAAGGATTAAGATGATTTTATAATTCCCAAGAGAATAAGGATAAGAAAAGCATGATGAAGCAATTTTCAAAAATGATATTTGCATGAAAATGATTAAAAATTCTAAAATAAATATGAAAAAGCTTAAAATTTTTAAAACAAATAAAAAATATGATGAAATAATGCTCCATGTCCTTTTCCTCGCGAAATAATTTAATGAAATTAAAGAAGTTTGCATGGAAGATGGGATACCTACCCACTCAGGGATAAAATGTAGTTGAGAAATGCAGTGATGCCAGCCCTGGTAATGTGTCCCTCAATGCACAGCGATATGCTTAGTTTAGTTTCGTAGCTCATATAGCTTGTCACTGCATTGATCAGAAGTGATATTCAGTTTATCTGTGGTAAATTAAAAAAATTCTTACCTTTCCATCATTTCATTACCATTTGGGTTATGATTAAAAGAATCACTACTACACCAAGGGCACTTTTGAGACATTTTTTTAAGACAAAAGAAATATTTTGTCTCAAAAACTCATTTTTTATTTTAGTTATTTTACATTAAAAATTAATATCAATTGATTTGTCTTAAATATAAACTTTAAGACCAAAATAGGTTGAGACAAAAATATTTTAAGACAAAACTTTATATTTAAGAAAAAAATAGTTTAAGACAAAAATATTTAAAGACAAAAGTAGTTTGAGACAAAACTTTATATTTAAGACAAAAATAATTTAAGACGAAAATATTTTGAGACAAAACTCTATATTTAAGACAAAAGTAGTTTGAGACAAAAATTTAAAGACAAAATTTTATATGTAAGACAAAAATAGTTTAAGGCAAAATTATTTTAAAACAAAAACAATTTAAGACAAAATTATTTTAAGACAAAACTTTATATTTAAGACAAAAGCATTTTGAGACAAAAATATTTTAAGACAAAACTTTATATTTAAAAAAATGACCACTTTAGATCAAACCTATGTTTAATATGATATTTCATTTCGAATGAAAATGGAGGGCAGCACTAAGTTTCAGGGTGATCTGCGTGCACGTTCTGAACAAGAGCTCTCGCGCCCCCGCTTCCCTCCGCAGGCCCCCTTCCTACCAGCCCCTGCTGTTGGGCTCTCAATCCTTCCCGACATCCCTGCAACTGGGCTCTGCCTCCCTCCTCCGGCTAGTGCTGCTACTGGCACAACGTCTGTGTCTGGGTTTTTCGATCGCAAAGGAACGTAGCCACCTCCATGAGTGCGCCTGGGGGTGGGGAGCCTTCTCACACCCCACCAATCTCTTCATAAGAAGCATTCAAAAGGTTGCTCTAGCAGAAAGGGAAGAAAATTTTGATTCCAGAAGTCCTGAAATTCATCAAAAAACTGGAGGAAATTCCTGAGATCGCCCTCCCAGAAGACCAACCGATGAAAATTGCCCTAGCCCTGGCTGACAGAGGGTTGGTAGGAAAATTTATGTGATGCTGGCATTCTACAAAAACAACAGATGACTAGATCCAATGCAACTGGAGGCCCCAGCAGGAAAACAATTGATCTGCTATGTTCTCAGAAGAGCGTATTTCATTTTCCAGTTCACCTCTAAAGAAGATCGAGATTTGGTTTTCAAAAACGGTCTGTATTTTATGGGAAATTAGGGTCTGTATCTTAATAAGTGGACCCTCAACTTCGATCCCTCAATCGATACCCCTAAAGAGGTCCCAGTCTAGGTCTGGCTTCGCAGTCTTCTGATCCATTGCTGGAGCTATCACACCTTGCAGAAGATTGGAAATGGCCTAGGGCGTTTCATTGAGAAAGCAGATAACAAAGGCCTATATACCTACGCAACAATCTGTGTGGAAGTTGATCTGGAAGCTCGACTGCCCGAAGTGGTAAAACTTACATACAGAGAATGGCATCACTATAAAAAATTGGATTACGAGCAATTGCCTTTCAAATGCAGAACTTGTCACGAACATGGACACTTCCAACGAAATTGCCCAAAAGCTCCAACTGGGGACAAAGTGGACAAAGAAGGATGTAAAGAAATCAGAAAGGGCAAAGCAGTCCCAAAACCAACTGAGAAGAAAAATTCAGGGCCATTGGTGAAGCCCTGGCCTAAACCAAAAGCCAAAGAAGTTCCAAAAGAGGGTTCTTCCTCTAGGGTAAAGACAGATGCCATTGGAACCCAAGACGAACCAGAAGACCCATCGAAGAAAGTGAAAGAAGTAGAGGAAAAGTCAACTCTTCCTCCATCAGAGGATGAACAAGGGGAAAAAGAAGAAAACGAGGAGCACATCAGTCTGGGCTCCGATTTTGAGGTAGATTCAGAAGATGGAGTCTTAGATCTAGATAGCTCGCAAGTCACTCCTATCAAGTCGGCTAGGGGTTGAAAGTCTAAGAAGAAACAGAGAGAGAAACAAACTTATTTGGATGTTCTCCAAGGCTCTCAGAAAACTCTCAAAGGAATGATGAATACCAGATCTAGGCGCAAGCATCGTCAGCCTCCAAAAGGAGCCACAACCTTCCAAGCCAGGAAATAATGAAATACATCTCTTGGAATTGCAGAGGGTTAGGCAGCAGGTTGAAAGAAGAAGCTCTGAAAGACATTGTAAGGATGTACTCGCTTGAAATAGTTATCATCCAGGAGACAAAACTGGAGGACCTTCTACTCCTCCAAGCGAGCAAAGAATTCTAGCATAAAGGCCAAGGGAGAGCAGTCAGTGCCAGAGGTGCCTCTAGAGGGATTGCCTCCTTTTGGGATAGCTCCAAATATGATTTGATTCATGAAGAATGTTTCCCCCATTGGCTACTCACTAAGCTCCTCCATAAAGAATCTGGCCACCAAGTAAGTATGTTCAATCTTTATGCTCTGATCTTACCATCTGAGAAAATTTTTTGTTGGGACTCGCTCCAATCCTACCTTTTCTTGCACAACCCAAAAAATATTATTATTGTAGGTGATCTAAATGTTACGCTAGCTGCAAAGGAGAAAAAGGGGGGCTCGCTGGTGAGGGACCCAGCTAAAGAATGGGTTGAAGACCTCATTTTAGATTGGGAATTGGAGGATATCAAGCGCACGTCTTGGAAATTCACCTAGTCAAACAAAAGGATAGGCCTCGACCACATTGCTGCTCGTCTGGATAGATTTCTAGTCCAATCCTCCTTCTTGACTTATGGTCTAATGGCCACCTCTAAAATTCTGCCGAACTACACCTCTGACCATAAACCCATTCTACTTGAGCTCTCCTTGGATGGAAATCTTGGCCCCATTTCCTTTAGATTTAGTTCTCTATGGATTCATCACGAAGGATTCCAGGAAGTGGTCTCCGAGGCCTGGAACCGGCAAGTTCAAGGATCCCCTTTCTTTGTGTGGGAAGAAAAAATGAGGAGACTTAAAAGGGAGCTCAAGGAGTGGGCTAAAAGGTTGAAAATGCCCACCACCAAAGGAAAGGAGATGCATGATAGTTTAGTAGGCCATCAATTAACAATGGAGAATTCCGAGGTAACTCAAATCCTTCTTCAAAAAGAAGAAGAGCTGCAAAAAGATCTCCATAGAGTAAGTAGGGATGAAGAAGATTTCTGGAGACAGAAGTCCAGAAATCTTTGGTTACAGGCCGGAGACAAAAATACAAGCTACTTCCATAAGCAAGCTGAAGCACGCAAGCACTTCAAAACAATAAATTAAATTCACTATCAAAACACTATGGTTAAAGATTATGAAGGCATAAAGTGAGCAGCCCACTCCTTCTTCAAAGGTCTTTACTCTGTCCCGGAAGACCCTCCTATCAATTCTCAAGCCTATCCAATTGATCTTATTCCTCATTGTGTTCAAGATTCTGACAATATTACGTTGACTGCTCTAATCAGTATGAATGAGATTAAAGAAGCTTTGGATTGCATGGATCCGGATAAAGCCTCGGGCCCTAATGGGTTCACTGCAAGGTTCTACCTGACTTGCTGCCCTACAATTAAAAAATACCTTATGAGAATGATCTGTAAATCTCAGACCTACACCAACATTGGAGGTAGTACCAACTCGGCCTTCCTTGCCTTGATTCTGAAAGACAAAGGTGCCACCAATTTCAGAAGATTCAAGGCCATCTCTTTGTGTAATACAAGTTATAAGATGCTTTCAAAATAATAGCCAACTGTATTAAGAAAATTCTGCCAGCCATCATCCCTAAAAACCAAGGAGGATTCATAAAAGGGAGAAAGATTCTTGACAATATTGTGTTGGTGCAAGAAGCAATTCATTCAAGTTGTCATCGAAAAGAGAAAGGCATGGTGATTAAGCTAGATTTGACAAATGCCTTTGACAAGGTAAGACATGATTTCCTGTTTTCTTTGATGGAGAAATTTGGCTTCTCAAAACTTCTCATAACTTGGGTGAAAGCCTAGATTGCCTCCCCTTAGATAGTGCCTTTTGTTAATGGTCATTCAACAGAATTTTTCCAGGACTCGAGGGGGCTAAGACAAGTCCCTGCTTCTTTACGCCATTCAAGCTTCGGTGCTCAGCTTCCAACTAGACTACTGTCAACAGATCCAAACTCTGCCAGGCCTGAGAATGGCTCATAATGTTAAAGACATAAATCATGCCCAGTTTGCTGATGATACATTATTACTTGAAGGAGCTAGCATAAATTCTGCTAGAACCTTCAAGAAGGAGCTAGACATTTATAGGGAGGTTTCTGATAGCAAGATTAACTATCTAAAAAGCACGATCTATGGCTGGAATTGCTCGATCAAAGATTTGACAGACATAGCAAGGCTACTAGAAATGGAAATAACTCTGACCTGGGAGTCATTGACGTATCTTGGGATCACAATCTTCAAATCAAATCCTAAGGTATCTCACTGGATGCCGCTGCTAGACAACCTAAAACTCAGAATACAAGCTTGGGGTGCCTCATGGTTGAATAATGCTGGGAAGGTAATCCTTTTGAAATCTGTTCTCATAAGTCTCCCAGTTTATCAGAACTCCATTCTAGTAGCCCCTAAAACCTTTATTAGTAAAGTGGATGGTCTCCTGAGAAGATTTCTGTGTGAGGGAGGGAAAAATAATGAAAGAAGGCTCCATTTAGTTAATTGGGACACTATTAAGAAGCCATTCTTGGAAGAAGGTCTCCAAATGCGGGACCTAGCAACCCAAAATCTTGCTTTGGGCTCCAAGCTCCTTTAGAACATTGTTTCTGGGAATCCAAGTTGTAGCAAGAGAGTTTTGTGGAAAAAATATTTTCATGGGCAGCATTTGAGGTGCTTGGAACAGCCCCCTAGAATTTCCAAAGGATTACTAGTTTTCAAACTCTATCTCACAGCTTTGAAACTTTTCAATCATAAGCTTTAATGGATCCCAGGTAATGGGAAAAAAATAAAAATTTGGGAAGATTCGATTCTTGGAGATCAACCCTTGAATCAGATGGGAGAACTCGAAAATATCAGAGCTTGGCTTCAGGCCAACAATCTGGAAACCCTTTGGGACATCTCTAATTGGAAAAATGATGCAGAAAGTCTATGGGATGGTTGGAATTTGGGGGAGGTCCCTCATTGGGTGGATGGTGAAGCCAATTTGTTGTTGGATTTGCTCCAAGGAAAATCTCCCTTAAAGGCTTCTTCTAAGGACAAAAGAGGGTGGGGTTCTCTTTCAGGCTCTTACTCAGTAGTAGAAGGTTACAAAAGTATGATGGTTGTCCCTAGCGTCCCCCTAGAGCCAACTCAATGGAAATTTATTTGGTCTTTTCTTGCTCTCCCCAAAATTGTCTTCTTTTGTTGGACTCTAGCGCATAAAAGTATCTTCACTAGAGATAACCTGAGGAAGCATGGAATGGAACCTCCCTCCAGGTGCCCTCTTTGTGCATCGGATGAAGAAACGACTAACCACCTGTTCTTATTGTGCCCCTTTTCTCAAGAAGTTTGGAAGGGTGTCCTAATGTTAGGACCTGAAAAAATAGATCTTCCAAGAAATATTCAGGACCTACTAAGAAACTGGGCCAAGCTATACTCATTCTATCTCTCCCAAAAAATCCTTCTCAACACTGGCTACATGCGGATCCCCAAATTCACATGCTGGAAACTGTGGTTGGAGAGGAACAACAGAATATTTAGGGAGAGTTGTAACTCAGTCAAAATTATCACTAAGATCAAAGCTCTGTTGGGGGAGGCCTTAGAAACCAAACCCACCATAAGAAATGGCATGATTCTGGACAGCGAGGAAGATCAATGGTTAAAAGAGCTTGTTCCAAATCATCAGAATAGATCCATTCCTCCTGCTAAAGCCCCTTCTCATAGGGAAATTCATCTGGAAGAACAGGAATTCATCAAATGGAGATCTGCTTTGGATGATCACTGCCTATTCTTCATTGGGGCCTCTAAAGGTAACCCAAGAAAGGTGTGTGGCGGGGGAGTCATCTTAAGCCCAGGTGGCTCAACTGAGCTGTGCTTTGCTTGGGGTCTGGGGCATGAAACAAATAGCAAAGAAGAGGCTCTTGCTCCATGGCAGGATCTAAATCTCACTATCAAGAGGAATCTCCTCTCCATCTCAGTATTTGGAGACTCTGTTATCACTCAGGTTGTTCCCAAAAAGTAGTGAGAAAAGGGAATACGGCCGAGGTAACCACTAACCAATCTTTTGGATGTATATTCTAGCCAATCTAGAGCTAGAGAGGGCTCTCTCTTTATGATTTAGCTTTGTTTTGCTATATGTCAGGCTAGTTATGAAGTGAAGATGGTTGTTTGATGTTTGGATGGTGACATTCAATAGAACAAGGTTGCAAAGTATGAGAAGTTCAAACCATTGGGTTAATGGAGTCAATGAAAATAAACTTCTGGGTATGATTTCTTTGGAAAAAGGAGGAACTACAGAGCAAGATGATTAACCATGGAAAAATTTTCAAGCTAGAATAAGATGAAATGGAGTCAGGGAATGAAAGGCAATTAAGGATCTTTCATTATCCTAACAGAGGGAGAGTGAGTAAATACTACCAAAGAGCAGCTAAGAGTTCCTTAATTATATTCAGAGTGTAAGAACCAGGGAGATAGGAGCAATCAAGAATTCATGCCTATGCTAGTCCTGAAGAAAACATAAAAATTGGCAGGAATTGAACACAGAGTACAGTAAAGTAAATTCTGGGCTATTCTTTTTTCCTACAATTCAGAACATGATACTTAGATGATATATAAAACATATAAACAATAAAACATGAGCTAGAAAAGACTTATTGATCCATAAGACAATCCAAGAATTCTGCAACATATGCTTCTGCCATCAATTCCATAACCAGAAAGTTCATCAGCAAAGCATTCCAACAATCTTTATTCAGAAGAGTTCTCAAATTTACAGTGCAGGTCCAGAATGATATTCACCAACCAACCCCCAATACATCTCTATGGGAGGTATTTATACAAAAAGAGTTACAAAATATCTCATAGAGAAAATATCAAGCAATAACTTTATCCATCCACTTCTTCAAAGGAAGTAAATGACATTGAAAACATAGCGCAATGAATGTACGAGTAATTTCCGCTGTATTGGCTGCCTTAGGTGGTCAGATATATTTGACTTTTCAACTCAACAAGTCGGCCGGTAGCTTTCTCTTTAATTTGCGTTCTTGTGTTGCTATCCCGACCCTTTCATATGTGCCTGATTCCACATTAATGTGTTTTGGTGTGACTTCCTTCCTCTGTTGTTTTCATTTTTATGACATGTGGCGCGTGCATTGGATTTGATTAAATGCAGATGATCAAAAAGAGAACTAAAACTACATTGGTAAAATCTCTAACATGCTCTGCCACCATTGGTTTGTTGGAAACTGGTGTCTTTGTAGTTTTATCAATATTTCATCAGCTTCGGTATACCTGTAGAAATTGGGTTGGATTTCAAAAAGATGTGTTATTTCATGCTCAATATAGAACAGATTTTCCAACTTGTCATATAAGCTCTGTCCAGAGGGAGGTACTGTGTCTTCAGAAGTGCTTGATGATGTTGTGATCTGATTGGTAATATATGTATTCACCTTGTGAGCATATTGTTCATGTGTCAACAGTCTTTGATTGCTTGTTAACAAACTGGGTAAACCCTTTTGCTGTAAAATTGTAAACTTTGCTGTAAAAGCATTTAGTTCTATCTGCATTTCTTGACATTTTCTCTCTAGATTTTGTTGAAAATTCTTCATAGTCAACACCTTTTTAACTTTCAAAATGGTAACTGTTCTATCTCTGATATCTAGGGCTTCTAGTTATTATTTGGTATGACTATTCAAAAAATGAACTAGTCTATTGGCCTGTTCGGGCATGTTTCCCAATAATGCTCTGGCCTTTTGAATCTCTACTTGGGCCATTTCTATCAATTCAATTTTCTCATGGATAGTCTGTATTGATCTCCATTGGTCAGTGATGGAGTGGTGAAGTTTAGTCCACAAAATTGTTTTGATTTCTAATAGAGGTTTATGAAGAGCAAGATATTTCTCCAAGGCCTTTACCTCTCTTGCTTTTTCAGCCACAATTATTTTGGAGTTCTAATTCTTTTATTTCCTTCATCATCTTTTCCATGCTCATGCTCGAATCTGGTATTGTTGTTGTTTCTACTGAAGTATCTGTGACTGATGTACCTGTTGCTGGAACAGTAGGAAGTGCAGCTGTTGTTATTATAGGAGGAGTTGTTTTTGGTGGCTGGGAGGTCGACACTCCCTGCTTCTCTTTTATTGCTTTCTCCAATGCCTACTCTGTTTCTGCTAATATCTCATTCATTCTCATCAGTAAACCCATCATGTCCTCCTTTGCTTTCTGCTATGCAACTTCTGTGGTTTGTGGATGCATTGTAATCGATAGCTTTAGTTGCTTTTTGAGGGCTGCAATGTCTTCCTCCTTATTTCTTATTAATGGTTGGATGCCTTTGGGATCCTTGGGATCATGTCCCAGCTCTATGATGATTTCTTCTAAGGATTTAATTCTGTTATCCTTAGCCAACGAAGAAGCTTTATGTAATGAATTTTGCAATTTGTCAGCTAATAATACTTTGTCTGCCAAGGTGGAGTACACCATTTCTCCGGTTTGTTTATGTAATTCAATCTCGTCCATTGGGTGGATGTCTTTAGAGAGAACTTCCCTATTGTTCTTGATATAATCAACAGCTAAATGTGGTTGTTGCATTGTGGGCTTGAAGTGACTAAGGGTCATTTTTCCTTCCTGTATATCGTATGCTGCCATTAACCTTTGTTGATTTGTGGGGGCCATTCTCAGCAATTGATTATAAAGTTGGATCCTTATTGGCTCATTTCTAGCCTTTATTTCAGTAAATTATTTCTTGATATCCGAGCCTTGCTTGCTCTATTGTTTTCTTTGTGGCCTGGTGGATGTAACCTCCCAACTATGTTGCCTCTCTAGCTCTTGCTGATATGAGCTAGTTGGTGTTTCCAAAATTGGAGGAGTCTGCTGTTTAGTTCTTCCCTCACCTCTCAGGTTGCCTATTGTCTCTTCCAAGAGTTCCTCTTCAAAATAAGGATTTAACCTTTGCCTCTTTTCCCCTTGCTGTTCTGTTGGTCCACTTATAGGTGTGTCTTCTTGCCTGTCTCTTTTCTTACCTCTTTCCTCATTAAGAGGAGTTTGTAATATAGGGATTTCAGGTACCTTTGTTTGTGTTGAAGGATCTTGCCCTTGGATTTATTCCCTTGATGCATCTGGCTGGTCTGCCATTGTTTCCTGCTCTGAATGCAGCACTTCTTTGCCTTTGGATGTCCCTGCAGGTGGAGTACTTTCATGGGTAGGTTTTTGTGAAGTTGTAGCAGATGATGTGCCCGCTCCAATGTGTTGAGGCAATTTGAAAGGGACCTGTCCAAAAGAGTCTAGGTCAAGTGTTTTTTCAAGCTCTTTAATTTCTTTTTCCAATTTCTCTTCTTTAGTGATCTCTTCAACTAATGTTCCTTCTATCCATTCTTGTTAGTTAGCATATTGTTGAATTTCAGGGATTTTGTGGTGAACATATCCTGTAAGCTTGTGTTTGACTTTTCTGTAACTTATGAAATGTTCAAGGTCATATGGTGCCCAATAAAAGCTTTGTTTCAACATAAATTGCTCCCTTAAAATCTTATCTGCCTCCTCCTAGGCTTCCGTTTTGTTGAAGATAAAAGGGCCCAATTGATTTCTTATCTTGAGCTGTGCCTTTTTCCTAGCACCATAAAAATGAGTCAAATCTGAACTAATAAATTGCCTGAAGTATTCTAGGGAAAACAGTCTCATAGGGACATACTTTGGCAGCTTGTAGGGGGATAGTTCACAGCCATAAATCCTGATCACTGTGTGATTTTGGTAAAAATACCAGTCACCTATACTGTAGTATTTTGAGAGATGTAAGATTTTCTACATTTCAGCAGAGAGCCTGGCAGGAGGAGTTGTAACCAATAAAGAAGTGGATGGATATATGAACAGGTCAATGAACTCACAATATCTATAAGGAGAGTTATGGACTTCATGGAATACTGAGGTCCAGAATATAACATACCTCCTTTCTCCTTTGAGATCCAACTTTCTAAGAGGAATTTGAAAACTATCAAGTTGATAGTACATCAGCAAATGATATATGTATGATGTGTATTTGAATACTCTTTCTCTGTCCAAGCTCATGAATTTCTCATAGATATTATCAGCTATGAAGGTGGCATAATCATATTGGACAACAGGGGGCTATCCTGGAGTGAATATCAACATCAACACTAAGACAATTTCATCAATATACTCACTGGTTTTAAATCCTAAGATGTAGGATATCATGTCTACAATGAATCTCTCTGCTTCAGTGAACCAAGAATGCGGGTAAGGAGGAGGTTGCTCAGGCTGGAAATTTGGTTTCATGAACAATTGAGCTATTCTGGTTATCTCTGAACTAGGTAGTTTGGCACGTTGGTCAAGCAAGAATTTCATGGTGAGAGGGGCTAGAGGCTGAGTTGGCTTAAAATGTAGCATCTCATTTATGTATTGAGGAGTAATATAGAAGAGGACAGTCCTAAACGGAGCCATAACTTCTCTTTGTGTGGGGTCATAATTTGCACAGCATAAATGGATGAGATCAGGAAGCACACTTACTGAAGGGAGGTAGTAGATGGGCATGTTGGACTCCCAAATTCTAAAGACATTGGTATTTCTTCTGTAGCTATTCCTAATTTCACAGAAAGCTTGAAGGTGAGGCTTGTCACCTATCATATCCTTAATTTTGAAATCCATATTAGCAACGGGCATCCATTCCAATTCTTTATGTGGTGCATTCAAGGGGGCAACATTCAGGGCCACTGGAGCTTCCATTTTTCAAATTATCTTATGACTTTTTAACTTGGAGTTAGGGCTTTTGCAATAACAGTATGGTGGAATGATAGGTTGTTGGATTTTCTACGGAAATTGCAGGCCGAAATACGTTTACATTCAGCTTGATGGGTGAATTTTCAAAGGGAAATACAGTTCAAGGGATTTATTTGAAAAAATGGGTAAAACAGTGACTATAATGCAGAGGTGTAAAGGCAGCACTGTGATTTTAATTCAAATTTTGTTTCTACGAGCAAATTTTTTGAGAAAAACTTGGAAAAACAGGGTTCAGGAGAAGCATTTGGGGTAAATACCTATTTTATTGACGCCTGGTGCGAAATGTGGGTGGCAGACTGAGCTAAAGGGTTGCGCTGTGAAGCGAATTTCACTGGATGGCAGACTGTGCAACGACAATGGTGTTTTGAATGTTAAAAACGATGCAAAGCTTGCATAGAAGAAACAAAGCGAAATGAATGAAAAACGACGTTTAATAGCTTTTTAACAAAAATTTGGTTTTGGCGGGTCTTTGGCGTGCTTTGGTCGGGTGACATCAGCATGACGTCATCTTTATCGGGTCCTGGGGGGTACGAAAGCTGACTTGGCGCTGACGTGGTGGACACAACGGATGATACAATGATGAAGTGGCAGCTGACGTGGGTGCTGATGTGGCGGACGACATCAGCGGTGAGAAAGGAGGGAAATTTATGGTTTCATCGTACCGCTTACTGAACAATGGTGGTTTTGGGTGGAGCGGAAGCGATAAAACGTGCAGGTGATGCGTGGACTTTGTATGACGACAAAACCGCCAATTTCCTGGAGCCTATTGTTCAATCATCGGGGGGCTTCCAATATCAACATGGGCCATCTGATCTAGGGGATCAGATCCAATGGTTGGCGGAAAATGAAACATGGAGGAGGGCTGGAGTATGGAACCCGCATGAATTTTTAACATTTTACAATGTTTCTGCGGGGTTTTGTAATGTATCCAAACTCTAGGTTTATGCGGGTATGGCTATTCATTCAACCAGATGTTAAATGAAACCCATGGTTTATATGTGCGCGCGGGGAAGGGTTGTCCACAAGGTTTCGGGTAAACCTTGGACCCCTTAAACATTAACATAAAACATTTAACATATGGCTTTAATAAGCCCGGGGCAGGATATTATGTTTTTGGGGTTTTTGTATAAGTTCTATATATAATAGGGGTGGGGAAAACTTTATGTAGGAGTTATATAATAGAGCTGGGATGTCAATATGAGATGGTATGTTTAATCAAGGCACTAAGTTAAATGCGTACAACTTAGGCTGAGGGAACAAAAGGGATCCAAGTCATGGATTTACAGAGACTTAGCACAATGGAAGAATAAGATTTTTACACAAGAAATGTGGCTTCCTTTGCCTAAGAAAACACAAAGTTTTACTTAGCTTTTCTCATAAAATGAAATAAACTAGGACCACCTGAGCAAATATCAATGTCCTTGAGGGGAAATTAGTAAATATTCTTGCAGGAATGGGAGGGAAATTAGTCATGCTCCAACTGTTTTGCATCCACCTTGCTATGGTACTTGTGATAGCCATGAGATAGATCATTCTAAAAGGAAAAAACTGATCACAAACTTGCTTCTGCAACATCGAACTGCCTACCCGGCCTAATAAACCTAACATTTTTTTTTCTTTTTCCTTGGCTGCATTTGAGCTAGCAAACCCTTTCTCTCTTATTTTCTTTTGACAGCCCTCCTATCTAAGTCTACCCTTATGTCTTCCAAGCACTCAGATTTCACTGTTGAGCACCCTTGCTTCTCTACCTAACTACTGATCTATCAAGCTCAAACTGTTTGACCAGACCTTATTCTCTAATGCTAAAACAAGGAATTTAAACATGTACTGGCAAAGATTGAGCTATTTGGCCATCCATCCAGTGCGACAGAAGTCACTGATTACACAATTTGGACTTCTTTGCAAAAGTAGGATAGCAATTGCATTTTGACTAGCACACTTTCCTGGTCTTTTCTTTAGGGTTCATTTTCTTTCTTTTTTGACCAATACATTGTTTTTGCCCTTTGATTTCTCTTTTAGGGCATACCCTCTTTTCATTTTTTATTTTTTTGGTTTTTTTTGGAAAATATGGAACCTTTGCAGCATGGAAAGGATGATCATATTTGGCATTTCAACAGTCAATTATGAAATATGACACCTATTGGTATAGGAACCTAACAGTGGCTCCACTTGGGAATGGATTTTCCAGGTGAAAAGCCAAGAAAAGTAGGTCAGATGGCCTTATATTCAACTCTTGCTACAATCTAAAATTTCCTTTTGTTGGAGACCAACAAAATTGTATCTCTGCAACATATATGTCTTTCCCATAAGCTGGTTTGAACAGAATTATAGTTCTATCTTTGATAGTTTTCCTGAATATTGTTATCATTTTTCATAGCTCCCAAGTTTTCTTCTTCAGTTCTTCTGATAAACTCAAAATGGAATACAAAAAGGTGGCACAGATCCTTGATTTTCCTCAAAATTTGCTGCATCTTATTCCCTACCTTATTGTTGTAATAAACTGCAGAATATAGACACTATTATGTGCAAAATACAGTCTTGATATATCAATCAAATAGGGTCAAAATAATGCTTGAGCATCTGACCATTGACTGGCCCATCCCCTGCTTTTGTACCATCCAAGCTTCCTAAAAAGTAGGTGTTGTTTCCTTGTACAGCCTAAATAACAAAAGGTCCTTTCCATAGGAAATCAAATATACCATGTTTTCCTTTATCTTCCCTCCTAGAGTCCCACTTCAGCACTCTGTCTCCTATGAAAAATTCCTCAGCCTTTGTTCTTTTATCAAAAATATTATTAAGTTTTTCTTGTAGAACCTGAGTTCTTTGACACACTTGCTCTCTGGTCTACTGTAAGTGAATTGTTTGATTGATTCTTCTCTGAATATCATTGGGTTCTGCCTGTATTTCTTGCATCATTTTTATCACAAGGATTCCCAAGGATGAAGGGAATAGAGCCTCTATACCATAAACCAACTCATAGGTGATTGTTCCGATAGACCTTTTTGTAGTTAACCTCTCAGCCCAAAGTGCATTGATGAGCTTTTTGTGCCAATTCTTCTTGCTTTCCTCCAATACTTTCTTTATGATGTTAATTAGGCTTTTGTTGGATGATTTAGCTAGACCATTACGTTGAGGGTAATAGGCCGTGGAATGGCCTAAGGTAATATGGTATTTATGACAAAAATTGATCATTCTTTTGGATTTAAAGGCAACAGCATTTTCTTTTATAATCTTCTCCGGACAACCAAATCTAGATAGGATATTGGTTTCTAGGAACTGAATGATGATTGAGTCATTGGCTTGTCTACAAGGGATGGCCTCTATCCACTTGGTGAAGTAATTTGTGGCAGTTAAAATCCACTTATGTTAGCCGGAAGAGGGAGGGTGAATCTCCCCAATGAAATCTAAACCCCATTGTTGAAATGGTCTTTTAGTGGAAATGGGTTTTAGGGGTAAAAGTAAAAGTTTTCTCTTGCCTTCAAAGATTTGACATTTATGGCACGAAACTACAAATTTCTTTACATCAGCAAACAGGGAGGGCCAATAAAACCCAGCTCTTAATATTTTATCAACTATTGATTTCCAACAAATGTCCACCACAGTTCCCTGCATGAAATTCCTTGAGTACTTTGTCAGTTTCATCCTATGTTAGGCAATTCAGCAAAATACCTCCATGATTTTTCCAAAACAAAACATTGTCTACTATACAAAACTTTAAAGCTTTCATTTTCAAGAATCTCTTTTTAGTTCTGAATAACCTTGGAGGAGCTTGTAGGTTTAACAATACATAGACTATATCAGCATACCAAGGTGATTGTAAAAAATCTTGATTGATCTGTGGAATCGCCATCTCCTGTTCATTATCCAGTTCATTGATGTGAAGGGGTTGGAAGTTGGTTTCAGTCATCAATTTGGCTAATCCTTGTCCTTTTATCAGTTTTGTTGGCTTAATTTCAATGTCATCTTCCAAAATGTTAGCTATCTATTTGCCTCTTTTGCCCTCAATTCCTTCTTGAGTTAGAATGTCTTTGACCACGGAATTTGGGACATAAGCTATCCCATGAGAGTACAAGATATAAACTCTGAAATACTTGATGGCCTTTACAAGGGCATAAGCTTGTTTTTCCATGATTTGATATTTAAGTGGTGCATCTCTAAGTGCTTTGCTGAAGAAAGCAATGGGCTTCTCACATCCTTGATCATCCTTCTGCAATAGGACCGGAGCAATAGTATGCTCAGATGCAAAGGAAGAGATTATGAAGTCTCTATCAAACTTCGGGCTTGTGAGGAATGGTGTTTTGGTTAAAGCTATTTTGATTTTCTCAAAGGCTTGTTTAGCTTCTATTGTCAATTCGACTTTGGAATCTTTCTTCATCAAGTTATTCAACAATATTATTAGTTTAGCCATGTTGGGTATGAATCTTCTTAGGAAATTGATCTTTCCTAGGAAGGCTTGCAGGTCTTTGATATTTCTTCGGTGAGGCACCTCCAGAATAGCTTGTAATCTGTCCGGGTCAATTCTGATGCCATCTTTTGAGATTATGTGACTTAAGAGTTTTCCTTATTCTAGGCCAAACAATGATTTCTTTGGGTTCAATGATATGCCATATTTTCGACAAATTAGGAACACTTGTCTTAAATGCTCTAAATGTTCTTGGTCTGATTTGGAAAAAGCAACGAGATCATCAAGATATATGACTAGAAAGTCATGGATTTCTTTTGCAAAGGCTATGTCCATTGCTCGTTGAAATGTTGCCCCTGCATTTTTAAGTCCAAAAGGCATTTTTACATATTTGAAAGTTCCCCAAGGTATTGTAAAGGCAGTTTTGTCTTGATCATCTGGGTGAACCAGAATCTGATTAAATCCTGGGAATCCATCTAATAATGAAATCCTAGAAGCCCCCACTACCCTTTGTAAAATTTGATCCATCTTGGGCAAGGGGTAATGGTCTTTGAGAGAAACTTTATTCAAATTTCTTAAGTCAACACACAGTCTTATTTCTCCCGTTTTCTTCCTTGTGGGCACTAG
Source organism: Pinus tabuliformis (assembly GCA_031772625.1). NCBI lineage: Eukaryota > Viridiplantae > Streptophyta > Pinopsida > Pinales > Pinaceae > Pinus > Pinus tabuliformis. The sequence goes on from CM062808.1 coordinate 191,200,387, forward strand.
ATTTGAAATCCATTCTAAAATTCTAATAGGAGAAATTATTCTGGCTTGGTACATTCTTTTGACCTCTTTTTCAATGAGAGGAAGGAGGACTGGATTCACCCTTCTAAGCTTTTGTTTAAAAGGTTTCTGATTTTCTTTTAAGGGTATAGTATGCTGGATCACAGAAGTGTCATAGGACTTGAGGTCTTCATAGCTCCATGCAAAAACATCTTGAAATTCTTTGAACAACTCAATGTATTTCTGTTTTTGGTATGGAGGCAAAGCTTTGGACAATTTTATCATCTTAGGATCTTTTGCAGTTCCAATATTACAGTCCTCAATTTCTGCGTTCAAAGGCTGCATTTTTGGCTTTCTTGGAATATCATTTGAATCGAAAATATCTTCCCAAGGAGTCAAGCTTGTGGGTAAAAAATTATCTTTAAAATCAATTACTTCAGACTCTCACTCAACAATTTCATCAAAGTCCATTTGCTAGAGCTCTTGCAAATTTTTGTTTGTAAAGGTTGTTGGATGCAAAATCTGATTTGTTGTTTCAGCTGATGTATGTTTTTCAATTCTGTCCATTTGTTGTTAATCACAAATGGTGCTTGTGTCTATGTTTGTGCTTGAAAATTCCTCTTTCAAAGTCAGAATTTTTTTTATTTATGTGTCATTTTCAAACACCTGCCAATTTTTGACATTATCTGGAACAGTCGGTCTGTGTTTAATTTCAGCAGTGAAGTGGTGGTTAGGCTCACATGGCAACTTACAAGTGCTGGCAAATGTTGCCAAACTATGAGCATGTAAGTTGTGGCATCTTGGAATTTTGGTAAGCTAAGACTTTGGAAAGGTGTTAAGTATTTCAATTGCTGCCCTCTGTAAGCTCTTAGTCTGAGATCATTTGTAACAAAGTTTCCTTTCATTTGCTGAATAATCAAATCTGAATCCCCTAAAATTGAAATCCTAGTTGCCCCTAGACTTTTAATCAGTTTGAGACCTAGGAGGAGGGCTTCATATTCATCCATATTGTTTGTACATTTTCATGAATTTTTAAGCTTACATAGAATGCAAAAACTCCTCCATCTACTATTTTACCATTAGCTTCAGGGCCAAAAATCAATTCTAGTTGGTCATCTAAAACATTCACTGCATCTCTATTCTCTGATATCTGAGGTGACCTGCTGATTTGTTCTCTGTAAACCTCATGTTTAGCCAATTCAGACAGTGGAATGGCTATTTTTAGCTTGCCTATTTCTGTTTCTAGGTTGAAAGGCTTTTCCACTTGAATTCTTGCATTCCGGGCAGCAAGGTTTTCCTTTTCTACTGTATTTTCAGTGGTTTTTCCTTCATCAGGAGTGTTGTTATGAAGTGAATCTACTTTGAAATTACTTTTAGGAGAGTTGTTTATATTTTCTTTTGGAGGAAAGGAGGTGGAAGGATGATTTTTTGATGGCTGTACATCTGATATGTCCTCAACCGTGGGCTCTTTTAGGTTGATGTTTTCTCTAGCAGGGAGTTCTATAAGGGAATTTTTATCCTTTTCTTTTTTAGGTTGCTTGGTATCTTTCTGCTTGTTGGGTTCAGGCACATCTATTGTTCTACTTCTTAATTTGTATTGTTTGTGAACCTCATAGATAGCTGCATCATATCCTTTTCTTAAATCAAATGATTCTCCAGATTTTGCTTGAAATTGGTTGAAATTATGAGCTTCTTGGTCATCTTGTGTTAAAACGATTTGTTGTTCACTGTTTAGACCCATTAGACTGATTTGAGTATCCTCTGTTGGCTCACTAGAGGTTGAAGCTTCAGCATAGTTCTCTTGAAATGGAGGTCTTATATTCTGGTCAGGGCCATCCTTCCTGGTGTTAGGACTTTGATTTTTCTAAAGTTTGGATTTCTAGTGGTGTTACTTCGTTGACCTTCCAAAGAGGATTTTATTTCAATGGTTTCTACTCTATCACCCAATCTATCCATTCCTTTGATAATTGCATCTAGTTTTCGCTTAAATGCAGAAGGCTCTTCTTTGAAGGGAGTCCTTCTTTCAACTCTAGCTCGAGCTCTTTTAGAGATCAGATTGGCCTCTACACTAACAACTATGCTCTGCATGTCTTCCAAGCTTGGAGGAGCTCCTTCCCTTAGTTGATATGCCATATCAGAGTCAAATCCATCAGGGAATTTGATCAAGGCTAAGTCGGGTGGAGGTCTAATGTTCTGAGGAATGGCATCGTACACATTATTGAATCTAGCACAATAGTCTTGGACAGTTTCTTGTGGTCCCCTTTTCAGACTCTCATATTCTGATTGGATATGCAATGGGTCCTTCTTCTTTTCCCATATGTTCAAAAAGGTTTGGTAAAGGGCATCTGGATCAGCAATTGTGCTTGCAGCAAGTGCCCTAAACCAGGTCCTCACATCCCCTGTTAAGCTTTGGATAAAATTTTTCATTCTGACATCGTTATCATCAATTTCATAGTTCTCAAAGTAGTCCATCATTTTCTTATTATGTTTTTGTGTTTTGTAGGAGCTAGTACCATCAAAATATGTAATTTTTCTTTGATAATCTTGAGGCATGGCCCCTGAATTTGCAGGCAACTGCAGAGGAGCATATCTGTTTTCCATATTTACAGGTATAAATGGGACAGCTGGAAGCACATGTATGACAGCTGAGATAAACGAAGTGGATGGAGGAGTGGAAGAGGTGCTTTAAAGTGATGATGGTGAACTAGAAAAAGATACAACAACAGTAGAAAGGACTGTTGCTTTTCCAGGAGGCGACTGGGTAAGGTTTTGCTACAGTATATCGAGGTTTAAATGAGCAGAATTTTCTAGACTTTCTTGTCTTCTAAGGTAACTTCTTAGACATCAAGTTAGGATTTTCAAAAATAGCTGGAGGATTCAGATCTAGATTTGATCTAGTGTAACGAGTTTTTTTCTTTGGAGCCAGCTTCTAAATCTGGTATTTTCTGGAAGTACTTAAGAATACTGATTTTGAAAATATCTTTCTAGGAAAGTATGAATTGTGAGGATTTCGAATTTTCCTATGGTCAAATTTTTGAGATAGCTGTTTAAAGCCTAAAGCTATACTGGAGATAGACTGAAGCATCTTTTATTTACTTTTGTAATTTCATAGCAAAAATAGTTTCAAAGGCTACCTGGCTAACTTCAGGCTCCATCTGTAGCTTTAGAAAATAGACAGCAGTAACAAACACAGTCCTTCATTCCCCAGTGGAGTCGCCAATGATGTTCTCACTTAGCTTGTTCCCCAAAAGCAGTGAGAAAAGGGAATATGGCCGAGGTAACCACTAACCAATCTTTTGGATGTAGATTCTAGCCAATCTGAAGCCAGACAAGGCTCTCTCTTTATGATTTAGCTTTGTTTTGCTATATGTTAGGCTAGTTATGAAGTGCAGATAGTTGTTTGATGTTTGGATGGTGACATTCAATAGAATAGGGTTGCAAAGTATGAGAAGTTCAGACCATTGGGTTAATGGAGTCAATGAAAATAAACTTTTGGGTATGATTCCTTTGGCAAAAGGAGGAACTACAGAGCAAGATGATTAACCATGGAACAATTTTCAAGCTGGAATAAGATGAAATGGAGTCAGGGAACGAAAGGCAATTAAGGATCTTTCATTATGCTAACAGAGGGAGAGTGAGTAAATACTACCAAGGAGCAGCTAAGAATTCCTTAATTATATTCAGAGTGTAAGAATCAGGGATATAGGAGCAATCAAGAATTCCTGCCTATGCTAGTCCTGAAGAAAACATAAAAATTGACAGGAATTGAACACAGAGTACAGTAAAGTAAATTATGGGCTATTCTTTTTTCCAGCAATTGAGAACATGATACTTAGATTATATATAAAACATATAAACAGTAAAACATGAGTTAGAAAAGACTTATTGATCCATAATACAATCCAAGAATTCTGCAACATAGGCTTCTGCCATCAATTTCATAACCAGAAAGTTCATGAGCAAAGAATTCCAGCAATCTTTATTCAAAAGAGTTCTCAAATTTACAGTGTAGGTCCAGAATGATATTCACCAACCAACCCGCAATACATCTCTAGGGGAGGTATTTATACAAAAAGAGTTACAAAATATCTCACAAAGAAAATATCAAACAATAACTTTATCCATCTACTTCTTCAAAGGAAGTAAATGACATTGAAAATAGAGCGCAATGAATGTAGTAGTAATTTCTGCTATACTAGCTGCCTTAGGTGGTCAGATATATTCGACTTTTCAAGTCAAAAAGTTGGCTGGTAGCTGTCTCTTTAATTTGCGTTCTTGTGTTGTTGCCCCATCCCTTTCATCTGTGCCTAATTCCGCTTTAATGCGTTTTGGCGTGACTTTCTTCCTGTGTTTTTTTCATTTTTATGACATGTGGCATGTGCATTGAATTTCATTAAATGCAGATGATCAAAAAGAGAACTAAAACTACATTGGTAAAATCTCTAACATGCTCTACCACCATTGGTCTGTTGGCAACTGGTGTCTTTGTAGTTTTATCAATATTTCATCAGCTTCACTATACCTGTAGAAATTGGGCTGGATTTCAAAAAGATGTGTTATTTCATGCTCAATATAGAACAGAGTTTCCAAGTTGTCATATAAGATCTGTCCAGAGGGAGGTACTGTGTCTTCTGAAGTGCTTGATGATGTCGTGATCTAATTGGTAACATATGTATTCACCCTGTGAGCATATTGTTCATGTGTCAACAGTCTCTGATTGCTGGTTAACAAACTAGGTAGACCCTTTTGCTGTAAAACTATAAACTTTGTTGTAAAAGCATTTATTTCTATTTGCATTTTTTGACACTTTCTCTCCAAATTTTGTATAAAATTCTTCATAGTCAGCACCTTTTTAACTGTCAAAATAGTACCTGTTCTGTCCCTGATATCTAGGGCTGCTAGTTGTTCTTTGGTATGAGTATTCAAAAAATGAACTAGTCTATTTGGGCCATTTCTATCAATTCAATTTGTTGATGGATAGTCTGTATTGATCTCCAATTATCAGTGATGGACTGGCCAATTTTAGTCCACAAAATTGTTTTGATTTTTGATAGAGGTTTATGAAGAGCAAGATCTTTCTCCAACGATTTTATTTTATTTTCCAAGGCCTTTACCACTCTTGTTTTTTCAGCCACAGTTATTTTGGATTTATCATAGCTTACATCTAACTTGGCTAGTTTTTCTTTCACTTCCTTCAGTTCTACCGTTTGGAGTTCTAATTCTTTTAATTCCCTCATCATCTTTTCCATGGTCATGCTGGCATCTGGTACTGTTGTTGTTCCTACTGAAGTATCTATGACTGATGTACCTGTTGATGGGACAGTTGGAGGTGCAGCTGTTGTTATTGTAGGAGGAGTTGTTTTTGGTGGCTGGGAGGTCAACACTCCCTGCTTCTCTTTTATTGCTTTCTCCAATGCCTACTCTATTTTTGCTAATCTCTCATTCATCCTCATCAGTAAACCCAACATGTCCTCATCTGCTTTCTGCTATGCAACTTCTGTGGTTTGTGGATGCGTGGTAATCGGCAGCTTTAGTTGCTTTTTGGGGGCTGCAATGTCTTCCTCCTTCTTTCTTATTAATGCTTGGATGCCTTTGGGATCCTTGGGATCATGTCCCAGCTCTATGATGATTTCTTCTAGGGATTTAATTCTGTTACACTTAGCTGAAGAAGAAGCTTTTTCCAATTCCAATTCGGTAGAAGTATTATGTAATGAATTTTTCAATTTGTGAGCTAATAATGCTTTGTGTGCCAAGGTGGAGTACACCATTTCTCCGGTTTGTTTATGTAATTCAATCTGGTCCATTCGGTAGATGTTTTTAGAGAGAACTTCTAGATTAGTCCTGATATAATCAGCAGCTAACTGTGGCTGTTGCATTGTGGGCTTGAAGTGACTAAGGGTCATTTTTCCTTCTTGTATATCGTATGCTGCCATTAATCTTTGTTGATTTGTGGGGGCCATTCTCAGCAATTGATTATAAAGTTGGATCCTTATTGGCTCATTTCTAGCCTTTATCTTAGTAAATTCTTTCTTAATATTCGAGCCTTCATTGCTCTGTTGTTTGCTTTGTGGCCTGGTGGATGTAACCTCCGCACTATGCTGCCTCTCTAGCTCTTGCTGATATGAGCTAGTTGGTGTTTCTAAAATTGGAGGAGTCTGCTGTTCAGTTCTTCCCTCACCTCTCAGGTTGCCTGTTGTCTCTTCTAAGAGTTCCTCTTCAGAATAAGGATTTAACCTTTGCCTCTCTTCCCCTTGCTGTTCTGCTGGTCCACTTATAGGTGTGTCTTCTTGCCTGTCTCTTTTCTTGCCTCTTTCCTCATTAAGAGGATTTTGTAATACAGGGATTTCAGGTACCTTTGTTTGTGTTGAAGGACCCTTGGCTTTGTTCCTTTGATGCATCTGGCTAGTCTGCCATTGTTTCCTGCTCTGAATGCAACACTTCTTTGACTTTGGATGGCCCTGCAGGTGGAGTACTTTCTTGGGCAGGTTGTTGTGAAGTTGTAGCAGATGATGTGCCCGCTCTAATGTGTTGAGGCAATTTGAAAGGGACCTATCCAAAAGAGTCCATGTCAAGTGTTTTTTCAAGCTCTTTCATTTATTTTTCCAATTTCTCTTCTCCAGTGATCTCTTCAACTAATTTTCCTTCTATCCATTCTTGTTAGTTAGCATATTGTTGAATTTTAGGGATTTTGTGGTGAACATATCCTCTAAGCTTGTCTTTGACTTTTCTATAAATTATGAAATCTTCAGGGTCATATGGTGCCCAATAAAAGCTTTGTTTCAGCATAATTTGCTCCCTTAAAATCTTATCTGCCTCCTCCCAGGCTTCCCTTTTGTCGAAGATAAAAGGGCCCAATTGATTTCTTATCTTGAGCTGTGCCTTTTTCCTAGCACCATAAAAATGAGTCAAATCTGAACTGATAAATTGCCTGAAGTATTCCAGGGCAAATAGTCTCATAGGGACATACTTTGGCCGCTTGTAGGGGGATAGTTCACAGCGATAAATCCTGATCACTGTGTGATTTTGGTAAAAATACCAGTCACCTATACTGTAGTCTTTTGAGAGATGTAAGATTTTCTGCATTTCAGCAGAGAGCCTGGCAAGAGGATTTGTAACCAATAAATAAGTGGCTGGATATATGAACAGGTCAATGAACTCACAATATGTATAAGGAGAGTTATGGACTTCATGGAATACTGAGGTCCTGAATATAACAGGCCTCCTTTGTCCTTTGAGATCCAACTTTGTAAGAGGAATTTGAAAACTATCTGGTTGATAGTACAACAACAAATGATATATGTACGATGTGTATTGAATACTCTTTCTCTATCCAAGCTCATGAATTTCTCATGGATCTTATCAGCTATGAAGGTGGCATAATCATATTGGACAGCAGGGGACTGTCCTGGAGTGAATATGGACATCAACACTAAGAGAGTTCCATCAATATACTCACTGGTTTTAAATCCTAAGATGTAGGATATCATGTATACAATGAATCTCGCTGCTCCAGTGAACCAAGAATGCAGGTAAGGAGGAGGTTGCTCAGGCTCGCAATTTGGTTTCATGAACAATTGAGCTATTCTGGTTGTCTCTGAACTGGGCAGTTTGGCACCTTGGTCAAGCAAGAATTTCATTCCGAGAGGGACCAGAGGCTGAGTTGGCTTAAAATGCAGCATCTCATTTATGGATTGAGGAGTAATATGGAAGAGGACAGTCCCAAATGGAGCCATAACTGCTCTTTGTGTGGGGTCATAATTTGCACAGCACAAATGGATGAGATTAGGAAGCGCATTTACTGAAGGGAGGTAGTAGATAGGCATGTTGGACTCCCAAATTCCAAAGACATCGGTATTGCTTTTGTAGCTATTCCTAATTTTAAAAAAAAGCTTGAATGTGAGGCTTGTCACCCATCATATCCTTAATTTTGAAATCCCTGTCAGCAAGGGGCATCCATTCCAATTCTTTATGTGGCGCATTCAAGGGGGCAACATTCAGGGCCACTAGAGCTTCCATTTTAAAAATTAACTTATGACTTTCTAACTTGGAGTTACGGCTCCTGCAGCAACAGTATGGTGGAATGACAGTTTGTGGGCTTTTCTGCAAAAATTGCAGGCCGAAATAAGTTTAAACTCAGCTTGATGGGCAAATTTGCAAAGGGAAATACAGTTCACGAGATTTCTCTGAAAAAATGGGTAAAACAGTGACTATAATGCAAGGTGTAAAGGCAGAACTATGATTTTAATTCGAATTTTGTTTATGCGGGCAATTTTTAGAGAAAAGCTTGGAAAAACAGGTTTTAGGAGAAGAATTTGGGGTAAATACCTGTTTTATGGACACCTGGTGCGAAATGTGGGTGGTAGACTCAGCTAAGGGGTCGAGCTGTGGAGCGAATTTCATTGGATGGTGGACTGTGCAGCGGCAATGGCATTTTGAACGTTAAAAACCATGCAAAGCTTGCGCAGAAGAAACAAAGCGAAATGAACGAAAAACGACATTTAATGGATTTTTAACAAAAAATTGGTTTTGGCGGGTCTTCGGCACGCTTTGGTCGTGTGACATCAGCATGACATCATCTTTGTCAAGTAGCGGGGGGTGCAGAAGCTGAATTGGCGCTGACGTGGTGGACATGGCAGATGATACAATGATGAAGTGGCAGCTGACGTGGGCACTGACGTGGCGGACGACATCAGCAGCGGGAAAGGAGGGTGGTTTATGGTTTCATCGCTTCGCTTATTGAACGGTGGCGGTTTTGTGCGGAGCGGACGTGATAAACCGTGGAGGCGACGCATGGACTTTGTACGACGACAAAACCGCCAATTTCCCGAAGCCTATCGTTTGGTCGTTGGGGGGCTTCCGATATCAACGTGGGCTGTCTGAACTGGGGGATCGGATCCAACGGTTGGCGGAAAATGAAACATGGCAGAGGGCTGGAGTATGGGACCCACGATAATTTTTAACGTTTTATAATGTTTCTGCGGGCTTTTGTAATGTATCCAAACTCTGGGTTTATGAAAGTATGGTTATTCATTTAACCAGATGTTAAATGAAACCCATGGTTTATATGCACGCACGGGGAAGGGTTGTCCACAAGGTTTCGGGTAAACCTTGGACCCCCTAAAAATTGACATAAAACGTTTAACATATGGCTTTAATAAGCCGGGGCGGGATGTTAGGTTTCTGGGGGTTTTGTATAAGCTTTATATATAATAGGGGCGGGGAAAACTTTATGTAGGAGTTATATAATAGAGTTAGGATGTCAATATGAGATGGTACGTTTAATCAAGGCACTAAGTTAAATGGGTACAACTTAGGATGAGGGAACAAAAGGGATCTAGGTCATGGATTTACAGAGACTTAGCACAATGGAACAAAAAGATTTTTACACAAGAAATGTGGCTTCCTTTGCCTAAGAAAACACAAAGTTTTACTTAGCTTTTCTCATAAAATGAAATAAACTAGGACCACCTAAGCAAATCTCAATGTCCTTGAGGGGAAATTAGTAAATGTTCTTGGAGGAATGGGAGGGAAATTAGTCATGCTCCAACTATTTTGCAACCTCCTTGCTATGGTACTTGTGATAGCCATGAGATAGATCATTTTCAAAAGAAAAAACTGATGACAAACTTGCTTTTGCAACATCAAACTGCCTACCCAGTCTAATACACCTAACATTTTTTCTTCTTTTTCCATGGGTGCATTTCAGCTAGCAAACCATTTCTCTCTTGTTTTCTTTTGACTGCCCTCCTATCTAAGTCTACCCTTATGTCTTCCAAGGGCTCAGATTTCACTGTTGAGCACCCTTGCTTCTCTACCTAACTACTGATCTTTCAAGCTCAAACTGTCTGACAAAACCTTATTCTCTAATGCTAAAACAAGGAATTTAAACATGCACTTGCCAAGATTGAGCTATTTGGCCATCCATCTAGTGTGACAGAAGTCACTGATTACACAATTTGGACTTCTTTACAAAAGTAGGATAGCATTGGCATTTTGACTAGCACACTTTCCTGGTCTTTTCTTTGGGGTTCATTTTCTTTCTTTTTTGACCAATACATTGTTTTTTCCCTTTGATTTTTCTATTAGGGCATACCCTATTTTCATTTTTTTATTTTTTTGGTTTTTTCAGAAAATATGGAACCTTTGCAGCATGGAAAGGATGATCATATTTGGAATTTCAACAGTCAATCGTGAAATATGACACCTATTGGTATAGGAATCTAACGGTGGCTCCACTTGGGGATGGAATTTCCAGGTGAAAAGCCAAGAACATCAGGTCAGATGGCCTTATATTCAACTCTTGCTACAATCTGAAATTTCCTTTTGCTGGAGACTAACAAAATTGTATCTCTGCAACATATATGTCTTTCCCATACACTGGTTTGAAAAAAATTACAGTTTTGTCTTTGATAGTTTGCCTAAATATTGTTATCATTTTTCATAGCTCCCAAGTTTTCTTCCTCACTTCTTCTGATAAACTCAAAATGGAATACAAAAAGGTGGCACAGATCCTTGCTTTTCCTTAAAATTTGTTGCATCTTATTCCCTATCTTATTGCTGTAATAAATAACAAAAAATAGACACTATTATGTACAAAATACAGTCTTGATATATCAATCAAAGAGGATCAAAATATTGCTTGAGCATCCGACCATTGACTGGCCCATCCCCTGCTTCTGTACCATCCAGGCTTCCTAAAAGGTAGGTGTTGTTTCCTTGTACAACTTGAATAACAAAAGGTCCTCTCCATAGGAAATCAAATTTGCCATGTTTTCCTTTATCTTCCCTCCTAGAGTCCCACTTCAGCACTCTGTCTCCTATGAAAAAGTTCTCAGCCTTTGTTCTTTTATCAAAGATCTTCTTAAGTTTTTCTTGTAGAACTTGAGTTCTTTGATACACTTCCTCTCTGGTCTGCTGTAAGTGAATTGTTTGATTGATTCTTCTCTGAATATCATTGAGTTCTGCCTGTATTTCTTGCAGCAGTTTTATCACAAGGATTCCCAAGGATGAAGGGAATACAACCTCCATACCATAAACCAACTCATAGGGGCTTGTTCTGATAGACCTTTTTGTAGTTAACCTATCTTCCCAAAGTGCATTGATGAGATTTTTGTGCCAATTCTTCTTTTTTTCCCTCCAATACTTTCTTTATGATGTTAATTAGGCTCTTATTGGACGATTCAGCTAGACCATTACCTTGAGGGTAATAGGCTGTGGAATGGCCTAAGGTAATATGGTATTTATGACAAAAATTGAAGATTCTTTTAGATTTAAAGGTGGCAACATTGTTTGTTATAATCTTCTCTGGACGGCCAAATCTACATAGGATATTGGTTTCTAGGAATTGCATGATGATTCAGTCATTGGCTTGTCCACAATGGATGGCCTCTAACCACTTGTTGAAGTAACCTGTGGCAGTTAAAATCCACTTATGTTGGCCAGAAGAGGGAGGGTGAATCTCCCCAATGAAATCTAAACCCCATTGTTGAAATGGTCTTCCAGTGGAAATGGATTTTAGGGGTAAAGGTAAAATTTTTCTCTTCCTTCAAAGATTTGACATTTATGGCAAGAAACTACAAATTTCTTTACATCAGCAAAGAGGGAGGGTCAATAAACCTAGCTCTTAAGATTTTATCAGCTGTTGATTTCCAATACAAATGTCCACCAGAGTCCCCTACATGAAATTCCTTGAGTACTTTGTCAATTTTATCCTGTGTTAGGCAATTCAACAAAATAACTTCATGATTTTTCCAAAACAAAACATTGTCTACTATACAAAACTTTAAAGCTTTCATTTTCAAGAAACTTTTTTTAGTTCTGGATAACCCTGGAGGAGATTGCAGGTCTAACAACACATGGACTATATCAACATACCAAGGTGATTGTAAAAAGACTTGATTGATCTGTGGAGTCGCCATCTCCTATTCATTATCAAATTCATTGATGTCAAGGGCTTGGAAGCTGGTTTCAGTCATCAATTTGGCTAACCCTTGTCCTTTTATCAGTTTTGTTGGCTTAATTTCAATGTCATATTCCAAAATGTTAGCTATCCATTTGCGTCTTTTGCCTTCAATTCCTTCTTGAGTTAGAATGTCTTTTACCACTGCATTTGGGACATAAGCTATCACATGAGAGTACAAGATATAAACTCTGAAATCCTTGATGGCCTTTACAAGGGCATAAACTTGTTTTTCCATGATTTGATATTTGGGTGGTGCATCTTTAAGTGCTTTGCTGAAGAAAGCAATGGGCTTCTCACATCCTTGATCATCCTTCTGCAATAGGACAGGAGCAACAGTATGCTCAGATGCAAAGGAAAGGATTATGAAGTCTCTATCAAACTTTGGGCTTGTGAGGACCGGTGTTTTAGCTAAAGCTATTTTGATTTCCTCAAAGGCTTGTTTAGCTTCTATTGTCAATTTGACTTTGGAATCTTTCTTCAGCATGTTATTCAACAATCTTATTAGTTCAGCCAAGTTGGGTATGAATCTTCTTAGGAAATTGATCTTTCCTAGGAAGGCTTGCAGTTCTTTGATATTTCTTGGGTGAGGCACTTGGAGAATAGCTTGTATTCTGTCCGAGTCAATTCTGATGCCATCTTTTGAGATTATGTGACCTAAGAGTTTGCCTTCTTCTAGGCCAAACAATGATTTCTTTGGGTTCAATGACATGCCATATTTTCTGCAAATTAGGAACACTTGTCTTAAATGCTCTAAATGTTCTTAGTCTGATTTGGAGAAAGCAGTGAGATCATCAAGATATATGACTAGAAAGTCATGGATTTCTTTTGCAAAGGCTATGTCCATTGCTCGTTGAAATGCTGCCCCTGCATTTTTAAGTCCAAAAGGCATTTTTACATATTTGAAAGTTCCCCAAGGTGTTGTAAAGGCTGTTTTGTCTTGATCATCCGGGTGAACCAGAATCTGATTAAATCGTGAGAATCCATCTAACAATGAAATCCTAGAAGCCCCCACTACCCTTTGTAAGATGTGATCCATCTTGGGCAAGGGCTAATGGTATTTGAGAGAAACTTTATTAAGATTTCTTAAGTCAACACAGTCTTATTTCTCCCGTTTTCTTCCTAGTGGGCACTAGATTTGAAATCCATTCTGAAAATCTAATAGCATCAATTATTCCGGCTTGGTACATTCTTTTGACCTCTTTTTCAATTAGAGGAAGGAGGACTGGATTCACCCTTCTAAGCTTTTGTTTAAAAGGTTTCTGATTTTCTTTTAAGGGTATAGTATGCTGGATCGCAGAAGTGTCATAGGACTTGAGGTCTTCATAGCTCCATGCAAAAACATCTGAAAATTCTTTGAACAACTCAATGTATTTCAGTTTTTGGTCTGGAGGCAAAGCTTTGGACAATTTTACCATCTTAGGATCTTTTGCAGTTCCAATATTACAATCCTCAATTTCTGCGTTCAAATGCTGCATTTTTGGCTTTCTTGGAATATCATTTGAATCGAAAATATCTTCCAGAGGAGTCAAACCTGTGGGTAGAAAATTATCTTTCAAATCAATTACTTCAGACTCTCCCTCGGCAATTTCATCAAAGTCCGTTTTCTTGAGCTCTTACAAATTTTTGTTTGTAAAGATTGTTGGATGCAAAATATGATTTTTTGTTTGAGCTGATGTATGTTTTTCAATTCTGTCCATCTACAGTTCTTCACAAATGGTGCTTGTGTCTATATTTGTGCATGAAAATTCCTCTTTCAAAGTCAGGAAATTGTTGATTTGTGTGTCATTTTCAAACACTTGCCAATTTTTGACATTATCTGGAACAACGGGTCTGTGTTTACTTTCAGCAGTGAAGTGGTGGTTAGGCTCAAATGGCAACTTACAAGTGCTGGCAAATGTTGCCAAACTATGAGCATGTAAGTTGTGGTTTCTTGGAATTTTGGTAAGCTGAGACTCTAGAAAGGTGTTAAGTATTTCAATTGTTGCCCCTCTATAAGCTCTCAGCCTGAGATCATTTGTAACAAAGTTTCCTTTCATCTGCTGAATAATCAAATCTGAATCCCCTAAAATTGAAATCCTAGTTTCCCCTAGACTTTTAATCAGTTTGAGACCTAGGAGGAGGGCTTCATATTCATCCATATTGTTTGTACATCTAAAATTTAGCCTATATGCATGTCCTTTAGCATGATCATTTTTCATATTGTGTATCCAAACCCCTGCCCCTGCTCCAAGTTTATTCACTGACCCATCAAACTCTAAATACCATAAGATTTCTTGACTATAGCTAGCATGAGGAGTTTTAGAAATAGTCTTAGTGGGTAGATTTGGATTTTGTAACTCATCTGGTTTTTTTTGTTTGTTTGTTGCATCAATCACTTCAAAAACTTTTATATCTCGAGGAGTGGATTCTTCATTTATGCTTCTTGCTTGTGCTGGTTCTAGGAACTTGTCATCAGTTTTGGAATACATTTCAACATTGTATAAGATGAAAGAATCCATATCAGAATGTATGGAATAAATGGAGAAATTTTGTGGTTTCTCTTGACTGTTGACCACATATTTCATTAATGTTTCCTGGTATAATCTCTTTGGCTCGCCAAAGACTGAAATGGTGGCATAGGACATGTCTAGCTGCAAAGATCCTTGGAGTTTTGCACCCCAAGATTTGGACAACAACATTCCATACTTTGGTGGGATATCAGCTACCACTACATCCATTAAAATCGTCTTGGTAGGGTATTGCACTAGAGATACACACAAATCTTTGATTAGGCCTAGACACCTGACCTGGCTGGAATCAAATGAAAACAAGTCTTTATATGGTCGTGTGATATCTTGGTCGAATCTTTCCATCACAGACCTAGGAATCAGATTATGGGAAGCTCCCGAATCAAACATTGCATTATGTAGTACTTTGTCATGAATGTTTAAGCTTACATAGAATGGAGGAACTCCTCCATATACTATTTTACCATTAGCTTCAGGGCCAAAAATCAATTCTCGTTGGTCATCTAAAACATTCACTAGATCTCCATTCTCTGATATTTGAAGTGACCGACTGATTTGTTCTCTGTAAACCTCATGTTTAGCCATTTCAAACAGTGGAATGGCTATTTTTAACTTGCCTATTTCTGTTTCTAGGTTGAAAGGTTTTTCCACTTGAATTCTTGCATTCCGGGCAGCAAGGTTTTCCTTTTCTACTGTATTTTTAGCTTTAGAAAATAGACAACAGTAACAAACACAGTCCTTCATTCCCCAGTGGAGTTTCCAATGATTTTATCACTCAGGTTGTTCCCCAAAAGCAGTGAGAAAAGGGAATATGGCCGAGGTAACCACTAACCAATCTTTTGGATGCAGATTCTAGCCAATCTGCAGCCAGAGAGGGCTCTCTCTTTATGATTTAGCTTTGTTTTGCTATATGTTAGGCTAGTTATGAAGTGCAGATAGTTGTTTGATGTTTGGATGGTGACATTCAATAGAACAGGGTTGCAAAGTATGAGAAGTTCAGACCATTGGGTTAATGGAGTTAATGAAAATAAACTTCTAGGTATGATTTCTTTAGCAAAAGGAGGAACTACAGAGCAAGATGATTAACCATGGAACAATTTTCAAGCTGGAATAAGATGAAATGGAGTCAGGGAATGAAAGGCAATTAAGGATCTTTCATTATGCTAACAGAGGTAGAGTGAGTAAATACTACCAAGGAGCAGCTAAGAATTCCTTAATTATATTCAGAGTGTAAGAACTAGGGAGATATGAGCAATCAAGAATTCCTGCCTATGATAGTCCTGAAGAAAACATAAAAATTGACAGGAATTGAACACAGAGTACAGTAAAGTAAATTCTGGGCTATTCTTTTTTCTTGCAATTTAGAACATGATACTTAGATGATATATAAAACATATAGACAGTAAAACATGAGTTAGAAAAGACTTATTGATCCATAAGACAATCCAAGAATTTTGCAACATAGGCTTCTACCATCAATTCCATAACCATTAAGTTCATCAACAAAGCATTCCAACAATCTTTATTTAGAAGAGTTCTCAAATTTACAGTGTAGGTCCAGAATTATATTCACCAACCAACCCCCAATACATCTCTATGGGAGGTATTTATACAAAAAGAGTTACAAAGTATCTCATAGAGAAAATATCAAACAATAACTTTATCCATCTACTTCTTCAAAGGAAGTAAATGACATTGAAAACATAGTGCAATGAATGTAGGAGTAATTTCCACTATACTAGCTGCCTTAGGTGGTTAGATATATTCGACTTTTCAACTCAATAAGTTGGCTGGTAGCTGTTTCTTTAATTTGCATTCTTGCATTGTTGTCCCGACCCTTTCATCTGTGCCTAATTCTGCTTTAATGCGTTTTGGCGTGACTTCCTTCCTCTGTTGTTTTCATTTTTATGACATGTGGCATGTGCATTGAATTTGATTAAGTGTAGATGATCAAAAAGAGAACTAAAACTACATTGGTAAAATCTCTAACATGCTCTGCCACCATTGGTCTGTTGGAAATTGGTGTCTTTGTAGTTTTATCAATATTTCATCAGCTTCGTTATACCTATAGAAATTGGGCTAGATTTCAAAAACATGTGTTATTTCATGCTCAATATAGAACATATTTTCCAACTTGTCATATAATCCCTGTCCAGAGGGAGGTACTGTGTCTTCTGAAATGCTTGATGATGCTTTGATCTGATTGGTAACATATGTATTCACCCTGTGAGCATATTGTTCATGTGTCAACAATCTCTGATTGCTGGTTAACAAACTAGGTAGACCCTTTTGCTGTAAAACTGTAAACTTTGTTGTAAAAGCATTTATTTCTATATGCATTTCTTGACACTTTCTCTCCAGATTTTGTATAAAATTATTCATGGTCAGCACCTTTTTAACTGTCAAAATAGCACTTGTTTTGTCCCTGTTATCTAGGGCTGCTAGTTGTTATTTGGTATGAGTATTCAAAAAATGAACTAGTCTATTGGCCTATTCGGGCATGTTTCCTAATAATGCTCTGGCCTTTTGAATCTCTACTTGGGCCATTTCTATCAATTCAATTTCCTCATGGATAGTATGTATTGATCTCCATTGATCAGTGATGGACTGGCCAATTTTAGTCCACAAAATTGTTTTGATTTCTGATAGAGGTTGATGAAGAGCAAGATCTTTATCCAAGGATTTTACATTATTTTCCAAGGCCTTTACCTCTCTTGTTTTTTCAGCCACAGTTATTTTGGATTGATCATAGCTTGCATCTAACTTGGCCAGTTTTTCTTTGGCTTTCTTCAGTTCTTCCATTTGGAGTTCTAATTCTTTTATTTCCTTCATCATCTTTTCCATGCTCATGCTGGCATCTGGTACTGTTGTTGTTGCTGCTGAAGTATCTGTGACTGATGTACCTGTTGTTGGGACAGTAGGAGGTGCAGATGTTGTTATTAAAGGAGAAGTTGTTTCTAGTGGCTGGGAGGTCGACACTCCCTGCTTCTCTTTTATTGCTTTCTCCAATGCCTGCTTTGTTTCTACTAATCTCTCATTCATCCTCATCAGTAAACCCATCATGTCCTCCTCTGCTTTCTGCTGTGCAACTTATGTGGTTTGTGGATGCATTGTAATCGGTAGCTTTAATTTCTTTTTGAGGGCTGCAATGTCTTCCTCCTTCTTTCTTATTAATGATTGGATGCGTTTGGGATCCTTGGGATCATGTCCCAACTCTATGATGATTTCTTCTAAGGATTTAATTTTGTTATCCTTAGGCAAAGAAGAAGATTTTTCTAATTCCAATTGGGTAGAAGTATTATGTAATGAATTTTGCAATTTGTGACCTAATAATGCTTTGTCTGCCAAGGCGGAGTACACCATTTCTCCGGTTTGTTTATGTAATTCAATCTGGTCAATTGGGAGTATGTCTTTAGAGAGAACTTCCATATTGGTCCTAAAATAATCAGCAGCTGGCTGTTGCTGCTGCATTGTGGACTTGAAGTGACTAAGGGTCATTTTTCCTTCTTGTATATCGTATGGTGCCATTAACCTTTGTTGATTTATGGGGGCCATTCTCAGCAATTGATTATAAACTTGGATCCTTATTGGCTCATTTCTAGCCTTTATTGCAGTAAATGCTTTCTTGATATCCGAGCCTTTCTTGCTCTGTTGTTTTCTTTATCGCCTAGTGGATGTAACCTCTGTACTATGCTGCCTCTCTAGCTCTTGCTGATATGAGCTAGTTGGTGTTTCCAAAATTGGAGGAGTCTGTTGTTCAATTCTTCCCTCACCTCTCAGGTTCCCTATTGTCTCTTCCAAGAGTTCCTCTTCAGAATAAGGATTTAACCTTTGCCTCTTTTCCCCTTGCTGTTCTGCTGGTCAACTTATAGGTGTGTCTCCTTGTCTGTCTCTTTTCATGCCTCTTTCCTCATTAAGAATAGTTTATAATACATGGATTTCAGGTACCCTTGTTTGTGTTGAAGGACCTTGCATTTGGCTTTGTTCCTTTGATGCATCTGGATGGTCTGCCATTGTTTCCTACTCTGAATGCAACACTTCTTTGCCTTTGGATGTCCCTGTAGGTGGAGTATTTTCTTGGGCAGGTTGTTTTGAAGTTGTAGCAGATGATGTGCCCGCTCCAATGTGTTGAGGCAATTTGAAAGGGACCTGTCCAAAAGAGTTCAGGTCAAGTTTTTTTTCATGCTCCTTCATTTCTCTTTCCAATTTCTCTTCTTCAGTGATCTCTTCAACTAATGTGCCTTCTATCCATTCTTGTTGGTTAGCATATTGTTGAATTTCAGGGATTTTGTGGTGAACATATCCTGTAAGCTTGTGTTTTAATTTTCTATAACTTATGAAATGTTCAGGGTCATATGGTGCCCAATAAAAGCTTTGTTTCAGCATAAGTTTCTCCCTTAAAATCTTATCTACCTCCTCCTAGGCTTCCCTTTTGTTGAAGATAAAAGGACCCAATTGATTTCTTATCTTGAGCTGTGCCTTTTTCCTAGCACCATAGAAATGAGTCAAATCTAAACTAATAAATTGCCTGAAGTATTCCAGGGCAAACAGTCTCATAGGGACATACTTTGGCAGCTTGTAGGGGGATAGTTCACAACCATAAATCCTTATCATTGTGTGATTTTGGTAAAAATACCAGTCACCTATACTGTAGTCTTTTGAGAGATGTAAGATTTTCTGCATTTCAGCAGAGAGCCTGGCAAGAGGAGTTGTAACCAAAAAAGAAGTGGCTGGATATATGAACAGGTCAATGAACTCCCAATATGTATAAGGAGAGTTATGGACTTGATGGAATACTGAGGTCCAGAATATAACAAACCTCCTTTCTCCTTGGAGATCCAACTTTCTAAGAGGAATTTGAAAACTATCTGGTTGATAGTACAATAGCAAATGGTATATGTATGATGTGTATTTGAATACTCTTTCTCTATCCAGGCTCATGAATTGCTCATGGATCTTATCAGCTATGAAGGTGGCATAATCATATTGGACAGCAGGGGGTTGTCCTGGAGTGAATATGGACATCAACACTAAGACAGTTTCATCAATATGCTCACTGGTTTTAAATCCTAAGATGTAGGATATCATGTCTACAATGAAACTCCCTGCTTCAGTGAACCAAGAATGCAGGTAAGGAGGAGGTTGCTCAGGCTGGAAATTTGGTTTCATGAACAATTGAGCTATTCTGGTTATCTTTGAACTGGGCAGTTTGGCACCTTGGTCAAGCAAGAATTTCATGGTGAGAGGGGCCAGAGGTGAGTTGGCTTAAAATTCAGCATCTCATTTATGGATTGAGGAGTAATATAGAAGAGGACAGTTCCTGATGGAGCCATAATTGCTCTATGTGTGCGGTCATAATCTGCACAGCATAAATGGATGAGATCAGGAAGCATATTTACTTAAGGGAGGTAGTAGATGGGCATGTTGGACTCCCAAATTCCAAAGAAATCGGTATTCCTTCTCTAGCTATTCCGAATTTCACAAAAATCTTGAAGGTGAGGCTTGTCACCCATCATATCCTTAATTTGAAATTCCCTGTCAGCAAGGGGCATCCATTCCAATTCTTTATGTGGTGCATTCAAGGGGGCAACATTCAGGGCCACTGGAGCTTCCATTTTAAAAATTATCTTATGACTTTGTAACTTGGAGTTAGGGCTTCTGAAGCAATAATATGGTGGAATGACAGTTGGTGGGCTTTTCTGCGGAAACTGCAGGCCGGAATAAGTTTAAATTCAGCTTGATGGGCGAATTTGCAAAGGGAAATACAGTTCACAGGATTTCTTTGGAAAAATGGGTAAAACAATGACTATAATGCAGAGGTGTAAAGACAACAATGTGATTTTAATTTGAATTTTGTTTTTGCGGGCAATTTTTAGAGAAGAACTTGGAAAAACAGCGTTTAGGAGAAGAATTTGGGGTAAATCCGTGTTTTATGGACGCCTGGTTCAAAATGTGGGTGGCAGATTGAGCTAAGGGGTCGAGCTGTGGAGCGAATTTCACTGGATGGTGGACTGTGCAACGGCAATATCATTTTGAATGTTAAAAACCATGCAAAGCTTATGCAAAAGAAACAAAGTGAAATGAAAGAAAAATAACGTTTAACGGCTTTTTAACAAAAAATTGGTTTTTGCGAGTTTTTGGTGCGCTTTGGTCGGGTGACGTCATCTTTGTCAGCTAGCGGGGGATACAGAAGCCGACTTGGCACTGACGTGGCAGACATGGCGGATGATATAGTGATGAAGAGGCAGCTGATGTGGACATTGACGTGTTGGACGACGTCAGCGGTGGGAAAGGAGGGCGGTTTATGGTTTCATCACACCGCTTATTGAATAGTGGCGATTTTGGGTGGAGCAGACGCGATAAACTGTGGAGGCAATGCGTGGACTTTGTACGACGGCAAAAGCACCAATTCCCCGGAGTCTATCGTTCAGTCATCAGGGGGCTTCCGATATCAATGTGGGCCATCCGATCTGGGGATCGAATCCAAGGGTTGGCGGAAAATGAAACATGGCGAAGGGTTGGAGAATGGGACCCACGTTAATTTTTAACATTTTATAATTCTTCTGCGAGGTTTTCTAATGTATCCAAACTCTGGGTTTATGCAGGTATGGCTATTCATTTAACCAGATGTTAAATGAAACCCATGGTTTATATGTGCGCGTGGGGAAGGGTTGTCCACAAGGTTTCAGGTAAACCTTGGACCCCTAAACATTAGCATAAAACATTTAACATATGGCTTTAATAAGCCCGGGGTGGGATATTAGGTTTTTGGGGTTTTTGTATAAGTTTTATATATAATAGGGGTGGGGAAAACTTTATGTAGGAGTTATATAATAGAGTTAGGATGTCAATATGAGATGGTATGTTTAATCAAGGCACTAAGTTAAATGAGTACAACTTAGGCTGAGGGAACAAAAGGGATCCAAGTCATGGATTTACAGAGACTTAGCACAATGGAAGAAAAAGATTTTTACACAAGAAATGTGGCTTCCTTTGCCTAATAAAACACAAATTTTTACTTAGCTTTTCTCATAAAATGAAATAAACTAGGACCACCTGAGCAAATCTTAATGTCCTTGAGGGGAAGTTAGTAAATGTTCTTAGGGGAATGGGAGGGAAATTAGTCATGCTCCAGCTGTTTTGCAGCCACCTTGCTATGGTACTTGTGATAGCCATGAGATAGACCATTTTCAAAAGACAAAACTAATCACAAACTTGCTTCTGCAACATCAAACTACCTACCCAGCCTAATACACCTAACATTTTTTCTTCTTTTTCCTTGGGTACATTTGAGCTAGCAAACCCTTTCTCTCTTGTTTTCTTTTGACTACCCTCCTATCTAAGTCTACCTTTATGTCTTCTAGGGGCTCAGATTTCACTGTTGAGCACCCTTGCTTCTCTACCTAACTACTGATCTGTCAAGCTCAAACTGTTTGACTAGACCTTATTCTCTAATGCTAAAACAAGGAATTTAAACATGGACTGGCCAAGATTAAGCTGTTTGGCCATCCATCCAGTGTGACAGAAGTCACT
Source organism: Pinus tabuliformis (assembly GCA_031772625.1). Classification (NCBI taxonomy): domain Eukaryota; kingdom Viridiplantae; phylum Streptophyta; class Pinopsida; order Pinales; family Pinaceae; genus Pinus; species Pinus tabuliformis. The sequence continues at coordinate 191,222,386 of CM062808.1, forward strand.
GATTATACAATTTGGACTTCTTTGCAAAAGTAGGATAGCAGTGGCATTTTGACTAGCACACTTTCCTGGTCTTTTCTTTTGGGTTCATTTTCTTTCTTTTTTGACCAATACATTGTTTTTTCCCTTTGATTTTTCTTTTAGGGCATACCCTCTTTTCATTTTTTTATTTTTTTTGTTTTTTCGGAAAATATGGAAACTTTGGAGCATGGAAAGGATCATCATATTTGGCATTTCAACAGTCAATCATGAAATATGACACCTATTGGTATAGGAACGTAATAGACTCCAGACTAATTATACATGCTATGAACTCTCAAAAGATCCCTTCTCATGTGCAGTTAGCCCCCATCCTAAAAAAGATTAGACTATTGTTGCCCAAGTTCCACAGAATCTCCTTCTATCATGTTCTAAGGAAGTTAAACTCATAGGCAGACTTGGTAGCCAACCTAGGCTCTCTTAGGAGCAGGAGATCTCTATTAGTAAATGATGTTGAATCGGACTGCACCATTCCTTAATTTTGGAGTTGTCTGGGCCTCTATTCCTTTGATAATTTCGCTAATCTAGATTCTTTAGACTTTGGGACAGAACCATTTTGAGCTGGTTGCTGTTAGAAACGTGGACTCATCCAGAAGGGAAAATTCATAATGCAACTGTGGCACTTTCAATCTCTGTTCATCATTGGAAGTCACTGCTGCGTCTGGGTAGGTGTTGGGGAGTTTAAAAGGGCCTCTTCAAGGCCAATTTACCACTCTTGGCATTCTTGAACACTATATAACACTCTTCCAGGCATTGCAAAAGGAAAACACAGTGATTCTTGGGATGATCTGGCACTCCGACGTGTTGGATCTCCTCTCTGCAAGCTAGGAAGTAGAGCTACATCACGAAAAGAAAAAGCAGTGGAATTTCAAGGCACCATTCTTAAACCAAATCAAGTTCTTTTTCAAGCCTCTATCTGCATTCACAGTGTAACTCATTCAGTGGACTATTCAAAAGCAAAATCCTCTTTCCCTGCCGACTGTAACAAGGAAATATAGGGTTTCAGTGTTAAAGTCCTTGGAAGCTGATTTGCCGAATTTTAAATAAAAACTAATCATTTACGCCAAAAGAAAGAAAATGGAGAGCGGAGCACTTAGGGTTTGACACTGCTCTGCAACTGGAAGACCTTCACAGACTGCACCATTCTGCCATTAACCTTCAGCCATAAGGCAACTACAGCAAAATAAGGAACAGCTATCGCGCAACGGAATCCCCTTCGGGGGAGGGCATGATGCCTCTGCTCGCTGATACGAAAAACGGCCTGCGACAGACTGAAAATGTCAATATGGACCATCCAGAATATACAGCAATAGAGAATGAAAATACGACAACGAATAACAACACAAATGAAGAACCACAAGTGACGTTAAACACTTGCAAGCTGGTAGCAGTTGATAGACCCAAAATCGAGCTCCCAAGTTAGCACATCAACACTCAGATCCAGTTTGTGAGGGATCATGCTTTGATAGGAAATTTAATAGGCCTTTGGCCAACGGAGAAAGTTTTTCACGGCTGGATCATAGCCAAATGGAAACCAAAAGGGCATATAACGCTATAGTTAGGGACTAAGGTCTTCTTTACTGCCATTTTCAATTGTCTGGAGGACCGAAACAGGGTATTGGATGGAGGATCATATTTCTTCAACGCAACAGGGCTATACCTAAGAGGATGGATCGAGCACTTTAATCCAGACAAAGAAGATCTGAGCTGGATCCCGGTGTGGTTGCGCCTTTATTCTCTCCCTCTGGAGTATTGGGACGAAGACTCTTTGCGAGACATTGGGAATGGTTTAGGCAAATTCATCAAACTGGCAGAGGAGACAAAGCTGAAGCGATACACCTCCTATGTGTGGTTCTGTGTATATATGCACCTCAGCAAAGCTCTCTCGGACGTGGTAATACTCTACCATGATGATTATGAATGGTTACAGATAATAGATTACGAGCATGTACCATTTCGTTGTCAAAAATTCCATACTCTGGGCCATTTATTCTGAGACTATCCCTCCAATATGAAATCCACGACCACCCCTTCAATGGACAAATCCGACTCAAATGGGTTCACAGAAGTTCCCAATCACAAAAAGACCCATAAAAGGCCCTCTACCTCAGTCAAAAAACCTGTCACTAGCACCTCCTTGCCTTCAACAAGCAACAACTATGAAATCTTGCTCCAGCCGGAGGTTCATATTTTAGATAATCAGAAATAACTTGAAGCCATTCCTAAGACATCTGCCCATTCTGCTCCATCAAGATTAAAGAAAGCCCTCACTTCTAAGCAACCCGCGGACACCAAAATGCCCTCTCCCAGTAACATGCAGAAAAGGACTGCTTAAGGTATGGAGGTAGATAGCACTCAGATGCAACTCATGATTGTAGATGATACAGAGGCAGAGAAGGAAATAGTACAGAACACGGAAGAGGAACTAGAGAGCTTCGACATCGGAGATCTAAATATACTGGGACTTGAACAAGCTTGTAAGAAAAAGGAATATGACAAAATTCCTAAGCGACAGGTAGAGAACTTAGAAGTAATTCTCTCAAGAGCACAGAAGCAAATATCATTAGGCGTCCAAACTGGTAGTCAGTGGGATGGAAGAAATATCCTCAAAGACAACAAGAAACGATCATGGAAAGGAAATCTTTAGAGAACCATCACCATAGGGGAGATGCTGGTGGAATCTGGAAGATACTCCAAGCTCACCAAATACTTTAATCCCCTTCCTAATCATGAATCATGAAGCTCATCTCATGGAACATTAGAGGGCTCAACAACCCAAGGAAGGGATGATTAATAAAGAACATGCTAGAACAGGAAAAGCCTCAAATTCTCTTCTTACAGGAGACCAAGTGTAATTCCACAGCGTTAGATCAAATCCTTGCCAAAGCATGGTCAGGAAGCAAAGAAGTGGCGGTGGAAGCCATGGGAGCCTCAGGAGGGCTAGCCATCATTTGGGATGATGGAGCTATAACACTTACCAACATACATGCCAGTAAGCACTTTATCTAGGCCAAGTTTCATTTAACAGGGACAAATGTTGATGGACACATAACTAATGTCTACTTCCCCCACGAGGAAACAAACAAAGTGGACACATTGAACACCCTAACTCAGATCAACTCAAAATGATCCCACCCACTTTGGATCACAGGAGGGGACTTCAACATGATTACAAGATTGGAGGAAAAAATAGGAGGACAGATCAAGCTGGACTATGAAAGCACGCACTTCAAAAACTACATTCATAACAACATGCTTATAGATATGGAATTAAACAATGGCATTTATACTTGGAAAAACAAGCGTGGAGATGCCCACCAAATTGCATCTTGGTTAGACAAATTCCTGATCTCTTATAACGCAATACATCTTGGTTGGTATCTCTTGGCCTCTCTATTGCCACTCTTTGGCTCAGACCATTGGCCTATTAGGCTTCACTGGCAAAGACTGAGAGACAATTTTCGCAGGCCCTTTTGCTTTGAAGCCTTTTGGCTAAATCACCCAGATTTTCATAACCTGATAACAGAAACATGGAGAAATTTCACACCACCAGAAGGTGCAAAAATGTACAAGCTCCATTGTCGACCTTTTGATTACACGCGAGATTTTGAACCGGAGCTCCTGCGCCCCCGCAACCTCGCCTCCTACGGCCCTCCGCAGCCCTCCCGCCTGGCAGCCCCTGATTATGGGCCTCCAATATTCCTCCTCGGCACCCCCGTAGTCGAGCTCTATCCTCCTCCTCTGGCCAGTGCTGTGACTGGCTCCCTTCTAGCCTTTCCATGGTTGGGATCGACCCCTCCCACATGCAAGACAGTGAAGACCAGGCTGAGATCTTTGCCTCTCTCATTTCTAAAAATTCTACTATCTGAAACAAACCCACAGCTTCAAAGTTCATCAAGAAACTGGCTAAATCCCAGAAATCTCCCATCCCCTAGTCTCCCAAGGAAGGCAACGATCTCTCTAGTAGAGAGAGGTCTGGTTGGACAATTTACTAGCCTGTAGCCCTCTCCTAGAGCTGTAGAGAAATGGGTGGAGTGCAACTGGAACGTGAACATCCAAGGAAAAATCGCAATAAGATTCTGTGGAAGGGGTTACTACACATTCCTCTTTGAAACCAAAGAATACCATAATCTCATCTTCAGAAATGGTCCCTACTTCATGGATTCAAGAGGTCTCTATCTAAACAAATGGTCCCCTAACTTCGATCGAGAAATGGATATACCTAATGCAGTCCTGGTTTGGGTTCACTTGCCCCATCTCCCTCTTCATTACTGGGGAGATGAATCAGTCAAAGCCATTGGGAACGCTTTCGAAAATACATCGACAGATGCGAACCAAAGGATAACATTCACACATGTACAAGGATCTATGATGAAGTTGACTTAGGAAAGGGCCTTCTAGAAGCAATCAAGATCAAAGTGGACCAATGGACCCATATTCAACAGCTAGACTACGAACAAATCCCATTCAAATGTAAGGTATGCTATGAATATGGTCATTTTGCTAATAGGTGTAGTAAACTAAAAGAAAATGAAATGAATGAAAATTCTGAAGCTAGTGAAGACACATGGGAACAAGTCAAAAAAAAGAAAGCAAACCCCAAACAGTCTGGCCCAAAACCAAAGCCTCCCCTAGAAATCCAAGCTGCATCCTTCTCCTCCCCCCATCTTGACTCAGCCATTACCCTCTACATCAAAACCCTTCGAATCTTTGGAGGAAGAAGACCCCTCTCCTCATGATCCCTAGGAGCCCCCTCTCCTTGAAAGCCAATTCTAAGACACTATCGAATCCTCATTGCCTCTTGCTATTTCCTCTCAGCCTCTTCTTGATCCTCCCCTCAACAGGGTCACCAGAAGCTCATCTAAAGATCACGGGGGTTCTAGTGAACCCTCCAAGAAACCTGGCCTAGGCAAGGAATGTGCTAAGCAACACAGGGATGAGAATGCCCCAAAGGACATAGCAATGGGAACGGAGACACCCATAGAAACTTATATCCTACGACAGCATGACAAAAAAGCAATCAACAAGGACCAAGGGGGTTGAACACCTCCCCACATACCACATATCCAATGATGAAAATATTATCTTGGAACATCAGGGGACTTGGCCACCGCTATAAGGTAGCAGCCCTAAGGGATCTTATCATTTTCAAGAAGCCAGGAATTATCATGTTACAAGAAACAAAAAAAAACCACAAGGAAATGAATAAAGTCATTGAGCAATAGAGATAGTATAGAGGAAGCATTAGTGAGGTAAGAGGAGCCTTAGGAGGAATAGCAACAATTTGGAATCAAGGTATATGGAATTGTATTTCGGAAACAATAAATCAACACTGGATCAAAACAACTCGTGAAAATAAAGCAGATCAGCAAGCAATTATCATCTACAACATCTATGTGTCGAATCACTGCAGAGATATGGATAGTTGTTTGCATGATCTAAAAGACAATCTGGACACAGAAGAGAACACTAACATTATTCTAGGAGGTGACTTGAATTTAATCCTCCATGCTAATGAGAAAAGGGGAGGCAGTTTTACGCCTGATCCATATAGAATACAGTTGGAAAATATCATGCAGGAGCATGATCTTATGGATGTCCATCCAAAAAATTTTAGATACACCTGTAACAACCGTAGGATGGGTGCTGGTAACATCATGGAGCGGTTGGACAAAATTCTCATCAATATTACACTTCTCTCTGCTTTCTCTGTCGGATATGCTAACATTCTAACGTGCTCTGCCTCCGACCACTTCCCAATAACTCTAACGCTAGAAAATCATAGGCCACTTGGGCCCATTCCATTCAGATACAGTTCTCTCTGGAATGGTATACCAGCAGTTTCAGGAATTGTTTATAGCTCTTCGATCCAAAACATGGAATGCTCTCCCAGTTTCATTTGGGAAACAAAACTACGGAAAAAAAAACAAGCCATCAAAGAATGGGCTAAAACAAAGTATCAAGAACCAGAGAACGCAAAAAAAGAAATTAAGAAAAATCTGGAGAGTATCCAAAGAGCAATAGAGGATAATGGCCTTTCCCAAGAGAACAAATAGCAGGAAAATGAACTCTACTTACAACTATACTGAGTTAACAGAGAAGATGAAACAAAATGGAGGCTCAAGTCGAGACAATTATGGTTACAAGGGGGTGACAAGAACTCAGTTTTTTTTCACAAGCAAACAACAGCCATAAAGATAAGGAATAATGTTAGCTCCATCCTAGATGCAGAAGGTGATAGGAAAAGCACTCAAGAAGCCATTCGAAGAGCTACTATAGATCACTATCGGGACCTACTAAATGAAACAAAGGAAGCAGAGGATTATACAAATTTATTGCAGCATCTCCCAACAGGGATAAGTAGGGAAATGAATGAAATTTTAAGCAAGGAGATAGATGAGGAGGAAATCAGGAGATCAGTCTGGACTCTTCAACCTAATAAAGCCATGGGACCGGATGGCTTTCCCATATGCTTTTATCGAGCATTCTGGGGAATTATTAAAAAGGACTTGAAAAAAATGCTCAATTGGATCCAACGAAAAGGAAAAATAGGAGGATATACCAATGCTACTCATCTAGCATTCATCCCCAAAGAAAACATGCCATCTTCCTTTGCTCTTTTCAGGCCCATATCACTCTGTAACTCCTCCTATAAAATCTTGACAAAAATCATTGCTACCCGCCTAAAGCCTTTGCTCCCTTCTCTCATTTCTGAATATCAAGGGGGATTCTTAGCCAATAGACAAATAACTGATTCCATTTTACTTGTGCAAGAAGCCATCCATTTGAGTCAAACCAGAAATGAGAAAGGGTTTATCCTCAAGCTTGATCTGGCCAATGCATTTGACAGAGTAAGACACTCCTTCCTCTTGGCAGCTTTGAAGAAGATGGGATTTTATGACCACTTTCTCAACCTCATTCAAGCCTGCATTTTGGGGCCATGGATCTCCCCTGTTGTAGATGGCAACCTAGAGAAGCTTTCCAATCCTGCAGAGGCCTCTGACAAGGTTTCTGCCTCTCACCTTATCTCCTCATTCTGATGGCTGAATCCTTCAGCAGAGCGTTGGACTTCAGTCGGATGGTTGGCTTAATCATAGGAATAAAATTTGGGGACGGGGTCAAGAAAATAAATCATTCATGATTTGCCGATGACACCCTGCTGATTGGAGGGGCCTCCACCACAATAGCCAAGTGCTTCAAATCTCTCCTTGACAAATACATGAGCTACTCTGGTGGAATAGTAAATAATTTCAAAAGCTGCATATATGGCTAGAACACAATAGTACAGGTGCTTCACAATATCGCCATCATCTTTGGAGTCACATGCAAGTATGATTGGACTCACTTCTCTTACTTGGGCATGCCTGTAAGTACTGGACCTTTGAGAGCAGAAGTCTGGGACACAGTAGTCGACAAAATGAAAAGAAAAGTGCAGCAGTGGGGATCTATTTGGCTCAACCCAGTTGGTTGCCTCACTCTTCTTAAGTCAGGTATATCTTCTCTCCCCCTATATCATTTTTCTCTTCTTCAAGCTCCGGCCTTCTTCCACAACAAAATGGAAATCATCCTTCACCAATTCCTATGGCAGGGGGGGAAATGGTAAAAAGAAATTCAACTTGATTAATTGGAAGCAGGTGATCCAACCCCAAGACTGAGGAGACTCATTACTGGACTCCTAGCATGGTGGAAAAAAGTTCTGGAAATTAAATACCTCAATTTTCCTAGGTAGAAGCTTCTTGATTGAGATATTCCCAATAGAGAATCCTCCAAAATTTGGCAATTATGCAAGAGAGAAATTCCACTAATTCCTCAAAATACTTAAAAATTCCCAAGGGAGGTGCAAGCATCAATATTGGAGCAGACAGAATCATGGGTCAGCAACCAATAAACAGACATGGGGGAGTCCACCCTATCCTTTCCTCTTTTGAAAGAACAAGCATTCATTACCTAGACCAAATCTCCCAATGGGATCCTCACACCCTTATTTGGTCAGGTTGGGCCTTCCCAGCCATACCCAATAGTCTTAACGCAAGTCTTTTTGTCCTTCAATCCCTTTTGCACAATATAGCCCCTGTCAAAAGGAACGATCTTGATGGGTTTCGTTGGGACCCATTCGGATCCTCTTACACCATCCAAGCTGCTCACCATTATATTTGCAGCATTAGCTACCCCATGCCAAGTTGGCACCACTGGAAGGTGGTTTGGAAATCTGAGGTAATTCAAAAAATCAAGTTTTTTCTTTGGACCCTCCTCAAAGGGAAAATCTTCACGGCGAAAATTTGCAAAAGAGGGGAATTAAAGGCCCCTCTTATTTTCCTAACTACTTAGCTGCTGAAGAATCAATGCATCATCTCTTTATTCAATGCCCTTTTGCCATCACCTACTGGGGGAACTTGTCTCATAACAATCAAATCCCATGGAACAACCAAAACACCATAGGAGAAATTCTTTACAAATGGAAGAAAAACTACCCCTGGTAGCACAAGAAAAATAACAAAGTGAAGAGAGTCTGGGACATTCTTCCCCACAATATGTTATGGAATATTTGGCTGGCATGAAATCAGAAGGTTTTTAAGGATAAGGACTCGACTGTTAGAAGCCTTTGCACCAAGGCAAGGAGTCCTTCCCTTGAGATCATCTCAGTTAAGAATCCAAGAAGTATAAATGTCAGTGAACTCAGCATAGAAGAACGCATTTTCATTGGACACCTGTTAGACTAAAACATCAACAATCAGAAGGGAAATGCTACTAGCAACAGAAACAACAATGTTTCCCCTAACTGGAAGATCAGGCTAAAAGAGGAAGAATTTGCAGGTTGGCTTAAAAACAACAATAGGCATTATCTATGTTTCGATGGGGCCTAAAAGTCAAATCCCATGGCAGCAGGGGTGGGAGGAGTTATTTTTAATGCTAATGGGGATAACATACTCTCATATGAGTGGGGTCTTGGCCACACTTCCAATAACATAGCAGAAGCCCTGGCCCTTTACCAAGGTCTTATCCAACTTGGGAAGCTTGGTATAGACACAGTCATGATACGGGGAGACTCGGTGATAGTCATCAGTGCAATGGTTCAGAATAGGGATCTGCCCAATGCTCTCCTTCAGCAGATTATCAAACGGTGCCAAATTTTAGGACACACCATGGAAGATGTGCGCTACTGTCATGTTTTACGATCGCTCAATAAAATTGCGGACAGTCAAGCCAACAAAGCTTGTGCCAGATCACTGGGCTCATCCAATATACCTTTGGTTTATGTTGTTCCGTTTTCCCGAAGGAACAACAGAAAAGGAACAACAAAAAAAGTAGAACAACAAAAAAGGAACAACAGAAAATACAATAGGAAAGGAACAACAAAAAAAATGGAACAATATAAAAGGAACAACAGAAAATACAGCAGAAAAGGAACAGTAGAAAAGGAACAACAGAAAAACGGAAAAACATAAAAAACATAACAGTAGAAAAGGAATAGGAGAAAATACAGCAGAAAAGGAACATCAGAAAAAATCGAACAGCAGAAAAGGAACAACAAAAAAAACGAAACAACAGAAAAGGAACAATAGAAAAAACGAAACAGTACAAAAGGAACAACAGAAAAAACAGAACAGCAGAAAAGAAAAACGCAGCTCCAACAAGTTCGTCAAGCTTGAAGCAAGTCGGAACCAACGACAAACCTAAAGAGTCCACTGCTCGACACATGAACCACAATAATAAAGATTGATATGCTTTGTAAATGTTGTTATTTACTACTGCAATTTGTTAGGATTTACCTTTTGTCTTTGGTTTTTAGAAGCCCAAATGGCAGGATTAAGAAGGAATTTTGCTTAAGCTATAACTCCTTCCCTAGGTCTTCTTGGCACCTCAGCATGTATTTCAGGAGCTCAGTCTCCCTCCTTTTTTCATATTCTTAATAGCAACCGAATTTGTCAAAAAAAATGTACAAGCTCCAACGAAAGCTAAAACATATCAAGGAAAAAATAAAACAATGGAATCGCTTTACCTTCGGCAATATCTTTTGGGCACAAAATACTCTTTAACATGAAATGCAAAAATTACAGCAGAGAATCATAGCTGAAGGCAGATTTGAAACCATATCAAAACAAGAACGTCAACTACAAACGTAGATCTCAGAAAGAGCAAGACAACCAGAGATTCTTTGGAGACAAAAATCGAGGATCTGATGGCTTAAAGGGGGCGAACGCAATACAAAGTTCTTCCACCATACCACTATATAACTAAGAATGCACAACAACATTACTCTCCTCCAAAATCGACAAGGCAACATCTAGAGAAGCATGAAGATATAGAACAAGAACTCCTCACCCACTTTCGAAGGGTGCATCAGGAAATGGAGATTGATCGGCTGCTAGCTATAGAGAAGATCATCAAGATTATTCCTAAGATCGTAACTGAGGAACAAAATCAAATACTCCTCAGGCCTATTTCTTTATAGGAAGTGGAGACAGCTATGCGACAGCTCAAAGTTGGGAAAGCACCCAGACCAGGCGGCTTCAGTTCAGACTTCTTTCACAACTTTTGCGATCTAATCAAGGAGGAAGTCTGGCAGGTAGTCGAGGAGTCCAGAGTTAACAAATGGATGCTTCCATCCTTGAATGCTACCTTCATCGCCCTCATCCCTAAGGAGGAGAACAACTAGACTCCAGACAAATTCCGACCTATTGCACTATGCAATGTGTTGTATAAAATTGTCTCCAAAGTGATCGCCACACGCCTCAAGCCCATTCTTCCTCTCCTTATATCACTGGAGCAATCAAGTTACGTGGAAGGAAGCCAGATCACTGATGCATAATTCTCACTCAGGGAATCATTCACTCCCTAAATCAAACCAAAAAGGTAGGTATGCTCCTAAAAATTGATCTCTCAGAAGCTTTCGATACTTTAAGCTGGAAATATATTCAAAAAATACTGCTAGCCTTTGGCTTTACCCCCCCTTGGGTAAGATGGATTATGAGTCTCGTCACTTCTACCTTTTTCTCATTTATTTTCAATGAGAACCCCTCCACCCCCTTCCACCCGTCAAAGGTATCCGACAAGGGGACCCTCTCTCACCCTTTCTATTTGTTATTATGGCAGAAGGTCTTGGACGTTACATCAAAGATGCCCTTCAAAACTAGCAATTATGAAGCGATAGTAGAAAAAGGTAAAGGTAAAGGATTAGGGATCTGTCTATTGGCATTCACTGAGTGGTTGGTTTACCATGGTTGTTAAGTGATATTCAATAAAGGAAAAGCATTCCTGAGACACATAGCCATGGGGCAGGTGAAGCAGATCGGGGTTTGTGTGAAGAACCTGTATAAGCTAGATGTGGAAGAATGTGCTACATTAAGCACTAAGGTGGAGAAAGTGAAGGTCACGATGTCGATGAACTTTGGCACAAAATACTTGGTCATTTTTATCATGGTACCTCGAATATTATAGAACAAATAACCACTCGCCTCTCTAAAGGATCACTTAAGCAATAGTATATATGCAAAGGATGTACATTACAAAAGTACATACAATCCACATTCCATGATTAGGACAACAAAGCACATGCAGTCCTAGAAAGGATCCACTATGATGTTTATGGACCTTTCTCGACAACCTACACTGTCAGACACAAATATTTTGTCACTTTTATTGATGACTTCTCACAGAAGTGTTGGATCTTCTTCACGTGGAATAAAGATGAGACATCCTCTGAGTTCGTAGAATTCAAGACACTAGTTGAAAACGAAGCTAGCAAGAAGGTGAAGGCTCTGTTGTAGAGGTTGCAACACCCTCCAAAATTTTGGCTTGCACTTAAATTTCATAGCCTACTATGGATATTTTGATCAATCGTTCCTTAGTCACTTATTGGTAAGTTGATGATATCAAGCTACCCTTTTCGATATTAAGAGTCGTTTATTCTTTTATCTTTACATAGAATGTGTCATCTCTGGGCATGGGGGTAATCACTTGTCATGCAAAGGGAGGTTTTTTTTGCTTCAAGGGGAAATATTTATGGGAATGAGACATGTTTAACACTCATTTCACACACTCTTACACAAGTGTCGCCTTTATCCTCCTAAAGTCTATAATCGAAGCCGCACTTGCTGTAAGCTACCACAAAGGTTGTTGCATTAAGTGAAGTATGTGTTATATGTTCTAGTGGTCTATGTTGTATCGATAAGTTTTCAAGTGTGTGATCGTAGTGAAGTTTTATCACTATTCACATAAGTTCCATTGATCCCACACTTAGCTAAATTTCGGAGTTTCCTTAGCAACCTAGCCTCATCCAACTTTCCTGAACTACACACTTCACATATGTAACCCTCAAGCTTTTCTGTTTCTTGTTCAAATCGAGAAATGCGCAGAAATCCCAACCTCCCTTACCATTCAAAAATGTGCAAAGGTTTCCTCCAGTGTCCTTCCCTCAGCCAGAACCCACTGTCTCCAAAAACTGTGTAGTTTTGTCCCTTGACTACCCAGTTTGCCTTGCAGCGTGAAATCGCATAGATGTGTCCTCCCAAGGCCTCGTCCCAAGTAGGGCCACAAAGAAAGATGACATGATTGATGACTCTCAAGGAGCTGAGGAGAAAAATAAGCAGACCAAGAAACCCAAGGTATGATAGAATATTAGGACCGCATGAAGACTCCATTTGATGCATAACCCTTTAGAGGCTAGGTATGGAAAACAAAGCACGTCTTTTGAAATACACCTCTTAATGTAGCTTAAAAGTTTTCTTATCATTGTCATATCATTCCGTCTTCAATGAAATTCATGGTTACAAGAACTGAAAGTCATTCTATGTGTTTGATCTACGTGTCTTGCTCCCTTTCACTTGTTTATTACATAGCTTAGAAGATGAAGAGTATTACCATTTGTTTATTTAAGCTACTGAGGTTCTGACCGGCATGATCTTATGACTAACCAGGCATGATGCAAGGCATCCTAAGTGGGATGAAAGATGTTTGATGATATGTATGTAGTCAGTACACTCCTCTGCATTACTCCTTTGCATTAATCCTTGCTTTGTATCTTGCATGTACCCTCACCACTTGTCAGATTTAGCCACCTGCTGCCAATAGTCTCTTAGCTCTTTCCTGACAAAGCAGGTGAAGGAATTTCCTTCAACTTGATTTCTTCAATGCTCTTCATAGAAATTATAGAGCTAAGAGAAGGAGATGTGGAATCTCACTATAAAACTCTTCAAAATACTTTGCATGTTCGAATATATCCAAACAATTAAGCTACCACTCAGCAACATTGTCAATCTTGGAAGACTCAAGAGAGATCACATCTCTAGATATTATAAACTTGTTATTCACTTCATCATAGAGATGGTATGCTTTGGAGGTATGAGTACCCAAAGAAGATACATTTGTGACTCCTTGCACTGAGTTTTTTTATCTGTTCCTAAGGTATGAAGGCATAATATGAGGAACCAAAAACCTTGTGATGCCTCAATGAAGGAATGTGGCCATACCACATTTCATAGGGAGTCTTGTTTCTAATAGCAAGAGTTGGACACCTATTATTTATATACACAACACATAGAACCACATCAACACAAAACCTTATGAACTTAACATGTGAATTATGCCAAGTTCATAGTGAAAATAATACATTCCAATGAACTATGTGTTGAAAAATGCAGCAAGAAATTCTCAGTTTGATTTTTCCTTGATTAAATTGAAAAAACTCAAATTTCCACATCAATAGACAACATGGATGATGCTAACTTGTGTGACATGGCTTGTGTCACCTAGTTTACTCAATAAATTCAAGTTGGAGGAGTTAGAGTTCAATTCTGCATATGCGATTGCTAACTTGTGGCAATAAAGGTCAATTATATTAGGTTGTTGTCAGTTAAACTAGTTCTAACTTTTGGAGGAACTAGTTGAAGGTCATTTAAGCAGTGGGACTTCAGTCAAACTCAGTTATCATCTAGTTAACTGATCAATCAACCCAAAATAGTTGGGGCATGAAGATAAGTCAAGTCCCCTAAAATTGGTGGAGATTCGAAGGTAGTTTTAATTTCTTGTAGCTCACATAGTTGCAAGAACTTGCCATAACCATAGTGGAGGAGGTAGCTTGATTAGGAGCTTCTTGTGAAATTAGAGAGCGAATGATTGTTGGTAGCATTAATAGCCTACGAGAAATTTGTTTTGCACCACACTTTAATGTTTTGGGCATGGTTTTTCAGGGTGGATATTTTTTTTTATGCTTTTTGGTCATACACGTCCTCACTAAGTATCTTGAGAGGTTTGTAGTAGTTCCTCGCATGCACATCCTCACTAAATATCTTTTGGGATGTCTGTACTAGGTCATTGTAAATTTCCGTTTGCCAAGGCTTAACTACTTATGATCTTAGGTGCTCATAACAATTTGACAATTTATGGCACTTTCCAAATCACCATTCCTGAAAGGATCCAACAAAACGAATTTAGAGGAAGATGAGAATGGAAAACTCTTATTGGAACTAGCCTAGAACAAGTGGAATTGGTTGGTCCCAATGGTTTTAGAGTTGTACTAGTCTAGTTTGGTGGTTCAGATTGGCTAAGGTCGGTCTTGTACTGAAATTACCTTAAAACACCAAATTCACTAGTTCTCTAATAAACTGACCAATTCTGAAGGATGTAGTGCAACATAGCTAATGACCACCAAATAATAATTTTTTAATAAAAAATACTGAAAAGGAAAAAAAAAATTATTAACTCAAGGGCCCTCCAAAACCTAACCCTAGTAATTAATGGTAATAGTTAATTTTTAAAGTTAAAGTAAAAGTTGACATTCTCCTTATCTTTCCTTTTTGAAAAGGAATGATAAGGATAATGTCAGCTTTTACTTAAATTTTTAATATTAACATAAATTTTTTCAAGTTGTTTCAGAGTGTTTCCAACTTCATTCAATTTTGAGAACGTCAAATTTTAGATCCCATTCAAAACTTAGTGGTTATTGTTTGAACCGCTTCTTTATAATGAGTGCTAGACTTTGACTTCCAATTCTTCAGGTGAAGTTATTGCATAATCATATTCCTCGTGAGAATTTGTAGTAGAAGTTGATCTTTAATCCATTGCAAGCACTTGACCTAACATAGGGAACCATCAGCTACCCCTCCCAAGTTGCACCTCAACATTGAAATTTTATTTTTTAGTAGACAGTCATTTTATCAATTAGATCATTTCTTCCACTGTGATAGTCCAACAACACCCTTGCCAGCATATGCTTGACAATCCATCTCATCTTTACTGTTACCTTACAAACACTCTTAAATATTGCGTCCCCAATATAAAAGAGGAAGAACTAGAAAGGGCCTTCTTGGCCCTCTTGACAACCCACAATATGTTTAGCTTCTCTGTTGTGCTTACACTCTAGTCTTCTCGTAGCTTCAAAATGGTGAATCTTAAACACAATCTCATGATGTCCATTCAGGGAAGCATAATTCACCCTTTCTTTGAATCAAATTATCCCCCTAGGATTCCCTTTACCTTTAAATGCAAGCATATATTTTCCTTCTAGATGACTGTTAAGCTTCCCATTTCTATTTCGCCTCCCTCTCGTACCCTCATGAACCCGATAAGCTGATTTTAACCAATCTCAATGTATCTGAGATAAACAATCCATCCAACTGGGTAGATTGAGTTGAGACCCTTTTAGAAACTAAATCCATCCCTCCACAATGATATATCCCTCCCCAACAACATCATCATGCTCTATCCGAGATCTATCATTCCCATGATCACTTTAAATTTTCGAGTCCTTCACTTACATATTTGGTAACATCATCATTCAGATCACTTATACTTTGTTGTGTTGTTTCTTATGTTATGATTTCCTTTAATGGAAATATCTCCCTAGTAGGCACGAGTAACTAAATTCAAGTTCTTATTGAACTCTTGCGTTAGCATACTTAATTTTCATTTTGACCTATTCAGTTTCAAATTCTTGTATGGTTGGTTTACTGGTTGACTACTAGCATTCACCAAGTGGTTATTGATGATCATAGTTAGTCTAGAGTGAACGTTGGATTTTGCCTTGAAAACCAAGCCCCAAGAATAAGCACTTATCATGGAACATTTCAGAGCCCATACTAGTGGAAGGCCAATTGTGCAGTGGGACCTTAGTCAAACTCAGTGATCATCTAGTTGATTGATCAATCAACCCAAAATATCTAGTGCATGGAGAATTCGAGTTACCCAAATATGGTGGAGATTCCAAGGCAATGTAACATCAATTGTAGACTAGTCTTGAGTGTACAGGTGTTAGATACTTTCCAACTTTTCTTGCTTATTCATTCATTGTCAAACACTATACCACTAGTTCTAAGAATCTTGTGGATACTATCACCACAATAAATGTATATTTTATTTTATACGAGACAAGAATTGTATATTTACCTTTGGGACACTCCAAAAATATTTTGATGCACCTTTGTGACCTTTATGACTTTATGACCTTAATTCCCATTCCATGTTCATCCATGTGGATGCACTTTATGATGTTCTATGACAACCTAATGTCCTTGTCAACTTCCTCTCATCTTCCTTGTCATGTTTTCAGGACTTGTGTATCCAACAAGAAATTTGGGAGATGAATGCCATC
This sequence comes from Pinus tabuliformis, assembly GCA_031772625.1. Lineage (NCBI taxonomy): Eukaryota > Viridiplantae > Streptophyta > Pinopsida > Pinales > Pinaceae > Pinus > Pinus tabuliformis. The sequence goes on from CM062808.1 coordinate 191,239,010, forward strand.
AAGGTAGAAAATCAAGGGGGTTTCAAGTCATTTATTTAGGGTTCCCACTAGTATAGTCCCACCATATGATCCACCCAATCCCTAAATTGGTTTCTACTGCTATTTCAATTAATTATTAGATGATCATGGTGGGCGATAATTCAAAGTTAAATATTATGACTCTTCATATAATATTATTGGAGATACTTGAGGAGACATCTTTTTGGCTAAAGGGTTAAGGGAGGATTTTGACTTCAATATCGACCCATATTCTAATTCTAGAGAGCCATATTGTAATAAGGTGAAAAGCTCCAATACTAACCAGAGATTTGTGGAGTTTTAAATGACAACTCCTTAAAATTCCATCAACTGACAAAGTCTATAGATAACTTTTAAGGGAACCCTTTGGAAGACCTTTATACTAAATGATCATTAGAACCACCTCTGATTAGGCCTCAATCCAACCTCAGAAAGATCTTTGAACAATCCTTTCAAGTGACATCACTCCAATATCCAATCCAACATAAGATAACACATGGATGCCCCACTTTAGTGAGAAGAGGAATATTTAGTGAAGTACAAGACCCTCCCAAAAATATTTGAAACGTAGGTTCAAGCTGTCTTAGGAGGTCTGAAATGAAACCACATTCCTACACTCATTAAGATGCCACTGAAAAAATTTATAAGGAATGAAGTAGTTTTATATTAAATTCCAGAGAGGGTTGAATGGGACTCAAAACATAGCCACCTAATTTCTTGTGAAATATCCTTAGCAAAGGCTTCTCTAGGCCTCAGAATAGTGTTTGACATAGGGCTTTGACTTGCGAGAATTAGGGCTTAGATTTCCCTACCAAAGAGGGTTGAAAAAGATCTCTATTAATTCAATCAAAATGTATCTCTATCCTATGGCCAAAAGATAAAAGTCGGGCAAACGAGCTTTATCCATCGAGATAGATTTGGTTGCAAGAATCAATGTTTTTGGGTCCAAGGCCATCTTCATTTGATTCTCCTCATTGTGTTGATTCCAATGGTAGGTGGAATGCCACATAACTCCTCATGTTTGACAAGATATGCTTGATCAAATTTAGTGCCTCAAAAGTATGGTAAATATCCCCAAAATGAGTTGATCAAGGCAACTTGATGTTGTGGTGAATTAATGGAACTTATTCTCAAATGGTCGATTAAAATTAAAGGTATCTAATGGGTTTCCTTAAAATTTATGTATAGGCACATTTAAGAATAAATATGGTTATACACAAAATCAACAAATTAATATCATCTATCAACATTAAGTTATAGAAACGTTTTTCTCACTCAGCTTTGGATTGATGGTTACTGGGTCCACTGTTAAGGCACCCATTGCGTTAGGCCAATAGTTAAAATCCCCCATCACTTCTAGCCTACAAAAAAAGTTATATAAATGTTTTAGAAAATAGAGATCACAATTATATTATTGTCTTATCTCAGTCTAAACATAAATGGATGGATATAGTTAGAACTATAGCATATGTAGATGGCTTAATCAAATAATTGACACAATCAATTGTTGAATGTTGTTGTCATTTATCCCAACCTCAGTCTTTGAAACACTCTTAATATCTGTCTATGGATTGCATTGATAGGAATACCCAATGGTCACGAAACCCTAAAAGGAAGAGAAGAAAGCAAGTCGTTGTTGTGTAGCCATGATACTCTGCATTTAGGAATTTGGATGCAAGAATCAATGTTTTTGGGTCCAAGATCATCTTCATTTGATTCTCCTCATTGTGTCGATTCCAATGGTAGGTGGAGTGCCACATAACTCCTCATATTTGATGAGATATGCTTGATCAAATTTAGTGCCTCAAAAGTATGGTAAATATCCCCAAAATGAGTTAATGAAGGCAACTTGATGTTGTGGTGAATTAATGGAACTTATTCTCAAATGGTTGATTAACATTAATATTGGGATTATTAAGGATCATCCTAGTTAATTTTAACTTACAAAGAAAGACTTTGTAAAGGGATTATTGATTAAATACTTTGAATCCCATGTCATCTTTTAAGGATGATTTTTTTGGCTGCAAAATTTAAAAATTCAAGTTTCATTTTGTCTATGTCGGCACCATGTGTTAGGATGATGTTCACCCGTCTAGAAGCTTTCTCCACTTTATATTTGAGCTTGACATCTCCTTGGAATGCATTGAAATTTTATCCAATCCTAGAATTATCTCTATTCTAGTAGGTGAGGAATAGTCGCATTCACCTATGGATGAGGATGAATTTCATTGTGAGATATTAAGATTGATCTAAGGCTATTGTGGATTTTCTGAGGAGTATACTTGAGGTTTTTTGTGGAGTTATTTTACCTATTTTGAGGTCTAATTCGAATCACCTCTATGGAATAATTTCAGCTTCTATTGTGGCTGAACTCACTAGCATAATCAAGGAATCTTCACTATTTTTTGAGGTAATTTCATTGGTACTCCAAGGATATTTTTGTATTAATATTGGGACGTATTCCAAGATTTCTCTAAGGAAACCTAGCTTTCTATTTGTGAGCACTAATTTGTGACTATTTAAAGAAATTTTCACAAAGCTCCAATAATAACCTGAGCGAGTTTCGGAAGTGGGAGATATTGTAATAAAGATTCGAATTGTCTAATTCTATCACTTCAATTGTAGGATTTCATTGGCTAGCAACGATGGATAAAGTTGTTTGAGTGAAAATGGAAGTTGAAGCACAACATGAGAACTCTTCTGCTCTTTGTGATGCCTTATGCCTTGAACCATCTCTTGGCACGTGGCTTTGAATGCGGAATATCTCTCTGCATTTGATTTATGGTTATGACCCATGTCTCTGCGTGTGGCATTCCCTATATCCAGCTACCCTACGCGTGTCTTTTGTTTTTCAGGTAAGATGTCTTCATGATTCATAACATCATTTTGGTCTAGCTAGTCTGCCATTAATGTTTCTTATCTAGATGAGTGGATCTCAGTTTTTATCCTTGTAGCTGTGCGTGGCCATCTTTAGTCTGGCATATGGCCTTTCCCTTTCTGTTTTTCCTGGAGCGTGGTATGATTCTAATTTGGTTAGATCTTTTTTGGTGCCTCACATACTAGTTATGGCCTGACAATTGCAGGACTTTCTCGCATTTTCATTTCATTCATTGAACTTTCACCTTTTTCCTTACTGGCATCCATGACCATATATTTGAGACTCCATGATTATAGATTCATTCTGTTTTTAATCCTATTCTCATCATCCTGAGAAAGTTTCTTTTCTCGTCCATGTTTAGCATGGACTGAACCTTTTCTTTATGTCTTACTCTTTGGAGTATATCAGGAGAAAGCATGGTTCTAGTCGTCTTAATTTTGCTTCAGATGGGTATTTGATAACCTTATTTCCCCATTTATGTGAGTATCAGTCTTATTTCGATTCTGAGATTTCCTGTTGAAGAGGAGCATTCTCTGTTGGGTCTGGATTTGCGGGCGGTATTGATGGTTCAGGCTTCTCTTTTTTGCAATGAAGGCCTCGCACAGAGCTTCAGTTCTCCTTCCTGTATCTGATGAATTGTGCTACTATATTTTAGTTTTTCCCATATCCTCTCTGTGGTTTTTTAGTTTCAGTCTGAGTTGTTCCTTACTCCTTGCAATTCATATGGTAAAGCTGAAATGCCTTTTGCTTGGTTAGAATTACTATTGCAGAGTTCTTACCTGATATTTAAGGAAGTCTTTGTTTCAAAATTCAAATGCACAATATTTACAAACCATTTCATTATTTCAGGGCCATGCACTGATGCTCGCTGTAGAATAGGGAATTCGTAGTGTATATGCTATAGTTGTATATGCTACTATCCTGATTGTTCCTGATTTCCATGATACTATGGTATTTCTTTTTCAGCATATTTCCTGCTACAGCCTAAGGCTTTTCCATTTTCGTTTCACTTAGACAGCTCTTAGGTTCAAGGTTCTAGATGGGTCCTTAGGTTTGCAAGTCTCCTGGTTTTTCTGGGGTTAATTTCTGGTAAGGTTTTGGTTTTCCAACTCCTTGCTCTGGAATTCTCTGGAATGGCATGGACTGGAGTTTTCATGTTTTGGTACTCGTGACACATGGGTTGGCACGTTCTATATCTATCCATATATCTGATCCCTCTATATTTCCTGTATATTTTATTATCCTCCTAACTTTCTGAGCTACGTGTGTCATTCTTTTTTAGGACGAACTGTCTCCAGTACTTTCTTTTTCCCTCTCTATAGTACATATGGAAATCCCATCTGATGTGTTTGCTTCGTCAGCCTTGGTGCAGGCTGTTATAGAGGTAGAGAAAGCCTTGGTAGTGGATCATTACGTAAATATTGGCAACCTGAGGTGGAAAACATAATTATACCTCCTGCCCATATGACACAGAATAAGGAAGGTGGTGGGGATGATTTCCCGCGATGTAAAAAATATCAGTAGTTCATGAAGACTACTCTGCCACCCTCTACATGCAAGTCCATGGTTATGTGGAAGTTTTTCTGAAGAGTACACCTTAACGATTATTCATTCTAATACTTCCTCCTCCACTTTTCGTCTATTGCTTGTCATATTCATACTTGACTCTATGTATCAGACAGCAATACTAAAATCACCACCTTTTATTATAAATACCAGAGGGTCGCGACGTGTAATTTGAACACAACAACAATTGCAATAGAGAATTTTGAGTATACGAGGGGAGAAATGGAGAGGCTTGTGATTGAGGTAGTAAGTACATGTTCATGGCAATCATGATGGTGGTGGCATTAAACGCTGTCGCAGGTGAAGTAGAAAGAGAGATAAAGCCTGTATCCTTTATATTCGGGGACTCTTTGTCAGATGCTGGAAACAACAATCACCTGCCACGGAGTCTAGCCAAGTCCAATTATCCATGGTATGGCATTGATTATGGTAACAGAATGCCTACCGGTAGATACACCAATGGCCGACCCATTTTTGATATAGTTGGTATTTCTTACATCCCCCAGCTTCCACAATTCAAAGTGTTTCACCTTGTGAATATTTATTTGTATATTGGGCATTTTGGAGGTATTGATTTGATTGGTTGTTGCTAATATTGTAGTCGAGAAACCAGGTTTTCCAATCCCGGCACTGATCTTGGATCCATCCACTGATGACAACACCGTGTTGATATAAGGTGTCAACTATGCTTCGGGTGGCAGAGGAATTCTAAATGAAACAAGATATCTTTTTGTAATAACTACTCAACATTACTCGCTCCTTTGTTTTTTTTTTTGGTTAATTTCATTTTCTCACCTATTGACTATATGCTCTGTATATTCAATGAATCTATTTGTGGAGCCTAATAGAGTTGCTTCAAGGGACCAAGATTTCCATTTCCAATAAAATCGGGCATGTCAAAGCGGATAAATTCTTTAGTGAATCCATTTATTTAATGTCCATCAAAAGCAACGACTACATGAATAATTATTTGCTCCCTGTGGAGGCTGATTCCTGGCAATACTCTCCCGATGATTTCATAGACTATCTTATTTCAACATTGCGCCAACAACTCACGGTGAGTTTTCCTGAAGCTTAAATTTGAGAATACCTTTTGGATGTATGTTGTGCCCAAGTTTACTAATGTTCTTGATGTGCTAGGTTTCGAGTAGTGGTCTCATCACTCATCATGAACTCAAGTACATGCACTCAAGTAAAGGGGCTCATGCTTTACTTGACTCTGTGATGAAGGGGCTCATATTTTACTTGAGTCTCTAATAAAGGGTGGTGAGACCATTAGAAAATCAATAAACTGGTACATAATATATATTCAAAAACTTTTATATCATTATGTTTTACTTGAGTCTGTGATAAAGGGTGGTGACACCATTTTTAAATCAATAAACTGGCACACAATATATATCCAAAAACTTTTATATCAGCATGTTTTACCTCAATCTGTGACAAATGATAAATGGTTGTGACACCATTAGAAAATCAATAAATTGGCACACAATATATATCCAAAAAAAAATTATATCAGCATGTTTTACTTGAGCCTGTGATAGAGGGTGGTGACACCATTAGAAAATCAATAAACTAGCGCACAATATATATCCAAAAACTTCTATATCAACATGACCAGTGGCCATGGAAATATACACTTACAAATCTTTTATATGTCAATTGGCGCAGACACTACATCAATTAAGAGTACGCAGATTGCTCTTCACAGGATTGGGACCTCTGGCCTCCTGCTGCAAATGTTCCCAAAGTAAGACATCCATGTGGATGAGCGCACAATACAATCATACAAAATCTTTGTGTTTATTCAGTCCATGATACTTGAATTGATGATTTGATGATTTGCAGGCTGTGGTGCTTTGTCAAGTTGAGAAAGGCAAGGATGAAATGTTGATCCAACTTTATAGCTCAGTCAGGTAAGGTTTAATGACAAAATGTGGTTAAGGTACGTCAATAATTAGTTTGATTATTTTCCCATTTCTGTATTTTGCCAAACTGATTTTGATTTTCACTTGAAATCAGGTCTCTTGAGACTTTACGAAAGTAGCGTTTTTTGTCATCCTCTGCAGGTGTAGTAGACACCTGTTGATTGGAGCACTGTAGATTTGAGCTTTTGGGGTGCCTTTCCAACTTTTTGTTTCAAAAGGTCCTACATGGATTTAAACTTGGATCGATCGCAAGAGAACTTTTGACTTATCAATTCTATTTTCCCGTGTTGATATGTATGTAGTGTGGGCTCAGTAGCAACACCTTTTAATCTCAATATCAATGACAATGGAGCAACTATGAGCCCTTTTTTGGTTCCTTTTTATCAGCGCTCTGTTTTACTCATTTATGTCTCTTTATTTTGAATTTTAATTTAATTTAATTTTGAATTTATAGACAAACTGTGTTATTGGTTGTTTTGATCAATACTGGTTTGCTTTTCCTGCTTCTGTTGGCATTTTCCTCATTGAATTGGCAAGGGTTCTGTATTTTTCCATTTATATTTATTTGAATTTTAATTTAGTTTAATTTTGAATTTATGGACAGACTCTGTTATTGGTTGTTTTGATCAATACTGGTTTGCTTTTCCTGTTTCTGTTGGCATTTTCCTGATTGAATTGGCGAGGGTTCCGTATTTATTTGTTTCCTTCTTATTTACTGATTGGGATTTTGTTTGTTGCAGTATTCATGGGCATTGTGAAGTTATCATGTTTGATGTTACTGCATGATTGACTTACAAGAATGTCCCAACGTGGCACAGAGATCTTTGCAGCTATCTCTTTTGTAGAGGGGTTGGATCTCTAAGTAGAAATAAAGGTTCCTTAATTGTGTGGTAGCACAACTGCCTAAACCGATTAGCTAAATATCTTTGTGAATTTCAGGGTCTGTGAGAACATTCCTATTGTACTTTGTGGAAACAAGGTTGATGTGAAGAATAGGCAAGTGAAAGCTACGCAAGTTACTTTTCATAGAAAGAAGAATCTTCAGCACTATGAGATATCTGCAAAATGTAACTACAACTTTGAGAAGCCATTCCTGTACTTGGCACGGAAGCTCTCAGGGTGAGCCTTTAATCTAGTTTTTGATGCTCCCTAATATGAATGTTATATTAAAAAAATAGAATTGATTCTATAATGGGTATTTTTATAGGGATCCAAACCTTGATTTTGTAGAGTCACCTACTCTTGCTCCTCCTGAGGTTCAGATAGACCTTGCAACCCAATAGCAGTAAGTAGAATGTTATTTTCTTATTATTTTTGTTAACTTTTCTTGAAATAGTTTGTTCCATTTCTAAAAGATTGAAACTTTGGCTTACACTCTTTTATGTTGTCAGGTATGAGGTAGAACTTGTAGCAGCTGTGGCCCAACCCCTTCCAGATGACGATGATGATGCTTTTGAATAGCTTTGTTAAGATGCTTTTGCATATTTAGTGAGTGGCGGATTCAATTAGTTTTGTATCATTGGAGTTTGCTCTTGAGTTCCGACATTTAATTCTGATTTGTATTTGGGGCTTTGAATAGCATTATCACATCTCTCTATATGTGATTTGGGTATTGTGCAGATGTTTTCATCGGTGGAGTTGGCTAAGCTATCTTAGTTCAACTCCATTATAGAACTATTTTTATATGCTAAGATATTTTTTTCCGTTATATACTCTTGCACATTTTGCACAAGAACTTTTTGTACTCTTCAAATATTTCAAGAATGCTCAAGTGCCTTTCATTGTGTATTGTTGGGGGAAATGCTAGTTGTGATGATTGTTGCTTGTAATATATTATGGCTTGTTAAAACTTTCTCTGAAAATTCTAGCTATGTCTAAGGATTTATTTTAATTCTGAAATTGCTTTACATAGTTGATAGTGGTGGCTATCAAGCCTGCCTGCGTATTCTTGTGGGTATGTTGTATGTCGAACACATAAAGGTATCGCCATTTCATTAATTGGGCTCTCGATTGATTTCTGCATAAAGATTTGCATTGTCTAAATATAAAGTCTTTTCCATTCAACAGTCTACAAATTCTTCTTTAACTATAGTAAAACTGGGAGATGGAACACTTATCAAAGCTAACGTAGCATCTTAAATCCAAACTTCTAACTCCCATTTGAAGTAGTAAAACTTGGGCGTAAATTTAGTAATGAATTGAATCCCCTCTTTCTAAACAAAGGTAATATTAATAACCCATATGCACTGGTTTCCATCAGACAAGAACTTTTGTGGGGGTTTCTCTCATACACGAGTACTATTTGTGAACTTTGAATGTGAAACTACTTTGAAAGAACATTCAAAATGATTTTATTTATTTATTTTTAAATAATCTTTTACATTGTCTCTAGAGAGACAATAGTTTGAGTTATGGACATATAGTCACATTCGAAATGATTTTATTTATTTATTTTTAAATAATTTTTATATTGTCTCTAGAGAGACAATAGTTTGAATTATGGACATATAGTCTCTATAGAGACAATATGTTTTTAATCTCAGCTATTGTCTCTAAAAAGGAAAAAATGTAATTGTCTCTAAAGAGACACAAACGAAGTTGTATCTAGAGAGACAAATGAAGTTGTCTCTAGAGAGACAAATGAAATGTCTCTAGAGAGACAAATCAAATTGTCTCTTAATAGACAATAATTCTTGTCTTTATAGAGACAATAATAATATGTGTTCTATATTGTCTTTATAGAGACAAATTTTTGAGACATTGTATTTTTCCACACCCGCTTAGAGACAATATCTAAGACAATACACAAGTTTCTTTTTGTCTTAAGCTAAGACAATTGACTCAAATATTGTCTTAAAACCCCCCTACATGTAGTAGTGAATTCTTGCCTCCATTTCGGCTATGAAATCTCATGTCAAAAACATTGTGTTCATTTTTAAATCAACCGTATAAGTAATGTGTATCATGAGTTGGTGTTCATCAATCTTTTGACATTGCATATGTTAGAAATAATAATAACTTAGGGAGAAATTGGTCAGTTAACAATGAAAAAAATCACCTATAGTATGTCATTGAGGGCATGTTAATTGAATTGTAGTAAGTCATTGAAGGTATGTTAATTGAAGTGGAATGTAGAGGATTGAAATTTGTAAACCTGCAATCAAATTCCCTTAAAAATTACTTAAGGTGATGTACATCCTTCCCCATTCAAGTATGGGAATAATCACTTTATGGCTAATTTGATTTCCGTAATCAAGAAATAATGTCTTTTCCTTTATTGTTACAACTTTGACGTTTACCAGCTTGACACAAGAGCAACAACAACCTTGTACATTGGGAAAATCACCTATGAGTTTGGAGGTAAGGAGCAACTTGTATTGTCAAAATCTTTCTGATCAAGATTATCCCTACATTGACCAAGGTCGGATTGTGCAGCTACAGAGCTAATGATTTGAAATTGTAACAAATATGAGGCTTCTTACTTTATTTGATGAATTTAAATTTGTATTCTTATAGGCCACATGTTTTATTTTCTTTATTTGAAATTGTAACAAATATGAGGTTTCTTACTTTATTTCATGAATTTTAATTTTAATTCTAATAGACCATATGTTGTATTTTCTTTATCTATTTCAACAATGCGGAAAGACAACCACATGTTTTATCTGCTTTATCTGTTTTAAACAAAGGTGAAATTCTTTATCTTCTTTATCTCTTTAAAATAAAGGTGAAATACGCGAAGGAACACAACATAGCTTAATTATTCCTTTTTCGCAAGAGATTGCGAGTAAGCAAAGAATTGAGTAAACTCACAATCAAAAAAATTGACATGCATAAGTCAAATGAATGTATGCTAGAATTACTAGATACATAACAAGAACTACTAGTTATGTAACAACAACTACTATAGTGCACATCTAGAAAATAATGTGAAATCATGTAAATAAAGAAGCATTTGTTCATAAAGATCATGAGGCTTTCCACAATATTAAAATTATAGAGTATTTATGTTCATACCCCAGTGTGACACAAGAGATCATATCTGTAAAAGGGAAAGACATAGATAAGGCCAGTAGTTAGAAGGTGGAAAGTTGTAGTGTTTTAATGGAAAGAATGATCCTAATTAAATCACAAAATTTGAAGCCCCTGTGAAATTCTCAACAGTGTAGGTACACCCACTGTTCTTGAGATTTCATTTTCCAGACGTTGAGGAAGAAGGGATCTCACTTTGTAGTTTTCTGGCACTCATAAGAGGAAGAAAATTTCAATCGAGAAGATAGAGAAAATGGGATTGAACAATATAAAGACCCAATTAATCAAAATTATGTTGTTACTTATTTAAAGGATGATTCTCAAAAGTGATAATCTTATATAGATGGGATCCTTTCAGAATAACCCATTATGTTTTTTTTATACGCCTTGTCTTTTAAGATAATTTATCAAAGTTTATACTTATTGTAATAGAAACAAAATCTATAATCAATCTTCATCTCTGGACAGATAGAAATAGTCATCGTAAGTGCATTTTCTAGTGTAGAAGTATACAATTGGAAGCATTGTTTGAGATTTTGTAAGCTTTATTGTGTAGGAATGTTGTAGCTCTTTTAGAGAAAACATCTCATCATCAATTAATTATGCATGCATTCTTATAGAATTTTCAAGCATATTGAGTTATTTTTAACATAGTTATATCGTTATGAAATTTCAAAAAGACCTCTTCCAATTCTTAGGTTCTTAGCTACCAAAAAATTGAATGAATCCTTCTTATTTAAATCTACATAAATAAAATTGAAATGGATCTCTATGTTGGCGTTCAACACCTTATTTCTTGTAAATATGTTGTTTTCAACACTACTTTGTTCAACAACATTGTCCAATATTGATCAATATCATCAACAAGTTGCCAAGAATGTTGAAAAAATAAATGGGTATTGTTTCACTAATATTAATGAAACTTTAAAGAAACTGGGTAAGCCTAAATATTTCCCTCCCAAGCCTCTTCAAGATATCATTCTCTTTATTTACCTTCCCCTTTTTCATGGCACTATTAACAAAACTACAACAGTTTTGAAAAATAACAACAGTGAATTATCGTCACTCATAATTCCCTCAAAGCACCTTTCAAAAAAAAACTCAAATTTTCAATAAACTAGGCACAAGTGCACTAGAGAGAGAAATAATCCTATTGAGCTACCCAACCTGATGCTTATGGAAAAAGCAAGGGTGGTAATATTCATTCTTCCAAACTCTCCCCCAAGAGTAGTTGTTGCTTGACCTATCTAGAGTCAAAGTAGTGTCCCATAGCTGCAACCTATCAATCCTTCATCCAGGTTTCATACATCCTCCATTCATTCATTATGTCTGCCATGCATTACTTCGAAGGATTTTTATAAGGCATCATATTTCTTGGGTGAAGGAGATCATTCATTCTAGACTGACTCGAATGGAGGTTTCTAGATCGATCCTCCGTTGCAGTAATAGTAAGAGCAAGAGTAAGCCAATAATATAAAAGTAATAGTTATGAAGGGAGTAAGAGTTGTCATTGCCTTATGGACATAAAGAGAACGATAGATCAACAACCACCTTGGCAGTGGTAGTATCGGAATCTTCTACCATACGAAGAGTCGAAACTAGGGAATCCAATCCTTAGTCATAATAGAAAGATCTAACCCACTGGGTGCAAGAGAGAAGGAAGAATCTGAGAAAGTTACTCTCCCATCGATAGAGGTGGAGAACCCATAAATAATATTACTTATTTTGGTTTTAGCACACCAAGAGGAAGGGCAATGATGACAACATCAGCTACAAATATTTTTCCATTACGGACCACAACTTTTACATCATGGTATCGCTGCGTAAATTTTGTAACCCTGCAAAAGAAAATATTGTCAAACCCTAGATAACGAAACTTCCCTTCATTGACAACAAGACCACATTCAAGGTTTAATATAAATTCCTTTTCGCTTGAGAAGGCCCTGCTTCTAATGGAAGCTAAAAACACAAGCTTAACACTCCTATTCTGAACCGCATTGAAGGGGAGACTTCATATAGGTTAGGTTGAAGTAAGGGACACAGACGATACTAACCTAAAGCCCTTTTCTCAATCAATTATAGCGAGCAGCATAGAGGTTCCAAATTCACGTTTCACAACCCATCTCTCTTCCATCATGTGGAATGCAACGCTTGATATAGGATAGGTTGAAGTAAGGAACAAAGATGAGACTAACCTAAAGCCCTTCTCCCAATCAATTATAGCAGGAGACATAACGGTTCCACATTAAAGTTTCACAACCTATCACACTTCCATCATGTAGAATCCAATCAAACTCAACTTGCGAGAGGCTTTTTTGATCCATCACATTCAATTGGTAGCCTGGCTCTAAGAGTTAGAGTCAGTAAAACATGCAAGAGCAGTAGCCTACATTTCAGAGTCATTAAAATATGAAAGAGCAATAATGATGACATTCTTTATTGTGACAGCAAGGTAAGGCTTTGTGATCTCCCTCACCTTCATCAATATTACCTCTGTAATCTGCCTCATCTTCATTAACATCATAGATGAGATCTCTTCAAATTAATATTTATATTGGACATGAGGAGATGTGCCAAACTGGTAGGTCATATCTCTGGCCTATCTGATGCGGGAGCATCTAGCTCAAAAGGAAATTATTGTAAATAATAGAAATAGGGGTCATGCATTAGTTAATTAGATATTCTCAAATAAAACTAGGAGAGCTTTTAGGCATAAAGGAGTGGATCTGGATCTTTAAGTGATAAGGATAGCTTTTCTATTTTAGAATAGGAAAAAGACAGAATAAAGCTAAAAAGATGCTTTTGCCATATGTATGCATTGCATGTAGAGTTAGAGCTTTTAGTTGAGTGATTTTTAGATCATGCTAATTTTAATAAATTATGGAGCCTCATAGGCATTGAGCAGAGAAGTGTGAGGAGTGAGTGTGAGAAGGAGGAAGGTTTCTCCTTGAGAGCCTTCGACAGTTTGTAAAAGGGCCATAGATTTGCATATCTGGCCATGAATGTAAACCTCTTGTGAATATTTGTTTTATGTGAATATAAGTATGATTTGCATGGACATGATTGTGGTTAGTGAATTCTGAGATAGGGCATCATCGAATTTCCTTTGATATATGATTAACTCTGTGGGCGGATAGCGCATTCTAAATACTATGTATTCATGGTTATTTTGCTTTGGCTTTTAATTCTTTTACTATGGCACATATATCCTTGGTATAGCACAAGCTCTGGTAAACTTTTAAGTGGCGGTGGCATTTGAGAATTCATAACTGAATGTAGCTGCCGGAAAGAGATTTAGTTTGCGGTGCATCTAAAGTCAAGGGCGTAATGGATATTCGCATATATTGTGAGGTGTAATGGATATGGCTGATAACGTGTTTCTCAACTGACAATTGTTAACTGTTGATGTGCATATATACATAGTGATTAGTTCTTGCAGAGCGGCGGCCACCAGAGATATGTATGGAGGGTTGCGCGGAGCTGTATGCTGTATAGCGTAACAGAGGCGGGGTTCAAAACTTGGGAGCGAATATATAACCAGAGTCTGAGCTGTTTATACATTGATGAAACTTTATGAGAGAACAGAAGTATATATGCGTAGTATATATACAAGGAACCAGCGCCAGTCCCAAAGAAGAATTGCTGTCAGCGTCACAAGGTGAGGTTAACGCATATAAATTGCCATATATGTATCCATAAAATAGTGCGATATGAATTGGATATAATTCATATGACTTGGATTGAATATTTATGGTGGTGGATTTAATATGCATATGTGCCTGCAGCCCATGATAAAATTAGACTTTTAATATTTTGTTATTTGCCAACTAACTCTGGTCATGGAGAATAGTAAGGGCGCACCCTTTGATTTAGTTCAGCCATACATATATTTTGAGATTTCTTATGGGACTGTCCAAAGTATTAAGTTGTGAATTGGATTTAATTCCAAGCATGGGTTTCTAAATCATAAGATCACCTATGTTTTTATACGCGTACATGCATGGTGAAAGAAAGATCCTGGTAGTTGTGGCCTGGGAAAGGCCTGGGCTGCATCAGGTGGTATTAGAGCAGGAATACTTTGTTGAAGATTGTTTGTACAGTCGAAAACTGAAGTATGTTTCTTTGAATGTGTGATGAATGATTTTTTTATCTGATATGCAAACTACACAAGTGAACAGTATTGCAGAAGAGGAAGGAGGACAAGATCATGTAAGATCTTAAGAGGTGAGATTATTTTTCTGACTTGAAATTTGTAATTGAAGTTTATGGTTGCAGAGAAGTGGCAATGAACCTGAAGAATCCAATAAGGAATTGGATAAAGAGGACAACTGAAGTATTCTCAGGAGAGAGAAGGAGATTGCAGAAGCCTAGAGGGAGCAAAGGTGTTGCTCAGAAGAAGGTTCCAGACAAAGAACCGTGCTTACCAAAAGACTAAGTAAGGAGAGCTTAGTGAGGTAAGATTGCAGCTAGGAGGACTAGCTGTTGCAGAGGCTCATTGCAAAGGAGATTCAACAGAGGTTGAATAAAGTTACAGAGGAGAGAAGCTTACAGGAGCAGTAGAGAATGCTCGAAAGGTTCCAGCAGAGGACCAATGATTACCAAAAGACCAGATCCGGAGGGAAGGATTGGTGAGGTAAGTGGCAGCAAGAGAGGTTGCTGTGGTAGAGGCTTCATGCAACTCATAGGTGAGGAAATCATGGCGAAAGAGATGACTACTGAAGGTCATAAAGGAGAAAGCAGAGGTTCAGGAAAAAGCCACGGTAGAGGACAGAAGAAAGAGGATGCCAAGGTAAATGGCAAGAAGACAAGTCCAAAGGAAGTTGAAGTGGAAGAATACATTTGTGAACCAGAACAAGGAGAATTTCTGGGAGATAGTGAAGATGAAGGCTTGAAGACTGAAACTTCAAGTAAGACCAAACGGTCATATGGTTTTAAATCTGACAATTTGTGGATGTTTGCAGGTGAAAGACAATTAGCTGATGGGATGACTGCAGGAGTTCGAGAAAGAGAAATTGCAGTAATGAAGGTACAATTGCAGGTACTAGAAGAATGGCTGCAAGAGCAAAAAGATCAAAATAGAAAATGGATCTTTCCACTGAAGGGAAAGAGAGTGATTTGGCGACAGTTGCAGAGAAGGTTGAAGCAAATTATGATTACCTTGTTGAAAAAGGGACTTAGAATTCTTGCGCCAGAGTTGGAGTTTGAAATTCCCACATGCAGAAATATTAAAAGAAAAATGTTGAAGGAAGCAGTCAAGACTGAAAAGTCTTGTGATTTTAAAACTAATGAGTTGCGCATGTTTGCAGGTACAGAACAGGAAGATAAACAAGCTTTAGAGTTTGTGCAAGAAGAATTGAACCTGAAGGCTGTTCAGATCGATAATGAGTTAGCAAGATCTCAGAGGCAGATGGGGAAGAAGGAGTCTAATCAGGATGTTGATGCAGGAAAAGAAGAACTAGCTGATGATTGGCCAAACACTAGTGGAGGTTTTACTAAGGAGGATGTACAACCTTGTGCAACTGTTACAGAACAAGAGGAAGTTCGTATGAATGCAGGTGATGATGAGATGCTTCAGCAATGCTACAGAGAAATTGCATTGTTGGAATATTGGTTGGAGAATCCAAATTATGACAAGGAGATTGCAGAAGAAAGAGTTCAGTACAGTGCACGAGAGCAGAAAGATATCCTGGAGATAGATGGTAAGAAGGCGAGAGTAGCTGACAGTCTCGTGGTGAATGCGAATCAGTATACTGATGTGCTGACAGAGAAGTTGGGAAGAAACTCAGAGCAGCATACTGAAGTGTTGCCAGAGGAAGCTGAGGAAAAAGTTGCAGATGAAATTGCAGGGGACAAGCAACTGAATGTTGCAACGGGACAGGAAGTTTGGGAGGCAGCAACATTCATAGTGACAGTGAGAGCAACATGTAGAGCGACACTAGCAGCAGAAGAGGCACTGAGGCCTTATATTTTTTATTCTAACAATTGTTTTGTGAGTACAGGTCTTACTGAAGAAGCTGGAGAAAATCTGCTAGACAAAGAAATTGAAATGATGAGGCGGATGATGATGAAGGAATTCCGGAAGAGACAAGCAACAGTGAAACAAAAGAGAAGCAGCAAGAGGAAGACAACAGAAGATTGCAAGAGTACAACTAGTGGAGCAAAGCAGCATAAAGTGTGGAGACCTGGAGAAGAACAGACAGAAGCAGCGGCAAGTGCAAAGTTACAGTACAAGATATGGGATCTAGGCAAACATGGAGCTGAACACATGATCAGGAGATCATGAAATTTTTCTACCTTGGGTGTATGATGCGGGAGCATCTAGCCCAAAAGGAAATTATTGTAAATAATAGAAATAGGGGTCATGCATTAGTTAATTAGATATTCTCAAATAAAACTAGGAGAGCTTTTAGGCATAAAGGAGTGGATGTGGATCTTTAAGAGATAAGGATAGCTTTTCTATTTTAGAATAGGAAAAAGACAGAATAAAGCTAAAAAGATGCTTTTGCCATATGTATGCATTGCATGTAGAGTTAGAGCTTTTAGTTGAGTGATTTTTAGATCATGCTAAGTTTAATAAATTATGGAGCCTCATAGGCATTGAGCAGAGAAGTGTGAGGAGTGAGTGTGAGAAGGAGGAAGGTTTCTCCTTGGGAGCCTTCGACAGTTTGTAAAAGGGCCATAGATTTGCATATCTGGCCATGAATGTAAACCTATTGTGAATATTTGTTTTATGTGAATATAAGTATGATTTGCATGGACATGATTGTGGTTAGTGAATTCTGAGATAGGGCATCATCGAATTTCCTTTGATATATGATTAACTCTGTGGGCGGATAGGGCATTCTAAATACTGTGTATTCATGGTTATTTTGCTTTGGCTTTTAATTCTTTTACTATGGCGCATATATCCTTGTTATAGCACAAGCTCTGGTAAACTTTTAAGTGGCGGTGGCATTTGAGAATTCATAACTGAATGTAGCTGTCGGAAAGAGATTTGATTTGCGGTGCATCTAAAGTCAAGGGCGTAATGGATATTCGCATATATTGTGAGGTGTAATGGATATGGCTGATAACGTGTTTCTCAACTGACAATTGTTAACTGTTGATGCGCATATATACATAGTGATTAGTTCTTGCAGAGCGGCGGCCACCAGAGATATGTATGTAGTGTTGCGCGGAGCTGTATGTTGTATAGCGTAACAGAGGCGGGGTTCAGAACTTGGGAGCGAATATATAACCGGAATCTGAGCTGTTTATACATTGATGAAACTTTATGAGAGAACAGAAGTATATATGCGTGGTATATATACAAGGAACCAGTGCTAGTCCCAAAGAAGAATTGCTGTCAGCGTCACAAGGTGAGGTTAATGCATATAAATTGTTGTATATGTATCCATAAAACAATGCGATATGAATTGGATATAATTCATATGACTTGGATTGAATATTTATGGTGGTGGATTTAATATGCATATATGCCTGCGGCCCATGATAAAATTAAACTTTTAATATTGTGTTATTTTCCAACTAACTCTAGTCATGGAGAACAGTAAGGGCGCACCCTTTGATTTCATTCAGCCATACATATATTTTGAGATTGCTTATGGGACTGTCCGAAGTATTAAGTTGTGAATTGGATTTAATTCCAAGCATGGGTTTCTAAATCATAAGATCACCTAAGTTTTTATATGCGTACATGCATGGTGAAAGAAAGATCCTGGTAGTTGTGGCCTGGGAGAGGCCTGGGCTGCATCACTATCTTAGATAATAAAATGTACATCGAAGAGGCTGACATTTTTTCCTAAATGTTCATATACTCTTCGGAAATTGAAGCAACAAAATGGTTCTAGAACTTGTCAAACAGGTCCATAACACCTTCCTTCTGGCAATGATGAGACTAACTAGTATTATTGACAATGCCTCCTAGCTAGGACTCTTAGTTAGGTCTCCTTGTTAGGCTTCCAATCTCAATGTGCTACTTCAACATCCTCTACTGTGTCTAGATCTGCTACTACTTCACCCCGTTAACTAGTTTAGAAACTTATTCTCCTCACCTTTGTAATTAACAACAATCATGGCCTTCTCCTTGCCTTTGTAATTTAACAACAATCATGGCCTTGTCACCAGTGGTTGGCCTGTGAACATGCCAAATAGCCAAGTGCTGACACTCATAGACAAATGCAAGGGCAGATGGCAGTGATACACCACACATGGCAAATCGTAGTTATACTTTGTCATGCTCCAAAGCATACCAACTTATTGCCCAAAGTAGTTGACATAAAATGTTAAGCTTTAATGGTAGTCCTAAAGTTGGCATTAGTTAGTCTCATCGATCCCATTTTGATCCACATTCTGATCTATATCCTATGCTTATGAAAAAATGAAAAAATATTCACAATAACACTCCAAAGTATATGAGCGGAACTCACAATATTAGATAAGAAGAAAAAATATTTATTATCCATACAAATAAAAAAACCTCTATATTAAACTTATAATTTTACTCAAAACTAATACTCTTAGAAGCAATATCAATCACCATATACCAGGCCTAAAAGGAAATATAATAAAAAGAAATCATTATTATAACTTACCACATGCTATTTTTCTCTCAGGATAATCTTAAATATAATGAACCACATACTCTCTCTAACTAAAGAGAGCACTATCTTGAATATATTGAACCAGATACTCGCTCTAAATAAAGAAAACACTATCTTGAATATAATGAACCAGATACTCCCTCTAAATAAAGGTTGCATTATTTATCATAAATATAATGAACCACATACTCTCTCTAAATAAAGAAAACACTATCTTGAACCACGTGAACCTCTCTTATATTACAAAAACATTAATATGTTTAGGTAATGCTTCTTACTATAATTTTTCTCTCTTCTATTATTATTTACTTTACACGAAATAACCAATAGTGAATGGGAGGAAGAAGATTGGGAATAACCTCTTGGAATTTCTATATTTTACCTTTACAAAACATAATAATACTCAATTTTATTATTATAATAATGTGTAAATATAATAACACTAACATTTATTATTATAATAATGTGTATTCTTGTAAAAATAAAGGTGTTGTTTAAAATGAATAGGATTAAGGTTAAATTTATACATCACCAAACCATTTAGGAACATATCTATGTTTGATAATAATTTTGGTAACATGACGAAAGGAAAATCAAGTGATTGGTTGGTTAGATAAGCTATATATATGAAAAAACAAAATTTGTTATCATTATATAGTGAATAAATTTCTTCCTCATGTTGAATAAATTTTTTATATTTTATTTTTATATAAAGGGTTTTTCATGTTTAATAAAAAGTAGTTTAGTTGAAATTATTCATGTTATGAAATATTATGTAAATTATGAAATTCAAGGTTCAAAATTTTTATGGGCCAAGTCAATAAAAAGGAAGTCTTTTTGGGTGAAGGTAACAAAAAAAATAAAACAATATTATTCATCTTCTATGTATAAAAATAACCTTTTATGTTTTTTGTTTCTCTCAATTATAAATACAATATTAAGATTCTTATAATTGAGACAATATTTAGATTGTTTTCAGCAATGCATATGTTATTGATATTGATTTTCAATTCACAGAAATAGAAAGATAATCTCATATTTTTTTTTAAAACAAATATGCCATTGAGAAAATTTCATTATTTCAAAGATAAATTGATAAGTTGTGGCATTATCTGTTAAACATACAAGAATAATGGACAACCAAATAAGATAATCCTGAGTTTCATTTACTATTGACAATATATACAATTATAATACATTGTTATGACCCTTGTTTTCATATACCAACTAGGCTCTTGGACTCCAATGACCTTTCACATTCCACACCATAACCCTTAGTGGATTAGGTGTCCAATATCCCCCCCTTAATCTGTATGGGTATATACGAGTTGAAGAAGAGAATTAAAATACAAAAATACAATAATGCATGAAAACAATAAGCTTAATATGCTCTTTAATATGATAACATAAGGTGAGAGAACTCGAGGTTTCAATCAGTGGTGGTTTAAGGATAACCACAAAAAATGGAATGCTTATTGAAGTTCCGATAACTATTCTAAATATGGAAATAAGCAAAATTATTTTGCTAGCGGAAGTGCTTCCAAAATTTTGTGAAAAGGGAGAGCTTTATATCTCAACCTAGAATTAATTTTGCAGTTCCTGAAAATATTCCAACTTTAGCTAGAAGTTAAAGTCTTCTGATAGAGGAAGTGCTCCTTCATGCTCTGAAGAGAGAGACCATCAACCTGGAAAAGGTAATTCTTTAACCTGCAGAAAATAGGGAGAACCTCAACCTGAAATGGGAGGTATTAACTTGTGGTGGCTTAAAGAAGGCCACCAAATATAGTCATGCTCAGGGGATTTTGTGTCTCTGGATGCAACTCTGAATCTGGGTATGGTTGTCTCTGGTTGTAAGTGTAGGTAGCAGGTCCAGGTTATCAATCATGCTTAATTGATTTATCTTTGGAACTTGTGTACGACCCTAAATTCTCCCCTGTCATATACAAGTTAAAAATATAAAGAGATTTCAACTGCAATACTTTTAAATAATCATGAACAAATTATATAATATGAGAAAAATATATTCTTGGTCATTGAAGCCCATTTCCAAAAAGCGATCCATCCAAGGTGAATCTTTGTTCTTGCCGAAGGCTTTCTTCTGAAGCATTTGTTTGAATGATGAGTGCGTTGACCACAATTCTCACATGGATGAAGATAAAATTAATGATCTTTGACATGGCTAGATCTATCACAATATTCAAATTTAATAACCACTTGTTGTGGAGGAAGATCAAGAACAGGGGACAATGAACTGTGATTATGAATTCCAGCACTCTGAAGTTTGATGGGTTTTGAATAATATGGAATGTGATAGGATAACTCCTTGTCATATCCATGACATGCTTTATGATTGTTGTCGAAAAGGTCTTCCAAAGGTTTGATGATGGGCCTTGGAAGAGCAAATGAACATCTACATTTGCATGCAACTCTTCTCTTTCAATAACTTGACTAGTTTCTAGCGGCTAATAGGATTTTTCCTCAATCTTAAATATAATATTGTTATGAATAAAAATAATTTTAGAATGATGCTTAGAGTGTTATAACTCATCCTGCTAAAATTGTGACTCGGGCTACAAAAATTCAATGTTTTCTTATGAATATTGTAGATACGTCTAAATTTCAAAGAAAGATTCTTTACTGATTTTTAGTTTTATTTTAGAAATAGATATGATTAGAGTTCTCAATAACTCTAATCAACTACCAATTCGGTCCATTAAAACTTGAGAAGGTTTCTTGCAACTCAATTGATCAGCAACAATCCAAAATTAATACAAATCAGTAGCCTGTGAAAATCAATATTTAGTGCACTCAAATAGAAGACCAAAGATTAACTTGGATACCAATGACAAAACGTTCAAGAAAGTGAATTCAACCACCCCACAAGGAAAGTGAGTGAGTTAGGCCAAATTCTCTATCACTCTATATTAACATTTTTCTCAATATGCCAAGAATAGAAGCTCTCAATAGTCTCCAATCTTCAAATTACTTAAAATATACAAAACCCGAGACGTTATGATTCTTCCATTGAACTAAACATTATGTCAATAAATAAAAATTGCACCACACAAAATATTGGTTGCGCCAATCCTTTCCTTGTCTAGCCTAATTTGTCACAATTATGTTGATGCAGAATGAACAACAATCAGAGGCTTCTAAGAGATAAATTTATCAATATATAAAACTTGACAAAAAAATAAAGGGAAGAATGCTTTGAAATGTGGATTCAAAACCTCCATCCTTCCATTCATACAACATATATTAAGTAGCACCAATCAAATAAATCGCAATAATCCATTGCACACAAAGTGAGATTTAGAAGTAACAAGACTCTGAGAGTGAACAATTGTTCAATCTTTCAATTGCACATCTCATTTTTCCTCAAAGTAATCAACTTAGACCATATTAATTTATCCACATGGGTTTTAGAGTATAACAAATTGCAACATCACTACACCAACAAACATTATTGTCACAACTCACTAACGTTTAACCAATGCAAGTTTTAATCCACCCACCATTCCAACCACTCCAACGGTCATGAGATATATGCAATCAACCAACCATCTGAGGAGTTCAAATTAAATTACAAGCTGCCTCTTTCAATTATAGGGCCCATGACATTTATCTCACAAATTCACTTTGGGTTCAGAAATTAAATGCAGTCAACCATACATCATTCAAACGCAAATAGGAAACATCATATGTATCAACACATAGACCAAACATTTTAACACGTAGTATTTAAGGCTTCTCTCAATGCTGCATTCCATACTGAATTATACACGGAGACTAATGCCTCGTTCACTATTTCGATGTAACAACATCACTGCAAATGTAATCTGACGTTTGGTATTGCAGAGACTCCACTATCACCGCACAATACACTACTACCATACACATATGTACCGTATTCAACAAACTTTCTTAGGTCAACACTCCATTCCATGGTTTCAATTGTTTTATTCGCACGAATATTCAATCTAGGTTCCAAGATGCTATGATCTCAATCGTTCAAATTCTCAACGGAAAGACCGTAGTGGGAAATAAAATTCTTAATGGAATTCTCAGTTCGCACAGATGAAAAATACACCAAACACAACAGGCAATACCTAACTTGCTCATATACACAACCACATTAACCCATATACCATCATTCCACGCACAGAGCACCATACAATTCAACTCGCTACGCTACATGTTTAGATGACTATTGGAGATTTAAACCATGCACAATGCCATGGTTTTCTAACATTTGATTATTCAAATAGATGCTTAAGGCATCAACGAAGAGTCCATGTTTTCCATTCAGGGAAGATTCAACAATATCTCTACCTCTCAGATCTGGAATCCAGGGAAGATGAGTTACACGAAACCACTGGAACGTTAAGATCCCTACAAAATGGTGCGCAATGAGGAATAGAATGCTCAACTTTTAAGAAAAAGATAAGGTAGAACTGACCATCAGAGAAGACGGCCACAAAACTACTGCCTCATACTTTAAGCAGACAGGAAATATCATGATAAACACATATAAATAATAGACAATCAAATACGATAATCCTGAATTTTATTTACTATAAACAAGATATACATTTATAATAATTGCTATGACTTTTAGTTTTCATGTATCAAGTTGTCTCTTTGAGTCCAATCACCTTTCTCATTCTACACCATAACTTTTAGCAAATTAGATATCCAACATTATCAAATAACATCTAAAAGATTAATTAAAGAAACCTATATAAAAATGAAAGGAAATAAAAACTAAACAATCATTTTTCACGAATGATGAAGGTGCGATTGAAAAAATCTATTGTATTATCAAAGATCTAAACGTTTATAATATTATATTTTATAACGTATTTGTTTAAAGAAATAATCGTAGATCCCATCATATTTTACTTTTGTGAAGCTAAAGCTAATGTTAGAGAAATTATTGTCATTAATTTTCGTTCCAAATTATTTAAGAGATTAATCATAGAAGTTTAAAGTTTTTCATCAATTATACAAATGAGTTGGAAATTTGTATTTGGGAAAGAAAAGTAATATATTTTTCCATATTTATAAGATATCATTTAAATTAATGTTTCATTTTATTTTTCATATAGTTATATTTTTTTTTCACAAAAGTTCATATTTAATAAACATTAAATAATGAAAAATAATCAAATTCATATTTATAAACATTAAATAATAAAAAGTAGCCAAATTTACAAATTTTATAATTTTATAAACATTGTATTCGTCATCGTATACTTGAAACTATAAACTATGCAATCATATCAAATTTAAAATGTATTTCTCACACGTATAATATGAATGGAAAATAAAAATATTAAATCTATCACATGTTATGGTTCCTGCACTTTGCATAGAATGGAGGAAAGGATGAGAAGGAGATTAAATAAATAATTTATTAAGAAGTTTAAAAAATATCCAATATTAAATATAATAATTTATTTATTTTTTAAATAAAATTTGAAATATTAAAATCTAAATATTCTTTTAAAAATAACTGATTTGTTAGTTCACTTAATATCATTTATAACGAAAATAAATTTTAAAAAATTGATAAATATAAACGAAACATCATCATTAAAAATATTCATTTAAAAGGATATAATTTTTTTGCATATAATAATATGATATAGAAAAGATGCAACAAGGTGACATGGAACTACTCGTTGGAAGGCCCAATAACTTAGCATCAACCAACATATGATACATTGGATATGGATGTCATATGGTGAAGATATGGCATTATCACAATATGCTTTCCATAAAAAGTTAATAGTATGTTAATTACTTTGTAAAACTGAAGAAAAGAAAAGAGGACCCTTTTGTCTTCCATGTGGGTTACATGTTAAAGTGTTTAATCAACAATAATGCAATAATGCATCTTATCGAAGGGAGGGTTTTCAAAGATTTATTAAGAGGTAAATGATAAGATGGGTATATTATTGGGTTTAATAAGAGAGGATGATGTATGTAACAACTTTTAGGGTAAATGTGCATATAAACAATATAATAGGAACAAAAATACAATAAACATGTCAGCCATCGATATCCATATATACATCAATATATTTGCACATGAAAATCAAGGGAAATGAATTTTTCATTAATAAATGCAATGAACCAACCTAAGATGGGACTACCACGCTCCACCCGAACATAGATTTGCTGAGCCAAGTCCCTCTTCAGCGAATCACCTCGGTGCCATATTCCAAGCATGAATGTGGGATCTCATAGAACACATCAATCAAAACTCATCCAAGACTTCCAAAGACCACTCACCTCAACCCATCAAACAGTGATTGCACCTCACGGTCGGACATCAGCAAAAACCATCGTTAGATTGGTCTCCATCCAAGCCTTTGAGGGCCTCCAGAGTGTTTTCCCAACCAAGGCTTCTAGAACTAGTAACTCAACCCACAAAATATAATAGGCTTCCGGAGCGTTTGTCCAACCAAGGCTTCTAAGACTAGTAACTCAACCCACCAAGGGCTTCAAGACCATTTGTCCAACCAAGGCTTCTAGGACTGGTAACTCAACGAAACCCAAGTTGTTATAGGGCTTCCAGATTGTTTGTTCAACTAGGGATTCCAGGACTATTAACTCAACCCAAGCTAAGGAGACATGAGAACCAACAAAAACAAAGCAATGAAAGTAAACCCACAATCACTGTGGCTATCCAGGAAATGGCAAGGCTAGGCAATTCGTTGTTAATCCTGGCCATCCTCCATGCCAATGACAAACCATAACCAGGAAACCACATGCATGTGTCATGCATGACAAAACTAGTGAAGAAATCATACATGCAACTTGGCACCTGCAAGAAAATATGATGTAGCTACTGATGCCAATGCCTTCTTGCACTTTCCTGCTCTTCCTTAGCCTTCTTGCTCCAAGAATCCAAGTATGCCACACCCCCCAATAGTATTCCAAGAAAACTCTAAGTAACCAAGAGTATGAGAGAGAGAGAATAAGGAGAGAACTCTAAAGCTAAACTGACCAAGTCTTGCCCACTGATCCTCATAAGCCTTTTTATTAATGAGGCCTCTATTTTCTTCATTTTCCATTATTTTCCTTCAATTTCCTCCTCGCATGCAACTTGTGACCTTTCACCTACTAATTCTCCTAATTTCGATTATTTTCCTTCATTTTCCTCCTCACATGCAATTTTTGACCTTTCACCTACTTTTTCTCCTAATTTCCATTATTTCCATAAATAAATGTGCCAAAATACCTTTTTGCCTCTTTAATGACTTAGCCATTGCCTTTGTCAATTTCCTTAGCCATAAAAAACCAAATGAACACCCCTTATGATGTCCTTCCCACCATTCAGCTTGGAATACATGTCCCATCATCCGTGGTACTTATATATTTTTACATGGAGTTTTCACCAAGGTTGTTACAGAACCCTCCCCCATGAGGGAACACCATCCTCAGTGTTCAATTACACTTATAACCAGCATGACTACTGAAAAAAAAACATACTACCCATAGAGCTTTATAACATAGCTCGTTGCAGTATTTACAATGAAAGACCTGCTCAAAATCAAACCATCATGACAACATGACAACATACTGCATACTGGAGCTTTATAACGTAGCTCATTGTGGTATTTAAAATAACCACATATACATATACACATATGTACATTTTCTCAACACAAATAAAATAATATGAATCTGCAACAAGGGAATCTAGAGGCTCACACCTCTACCCTCAAAGTAATACTAGGAACCACCTCCTTCCTAGGAAGTTCAGAATCCACTGCAAAGTCAAATCTGCATCCAATTTCTAGCACTATAATCCTACGCCATTTGTCCTCTCAGCGAACAATTATTGACTCATTGTTCTAGGGCACATTCCTAATGTGCATCTGATTCCATATGGAAATGATAATAAATAAAACAAAGCCATCCTTGAGCTTCCCTTCTCTGCTACAGAGTCCCTTGGGAATCCGATTACCCCTTCCATGCAGTCAGTCACCTTCCAAGTTCCATTGGCACCCCCATCCCGGGCAATCCATCCCTTGGCAAGGCTTCCTTGCATCGGAAGATACAAAAACGAAGGTATATACCTACCTCAACACATCATACCGGTCATAAGCATGGTTATGGAAATCAATGGACATTATTGGTACCAATGCCTCACAATGGTCGTTCTCTTGAAGTGCTTTACCAACATATTGTTGCATGTTTCATTTCCTTTGTTGCTGCAAAGTCTTGTAGTCGATTTCAACCACCCAACTGGGCATGTTCATTCTTCCTGTACAAAGAACATAACTTCCATTAGATTCAAAATAAATTGAAATAACTTCAAATCATACCTCATTGATATTTCGTCAATAAGGTTACAATTGGTATCCTATTTTCTTCCTGTCACAAGAAGTCAAACTAGCATCTCTGACCAAATCAACATGTATAAAAATATCACATCAGGTTAGCTCAAAACACAACCATCATAGATCAAAATCATAAATCACATGTAACCATCATAAACCAATTTCATATATCACATATAATCATCATATACCATAGTCATAAATCACATGCATAATAGAATTGAAATAAAATGATCATACTTATCCTTTCCTGAATCCTTAGCTTCTACCTTTGTCTTTGTTCCATACGCACTCTGGATCGGTTTCTACACTCAGCAAACACCCAATTCCTTCTCCTCAACCATGTGCATAGACACATAGTGTGCATCACACACATACAACCACACAACATACCACATCATGCAATACATGCATCTACACTTGACATACAACACATACACCTACACCTAGTGTATACAATACAATGCATCCATCTATATCCAATGTGAAATACCACCCAATGCATGTACCTACATAGAGTACTACACAACGAGTACGAACGCCACAATACCATGATTACATGATGCATATAAATAATACCGCACGCCCATAACACAACATTGACGAAATGCACACAATATCACATGTACACTAGTACCATATGTACAACATGTACACATTACCACCTATACACTACACCAGCTGCACAACGTGTTCACAACATCACATGTACACAGTGCCACCTGCACAACATGTACACAACGCCACATGTACACTACACTATTGTACAACATGTACATAATAAGACATGTACACAGTACCACACGCACGATGTGTACATGACACCATATGTACATAGCGTCACATGAACGACATGTACACAACACCACATGCTCATATCACTCTATGTACAACATATACATAGCACAACATGCTCACAACACCACATGCACACAACGCCACTTGTACAATGTGTACACAGCACCAAATGCACACGACACCACTTGTACAATCATGCACACCACACAATATGTACATAGTACCAATGTACAACATGCACGCAACAACACTTGTACATATAACTGAATATCCAACACGTAAATAGCATCATCAACATAGAATACTGCATATCCAACATGCGCATAACACCATATGTGCAAAACACTGCATATTCATCATGTACATGGTACAATATGTACACAATACAACATATACAACATGTACATAGCACCATGTGCACACACACCGCATATAGGTAACGAAGACAGTACAATATGTATACAACACCCCATATGCAATATTCGCACAACCCTATTTGTACCATCATGTACATAACATTGCATAAATAACATGTGCACATGATATGTATACACAACACCGCAAGTTCACACATCATAGATGGAACATGTACAATATATACAATGTATGCTCAACAATAGTACCACACATCCAAAACCACATTGTCCTTACCAAGAAGCCTTGCTTCCGGTGTCTTATCCACGCTTACCCTAGCATGTTGCCAACCACACTACTTTCACTTTGTTGATGTATCCTTCAACATTACGTGTCATAACATAAACATAGTCATAATATAAGTATACATTACCAAATCATATCCACATGATATTGACCTCGTATATTTGTCATGACTATTCTTCCAAATTGATTCCTCGTAAGACGGGAACCTCTTTAGGTTATTCTCCTGCATAAGAAATCATTCCTCCACAACAATGATACCTGAGAACCCTGCTACATAGTAACATAGATACATGGATACATACATACATATATAAACGTTAGCATAAAACATTCATGATTCTGTTAGACCACAACATACATACATACATGTATACATATATAAACTTCAACATAATCATGATCATAAAATAATTACCAGATATCAAGCTCAAGGTTAAGAGAACTTCATTTATTCATGAACAACATGTTATGAAGCCACGTCACAAAAAGATAGAAAATATAGATCAATGCCTTAGAAATAAGCCTCTTTGAGGGGGAAATCTCCTTTACATTACACAAATGAACAATTCTTCGATGATACAAATGTTATCAAACCAACTCAAGAAAAGATAGAAAAGATAGATCAACACCTTAGAATTCAGCCTCTTCAAGGGGGCAACCTCCTTTACATTACATAAATGAACAATTCTTGGATGATACAAATGAAAAGACCTCCTTTCTATATATAGGAGTCTAAGGGGTCATAACATAATCAGAGCCGACATAACAATAATAATGTAAGGGCACAATAATAACAATAGTGGGCTTCTATGTGGCACAATAGTAACAATATGGGCACTACATGGGTACATCAATATAATAAGTGGGTTGTACTAATAACAATAAGGGGTTACACTAGTAGTATAGGGGCCTAACATGCCCCTCTCCTTCAAAAAGCGTTGTCCTCAATGCTTGAGTAGTTCTTGATGCTTCTGTATAAAATTCTTGTCCTCCCATGTGGAATCTTCAGCGGGTAAGTTCTTCCAGTTGATGAGATACTCTGAAATTGATCAATTTCGTAGCTGTCGGGTTCTTTTTTCTGTGATTGCTCTAGGTTTCAATATTATTTTTCCTTCCTCTTCAATTTATGGCAATATTGTTTGACTTGGGATCTTTTGCAACTTTTGAAAAAGTGGCCATACTTCTTCGTCCTTCTTCCATTCATCCCTTGTTTCGTTTATCCAATTTGGTTGGATAATAGAAATGGCATAAAACAATGCTTCCACATCCTCATCCTTGAAGAGTCTTCCCATTCGGTAAGGTCGCCATTTTTTAAGTGCATGTAGTATTGCCAACATTTCCTTCTCATAAATAGCTTACTTGAGATGTAGTAGTAAAAATACCCAATCACCTACATCAAAACATTTTTCACTACGATGTTGATCTACCTGTTGTTTCGTTTGATTTTGCATTGAAGTGGCGTTATCCTTTAAAATTTCGAGAACTTGTTGTTGATGCTTGATGTGATCTTTCTCTGCTTGAACCTTTTTCTTCTTGATATGAACTTCTATCTCTAGAGTTTGAGGAGTGGTAATTTCTTCCAATCCTTTACAAGATATTGTCGGATTCATTTCTTGATGCTCGATGTGATCTTTCACTTATTGAACATTTTTCTTCTTGATATGTCCTTCTATCTTGATAGCTCGTGGAGTGGTAATTTTGACCATTGAATTACAAGATATGGTTGGATTCATTTATTCTTTCTCAATGTGATCTTTCACTTCTTGCACCTTTTTCTTCTTGATATGCCCTTCTATCTTGAGAGTTTGAGGAATGGTAATTCTTGCCAATGCTTTACAAGGTATGGCCTGATTCATTTCTTCATTCTTTGGAATGGGGTCCTGATCCAGGTGGATATTGGTGGCCACCTGCCAAGTCCACCTGGACCCCCACCATTGTTCTTCTCAGCATTTTCAGTTTCCTTAATTGTAGCACAACTTACTATATTTAGCAGTTTTTCGGGTCCTGAACTTCCGGAGCCGTTTTGAGGCCCTAAACGACGTTTTTTGGGGAATCCGGGGGCAACATGGGTCCATGGAATGGATCGATGTTGCCCGTTCCAACAATCATAGTGCTTAGATAGATATTTCTAACGAGCTATTGTATGCGTCAAACGGAGATCGTATGCCAAAGTTACGACCCCAGGAAGTTGATGTACCAACTTACCCCAAACGGGGCCCATGGTTTGGCGTTTCATCTTCTAGGGTTAGGTTTTGGAATGTTAAAGGTTTTTCCCCTGTTTCTCAACAATAAATAGGCCTTCGAGCCTCATTGTAAGACAGTTCAAAGGCATGTAGCCAACACATCTCTTCTCAGAGATAAGCTACCATCGCCCTAGCTGGTTTATTTCCATTTCTGGTTGTAAGCATATTTCAGTATTTTCCATTAATGAAATGAAGTATTATTTCCGCTGCATCTTTGTGTATATGGTTATCTCTGTAATTTGTTGCGTTCCTATTTAAATCCGGATCAGTGGTATCAGAGCGGTCTGCTTTTTCTCTGTTTTTCTTTGCATGTCCCCAACAAGGTCGGGATATAAGGAGTTAGGGCTTGAACTGGTTGAACCCTTGCAAGACCAGCCTCGCAAATCCCGACGGCCTCCCATGGCGGATGAGAAGAAAGACGAGGGGGCAGGAGATCCCATCAAAATCTTGCTCGAAGAAGCCCTCGAGCGACAGCGGAACGCGATGATGGACAGCTTTGCCCAGATCCTTCAACGGCTACCCAGAAGCAACGCATCGGCTTCCAGCAGCTACTCTAGAAACGCCACACCCTTTAAGGTACAAGTTAATTTTGAAATCCCCATATTCGAGGGTCAGATAGACGCAGATGCCATAGATAAATGGTTAAATCTGCTAGAGGGTTATTTTTCTTTTCATGAATTTTTTAGTCGGGAAAAGATTGTTTTTGCTCTTCTCAAAGCAGCCCCCCACGTCAAGGACTGGTGGGAAACCTACTACGAGCAGAAGGATGAAAGTACTGGCTCACTATTTTCAGCCGCACCCACCTTGGATTCGTTCCGGGATGCCATCAAGGAGCATTACTACCCTGTTGGAAGCTATGAGGATGAATACATAAAATGGACCACGCTGCGGCAGGGAAGGGACCAAGACGTGCCGGAGTTCACCAATCTTTTCCATACCCTTCGCACAAAGTTGGGTATCAAGGATTCAGAGCAACATTTGATACTCAAATACCGTGGCTGCCTGCACAAGTACATCCAGGAAGAAATACAATTCCTAAACATCTCCTCGCTCGGTGCAGCATACCGATATGCCGTCAAGGTCGAGCAAAAGTTTAAACAAAAGAAGCGAGACTTTGGATCTACGAATCCAAAGCAGGGGAAAGGTGCCCCTAAACCACAGAACAAAGGACAAAGCCAAGGCGGGACAGCCCAAGACAACCAGCCGAAGCTGCAAGCAAAGAACAACGCCGTGAAGCCGAGAAAGGACACTGGAAAATGGTGCGAGTTCCATAAGAGCTCCACTCACAACACAAGTGAGTGTCGGGCCAAGCAGTCACTGGTGGCTGAACTAAAGGTTTCAGAATCAGATGCATGTTCTGACTCTGAGTCAGA
The DNA here is from genome assembly GCA_031772625.1 of Pinus tabuliformis. Classification (NCBI taxonomy): domain Eukaryota; kingdom Viridiplantae; phylum Streptophyta; class Pinopsida; order Pinales; family Pinaceae; genus Pinus; species Pinus tabuliformis. The sequence continues at coordinate 191,271,466 of CM062808.1, forward strand.
ACCCGATAAGGGGAATGAAAAAGGGAAGCAGATCATTGATGCGGATCCCAGCGCCACTATTGCTACCGCAAAGATCCAGAAAAATGAACCCGAAGATCTAGAGGAGGAGGAGCATCTCTTCCACTCCCAGATGTGGGTAAAGGGCTCCCCGATACAGTTCATTGTTGATAGCGGGAGTCAAAAGAACCTCATTTCGGTAGAGGTCGTGAAGCGGTTGGGCTTACCGACCACAACACATCCACAACCATACACCATTGGGTGGCTTCACCAAGGACGAGATCTTCGCGTGAGCCAGCAGTGTCGCCTTCCATACAACATCAAGCCCTTCACGGATGAGGTATTGTGTGACATTGCCCCTTGAAGTTTGTGATGTATTACTAGGACAACCATACTTGTGGAAGTGACATGCTGTGTATGAATCAAGGCCCCGTGCTGTTATTATTACATTGGGAAATAAGTTGTACAGGATACCAGAGGTAGCACCACCTACCGCCATCTCTTTGATTACTGCAAAACAATGCAGTAAGATCATTTCCAAAACCAGGAAATTTGTTTTCCTGATGATACGCCCTCAAGGAAAGAAGAAGACAGTGGCCGTAGCCTCCAGACGGGGTCCCTCTGCACGACAACTACAGATGGACAAGGTTGTGGAGGAGTACGAGGACATCTTCACCTCCCCGGCAGGGGTTCCTCTGCACTGTCAAGTCAGCACTCCATCGATCTGACCCCAGGTGCGCCGCTACCCAATGGACCAATTTATCGGCACTCCGTTCTTAAGAACGATCAAATCAAGAGGCAGGTTCAGGAGCTCCTGCAGAAAGGTCATGTCCGTCCGAGTTCATCACCCTGTGGGAGCCCGATCGTGTTGGTACAGAAGAAGGATGGGACGTGGAGACTCTGTATTGACTATCGGGCGTTGAACAAGATCACTGTCTGTAATAGGTACCCGATCCCGCGGATTGATGACCTCCTAGACCAACTAAAGGGGGCGAAATATTTCAGCAAGATCGATATGAAGTCAGGATATCACCAGGTACCAATCGAACCCTCTGATGTGTGGAAGACTGCCTTCAAATCCAAGGAGGGCCTCTTCGAATGGTTGGTTATGCCTTTCGGATTGACGAATGCTCCTGCAACCTTCATGAGGCTAATGGATGACATCTTGCGGCCATTCACCAACTCCTTTGTAGTAGTATACTTGGATGACATTCTGATCTTCAGCCAGAGTTGGGAAGAGCACCTCCACCACATCCGACAGGTTCTCCAAACACTGCGGCAACACAAGCTATGTGCCAATTTGGAGAAATGCACTTTTGGCATGACCCAGGTTCAGTATCTGGGATACATCATTGATGAACATGGGGTGCATGTCGATCCAGCCAAGATCCAAGTCATTCAGGATTGGCCCTCTCCAACCACTCTAACAGAGCTCCGCAGCTTTCTAGGTCTTGCCAACTTCTACCGTAGGTTTGTGTTGGAGTTTTCTCATATTTCTTGGTGTTGAGTCAAGTCACCAAGGGAGGGGCTAAAACAAAATTCTTTTGGTCTGAATCTCAACAGAAGGCATTCATGGAGTTGAAGGATCGGCTCTGCACGGCACCAGTGCTCGCGTTACCAGATTTACAACAACCATTTGAGGTCGAGACAGATGCCTCTGACTATGCTATTGGGGCAGTCCTTACTCAACATGGACATCCAGTGGCATATCACAGTGAAATACTTTCAGACACAGTCCGGAAGTAACCCACTTATGATAAAGAGATGTATTCCATTGTACAGGCCTGCCGACAATGGAAGCATTACATTTTGGGGAAGGAAACGGTCATCCACACAGACCACCGACCCCTGCAGTTCATACAGACCCAAGGGAAATTGCAGAATGATCGCCATCAGAAGTGGTCTACATACCTGCAACAGTTCCACTTGAATATCAAGTATAAGAAGGGCAACACCAATAATGTTGCAGATTGCCTCAGTCGACCACCGATCATGGCATTAACCACCATGCTCAACTCTTGTGGGCACGAGACTTCTGATTGGCCACTTCTCTACAAAAGCGACCCAGAATTCGGCCACACATACCAGACACTCTTGGAGGGTCGGCATGTTCCAGATTTTCACCTTCAGGATGCCCTATTATGCCACCTCGGTCACCTTTGTGTTCCTTCAAGCGAGCGTGCCAAGATGATTTGGGAAGCCCACTATAGTCGGGCTGCTGGGCATTTCGGGGTCGAGAAAACAGTGGCAGTTCTGCAAAATTATTTCTATTGGCCGAATCTTCGACAGGATGTTGGAAAGTACATCAGATCATGTACTGCCTGTGCCATTGCCAAACCGACCATTAAGAAGCACGGCCTCTATACCCCGTTGCCTACCCCAAGTCGACCTTGGGAATCCATCTCCATGGATTACATGTCAGGCCTTCCTTCCACTAAGCATGTAAATGACTGTGTTTTTGTGGTCGTCGACAGGTTCTCAAAGATGGCCATTATGGTGGCCTGCAAGAAGAATATCACAGCAGAAGCCACAGCTAAACTCTTCTTTGAACGAGTGTGGGTGCACTTTGGGATCCCACAGTCTATCATCTCAGATCGGGACAGTCGGTTTCTCAGCACATTTTGGTCCAGTCTCTGGTCAATGCTGGACACCAAACTCACGAAGTCCACAGCCTTCCATCCTCAAACTGATGGCCAGACAGAGGTTGTCAATAGGATGATTGTGCACATTCTGCGCATGTATAACTCAAAGCATCCACGCACATGGGACGAGAGCCTCCCCTATGTTCAGCACAGCTACAATCGAGCTCTTCACAGCTCCACTGGCCATAGCCCTTTTCAGGTGGGTTTGGGATTCCAGCCACTATGCCCCATTGATGTGGCCATGCCACTTGCAGCTACTCACATAAATTCAGCTCATGTCCAGTCCGAAACAGATAAGGCCACCAGCTTCATTGAGCGCATCCAACACATTCGCCAGCAGGTCCATGACATTCTTGAGAAATCAAATGCCAAGTACAAGCAGCGACATGATCAACATTGGGTGCCACACAAGTTTTAGGTGGGCGACAAAGTCTAGTTGCATTTGCAAAAGGAACGCCTTACTGGAGCCTATCGGAAATTGAGACCACTCTGATATGGTCCTTACACCATTACTAAGGCTATGGGAGACAATGCATTTGAGCTCAGCATTCCCTCATTCCTTGGCCTGCACCCAGTGTTCAATGTGGACCGCCTTCGGCCATACTTTCCACCATTGCTAGACACATGCGACATTGCAGAACAGCTCAAACCCACAGAATTAAATCCAGATTGCATGGAACAAGCTGCAACTGATCAGATCATGGACATAGATCATGAACACTCGCCAACAGAATATCCAACTGTATCGAGTTGTCAAAGCAGGCCAACTCCTTCAGCAGGGCAAGTGGCTCACCAGGGAACAAGTTCAGCAAAAGTTTCCTCATCTCATGGAGGAGCTCAACGCAATGGGGACCATTGCTTCCTAAGGGGGGAGGAATGATCCAGGTGGATATTGGTGGCCACCTGCCAAGTCCACCTGGACCCCCACCATTGTTCTCCTCAGCATTTTCAGTTTCCTTAATTGTAGCACAACTTACTATTTTTAGCAGTTTTTCGGGTCCTGAACTTCCGGAGCCGTTTTGAGGCCCTAAACGACGTTTTTTGGGGAATCCGGGGGCTCGGATAGATCTTTCTAACGAGCTATTGTATGCGTCAAACGGAGATCGTATGCCAAAGTTATGACCCCGAGAAGTTGATGTACCAACTTACCCCAAACGGGGCCCATGGTTTGGCATTTCATCTTCTAGGGTTAGGTTTTGGAATGTTAAAGGTTTTTCCACTGTTTCTCAACAATAAATAGGCCTTCGAGCCTCATTGTAAGACAGTTCAGAGGCATGTAGCCAACACATCTCTTCTCAGAGATAAGCTACCATCGCCCTAGCTGGTTTATTTCCATTTCTGGTTGTAAGCATATTTCAGTATTTTCCATTAATGAAATGAAGTATTATTTCCGCTGCATCTTTGTGTATATGGTTATCTCTGTAATTTGTTGCGTTCCTGTTTAAATCCGGATCAAGTCCTGGCGTATATCCTCTTCTTTTGATGTTTCTTGATCATTTTCTTCCTCCTCTTCATATTCTATGTAAAATAATTTCTTCTCAGCACACTTATGACCTTTAGTGCATTTGCTATCACAATTCTAACAAATCCCTTTTTCTATTTTTTCTTCCAATTGTTGTGGTGTAACCCTTGTAGGTTGTGGAAGGCTAGGAGAAACAACACTTCCATCTTTATAGTTGTGAGGGGTATGCTTCCTGGTTTCCATAATTTTTCTTTCCACTATGTCACAAAGCCCTTTTACTCTTTCCAATTGTTGTGGTGTTGCTCTAAAGAAGGTGTTGCTCTTTGTATCCTCATAATGTGCTATCATTTCCTCCGTGAAAATTGACCACGTAACAAGTTGTTTACGAGAACAAAGCCCTTCATACCATAAAAATTGATCTGGTTCTAAATATGAAGATGCAATACATACCTTTTGTAACAGTTGTACACCATGTAGATCAAAATATTGCTCCATTTGAAGTATCCAATTTACTGGATCCTTGCCATCAAACTTCCTCATCATGCTTTTTCTTGATTTTAGGAGCTCAATCTTGAAATGACTGTAACTCTGTACTTTCGGATCTTTAGGTTCTGAAATTTCAACCTATAGTAGCTCTCTGTTGTCCTCTTTCCAATGCCACCAGTCTGATCCAAATTGGATTCTCTAAGAAAGAGTTATGCACAATCTCCCAAGATGACATGATTATACACCTTTCCAGAAGAGCGAACTTGTATGAAGTGCCACGTGTCACTATTTTGACCTTTGGATCTAAAAAGGCATACACAAAACTAAAATCCATCCTCTTTCTATAACTTCTTACGAAATTTCAATCTGATCCCCAGAGAGAAAGTTATGACGATTTTCCCCAGGTCACCTGTTTGGAATGTAATTCAAGAGTCTGCAAAAAGGCCAACTTCCTCAGATCATATCTCCACAAATATAGTGCCAAAAGCTCTGAAATTCGGGCCTGAGGTTAAGGGCGATTTCTTCTCAAATGGGCTTTTTTTGAACTTTTGAAATGTCACAGAAAAAAAGTTATAGCGAAAATGTGACGATGACCTATTTGGAGTAGCGAAACCCTAGAATCCAAAGCTTTGATACCAAATGTTATGAAACCAGCTCAAGAAAAGATAGAAAAGATAGAAAAGATAGATCAATACCTTAGAATTCAGCCTCTTCGAGGGGGCAACGTCCTTTACATTACATAAATGAACAATTCTTGGATGATACAAATGAAAAGAACTCCTTTCTATATATAGGAGTCTAACGGGTCATAACATAATCAGAGCCGACATAACAATAATAATCTAAGGGCACAATAATAACAATAGTGGGCTTCTATGGGACACAATAGTAACAATATGGGCACTACTTGGGTACATCAATATAATAAGTGGGTTGTACTAATAACAATAAGGGGTTACACTAGTAGTATAGGGGCCTAACAACAAATGACAGGGCCTTCTTTCTATATATAGGAATCTAAGGGGTCATAATTAATTAGAGCCAACATAACAATAATGATGTAAGGGCACAATAATATCAATAGTGGGCTTCTATGAGGCAAAATAATAAAAATATGGGGACTATATGGGAACATAAATATAATAAGGGGGTTGTACTAATAACAATAAGGGGTTACACTAGTAGTATGGGGACCTAACATGCCCCTCTCCAGAAAGTGTTGTCCTCAATGCTTGAGTAGTTCTTGATGCTTCTGTATAAAATTCTCATCCTTCCATATGGAATCTTCAGTGGGTAAGTTCTTCCACTTGATGACATACTCTAAAATTGATTGATTTCGTAGTTGTCAACTTCTCGGTTCTATGAATGCTTCTGATTTCAATATGATTTTTCCTTCCTTGTCAATTTCTAGCAATATTGTTGGAACTGGGATCTTCGGCAACTTTTGAATGAGTTCCCACCCCGCTTCACCACTCTTCCATTCATCCCTTGCCTTCTTTATCAAATTTGGTTGGATAATTATACCAACCTCTACCATTTTTGCAACCATATGTCCAATTTCACTCCTTTAGGCATATGGATATCTATAAGGCTTGATGTTTGGAAGAACACTTCTTGGAATCAAATGAATAGCATGATCATGATCATGAATACATGGGAGACCTTTGGGAGTCTCAAATAGCTTGGAATTATTGTCCAAGACTTTTTGGAGATATGGAGAAATAGATGATTTCGATGTGGGAACCGTTAGCGAACATAATTCTGCAATTATGCCTCATTGTTCTTTCATCAGAAGCTTTGTCATTCCATTAGATCTGATTACCTTTCTCGGTTTCCCTATGATACCCCTTAATTTAGCTTCCTTTCCTTCCGAAGAAAAATTGATGAAAAGTTCTTGAAAATTAAAAGCTATTGTACCCAAGGATTGTAGCCATTGGACTCCTATTACAACATCAACACCATCCATTGGAATGGAAAGCATTGGGTTATTCAATAAATATTCTCCCATGGATAGCTTGATATTATGGAACTTTCCAGAGAAATTTATGGTTCCTCCACTTACAACCATCACTTGACACTCTGGTGCTGGTATAGGAAGCAATTCAATTCTTTGGCTATCTTACAATGAATAAAATTATGGGTACTACCCGAATCAACCAACACTATTTCCTTTTTCTTCTTGATATTTCCTTCTACCTTTATAGTTTGAGGATTAGTAATTCTGTTCAATGCATTACAAGTTATGGTCCGATTCATTTCTTCTTTGTCTAGGGTTGGTTCCTAGTGAGTATCTTTTTATTTTAATGTTTCTTGATCCTCTTCTTCCTCCTCTTCACAATCAATGTAAAATAATTTCTTCACAGCACACTTATGACCTTTAATACATTTGTTATCACAATCGTAACAAAGCCCTTTTGCTTTTTCTTCTTTCAATTGTTGTGGTGTCACCCTTGTAGGTTGTGGATGACTAAGAGAAAAATTACTTCCATCTTTATAGTCATGAGGGTAGACTTCCTTGTTTCCATAATTTTGCTTTACACTTTTGTTGCCCTCTCCAATGAATCAAGTTCGCAATGACGAACCTGATGTTGAATGTTGTCCTTTAAATTCCATATGGAGACATCAATCCTCTACTTCTCTAGAATATCATTTTCCCTTATATTCAATTTTTGAAAGTCCTCAATGTTTTCTATCATTAAACGCTTTTGTTTGAGATTTGTCAATAGGCTAAAGAATGTGTTGCTCTTTGTATCGTCATAATGTGCTATCATTTCCTCCGTGAAAAATGACAACGTAACAAGTGGTTTATGAGAACAAAACCCTTTATATCATAAAAGTTGATCTAGTTCTAAATAATTAGATGCAACATGTACCTTTTGTAACGATGGTACACCATGTAGATCAAAATATTTATCCATCTATACTATCCAGTTTACCGGATCCTTGCCATCAAACTTCCTCATCTCGCTTTTTCTTGATTTTAGGAGCTTGATCTTTAAATGACTGTAACTCAGTAAATTCAGATAGTTAAGTTTTGTAATTTTGGCCTGTAATAACTCCCTGAGTAATCTTTCTAACCCTGCAAGTCTAATTGAGATTGGATTCTCAAATGAAGAGTTATGCCAAATCTCCCACGGTGACTTGAGTACCCGAAAACTGATACCTGAAAAACTTCAGTCTGTCCTCTTTCTGTAACTACTTAAGAAAATTGAATGTGATGCTTAGCGAGACAAAATCTAAAATTTGGACTCGAGCTTTAGCGCAATTTAGTCTCAAATGAGCCTTTTTTTAGCTTCTGAGACATCACAGAAAAAAAAGCTATAGCAAAAATTCCACAATGACCTGTTTGGAGCATCAAAACCCTAGAAGCCAATGCTTTGGTACCAAATGTTATGAAACCATCTCACAAGAAGATAGAAAAGATAGATCAACACCTTAGAAATAAACCTATTCGAGGGGTCAACCTCCTTTACATTACACAAATGAACAATTCTTGGATGATACAAATGAAAATACCTCCTTTCTATATATAGGAGTCTAAGGGGTCATAATATAATCACAGTTGACATAACAATAATAATGTAAGGGAACAATAATGACAATAGCAGGCTTCTATGGGGCAAAATGATAACAATATGGGGACTATATCGGCACAACAATATAATAAGGAGGTTGTAATAATAACAATAAATGGTTACACTAGTAGTATAGGGACCTAACACAACATGCACGATATTGAGAATAATAATTCCCAACATAGCCAAGGCATATAACACCTCATATCCATTTACTTTACCTTTTCTGGCTACCTTTCTTATGTCTACTCAACTACTGTCCATTAACCACAATAGACCCAACCAGTCTAAGCAACTGCCATAGTCTTACCTTCCGTTGCACTTAATCATGCACAGAGCTTCATATGGGTCTTACATCATCGGTTGGGTTCCACACATCTTTCTTAATTTCCATCAAGTTTCCTCTTTCCCAACCAATTCCCCAGACTCAAAACATAAAAGTCAAGAATGAAAATAACAAGAATAAGAAAATCATGAAAACCAATAACAATACGACTCCACAAACAAAGTGGTATGGCCATACTCTAGACATAAACAGATCTGTAAATCAAGCACAAGGAAAACACAAAAGACCAAAGGCACAAGACTAACAACAAACACCATGACTCAATCCCCATGGTTCCTAGTGCATCCAAGGGAAAGCTCAACCTGAGCCTTCTTCACGATTCATGGTAATCTCTCTTGCAATGCAACTCCCTACATCATGCTCACGCATGTCAATCACATGTTCCAAATATCAAGACATTCATATTTATCAATTTGAATTCAACTTTTACAAACAATCATGTCATAATCCATAGTCATTAGATATAATGCTACAACTATCAACTACATTCAAGTACATATCACCTGTCTCAACACATACATGTTAGTACAATCATATTAAAACAAAATAATTTGAACACATACTCATATTAAGCAATTCTTCAACCATTCAACCAATTTCAAGGATACCATGTTAAATAAATCAACTAGGCACCAAACGCTCAAACACCAAATAGATGTCATAATCAAACAACCAAGCACCAATATATGACATAAGAAAACTCATACCTTAATGTATATTAGGGGAGGCTATCTTGTCTCCACAATCAAGCTAGTTAGAATGATATAACTTTACAACACATTAACTCAAGCACTCATAAGATCATGATATCCATAACAATATCTAACTAACATGTTCATATTATAAGCTCATAAGCATATGTCGTTCATGCATAATAATTACATATGTATGATCAGTCTAGATTAGTACAACACCATATCACAAATATGTGAGCTCATACCTGAGTAACACAGCAATAACCATATGGATAGGTCAAACCAGGTTAGCACAATACATATCACATTAATATCTTCAATGGAATGAACATAACCATCACACATTTGACCAATCCAAATTACGATATCGAGATCTTCATGAAATAACTCTAATCATCAAGTTAACAACATATAACAAAAATATACTATATATCATGCTCACCACCAACACAAAACTTAATCATCAAGCTAATTTTCATATAACAATAAAAAAATTAACCTATAACATACTCATCAACAACATATAGCATAATCATCATGTTATCTAATATAGAACCACAATAGCAATGCATACAACTAAAGATTACTATCATTCTTGACTATCCAACGCGTGCATATAACTACACTAAATAAGCAACATCTATCGTGAATGTAACCATAACATCAAATACATGTTCATAAACCTAGTGTATATAACCCTAATGCATATAATAATCATTAACTTACATACCTGCATGCCAAACATACAATACGTGTATGGCAATTTGCTATTATCCCAAAGTCCAATGTTGCAACCTCATTATGATGATGTGCATCTCCTGCTCTATCTCAACCAAAATATTAGGATCATAACATCCAATATCACTATGGTGATCTAAATTGCATACAATGACTTCACAAGGCATATTTGACCTACTATACATGCATAATCATAACCAAGACCATACATGCATAACAACAACCATGACTCCATTGTGCACATTGCCACATGCAACTAGCAATATGCATAAGCAATGCCAAATCAACTACACCTATCCATAAACGCATGTAGTCAAACATAAGTGATCAATTCTTGTAATCAAACTATAAGATTGATACATGTAATCAAAATATTCAAAAATGTAACCTAACATACAGGGATGTAGGTAGGTATCATGAAATCAACATGTAAGTGACATATAATCCATACACAGTCAATCACATGTTCCAAAAATCAAGACATTATGTCTATTAATTTGAAATCAATATTCACGAATACTAACAACCTATAAGAATACCCCTTTACTATCCATGGTCCACACTAATGTAGAATGAGGAAGCTAATATAATGGCCCGATTTCCAATGTCCAATTATGGAAATGTGATTTCCAAATCTCTATTAAATTTAACCATACTTGAAAATAAATTGATTTTTAGTTCTCATACATCTGTATGAGACTAAGTCAAAAATATTGCACATATTCCACTTGTAGCATCATAACTAAAAAAATGCCGCATTTCCATTTCCTTACATGCAACTTTTCAAATTCCTTGCATGCAACCTTTCAAATTCCGTACATGCAACTCTTAAAATTATTTGCATGATAATAGGTACAAATCAGCTACATCCATATTATCATACTAAAATACTATCCCATCCAAGAAAATATAACATTTTCTTCAAACAATTACCATACTTTTACATTTTCCGCAAACAACTACTATATTATTACATTTTCGTGTAAGCATTTATTGAAACACTTTCCATGCAAACTAATATAGAAAACTATTTGCATACAAGTAATAATATATCAACGAAATACTATTATACATCAATACTATCCCCAACCACAAACAACATACTCATTGGGGCATTTTATCAAATAGTTTGTATGCAATTAATCATTGAACCATTTAAGAATTTCATCAAACACTTTGCATGCAAACTAATATAGCGAATGATTGGATGCATATATCTTAAACTGTAGTAGCAAAAATTATGGAAATTTAATGATATGATTAGTGGTATTTTACCTCACTATGGTTCAAGTTTCAACTTTTGATATTTTATACATGAAAAGTTATAACAAAAATACCAACACAATCCTATTTGGTGCACAATTCTAGGAGTATCCAGAAGGCTCAACTTCCACTGGTCATATCGCCTAAAATATAGAAAATAAATGTCTGAAATTTTGATGAGAATATCAGTGGGACTTTCCCTCATGATGGAAAAAATTTCAGCTCCTGAGATTGCCCAGAATAAAAATTATAACAAAAATGTCAGCATGACCTATTTGAGGCTTGATTTTAGGAGCATTTAGAAGGCTCAACACCCTCTGCTCATATCTCCTAAAATATTGCGACCCAATATCTGAAATTTATACCACATAATAATTGGTATTTCCCCTCAATGTGGACATGTTGTGGGCACAACAACCACGCTATTAAAATTTTTCCTAGTAGCAATTTTGAATGGGTCCCCTAGAAGTTAATCTTGCACCCCTCTGAATGATCTGTTTTATCCTAGGGATTTTAACTCTTTGCCAAGTCAAATATGCAACTTTTAAATGGTTAAGGGCCCCTTAATAAATCCCTGGTGCATGATTCATCTATAACCCTTTCTATGCCCTTCATTCATATCCTCATTGGGACTTTTTCAACCCACAAAACCTTCTATCGCATCATTATTCCCATCATAACTCTTTACAACGGAAATACTTCACAAAACATGCATAACTCATCCTTTTCTCTTATTGCAATTAAAATTGACACACAAAACTTACCGTAATACACTGGACCTAATGGCTTTGTTAACCAGAATACATATATTTCAGGTCTGGAGCCCTTTGCATATCGCAATCGCGAGGAGTCAAAGCCTATATATAAGGCCAATGCAATATAGCGGACCCAACAGGACTATAAAGTAAAATATATACGTTATTGGTTTCGCATACCCATCGCATATCACAATCAACAGGGTTTGGGGCTTATATATAAGGCATACGATGATATGCCGGACCCACCGATAACTATCAGTTCAGGTGCATAATTTTTCAAGTCCGGCCCTATGGTCGGCCGTAGATTTTCTTGTGTATTCTCTTGTATTCCAATAATACATTGTGACCAGGGTTTTCAAAGGGAAATCTTATGTTGCGTATCCGAAGGGATTATTAAACGCGACTCATATATATTTTGGTTCCGCTTTCCCCTATCGCTAATCGCAATCGACAGTCGGTGAAAGTGAAGACCATGCGATATGCAAAAGGGCGATATGGAAGACCCGGCGATAATTATACGCCCGTGTCCATAATTTTGCAAGTCCGGCCTTATGGTCGGCCACGAGTTTTCACATGTTTTCCTGTGTATTTCGCAAAAAATGTGTGGTCCGGGTTTCCGAAGGAAAATCCTATAAAGTGAATAGGTCTGCCCTTGAAGCATTATTTAGACAATCATTGAGTAAAACGAATATTAGGTGCAATAAGAATACGTGTCATAGCAAGGTTCGGTGGTTTGATAATTATAGTTGCTTTGCGTGCAAGATTAAATAGAAACTGTGGTTGAATGCAAGGTTTGTTTATGATCATGTGGTGTTGTTTCATAATCGTAAAACTAATGATTAATCATCTCTGCAGGTGAGGAGTAAAAGAAATGCATGACCAGATCCGAAGAGTCCATATATGGAGATGTGTTCCATTTAAAGATGCAACCTTGAGCATTCTTGGTTGGGTTTCCACACGTTGCATGTGTATTCCAAAAGCTAAATTGTCCCAATTTTCATCATGAAGAGATGACACATAGTCATCCTCTTCTAATCAACATCTATTCATTTCCCTAGGAAACGAAGTGCTTCAGCAAATATGCCTTCTACATGTCAGCAGTGAGACTAATTGTTCTATGTCTGTGTATTTTGATCTGTATATTGAAAAGAACAGGGGGAAGGCGAAAGGTTAGGGGAAGACCAAGAGTCTTTTCCAGCTGCATAAGCATTACCTCTAGATAGGAGAGCAGGACCTTTTTTTTGGCAGAACAACTTTGATTTATTATGAATAAAGAAGACTGTTTGGTTGAGAAAGAGCCTTTTGTTTCAGATTTATTAGAATCAGAGAGCTATTGCTAGCATAAAGATAAATGCCTTTTGCTTTGTGCATATTGATAACATACAGTTCATGGTTATTCCTGGTTATTCGAATATAATTCAATAACATGCTTAACTCATGAAAGGTTGCTGATTCGAAACTCTGTTAAACATTAGTTGCAAGTGTTATTTGTATGGAAAGGAATGTGCATTCCTATAAAAGTAATTAGATTGCAATCAAAATTTAATACTGCCTTGTTCATCTATGAACCTGTTGATGCCCCGAAAATCGTTGTATCAACATTGGGGATAACCACCTGGTCCGGACCTTAATACAACTCCTTTTTCGTTTGGAATGGTGGCTCCGACTGGGGATAATGGGACCAGTTTCCCAGCAATGAATAAACGGAATGAATGAATGATTGATTGACTAATATAATGATAGGCGAATAACTTAATTTATTAGCGAAATAAAAAGAATTACTACTAATCCCGGGAACTATTGTACTTTCAGGTGTAGCGCTTGATGATCTATGTTTATTAACAAGCTTGTAGATGACTCCACCTAATAAACATGGACATTTACTCATTCAAAGATTACTTTGCTTAAATAGTTAAACAAAGTGATTAGTGCAATATTGCTACACTCATCATTTATATCATCAATACATATATGATCAAAAGAAAAGCATTACCATAAACATTCAATGGTGAAGGGAATAAAGAAATGCTGTTAAAACACATATATATATTCGATAATAGCAAAAGTGATCAAATAACAATTCTTATAAAAAGAATGGATTCAGACATGGATAATAGTACCATATGAGCTGCGAATCACTCTCCAACATCAATCGCTATTTGAAATTCTTCCTCTAACGCAGAAATACTTTCAAACAAAGACAGTAGTGCACATTTGCATAAAAGCTTCTTTGCCAAAATCAGAATGATTGGTCCAGTTTTATAAAAGAATATGTCTGAAGTACAGTAGTGCAACTTCAGGTTTTAAGTCAAGTACAAAACTTTATGACCCTTTCTAAAAACATGAAAGGGTCTATAAATACTAAATTAAACTAACTATCTATGAAACTGAAATCCTACTTAATCGGTATCAAATGATTTTGAATATCTCCTTCTCAGCAACCTGGCAGTCGGCGGCATGAATCATCAATTAGGCCGTTTGCCTTTAAACTTGAGATGACTTATCGCAAGCATTGGCTCCACTTTGGGCGGTCTGTTGAGGCGAGAGTTAAGCTGGACGGCATAGGTAGCATCCTGAATATCAGGGATAATATACCCGATTGCATATGTAAGGCATTTGAGGGCGGCTCTTTGACTGTGTGGTTTTACCAAGAAGAACCAATAGGTATCCCATGTTAGGCTGTTAATTCCAGCAATTAATCTCCCCTTTTCCTCTAGATCTGGATAGCATGACTGCTCCAATGTTTTGACCGCTCTCAATTTACCTGGAGTGCATTGGGAAATCATGTTTGACAAGTAGAGAGTATTATTAACCAATTCAACCAAATTACTTATGGTTGATTTGCACCTTCAAATTGCCCTCTCTGCTTTCATTAACTGGGACTGCCATTCTGTAAACAATATATCTTTATGCGACTCTAAAATTCTTGGAAAATTTACTGCTTGTCCCTGATCGGTATCTTGCCAGTCAAGAAATTCAGTTAATGTTTCTTCAGCTTGATCTAATTCTGTTCTAGCCTTTTCTATTTGTTTACTTATTGATGCCGTCAATTCACATAGTGGTTCCGCCTGGGCGATTTGTTGACATAGAAGCTTGATTTGGGCTATTAATGCCTTATTTACCTGTAATGCTTCTAATTTGAATTTGGTTATTTGTGGGACGCCCTTTGTCTTCTCAAGCTGTGCTGCTAGTTGAGCAATCTGCTCATCTTTTGTCTTCAGCATTTGTTCATTTGCTGCCCTCAGTTGTGCCAAGGCTTCAGACAACTCTTTCTACTTCTGGATTGCACTGTGATCAATCCTTTGTTTCTCTTCACGCAATTGTTGAGTTAATTGATTATTTATTTGCTGTTGTGTTAACAATTGCTGTTCTGCCTGCTCCGCTTTCTGCTGTGCTTCTGTTAGCTGTGCTTGCAATAAAAAGATTTCCTGGTCTTTTGTTTTTAATAAAAGACTCACCTCTGATGCCTTGTCTATTGTTGCTGCCAAATAGGCTCCAGCATATTGTGATAGTTTTGTTAGGTCATTAGAGGGGTCAAATTCCTCCTTCCAAACCACATTGCCTGTGACTGTCTGTTCTGGGAAAAGGGAAGGTTGATCAGTCCTTCTTCTCTTCCTCTGTCGTTTTACCACAACTTTGTGCCTTGGGCTATAAAAGACATCCAAGGGAGGAATTTGTTCTACCTACAAAATGATTTGATCGTAGGGGTCCTTTGGGATTATTTCTACTTCCTTTGAACTGGGTAGGCCGCTAGTTCCACTTGGAACCTGTTGTGAAGTGGTTTCCTGTGTATCTGTTGCTTTCAAAGTTTCGGTGTCCTTTGAACATTCAAGACTACTGATAATAGAATCAAATTGCTGCCATTCCTGGAGCAATTTTGGATCAATATGAGTATCCACATTCACTTCTATGTTGCTCTGTTTCTGTTCTTCAGTCTGGGTTTCCTCTCGCACTTTCTCCTGTTCTTTGTTATGGGTTTCCTCCTGCACTTTCTCCTGTTCTTTTATTGTAACCGGAGGTTCCTTTGAATGTTGCTGTTCAGGCTCGCTTGGTTTTGTTCCTGGGGTTGTTGCTAACAGATCTAGAGGCAGAGTTTGCAACCTTTGTTCTCTAAGTCTTTTGAATTCAGTTAACCCTTCATATTTGTATTGCATTATGGCCAGCGATATAACCTGATACATTGATTCAGCTGAAGAGAACAGGTCGTCAAACTGATCTTCTACATGATCAAACTTTGTTAATTTGGCCTGTTCAAAGTTGGGATCAAATCACCTACTTGGGAGAGTTGCTAGAGTTAATGATTTGATTTTTGTAGCTTCTTTTTCTGCATGTTTGAAATCATGCAAAGTGTAGACACCACATCTCAGAGGAAAGGAGGGCCAGACCTGCTTCTTATTTTTCTTGAGAGTCTGTGTAACTCCCTCGGCAATGATCTGATAGGCTATCTCCCTTGCCAGCAATTTGTCAGGTATGTACAAAGGAAGGACATGAGGTTCTGCTTGGCTGCCGAAAATTCTTACATAAGTAAATTTCTACTCTCCGAACCATCTTCCTATTGATGTTAAATCAATCCCTACTTGGTAAGAAATTTTGGGAGCAGGTTTATTAAAAATAGAATAATGAATGGGTAACATGAAGCCATTACAGACTTGGTACAAATGGTGCTTGTAGGAAGTCTTCCACAATTTCTGATGGTATATTTGAATAGGCGTGGGGTCTTGTGGAGTCCACCTCCAACCGAGTATAGGAAACTCAGAATTAAAACACAGGGTATCTAGAATATAAGCATTGTAGTAGAATGGGGGAATAATCCTTTTTGAGATGGAAGTTTTAGTTCTAAAACTAAGAACTTCTTTCGCTAGCTTATCTGATAGTATGGTTGCCCAATCCATTATCTCACTATTACATGCCACTTCCATCAAGGGAACCATTTCTATAGTGAAATTAGCGGAATCGTGCAACCCCCATAATCTACACATCATTATCCCAGCATAACAATACGGAGAACATAGAGAATCCACAGAGTACTTACCGGAAGTTTCATGCTTGTGTTTCGCCGGATTTTGCCTCCATTCCCGAAAGGGTTCGGATTCAGTTTCGTTCTCATTTCGGCACTTCTTTAGAAATGCCTTGTTATATTTCTTCTCTGGCTTAGGCAAATGATACATTTGCCTTAAATCATCAGCCTTGAATGAACCGAAGATTCTCCCATCTTTGGTGTAGAAAGTTCTGTCTGTAATTGGGATTTCCTTCATTGCCCACTTTACTACATCCATATATGGGAGAATTTGCTCCCGAGCCGCTATCCGATGAAGGAAAGAGTCGGCCAAGTCTTTCAAAGTACCATCAGATTTTCTACTGGAACTCGCTGTAGCTTGTACTGCCGTCACCTTTGGTTCTTCGGCTTCGATCAAATTATAGGTACTTTGCCAAGTGGTCTTGGTGAGTCCTAAACATGTCGTATTAGATATTAATCCTTTCTTTTTATTTGATGGATCAGAGACGGCTTGTCCTGTGGCTGGTGTAGTGGAAGCGACTGTGGTTTTCTTAGACTTCTTCCCCATTCTGCTTGTATCTATTACTTCAGAAGAATTCTGCACAGTAGTGGAAATAAGCGTAACACAGAGAATTGGTAGCGAAAACCAAATACGAGTGAGATATATTGATCAATGCGTGATGAGGGATTAACTTTAAAGTGGCCGGGCGGATACAATCTATGAGAAGATTTTTAGACTTACTATTTCATTAAATGGCCGTTAAAACCTGCCAATCCTTTAAATGCCCATCATATCATTAATCGGTCGAATGATTTGTTTAAGCGTGCCTTGAATGTTTTGGCGGTTGAGCGTAGGTAAATTACTGTTTGAAAGTATAAGGCTTTTTTTACGAATTAATCGTAATATCCCTCTGCTTTAATGACTTTTTGAAGTTTGCGCTTTTGGCTTTATCGCAATCGGGTGTCGGGGAAAACTTAAATCTTCATATTGACACCTTTTGAATTCCCCGATCGCCGATGGCGATATCGCATCGCATCACATTTGGAGTATGGGCACTTTAAAAAGCATGCATGGTATATCACTGATCGCCGATACGCGATATCGCATCGCATCGGATCGAAAGACACTTTAAAAAGCATGCATAGTGTATCGCTGATCGCCAATAGTGATATCGCATCGCATTGGGTCGAAAGGCACTTTAATTATGGGAACTTATGATTGCCGATATCCGATAAGCTATTGCATGTTATCGCGTCGGAGCAAACCGATGGGTTTTTAAGTTATGCCTCCTTTGTCATTGCGATATGCGATCTTGCGATCGCTTTATCGCAATGATAAAAGATTGATTATTTATATTTTAAGAGCAAAATTGGTTTGTCAAAAAGGTTTTTTTATAATGTTTTCATTTTGTTTTCGAACCTTTTTGAATAATACAAAGTTGATACCAATCAAAACTAAAAGGGACCCATTTCATATGATAGTTTTGTGAATACAAATGATATGAAATGGGGGGTTGTTGTAGAGCACAACAATTGGCGATTCGTTGGAAGAAACAGTTATCTCTGAAAAGTATGGAAATACTTAAACTTTTTCAAAATAGAGTTCTCATCAAAAGGGAAAATTCTAATATAACTAGGTATATATGCATTCGAAATAAAATAAAACTATCTTTGCTAATTTCCTCTCTTGTTTAAAATTAGATACATTCTATGTTTTAAATAGGCCTCTATTGGTTTATAATGATAAAACAGAAAACCTTTCCAAATCAGCTTTTATAGTTAACTCGTCTGTCATAGGTAGAGCCTCTGCTGCCAACAAACATTCATAGTTTTGATAGGGATACCTTTAAACCATATTATTGTCCATTATTCCATCCATTTAAGAGTGTGATTAACAAAATGAATTCAAAACATGTTTTCATATTTTGTATTTCCTTTCCTTTTTCTGTTATTGCTAAGATAAAAAGCCATTGTCCTGGTTTGGTGGCCAGCTGTTGACAATGCCTTTCACTGGTAGTAATCTAACCGAACAAGCTGGCTCGTGATGAGACCCCTTGTCTTATAATTCTAAGCCATTACCCTGTTTTGGTATGCAATATTGGTAATGTCGGTTAAACTATTTCCCGATGATCATGGTAAGCAGGCTTGTAATAAGACCTCTTATCTTTCATATCAAATATTTTAGAATTACACTCTGAGTAACCATAAACTTTGGTGAATGGGATGGACAATTTTCTCCTTAAGAGTAAATGGATGACAGGGTAAGAGTTAAAGATGCTGAAATTGGATTAGTTTTTGTTTTGATATTGATAACCTTTTTGTGACCAATTTGAAAACAAAAAATGATTTACAATATTCTAAACTTTGAGAAGAGTTTACAAAAATTGAAGTATGTTTTCGGAATGAAATTATACCTAATTTCCTAGAAATTGTTCCTCTTATGTAAGACTTCTATTATTTTAAAAGTAAATATCATCACTACTTCTGTTGAGCAACTTTTAAGTACAGCAAAGGTCAATGGAATATACCTTACAACTTTATTTTCTAATGGTCCTACAAACTACAAAATTCTATTAAAAAGGAGAAGGGGTTACCTTCTCAATTGAAGAATTTATTTAAGATAAGGCCATTAACAGGGAGAGAATCTCTCAAACCTGATAAATCTTGTAATATGAAGGTCGAATGGCCTATCTTCTCACAGACCTGAAATGGCCCAAGCCACATCTTTTGGAACTTGGTGTGCTTTCCCTTATCTTCATGGGCTTTGTCCCATTTTAGAACTAAATCACCGACTTGAAATTGTTTTGAACCGGATGAGACTGATTCAAAGGATGACTTGATGATTTGCTTATGTTTTGCATGAATAACCTTGGCTTTTTCTCTTTCCTCTTCTAATTTTAGAATTTGGTCATGTCTAAGTTGAATAGAAGAAGAAGGGCTTTCCTCAATAAACTGAACTAGGGCTAGGGAAGGAAGAACAAGATTTGTGGGTAGTACTGCTTCTTTTCCATATACAAGGTTGAACGGAGAAGATCCTATGGAAGCCTTCTGTGTTATCCTATCAGCCCATAGTGCGAATATTAAGGATTTGTGCCATGTTTTATGATTCTGTTCGATAGTTCGCTTAATAATTTTAATCAGATTTTTATTTGTAGACTCTGCTAAACCATTACCCTGGGGATAGTAATTAGCAGAATATTTTAATTTAAATCCTCTTTTAATAGCGAAATCAAACATAGCATTACCTGAAAAGTAAGATGCATTATCAAAAACAAGAGCATTTGGGACACCAAACCTGGTAATGATGAATTGATCTATGAATTCAATTATTGCCTCAAAATTTGTTGTCTTCAAAGGAATTGCTTCAACCCATTTAGTAAAATAATCAGTGGCAGTAAGGATATACTTATGCTATTTGGAAGAATGAGGAGTAATTTCCCCAATGATATCCAATCCCCATTGCTCAAATGGTTGTTCAATGTTGACCGGTTGCAAAGGGAAAGCTGGTTTTCTTTGCCTTTCACTAGAAGTTTGACAATTTCGGCATTTCCTTACATATTCATAAGCATCTCTAAACAGAGTGGGCCAATAATATCCAACATGAATGATTTTTTGGGCTATTGTGTCAGCTCCAAAATGTCCTCCTGCTGGTCCATCATGTAATTCCTTCAAAACTTTTGTGCTTCAGGTTTTTCTAGGCATCTTAATAAGATTGAATCATAATTTTGCCTAAAAAGCACATCAATAATAATTGTGAAATTTTTTGCTTTTAATATAATGGCCTTTTTGTTTTTGTAAGACAGGTTAGGAGGTGCATACCCATTTTTCAAATAAAAGATCAAGTCCGCATATTGTGATTCCGAATCAGTAATACTTATCTGGTTGATTTCTTCGGTTTGATCTGTATCACCTGATTCTGGAATGTCGGATGCTCCTGCCAATAACCTGCATAAACCTTGGCCTCTAACAATATTTGCTCGTTTAATTTCTAAATCATAATCTTGAAGTTTTGTAACCCAGTTTGCCCTTTTTTTACCTAGTTCTCTTTGGATTAATAGTTGCCTTACTGCAGGGAAAGGAACTATAACTTTTGTGTGGGATTTTAAAAGGAAGGGTCTGTAATGTTTGACGGCTTTATATACAGCAAAGGCTTGTTTTTCTACCTCAGAGTAATTCAATTCAGCACCCTGAAGATTTGAACTATAGAATGAAATGGGTGCTCCCAAATTGTAATCATTAAGCTGTGTGAGTACTGCTGCATAAGATAAGTTGGATGCGATAGTATATAGTGTGAAATCATTAGAAAAATTACGAGTATTTAAGGCTGGGGCATTAATTATTGATTGTTTGATTAAATCAAACGCTTCCTTTTTTGCTGATCCCCACTTAAAGACTGAATTTTTCTTAATCATAGTTTAAAGTGGAAAAATGATTTGAGAAAAGTCTGGAACAAATCTTTTGACAAAATTGATTTGGCCTAAGAATGACAGCATGGAATTTTTATTATGAGGGAAAGGGATTTCAGAGATTTCTTTGATCCTGTCATGATCAATATAAATGCCATCTTTAGACACAATAAAGCCTAAGAGCTTCCCTTGGTGAAGAGCGAAGAAAGATTTTTTAGGGTTAAGAGAAATACCATATCTCTTGCAGCGTTGAAAGATTTGATTTAAATCATGCAAATGATTGGACTTCTCCTTAGAAAATACAGTAATATCATCTAGGTAGACGACTACTGTTCTATTAATCAACCCTTTAATAGCTATATCCATCGCTCTTTGGAACGTTGCTCCTGCATTAATAAGTCCGAAGGGCATTTTCTGATATGCATATGTTCCCCATTTTGTTCTGAATGTGGTTTTGAGTTGGTCATCAGGATGGACCAAAACTTGGTTATATCCTGAGAAACCGTCCAGAAAGGACATTAACTCAGAGCCTGCTACTGATTGGAGTATCTGCTCCATGGTAGGTAATGGGAAATTATCTTTTGAGCTCGCCTTGTTCAAATTTCTGAAATCTATACAAATCCTAATGTCGCCATTTTTCTTTCTGACTGGCACCATATTGGAGACCCAGTTTGAGTGTCGAACGGGAAAAATAATCTTAGCTTTCAGGAGTTTATTAAGTTCAGATTTTATTTGACTCTCTAAGTTCAGATGTATTTCTCTCAATTTCTGCTGAATTGGTTTCTGTTCGGGAAGCATTGGAATGGTATGTTGGATGATGGATCTATCATATGTCTTTAAATCATCATATTTCCAAGCAAAAACCTGTTTATTTTTTCTTAACAGTCTAATGAATGCTTCCTTTTCTTCCAAGGAAAGTCCTAACCCTAAATTAATGTTTTGATGAGTTTTCTCAGTGCCAAGGTTTATCAACTCAAACCTTAGGGTAGAACTTTGGAGCTTTGCATTAGTCACAGATTTAAACCTGTCTTTAATATCATAAAGATCCTCAAGCTTCACCACAGGCTTAGGGATTGAATTCTCCTTGGGTTTACCTTTCATTTGATGGTCATGCTCATTTTCCTCGATGATTTGATCATCATAGGACTTTTCGGAAGTTAAGAACTGTAAAATGTCTTCATCATGGTTGAAGACTCTCCAATTAGTTATATTTTCGGGAATTGATGGCCTAAAAAGCAATTCTACTGAAAATCTATCCAGGCTATAGTCTTCGGAAGGTAGGAGCTTGGAGGCAACATTGGCTAGCAGGTCAGCTGCCAAATTTTGAGACCTGGGAATAGAAGAAATATTGAATGCCAAAAAGTGGGAGGTGAGTTCTTGTACCAGTGATTGATAATGTTTGAGATGGGTGGAAAGACAATGAATTGTATTCCTTACTTGTTTGATAATAATTTTAGAATCTCCAAACACTTTCAAATATTGGACCTTGAGGCCAATAGCTTTATATAGTCCTTGGACTAAGGCTTCATACTCTACTGTGTTATTTGTACATTCAAATTCTAACCTACAGGACAGCATTGTTTTTTCCCCTTGCGGGCTAATCAAAATACATCCTGCTCCTGAGCCCTCACTAGATTTGGACCCATCGAAATATAACGACCAAAATAAAGAAGTATTAACAATTTTATTTACAGTTTTCTCAGTATCATTGAAACATCTTGACCTATCTGTTTGTGAATAATTTTCGATCTGAGATGTAAAATGGTTTACTGAGAAAGGGGATGGTTGGCCAGCGAAGTTGCCAAAGAATGACTCTGATGAATAATTCCCCAAAATGTTGTTATTAAATGCTATTGGTTGGTTTTCTTGTTCAAATTCAGTAACTGTATGGGTCATATGCTTTTCACGATCAATTCTTATTTGATTTGGCTTACCTTTATAGGGAAGCCACATATGTGACCAATCAGTAGAAATATACCCATGTAGTTTTTCAAACCAATCCCTACTCAAGATCAAACCATAAAATTCAGGTATATCGGGGATTAGGATATCAATACTTTGTACTATTCTGGGATCAGGAGATAACCTGATAGTTGCGGAGTTGATCTCTCCCAAAACCTGTACTTTAGTCCTGTCCAACTGTACAATATGAATAACAGACTTCTGGGGTTCAATGTTCAGTTTGGAACAAACTGAAGCTGGCACTATGTTAGAAGATGCCCCTGAGTCAATCAAGCAGTTGTGCAGGTTTCTATTGTAGATTTCATAGGTTAGAAGGAAAGGTGGAGTATGGGAATTTGATCTATCTCCTATTAGGACTGCATCAGTAGCTTCGACCATACCAGAAGGTGGTTGACCTGTATCGTTTGCAGATTTAGCACTGGGAAGAGGTGAAGTAGGAACAACATTTAATTCTTTGAGAAGCAATTTTTGCTGATGTTTCAATTTACTAAGTTCAAACATGGTAATGTTTGCCTTGGTCCTTTTCATGTCATCAACAATATTGTAATCCATTGAATCAGACACTAACAGTGTCTTAGATGTTTATGGGATTGTTGAGGTTGAAGGTTGGTTTTGTGGAATTGTTACAGGTGGCTTCTTCGGGGGTACCTTTTCCTTTATTATAGCAACACATGCACTTCTTTTCTTCGAAGTTGTCTGAACGGGTTCGAAGGTACCTCTACTCCTGGTAGTGACAGGAAATGCTTCTTCTTCGTTTTCTGTATCGGAGTTAGGTAATATAAAATCCCACATTCCATGACATTCAAAAACTTCCTCTTCTTCATCTGTTGGTGTAGCTGTTTCTTCTTCTCCTTCTTCAAGATCTGAATCTGCATTTGATATAACATTTGGTGGTTTTGATTCAGTTTTCTTATAATTTCTAAAGGGTCTTTTGGTTGAGGTTTCAGCTACTTGTTTTTTGATTTCAACCATTTCATTTGACATAGTCTTGAGGACCTTTTGAAGACCTTCCATGTCATATGGATCTTTAGGGGTTTTCTTCTTTGAATCATCTTTAAAAGAAACTTTTTTGGCTTTTCTGTCTTCCAGAGCAGCTTTCTTTTCTAGAGCATTAATACGTTTCTCCACAACAAGTGCTTCTTTCATGTTTTCAGCTAAAGTAGGTTTTCCAGCCCTGTCTACAAAAATAGCTATATTGGCAGGTAGGGCAGTTATATACCATTCGCTTCGGATTTTCTGACTTGGTTTGGAGGCCGTTGGGATCTTATTCAAGATTTTATTGAATCACGCGTTAAATTCCTTAATTGGTTCCCTATGCTCTATTCTAAGATTGGAGAGATCGTTTATTAGTGTAGCCAAAGACCTATCATCTCCATACTCAGTAAGAAACTGTTCTTGGCAAGTCGTCCAACTTGTAATGGAACCAAAAGGTAAAGAAAAATACTAGGATCCTGCTGATCCTTGCAAAGTATAAGGGAAAATCCTAACAAAAACATCTTGCTCTGTTACTCCCTTTAAGTTAACTACCAACATGAAGTTATTAATATGTTCCTCAGCTTGCGTTCCATCATCTGGGTTAAACTTGGGTAGCCATTTTTCAGGAGCATCAGGTAATGCATGCAATGGTGCAGGCATGTTGACTACACCAGGCCTGGTCCATGGATCTGCCATTATAACAGCAGTAGTAGATGATACTACTGTTGAAATTCCAGATGTCTGGGAAGGAAATGATGTTGCGGAGTGAGCAGGTCGGGATGTTGAAGTTCCTAATCCCTGATGAACAACGATATGTAATGGGGGAGTGGATGGTTGACTTCGCACGGGGGAAGGTGAGATGGAGGATGTGGATGAAAGCTCTTCACTGTCAGATCTTTCAATGTTTTTCTTCGCATTTTTCCTTTTGGGTAAAGGGAACTCAGTGGGTTTAATACCGAGCTTTCCGCTCTGAAGTCTGGTGAGAGGGTGAGGTAAATTAAACTGCGAAGTCGCACTGCTTTGAGATACCTCAGATTTCTGTGGTGAAATTGAGAAGCTCTGAAGTTTGTGGATAAGAGACTGGACTTCAAGGGATTCAAGACTTAGTTGTTCCGGAGTATGATGGGTTTGAGCAGTGGTAGTTGATTCCTCTTCTTCTTGTTTGGATATTGGAGAACCAGCATGCAATTGGAAGTACAAGGTGATGCGGAGGGAGAATTACTCTTATAATGGCCTACAGATTTGGGTTTGCTTGCCATTCACAGTTGAGGCCCTCCTTCTAGCGCAAAAAATGTTGATGCCCCGAAAATCGTTGTATCAACATTGGGGGATAACCACCTGATCCGGACCTTAATACAGCTCCTTTTCCGTTTGGAATGGTGGCTCTGATTGGGGATAATGGGACCATTTCCCAGCAATGAATAAATGGAATGAATGAATGATTGATTGACTAATCTAATGATAGGCGAATAACTTAATTTATTAGCGAAATAAAAAGAATTACTACTAATCCTGGGAACTATTGTACTTTGAGGTGTAGCGCTTGATGATCTATGTTTATTAACAGGCATGTAGATGACTCCACCTAATAAACATGGACATTTACTCATTCAAAGATTACTTTGCTTAAATAGTTAAACAAAGTGATTAACGCAATATTTCTACACTCATCATTTATATCATCAATACATATATGATCAAAAGAAAAGCATTACCATAAACATTCAATAGTGAAGGGAATAAAGAAATGCTGTTAAAACACATATATATATTCGATAATAGCAAAGGCGATCAAATAACAATTCATATAAAAAGAATGGATTCAGACATAGATAATAGTACCATATGAGCTGCGAGTCACTCTCCAACATCAATCGCTATTTGAAATTCTTCCTCTAACGCAGAAATACTTTCAAACAAAGACAGTAGTGCACATTTGCATAAAAGCTTATTTGCCAAAATCAGAATGATTGGTCCAGTTTTATAAAAGAATATGCCTGAAGCACAGTAGTGCAACTTCAGGTTTTAAGTCAAGTAAAAACTTTACAACCCTTCCTAAAAACATGAAAGGGTCTATAAATACTAAATTAAACTAACTATCTATGAAACTGAAATCCTACTTAATTGGTATCAAATGATTTTGAATATCTCCTTCTCAGCAACCTGGCAGTCGATGGCATGAATCATCAAGTAGGTCGTTTGCCTTTAAACTTGAACTGACTTATCGCAAGCATTGGCTCCACTTCGAGCGGTCTGTTGAGGCGAGAGTTAAGCTGGGCGGCATAGGTGGCATCCTGAATATCGGGGATAATATACCCGATTGCATCTGTAAGGCATTTGAGGGTGGCTCTTTGACTGTGTGGTTTTACCAAGAAGAACCAATAGGTATCCAATGTTAAGTTGTTAATTCCAACAATTAATCTCCCCTTTTCCTCTAGATCTGGATAGCATGACTGCTCCAATGTTTTTACCGCTGTCAATTTACCTGGAGTGCATCGGGAAATCATGTTTGACAAGTAGAGAGTATTATTAACCAATTCAACCAAATTACTTGTGGTTGATTTGCACCTTGAAATTTCCCTCTCTGCTTTCATTAACTGGGACTGCCATTCTGTAAACAATATATCATTATGCAACTCTAAAATTCTTGGTAAATTTTCCGCTTGTCCCTGATCGGTACCTTTCCAGTCAAGAAATTCAATTAACATTTCTTCAGCTTGATCTAATTCTGTTCTAGCCTTTTCTGTTTGTTTACTTATTGATGTCGTCAATTCGCATAGTGGTTCCGCCTGGGAGATTTGTTGACATAGAAGCTTGATTTGGGCTATTAATGCCTTATTTACCTGTAATGGTTCTAATTTGAATTCGGTTATTTGTGGGACGTCCTTTGTCTTCTCAAACTGTGCTGATAGTTGAGCAATCTGCTCATCTTTTGTCTTCAACATTTGTTCATTTGCTGCCCTCAGTTGTGCCAAGGCTTCAGACAACTCTTTCTGCTTCTCGATTGCGCTATGATCAATCCTTTGTTTTTCTTCCCGCAATTGTTGAGTTAATTGATTATTTATTTGCTGTTGTGTTAACAATTGCTGTTCAGCCTGCTTCGCTTTCTGCTGTGCTTCTGTTAGCTGTGCTTGCAATAAAAATATTTCCTGGTCTTTTGTTTTTAATAAAAGACTCACCTCTGATGCCTTGTCTATTGTTGCTGCCGAATAGGCTCCAGCATATTGTGATATTTTTTTAGGTCATCAAAGGGGTCAAATTCCTCCTTCCAAACCACATTGCCCGTGACCGTCTGTTCTGGGAAAAGGGAAGGTTGATCAGTCCTTCTTCTCTTCCTCTGTCATTTTACCACAGCTTTGTGCCTTGGGCTATAGAAGACATCCAAGGGAGGAATTTCTTCTACCTGCAAAATGATTTGATCGAAAGGGTCCTTTGTGATTATTTCTACTTCCTTTGAACTGGGTAGGCCGTTGGTTCCACCTGGAACCTGTTGTGAAGTGGTTTCCTGTGTATCTGCTGCTTTCGAAGTTTCGGTGTCCTTTGAACATTCAAGACTACTGATAATAGAATCAAATTGCTGCCATTCCTGGAGCAATTTTGGATCAATATGAGTATCCACATTCACTTCTATGTTGCTCTGTTTCTGTTCTTCAGTCTGGGTTTCCTCTCGCACTTTCTCCTGTTCTTTGTTATGGGTTTCCTCCTGCACTTTCTCCTGTTCTTTTATTGTAACCGGAGGTTCCTTTGAATGTTGCTGTTCAGGCTCGCTTGGTTTTGTTGCTGGGGTTGTTGCTAATAGATCTAGAGGCAGAGTTTGCAACCTCTGTTCTCTAAGTCTGTTGAATTCAGTTAACCCTTCATCTTGGTATTGCATTATGGCCAGCGATCTAACCTGATACATTGATTTAGCTAAAGAGAACAGGTCGTCAAACTGATCTTCTACATGATCAAACTTTGTTAATTTGGCCTGTTCAAGTGCATTATAGGCGACTTTGTTGGGATCAAATCGCCTACTTGGGAGAGTTGCTAGAGTTAATGATTTGATTTTTGTAGCTTCTTTTTCTGCATGTTTGAAATCATGCAAAGTGTAGACACCACATCTCAGAGGAAAGGAGGGTTAGACCTACTTCTTATTTTTCTTGAGAGTCTGTGTAACTCCCTCGGCAATGATCTGATAGGCTATCTCCCTTGCCAGCAGTTTGTTAGGTATGTACAAAGGAAGGACATGAGGTTCTGCTTGGCTACCGAAAATTCTTACATAAGTAAATTTCTCCTCTCCGAACCATCTTCCTATTGATGTTAAATCAATCCCTGCTTGGTAAGAAATTTTGGGAGCAAGTTTATTAAAAATAGAATAATGAATGGGTAACATGAAGCCGTTACAGACTTGGTACAAATGGTGCTTGTAGGAAGTCTTCCACAATTTCTGATGGTATATTTGAATAGGCGTGGGGTCTTGTGGAGGCCACCTCCAACCGAGTATAGGAAACTCAGAATTAAAACACAAGGTATCTAGAATATAAGCACTGTAGTAGAATGGGGGAATAATCATTTCTGAGACGGAAGTTTTAGTTCTAAAACTAAGAACTGTTTTCGCTAGCTTATCTGATAGTATGGTTGCCCAATCCATTATCTCGCTATTACATGCCGCTTCCATCAAGGGAACCATTTCTATAGTGAAATTAGCAGAATCGTGCAACCCCCACAATCTACACATCATTATCCCAGCATAACAATACGGAGAACATAGAGAATCCACAGAGTACTTACCGGAAGTTTCATGCTTGTGTTTCGCCGGATTTTGCCTCCATTGGCGAATGGGTTCAGATTCAGTTTCGTTCTCATTTCGGAATTTCTCCAGAAATGTCTTGTTGTATTTCTTCTCTGGCTCAGGCAAATGATACATTTGCCTTAAATCATCAGCCTTTAATGAACCGAAGATTCTCCCATCTTTGGTGCAGAAAGTTCTGTCTGTAATTGGGATTTCGTCAATTGCTCACTTTGCTACATCCGTATATGGGAGAATTTTCTCCCGAGCCGCTATCCGATGAAGGAAAGAGTCGGCCAAGTCTTTCAAAGTACCATCAGATTTTCTACTGGAACCCGTTGTAGCTTGTACTGCCGTCACCTTTGGTTCTTCGTTTCAATCAAATTATAGGTACTTTGCCAAGTGGTCTTGGCACGTCCTAAGCATGTAGTATCAGATATTAATCCTTTCTTTTTATTTGCTGGATCAGTGACGTCTTGTCCTGTGGTTGGTGTAGTGGAAGCGACTGTGGTTTTCTTAGACTTCTTTCCCATTCGGCTTGAATCTATTACCTTGGAAGAATTCTGCACAGTAGTGGAAATAAGCATAACACAGAGAATTGGTAGCGAAAACCAAATACGAGTGAGATATATTGATCAATGCGTGATGAGGGATTAACCTTAAAGTGGTCGCAGATACAATCTATGAGAAGATTTTTAGACTTACTATTTTATTAAATGGCCGTTAAAACCTACCAATCCTTTAAATGCCCATCATATCATTAATCGGCCGAATGATTTGTTTAAGCATTCCTTGAATGTTTTGGCGGTTGAGCGTAGGTAAATTACTGTTTGAAAGATAAGGATTTTATTACGAATTAATCGTAATATCCCTCTGCTTTAACGGCTTTTTGAAGTTTGCGCTTTTGGCTTTATCGCAATCGGGTGTCGGGGAAAACTTAAATCTTCATATTGACACCTTTTGAATTCCCCGATCGCCGATGGCGATATCGCATCGCATTGCATTGGGAGTATGGGCACGTTAAAAAGCATGCATGGTATATCGCCAATCGCCGATATGCGATATCGCATCGCATCGGATCGAAAGACACTTTAAAAAGCATGCATAGTGTATCGTTGATTGCCGATAGTGATATCACATCGCATTGGGTCGAAAGGCACTTTAATTATGGGAACTTATGATTGCCGATATCCGATAAGCTATTTCATGTTATCGCGTCGGAGCAAACCGATGGGTTTTTAAGTTATGCCTCCTTTGTCATTGCGATATGCGATCTTGCGATCGCTTTATCGCAATGATAAAAGATTGATTATTTATATTATAAGACAAAAATTGGTTTGTCAAAAAGGTTTTTTTATAATGTTTTCATTTTGTTTTCGAACCTTTTTGAATAATACAAAGTTGATACCAATCAAAACTAAAAGGGACCCATTTCATATGATAGTTTTGTGAATAAAAATGATATGAAAGGGGGGTTGTTGTAGAGCACAACAAAACCAGTCATTGATTCATTTGGACTTGGAATCTATATATGATGTTTAATCTCTTTTGTTATGATCCTACAAGATAGATTAGAATAGTTAGGATTAGCATAAGTAGTTAAAATTAGTGTAGATAGGATTTCATCCTTATAGTTTAGTTGTTTCTCTTTGTTGATTTCGTTGAAGTCTTCCTCCAAGAAAAAATCTTTCAACACATATAACAGTTTACGGGGTCCTGTAAAACCCGTCGAAACTAGCCATTCCAAACGAAAGTTGATATAATTGGAGTCTGCAATCGGGTTAGTTTCTGTTTTTGGCATAGCGAAAATTTGCCCTGTCAACAAATTGGCGCTAGAAGGAGGGCCTAAACTACTGTCCACAGCTCTTTATGATTTCATCTATAAATGTCATGGATTTGAAAATATTAATGCATGGATCATAAAGGCCGAAAAGATACTTACTCCCATTTGGAAAAGCCTCATTTCGAAGAAGAGACACCGTGGGAGTATCCTGTCACTGAGGAACAGCAAGTCAGAGTAGTTACGCGGGCTTACGCTTGTTCCCTCTCTCAACTCTCCATCTTTCCCTCTTTACCTCCGACGATTAAAAGAAAGACAAGGATCTGTTTCATAAACAAACATACCTCTGCAGCCCCATCTCTTGAAGATATTGTGTTAGAGTCCTTGCAAAGTATCGACGAACACTCATTGGGAAGAAATTCTTGAGGATCCACTCTCTGAAGGTAATCCTTGGCCCGATTTGGGAAATCCTAATAAAGGACACCCCAAAGAAACCTTCAAATAAAACCTCCTTATCCATAATATGGCTAACGTTCCTCTTCAAGGTGGGAATCATTTTCAACCAGGTGGGAACCAACTCCCACCTCCTCCGGGAGCACTCCCTCCCTGGCTCGCTCAGGATGCCATAGTGGTACC
Organism: Pinus tabuliformis; assembly: GCA_031772625.1. Lineage (NCBI taxonomy): Eukaryota > Viridiplantae > Streptophyta > Pinopsida > Pinales > Pinaceae > Pinus > Pinus tabuliformis. The sequence continues at coordinate 191,302,951 of CM062808.1, forward strand.
TAGGCAGCAACATCCTTTACCCAAGAATGAAGAAAGAGTACTGCCTAAATTCGACCTTGAGAAGGGAGACACTGCTGATAACCATATTCACTCTTTCTTCCTGGTCGTGCGCATGTTTAGGGTAGTCGATGAAGATATAGTATGTCACCTATCCCCTTTTACCCTGATTGGTTCGGCTTCCACATGGTACTTTAGCTTGAGAATAGGATCGATCACCTCGCGGGCTACCTTTCAACAGGGCTTTTTAGGCAAGTATGGCGATGAAAAAACACCGGCGGCCTTAGTTTTAGAACTATCCCATTTGAAAAGGGAAACCAAAGAAAAGGTCAACGATTTTAACATCCGGTTCAACACTTTATTCAACAGAATCCTGGCTAATGCTAGACCTACTGAGGAGGTGCTCATGGAATTCTACATCACTGCTCTCCCTGTCCCTACTGCGATGTGGGTCAAAAGGAGTAACTCACAAACCTTACAAGGTGCTATCGATGAAGCAATAAAAGTTGAGAATGAAATGATCAGTCTCACAGCATGCCATCATACAACCAGAGAAGAGAAAGCCTCTCAAGCATCCAAGAAGAACAATGGGAGTGATAACAAAGGGGTTGAAATCAAAGAGAAGAATACCACAAATGTGGAAAGTTTGCATAGGATCATTAAGAAGCTGATAAACACAGTCATCGATATGAAAAGGAATTTTGGGGAGAGTATAGGCAGGAATGGAGGAGATTATAACAACAGAAAACCTTTCAAACCCTTCTATCGTAAGAAGACAAAAGGTGGTCAAGGCCACTTGCACTACCTTCTCCACCTAATGAAGGGAATTTAAATATGGAGGAGTTGGCTCTTATTGGATCGCTCCTTAACAACGAAGAACCTATAGTGGAGCTGGAGCCAGAACAAGAAAATGAGGAAGAATACCAAGTAGAAGAGCCCTTGGATGAAGAATCTCAAATCAATGTACTGTGGGATTTCTATACAAATCCACACACGAAGTAAGGGGCCACTTGTGGGCTTTATGAAGCCTGTAGACCAGACAAAGAAAGATGTTTGCCCTTTGAAGCCATCCACTCCCAAAGTTTCTGTTGAGAAGGGTAGACGTAGTGGTCAGTCTAAGAATACCCCAATTGCAAACCATCCAAAGAAAGATAACACATCTCCCACTACAAGAAAGGTGACTCAAAATGGTAAACTCCCACCTAAGAATGACAAAACCAGTGTGTTTACTCTGCCCTGTCATGTTTATAACATTGATTACAATATTGTGGATGATCTTAAGAAATCTAGGGCTATTACAACATACTTCGATTTGCTAAATTAACACAGCAAAAAGATCTGCTCATGAAAGCTATGAATGAGTAGAATTGAAAAACTCCTACGTCCCAAGTAGCCAAACCAAGAAGTTGGTCTCCACACCTGCTAACACTTCCATTACAGCCCAAATACCATCAGCTATGGAAGCCACTCTATCTAAAATGAATCAAAACTCCCAAGATGTCAGTGTAGCCATGATAGGGACGAAATCAAAATCCATGACTCCACCTTTCCTTATTACATTTGAAACCCTCAACATGAACGTACACAATTGCTTGGTAGATTCCTGTGCCTCGTCCACTGTGATGCCTTATGCTGTTGCTAAAGACTTCATGTAATACTCGAGAAAACTGGGACTTGGATTATGCAATTGGACATGACAAATGTGAAAGTAATTGGGGATTTGAAAAATGTGTTGATTCAGATGGCTGCTAAACCGCAATACACATAAGTCATTGATATAGTGGTAGTCAACATACCCGAGGCATACAAAATGCTACTTAGTAGGGACTAGTAAGCAAAATTGAATGGATATTTCTCAACTGATTGGTCCCATCTCTTGCTGCCTTAGAAGGGGAAGGGTGATATTCTAAGAGTTGATCATGAAAGATACATCAAATATGTGGTGACGAAATTAAACGGTCTCAATGAACCTATAATGTTTACCAACTCTATCCTTGGGAATTATAGTTTTATTGTTTGTGCCACGAAAACCTGTTTTGGAGAATTCCATCCAAAAACAATTGAAGAAACTACAATAAACACACAGTTGGAAGCTCTCCCCTATAGTCCAACTGATGAACCACCTTGTAATATAGTAGATGATAGAACTAGTTTCGTAGGAAGCAATTCAGTTGATGTAACACTAGACTCTATATTTTGGACACTCTATTTTGATGGCTCTAACTGCCTTGAAGGTGCAGGTGCTGGGAGCGTTCTCGTTGATTCACAAGGGAACCAACATCTGATGGCCAGCCGGTTGGAGTTCACTTGCACGAAAAACACAACGGAATATGAAAGCTTGTTGTAGGGCTTGAAAAATGCCACTGATATGAAGGTAAGAAATCTTAAAGTTTTTGGTGACTCGCAGATAATTGTGGACCAGGTAAGGAAGAGGATACACTCCAATTCGCTGCACCTAGTAAGATGCCAACATAAGGTATGGAACTTAATTAACAGTTTGATTCTTTTAATATCACATACATACCTCGAGGAAAAAACCAAGATGCCAATCTAATGGCTGGTATGGCTACAAAACATTTGCCTAATTTTAGATTAAAGAAGAATAAATGCTATGTTGAATTGATTTTTAGACCAACGGTGCCTGATAACATCTCAAATTGGTAGGTGTTTGAAGATGACGAGTAAATAATTGAGTTCTCGTACTGTGAGAAGACATTAAAGAATGAAATCATTGATGGAAAGGAGCACGACAGGCTTATGAATGAGACAGAAGATGAGGAAAAGGATCAGTCCAATATGATTCCCAAGTGAGTTGTCAACATGAAGCACTTGTATGACCTGCATGGTAAATTCAAGAAGTCGGCTAACTGCTAAACACATAGCTCATCCATGAAGCATGAATTGGTCAACCTTGGAACCAAAGAAGACCCAAAAAATGTCAACTTGGACTTGGGTGCTCTCCAAAAGAGAAGGCTGCATTTGTCAAGCTATTTAAACAATATAAGGAAATCTTTGCATGGACATATGACGACTTAAAAACCTTTGATACCAACGTTATGCAGCATGTAATTCCTTTGGAAAAGGAGGCTAAGCCCTACCAACAAAGCTTCACAAAATGCATCCAAGCCTAGAACCACTGGTGAAGAAAGAATTAAACAAAATGTTGGATGCTAAAATCGTCTTCCCGGTTAAACACACCCATTGGGTAGCCAATCTAATGCTAGTAAGAAATAAAAATGGAGACATCAGGCTGTGTATCTATATTAGAAACATGAAAAAAGCATTGCAAAAGGATAATTATCCTATCCCTTCTATGGAACACATTCTTCAATGCGCTTCTGGGTCTGACATGTTGTCCCTATTAGATGGGTTTTCAAGATATAATCAAGTGTTGGTATCTAGTGGGGATCAGTTGAAGACAACCTTCAACACTAAATGGGGCACTTACGCATATCGTAAATGCCTTTTGGACTTATTAATGTGGGTGCCACATTCCAGAGAGCCATGGAAATAACTTTCCGGGGATTGTTCAATAGATCAGTAGTAGTGTACATCGATGACATTACTGTGTATTCATATCACAAAAGGGATCATATTTATCACCTAAAACGAGTTTTTGAAAGATATCGAAGATACAGAATATCGTTGAATCCCAAGAAGAGCATCTTCATAGTCACACAAGGGAAACTAATAGGTCATATCCTCTCTAAAGAAGGGATTGTTATTGATACTGAAAGAGTAGAGACGATCATGAGAATACAACCCCCTGCAAATAAAAGGGAAATGCAATCTTTCTTCGGGAAGATTAATTTCATTGGGAAATTTGTTTCAGAGTTCGCAGAAATAGTGTGTCCCATGTATCTAATGATGAAAAAGGATGTTGTGTATAAGTGGAGCGATGAAGCTAAGAAATCGTTTCAGCGAATCAAGGAAGCCATTGCAGAAGCTCCTGCATTGGTCAACCCCAATTTTGGCAAGGAATTCTTCTTGTACACTTTTGCTTTTGGTTTTTCATATGTCGTGATCCTCACTCAAAAAAATGATGATGGCAACGAAGTCCCTATTCCTTATATGAGCTCTAATCTTCAGGGAGCAGAACTAAACTACCTAGACGTGGAGAAACAAGGCTTTGCGGTTTTTAAAGTCGTAAAACACTTCCACCCTTATTTATTAAAGGCCGAGAATAAAGTAATCATTCCCCATCCTACTATAAGATCCCTCTTCATGCAGAAGGAAATGGGTGAACGAAGAGTGAATTGGATAACCACACTTCAAGAATTTGACCTTGACATCAAGCCGACAAAGATAGTTACAGGGTATGGATTGTGTAGGCTAGCAGCAGAAGCCTTGGAGGATAAACAAGGGGCATCCAAAGAACCAAAAGCGCAAAGCATGAAAAATGAACAAGTAGAAATCAGGGAGGAGCCCCTATGGATTAATGAGACACTGATATATGAATGCGAAGCGTCAGAAGCCCTTTTGGATCCTGAGTCATGGTATTACGACATACACTTCTATCTAACATGGGGATCATGTCCTCAAAACATGGATGCATCACAAAGGAGACCGCTCAGATTGAAATCTAAACAGTATCACTTGGTCAATGACACATTATACATAAAAAATTATGATGGAATCTGGCTGAGGTGTCTGGAAAAGGATGATGTTGATCATGTCTTAAAAGAAATGCACGACGGCCCAGCAGGTGGTCACTACGACGGAGAGACCACTACTCACAAAATATTAAGAGTTGGATATTATTGGCCCACAGTGTTCAGAGACTCGCATGCCTACGCTCGCAAGTTCAAGGTGTGTCAAACCGCCACAGGATGAGAAAGAAAGCTAGTTGTTCCCCTCAGGCTTGTTATGATTTATCACCCATTCCAACAATGAGGCCTAGATGTCATAGGTGAGATCACTCCAAAATCTTTGCAGCAACATAAGTATATACTCACAACGACCGACTACTTCACCAGATGGACCAAAGCCACCCGGCTTTGAAAGTTAAATGAAGACGAGGTAATATTCTTTGTTGAGAAATTTATTATCAATAGGTTTGGCATCCCTGACACTCTCATATTTGATAATGCTTCTTACTTTTCATCACTGAAATTGACTGAATTTGCTATTGATAGATAAATTCACATAAGGTATGCATCAAACTATTAAGTTAGTTGTAGAGTCCACGAATAAAAATCTCATCGGCAGAGTCCATATATCTGTCACCGACAACTAGAGAAATTGGCACAATGCTCTAAAAAACGCCCTTTGGGCTGATAGGGTCACCTGAAAAGTGGCCTTAGGAAACTCCCCATACTTCCTTGTCTATGGACAAGAAGCCATCTTGCCTCCCGACATTACTCTTCCCTCTCTACAGCTCCCCAGAGCTTCAAGAGGAACCCCTTCGGCCTTACTTCAAGAGAGGATCAACCAACTGATGAGGTTGGAGGAATTGAGAGATAAAGCCAGAAATAAATTCAGAAATCACAAAACGATTGTGAACAGATTGTTTGATCACCATCTGGAAGGCGATCAAGATTACTAAATAGGAGATCTAGTCCTAAAATGGGACAAGTTGAATGAGCCAAAAGGTAAACACATTAAATTCCAACACTTATGGCTGGGCCCATTCCAAATTGTGGAAAAAATTGGTCAGGGAACTTACAAATTGAAAACTTTACAAGGAGAAACTGAAGAACTCCCTGTTAATGGCCAACATCTGAAGAGATACTTCCAGTAGCCACCACATTGTGGTCACCTCCTGAGTAGGTTAGAATTCATTTTATTTTTGTTTTTATTTTAGTTACATTTCCGTCTTTTCCTTTCTTGTTTTCCTGAAAAGTTTATTTTCCTTTTGTTTTGAATTGCAGTCCTTTTCAGCCAACTCATTTTGGTCCTCCAGTCTCGTTTTTACCTTTTTCAGATTTCCCCCATTCACCACCTTCAACTTTTGCCTCCTTCATTAACCTTCTGATGAGTCTGCTAATCCAAAGTCCATCATTACCTTGCAAATCAAACAAATTTTCAATGAGCCCATTAGAAATGGAAAATCAGAGGTGGAATTCAAACTGAAGCCACTCATTAGCATTTGTTGGGAACTAGGCAAGATTTTTTGATAACTTGGATACCTGGAGCATGTAGGGGCATCTTTATAAAAAAAAATGTGTAACTACAAATGGACTGCCATGGAGAAACACTACATTTTAAATAAATCCCACTCAGACCTAACCTATACTTTCCTGTAAGGTTTGCAGTTATTCTCCATTGGTCCCATCCACAACACTAAATTCTCCAATACCTATCATCTACAGGTATACTTCCTTTCATGGGCTAAGCTCATTGTCATATACCCTGTGGCAAATCCAATTGTGCTTGAGTCCTTGTGCCTAAAACTGGAAGGACTTATTTAAAAGAAAATGAAGTGTCAAGTCCTTGTGCCAATCTGGAAGGACAGGTTGTTTGGGAAGCGAGTTAGAGTAGGGACTGTTGCTAGGCTCAGAGTGTCAGTTGACACAGCAAGCACTGATCCATGACTACGCCCCATTCAATCATACGAAAATGTATCACTGAAATTCTTACATAAAGTGCAGATAAACATATCTACATCAAGTTTGATGAGCAATAAAGCGCTGAGGTACACACGTAAATATGTATTGACAAAAAACTAATGGCCCCGAAAGGATTCTTGAAGGTAGAAAATAAGTAAAGGAGGGTCAATAAATCCCATAATACTACCATTGGAAAATGCATGTCAAAACCCTATCAGTAAGTAGAAGCTATTTGTCTTTATCCCACCTCAAGCAATTAATGTTGAAGTGGAACCCATGCCTGTCCATCTATATAGTTTGCATTTCAAGTTTATCTTAACACATTGATGTTCTATTGATCCAAGGTTTATTTACAAACAGAGATAACTGGTTCACCCAACAGTTTTCCATTTGTTATGGCAACAACAACCAACCTATTAAAATTTTCCCTGGTAGCAATTTTGAATGGGTCCCCTAGAAGTTGATCTTGCACCCCTCTGAATGATCTATTTTATCCCAGGGATTTTAACTCCTTCCAAAGTCAAATATTCAATTTCTAAATGGTTAAGGCCCCCTTAATAAATCCCTACCACATGATTCATCTATAACCCTTTCTAAGCCTTTCATTCATATCCTCATCAGGACTTTTCAACCCACAAAACCTTCTATCACATCATTATTCCCCTCATAACTCTCTACAGCAGAAATACTTCGCAAAACATGCATAACACATCCTTTTCTCTTATCGCAATTAACATTGACACACAACGCTTACCATAATACACCAGACCCAACGGCTTTATTAACCAGAATACATATATTTCAGGTCTGGAGCCCTTCACATATCGAAATCGGCGGGAGTCAAAGCCTATACATAAGGCCGATGTGATATAGCGAACCTAACAGGACTAGGAAGTAAAATATATATGTTATCGAGTTCGCTTCCCCATCACATATTGCAATTGGTGGGGTTCGGGGCTTATATATAAGGCATACCATGATATACCGGACCCCTCGATAGCTATCAATTCGGGTGCATAATTCTTCAAGTCCAGCCCTATGGTCGGCTACGGGTTTCCCTCTGTATTCCCTTGTATTGCGATAATACGCTATGGCCAGGGTTTTCAAAGGGAAAGCTTATGTTGCAGATCTGAAGGGATTATTAAATGCGGATCATATATATTTATGGTCTGCTTTCCCCTATCGCTAATTGCAATCGGAAGTCGAAGAAAGTGAAGCCCATGCGATATGAAAAAGGGTGATATGGCAGACCCAACGATAATTATACGCTCGTGTCCATAATTTCTCAAGTCCCACCTTATGGTCGGCTGCGGGTTTCCCCATGTTTTCTTATGTATTTGCCAAAATGGTGTGGTTCGGGTTTTCAAAGGAAAATCATGTAAAGTGAATAGGTCTACCCTTGAAGCGTTGTTAAGACAATCCTTGAGTAAAATGAATATTAAGGGCAACGCGAATATGTGTCACAACAAGGCTCGGTGGTTTGATAATTATAGTTGCTCTGTGTGCAAGATGAAATAGAAACTGTGTCTGAATGTAAGGTTTGTTTATGATCATGTTGTGCTGTTTCATAATCATAAAACTAATGATTAATTATCTCTACAGGTGAGGAGTAAAAGAAATGCATGAGAAAATCCGGAGAGTCCATATATGCGGATGTGTTCCATTTAAAGATGTAGCCTTAAACATTCTCAGTCGAGATTTGACGCGTTGCCTGTGTATTCCGAAAGGGAAATTTTCCTAGGTTTCATCATGAAGAGATGACACACAGTCATCCTCTTCTAATCAACATCTATTCATTTCCCCATGAAAGGAAGCGCTCCGGCAGATATGCCTTCTATGTGTCAGTAGTGAGACTGACTGTTATACGTCTGTGTATTTTGATCTATGTATTGAAAAGAACAGGGGGAAGGCAAACGGTTAGGGGAAGACTCAAAGTCTTTTCCAACTGCATAAGTATTACCTCCAGATAAGAGAGCATGACTTTTGCTTTGGGGAGAACAACTTTGATTTATTGTGAATAAACAAGACTATTTGGTCGAGAAAGAGCCTTTTGTTTCAGATTTATTTTCTCTACTTTCATGTGTTTAGAATCAGAGAGTTGTTGCTGGCATAAAGATAAATGTGTTTTGCTTTTTACATATTGATAACATACAGTTCATGGTTATTCCTGGTTATTTGAATATAATTCAATAGCATGCTTAACTCATGAAAGGTTGTTGATTCGAAACTCTATTAAACATCAGTTGCAAGTTTTATTTGTATGGAAAGGAATGGGCATTCCTATATAAGTAATTAGATTGCAATCAAGATTTAATACAACCTTCTTCATCTATGAACCAGCGATTGATTCATTTGGACTTGGAATATATATATGATGTTTAATCTCTTTTGTTATGTTGCTTCATGATAGATTATAATAGTTAGGATCAGCATAAGCAGTTAAATTTAGTGTAGATAGGATTTGATACTTATAGGTTAGCTTTTTCTCTTTGTTGATTAATTGAAGTCTTCCTCCAAGAAGCAATCTTTCAACACATATAATAGTTTACGAGGTCCTTTAAAATCGTCAGAACTAGCCATTCCAAACGAAAGTTGATCTAATTAGGGTTTGCAATCGGGTTAGTTCCCCTTGTTGGCATAGTGAAAATTCACCCTATCAAAAGGAAGATGGTTCAACCTCCGAAAGCCTACAAAAGAAAAGTTATTTCAGAAATGCCAACATGACCTATTTTAAGGTGCATTGAGGAAGGTCATATTCCTTAGATCATAATTCATAATGTATTGTGAACCAAAATCTGATATTTTTACCACATTATTAGTGGGATTTACCTTGTGTATGGACAAATTTTCGACTTCTAATATTCCACGGAAGAAAATTTATAACAGATGTGATAGAAAGGTCTAAATTTAACCTTTGTTCTTCATTTTACCTATGATAGAGCCCATCTAGTCCAAGTGTTTGAGCCATGCTCTGATACTAATCTATAACAACCTTTGGGGTAAATGTGCATATAAACAACATAATATGAACAAAAATACAATAAACATATTAGCCATCAAAATCCATATATACATCAGTACATTTTCACATGAAAGTCAAGGGAATAATTTTTTTCATTAATAAATGCAATGAGCCAACCGAAGATGGGACTACCATGTTCCACCTGACCATAGATTGGTTGAGCCAAGTCTCTCATTATCCAATCAACCCCGTGCCATCTTCCAAGCATAAATGTGGGATCTCATAGAACACATCAATCAAAACTCATCCAGGGCTTCCAGAGGCCACCTACCTCAACCCATCAAACAATGATTCCTCCTCACAGTCAGATATCACCAAAAACCATCGTCAGATTGGTCTCCATCCAAGCCTTCCAGAGCTTCCAGAGTGTTTGTCTAACGAAGGCTTCCAGAACTAGTAACTCAACCCACATCTTATACAGGGCTTCTAGAGCATTTTTCCAACCAAGGCTTCCAAGACTAGTAACTCAACCCACCAAGGGCTTCTAGAGCATTTGTCCAACCAGGGTTTCTAGGACTAGTAACTCAACCAAAGCTGTTATAGGGCCTCCAAAGCGTTTGTTCAGCTAGGGCTTCCAGGGCTAATAACTCAACCCAACCTAAGGAAACATGAGAACCAACAAAAACAAAGCAATGAAAGTAAACCCACAACCACCATGGTTATCCACGAAATGCCAATGCTAGGAAATCCACTGTCAATCTCAGCCATCCTCTATGCCAATGACAGATCATAACCAAGAAACCACATGCGCGTGCCATGCATGCCAAAACTAGTGAAGAAATCATACATGCAACTCGGTACCTGCAAGAAAATCTGATGTAGCTACTAATGCCCATGCCTTCTTGTACTTTCCTGCTCTTCCTTGACCTTCTTGCTCCAAGAATCCAAGTATGCGACACCCTCCAAGAGTGCTCTGAGAAAACTCTAAGTAACCTAGAGTATGAGAGAGAGAGAGAATAATGAGAGAGCTCCAAAGCTAAATGGACCAAGCGTTTCCCTCTGATCCTCATAAGGTTTTTTATTAATGAGGCCCCTATTTTCTTCATTGTCAATTACTTTCCTTCAATTTCCTCCTCACATGCAACCTGTGACCTTTCACCTACTAATTCTCTTAATTTCCATTATTTTCTCTCATTTTCCTCCTGACATGCAACCTGTGACCTTTCACCTACTTTTTCTTGTAATTTCCATTATTTTCATAAATAAATGTGTCAAAATACATTTTTGCCTCTTTAAAGCCTTAGCCATTGCCTTTGACAATTTCTTTAGCCATAAACAACCAAATGAACACACCCTAAGATGTCTTGCCCACCATTCAGCTTGGAATACGTGTCCCGTCATCCGTGGTATTTATATATTTTTACATGGAATCTTCACCAAGGCTGTTACAATGTAATTAAATTTATATTTTTTGTTTTATTATTTTTTAATTTAAAAAGGTTTTGCACATTAATTTGGTGTTTTATTTGGTCGTGATTTTAAAATTAAATGATGATAATAATAATAATAATAAAATTCTCATTTTTAATATTTTATAAATATTTGATTATATATATATATATATATATAAATTAAAAAATTTCATCTAGAAGTTAACTCAACTAACACATATACTGTGTTGAAATGGAAGGGGACACTCTTTTGTTAAATCTGATAAAATTCACTGTCTTTTTTCTTATATTTCTTTTTTAAATGGAGAGTAATTACAATTTAAATTATATATGAGTTATGCGTATTAACCTATGATTATACAGAAATACACATGTGCATGATTTTTTGGATTTTTAGTTTTAATTTGTTTCCCAGGGCAATAACAATCCCTATTAAAGGAAACTCAAAAAAATTCAATATTCCCAACTCATCGATTCTTAGGTTTTACAAGATAGTATTAAATTCACTCATTTAATACCCAAGCTATTTCTCACAAGTCACTTTGGATTATGAGACTGGCTGACATTCATGTTGAGTTAATTTATTTTTGGGTGAATTAGTTTATGACTTTGAATTGTACATTTGATTACGTTTTCTCACATGATCGTGATCTCTAAGAAATAATCTATCATTCTTAGTGGCCACAATTATGGCATATGGGTAAAATATATGGAAATCATAATAAAGAAGAAAGTTAATTGTTGTTTTAGTAAAACATTTGCTCCAATCCCTAAGAATCAACATAGAAAGTAAACTTTTAGTGAGAAAAACAATGTAGTTCATGGATTAATGAAAATCTATATCTATATCAAGCTTTGGTTAAATATAAGTGAGATATACATTACCTCTTGAAGAAGATGAAGATGTTGTTTAAGATGAGCAAAAAAATCAGGTTATATGGGAAAGGAGGATTTGATTTCTCTTCATCCTCTCTCCACTCATAAGATTGAACACTATTTTTATTAGTTCAAAGTAAAGAAATGGAGATTTGATGAATCTAGAAAAAAATTTGAAAGGTTTATAGTTAGGTTATTGAATAGATCTTGATAAATTACAATACATGTGGTGATGTTGTCTATTCAATAGCTTGTACAACTTGTGTTTCGAAAAGAAAAAAAAAGATAATTTGTACAATTTGTGTTTCGAAAAAAATGAAAAGTATTATGCCTTTATTGGTTTTATCACCATAAATACTTTTTATCAACTTAATGAGATCATTTGATGAAAGTCACTAGCATTATTATTAAATTTCTAAATAATAATGTCTCGCATTATATCTTAATTGTCATAATTAGGCCGATAGGCCATCCTATGCATCAACAATTGTCAACACTTTTAATCTAAACCGTTTGATCAAGTTTGACAGTTTCAACCGTTGATTTGAAGTTGACTGCTTTTTCCAAATATTTGAGTTGCCTTTTTTTCACCTCTAGTTCTGCTTTGCATTGAACCTGGCCCTTTGAGTTGCATTACTGTTTTTTCCAATTCTTTTGTCACTTTCTAAGATATGCATTACTGCTTTTTCCAATTCTTTTGTCACTCTCGAAGATATTTTCACTGCTTTTTCCTTTTCTTCCCTGGCTTTTGGCAGATTTTTTGCAAGCCCTAAGCTTCATCTACCAAGCTTCATCTACCATCACCTTTGATGGGAAACTTAGAACATTAACCTCAGCAGTGGATCCGGATACTCTGTCTCCTGCAATCCTCGGCGGATACCTTTCTTACAAGGTAGTCATTGAACCGTATATTGTAAATTTTGTATTCGTCAAGCTATTTCCGTTAACAATTTTATAGTCATATGTTTGCAGCATAAGTATTAAAAATTCCATTAATATTCTTTCTAAATTAGAAGGATCTTAAATGAGTTTCGTTAATATTTTTCTGGTTAGATGCTTGAATTATAATACGTCTGATGATGGATTCAATCGAAAATATATAGCATCATGCACTGTGGAATCGAATTGCTCACAGGATTTTAAGGTTTCACGGAATTGTTCGTGTAGCATCTGTTAGCAAGAGAGAACACACCAACGCATTAGAAATTCATCTAACACTTTTTTTTTTCCATTTTCCAAGTTAGTATTGCTTTGATTTTTGTTTCGTGAGATCAGTTGCCATGGTTAATAGAGAGAACGAAAGCAATGGATCCCAAGTATCCTCTCGAGTAAGCGAGGAAATAGTAGAATAAGCAGTAGAACTGCTCTTGACGGTGACTAATTTAAAGCCTAAGGATCAGAAAACTCAAGGCCTGGGTTGCAATGAGTTTGTTTATTTGGTTGTTACGCTGAAAAGGAGATCTGATGGTACACGAACGATTCCCTTGAGCATCCCAGTACCTCATCCCCTGTTTCGTTTTGATGGAAGCCAAAAGATCTGTTTGATTATCGGCAATGGAAAAGAGGTTTTACAAGCTGCCGAGACCAAGATTAAGGAGGAGGATTTACCCATTTGAAAGGTCTTTGATCGCAAATAGCTAATGGCTAATTGTAGGACATCCGAGGATAGGGAAAAACTGCGTCTGTCTTTTGATTTGTTCATGGAAAATAAAGCAGTACAGATCCCTAAGTTCACAGGGTTAGAATACCCCACAGATCAAAGGAATATGGTCCCCATGGATTTGACCCACCAGAAATGGAGGGGAGAACTAGAGTTAGCTTGCAGTTCGACTTATATCTCCTTTAACAGTACTGGTTGTGTTGCTAATGTGGCTAGGGTTTCTGAGAGAAGCAAGGAAATAGTGGAGAATGTTGTTGCTGTTATCAACAGTCTTGTGTCCGCGCTTCCGGGAAAGTGGAATAACATCTGTCATATGTGTCTGAAGACCTTGGGCTCTCTGGACTGTTCACTTTACAGTTACTCTAGAATGCTACCCATTGAGATGGAAGATGTGGAAAAAGAAGCACAAATTGACCGACCAAAGATAAATGGGGAAACGGGATCTTTAAGTGGTCAAGATGTCGGTGATGGAGTTCCAATGGATGATTCTCCTACAACTCCAGCACTCGAAAAGATTATTGAGTCTGTAGATTTGCAAGAGTCTGTAGATTTGCAATGTGGGGTCACGGCCAACAACATCGATGCTTCAAAAAAGAAGAAAAAGTCAAGGAAATCGAATAAAACCCCTGTTAGGGTTGTTTGAGTCTGCAGTTTCAAGTTACGTTTTTATTTGTCAACTTCGTACTAACAGATACTTTTGTCCAGGAAATTGTCGATGCTTGACTCTACAGGTTGTGTATTTGCTACGTCAATTTGATGTCTGGTAATAGTTGACACTGGTTAACTCCTGTGGATATAAGACAGGTTTTGTATTTGATGTTTGGCATCTGAATGTCTGTTTTTCGGGGCTCGATCACTGTATAAGTCGATTCAGATTTTTGAGCAATTCATATTATTTAACAAAAACTATTATGGGAATGTTCCTAACTAATTTTTCTATATGCTTTTTGTTTCGTGAGGAGGTTTAATTTCTGGATTTAAGCTCAGTGGTTCGATACTTTCTTGATTTGTATTATTTCCCGTTCTGTTACCGTGGTTGATATTGTTGTGGGGAAAAGTATCCGACTCGGATGACCCTATCCCTACTCTAAAGGTGACAGTCTTTAGCAACAACTGAAAGTAAAGCTTCAATGTTTTCCTTTATGAAAGTACAGAGAGAAAGAAGAAAAGATTAACCAACCGGTGTCTTTCGCTTTTGTCGATCCTTATCCTCTCTCATTGTCTCTTGTTCCCAGCTCCTTGCTCCCTTTGTCGGTCCAGCTACACACAGATCCTGCACAACAGAGAGAAGAAAACTACAAGATACATGTACTCATAACTGATGCATGGATTAGAGTGAATCAAATATACAAGTAAATACAATACATCAATGCAATACAAGTATATAGGAGAACATTCAAAGCTTTATTGATAAAAGTAACAGGGTCCTGAGAAGGTTACAACCATCAATGGCTCCAATCCAGCAGCACCTCCCCAGCAGCAAGAAATCTCCTCTTCACCTCTATAAAAGCAATCACCCAATAGCTCTAACTGTAAACCAACAGCACTTCCTTGCTTTGCACAAAATTCCAGCCTCCCTAGACCTCATAGAAGAGCTCTATATATAGGAGAGAAGAAGAAAGGATGAGTCAGCTTGAGACTGACATAAAGCTGCCTTGTGTCCTCTCCCTCTTCAGTTAAACTTCAGTTCTTGAGTCCACTTGGAGATCCTTGCTTACACATGGAGATCAAGTACCTCTTACTCATCACAGGGCGAATCCCATGAACCAAGTGTCAGTTTGGAAGCTTCCTGGGCAATTGACACCTTGCAGAATGACTGTGCCACTTGGCCAATCTCGCCCAGTGCAGGTAGCCTTCATTAGATTTGACTTTCAGCGCAGGTACAAGGAGGAGCAGTTGCATTCCAGCGCAGATGCTCAGTGGAGCAGCTGACATGATCCAAAAATAGCCTGTTTTTGAGTGTTTTCAGGTGGAGAACTGATGGGAAGTGCTGTGGTTTGCTGACCTTGTTCTTCTAGGGGTAAGAACAACATGTTTAGGGACTGAGGATCCCTGTAATTATCGACATTTCATGCTCCATGTTACGAGGCACAAAAATGTCTATAACAGTTGCCCCCTAAAGTATGAGGCCGTTTATCGGGTGAAATGCTTTATCTAGAGGGTCCGAAGTTCATTCCAGTGCTGAGGAGGCGCCCTGTAATACAATACAATACAATACATTATTTTTCATTCTGTTTTCATGATCTAGCTGAGGCGGGCATTCCCATGCTCAGCTTTATAAATACATTTTGGTACATATAACAGACGATCGTCTGATGGTAGACTGATAATTCTCTGCTGAAATTATCATCCTTTGAGTAGGATGATCATCTGCTGTAATGATGTACATGACAAATGTTTTTATATTTCCTGAATATGTATCGCAGCCCGGATGGATGAAACTAGATCCGGGGTCTTCAAACTCGTTCGATCTTCACTCTAAGTACAAGTCGATCCATGTGAGAATTTCGCTGAAGTCGAACATGGAAAGACATCGCTTGATTACCGGTCAATGATGAAAACCGTTAACAAGCGCGAGAGGAATCACCGATAATGATAATGACCCTCAAGGTACTGCAGTACAATTCACGTGGCGTGAATAAAGGACTTGGCGTCGAACGCCACGCAAAATCTTCTGGTCGAAGGTCATTGATGTATACCTGTCGCCGGAAGTGAGAAACTTGCCATTGAGACATGCAAGCTTCAAAGTACTGATGGGGTTGTTCTTAGATCAACTTCTTGGATAATGAGCTGAAGTCGACAAGAAGCGATCCGTCAAAGGAGGGCCTTAATGAATCCCACATCAATGACACGGAACGGAGCTAATGATTTTAGTGGAGGTGAAAGCAAACTGTGATATATGATTCAGGGTGGCGATCATGAATGGATGAAGGATAATGTATGGCAGTGGATGGGACATGGTTGACACTTTCAGAATGACCCCTCTTGAACATATAATGACACTGATGCGATGGATCGGTAGCATTACCCCAAATGTGGATGGTTTGGCGAGGACCATGGTGATGAGACCGGTGAATGAAACAACCCAACCCGATGTGGTACGGAGGAAAAGTGTCATGTTCAAGAGTGACTTGCTACCATTAAGCTTTGATGTTCTCCCAATTTTTCCCCAGTCATTTCTGACCAGTACCTCTTTATTTTTGTCAAGCTTGAGGAGGATAACATATGCTTGTTCTATAACCTGCCCTTCGGGAAAGCCCATCGCTATGATTTAACGAGCCTAGCGATAGGGAAACTCGTTCTCGTCTAAAGACAAGTTTGTCGCTATTTAATCATTTTAACGAGTCTAACGACAAGGAAAACTCGGTCCTTTTCATTTTTAGAGAGTCTGAAAAGGTACATAAAGTCAACTCCAAAATTCCTTTTTCGTCATCTAATCCCTTAAGTCCGAAAAAGTATAAAACAATACAGAAGGGATGAATTTTCGATTTCTTTAACGAGCCGAACAAAAAAAGCGCTCGATCTTTTTGTGCAATAATCCCTCAGGTCCAAAAAGATTAAAATCTAGAGGAGGGATAGCTCTTCCGGTCGCTTTAACGAGCTGGAAGGCCAAAACTCGGCAAACTTTTCATATTTTACGAGTCAGTGAAAAGAGCTCAAAGAAGACTCGTCTTTTGAGGAACGAGTGATAAACAGGGATAGCAATTGATTCCAGGTACAAGTTGGAATATTCCAATCACGGCAGTGTCACAAGGATGGCTAAGTGAAATCACTCTTCGCAGATGTTCCTCAAAAAGGGTAAACACACAAATGGAAGTGAATGATCGGCCAAATGACGGTGGAGGTGACGGTGCACAAACACGACTAAGGCTTTTATGGCTGATGAATTTACGATCTCAGAAGGGTATTTACCGGTTCATTTTTTCTGAATGAGCTTGAACTCTAAAGGAAAGCCTGCTCATAAACTTATGTTTATTTTTTAACGAGCATGAACTATGCGCTAAAACTACTCGGATCTTGCATTTATTTTTTAACGAGCATGAACTATGTGCTAAAACTGTTCGATATACCAGTCATAATAAGAACGCCTCCTGTGAGATAGCTATTTTTTAAGGAGCTTTATCTCACGAAGCTATGCTCCAATTTGGCAAGTTTTTACCTTTGCCCCACAGGCTTTCTTCATGCAAGGTCGGAAACGGCTAATCCTACGAGTTTAAAGGGTTAGACCTACAGGTTTAAAGGGAGGACCTAAAAATTAAAAAAAAATAAATAGTCGTCCCTTGCTTACATTCCAAAAGTTTGCATGCCCCCAGGTATAGGATAGAATTTCGAGGCTGCCCCTCCTCTCCCCTACCTCTGCTTTTCTTTGGGTGTTCACAGCTACTTGTCATCTTGCTAATCTAATGTTAATGATACTAGTCTTCTCATTATTTTAAGGGGTCTTATGCGGTACTCAGGCTTCCCGTCGGCCCAACTTTTAACGAACAGCTATTTGTGACAAGAGAAGAACACTACTCAAAGACAAAACATTGGTATTATTGAGGGAGGCTTGCTTCTTTCTTATTATCCGAAGAGGGTTCTATTTGCTGCCGCAAATCAATCTCTTTCTTCGGCGATCCTTAACATTAGGTTACTAAAAATGGTGGCCGCCTGTTGTAACAATAGAATCTCTTTCTTTGGAGGCTGCCCCTACTTATCCTTCAAAACATATGTTTTAATGGGTGAGGCTTGTCTTCAAAGATGGTTACTACTTGCTACAACAAATGGTCCTCATTCTCGGTATCCTGATTATCTAGACAAGGGGAGCGAGAAGCAGATTATCTCACTCGCATAACTTTGACAAAAGAATATTATTCTAGAACAACCCCTCTTCCACCACCGGACGGGGTACGGACTAGTCCATTCTTCTGCAGAAATTCTTCCTCATACCCAGGGTTTCTTCTGCCCGAAGCAGACCAGGGTGCATGCCCCCTGGGTTCCAGTCTTTCTTTCCGAATCACTCGCACTCATCGGGAAGGAGGACTGGGGGTGGAGGCGAATCTTGAGTGAACAGACCATTTAGTATTGGTATTTGACTATTTGCGATGCGAGATCCCGGAAATGAAAGTTGGTCTACGAGCTTGACCATCCTTCCTTCATGTGGAAAACACATTACTCTAAAGAGTGAGGAGACTATCGCTCCCATGCAATAAATATAGTCACGTCCAAGGAGTAGGTTATAATCCAAGGGTCCCTGGACGACCATCACGTTTAAATTGACGGTCTTCCCTTTCAATGTAACAGGTACATTGGGGAGGATTCCTAATGGTCGACTGGTTCCTTTATCAAAACCTGAGAGATTTCTTAACTCAGGTAAAAGCGCTGGGGAACCCAGTGCTTTCCAAGCAATAGAGGAAAGGATACTCACAGACGCCCCTTCATCAATGATAGTACCAGCCATAATCATTCTATAGATCTGGACAATGATTCTGAATGGTATACTGGCTGGTAACCTGGGTCTGCCTAGTTGATTCCAATCAAAGGATACAACCAGGTTGCTTGGTGGTGGGACCGAATATACGGTCGGGTATGACCCTGATGATGTTCCTTCCTGCGATAAAGGAATGGGCGTATTGCCTTGACGCTCATCAGAGTCGGTGCTGATGAAAATAACCTGGATGGTGTCATCCTTATTCTCTTCAGTGAGGGTGTCGCATGAAGCTGACTCTTCGGCGACGGTGTCATTTGAAGACGGGTCTTCAATGACGGAGTCATTGGACGATGAAACCTCTGAAGGAAGAACCGGGTCAACTGCCATTTCGACCTTTAGACTTTCGTCTGGTCTGGATTCAGTAGGTTCATTCTCAATGACCGACACTTCAGCTGACCACTTGAGCAGGTCAACTGGATTTTCAACTATCGAGGGATTAGGCGCGAGTTTTTGATATCCAGGAGGAAGTCGCAACGGTGAAACCGGGCGATCTTCCAAAACTCTCTTTGCCTCATCTAAGAATGGACATTTGTGGATGGCATGATTGCCTTCACACAATAGACAAGGTGATCTTGGTCCCCTTCTTCGTCCTTCACTCTCATTAGTTGACGGACTGCAATCAACATGACAACCAGAGGTTGATGCTACCGGATTGTGCAACCTTGGGGACCAGTCCCTTAGTATCCGGGGAATACAAGGACAATCACGATGGAAGTGGATCCCTTTGCAAATGACACACGGCGATTTAGGCCCGGTCGGTGCAGTGTGTGGGTTTTTGTCAGCTTTCTTCTGTTTTCCCCCAGTTGCCTTCGCCAGAGGCTCCTTCTGCTTCTTTTCTCTCTTCTTCTTTTCCTTCTTCTCCTTGGGAGGCTGACTCTTGCCAGCTCTACCTTGCGAAGATGAAGGATCAGGGGAAGTATCGTAAGAAGTGGAAGGCTGGTGGGTAGTTCTAGATTGTTCTGACTGTTGATTCGACTACTCAGGATTAGTTGCGATCTGGACTACATTAGTTGAAAAGAGCCATACAGGTAGGTCGATTGTCAATCCTGGAAGTGACAATGTTGCCATATGAGGCGCACCAACATCTCCCCAAGAGGAGAAGGGATTTGGACTTCCGCCAAGGTTACTTCCTTGGTTGGTGGGCTCCATACTTTTCAACTGAAAGATCAACGTGGGAATAACAGGTGATTATGTTCCGCTTAAAATAAATTTTATTAACGACGCTTTTAGACACAAACTTGCTTTTTCATGTTTTAAAAGTCGAGAAAAAGCTAAAGATGACTCTAGTCGACTTCGATGTATTAACGAGCCTGAAGTGACAAATGCTCGGTTGGACTTTTTCAGTTATAGAGTTTGAAAAAGGCCAAAAGAAACTGCTCTGGAGATCTAGGCAGAGGGTGTGCCAAACCTTTCGCGAAACCACAGAATACGTTTTACGGTATGGGTGGTCGATCTTCGTGAATGCTGTGTTCACTGCATCGCGATCAGTAGGGCGGCCGACACGGCTTCCTAAGGATAAAGGATAAATGCCTATAGGGGTCTCCCAATATACGCGACGGTACGCGGGAGCACAAGTCCGTATTAGTGCCACCGACTCTCAGGAGGAATCACCCACCTTCGTAGAGATCGACAGTCACTACGTTTAACGACGCCGGAACACGTCTCTACCTAGACCTCTAGATGTTTGCGTTATGTTACAAAGCGTTGTTATGTAAATTGGATTTATTTTAATGTTGATCTTGCTTAGCAGTTTGCCTTTAAGGATCACCATGAGATGTATATATACAACTTCCTAAATGCAATCTAAGATGAGAAGCAAAACTTTTCAATCTTTCAACTTTGAAAACCTTAATCTACTGAGGGAAAAGAAAGACACAACTTTTCGCACAGATCATAGAACACACACTAAAATGCAAATTTTCCTAAATCGTCAAGCACACAGTCAAATGCAAATATGCACAATGCATGTATTTCTTTTCGTTATCCTTAATGTTGATGTAAGACAGAAAGGAAAACTGTTGTATGATTTTTGAATCTAATTTCAAGTGAAAAACAAACAAGCTTGTCCAAAATCAAAAGACACCTTAAGATCGACTTGTTTAGACACTGAAATGTATAGATTCAAACCATAAAATGAAAAACAAACAAACTCAAATAGCCATGAACAGTAATAAGACTAGCTCTTGAGATCACAAAGACACTTTTACAGTTCAGGATCTAAGAGGTCACCGCTATACTGGTTCGCTTTTCACAATGGGAAACTGTAACTGAAGCAAGAAATACTGAAAGAACACTCACAGTTTCATCACACAACTGAGGCAGAATAATGTCAAGGAAAGTTGGTTTACAGCAAGTACAATGACCAGCAATCAGCAGCAAAAATCAGTGAAAACAGGGCTAAGACACAGTGGGAAACCTCAGGAAGACATAGCCTAACTGGGTCAGCGCAGGCTCTGGTCTGTCAGATTGACTCTCAGCGCAGTTCCCGAAGGGAGTACCTGCGCTGAAATGCAGACTGCCTGTGGACAACCTGCACTGAGACACGAGAGTTGCGTTTACAAGGATTTCCGGGTCATAAAAAGCTCAAAAATGCACTGTTTTTGCTGAAATAAAAAGCTATAGGTCAAGTACAGGCTAAGGGATGATCAAGAGGATGAAAAGCTATCACAAAGAGTACAAGAGTCTTTTGTAGATCAGCTCTTCAAATCATGAATCTGCTCAGAAAATGAGCAAGAGTAGCAGCCCCTCTACTTCGCTTTTGATATAGTCAAAAGCTTTTCGATTTGGTACTCTTTTCTTCAGGAAATGAATAGCAAAGATACTACAAACACCAACAAGATACTAGGCTCCCCAGCGGAGTCGCCAGTTTGTTGTGGGGAAAAGTATCCGACTCGGATGACCCTATCCCTACTCTAAAGGTGACAGTCTTTAGCAACAACTGAAAGTAAAGCTTCAATGTTTTCCTTTATGAAAGTACAGAGAGAAAGAAGAAAAGATTAACCAACCGGTGTCTTTCGCTTTTGTCGATCCTTATCCTCTCTCTTTGTCTCTTGTTCCCAGCTCCTTGCTCCCTTTGCCGGTCCAGCTACACACAGATCCTGCACAACAGAGAGAAGAAAACTACAAGATACATGTACTCATAACTGATGCATGGATTAGAGTGAATCAAATATACAAGTAAATACAATACATCAATGCAATACAAGTATATAGGAGAACATTCAAAGCTTTATTGATAAAAGTATCAGGGTCCTGAGAAGGTTACAACCATCAATGGCTCCAATCCAGCAGCACCTCCCCAGCAGCAAGAAATCTCCTCTTCACCTCTATAAAAGCAATCACCCAATAGCTCTAACTGTAAACCAACAGCACTTCCTTGCTTTGCACAAAATTCCAGCCTCCCTAGACCTCATAGAAGAGCTCTATATATAGGAGAGAAGAAGAAAGGATGAGTCAGCTTGAGACTGACATAAAGCTGCCTTGTGTCCTCTCCCTCTTCAGTTAAACTTCAGTTCTTGAGTCCACTTGGAGATCCTTGCTTACACATGGAGATCAAGTACCTCTTACTCATCACAGGGCGAATCCCATGAACCAAGTGTCAGTTTAGAAGCTTCCTGGGCAATTGACACCTTGCAAAATGACTGTGCCACTTGGCCAATCTCGCCCAGCGCAGGTAGCCTTCATTAGATTTGACTTTCAGTGCAGGTACAAGGAGGCGCAGTTGCATTCCAGCGCAGATGCTCAGTGGAGCAGCTGACATGATCCAAAAATAGCCTGTTTTTGAGTGTTTTCAGGTGGAGAACTGATGGGAAGTGTTGTGGTTTGCTGACCTTGTTCTTCTAGGGGTAAGAACAACATGTTTAGGGACTGAGGATCCCTGTAATTATCGACATTTCATGCTCCATGTTACGAGGCACAAAAATGTCTATAACAAATATGATTTATTTCTTTCATAAATTCAACGTTTAACGACAGAAAGATATTTCAGGTCCAATTCAATTTTTGTTTTGAGGATTTTATTTTTGAAATATAGCTAGTACTATTGAAGAGTTTATGAACAAAATAGATTTGAAATTCGGTTGGATATTTCTAAAGTTTTCTCTTTGACGCATCACATAAATATTGTATGTAATCGAACATGCTATTTTTTTTGCTATTTCTAGTATTTTTGTTTTTACCTTGGTACTTTTGAAAAATATCTCCCTAAGTGTAGCCAGTTGTAATCATGAATTGCTCTGATTTCTTACATATATGTAACATTTTGAGTGTGGTTTCTATTGTTCATGGAATGCTAGATGTTATGCTACTCACTTTAAGTTATCTTTGTTTTTTTTTTTCAAAAAAGTTATATAGGAATATGTTTACCTTACATGGGCTTCTGCAATGAAATTTATAGAGTGGTTAGTTGTTTGTTTTTAAAATACATGTGAATGAATAGAAAGTCTTGTGGTTTTTTTTAAGTATTTCTGCTTTGACATGCTGCTTTTTTCTCTTTTTCACTTCCAGTATAAAAATCTTACATTCCCAGTCTGTTCTGTCTCCTATATCTTTTACTCTATTTCATATTTAATAAACTGTACAATATCAATAGCAGCGAAGAAGGTGGCCCGACCTTTTATAAAAATTCAACAATTCCAACTTCATAAATCTATCGGCCTCTCTTTGTACCTTTTGGTACAATTGTTAGTCTATATTTTAAGAAATAAAATAGGAAGAAAAATAAAGTAATGACATTCTATATATTTTAGATAGCGGTTATAAGCGCATTAAGTAGGCCTAAAATGTATTTTCAACAAATTGATACGACATAGTATAGCTTTTAAAAATCATTAAAAATCTAAGAAATCAAGAAATATATATAAGTTGATACTAGTTTGTTAACCCTATAAACCATAAGGATATAAGATTATTTTTCAAATTTGTATCGTTTATAGATAACTAAGAAAATATAGTATAAAAGCAACATATATTTTCTTGTCTAGAAACAAAATAACTAATTAAGCTATTTTTTATTCTCTTATTAGCCTTCACCGCTAATGAATCTAGAAAGCTTTGGATCAAATTCTTCTATGGGCCCACTGTTTCTGTAAACCATGGCTTTTTTTGTGATTAAACCTACATAAAGTCTTTTGAATTCTATTGTAAGCTACCTCCCACTAAGCAACTCAGGAAAAGTGGCCAAAGATAAAAGAATAAAGTTGAGATGAACTCCAACTAATCCATGACATTTTTTAGCCATTGATTAGTTACTTTCTTCGGAAAGCACCAGATTTAGAGGTTGTTTATATGGTTGATATATCCTTATTAGGTTATATTCCTTTTTATATTTCATAATTTATTTGTGTTAGTTGTAATTTAATAAAAAATTTCATAATTTTTATTATTTAAAATATTTTTTCAATATATAAATAAATTCAATATTTAAATAAAATTAAACTTTTAAATTTTAAAACTTGCAATATTCAAATTCAAAATTATAAAGAAAAATAAAAATTTTAACAGAATTTACTATATTATTTTTAATTAAATATTTAATTATTAAATTATACTAATAATAAATTTAAAAAAAAAAAGATTACACTCGTAACAATATTATTTTTTAAAAAAGAATTAAAAAACTTCACAATTTTACTAAATGTTTTGGGTATGGTATATATCAAGATAAAATTACGTCGAGCAAAACTATACCAATTACAAGACTGGAAAATGTACACATTATTGATTATCCACAACAGTCAAACAAGCAATTAATAACACGGCTTCAAAACTTTCTGTATCTTAATAATAATTTATTTTTTTAAACATCACCAAAGAAAATTGAAAATGCATACATATTATTGATTATCCACATCACTCAAACAAGAAATTAATAACACGACTTCAAAACTTTTTTATCTTAATAATAATTTTTTTAACGTCACCAAAGAAAATTACGGAAAAGTTTCTAGTAATTACAATCAATTAGAAAATTTTACATAAGACTAACCAAGGTTTACTAACTAGGTTTGTTGGGGAATTTTTTCGATAAGGGTGAGTAAAACTTTTTTAAATAGGTTTATTTTTGAAGGGTATGGGCTTGCGAATGATATCTTGCTTGGCGGGGGTGCCTGCTTGGCGGTGGTGCCTGCTTGGCAGGTTCAGCGGCTAAACAAGGCAAACTCTCTCAAAAGGCAATGTTTAGTAAGAAGAAAATCCATTTGATTGGCTCGAACCAGTTTCCGGGTATCCAGCTCGGGGTGTCACGCCCCCGAGTCTACGGTTAATTTTTTTTCATGCCCGGCGGGGTGCGGCACCACCGAACGTTCACTTTTTAACAAGTTCCCGTTTATGGACTACGCCTTAACCAACATAATCAGCTTTAAACCGATATATAAACATGCCTTTGCTTATAACCATAAACATTAATCTTCATAAAACTACATATCCATTCTTAACATCATTATATGCAATTTAAACCGAAAGACAATTGCAACAATAATTTAGAACGGGAGGGGCAACTCCCGGTAAGAGTCTGCCCGATATAATTTATATGAAAACTTCAGTTTACAACAAGTGTGCCGGGCGATACCCGCGGCCAACACTTAGACAATTTACAACCAAGGCAAGTTTGCCGTTTACAACAGCCCGATACCAAAATACCCCCGGTAGGCACGAGCTCACCCGAGCTTCCAAACTCCACCGCGTTATTTTCTGCACCAAACTGTTTTACCGTGAACTGTTTGACCTCCGAATTATCCTGGTTCTGATCTACGCACTTATTCACCAAGGCGCATGAGGAATGCGCACTTTGCCTCGTCTTGTTCCTAGAGTGAATACCAAGAGAGAGCGAAGTGCGTTTGATGATGAATGAACTCTCTTGTGCCATATTTATATAGCCTTTTAACTCGTCCATTCGAGGGGCGTTAGCTACTCAAGCCGACCCCAAACATATACGATGAAGCCCCATAATTAACTTATCGGCAGGTCGGCCTTTGCCTAAAGGCAAGGTCGACCTTCGCCCTTATAAACTTCGCATCCCTTCGCATTTGTTTTACATGTGATTTGTGAGCTCTCCACGAGTTCGTCGCAACCAGCTCGTATGACTGTCGCACTGTCCGCACCGTTTGCTGTTCTGTCCGCCCGCCCTACGCTGCATTGCCAACTCGCTGTTCGCACCCGTTTCGCTGTCGTGTCCAGTTCACCAGCTCGCGGCTGTGCTCCGTTTGTCAGCTCGCCCATTGGGTGTGGGTTGCCCTTGGGTCGCCCACCCGTTTGGCGCGGGTTGCCCTCGGGTCGGGTCACCGTTTCAGCTCGCCCGAGCTTCCACTATGACTTGTCTGCCGGTTCGGGTCGCTGTGCCCACGCTCACGTTCGCTGCAACTCGCCTGTGCCCGCCTTCCGTTTGCCGAACCCGCAGCTCGCCCGAACCTGTAATCCTGTTTGCCGCACACGGGTAGCGCGCCCGGGGCACCCGCCCGTCGTGCACGGGTCGCCCGCGGGTCGCCCACCCGGGTCGCCCGCCCGTCGTGCACGGGTCGCCCATGGGTTGTCCACCCGGGTCGCCCGTCGGGTGAAGGCGCGCCTCTGCCCAAAATGCCAGGGCGTTACACTCTCCTCCACCTGAAGACGTTGTCGTCCCGACAACATTCCGTCTTAGTGATTCCTTCACCAAGACATCTCCATGAGCTAACTGCCCATGTATAACAAGTGTTACACATCCTAACCATGTGCCAACACTCAACTTCACGGTTCCATGCCCAGGTCCATGGAAACCCCATCTTTCTGCAGCATGTTATGTCCATCATACCTGCTCATCCAAGTTGAGGGCTCACTGCCATGAGCAGCTTAACAATGAGCCCCATCTTCTTTGTTCTCTAAGAAGATGTGGAGTGAGAAGAGCCTGGAGGCTCTCCCCCACTAATCAGCTCGATCCATCTATCAGGATCCTCAACCTCCATCCTTTGTAGATATGCTTCCCGATCTTCCTTCTGGATGTTCGGCCTCACATATAGCTCATCATCGTCATCATCGTCCTCCACCAACTCTAGCCTTCTTGATAAGTCCAAGATGCTATCTGAAAGTGATCGGATGACCACAGATTGTTCTGCAATCTTTGCTTCCATCGTAGACAACCGCTTGTCTACCTTCACCTTGTCCTCCATCTGCATTCCTCCTAATTTACGATCGGGCTTTGTTACACCAATGGTTGGAACACCAATGGGCACATCTTCCCTTCCATCATAAATGAAGAGTTTCCTCAAATGTGGCACAACCATAGCTTCAAATTGTTTCATGAACTCCATCCCCAATACTGCCTCATAGTCATCAATCCGCACTATGGTGAAATCCACCTTTCCGGTCCATTCACCAAGTGTAGTGTCCACCTTATCGGCCATACCAAGGATTGCCATCGGAGGAGAATTCACCGTCTTCATTTGTGCCTTTACAGGTACAAATTTCAGCCCAAGTCTCCTTGCGGTATCTTCACTCATGAAGTTATGTGAAGCCCCACTATCGACCATAGTGAGTACATCAGCTCCACCGATCTTCATTTGAACATACTCTAACCGGTTCCTTTCTGGATCTTCTTCCCTGCAATCTTCATCAATTACTGCCTTTGAAGTAGCGTTCGGGCCTTCTTCACTTGCAGCCTCATCGTGAGGATCGTCGGTAGAAGAGATTTCTATTACCAAGTTTTCTTGAACTTGTGAGGTTTCTCCACCTCCTTCTCTTTGTTTCTCTCTAAGCTTGATTTCCTCCTTCAAGATTTCGAGATGCCTTTCAAGGACTAAACAATCCTTCTTTTTCTTGTTCATTGCATGTCTTATCCTTAGTTCTTTGAGTTCTGCTTCAATTAAGATTCCTTCATGTGTAAGTCGAAGAGCTTCATCCTCGTCCAGGCCTGAGGCTCCCTTTTCTACCAAAGCACGGAGAGCACTTTTTGTTTCAGACAATCTCTTGCCACAATCCATGTATCCCTGCCTTAGTTTTTCCGACTCTTCAAGTATCTCCTTTTCAAATTCTTCCATAGTCGCAAAACCCAAACTTTCCAGGAGAGACATTCTCACCGGGTCCCCTGCTTTTAGAACAAGCAGATTCACCTTCAATTTTAACCGAGACAACCTTGTCCAAGTCTTTACGAGCGAGGCTGCTCACCAGCTCTAAACCGAGCTCTGATGCCACCTATCACGCCCCCGAGTCTACGGTTAATTTTTTTTCGTGCCCGGCGGGGTGCGGCACCACCGAACGTTCACTTTTTAACAAGTTCCCGTTTATGGACTACGCCTTAACCAACATAATCAGCTTTAAACCAATATATAAACATGCCTTTGCTTATAACCATAAACATTAATCTTCATAAAACTACATATCCATTCTTAACATCATTATATGCAATTTAAACTAAAAGACAATTGCAACAATAATTTAGAACGAGAGGGGCAACTCCCGGTAAGAGTTTGCCCGATATAATTTATATGAAAACTTCAGTTTACAACAATTGTGCCGGACGATACCCGCGGCCAACACTTAGACAATTTTCAACCAAGGCAAGTTTTCCGTTTACAACAGCCCGATACCAAAATACCTCCGGTAGGCACGAGCTCACCCGAGCTTCCAAACTCCACCGCATTATTTTCTGCACCAAACTGTTTTACCGTGAACTGTTCGACCTCCGAATTATCCCGGTTCTGATCTGCGCACTTATTCACCAAGGCGCATGAGGAATGCGCACTTTGCCTCGTCTTGTTCCTAGAGCGAATACCAAGAGAGAGAGAAGTGCGTTTGATGATGAATGAACTCTCTTGTGCCATCTTTATATAGCCTTTTAACTCGTCCATTCGAGGGGCGTTAGCTACTCAAGCCGACCCCAAACATATGCGATGAAGCCCCATAATTAACTTATGGGCAGGTCGGCCTTTGCCTAAAGGCAAGGTCGACCTTCGCCCTTATAAACTTCGCATCCCTTCGCATTTGTTTTACATGTGATTTGTGAGCGCTCCACGAGTTCGTCGCAACTAGCTCGTATGACTGTCGCACTGTCCGCACCGTTTGCTGTTCTGTCCGCCTGCCCTACGCTGCATTGCCAACTCGCTGTTCGCACCCATTTCGCTGTCGTGTCCTGTTCACCAGCTCGCGTCCGTGCTCCGTTTGTCAGCTCGCCCATTGGGTGTGGGTTGGCCTTGGGTTGCCCGCCCGTTTGGCGCCGATCGCCCTCGGGTCGAGTCACCGTTTCAGCTCGCCCGAGCTTCCACTATGACTTGTCTGCCGGTTCGGTTCGCTGTGCCCACGCTCACGTTCGCTGCAACTCGCCTGTGCTCGCCTTCCGTTTTCCGAACCCACAGCTCGTTCGAACCTGTAATTCTGTTTGTCGCACACGGGTAGCGCGCCCGGGGCACCCGCCCGTTGTGCACGGGTCGCCCGTGGGTCACCCACCCGGGTCGCCCGCCCGTCGTGCACGGGTCGCCCACGGGTTGCCCACCCGGGTCGCCCGTCGGGTGAAGGCGCGCCTCTGCCCAAAACGCCAGGGCGTTACACGGGGTGTGGAGTGGAAAGGTTGAGCAAACTCCAATAACTCAATACTATCCTTGTGATAAGCTAACACTGTTGGTTATTCCTTAGAAAATTTTGCATAAGATTAACCAAGGTTTACTAACTAGGGTTGTTGGGGAACTTTTTCGATAAGGGTGAGAAAAACTTTTTTTTAATAGGTTTATTTTTCAAGTTAAATTGTAAGATATATAATAAATAGTTATTAATAACTATAAAAATATTTTTGTATTAAAATAAAGTAAAAAAATATAGATAATTAAATTAGGTAAATGGTTTGAAGGTTGATAAATTTAAAATATTGATGTAAGTAAGAAAGATAATTAATGACAATCACAACAGTGTTGGAAGTCAATTATGTGTATTTTCTTTTTAATAACACAAGTCATAAAAAATATAGATTTATAAATCCAAGTAACTTAGTAAATTTAATTTCATTGAATATTGATAATGAAGAATATATTGCTTTTCATTAAATCTTGAACATATACTTCATTTCATTGAAAGGGGGCCCTCCACCCTAATATGAAAAAGATGTTATTCCTGATATGTTATGTAAACATTTGGACTTGCTCAAATCACACAAAAAATAAAATAAAACAAAATAATTATTATAATTATTAATTAGGACTCAAAATTGGGTGGAAAAAAAAAATACAATAAAATAAATAATTATAATTATAATTATTTATAATTAATAATTAAATTAGCCTTTATACATCTTAACTCGGATCTACCAAGTGCCAAGGGGGATCAAATCTCCTTTCACTATAGATCGCTCTTTTCACTCTAAAATACATTTGCATCTAGAGGGACTTGAGGTCATATAAATTAGCCTTAAGGGTTATCTTTCCATAGATTCAATTCTCTCGACATGAAGTGATCGCTTGGGGTGGACCTCCGAGGAATAATATTCCATAGTTCTAGTATGTCACTAATATTCGCATGAAAATGTCTAGTACAATATTTCGTAGATGTAGCGAGTCACCAACCTCCATTGATGATGAATCATATAGGAAAAAATCACAGTCATAGAAATTAAACTGTTTGGTAATGTGGATAGTCCTCAAATTATAAGGAACATTGAAATACTTACTGTAATTTTTTCATGGACATTGTTAAGTATAAAAAGGTTTTATTGCAATACTATGGGCCAATGCTATGATTAATGAATACCACACCTCCAAAAAGCCTTAACCTTTAATTTGTGTATATCAATATGCTGTGAGACATTCTGCTTTGAGAATAACTCCCCTTAGCACGTGTTCCCTTTTGTGCCATGTCCATCCCATCATTCCCAATTCCTGGAACCATCTTTCCCCACTCAGTACCAGAGTCCCTATGTCATCGATATCCACTCCTACATTGTCTTTTTCAATCCTTCATAACAACACAACCATTTCAGCGAAAAAAAACAAATTCCGGCTCTTTTCATTAAAAGGAGAGGAGTGATAAGGTCTTCGTTGTACCGGGGAGATGAACAATGAGTATGAATGAATGAAGAGATTTTGTGATTTATAAATGAGGACCAAACTCTTCTATTTCATATGGTTTTTGGTTTCTGCCCATTTGGGCGATCCTCTTTGTTCCAGGTAATTTAGAGATCTAACCTCATTTCCATCCCATTGAACTACTAGACTAATGTTTCCTTGTAAATATTGTGGATCCCAAAATATTTAGAGATAAATTGAATTTCTTTGAAGATTCAAAGCTAGATGTGTCTTTCCCAAATGCAGAAGCTAGAATTATGACAATAAGCATATGTGGTCGTGAAATCTTCTTTAGGGTGAGAAGTAGGCACATCTATTTGATATTCCCTGCATGCTTTTATAACCTTAGCATTTCAGAGTGTTCAATGATTCTGTTTGTGGAAGGAGGTCCTAAAAGCATATTATGTCCTCTAAATGTCACATTGAAAGAATAAAGAGACTCGACCCTAGTTCTTTTTCCCTTATCAAATAGATTAGCCAAACCTATTCTGACTTAATGAGAACTTTCATAGAATGCACACTATTAGAATGACAAATCACATCAAAATGGTACCTTACAATATCGATGCAAGTTGAAAATTTCTCCAAATTTTGTGAGCATGTTAGGTTTTCCATAGAATACTATTTTCAAAATGTGCATGAGGAAGAACATAATAGACACTTTATCTTTTGTAGCCCAAGTATGAGCCCTCTCTTTTAAGAATCTTAGCATTGTTCTCTATATAAAATTTGCACATAAAGAGCTTCATGTATTCACATTTATAAGTTATATTCGAATTTGCATGCATGAGAATTACAAGAAAACTTATGGAATAGTTATTAAAATCCATAGGGTTACAATGTTTTGACCTTATTTATACTTTTTCTTTTGTTTGAAAGTAAAAAATAATTATTTTCAAAAATATATGATATTGTAATAATAAGTGTATATAATCATAATATCCCCAAGGGTTAGCTCAGTTGGTCAAAAACTGTGCCTCGCCATTGGGAGGACACAGGGTCGAATCTACCTGATGCCCTTGGGGTTAGGTCTTGCCAGTAGGCCGAGGGGAGATTAGCCCAGATTTTTTCGTTGACGTAGTGACCACTCACTGACCAGGGTTTTTGTGAACCACACTAAAAAAAGAAAGTGTATATAGCCATAATTATACAAATAATATGAGTAGGTTAGAAAATTGATTCATGATCCGAGGACAACACAAGGAGAATCATTAAATCATCGTGGGTCATAATTGTATCGATTTTTAATGCAAATCTTATTTGACGAGATGAGTAGGTTAATTTTTTGGGGTAAACAGCTAAAGGGACTTGAGGTCATATAAATTAGACTTAAGGGTTAGCTTGCCACAGATTAAATTCTCTCAACACAAAGTGATCGCTTCGGGTGGATCTTCCTGGAACAATATTCCATAGATGTAGTGTGTCACCATTATTTGGGTGAATATGTCCGGAACAATATTACGTAGATGTAGTGAGTCACCATCCTATGGTGATAATGAATCATATAGGAAAACAAAACATAGTCATATAAATTAAATTGTTTGGTAATATGGATAGACATCAAATTATAAGAAACATGGAAACACTTACTCTAATTTTATCATGTATATTGTTAATACTAAATAGTTTTATTAGAATAATATGGGTCAATACAATGATTTATGAATACCACATGTACAAAAAGCCTTAATCTTTAATTTGTGTATATTATTACATTGTAAGACATTCCCCTTTGAGAAGAACTCCCCTTAGGGCACGTTCCCTTTTGTGCCATGCCCATCTCATCATTACCATTTCCTGGAATCATCTCTGCCAACTCAATATCAGGGTCCTTATGTCATTGATATCTGCTCTTACATTTTCTTTTTTGAATCCTTCATAACAACCCAACCATTTCAGAAGGAAAAAAATAAATTCCACCTCCTTTGATGCAGGAGCATTCATATCAACAATATCATTATATTTTAGTAGACATAGGGGGTCTTGTGCTTTAAGGAAGTTGGTTTCCTAAGTATTGAATTAATTTAATTATTTAGGCCTTTGAGTGATTTTAATATGAATAGGAATTAATTGAATATTGTGAGACATATTTGTAAATGTTCCCGAATATAGGATAATATGAGAGATTTAGGACAGTTGCGAAATTGAGGGATTTGAGAATTAATTGTAAAACTCGGATCAAGAGTTAGTTCATGATTTTGGGGATTGAAGAGGACCCTTAGAGATAAGGAAGAGATTCTAGGATTTTGTTGAGGAGTTTATGGATCCAAAATAGGAATTGGTTTTAGAATCCCTTTGTATAAATGTAAGCCTAAAAGGCAAAATCGAGAGAGATAGGCTGGATAGGTTAGCTGGTTAGAGTGTGACTGTAAGCCTACGGGAAGATTGTAAAGAGAGGCCATTAACATTAGAAGATCAGGTCAAAGACATGGAAATTGTATAACTGTGTGTTTATATATATAGAGAGGATTCATTCAAAACTGTATAGATGTGTGAATCGAGTATGGCATGATGTATTATGAATGAATTAGAATTTTGTATAACACATGTATGCAGGAAGAGTTCAGCCAAATATACAATGAAAAAGAATGAGACAAAGGATAGTAGTGGACCTTTGAAACCATTCGAAGAACCAAGTAATGTTCTGGAGGGACTGTGTTAAATAACATGCAAGTTATCACAAGAGTGGAGTCGCGCAATGGAACAACAGAAGGATGAAGAACCATGAAGTAACCCAAGACTCAGAGAAACATTGGAGAAATGACATAAAACCAATTGGAAAGAAGAATGAAAGAATTAGGTGTTAATGCACAGACACCATTGGATCTATCAGATCAACGGATGAGATCAAGTCGCATAGAATGGAGTTATGAATATCGTATTGCAACTTATCAAGTAAGTGAATGAATCAGCCTTAAGGGAATTGTGATTGAGATTTGTGGGATCATTGCTAATCGTTGGATCGAGTGATTGGATCAACAGTGGAGGATCGTTGTGGAATCCTATGTCGCAATAATCCAATGGTGAGTGATTTAACCTCAGCCACAAGTGATTGTGAGACGCGATTGCAATGTCCAATGCTGTTAGAGGTTTGGTTGCATCGCTAATATTCCATGGTAATGTATCAGCCTTGACTAATGCAATATGCGATGTGGAGTGAGATGATAAATAATGTACTATGCAATGTTAAATGGGCCAAAAGGATTTGTGATATGCGATAGAAGACTGGACCGGAGAAGGTGATGAATGCAATTTATATTATATTGAATTCTGGAGGGTTATTGCATATCGAATGTGAAGGAGGAATGTGTTAGTGTGACCCGTGGAGAATTGCAATTGCGATTTCGATAAGGGAGCAACGGGTAATGTGTGAAGGCTGAGGAAATGTGGTAAAAGGTATGGTTTACGTATGTTGTGAATATTTCTATTGTATGAGATTTATAATAGAAATAAAAGTGATAGAAGGGTTTATGGGTTAAGACCGTGTATGACCAAAGCTAAGAGTGGGGGTTTAGTTATATGTACGGCAATAAGGTTAAGAAGGTTTAGTGTACGGGCATAGAGACATATGAAAGGTTTACGAAGATGTATAAAGATCACCGATAGAAAGGATTAATCAAGACTTAATGAGGTAGAGTGTAGAGTCCCGATGAAGTATTTGAACAAGGAGTTAGACTGTATTAATTTATGAAATCATTCCGCATAACACTTAACAAAGGGGCCTTAAACCATTATGCATTAAGGAGTGAAGATTTGACTTGGCAGAGAGTTAAAATTCCTGTGGAAAAATAGATATGTCCATTTTACATGCATACTGTGGGTATACGCGGTTTCCTGCATCAAAGTGGTATCAGAGAAGAATTATAATTGAAACATTTTAATGCAGTGAAAAGAAATTATGTGTAAAAATTTCCTTAAAAGAGTTTAGAATAGATTTATATCCTAAAGGTGCGTATACAACAAAATGGTGATGAAAGCAGGCAAGGGCGATCAGATTCTAATCTGACAAATAGTACGCACACAGAGGTAAGGTATAGCAGAATATTGGAAGAACTTACAGATGCAAGAGACAAAGACAATCCATTCGAAGTACAGAAAATGGTGGAACAATATCATGCAGAGATCTTGAAGGTGAGATGACATGTTTTATTTTAACTTGATTTGAATATTGGAGAATGTGTGGTTTTTTTATGGATACACAGGTAGCAGCATAAGGAGGTGAGAAGGTTGCAATAATCTAGAGTGGGAAGTGCTCGAATTGGCTCAAGAGGAAAGAACCAGAGAAATGCTAACAGACTGAGGTCAAAGTGGAGAAGCTTAGTGAGGCATATGTAGCAAGAAGGAGACTTGTTACTGCAGAGATATTGTTGTAGATCACAAAGGCAATTCCACAAAGGATGTGGGTAGAATTGCTGAGTAATGAAGGAAGCTGGTGAGACTTTCTAAGTGAAAGAAGAGGTTGTCATTACCAAGTATTTCATGGTGATTGAAATACAAGAGGACAATTGTGTTCTTTAGAAGTGTTTTAGGAAATTTTAGTGTCTACAAATAAATTCTTAAACCCCTAGACTAGTAGCTAAGTCTAGAACAAGAGTTTAAAGAGTTCTCTCCTTTTCCTATGATCAATAGATTAAATAAGAGGCAAAGAAGCCTACCTATAGCCTTCGCTTGCTCCTTATCTCCCTGACCGATTCTCTCGCTCCTCTCAATACTTAATCCAATTGAAGAGTACTTGCAAACAGACAGAAGACAACAACCAATCAAAGCATATGATAATGATCTATTGATCAAGCATAGCATGGAATCAAGTACATGATATACATATGAAAGCATAAATGAATAACAAAAGCATATGGAAAAATCTTTGAACACTTTATTAGTAAAAGGAAGAGTTACAACCCATTACTCGATTCAGCATCACTCCTCCAGTTCAATCCCATCCTCTCCTCATAACAAGCAAGACATTTTGACATCATTACAATACTTGAAATCAACTCAAGTCTCATACTAACAGCATCTCCCTATAATTCAATAATTTCTAGCCTCTGATCACATAGATGAGTGGTCTTATTATAGGTGAATGAAGGAAGTTATGCCATAAATGGTGATAATGAATGCCCTCCCAAACATAGAATTTAGTTCCATGGAGGAAGGGATAAGGTATTGATGTTCCTTAACTCCCTTCCTCATCCAAATACGAGCTCAGAGTAGATAGCCTTGAGAAACTTTTAGAGGCATCCAATGGATAAGGAATCTTTCAAACCCTCATGGATATTCGCTCAAATTCCCCCAGCGCGGGCCAAAGAGGGCTCAAGTGCGCTGCATAGCACCCTATCAGTGTATGATCTACATTGCAGCGCACCCTAGTGAAGGCCTACTTGTGCTGATCTTCTTAGAGGTAGTTTCTGGATGATTTTGGTCATGAAACTTCTTGGGAAGCTAGGCATTCTGATGGTTGACTTCTTTAGGCCATGTAACAACTAAATTAGGTGTTGATGGGCCCAAATTGTATTGATCTGTAAGTTTGGGTTGATGTGTCCAAATGGATCTATAACATTTGCCCCCTAAAGCATGAAGTCATAAATATGTATGTCGAGTGAAATGCTTTATCATGTCGAGAGGAGGTTTCGAAGTGGAAGGTCACCTGCATCAATTACAATACATATATCATGATAATTTTATTTTTCTCATGAATTTGCTGAGGGAAGGCATACCCATGCTCAACTTATAAACTTTAATTACATGTACTAATATAGTCGTCTACAGATGTAGACCCATGAATGGATGACCATGAATGTAAGGCCATTGTACATTTGATTTGATACTCCTGAAAATATTACAGCCCAGATGGATGAAATTAGATCTGGGGTCTTCAATCTCATTCAATCTTTCGCTCAAGTACAAATCTAACCATGTGAATAGATGTTCTGGAGTCGCACATGGGAAGACATCGTTGGGTTACCAGCCAATGATGTAAGTCATTAACAGATGCAAGAGGAATCACCGATAATGATGATGACCCTCAAGGTACTATAGTACATTTCACATGGTGTGAATAAATGATTTGATGTCGAACAGCATAAAAGTTATTTTAGTCAAAGGCCAGTGATGTAAACCTATCTTCGGAAGTGAGAAACCTACCATTGATGTATGCAAGCCTCAAGGCACTGAAGGGGTGTTTCTAAGTCAACTTCTTGGATAATTTGTTGATGTCGACAAGAAGCGACTCGTCACAAAAGGGCCTTGATGTTTCCCACATCAATGACATGAAACGAGGTAAATGATTTTAGAGATGAGAATTGACTGATGATAGAAGGTTCAGGAATGGCGGTCATGAAAATGAAGGTTTACGGTATTGCAAAGGATGAAGTTTGAAATGAATGACTTCTTTTGAACATGTCGGTGACACTAAGATGAATTGGTAGCATTGACCCACAAAAAAGTAATGGATGGTATGATATACCACTGGTGTGATAACCATCAAGCTGAACGACCCAACCTACATTGTCATGGTGATGAGGTGAAAGTGTCATGTTCAAGAGCGACTTGCTGCCATAAAGTGTTTTCCCCTTTTTCCCATTTTCTCCAGTCATTGTTGACCAGTACCTATTTATTTTTTATCAAGCTTGAGGAGGATAACATATGCTTGTTGTAAAATTTCACCCTTCGGATGAATCCATCAATATTTGATGCTTTAACGAGTCTAGCGAAGGTGAAACTCAGTCTTGTCTATATGGACAAGTTTGTCGCTATTTGATGTTTTTAATGAGTTTAACGACAAAGATAACTCGATCCTTTTCTTGTTTAGGGAGCTTGAAAAGGAGCGAAAAGGAAACTCCACAAGTTCTTTTTCATAAGTTAATCTCTCCAGTCCAAAAAAGAGTAAAATAATACAAGAGAGATATCATTTCCAATCCTTTAATGAGCTGGAAAAGACAAGCACTCGATAATCTTTTCATATTTAAAGATTCTGAAAAGGGCTTAAAGAGGACTCCCGTGGGGTTCCTTTTTCATTTTCGACAATGCTCAAAAAAGAGATAAAAGTTTTCTTTGTGGTCAAATATGTTCAATTTACATTTGAGCACGTAAGATTTTACATTTCAGTTGCTAAACCTACTCAAAACACCATCAAAATATATTAAAAATACCCATTCCATGGATAAAATTGGATAAACTAATGTTTACCCGATTAATGTGCAAGAAATAAACATAAAAACAAGTTTTACCATTCATTCTTACTATTTCACTTTTAACCTTCGATTTTGGTGCTTTGGAGCAGTTTTTACCTCAAAGTTCGTTAGTTGATTGCGAAGGATCCATTGGATCATTTCTCGTGTCGTCTGGATTCCATTTATTTTTAGTTTTAAACAAAATTTTGAGTTTTGAGGCCCCTAGGGTTTCATTTTCCAAACTCTAGATCAGCGCATTGTTTCAGTATCGAAAGGTGCGTTGCATGGCACACACCGAGAAGGTTGTATGCATTGTAGCACACTGTCTCTAAGTGTTATGAAGCCAGCTCACAAAGAGATAGAAAAGAGAGATCAACGCCTTAGAATTCAGCCTCTTCGAGGGCGCAACCTCCTTTACATTACACAAAAGAAAAATTCTTGGATGATACAAATGAAAAGACCTCCTTTCTATATATAGGATTCTAAGGGTTCATAACATAATCAGATTCGAAATAACAATAATAATTTAAGGGCACAATAATAACAATAGTGGGCTTCTATGGGGCACAATAGTAACAATATGGGCACTACATGGGTACATCAATATAGTAAGTGGGTTGTACTAATAACAATAAGGGGTTACACTAGTAGTAAAGGGGCCTAACATGCCCCTCTCCTTCAAAAATCATTGTCCTCAATGCTTGAGTAGTTCTTAATGCTTCTGTATAAAATTCTTGTCCTCACATGTGGAATGTTCAGTGGGTAAGTTCTTCCAATTGATGAGATACTCTGAAATTGATCGATTTCATAGTTGTCAGGTTCCTGTTTCTTTTACTGCTCCAAGTTCATCTATGATTTTTCCTTCCTCTTCAATTTCTGGCAATATTGTTTGAATTGGGATCTTTTACAACTTTTGAATAAGTGGCCATACTTCTTCATCCTTCTTCCATTCATCCCTTGCTTTGTTTATCCAATATGTTTGGATAATAGAAATAGCACAAAACAATGCTTCCACATCCTCATCCTTGAAGAGTCTTCTCATTCAGTTAGGTTGCCATTTTTTAAGTGCATGTAGTATTTCCAACATTTCCTTCTCATAAATAGCTTGCTTGAGATGTAGCAGTAAAAATATCCAATCACCTACATCAAAATTTTTTTCACTATGATGTTGATCTACCAGTTGTTTCGTTTGATGTTGCACCGAAGTGGCGTTATCCTTTAAAATTTGCAGAACTTGTTGTTTATGCTCGATGTGATCTTTCACTACTTGAACAATTTTCTTCTTGATATGTCCTTCTATCTTGATAGTTTGGGGAGTGGTAATTTCGACCAATGAATTACAAGATATGGTTGGATTCATTTCTTCCTTCTCAATGTGATCTCTCACTTCTTGCACCCTTTTCTTCTTGATATGTCCTTCTATCTTGAGAGTTTGAGGAGTGGTAATTCTTGTCAATGCTTTACAAGATATGGTCTGATTCATTTCTTCTTTCTCTGGGGTGGGGTCCTAGCGTATATCTTCTTCTTTTGATATTTATTGATCCTTTTCTTCCTCCTATTCATATTCTATGTAAAATAATTTCTTCTCAACACACTTATGACCTTTAGTGCATTTTCTATCACAATTGTAACATGGCCCTTTTTCTCTTTCTTCTTCCAATTGTTGTGGTGTAACCCTTGTAGGTTTGGAAGGCTAGGAGAAACAACACTTCCATCTCTATAGTTATGAGGGGTATGCTTCCTGCTTTCCATAATTTTGCTTTCCACTATGTCACAAAGCCCTTTTACTCTTTCCAATTGTTGTGGTGTTGATTTAAAGAAGGTGTTGCTCTTTGTATCCTCATAATGTGCTATCATTTCCTCCATGAAAATTGACCACGTAACAAGTTGTTTACGAGAAAAAAGCCCTTCATACCATAAAAATTGCTCTGGTTCTAAATATGAAGATGCAATACATACCATTTGTAATAGTGGTACACCATGTAGATCAAAATATTTCTCCATTTGAAGTATCCAATTTACCGGATCCTTGCCATCAATCTTCCTCATCTTGCTTTTTATTGATTTTAGGAGCTCGATCTTGAAACGACTGTAACTCTGTGCTTTCAGATCTTTAAGTTTTGAAATTGCGACATGTAGTAGCCCTCTGTGTCTTCTTTCCAATGCCACCAGTCTGATCCAAATTGGACTCTCCAAGAAAGAGTTCAGCACAATCTCCTATGATGACCTAATTATAGACCTTTCCAGAAGAGCTAACTTGTATGAAGTACCACGTGTCACTGTTTCGACCTTTAGCATTGAAAAATATCTACAAGAAACTACTATCTGTCCTATTTTTGTACCTTCTTACGAAATTTCAATCCAATGCTCAAAGAGAAAGTTATGACAATTTTCCCTAGGTCACTATTTGGAATGTAATTCAAGAGTCTACAAAAAGACCAACTTCCTTAGATCATATCTTCGTAAATATAATTTGAAAAGCTATGAAATTCTGACCTAAGATTCAACTTGATTTCTTCTCAAATGGTTTTTTTTTAGCTTCTGAAAAATCATAGAAAAAAAGCTATAGCAAAAATGCCACGATGACCTATTTGGAGTAATGAAACCCTAGAATCCAAAGCTCTGATACCAAATGTTATGAAACCAACTCACAAAAAGATAGAAAAGAGAGATCAATGCCTTAGAATTCAGCCTCTTTGAGGGGGAAACCTCCTTTACATTACACAAATGAACAATTCTTGGATGATACAAATGAAAAGACCTCCTTTCTATATATAGAAGTCTAAGGGGTCATAACATAATCAAAGCCGACATAATAATAATAATGTAAGGGCACAATAATAACAATAGTGGGCTTCTATGGGGCACAATAGTAACAATATGGGCACTACATGGGTACATCAATATAGTAAGTGGGATGTACTAATAACAATAAGGGGTTACACTAGTAGTATAGGGGCCTGACACTAAGGGAGGGGTGCACTGGGCACAAAAACCAAATTTACACAATTGTTTTCTCCCAAATTTACTGCTGATTTTTGCAAAAAAGGGATCCTAATTTTTCTAATGGTTGCATTACAGACATTCATCAGACCAAAATGGTGATTATATGGAGAGAACGAGAGCATGAAGAAAAATATATGATTTCCCTAAATAATCAGGGTACAGTTGAGGCCCTAAGGAATTGTGAGTTACTCAAGTTTTTTTGATCATATAGCATGCAACAACAAATTGAGCTTTTACAATTCCTTTTTCATTCTTGGTGCTATACCCCTTTACAAATAGGTGTCATATATCATGATTGACTCGGTTTAGTTTGAAATATATACATACCTTTGCTTCTGCAAATGTTTTCCATATTTGTAAAAAATCAAAAAATCAAAAAATGTAAAGAGGGTATGTCCTAGAAAAAGAATAAAATGACAAAAAGAATAAAGAAAAGGTCAAAAAAGTGAAAGAAAATGAACCCCAAGAAAAACAAAAAGACCATGAAAGTGTGCAAGTCCAAATGCCACTACTATTTTACTTTTGTGTAATAAAAGTTGTGTGCAACTTGTCACCTATGCCACAATCCATGGTAGCCAAATAGTTTAAACTTGGTTATTCCATGTTTTCAATTTCATGTTTATAGAGAGAGAGAACAAAATTTGACCAAACTAGATAATCTTGGCTGATAGGTGGATAGGTAGAATGAATAAAAGGAACTCAATAGTTTAATCTAAGCCCTTGGATGTAATAAGGCTAGACTTAGATAGATATCTACATGTAAAAGAAAAGAAAGTGTGATAAGGGGTTGCCAGTTCAAGTGCACCCTAATAAAGAAGTAAAAATGCTGGGCTAAGTAGGTAGGGTAAGTAAATGATGGTTTCAGAATAAATTTGTGGTGAATGGTTAAGTTAAAAGCTTAAATATTTTTGCTTTCATCACTAGGACAAAACATGAATAAAAATGAAGATAGCATATCAAGAAACAAAGTCAAATTAATTAGCTTCCTCACTCCATTTTTCCCTAAGAATTCACTAATTTTCCCTAAGTGCTAAAGGTACCTACAAACAAGTTAGAGGGGCTCAGAGCATTTCTCTGACTTTTGGAGGGACGGACCCTTGGCCCAATAATTTGAAATACCTAAAGTACTTAAATCCCCTTAATCAATATTTATCCCTCCATAAAATCATTCATTTCCTTGATAAGGCTTTTCCTAAGTAAAACCCTATTTTACTTAGGAAAATTAAAACATTCCCTATACGAAAACCCTCATGTTCCATTAGCCTAAGTTATGAATGTTATATGATGAAAATTCTTTCGGAAGAATTTAACTTAGCGCATTTCATATCCTATAAGGTCATATTAACTTTGACTCATATTATTATTTAACTCCCAATAAAACAAAACACCCGTGCTCGTATTATTATAAATATCCCAAATATTTACATATCCCATCCCACAATTAAATATAACCTTAACAAAGCCAATAAACGGAATTAATTAACCAATCTATGGTTAGTTAAGAACCTAAACCCCACCATACTAAGTGAGCATTAATTAGTTACCAGGACTAATTAATAACTCAGTGACCAATCAAATCGCCCCCGATATGATTAACTCCTTTAATTATTATTGGGTCCGCCCTCCGTTATCCATTAGTCACATCATTACCCCAACCACTGTCCGATCAGATCCCTCAGATCTGACGGTTATCGCCCATATCGCACGGGCCTTTTGGTCGACCTTTAGTGTGTGATTTGAGTGGTTTCCAAAATAGTACCGATGCTACATGTCGAAAGATGTGTGGAATCGCGCAGCCGTCCCTCAATACCACTCACCTCCCAAAAGCGATGCGATAGAGTCTGCCTACCGCCCCCACTTCCCACTCTACGCATATGACGAATTATCCAGTGTTCATTCAAAGCTTACCCGCCAATATCAATCGTTTACCTGTTTAAACAAAAAAACCCCAGTTTTGCTCGTTTTCACCTGACTGTGCAGTAAAACCCTATGTAACCCATTTGAGCCCCTTGAAGCCTCTGTTAACCGATTCGAGCATGGTTTACCTCTCGAAAAGCATTTTGGACTCACTCCATAGACCTCTCAAGCTCAAATGGAACCTTTTCGACCTCCCCTGCAAACCAATGCTTTCTTAACAGTTTGTTTTGTTTTACAGGTGATCAGAAGACTACAGCCTTGGATAAACATTGTTAATACTAGTCATAATACCTGTTTACTCCAAGATTGTTATCAAATCTATTCAAATAGAGATGGAAAATAAAACATACAGTTAAAATATGATCAGAGGGAAACATGAAATTAAAAGGATTTATTGTTGAAACAGATCTAGTAAAAAACTTAAAATATACAATGAAGGTTAAAGGACACAGTAAAGAATAGTCAACATGTATTAGGGTTAAAGAGTATCAGATTGAAGACCAAGTCAAGGAAATTAGCTAGCATGAAGATAAATAGAAGGGAAGACAATTACAAAACAAAGCATACAAATTCATGTCAAAGTGAATATAAATGAAAAACTGAGTGGTAAAAGTAAAAAGTAAATAGTAAACAGTAAAAGTAAAGATGAAGACATTAAGAGCTAAACAAATATGAAAACACTTTCACCAACTACAATGAAGTTTATCCAAAGTAAAAGTGAAAAATAGTTGAAAAGAATTTAAGGTTAAAAGATGAAATCAGAGCAGAAATGGTACATTCTTCAGAAATTTCCTTTTTAAGGCATAGTTTTGCATAAACTATTGTGGCCAATCCAAGAAGTATTTCGAGAAACTGGAGGAGGTTTTTGTTCCTAAAATGCTAATCTACAAAATATTCTCTCACTTTTTACACATGTATTAACAAAAGGGAGATAAGTTCATGTCTTCAAAACCTATTTTTTAGTTTGTGAGAAGTCCTTTTTTAACATCGTTTTGCAGAGAATATTGTGAACATCTGGAGCTTAATTTTCGGAAACTGAGAGAAGTTTATCTCAAAAAAATCTTATCTACAAAAACCTCTTTCACGTTTTACATATATATCATGAATTGAGACATACAAGCATATCATGGGACCCTAAGTTTGCAGAATCTTTGGCGCAGAATGCACAAAGGAATGATGCAGTTAGTGACTGGGATGCGTTATCATCAACTAAGAGTTGCTATCAAATTCTACTTTCTCTTCTTTGTCACCATATATCCATAGAAATAGTGCCAAATAGATTCATTAGTTTTGAATTCCCTTTATTTAATTTCTATTAATGTAAACAATTGGAGATATTTGTGAAACTAATCTTGATATTTTTTCAAGATATCTCAGTTTACAATTAGTATAAATAATTCTTCATTTGAAGTATCT
The DNA here is from genome assembly GCA_031772625.1 of Pinus tabuliformis. NCBI lineage: Eukaryota > Viridiplantae > Streptophyta > Pinopsida > Pinales > Pinaceae > Pinus > Pinus tabuliformis. The sequence continues at coordinate 191,347,440 of CM062808.1, forward strand.
TGGGTGGATTCTATAACATCTCTGTAACTCTATGCTATCAAGCTGAGGAAGCTTTTATACTCAAATCTGGATTTTTGCTGGAAAAGGAATGAAAGTTGAGGACATTTCATCAGATTATCTTGCAGTATAATTGCAAATAATTATTCTATCCTTGTGATTTTATGTGTTTTCTATATGTTTCAATGTTTCATGCATCTTAAATCTAAATGGTAAAATACTCAAAGTATATCCAAACTAGCTTTATTGCTCTCTGCTGTCAACAGTTTACCATTTCCATGTTTTCTTCTAAACTATAATGATAAAGGAATTCTTAACTGCTCCTCTATCCCTGTAGTCTTTCTCTAATAGGTCCCTGGTATAGGATTCTTAATTTCCCTCTACTGGCTGACCTATCTTCCCTTCCTCTTTCAGATCGTAACTTGATGATTCTTGATTTCCCTCTAGTTTTCATCAGAACTATCACCCATTCAATCCTAAAAGTTTGTTTTTACTCTGTTATCCTACCTGTTGAAATGATACCTAAGAAAATTGACTTATTCCAGTGAATTATCCCTATTTGACTCCATAGCCCAATGGCCTAAATACCTACTCTTCCTATTTGTTTCCTTAATTCCACCAAACAAATCAAACAATTCCTTAAGCATTAATAACTAGCTGAATATCATATCAAAACAATGCTAAACTATAAAGAGAGAGCCCTCTCTGGACTTAGGTTGGCTAGAAGCCGAGTCTAAAAGATTAGTTTGTGGTTACCTCGGAAATTCCTTTCTTTAATCTTGAGAAAATTCGGAGTGATAACACTTGGGATCCTACCGATCAGGCCTTTAACATCAATGACAAAGTGATCCCTTTTACCATCAATGATATATACTTTATGACTGGACTGTCAAGGCAGGTTGCCCCCATCGCATTATCAGGATTTACCAGAGGAGGTGAATCAGTGAAAGACTATATACGACAGTTCTATTGGGAAGGAGCTCAACCTAGCAGAGATGGAAAGATTAACATCAGTGACATTAGTGATTTACCGTTGAGGACAATCCTCTTTAACCTTGCAAAGCTGGCTGGCAGTGTGACACTAAATTTGGCAAATAGATCATACATGCAATATGCATTAGAGTGTTTAGCGCCAAAAGTGTTCAACTAGTGTGAGGTAGTTCTTTCATCCATGAAAGAACAACTTACCAAGGTAAATAATGGAAAGATAAAAAATTTCGGCTATGGGTCGATCCTGATTTCTTTTGCCCTGGAGAGAATACCATCTATATAGCCACAGCTCATTTCACTAGGAGTACCTGCACCTAGAGATCTACGGATGCAAAGATGGGTAGATCTTATGGCTAGACATGCTGGTCAGTCAATGATCTCATTTATCCCTGCATTCCTTGAATGGTTTTATCGACACGATATGACCTTCACAAAATATCGATAATCAGGAATGGATTTCTGTTGTGATACATATTTGATGTTAACAGTTGGGGCATAGTGGAGTGCTATAGGAAAATTGTTTGACCAAAGTGTGTTTGATTTTTAATGTTTCTACATTTTTTGTGTTTTTTAATTATTTCCAAGACCAAACAAAATAATTTTTTTCTTTAATGTATGCAGATGTTGGACTTGTTCGACCTGTGAGACACCAATGAGAGGCAAGTGGGCCAGCACAAAGACCTATTGGGAGAGCGGTTCTCTGAGATTTAGACTTAACCGAGACATTGGTTGAACTATAGGTCACATAGAGTGTTTGACCCTAGGCATTCCAGATTTCTGGATCGAGGAGTTGCCTATGCGACTGCAGCACCACACCATCACTGTGCCGAGTCATTGGATGAGACTCTTACGTATGATAGCACAGGCCGTGACCTGTTATCATGAGAAACACTAGTCTGCTTAGATGTTTTTGCATACATTTTGAGTTTTTGGGTCAGATGACCAATTCTTGTCTTGGACACAAACTATTTGTAAAAACTTTTAACACCTATTTTACTTTCAAATTTTTATTATGGTTAAGTGATGCAATCCTATTCAATTGATGATGTGAACTGAAAATATTTACTTTACAGATGTCGCAAATGTATATTCAACACAAAATTTTCTAGAGAATTAGTTAATGTGTTTAGATTTATGGAAATATGATGATATTGAATAAACTCAAAATACCTTTTCAAAATATGAAATCTAACGAACATGCGATGAATTGTCGGGTTTCGGATGGTATAAACACCAGTGTGTTGTAGTATAATGAGTTGTGAGTCTAGCCTAATGGTGATTCGGCATATGACAAGTGAAATGGAATCAGAGAGGAGTTCAATAGATGCACTATACTTAGCGATGTTGTTCGTCAATCATCCTATACATATCCCTCTAAAACTCGCTAACTTGTCACTTGGAGCGAAACTGGCCCATGATGCAAAGGATAAATTCTACATACTATGACTAGCCCCATTGGCATAACCAAAAAATGGTTTCGAAAATTTCGACATTTGCACCAAATGCAAAGTGGATTACTTAACCAAATAAGATCTCTAAAAGAAACACACCCACACATGTAATCAAAGCATATATACATTGAGTTTTACTACACTTAACTAAGCATAGTAACGTTTAAGGTACAACCCATTTCGAGGCTGCTAAAATGGAATCCCATCATAGTCCACTAACCCATAAGCACCTTTCGTCAAAATGCACTTAACAATGTAAGGGCCCATCCAAAGTTGTTGAAATTTTCCTGCGCCAAGTTTATTAGACTGCTGGTCGTAAAGCAAGACCAGGTCACCTTCTGAGAAGACACGAGGCTTGACATTTTTATCAAATTGTGCCTTAATACATTTCTTGTGTGCTTCGTTAGCCAATGCGACATAATGGTGGGTTTCATCCAGATGGATTAACTCCAAGAAACGTGCTTCTTCTTCAGAAGTGTTGGGTAGTAGGTGAGTCGTGAGTTTGAGAGACGAGATTTTACATTGGATTGGTAAGACTGCTTCCAAACAATACACCAACTGAAAGGGTGTAAATTTGGTCACATTTCTCACCGAGGTTCGATATGCCCATAGAGCCGAGTATAGGATTAAATGCTAGATGACCAATTTTTGAACTCCAATCATTCTTTGCAACATGTGCTTCAGGACTTTGTTGATAGCCTCAACTTGTCCATTAGCTTGCGGGTAGTATGGAGTAGAACTATCATGTGATAGTCCTAACTTGGCAGTCAACTCAACCATCATGTGATTGCGAAAATGTGATCCATGATCTGTAACTATGGCTTGCGGTACACCAAACCTGGCAACCACATGGTTGAAGAAAAATAAAGCAGCCATTTCACCATTGTTGTTAAATGTTGGCATCGCCTCAGCCCATTTGGTAAAATAGTCAACAACGACTATAATATACCCATGACCCCCTACAAAGGTGCGGTTACATGTCATAAAGTAAATGCCCCATTTGAAGAATGGGCCAACATCAGCGACTGGATGCAGTGGTGTAGGTAGTAATCTGGTTTTGCGGTCAAATATCTGGCAAGCATGGCAACTTCTGACAGCAATAATGCAATCTTTGAATATGGTTGGCTAGAAGTAACCAGCACAGAGAATTCTTTGTGCGGTAGGGTAGCCAAATAAATTCCCCCCACAAGCACCTGAATGAAATTCATTCAAATCTTTTTCAGCTTCCTCATGAGTGAGACACCTACGTAAAATCATATCGACACCACGATGGTAAAGTGAATCACCAATGATTAGATAATCTTTGGCTTGGTATCGAGTACATCATTGTTCAGAATGAGAGGTATTAGGCCGAAAAGCTTGGGTCTGGAGAAGGACCAGTATATCTCCATACCATGGATCACTTAACAAAATAAGAAATAGAGACTCATCAAAGATTGATGCTTCTGATATTAAATCATTGGAAGATGAGGGAAGGTCGCAAATTAACTTGGCAAAGACAAGAGATTTCTTTGACTTAGACTTGATGAACTCTAAATCAAACTCCTGCAAAATTACTATCCATTTTGAATATTTGCCCCCAAGCAATTGACATGACAAAATGTATGTCATAGGGTTGTAATCAGATATAATGGTAGTTTTACGAAGAAGGATGTAATGATGAAATCTCTGTAAAGCTTGAACAACTGCCAAAGCTAACTTTTCAATGTAGGAATACTTACTTTCTATATTGTTGAGATTACGACTAAAGTAATAAATAGGACATTCAATTCGACTTTCTTCTTGGACTAAAACCATACCAATGGTTGTAACCGCAATGACGAGATACAGGTAATAGTCTTTTTGATAGTTTTGGGCATACCTTAATGGTGCTCTAATCAGGGAATCTTTGAGAGCATCAAAGGAAGCTTGTGTAACCTAATCCCAATGGAAGGGTACCTCTTTCCTCAATAGACGTGTAAAACCTTTACCCAACTCAACGTATTTTGGAATGAACCTCCTCAGAAAGTTTACCTTCCCTTGAAGTCTTTGTAACTGTAACAAGTTTGAAGGTGGATGCAAGTCAAGGATTGCCTGAACCTTAATTAGATCAATTTAAATTCCATATTTTAAAACTACGAATCCAAGCAATCGACTAGAGCCAACACAAAACACACACTTGTGTGGATTGAGTCTCATCTTGTAGTGTCGACATCGTAAAAATATTGCTCTCAAATGTTGCGGGTGATCTGACCGCTTTCGTGAATGAGCAGGTAAATCATCAAGATAAGGTTGAACAATGTGCTTGATGTCATGGAAGGCATAATTCATTGCCCTCTGAAATGTAGCCCTTGCATTCTTCAAACCAAAAGGTAGCTTTTGATAGGTGAGTGTGCCCCAATGACATATAAAAGTTGTTTTAGATTGGTCCTGTGGGTAGACATTGTTTTGAGTGTAGCCAGAGAATCCATCCATCAACGAAAAATATTTCACATCCGGCACATTCATCAATAGTCTGATCAATAAAGGGTGTAGGATAATTGTCTTTTAGACATGCTTGATTTACATCTCTATAATCGACACACACTCGAATTGTCCCTTGTTTTTTCATTACTGGAACAATCTTTGGTACCTAGTCGGTAAGAGGTATAGGAAAAATGAAACCAGAACAAAAAAGTTTTTCAACCTCTGCTTTAATGGTATTGGCTTTCTTAGGATGAACAGGTCGAAGCTGTTGTCATATTGGTTTGACATCAGGGTACATTTTAATCTCATGTTCAACAATACTTAAATCAATTCCGAGCATCTCCTAGTAAGACCATCCAAAAATATCTCTAATTTCATGAAACAGAGCACGGTAATTATCAAGTTCCAATGGAGAATAGGATTTGCCGACATGAATGTCCTCTACAATATTAAGCTTCTTTGAAATGTTTATAGAAATTTTTTCTTCTATGTTTGACAAATTATGCTCAAAACCTATGGTTTCTATTCTAACAGAATTCGACAAGAAACAAGTGATGGGTGTTTTAATTTGTTTGAATAATCTTCATTGTCATCTACAAGACTGGAAGGATGATGATAACTGCCCCATGGTTCCTCACCTATCATCATTGTTTGGACTATTCCTTCATCCGTAGAATGTATAGGTGAAAAAGGATCCTGAGAGGTACCATATTCTAATGACCTATCTACCCATACAAAAGTTGAGTGCGGATTTGGGTTTGCCGCACAAGCCCAAAAGATTGATTGCTATGATAATTCAATGGGGCTTAATGGCAATACCTCATGATTATCGTCAACTTCAAATTGGTTGTAAATCCTCCTTAAATCAGATGAGGTGGAGGAAATCATGTTGCAGGTTTCTACTCTTGCCACTTCTGCCAAATTAGATGGCGACAGGAGGGTAAAAGTACCCATTAGGGAAGAATCTTTAAAGAGACCTACTCCAACACTTTGAAGTGACAACGAGGGTCTGTGTACGAATGGAATGCTTCATGTAGCCTGTGAACTATTGGCAAAGAAGACTAGATGATCAATGATTGTGATTCCACCCTTAAAAGGGAATGCAATAGTATGAAAGTACGTAGAAACCACAGCAGCCATAGCATATACCCAAGGCCTTCCTAGTAAAATGTTGTAATCAGGGGTCCGTCAACTACCTCAACTTCAACAGTAACTGTTTTTCCACCTAGTTCGACTTGCAGGTTACTCAAAATCCCACATGGAGTATATGTTCTTCCATCAAAAGCTTTCAACGTGGTTGTTGATCGTGATAATGGTGGTGAACCAAGTGCATTCCAACAACTCATGGAAATAATGCAAGTAGATGCCCCCTCATCAATAATAGTTCAGTGAACATTTTTATTGAGAGCTTTTACTTGGATTAGGAAAGCTAATTGCGGTGGTAACTATGGTGAATATCTCACATGGTTAAAGAGTAGAAGATTTGAATCCGTAGGATCTATTCTGCCTATTGATGACAGTAAAGCCTGTTTCTGGGAGGTACAATTTTGCAAGACCTCAAGGGTTAACATAGCTGAAGGTGATTGAGAAAGATCTTCTACTATGTTATAGTTTTCAACTGCTTGAGCCTGAGGGTTGAGTGTCGATTTGTGTACTACTCCCTTTGGTGGTTTTATTGTCAATTTAGGCACAATAGGTGGAACAACTTTAGATGAAGTTGAGGTGGAAGGATTAGGTTGATGAGTGCCTGATTATTTGACGACAATGAATTTCCATAATCTTTGTTTCTTGTTGACACCAAAACATCGTTTTGAGGCTTTGCGATGGATAACATGAGTACTTGGGATGTGGAAGCATGGTCTACTACAACCAAATGTGTTTTTGGGGTTGGAAATGGGCCTGTCAACACTATCGATGTGTTTGAAGTCTTTAAAAGTTTAGAGACCTCGTAGCGATGTTGATAATATCTTTTATAATGCTCATCATTACATATCAGACATGGGTAAGGAGGTTTCCTTGCCATGGTAGAGGAATCAGATGATTTATCTGGAGGGGAATTTTCTTATTTCTTTTTGTTCTTCCCCTTTTTCTTACCTGTTGGTTGCTTTGGATTTTTGCCTTTGTCAGATGACATGGCATTAATCTCGGAGGCAAGAGTATTTTCGGATGCATTGGTAGTTTGATTGGAAGTAGCAAGAGTTTGACCAGATGGTCTTCCTGCTGATTGTGTGCTTGAAGAACCGATCACAATGTCATCGACCTGAGATTCCTTACTCGATTGTGGAGGAGGTGGAACAGTGAGAGCTGGTTGAGGTGCATTGGGAATTTTATCATAAAGCATGCTAGATTGTGTGTAAATTAAATCCAAGTATTGGGCACGAGCAATGACTTGCTCTTCTGTGATGACTCCACCTTTTGCCACATCCTCGGTGATTGATGGGAACAAGGATTTTATGAACCACTTAGCTAAAAGCGAATCGTGAACATATGTCTTAACCAGTCGATGACGACGCTGCCACTCATGAATGTGATCTGATATATGAGTAGCAGTAGTCTGCTTAAAGTTGGTTAGGAGTTCTGTTCCAATCTCATATATGATAGGTAACTGGAAGTGGGTCAAAAAGGTAGTGGCTAAAGTGGTGAAGTTATCGAAAGAAGCTCTTGGTAACTCAATGTACCATTTAGAAGCTGGACTAGTAAGTGTTCTTTTGAAAAGACGAAGTCTGACCGAATCATCATTTAAGGATTAGATGAACACCAAAAATGAAAGGTCATAACACGATTTGCTGGGTCTTCTCCAGGATTTCCGTTAAACTTCGGAATGTTAGAAGGTAACTTATGTGGAATTACCTGCCACCATGTTGCATATAAGATTGGATCATTAGTGAGCCTAATTAAATTTGGTAATTCTAAAGTTGCTACAAATTGCAACTGTCGATTCAAGTAAGGTTGAGCATACCCAAGATATGATGGAATTTCTTGGGCAATAGGTCTTTGCATACTAACATAGGGCATCTGCATTTGGTAACCTTGGTATGGTTGTTGAACAAAAGCAATGTAAGGTGGTTGTTGATAACCAAGTTGAATAAGTGGTTATCCATAACCTACAAAGCCTTGTTGACCTTGACCTTGATAATCTTGAGATTGACCAAAACCAGGTTGATCCTTTGAAGCAGGTCCAAACTGAGGTTGGTACTACTGGAATTGGGGTTTTTGAAATTGAGGCTGCCACAGTTGTTGAATCAATTCTTGTTGTTGTTGATATAACTTTTGTGGATTCAACAGTTGTTGCTATCCAGTAATGAGAGTTTGGCCAGGTTGTGAATAAATCATACCAGTGTAAGCCTGGGTCAATCCAGATAAGGGTACACTAACCTGAGGTTGTTGTTGGACTCTAGAAACAAGTGGTTGTTGTGCAACAACTTGAGGAATTTAAACTTCTTGACTTGACACTTGTGATTGCAAGCTAGAAGGATCATTTTGAATAGGTTGAGATACAACAGTTTGAACTTGTGACTATGGTATAGTAGTAACAATAGGTGTAGTAGGAATAGCTGACTCGGTTTGCATTGTTTGTGTTGGATACACAAGCCTTGGTTGAACTGGCATTGTTGGTTTCCATTCACAAACTCTAATTTGAGTTTGACCTGAATATTGTGGGATATTACCATATGGTAGTCCCCCGTAATAAGGAGGATATGGTGAATAAGCATATTTCTCTCCATATGGTGGTAATATAGTATTTAATGGATACATAGGTCTTTGTTTACTAGATTTCCCAGCTTGATACTAATATGCAGGATCAAATTGTTGAGTTCCCATTACAGAAGAACTAGGTAAAATTCTAGTTGAGGACATGGGTGATGACCATGGTGTAGAAGAAACCCCTAAGTGGGTTCCAGATAATGATTGCTAACCAATCGGAATGGAAAATTCACCATAGAGGTGCGATTCAGGTGTGGTGGAAAAAATCGAAGAAGTGACAACAGACGAATCTGCTACAGCTGTATCAAATGATACAGTATCAGATGTTAACGGTTGTTCAGCCATAGTTAACTGGCCCAAAAGTTGTCCTAAAGATTCTATGGGTACTTGAAAAGAAGCAGGATCAAATGAAGTAAAGAAATCAGGAGTACATGGGTAAATATAAAGCCCAGTTCCAAAATGAAATGGGGTTGCAGGTGTGGAATATTCTTCCAATTCCTCCTCTATGGCAATCAAACCTAGTGGAAGAACTTCACCATCAGGTCCGTAAAATATTTTTGGTGTAACTGGTAAAGCTGAAGTTTCAATAGTTACTAATGTTTGAGGGGTAACTGGTAAACTAATAACTTTTGAGTTTTCAACTTCAAAGTCCAGATGTTCTAGTAAATGAACAACAATTTCAGTGAGAGGTTCTTGAACAAATTCAGGTTCAGATGTAACTTCTGTTTCAACTGGAATTTCTTTTGGATTAACTTCTAGTTGAACTAATTCAAATTGAGAAGTACTTTCTTGTTGAGAAAACTCAAGTTGAGGATCAACTTGTGGTTGAACAACTTCGGTTACTATTTGAATAGGATCAGTGCTAATGTCCTCAGGTAATTTTGAAACTCCTTCTTCAAGAAAAGATGTACCAGAAATAGCTGGAGTAATTGTAGTCTCTGTACTTATCGAAATACATGATTCAGGTCACTCGGATGAAGAACTAGGAGTTCTTGATGTACTAGACTTAGTTAAGCGAGACCACTTTGTCTGAATTGGTGTCGCTTTTCGAGGTAAAAGTGGTTTGCTTGGTTCTCCACGAACGACGAGGTAGGGGTTGATGTTACTCCACAATTTCTTATTAATTTTATTATCAAAAAAGAAATAAACAAAAATGGGTAACTAGGCAAAAGGTTTACTAGGAAACTGTGAACTACATAATGCCTCCTGGCGAACCAAGAAGTATGAGCAGGTAATCTCCCCGAATGTTGTGTTCAGTGTATCACATTTGCAAGGCGACCGACTTGGTTACTTAATCGCATTTGCAAGGCAGCCGAATTGGTTACTTAAGGATGGATAGCAACCCAGAGTTGTCCTCCCATATATACCCGAAGGTACGTGGAGGCCCAGTCCATATAAGCATTCTCTAATGGAAAACCGCAAAGTGAGAGCATTCCCATATACTTTATGTACTGTAACACCACCCTATATACCCGAAGGTACGTGGACAAGCTACTATATAATCGCGTATGTGGAATGAGGTATCAAACTCGGGATGTATTGCAGACAAGTTAGCGACAATTGCTTTGTTTTACGATGTCGGAACATGTCTCTAGCCTAGAACCACTAAATGTTTGTGATAATGACAATGCTCCATTAGGTAAATTGATGTTTATTTTAAGCTTATCTTGCTTAGGAATTTTCCTTTCAAGTTCATCACGTGATGTATTCTGAAATTCCTTGGAATCCAAATATCATGATAAGCATTCTTTCCATTCAATTTAATGTTGAAAATCCTAGCTACTCAAGGATAGAGCAATCAGATTTCTTTTGATCAGAGAGCAAAGAGCACAATCTAAATGAAAATTCCCTACACTATTCCTTATCAACACACACAAAATTTTCAATGCAACATGCATGTATTTATTTTCAATTTCCCTTAGTATGAATGAATAAAAAGGAAATATGCACAATCGATCAAAAATCTATTTTCATAAAATGGACGATTTTGCGACAATTTCTTTTCAAGGAAAGGAAGATTTTACGACACTTTCGTTTTCAAAGAAATGAGGAATTACAACACTTTCAACAAAAAGACTAATCATTTGCACACATTAATCAATCAATATTTCATGAATGAAGATTTGAGGACAATTCAATTTTCAAAGGAAAAGATGATTTTACGACACTTTCTTTCGCTAGAGATCAATCGATCAAAAAACTAACTTTCGACTATATATTGAAATTGATAAAGTGAATACATAAGGAACATTTATCAATCCTAGTCTAAGTAGGGCCAAGTAAGGAGATGAAACACTATTTTCAGAAACAAAACATCATTGACATTCAAAAATCATTCAAACAAGAGAAAATTGACTCAAAACTTCAGCTGCTATATGGGAAACTGACCCTCAAGGGATCAGTGCAGGCAGCAGTGAGAGACAGTGCACTAAAGCGCACAGGGTCTATGTGGGAAGTGCACTACAGTGCACTGTGTCCTTCATCGGATTACGCTGGTGACAGTAAGAAAATTTGAGGATAATTTGGCACAGTTTCAGCTCAATTTTAATTGACAGAAGACTGAAATTCAATGAACGAACACAAGTACAGTATGTAGAAATGTCTTAAGAGGCTAATAAGCTACTATGATGGATGATTTCTCCCCAGCAAGAGTCGCCAATTTGTTTTAGGAAGTTTTAGTGTCTACGAATAAACGCTTAAACCCCTAGACCAGTAGCTAAGTATAGAACAACAGTTTAAAGGTTTCTCTACTTTTCCTATGATCAATAGATTAAATAAGTGGTAAAGAAGCCTACATGCAGCCTTGACTTGCTCCTTATCTCCCTTGACCGATTCTATCGCTCCTCTCTGTACTTAATCCACTTGAAGAGTACCTGCACATAGACAGAAGACAACAACCAATCAAAGCATATGATAATGATCTATTAATTAAATATAGCATGGAATCAAGTACATGATATACATATGAAAGCATAAATGAATAACACAAGCATATGGAAAAAGCTTTGAACACTTTATTAGTAAAAGAAATAGTTACAACCCATTGCTCGATTCAACATCACTCCTCCAGTTCAATCCCATCCACTCCTCATAACAAGCAAGTCATTTTAACATCATTACAATACTTGAAATCAACTCAAGTATCATATTAAGAGCATCTCCCTATAACTCAATAATTTCGAGCCTCTGATCACTTAGATGAGTGGTCTTTTTATAGGTGAATGAAGGAAGTTATGCCATAAATGGTGATAATTAATTCCCTCCCAAACTTACAATTTAGTTCCATGGAGGAGGGGATAAGGGATTGATGTCCCTTATCTCCCTTCCTCATCCAAATATGAGCTCAAAGGAGTAGATAGCCTTCAGAAACTTTTAGAGGCATCCAATGGATAAGGAATCTTTCAAACCCTCATGGAAATTCACTCAACTTTGCCCAGTGTAGGCCAAAGAGGGCTCAAGTCCACTGAATAGCAACCTATCAGTGTATGGTCTACATTGTAGCGCAGCCTAATGAAGGCCTACCTACATTGATCTTCTTAGAGGCAGTTTCTGGATGATTTTGGTCATGAAACTTCTTGTAAAGCTAGGCATTCTGATGGTTTACCTCTTTAGGGCATGTAACAACTAAATTAGGGGTTGATAGGCCCTAATCGTATTGATCTATAAGTTGGGGTTGATGTGCCAAAATGGATCTTTAACAAGAAGCGCAGATGAGTTAAAACCTAGAAGGAGCATAGAAGAGTGCTCAAAGGAGGTTCCAGAGATAGAGAATCAAGTTCTTGCCAAAAGACCGAGTACAAAGGAAAGCTTGGTGAGGTAAGTGGCAGTAGGGAGGACTTGTTGTTGTAAAGGGTTTAGTGCAACTCATAGCAAATGAGTGAGGAGCTCATTGAGATAGAGATGGAGAAGAAGATGGCTATTGATAGTCATATCAGAGGTTCTGAGGAAGACCACAGCAAAAGGAAAGTGAAGAAGGAGGATGCCAAGGCAAATGGCAAGAGGATGAGTCAAGAGGAGGAGTCAAGAGGAAATTGGCAAAGAGACTGATGAGATGAAAGAAAAACTCGATGTATTGATGATGATGATAGAGTAAAACTAGGGAGAAGGTTGGGTTTTAAAGATGAAGCCAGTGAAGTGGCATAAGTTATAGAGGAAGCTACAATAGAGGCAAGTAAGGTGGCTAATGGGAAAACTTAGAGAAGCTGAGTTGGAAATGGAAGTGTTTATTTGTGAACCCGAGCAGGGTGAATTTATGGGTGAAGATGAAGACTGGAAGACTAAAACTTCAAGTGAGAACAAAGAGTCACATGATTTTAAATATGACAATATATGTATGTTTGCAGGTGAACCATGTGAAGGATGAAAATTTGTTGATATTGACATAAAGAAGGCGGAAGATACGCATAATCTAAATTTTGATCTAAAATAAGAAGTAGAGAATGATGTCAAGCAATCAAGTAAAGGACCTGATGAGATTGAGGAGAAGACCATCAAAGTATTTCTAAAATATGTAAAGGACTTGGAATAGCAGGAGAAATTGGTGATTGAATCATCAAATGAGGTCATGGGTCTTGTGGTTTTACAACTGACAAGGTGTGTGTGAATGCAGGTATTGCAGAAGATAAACCATTTTATGGAACTATCGTGAATGAAGCTGATAGTTGCCAAGTAAAGTATGATGATGATTGTCTTTCGAATGAGGATCAAGTTGAGATATTAAAGCATAAGGAGTTCATAAATTATGTGCTTAGTGGAAGAAATATCTTCATTAAGAATGGGATAGTTATGACTTATGATAAGAAATTTTCTATTCGAAAGAACAACAAGGAATTAATTTTCTTAAATAATCAAAGGGAGAATGATGAGCAGACATCTAAAACTATCACAGAGATGGAGGATCAAAATTTTTCTCTAATCAAGAAGGACGAGGTAGTTTCAACAAGAAGTTGTAATTGTGATAAAGAAAAAGATAGTGAGGATTGTACAAAACGTTTAGGAAAAATTCCAAGTGAGATGGAAAATTTGTGCCAAGAGTTAAGTCATTTGGAGAAAAGGCTCGAAAACCAAAAAGCAAGTGTTCAGATCATAAAGTCAGAACTGGATGAGAATGAAGAAGTTCACTACAGTGGATAGGGATAGAAAGATATCATGGAAACAGATGGTGTGGAGGAGAGACTCGCTGATGGTCTCGAGAATTCTGCCGAGAATTCAAAACAACATACTGATGTGCCAACAAAGGAGGAAGAATTAGAGCAACAAAATGAATTGTTTCCAAGGAAGAAAAGGTACTGAAGCCTTATGATTTTTATTTTAACAATTGTTTTATGATTACAGTTTTAGTTGCAGATGCTAGAGTAAATTTGGTACGGATGAGCAGCCAAATAAAAATGAAAGAAGGGGATTCTATGGATGTATTAAATCCATGGAACATAGATGTTCAATTGCTGAAGAGAATGCTGGACAGTTGGGATTCAATACAGAAAGAAGTAACTATGAAAGAGGGTAAGGATGAAAGGGAGGCAATCAGGATAAGCAAAGAAAAAGTAAGCGTAGGAGAAAGATTAAGTGATAGCATTCGGCAAACTCAAGAAGGAAAACAACAGTTTGAAGAGTTAGTGGACAGCAGCAACAACTTAAAACAAAAAGGAAAAGGGAAAAGTAAGTGGCAGGGTATCAACCGGTCCAAAGATGTGCTGGAAACAAATATTAAGGAATTATGGCAGTTGATGATGAAACAGTTCGTATGGAGGAGATTGATAGTAGCAAGAAGCATGATCAATCAGAGTATGAACCTAATTGAAAAGGAGAAGAAGATGAAATAGAGGATAGCATACATACAACAATAGCAATGGTGCAAGGCATTTGGACAGCTACAAACTAATGTTTGGGACCTTGAAGGTTTTTCTATCAACTTATGAACACACATTATCTAGAGATCATCAATATTTTCTACTTTGCGAGTCTGATGCAGGAGCATTCATCTTAAAAATGTTTTCTATCAACTTATGAACACACATTATCTAGAGATCATGAATATTTTCTACTTTGCAAGTCTGATGCAGGATCATGTATCTTAACAATATCATTATATTTTAGTATACATACGGGATCTTGTACTTTAACATAGTTGGTTTCCTAAGTATTGAATTGATGTAATTATTTAGGCTTTTGAGTGATTTTAATGAGAATAGGAATTAATTGAATATTGTGAGACATATTTGTAAATATTCTCAAACATAGGAGACTATGAGAGATTTAGGATAGTTGATAGATTGAGGGATTTGAGAATTAATTGTAAAACATAGATTAGGAGTTAGTTCATGATTTTAGGGATTGAAGAGGATCCTTAGAGATAAAGAAGAGATTCTAGGATGTCGTTGAGGAGTTTGTGGATCCAAAACAGGAATTGGTTTTAGAATCCCTTTGTATAAACGTAAGCCTAAAAGGCAAAATAATGGGAGATAGATTCGATAGGTTAGTTGGTTAGAGTGTGACTGTAAGCCTATGGGCAGATTAGAAATAGAGGCCATTGACATTATAAGATAAGGTCAAAGACAAGGAAATTGTATAACCGTGTGTTTATATATATATATACAGAGGATTAATTCAAAACTGTATAGATGTTTGATTCGAGTATGGCATGATGAATTATGAATGAATCAAAATTTTGTATAACATATGTATGCAGGCAGAGTTCGACTGAATACATAGTGAAAAAGAATGAGACAAAGGATTGTAATGGACCTTTGAAACCATTCGACGAACCCAGTAATGTTCTGCAGGGATTGTGTTAAATAAGATGCAAGCTATCACAAGAGTGGATTCGTGCAGTGGAATAGCGGAACAATGAAGAACCATGGAGTAACTTGAGTCATAGAGAAACATTGGAGAAATGGCGTAAAACCAATTGGAAAGAAGAATGAAAGAATGAAGTGTTAATGCACATGCATCGTTGGATCTATCGGATCAACGGATGAGATCAAGTCGCATGGAATGGAGTTATGAATATCACATCATAACTTATTAGGTGATATGATATGACCATATACTAAAAACTGATGTAGAATTGATTGGCCTTTAATAAGTTTGAATGTTAACTGAAAGCACGTAAATCAAGGAAAACTGCTTGAATTGATCACTTTACAACAACTGATAAACCAAGATGAAAAAAAGAAGTGAAAACAATGAAAACTCAAATATACCAGACAACAAGATTCATTACGGAGTTCGTCCCCGATGGACTACGTCTCTGGGTCCGCTTTCAAGACGGGCAACCATTTTTATTAGGAATGAGAAGAAGGTGTCAATTACAAAGTGAATTAGATAGATGGAACTTCCACATAGGAAATTTTGACCTCTGTCATCAAATAGCTCTCTTAACCAGCTTTCCAACACCACTTACAGTTTCCAAATCTGACTTTGGATGCTCACGAAACACTAAAAACAATATCGCCTCTATCCCTCTAGAACCTGCATACAAAAGCTGAAAACCACTCTCGTGTTCTTTATGGACAAAATTTAGCTTTTGAAGGCCTCCAGGTTCATCATAACTTCTTTGACTCAAATTGGGGTGAATAAGCTAACTTGAAGATTGAGTTGGTTTTATTTTGGCCACCTCAGGGGACACCTTAATGTTTATTAAGGTCCTCGAATTAATTGAAAACTAATTTAACTTATAAAAACCAAAAATAGACTTTTTCTATAGTGAAACCATTAGCTTCCAGGGTAAACAGGGCAGTGGTTGATGACTTTCCATGTGAACAGTTGCAGTGTAACTATTTGAGTCCACCTGCGATGTTTATCCTCGCAGTTTCAGCGAACCATGCGGCCTGATGGTTCATGTGATAGCTACCTCCGATGGTGCTGGTGGACTGTAAACTATTTCTGATGTAGTCACGGTCAATGCTAACCCCAACCGTTTTTTTGCAACACTCACGTGCTTAGGATAACGTTTCTGTGTGGTTTTCTAAGCCCAACGGTTAGGAACTGCTCACTGCTCAGTTACTCACATGAATCAGTTTTCCGACATAGTTTAACTAGCGGTTACTACTTATATATGTTTATCGTAATGTTTTTACAATGTAAAATATGTAAATTCCGAGAGGGTTAGAAACTTAGGTTATTTTTACCGTTAGGTTTGAATGCGATAGGTTTAGGGATTTAGGATTTATAACTTGCACTTAGGTTTAATGTAGTTTGAATATAGCATTAGGGTTTAGGTATTTGTAGGACATGGTTAGAATTTAGGGACATGTTTTAATCTTAGGAATAGGTTTAGGATTAAGTCATTAGGACTGAGCTATTGAATTTAGGGTTTTTGGTCTTGAATTAAAAAACCCTTTTTACATCATTCATCACAATGTGACATAATCCAATATGTGACAATAAACCCATGCAAATCATTGACTCTAGCTGTCTTTGCAATGACAGCCCGGATGATCAACCTATGCCACAGATGGCACTCTGACTACAGATCAAACCTCTATGATGGATGATACAGCTATGTCGACACCAACCCTGTTTGTCGAACGAAAAAGACATGTCATCGACCAAATACTGGGGAACTGTCAACGAAATCGAGTTGACAACCATGCACTAAACCATCTCTACTGAACACCATGAAAAACTACGAACATTACCTGAACAACCTGATCATAACCAACACTGTTGAAACTGAACTAAAGCGACGACAAAACTAAATGACACTTGAACACCTATACAATTTGAATCAATGGATCCTCCTGGATCATTCCTCTCCACTTGAAATCTTTTGGACCACAAAAGTTTGACTAATCAATTAGTCGATGAGGGTAGAACTCCCTCTCTTTCCACCTGGACCTAACGATGTACCAATACATTTGATCAATCACCTACATGTGATGACCCTGATGATGCTGATCATGATACCTTTTGATTCGGTGGCCTGTTTCTCCATCTGTAGTATGAACAACTTTCGACGATGGGAAAACAACCTGTTATCAACATGGCAATCGAATTATTTCCACGAAGAATCATGAGTTAGTGATTCAAAAATATCTTTGAAAACACTATTTGTAGAACTTTATTCGATACATCTGATGGGTATTAACAATCCACTTTCCTGTATAACTGAAATATTCAAAGAGTCCTTTGATTTTGACTTCATATTAATTACTTGACTTGATTTACTTTCCTGTTGACTGATTACTATGTTAACTTGTTGCACAAAACTCATCTAGTGGTGATGTAAAGACTACTACAACTTAGTTTGATTTTGAAAGTATCTAAGTAATTGTTGATTTACTTTAATCACTATTTCTTCGTCTATTAACTAATATCTCCATTGACTAACATTTTCACTTAATGCATTAGTTTTCAAATCATGACAAGGAAACTTTAGATCTACTTTTGAAAATGCTTTGTCATGAGAACTTATAAAGATCATCTCCACTTGAAAAGAGGCTTCATTACTTTTTAAACCATGAAATGATGATGTAATACCAAAGAAATGTAACACTAACTTTCTCCAATACTGACCTGCACACCTGAAATTTAAAATAAACATACCATCTGAAACAAGTCTATAATTAGACTCACATGTACCATTCCCTGCAATACCGTGTTGATGATGATAGCTTCAAGAATTTAGTTGAATGAATGAATTGAGATTCATTCTGTCTTTAAGAAGATTTTCATAGGACATTAAATGTATCTCATGTGGCTTATCCTTTTTATGAATAAGATTTCTTGGAAAGAATTAACCACCTTGACCAATTGATCTATGAAGTGAATCTCGCATCTCGAACAATGAACCTTATGTTGTTGCTCAATAAACATGAGTACATATTTACTTGAACTTATTAACTGCTTAACTTGATTTGTAACAATCAAATTCAAGTTTCATTTGACTTTATGTGCCCTAACAATAAATTCAACCCCGTCTTTCTTTAGGTGATATTTATGTTCTCTTCTGTAAAAAATTGCATCTCTATCATAAAGATAATGACTTCCTAAGACAACTCCACATATGTCTACTGGGACCACATCTAACTCCACTTCATCAATGTACTTAGATGTAACTACAAATTTTAACTAACACAGTTTTGTGACATGTATCTGACTTGATTTATTAATCCAACCTAATGGGTATGGTCTTGGATGATTTCGTGTCTCCAATCCTAATTGATTAACTATATGTTCAAATATTAAATTTTCTTGCGATCCACTGTCAAACATTGTGTCAATCTTTATATGCTTAGAAGTTATCCTTATGTGGAATATTTCAACACTTTTATCCTCATGTGGAGGATTTATGTTTGAGGAAGATACCTAATTTTTCAAACTTGGACCAGTATAAGAAGTTTTACTTGTCGTAACCATGGCAGTTATCCTCCTTTCATCACTTGAATCTGAGCCCAGATCTTGCTGCACTGGTGCAATGGCCTTCTTTTCATCCCTAGCCCTAAGGAACTTTTTGGGCTTAAGTGATGGATAAAGTTTCCAGCACTTCGATTCATCATGACCAATTATCTGGCAATGAGAACAAGTAGGTCTTCCCTTTTGAATGATCGCTGATTTCTTTCCCTTCAAAATGTTCTGCCCCTTAATGTCACTGGAATCTTTGATTTCCAACTCTTTGGATGACTAAGATGACAACTTGAATGGTCTGCCACCTAATTCAGTATGTATTTCCTGAACACACACCTCACCAAAATCATCAGGATTAAACATCAATAAAGTATGCTGCAAATATGAATGTCAACTACTGATGTATTTTAATAAAGTTTCACGTGTATCTAATGAAATACCAAGCTCCAATGCTTTCTTTCTGAACTCTTGAGTAAACTCTTGAGCACTCTACCCTTTACCTTTTCTCAGATGTTGCCAATCAATAATAGCTTGCTGCATGTATCCTAAAGGATAGAACTGTTTCCTAAGAACTTTCAAAAACTTAGACCATGAAGAGATGACTTTTCCTTTATGCTTGACATCTAGCTGAGTTTTACCTTCCAACCAGATTAAAGCTGTTCCTCCTATTATAAGTGTAGCTAACTGAATTTCTGAATGTGATAATGCACTTCTAACTGCTTTATCCAGTTATCTAAATTTTCAGGATTCATTTCACCATCATAAATAGGTAACTCAAATTTAACATCAAGTTTCAAAAGAGATGTTTTCTTAGGTTTCTTTTCCATTTCAGATTCTGCACTGGAAGAAGAAGAAGAAGAAGAAGAGGATGATGGAGATCATGGAGGTGAAGGTGGTTTATCATTCTTCCCTTTACCTTTGTCCTTCTTTGATGCCTTTGAAGAAGATGCATCTCTTGCCTTCTTGTCTTCATACAATTCTCCCAACATCTACTGCATAGTTAAGAATGCCTGTTGAAACTATTCCTCACTCATCTTAGTCTCAGTGTTTTCACCTGCATAAAGTCCTGACATGGTCGATTTCTGAATGACTCATCACTTTCCAATCTCTGGATCGATCTACTCAAGGATTCCTTCTCCTCATTGTGACTTAGACCTGGTTAGCATTCAATGGCACATTCTACAAATGAAACCTACTCTGATACAAAATTATATGATTTGATATGACCATATACTAAAAACGGATGTAGAACTTTGATGAGTTTGAATGTTAACTGAAAGCATGGAAATCGAGGAAAACTGCTTGAATTGATCACTTTACGACAGCTGATAAACCATGACTAAGATGAAAAACAGAAGTGAAAAGAGGGAAAACACAGGTATACCAGACAACAAGTTTGATTACGGAGTTCGTCTTCGATGGACTATGTCTCTAGGTTTGCTTTCAAGATGGGTGACCGTTTTTATTAGGAATGAGAAGAAAGTGTCGATTACACAATGAATTAGATAAACTAAACTTGCACACAGGAAATTCTAACCTTTGTCATCATATAGATCTCTGAACCAGATTTATAACACCACTTACTATTTCAAAATTCGACGTCGGATGCTCCTGAAACACTAAAAACAAAATCGCCTCTGTCCCTCCAGAACATGCATAAAAAAGCTGAAAACCACTCTCCCATTCTTCATGGGAAAAATCCACCTTTTAAAGGCCTCCAGGTTCATCAAAACATATTTGACTCAAATTGGGGTGAATAAGCTGACTTGAAGGTTTATTTGGTTTGATTTTAGCCACCTCAAGGGACACCTTAAGGTTTATTAAGGTCCTCAAATTAATTGAAAACCAATTTAATTTATAAAATCCCAAAATAGACTTTGGCTATAATGAAACTGATAACTATTAGGGTAAACTATGCGGAGTTTGATGACTTTCCATGTGAACAGCTATAGTGAAACTGTTTGCAGCCACCTGCGATGTTTATCCCCACAGTTTCGACTAACCATGCGGTGTGATGGTTCATGTGATAGCTACCTCCAATGGTGGTGGTGGACTGTCAATTGTTTATGACATAATCACGGTCAATGCTAACCCTGTCGGTTTGTTTGCAGTGCTCACATGCTCAGGCTACAACTTCTGCATGGTTTTCTAAGCTCGATGATTAGGAACTACTCGTCGCTCGTCTACTCACATCAATCCATTTTCTGACGCAGTTTAACTAACGTTTACTACTGATATATGTTTATTATAATGTTTTTACAATGTAAAATACGTAAAGGCTGAGAGGGTTAGAACCTTATGTTTTTCTTAGCATTAGGTTTGAATGCGATAGGTTTAGGGATATAGGATTTGTAACTTGCACTTAGGTTTAATGTAGTTTGAATATAGCATTAGGGTTTAGGTATTTGTAGAACATGGTTAGGATTTAGGCATAGGTTTTAATCTTAGGAATAGGTTTAAGATTAAGTCATTAGGAATGACATGTTGAATTTAGGGTTTTCAGTCTAGAATTAAAAAACAAAATTGACATCTTTCGTCACAATGTGACATAAACCCATATGTGACAATAAATCCATGCACATTGTCAACTCCAGCTGTCTTTGCAATGACAATCCAGATGATGAACCTATGCCACAGACGACACTCTGACGACATATCAAACCTATGTGATGGATGATACAACTATGTCAACACCAACCCTGTTTGTCGAACGAAAAAACACATGTCGTCGACTAAACCTTGGGGAACTTTTGACAAACTTGATTCGACAACATGCGCTAAACCATCTCTGCTAAATGCCATGAAAAACTACAAACACTACCTGAACAACCTAATCATAACCAACATTGTCGAAACTAAACTGAAGCAACAACGACACTGAACGACACTTGAACAACTCTACAATTTGAATCAATGGATCCTCCTGAATCATTCCTCTCCACTTAAAAGATTTTGGACCAAAAAATTTTGACTAATCAATTATTTGATGACGGTAGAACTCCCTCTCTTTCCACCTTTACCTAACGATGTCCCAATACATTTGATCAATCGCTTGCATGTGATGACCTTGATGATGCTGACCATGATACCTTTTGATTCAGTGACTTATTGCTTCCATCTACAGTATGAAAAACTTGCGAATATGGGCAAACAATCTCTTATCAACATGGAAATTGAATTTTTTCCATGAGGAATCATGAGTTAGTGATTCGAAAACATATTTGAAAACAATATTTGTAGAACTTTGTTCAATACATCTGATGGGTATTAACAATCTACATTCCAGAATAACTTAAATATTCAAAGACTCCTTTGATTTTGACATCATATCAATTACTTGAACTGATTTACTTTCCCGTTGACTGATTACTAAGTGAACTTGTTGCACAAAACTCATCGAGTTGTGACGTCAAGACTGCTGCAACTTAGTTTGATTTTGAAAGTATCTAAGTAATTGTTGATTTACTTGAATCAATATTGCTTTGTCTATTAACTGATATCTCCATTTGACTAATATTTTCACTTAATGCATTAGTTTTCAAATCATGATAAGGAAACCTTAGACCTGCTTTCGAAAATGCTTTGTTATGAAAACTTATAGACTTCCTCTCCACTTGAAAAGAGGCTTCATTACTTTTTAAAGCATGAAATGATGATGCAATACCAAAGAAATGTAACACTGACTTTCTCCAATACTGACCTACACCCCTGAAACTGAAAATAAACATACCATCTGAAACAAGTCTTTGATTAGACTCACATGTATCATTCCCTGCAATACATTGCTGATGATGGTAGCTTCTAGTATTTAGTTGAATGAATCAATTGAGATTCATTCTATCTTTAAGAAGATGTTCATAGGAAATTAAATGTATCTCATGTTTCTTATCATGTTTATGAATAAGATTTCTTGTAAAATAGTTAACCACCTTGACCAATTGATCTATAAACTAAATCTCACATCCCAAACAATGAACCTTATGTTGTTCCTTAATAAACATGAGTAAATATTTACTTGAACTTATTAAGTACTTAACTTGATTTGTAACAATTAAATTCAAGTTTGATTTGACTTTATGTGCCCTAACAATAAATTCAACTCCGACTTTCTTTAGGTGATATTTATGTTGTCTTCTGTAAAACACTGCATCTCTATCATAAAGATAAGGACTTCCTAAGATAACTCCACATATGTCTACTGGGACCACATCTAACTCCACTTCATCAATGTACTTAGATGTAATTTCAACTTTAACCAACACTTCTTTATGACATGTATATAAGTTGATTTATTAATCCAACCTAATGGGTATGGTCTTGGATGATTCAGTGTCTCCAATCCCAATTGATTAACTATATGTTCAGATATTAAATTTTCTTGTGATCCACTATCAAACATTGTGTCAATATTTGTATGCTTAGAAGTTATCCTTATGTGGAAGAATTCAACTCTTTTATCCTCATGTGGAGGATTTATGTTTGAAGAAGATACATTAGTTTTTGAACTTGAACTAATATCAGAAGTTTTACTTGTCATAACCATGGCAGTTATCCTCCTTTCATAACCTGAATTTGAACCCAGATCTTGCTGGAATGCTGCAATGGCCTTATTTTCATCCCTCGCCTTAAGGAAATTTTTGGGCTTAAGTGCTGGATGAAGTTTTGAGCACTTCGATTCATCATGACCGATTCTTGGTAATGAGAACAAGTAGGCCTTCCCTTTTAAACAATCGCTAATTTCTTTCTCTTCGAAATGTTCTTCCCCTTACTATCACTGGAATCTCCGGTTTCCAAATCTTTGGATGACTGAGATGACAACTTGAATGTTCTACCACCTGATTCAATATGTATGGCTTGAAAACACACTTCATTAAAATCATTAGGATTAAACATCAATAAAGTATGTTGCAAATATGAATGTAAACTGCCGATGTATTTTAACAATGTTTCACGTGTATCCAATGAAATACCAAGTGCCAATGCTTTCTTTCTGAACTCCTGAGTAAACTCCTAAACACTCCGCCCTTTAACTTGCCTCAAATGCTTCCAATCAATAACAGCTTGCTGCATGTATCCTAAAGGATAGAACTGTTTCCTAAGATCTTTAAATAACTTAGACGATGAAGAGATGACTTTTCCTTTACGCTTGATATCTAGCTGAGTTTTACTTTCCCACTAGATTAAAGCTATTCCTCCCATTCTAAGTGTACCTATCTAAATTTTAGTTTTATCTTTAGAAATGTTCTGAATTTGACAATACACTTCTAACTGCTTTATACCGTTATCTAACTTTTAAGGATTCATTTTGCCATCATAAACATGTAACTCAAATTTAACATCAAGTTTCAAAAGAGATGTTTTCTTAGGTTTCTTTTATGTTTTAGATTATGCACTGGAAGAATAAGAATAAGAATAGGATGATGGAGATGATGGAGGTGAAGGTGGTTTATCATTCTTCACTTTACCTTTGTCCTTCTTCAATGCCTTTGAAGAAGAAGCTTCATCTCTCACCTTCTTGTCTTTGTACGATTCTCGCAACATCTGCTTCATAGTTAATAACGCCTGTTGAAATTGTTCCTCACTCATATTATTCTCAGTGTTTTCACCTGCATTAGGTCCTGACATGGTCGATTTCTGAACGACTTGTCTCTTTCCAATCTTTGGATCAATCTGCTCAAGGATTCCTTCTCCTCGTTGCGACTTAGACTTGGTTAACATTCAATGGCACATTCTACCAATGAAACCTGCTCTGATACCAAATTATATGATCTTATATGACCATATACTAAAAATTGATGTAGAATTCATTAGCGTTTAATGAGTTTGAATGTTAATTGAAAGTATGGAAATCGAGGAAAACTGCTTGTATTGATTACTTTATGATAGTTGATAAACCATGATTAAGATGTAAAACAAAAGTGAAAGTAGCAAAAACTCAGATATACCAGACAACAAGATTGATTACAGAGTTTTTCCTTGATGGACTACCTCTCCCGGTCCACTTTCAAGATGGGTGACTGTTTTTATTAGGAATGAGAAGAAGGTGTCGATTACATAGTGAATTAGATAGATTGGACTTGCACATAGGAAATTATAACCTCTGTCATTAGATGGGTCTCTGAACAATATTTCCAATGCCGCTTATGGTTTCTAAATCTAACTCTGGATGTTCCCGAAACATTAAAAACTAAATCACCTCTATCCCTCCAAAACCTATATACAAAATCTAAAAACCACTCTCCCATTCTTCATAGACAAAATCTGCCTTTTAAAGGCCTCCAGGTTCATCAAAACTTCTTTGAATCAAATTGGGGTGAATAAGCTAACTTGAAGGTTGAGTTGGTTTGATTTTTGCCACCTTAGGGGACGCCTTAAGGTTTATTAAGGTCCTCGAATTAATTGAAAACCAATTTAATTTATAAAAACCCAAAATAGACTTTGGCTATAATGAAACCGTTAGCTATAAAGGTAAATCGAGTGGAGTTTGATGACTTTCCATGTGAACAGTTGCAGTGTAATTTTTGTGGCCACCAGCGATGTGTATCCCCACAGTTTCAGCTAATTGTGTGGCCTGATGGTTCATGTGACAACTGCCTCCTACGGTGGCAGTGGACTGCCAACTATTTCTGGCGTAGTCACGATCAATGCTAACCCCAACAGTTTGTTTGCATCGCTCACATGCTCAGGTTATAGATTCTATGTGGCCTTTTAAGCTCGATGGTTAGGAACTGCTCATCGCTCTGCTGCTCACATGAATCCATTTTTCGATGCGGTTTAACTAGCAGTTACTGATGATATATGTTTATTGTAATGTTCTTACAATGTAAAATATGTAAAGGTCGAGAGGGTTAGAACCTTAGTTTTTTTTTAGCATTAGGTTTGAATGCGATAGGTTTAGGGAATTAGGATTTATACTTGCAGTTAGGTTTAATGTAGTTTGAATATAGCATTAGGGTTTAGGTATTTGTAGAACATGGTTAGGATTTAGGAATAGGTTTTAATCTTAGGAATAGGTTTAGGATTAATTCATTAGGTCTAGAATTGAAAAACCATTTTTACATTATCGCAATGTGACATAAACCCATATGCGACGATAAGCGCATGCACATCATCGAATCAAGCTGTCTTTGCAATGACAACTGCGGCGATGAACCTATGCCATGGACGATAGCCTGATGACATATCAAACCTCTACGATGGATGATACAACTATGTCGACACCAACCCTGTTTTTCAAATGGAAAAACACATGTCATTGACCAAGCCCTGGGGAACTATCGACGAAATCAAGTCAACAACTAGGTGCTAAACCATCTCCACTGAACGCCATGAGAAACTACAAACATTACCTGAACAACCTGATCATAACCAACATTGTCAAAACTGAACTCAAGCGATGACGACGCTAAACAACACTTGAAGACCTGTACAATTTGAATCAACAGATCCTCTTGGATCATCAAGTAAGTGAATGAATCGGCCTTAAGGGAATTGCAATTGCGATATGCGAGATCATCGATGATCATTTGATCGAGTGATTGGATCAACGGTGGAGGATCATTGTGGAATCCCACGTCATAATAGTCCAATGGTGAGGTATTTAACCTTGGCCACAAGTGATTGTGTTATGCGATTACGATGTCCGATGCGATTGGAGGTTTGATCACATCACAGATATTCCATGGTAATGTACCGGCCTTAACCAATGTGATATGCAATGTGGAGTGAGCCGATAAATAATGTGGTATGTGATGTTAAACGGGCCGAAAGGATTTGCGATGTGCGATAGTAGAGTGGAACCGAGGAAGTGATAAATGCAATTTATATTATATTGAAGTTCGGAGGGTTATTGCATATCAGATGAGAAGGAGGAATGTGTTAGTGTGACCCGTCAAGAATTTCGATTTCGATTGCGATAAGGGAGCATTGAGTAATGTGCGAAGGCTGAGGAAATGCGATAAAAGGTATGGTTTATGTATGTTGTGAATATTTCTATTTTATGAGATTTATAATAGAAATAAAAGTGATAGAAGGATTTATGGGTCAAGACCGTTTATGACCAAAGCTAAGTGTGGGGGTTTAGTTATATGTGTGGAAATAAGGTTAAGAAGGTTTAGTGTGCGGGAATAAAGACATATGAAAGGTTTACGAAGATGTATAAAGAGCACTGATAGAAAGGATTAATCAAGACTTAATGAGGTAGAGTGTAGAGTCCCAATGAAGGATTTGAATGAGTTTGACTCTGTTAATTTATGAAATCATTCTGCATAAGACTTAAGTAAGGGCCCTTAAACCATTATGCATTAAGAAGTGAAGATTTGACTCGGCAAGAGTTAAAATTCTTGCGGAAAAATAGATGTGTGCATTTTACATGCATCCTGTGGGTATACGCGAGTTTTCCCACATCATCCTTTCATTGAAACAAGAGTGATAAGGGCTCTTTTTGTACCTGGGAGATGAGAAATGAGTATGAATGAATGAGGATTTTTTGTTATTTATATATGAGAATTGAACTCTTCTATTTCATATGGATATTCATTTCGAGACCCATCTAAGTGATCCTCTTTGTCCAGGTAATTCAAAGAGCTAACCTCATTTCCATCCCATCGAACTACCAAAATAATGTTTTCTTGTGAACATTGTGGAGCCCAAAATATTCAAAGATCAATTGAATTACTTTTAAGATTTTAAACTAGATGCGAATTTCCCAAATGCAGAAGCCAACATTGTGACAACAAGCATATGTGACCATGAAAGCTTATTTTGGGTGATAAATATGCACATATGTTTGATCTACCCTATGTGCTTTTATAATTTTAGCATTTTGGAGTGTTGAATGATCCTGTTTGTGGAAGGAAGAGGTCCTAAAATCATATTATGTCCTCTGAATGTCACATTGAAAGCATAAATAGACTTAATCCTGGTGTTCTTTCCATGATCAAATAGATTGGCCAAATCTCATCTAACTTAATGAAAACTTTCATAGAACGCACACTATTAGAATGACGTTCATCTCAGGAAAATGGTGCCTTACAGAATTGATTCAAGTTAAAATTTTCTCCAAATTTTTCCGACATGTTATGTTTGCCATAGAATTCTATTGTTAAAATGTGCACAAGGAAGAAAATAACATAAAATTTATCTTTTTTAGCCCAGGTATGAGCCCCTCTCCATTAATCATCTTAGCATGATTCTCTGTATACAATTCACACAACAAAAACTTCATGTATTCACATTTATTAGCTATATTTGACTTTGCATGCATGAGAAGTACAAGAAAGCTAATGGAAAAGTTATTAAAATCCATAGTGTTATGATGATCTGACCTTTTTTAGGCTTCCACTTTTGTTTTTAAACTAAGAAACTTTATTTTGAAAAATATACGATATTATAATATTAGGTGTATGTAATCATAATTATATAATAAACATAAGTAGGCTATAAAAGTGATTCATGATTCCAGGACATCACAGCGAGAATCATTAAATCATCATGGGTCATAAATTTTGTATTGATTTTTAATGCAACTCTTGGTTGAGGAGAGGAGTAGGTCAATTTCTTGGGGGTAAATTGAATGAATTTTATTATATTAAGGTTCTTGAATTTGATTATGAATATTTTAGATGTGCGCAGGAACTTTATTACATTTGAATGTTTATAATCGAATATACATAATGATTAAATCATATTGAAATTTTCTACCTCATTTGATCCATTATCATGTGAATTGAAGGAAATACTTGCAGTTGTTTGGTATATACCAATTCCATAACAATTTCCAAAAGTAGTAGGCAAATTTATTGTTTTGGCTATAGATGATTTTTGGAGAATCAAATACTTAGAAGTCCCAAGAATTATCAATCAATTGAGAATATGGATTGGTGAAGATAAATGTTTTGTAGGTTTTGTTTCAATTTTTTGTTTGTTTTCGTATGCTCTTCACCTTTGTCAGCATGTAGAAACATTTAGAAGACTCTAGAAACCATGAGATTCCATATGCAAGCTCACTACCCATTAGAAGCCCTACATTGTGCATATGCAAAGATAAGCAATATTTTTTGTTAGATACTCTGTATATGACCCCAATAATGTGGCCCTTTCATTTCCTATGAGCTGTAAATTGGCGATAGAGAGAATGCCAAAAAAAATTCAACCTATTGCAAAGAGTTTAAGAATGACAACAACGTCGATATATTCTCCTCTAGCCAGCAATAAGAAAGTAGTGATATGATCTTAGCATAGAGCTTTCGGGTTGGAGAGGAGGAAAAACACATGAAACTAGGGTTTGCAGCGTTAGGCACCATGGAAGGGCGAGAAGGGGGGATTTCCACTCCCTCCTACAATCATGTTGTATCAAATCGCTTCAAAAAGCCCATGGAAGCGGAATCCGGGGATACAAAAAGAGGAAGACAGGAAAACAGCAGAGCATAGAGGCAGGTAGAAACACAGGAGGAAGGCAGAAGAGAGAAGCGTATAGGAGTAGATAGTCAGAAAGATGACCCCAGCAGTCAGAGAGGACCATGTAAACCTAAGGCATCCATCACACCCCGTGTGGTGTTAAGTGATCCAGCGCTATAAGCGCATCGGGAGCACATGGAAACTTATGCAGTGATATGTAAATTCATGGGGTTTTGGCCAATGGAGAAAGCCCTACACATATGGATAAATAACCGTTGGAAACCTAAGGGAGAAATAGATCTACATCTTGGATCCAAGGGTTTCTTCACAGTTGTTTTTACAAACCTTGTGGATAAAGACATGGTGTTTGAAGGAGGACCTTACTTCTATGCGGCTACAGGCCTCTACATGAGGCCATGGGTTATGAACTTTGTTCCGGAGCATGAAACATTTACTTTGGTGTCGGTATGGGTGAGACTATTTTCCCTACCTCTAGATAACTAGCTGCCAGAATCATTAAAAGCCATAGGTAATAAACTAGGGCACTTTTTAAAAATATCAGAGGCCACTCTGTGCAAAAAATATACCTCCTTTACTAGAATATATGTGAAAATGGACCTTTCTGGGGCTTTGCCGAATGAAATAATTCTAGAAGTATATGATGAAGAATGGGTACAGGCGGTCGACTATGAGCATGTACCCTCCAGATGTCTCAAATGCCATGAACATGGGCACCTTTTCAGAGACTGCCCATTAAGCAAAATGAAGACCAATGTCAAAGTAGCCCCAGGTAAAGAGATTGAAAGCCTTATCAAGGTTGGGGGTAGTGGAAAAGGAGGAAGGAAAAACCCAAAAAAAATCTATGAGGAAAAACAACCTAGTCATAATAGGTTCAAGATATTAGAAGAAGAAGAGGGGGATGAAAGAACGAATAAATAATGAAGGACAATCTTGTAAAGAGGAAAAGGATGACAACATGGAGGATAGACCTAATACAAGCAAGAAAAGGGAGGATCCGCTAGACATTATGGAACTAGATAGGGACTAAGAGATGACCCCAAGTGAAGTGGGAACAGAGGATCATGAACTGTAGGAC
The DNA here is from genome assembly GCA_031772625.1 of Pinus tabuliformis. Lineage (NCBI taxonomy): Eukaryota > Viridiplantae > Streptophyta > Pinopsida > Pinales > Pinaceae > Pinus > Pinus tabuliformis. The sequence goes on from CM062808.1 coordinate 191,377,869, forward strand.
ATACTGGAAAGGGAGCATCTCGATCTAGAAAAGTTCCTAGAGGAAGGAACAACCAAAGGAGTGGATTCACTACCTCAAGATGAATTTAACAAAGTACAATAGCTCTTCCTTTGGAGAATGTAGAAAAAAGGTGCAGGGGTCAAAATAAACTATGATAGTCAGGATAATGGATGGGTTAAAACTATGGAGACAAGAGGGGGACAAGCTCCCAAAAACCTAGGAAGGAAAAGGGGAAGGAAAAAATAGAATGAGGTGCTGATTGAATGTGGAAAACTCATGATCAACGCAGGTAAGATGAAATACCTCACTAGTTACTCATTTACAAATCTTTCTTAATGAAGCTTACAACATGGAATATTAGGGGCCTAGGAAGCAAAAGGAAACAAAGAAATCTTAGCAATAGAATGAAAGAAGAAAAACCAAATATGGTATTTATCCAGGAAACAAAATGTTCAATAGAAAAAATAAGAGAAATACACAGCAAATGGCTGAATAAATATGAATATCTAGAAGTTAAAGTAGACAAAATAGCAAGAGGAATTCTCACACTTTGGAACCCTCAGAAACTAGGAATCCTAGATGTTGAATCATCTAGGAACTATCTATCAGTGGTTATACAACCTTTAGGGGACAAGGAAGTTTATTTGATCACAAATGTTTATTGTCCACAAAAGCCTAAAGACAAACTTGGGCTTCTTACCTCACTGTAGGAATTAAGAGATAGACATCCACGCATCCCCTAGATATTGGGAGGGGGACTTTAATATGATCAGGTCCCTATTCGAAAAAAATGGTGGAACCAAATCACTAGGCAGAGATTCCATAGCATTTCAGAATTTTATAAACAACATGAGGCTAGTAGACATAGAGACAAGTAATGGTATCTTCGCCTGGAATAATAAAAGGGGAGGAGACTCCTAAGAAGGCCTCAAAACTAGATAGATTTATTATCTTGGAGGACCTTATCCTTACAGGCCTTGACTTGTCAGCTATGATACTCCCTTTTTGTGGCTCGGATCACTAGCCTATTCAACTTGAAGTGTCCTTTATAGGAACTCCAAGAAACAGACCTTTCAGGTTTGAAAACATACAGCTTAACCATCCTGACTTTATTAGCAATATCGAAAAATGGTGGACAAAGGATAAGCAAGTTAAGCGCACTAAAATGTTCCCCCTGCATAGAATATTGAAACACATCAAACACAGGCTTAAATATTGGAATAAGAATGAGTTTGGAAACATTTTTGAAGCCAAAGAAGTTGTTGAATGGAAGCTACAAGGAATTAACCAGATCCTCATCACAGGCTTCAATGAGGAAAGAAAGGAACAAGCTGACTATCATTAACAGGAATGGCAATGATTATGCAAGCAAGAGGAGATATTCTAGAAACAGAAATCAAGGGTAAAATGGTTGAAAGAAGGAGAAAGGAATACAAGGATTTTTCACAAATATACCATGGATCACAGGTCCCATAGCAGGATTTTAAAAATCGAAGATTCTCAAGGAAATCAACTGAATACTCACAAATAAATGGAACCTGCTCTAGTTCAACATTTCCAAGGCATAGCTGAGGAACCTCTCATCGACAGATCACAATTCATCAATGACTTTACAAACCATATTCCTAAGCTTGTGACAAGAGAAGACAATTATAATCTAAATAGGCCAGTGAATGAAGAGGAGGTCAAAAAAGTCATCAAAGAGATCCAAAATGGGAAAGCGCCAGGTCCAGATGGTTTTAATGTTGAATTCTTTAAAGCATGTTGGGAAATATTCAAGCACGATATCCTCAATGTGGTGGAGGACTCAAGGAAAAACAAAACTATTTTGAAGGCGCTCAATACCTCTTTATATCCTTGATTCCAAAGGAGGATAATGCTATGACACCAGACAGATTTAGTCCAATAGAATTATGCAATGTGGTGTACAAAATTATTTCCAAAATAATTGCCAACAGGATTAAACCATATCTTCCAACTCTCGTGTCTGAGGAGCAAACTGGATATGTGAAAGGCAGGCAAATTCTCAACAACACCATTCAAGCTTACAAGCTAGTTCACTCACTTAAGAGAAATAGGTAGGCATGAATGATTATGCAACTTGACCAAGAAAAGGCTTATGATAAGCTAAGTTGGGCTTACATCAGAAAATTTCTTATATCATATGGCTTTGATCATAACTGGGTAAGATGGCTAATGGCCCTTGTAACTACCTCCATTTCTTCAATCTTGTTAAATGGTTCACCATCCAAAACCTTTAAACCTTCAAGAGGAATTAGACAAGGAGATCCACTCTCACCCTTCCTCTTTATTCTCATGATGGAAGGGCTAGGAAATGCTATTAAATCTACCAAAGCAGAAGGAAAAATCTAGGGTCTCAAACTCACCACGCATGGAGATGCTTTGACCCATCAAGAGTTTGTGGACGATACCATGCTGTAGGGTACACCCACAGTTAGGGAAGCTCTAGCCTACAAACAAATCCTGAAAGACTTTGCAATGGCTGTGGGTACAGAGGTAAGCCTTACAAAATCAAAGATTTTCTTTTTTAATACTAGCATTTCTATTGAGAGAAATATATGTAGAATTCTAGGCTTGCAAAGAGATATGCTACCCTCCAAATACTTGGGAGTACCGCTAAAAGACAAACCTCTGAGGAAGATAGTTTGGGAGCCTGTGACTAATAAGCTCCAGGAAAAAATCCAGAAATGAACAAATAGGTCTTTGAATTTAGCAGGACGACTAGTGCTCACAAAATCTGTCCTACAAACTGTCCCCATCCTTATGTTTTCAACCCTTCCAGCTCCTAAAGGAGTCATGCAACAATGCAGAAATATCCAAAAAGATTTTCTTTGGGGAAAAGGGGAAGAGAAAAAAAATGGGCCTTGGTAGCCAGGGAAAAGATTTCTAAACCTAAGACACATGGAGGTTTGGGACTTGATGACCTTGAAATGCTAAACAAAGTTTTGGGGGAAACATTATGGTGGACATGGCTAAAATATTCGACTTCCCCTTGGGCCAAAATTTGGAAATAGAAATATGTAAACAATTGGCGAGAAACGGATCATATTAGAGTGTCTGGGCTCATCAAAGGCTCCCACATTTGGAACAAAGCTTGGGAGAATAGAGCAATTGTTCAGAAACACAGTTTCTGGGAAATCAACGATAGAAACCTCGCTTGGTTTTGGGAAGATAATTGGAAACAAGAACCTAAACTGTTAAGAGAAAAATTTTCAAATCTCAAGAATGATACTAACAACAAAGGGTTACTTAGAGTAAATGACTTCTGGGATCACAAAAGAAGTGAAGGAAAATGGAGAATATGGAAGGACTTGGTACACAGTGATGATTCCCAGTTAAAGCACAGGCATAAGCTTTAATAGCCATCCTGGAATAGAGAAAGATTCTAACATCAGCAGATTCAGATCAGCTGAGATGGGGAAAAAACAATGAAGGCACCTTTAACCTCAAAGAGGCCAAGAACATAGCCCTTGGGCTTGACTTTCCAAACCCTTATTGGGTATGGAAGAACCTATGGCAGAACCAAAGCTGGATGAAAATCAAATTGTTGACGTGGTTAGTGCAGCAAAAAAAAAATTAACCTAGGAAAACCTTAGGAAAAGAGGGGTATCTGGTCCATCTAGATGCCAACTATGTGAATTACAAGAAGAAACTATGGATCACCTACTCAACCTCTACCCATTCACATCCACCTTGTGGGATTGGATAGCTTCAATATTCACACAAACAGACAGGGACAGGGGCAGCAATACCATCGCTTTGAATAAGTGGAGGAAAAATTTCTATGATAATGAAATATTCAACAAAGCTTGGGCTTTAGCTCCAGACTTTCTAATCTAGGATTTCAGGAAAGAACGCAACAACAAAATATTCAAGAATAGGAAAGGTTCTTCCCAAAGAATCATGTCTCAGATTTTAAGACAACTCAATGAGACAGTAGGAACCCTCATTAAAACCCCCCCTAAGGACCAACCTAAAGATACAGATGTGAAGATACTACTATATTTGGGTCTTTAGGGGCTTGTCCCACAGGGAAAAAACAAGAATGCAAGTCATATAATAGCTGATAAGGATACTTGGCAACCTCCCCCTCACGGTTTCATGAAATGTAATATAGATGTGGCCTGAAAAGGAAACACGGGCATGGTTGGGTATGGAGGAGTGATAAGAGATGAAAAGGGTTTCATAAAAACCATCTTTCATAGTTGTTTGGGGAAAGCCACCAATAATATGGCAGAGCTCATGTCCCTTTAGCAATTATTAGAAATCTTGAGGGACTTAAACCTTCATAATTCCATAATTGAAGCTGATTCTGAATTGATTTTTAATTCGGTCAAGAAAATTTGCTATGGCTCAGCTCCAGACAAAGCATCAAGACATTGGCAGCTTCGGCAAGTTTATCAATGGATTCAATCCCACTTGCAGAACATGAGAATGCTTAGTTTCACTCATGTGCGCCAAACAATCAAGAAATTAGCAGATACCCTAGCTAATGAAGCGTACTCTATGCTAAAAGCAACAAAAAATATGAATGGATAGAGATCCCCTAAGGTAGATTGATGGAAGAGTGTCTTAGACAAGCAAACATGGACAGGGAGTTCTATCAGAGCAAGGGAAACTAGCAGGTTGTAGACTAATGGAAATAGAGGAATTTTGGTTTATACAGGATGTTCGGTCTTTGAGCGGGAATATGTACCCAGAACTCTACAAACCAAAGGTTCTCGAGCGGGTTTCATTATATAGAAAAAGTCTTTACATGAATATGAAATACACTAAAGATCACCTTTTTATAAGCTATGCAGGGAGCTTTGTTAATGAGTAGGTAGAGAGGTGAAATAGAGGCAATCTTATGAATATTGCATGGAAATAGCATGGTGGTTACAATGCCAAATGGACCTGAAATTAACTTTAACAGTGGCTTTATTAGGCTTCAGGTCCGAAACCATTGTTAAACACCGAGAAAGTTACTCTGCTTGGTTGGGATCACCTGCATCCGGTGGATTTCGGGCTAATTACATGCATGAGGGTTATCATCCACTTGGACCCAAAATTTTTATATTGTTGTCTCTATATTCTTATCGGGTCCGATACAATGATTAAAGGGTTTGCATGTTAGCTTTCCGAAATTGATTCTCGACTGTTAGATCTGTGATGGTAGATCACATGGTCTTGGTGATAGATTCAATTTTGGAGATGAAGAAGTAATGTTTTGTTGGCCCTAGGCCCAGATTGTTGGCCTTTGGCTCGGTTTCCAAGGCTATGTGTGGCTCGATAAAGTTATGGACCACATCTCCTTTGGTTTTTTTTACATTATGTAATGTGTTTTTATAATATAGTAGAATAGAAGGACCGAGGGTCAATTCAGCAAAGAAAAAGAAGGTAGTTATATCTTGTGGTTAAACAAACCATTGATGTCAATCAGTGCTTCTCTGTGCCATCCTCAAGTCTAAGGAGACTAGTAGTGGGTGGAAAGTCCAACTTGGAGTCCAAATTTTTCTTGGCATATCTAATGCAATAAAAACACATAAATGATTGAAGAAGTTGGAAATATAAAGATAGATAAATTATTGAATGTGGTTGGAGGTGGCCATGGGTGGAATGAAGCAATGGAGTCACGCTCTATTCTTTGTTGTCTTTTTTTATGAAAGTGAAAATAATAGTTGGATGAGTTGGAAATACGAAACACAGAGATGGGAAAAGTTACTAAGTGATGATTTGGAATGAATAAATAGATAAATATTGGTTTTCTCAACACCAAACATAAAGAGCCACATGGTGGGAATCAATTGGTTATTATTAGGAAAATAGAAGAGAGAACAAAGAGCAATTACACAGAATACAAATATCACTTCATACTTTTATTGATCACAATAGGTACAACTATATAAGACACCAATTACTAACTTCGACACAAATAGATCACCATTACAACTCATACATTTCAACTCACACATTGGAAACAACTACTTCTAGAATGACTCCTCGCAACTCCTAATGACAACTACACATGACATGGAAGCATTACTTCCAACACCCTCCCTTAATGCTTACATGGAAAACATATTACAACAATAAATAAATATGTGTCTGACTCATCTTCATCAGCACTGACATCCGCCCTTGAATCTCGCAAACACTGCGCTTTCACCACCACATCTTCGAGCTATCACTTGACCTCCATTTAAAATGTAACCGCCTCTTACCATCGTTGATGAACTTTGCAGGATCAACAACATTGAGAACTCAGCTCGTTGGGGCTTCTGCGATAAGAGCCATCAAGTAATGAGCCATCCTATGGACCAACCACCATCTGTCAGATATTTCGATTTCAACTATCCGTCAGTTGATAGGATGGAGGTCTGGATACTAAATATGCTCAAGAGTTTATCAAACAACTTGACCTTACAAGAATTGGTACTTCGGACACCGGGGCTTCCTGTTTAAGAACCACCAACCATATTTATAACCAATAAAGACACACAAGAATTGGTATTTGATGCAGGAGAATCTAGCTCAAGAATTTCATTATATTCTTGTTAACTTAGGGGGTCTTGTGTTTTCAAGGAAGTTAGATTCGTATGTATCAAATTAATGTAATTATTAATGTTTTGAGTGATTTGGAATAGGAATTAATTAAATGTTGAGAGGATTTTGTAAATGTTCTCGAATGTTGGAGAACATGAGAGAGTTAGGACAGTTGAGAGTTCATAGGGATTGATAGGTTTGGAAATTAATTGTAAAATCTCAGATTAGGAATTAGTTGATGATTTTGTGGATTAGAGGGGATCCTTCGAGATAAAGAAGAGATTTAGGATTTTGTTGAGAAGGTTATGGATCTAAAGCAGGAAATGGGTTACATAACATTGTGTATAAATGTAAGCCTAAAAGGCATAGAAGATAGTTAGTTAGTTAGAGATTTTAAAGTTCAAAGATTAGATAGGGTTTGATTGTAAGCCTACAGGGAGGAAGGAAAAAGGCCACTAATTAGAAAATCAAGTCAGAGAGAGAGAGACTCATTATGTAATTATTTGTTTATATATACACAAAGATTTTAATTCTAAATTGTGCAAGTGTGGATTGAGTAATTCAATTATAAATTGTGTGTGGAGTAGAATAAATCTGCGTAACATAGGTTTGCAGGTGTGCAAAACCAGAGACAAAGTACAAAGAAGTGTGTTACAGGGTTGCACACAGATGGTATTGGAGAAAACCTTTAATGTTACAGTGAAGGTATAACTGCAAGGTTTCCTAAAACCTAAGGATTTACGAAGGAAGCGTAAAGGTGTGAAGGAATGAAGTAACTGTGCTAAATATCGGGATGAGAACAATTGAAGACCATAAGGCGAGAATAAATACACAGATAGAGAAGCCGAGAGGACTATTACACCATGAGATGCAAAAGAATGTAACAATGAAGCACAGTCATTGGATCAGTCAGATCAACGAACGAGAATGAGGGAGATAGACAGCTAGGACTAAGTCACACCAATTAAAGTCAAGAAATGAAGAGATCTGATTAAGCCACGTGTTAGCAGAATAGAGGAGTAGTATTCATAAGTGGTAAGCAGTATGTCGTGCACTTATAAAATGGTAAACGGTATTCCTCAATTTCACACGATTAACCTTAGCGAATGACACATAGCAGAAGAAAACCACTTTTCTCGTGCGATATCGACCTGATAACGATCATGCTAGAATCTGCGTGAGCTTGTGTGACAGTCGTTCGATTGGACGGGATTGATTGTCGGTGTAGATCGGCCAAGCTAATTGGTGAACAGGTGAGGTGATATCCGTTGGATCAGAAGGAACAAATCAATGATGCGGATTGAAGCGCCTGACAAAAGGAAAAGTCAAAGAAGGACCGACATTGATTGGTCAAGTAAGTGGGACCCTCAGGGGGAAAAGCTACGTACAAAATTTAAGTCATGTGCAGTTGATTTCTGCTAGGAAGGTCTTACTAAACAAGAATATTTAAAATTCCTAGGACATGTATATGACATGCATTTTATATGCATACTGTGGTTATGTGCGACTTAGGCTGCATCATTTGGTATCAGAGCGGAATGTTCTTTGAAATTGAGTAACAAACGCATAAATTGTTTTCCTCATTTACAAAGAGATTGATAGTTCCAACAATGAATTAAGTCAATGGCAGAAAGGATGATCATAGTAAAGAAGGTTTTATACAGTAGAAGGAAGAACAAGCATGATGAAGAACAATCACAGGTGGTAGGCTGTGATAACAAAGAAATATTATTTTCTACTTGGAAGGGAACTTTTGAGGAAGTTCGAAGTGATCCTTATACTGTATTTATGTAGACTACATGAGGAATAGATGACTTGTTATGTTTGCAAGGTATTGTATTATTGAAATTCAAACCATTAACGAAAAATTATGAACTGTGTTATGATTGGATATTGCTGGTGAAATAGATGCTTAGAACGAAAATAAAGTTAATTATAATTTGTTGACGTTCAAATTCAAAGCACTATTCAAAGGCAAGGACGCATTTTGATCATTACAGGAATGAGATCCAAATTGATGTGAGTGGAAGCCTTGTTCGAGATATGAAGAAGCTATGTTTAGGACTGATTTTTGTGGCAGCAACTGTATGTTGAAGGAATGCATAGTGGAAGCACGAAGATCAAAGACAGAACTACAGAATCAGATTCACAGGAATGGTAAAGACCAACAGATAAGGAGATCCTAAAGAGAGGTGATGTTGAGAAGAGAGAATCCATAAGTTTTGATTAATTAATGATATTTTACAGACTGGAATAGATAAAGGGGGTGCAAATGTTGCATGTTTGCAAAAGAAAATCAGATGAGACATAAATTGATTATAAAGGTATGAAAGTTTTCAGTATTTAAGTGAATAGAATAGTTTGGCACAAGACTACAATCGTAAAACTATAGGAAGAACTTTTGGAAGTTATTAGATATTGTAGCAGAACCTTATTCCAGCTGAGGATTTGCGGAGATAGGGATAGAGGAAACCTTAAGAGAAGTGAGTGAAGCAACCAGAGAGAAAGCAAGAGTGCTCAGTGCAAGTTCTAAAGAAAAGAGGACGTGTGAACCGGACAAAGTAGAAGCTTGGTGACAAGATCAACTTAGAACGAAGTTGATTGGTTGCAGGTGTAGAAGCTCACACAGAAGAGAAGGTGGCTATGAAAAGTCATATGGAAGGTTCAGAAGAAGGCTACAAGATGAAGCAAAAGGTTGGTAAAACAATCCACAGGAAACAGATGAGTTAAGAGGAGCTTGACAAGGAGATTGTTCCAAAGGTAGAGAACCATAGATCAAGTTAAGGGGAAAGGCTTGATCAAGGGTAGGTACAAAGACTTGCTAAAAAGGGATGTTTAGGTGCAGTTCACAAGTGCACAAATAAAAGTTCACAGAACAAGGAAGGATGACTACTGAAGATTATTAGAAAATAGAGAAGGCTGAGATAAATTTCGATCTTGAGTAGTTAATAAAGATGTTGCAGATGAATAAGGAAGACTAGAGGCATGGATGGATCATAAAAAAGAGACTCAAATGGCATAGATTGCAAGTAAAATGGGAGCAAAAAGTGAATGTTGAATTAGAGGAAGAGTTACTCAGATTAAATGAGTATGTATGTGAACCCGAATATGGTCCATTACTTTTTGAATGTAATGAAGAGACAGAGGAGAAATCTACAGAGGGGCTGAACCATATGAAGGATTTAGAAAAATGAGGACATATGATGACTGAAGCATCAAGTGAGACCACAAGGTATTATTTTTTAAAAACTGATAATTTGTGTATGATTACAGGTATTGCAGGAGAAAAACAACTTTGTGAAGATTTCTTCATGATGGATGAAAATCTTGAAGTAAAAGGTGACAAAAAAAATTTCTCAGAAGAGGAAGAATTTGACTAGTTACAATAGAAAGAGTCTATGGATGATTTACTTAATGAGGGAAGACAATCATTTAAAGCTATCATAGAGATGGAAGATCAGGATCTTATTCTAATGAATAACGAAGGAATATTGTCTCAGAGAAGTAATCTGATGAATTTGATTAATGTTATTGATGAAGAAAAAATGCAGGAGAATATTAATGCAGATGACGGGGCAAGGATATCTCTTGAAGAAGGTTTACAGAGAGACAACAAGGCAAAATGTATTGAAGAAGAAGGGGAGGCAGATTTGTCTCAAGACAAAGAAAAGACAATCACAGAATTGAAGAAAGAAGAAGTCTATGCAAAAGATTTAGCAAAGGTAGAAAGGAAATCTGATAATTGGTCAATAACAAAGGAAGGTATGGAAAATTGTGTAAAATTTCCAAATTCTATTCCGATTGAAATTATTGAGTTATAGAAAATTAGACTTTCAAAGAAGAAAGTTGGAAAATCAGAGGATGTATACTCAGGATAAATTGTTAAAAAAGGAAGACAAAGAAATTGCCATGAATGACAATCATAAAGAAAAGGTAATGGTAATAAAAGTTCAGCAAATTGATATTACAGAAGGAGGAGTTCATTATTGTGAACCAGAGCAGAGAGATATCATTGGAACGGATGATATGGAGGAGAGTTTAAATCAACATACCAACGTTTTGACAAAGGAATTGAAGGAAAACTCAGAGCAGCATACTGAGATGTTGCCAGAGAAGGAAAAGGTAATGACACCTTATATTTTTAATTCTGATAATTGTTTTATGATTACAGGATTTTAGAAAGATAAAACAAACATGTTTCAAGTTGATGAGTCAATTTTAGAATTGAAGAAGTGTTATAGACATTTTTGTGCCCTACAACTCCAAGCATGAAATGTCCATAAACCAAGGGCTCCTAAGTCCCTAAAAGTGTTGTTCTAACCCTTAAAGGAACAAAGTCATCAGATTACAGCTTCTCCCAGAAGTTCTCCATGAAAAACTACTCAAAATTGGTCAAAACAGGAACATCGCAGCTACTCCACTGGCTAGGTGCGTTGCATCTCACCCAAATGCATTGTGAGGGTGCGTTGCATTTTAAAACTCCCTTCTGTGGGCTGTGATGGGCAAGAAATGACAAATGGCAGTGTCATTCCGTGAGGTGGAGAGGCAATGGAAGCTTCCATAATCTTCTCCTGTGACACATCCCTCACTGAATTCGACCAAGGATGAGTAAGAGGCCCTCAGTCTCCAAGTGGAAGAAAGAACTGACAGAGAGAAGACACTAATCAAATCACAAGCTGACTCATCCTCCTTACAGATATCTATATATGGATCCCTCATCCCAGAGATCCAGAGGCTGGAATTTTGCATATTGTAAGGAATTGTTGTTGGCTTCTAGAGACAAACATCAGATTGTTGGGTGATCTATGCTTTGTTGGAGGTAAAGAGGGGCTTCTTTGCTGGGAGGTTGATGCTGGGTCGGAACCACTGGTTGTAACTCCTCCTGGATCTTTTCTTGTTTATCAATAAAAGCTATTTGAGTTCTCCTCCATGGTTTTGTATCATTGATGCTTGTTACATTTGTATGGTTATCTTAAATCTGATCCTAAGTTGTTTATGAATATAGATCCGTGTCTTTTTATAGTACTATGCTTCTGTGATCTTTCAGGTACTTTGTGAAGCTGGGCGTGCTAGTGAGCAGGTAGCTGGAGACTATCAAAGAAGAGAGGGATCGAATCAAAGGATTAGCACAAGACACAGGTTGGTTCTTTCTATTCCTCTCTATCTATAATTCATAAAGGAAATACACAAGTAGATTTTCTCTGTTTGTTTCTAAGGTAGCTGTCACACCTTAGTGGGATAGAGCAGTTCTAAATAGACACTTTTTCCTATAACAAAATGGCGAGCCCACTGGGGAATGTCTAATTAGTTTGTTTGTGTATCATTCTTTGTTGTTTGTTTCATAAACTTATAAGTAGCATTCGAACTGCATTTGCCATAACAAATGTAAAGTAGATAACTGCTACTTCAATCCACCCACTGGATCTTTTTATGATTTAAACAGCTGATTCACAAACTATTTGATTGCCCTTGTGATAGCTCTTAGATCCTCCTTAGATCTACCCCTGATTGTTGCATTACTGATTGCTTTTTACTCGGACAAAAACCAAGGACTGAACTGCAAACTGTGACCCGGAACCCGGACAGAGTCTCGTTTTTGGCCCAGCGCAGGTACTGTTCAGAGATTCTAAATTTCAGCACACTTCCCGAAGGGACAACCTGCATTGCATTTCAGATTCTCTGTGTTACAGGTGCACTAATCAGACTAGCTCTGTGCAGCTGTGGTTCTTGTGCTTCATTCTTTCCAGTTTTGTCCCTGAATTTTGCTACCTGTGATCAATATATGTCTGTTTGAAACCCCTTTTCCTTGCTGTTATTCCGCCTCCTTTGTACAAAAGAACTGTAGATGTTTTTGTGTGTTTGTTGAGTTGTTTACAGTTTTCCTTTGCAAAAGTAGCATGGTCGTACTGTCGTCCTTTGATTTGAATCTGTCGCAAGTGTCGATTTTGATCATAGGAGAAAGTTTGATTGCTGTTGATGGTTGATTATCCTGTTACTATAGCCTTTGGTCTGAATTTGTAATTTTCTAGTGTCAAGAACAAGTGTTCATTTCAAAATCGTAAGGTGTCGTAATCATCTCTGTTTTTGATTTTGAAAAAGAGCTTGTTTATATTTGTCGTTTGAAAAGAAATTCAGATTTGTACATCAACTTTCTTTTTAGCATCAATACTAAGAAAGTCAAAAACAAATACATGCATGTGCATTTGCATATAAACAGTCTGTTTGGCTTGATTTAGGAAAGTGCATTTACAGTGTGCTCTTTTCTCTTTGTGAAAAGATTCTGTCTTTCTTTTCCCTAGTAGCTAGGATTTTCATTACAAAAAAGAGATAAAAAGTTTGTTTATCATCTTTAGATTGCATTTTAGGAATTACATCTACATCTCGTGGTGAACCCAAAAGGAAAACTTCATAAACAAGATCAACTTAAAATAAATTCAATGAATCCAACAACACTTTGGAACTTAACGCACAACATTTAGAGCTCTAGGCTAGAGACGTATTCCGGCGTCGTAAAGCCTGGTAACTATTTTCCTCACTGATGGTTGGGCGATTCCTCCATTTTGAGACGATAAGTGCCAGTATGGACTTGTGCTCCCACGTACCGTTGAGTATATTTTGGGAGACCCCTATAGGCTTAAATCCATTATCCATAGGAAGCCGTGTCTGCTACCCTATCGATCGCAATGCACTGAACACAACATTCGGGAAGATTGACTGCCGTACCGTAAAAATTATTCTGCAGTTTTGCGATTGGTTTGGTACTCCCTCTACCTAGATCTCCAGAGCAGTCCCTTTCGTTCCTTTTCAGACTCCTTAATGGAAAAGATCCATTTGGGCACTTGTCACTTCAGGCTCATTAAAAATCAAAGGAGACTAGAGTCATCTTTTGTTTTTTCTCGACTGTTAAAAACTGAAAAAACAAGTTGTGTCAAAGCGTCTAAAAAATTATTTTAAACGAAATATTCATTACCCCTTTCCCACATTGATCTTGGGTTGAGAAAATGGAGTCCACCAACCAAGGAATTCCCGTTGGAGGAAATCCTATTCCCTTCTCCTCTTGAGGAGATGTTGGTGCACCCCATATGGCCACATTTTCGCTTCTAGGACTGACAATTGGTTTGCATGTATGGCTCTTCTCAACCTCTATCGTTCAGAACACCACTATTCCTGAACAATCGAATCAGCAATTAGACGAGTCCAGAGTTACCCACCAACCTTCTACTTCCTCTAATTCTTTCTCTCCTCCTTCCTCTTCGCTTGATGGGGCTGGTAAAGCCAAAAGTCAAGTTCTTAAGGAGAAGAAGGAAAAGAAGAAGAAAGAGAAGAAGAAGAAGGAGCCAAAAGCGAATGGGGGCAAACGAGTGTCGTCTAACGAAAATCCACACACTGCACCGACCAGGCCTAAATCATCATGTGTCATTTGCAAAGGAGACCACTTTCATAGAGATTGTCCTTGCATCCCTAGGATCTTAAGGAACTGGTCTCCTCGTTTGCACAACCCGGTGTCGTCAACCTCTGATGATCATGTTGAAAACACACCGTCAACTAGTGAAAGTGAAGCCCAAGGACAAAAAGGAAAATATAGATTTCCTTGTAAACTGTGTGAAGGTGATCATGCCATCCACCGTTGTCCCTTCTTAGACGAAGCTAAAAGAGTTTTGGATGATCGTCCGGTTTCACTGTTACGACTTCCTCCTGGATATAAAAAACTCTTGCTGAGTCCTTCACTAGTTGAAAATCCGACTGACCCGCTCAGATGGTCGGCCGAAGCATTTGTCATTGAAGATGAACCATCTGAATCCATAGCAGACGAAATTCAAAAGGTCGAGGCAGCAGTTGACCCAGTCTTGCCTTCAGAGGTTCCATCTTCAGATGATACAATCACTGAAGAGAACAAGGATGACATCGTCCAAATTATTTTCATAAGCACAGACTCCAACGAACATGGGGGAAATTTACCCGTTCCTTTACCGCAGGAAGGAAGTTCGTCAGAGTCGTACCCGGCCGTCTATTCGGTCCCACCTCCGAGCAACCTAGTTGTCTCCTTCGACTGGAATCAACTAGGTAGACCCCGTTTACCAGCTAGTGTACCATCCCAAATTATTGTTCAAATATATAGAATGGTTATAGCTGGTACCATCATAGATGAGGGGGCTTTTTTGAGTATCCTTTCCTCAACTGCTTGGAAAGCGCTTGGTTTGCCACCGCTTTTGCCTGAAATGAGAAATCTGACAGGCTTTGATAAAAGAACCAGTCGACCGTTAGGGATCCTTCACGATGTGCCCATAACATTGAGAGGGAAAACCGTTCACATGAATGTAATAGTAGTTCAAGGACCCCTGGATTACAATCTACTCCTTGGACGAGACTATGTTTATTGCATGGGAGCAATTGTCTCATCACTCTTTAGAGTAATGTGTTTTCCGCACAAAAGGAAGAGTGGTCAAGCTCGTGGACCAGCTTTCATTTCCCAGATCATACAGACCAAATAGTAATATACCATCCCTGAATGGTATTTTCATGCAAGAAATGTCTCAATCTCCAATCCATCCTCCCGATGAGCGCGAGTGATTCAGAGGGACATGACTAAAACCCAGGGGGCATGCACCCTGGCCTGCTTCGGCAGGAAAACTTCAGGTATAGGGTAGGTTTCCACGAGAGAATATGACCTTCGTACTCCCGTTCGTGATTGGAAGGGGGAGTTGGATTGGAACCAGATTCTCTTGTCAAAGTTATGTGAGTTGGCGAGCACCGCCGCTCACCTTTGTTTATCTCGGTAGACATCGCCAAAGAAGTGTTTTGTTTGCACTGTGAATAGAACAATCTTTGGGTAACCTGTAAGAGGTATGCCTCTCTCGGTAAAACAAATGTTTTAACAGACTAAAGAAGGGGTAACCTTGAAACTCTGTTTTATACCTGGGGGCATGCAAAGCTTTTGGAAAGCAAGCGAAGAGCGACTATTTATTTTTTAAATTTCTAGGACCTCTAACACTTTAAACTCGTAGGATTGGTCTCTTCCTAACTTGCATAAAGAAAGGATGTGGGGAAAATCTCTAAAATTTGTCGTTTTTATATGAGACATTCTTATCACAAGACTGGATTAATCGAGCAGTTTTAGCACACAGTTCAAGCTCATTAAAAAATAAACATAAGACATGAGCAAATGTTTCCCCCCGCATTTAAGCTCATTAAAAAATGAACTATTCCCCGGTAAATAACTATCGTGAATGTAGTACTTCAGTCATTAAAGCCTTGGTGGTGTTTGCACCGTCACCTCCACTTTTTCATTGGCCGATCATTCACCTCCATTTGATTGTTTACCCATTTTGAGGAATAGCTGCAAAGAGTGATTTCACTAGAAATCCTTGTGACACTGCCATGATTGGAAAATTCCAAACCCTACCTGGAATCTGCTGCTACCCGTTTTATCACTCGTTCCTCAAAAGACGAGTCTCCTTTAAACTCTTTTCAACTGACTCGTAAAATATGAAAAAATTGTCGAGCCATTGGCCTCTCCAGCTCGTTAAGGGGATAGGAAGTGCTATCCCTCCTCTAGATTTTAATCTTTTTGTACCTGAGGGATTATTACACAAAAATATTGAGCGCTTGTTTTGTTTGGCTCGTTAAAACTATCGAAAATTCATCCCTTTTGTATTGTTTTATACTTTTTCGGACTTAAGGGATTAGATGATGAAAAAGGAATTTTGGAGTTACCTTTACGTTCCTTTTCAGACTCTCTAAAATTGAAAAGGACCGAGTTATCTTTGTCGTTAAACTCGTTAAAAAGATTAATAGCGACAAACTTGTCTTTAGACGAGAACGAGTTTCACTATCGTTAGGCTCGTTAAAATGTAGCGATGGGTTTGCCCGAATGGAAAATTATAGAACAAGCATATGTTATCCTCCTCAAGCTTGACAAAAATAAAGAGGTACTGGTCAGCAATGACTGGAGAAAAATTGGGAAGAAAACTCAAAGAAACTTTGTTAGTAGCAAGTCACTCTTGAACATGACACTTCCACTCCGTGTCCGAGTCAGGTTGGGTTGTTTCATTCACCGGTCACATCACCATGGTCACGCCATACCATCCACATTTGGGGTTAATGCTACCAATCCATCACATCAGTGTCGCCGATATGTTCAAGAGAAGTCATCCAGAGAAGTCACCTGTGTCTCACCCACTAACATACATTATACTCCATTCTTTCATGACCGCCACCCTGAACCTTATATCACCAGATCATTTTCACCTCCATCAAAATCATTTGCTCCATTCCGTGTCATTGATGTTGGATTCATTAAGGCCCTCCTATGACGGATCACTTCTTGTCGACATCAGCTCATTATCCAAGAAGTTGGTCTAGGAACACCCCATTCAGTACTTTGAAGCTTGCATGCCTCAGTGGCAAGTTTCTCACTTCCGGTGACAGGTTTACATCAATGGCCTTCGACTGAAATATTTTGCATGGTGTTCGATGCCAAGTCCTTTATTCACACCACATGAATTGTACTGCAATACCTTGAGGGTCATTATCATTATTGGTGATTCTTCTCACGCTTGTTAACAGTTTACATCATTGACTGGTAATCAAGCGATGTCTTTCCATGTTCGACTTCAGAACATTTCTCACATGGATCGACTTGTACTTTGAGTGAAGATCGGACGAGATTGAAGACCCCAGATCTAGTTTCATCCATCCGGGCTGCAATACATATTTAGGGAAATAAAGACATTACATGTACAACATTGCAACACAGATAATCATCCTACCAAAAGGATGATGGCTCTATCAGAATCATCAGTCTAAACTCAAACAGTTATCTGTCCTATCTACATGAAAATGAATTTAAAAAGTTGAGCATGGGAATGCCCACCTCAGCTAGATCATGAAAAATATTATGAAGATAATGTATTGTATTGTATCTTATTACAGGTCTCCTCCCAGCATTGAAAGAACTTCGGATCCTCATAATAAAGCATTTCACCCGACACCAAAAGGTTAACGGCCTCATACTTTAGGGGGAAACTGTTATAGACATTTTTGTGCCCTACAACTCCAAGCATGAAATGTCCATAAACCAAGGGCTCCTAAGTCCCTAAAAGTGTTGTTCTAACCCCTAAAGGAACAAAGTCATCAGATTGTAGCTTCTCCCAGAAGTTCTCCATGAAAAACTACTCAAAATTGGTCAAAACAGGATCATTTTAGCTGCTCCACTGGCTAGGTACGTTGCATCTCACCCAAATGCACTGTGAGGGTGCGTTGCATTTTAAAACTCCCTTCTGTGGGATGCGATGGGCGAGAAATGACAAATGGCAGTGTCATTCCACGAGGTGGAGAGGCAATGGAAGCTTCCAGAATCTTCTCCTGTGACACTTGCCTCACTGAATTCAACCAAGGATGAGTAAGAGGCCCTCAGTCTCCAAGTGGAAGCAAGAATTGACAGAGATAAGACACTAATCAAATCACAAGCTGACTCATCCTCCTTACATATATCTATATATGGATCCCTCATCCTAGAGATCTAGAGGCTGGAATTTTGCATATTGTAACGAATTGTTGTTGGTTTCTAGAGACAAACATCAGATTGTTGGGTGATCTATGCTTTGTTGGAGGTGAAGAGGGGCTTCTTTACTGGGAGGTTGATGTTGTGGTCGGAACCATTGGTTATAACTCCTCCTGGATCTTTTCTTGTTTATCAATAAAAGCTATTTGAGTTCTCCTCCATGCTTTTGTATCATTGATGCTTGTTACATTTGTATGGTTAACTTAAATCTGATCCTAAGCTGTTTATGAATATGGATCCGTGTCTTTGTATAGTACTATGCTGCTGTGATCTTTCAGGTACTTTGTGAAGCTAGGCGTGCTAGTGAGCAGGTAGTTGGAGATTATCAAAGAAGAGAGGGATCGAATCAAAGGATAAGCGCAAGACACAGGTTGGTTCTTTCTATTCCTCTATATCTATAATTCATAAAGGAAATACAAAAGTAGCTATTCTCTGTTTGTTTCTAAGGTAGCTGTCACACCTTAGTCGGATAGAGTAGTTCTAAATAGAAACTTTTCCCTGTAACAAGAAGGCTAGAAGTTGCCAGGACAGACAAACTGATGGGGAAAATGAAAACATGATGATACCATGCTTGGAGAAGTTAAATTGACTGTCAAAATCAGTCAAGGATGTGAAGGACAATTACTAAGGGTTGTCAAGGAATAGGAAAGAGAATATATTGGAATCAATTAACATTATAGTGATGTATTTGAGAGGAATCAAGTACAAAGGAAATTGGAGGACAATTTATTTTTTGAAAGTAAATTTACAGATATTGGATAGAGGTTTTTTCGGAAGCCAAAAGAGGGTAAGGATGAAAGGGCGGTAGTAAGAATCCAACAACTTCAAAGAGAGGATAGTAAACAACAATTTGAAAATGTGTGGACAAAGTAGAACAACAAATGGCAAAGTAATTATCAGTCAAAAGATAAATTGGACATAGAGATTGAAAGAATAATAAGATTGACGATGAAGGTTCCTTAGAAGAAAGCATCAGTAAGAAGGCCAAGAAATTGCAAGAGAAAGGCAACAATAGACTATGAAAGCATAGCTAGTGGGGCAAAATAACATAAAGTGTGGAGACCTGGAGAACAACAACAAACAACAACAACCAAAGAAAAATTATAGAATAAAGTATGGGATCTAGGAGGACATAGTTTGGAAGCACATGATCTGGAGATCATGATTATTGTAACCTTGGGAGTCTGATGGAGGAGCATCCAACTCAGCGATTTCATTATATTCTAGTTAACTTAGGGGGTCTTGTGTTTTCAAGGAAGTTCGATTCCTATGTATCAAATTAATGTAATTATTAATGTTTTCAGTGATTTGCAATAGGAATTAATTAAATATTGAGAGGATTTTGTAAATGTTCTCGAATGTTGGAGAACATGAGAGAATTAAGACAATTGAGAGTTCATACAGATTGATAGGTTTGTTGGAAATAATGCTGAGAGGGGGGGTGAATCAGTATTATTAAGTCAAATATTCCCTTTTTCAAATCCAGATCATATATGCTACTTCAGTTAATGAAAACCACGTATATATGCAACTATGTAGAAGGAAACCCATGTATACCATGCAAACATATAATTTACTTTATCTTACAGATGTTGATTATTAATCTGTGTATCAGAATCAAATAAACAGTAAAACAGAGAAGAAGACAATCAAAAACAAGAACACAAGATATAAGGTGGAAACCTAATGTGGGTGAAAACCACCTGCTGCAATTTGTCTCTATCTTCCTTTTAATTAGAAACTTCTTTTCATAATGATTATGTACTAGTGAATTCCTTTACCAGTACGCAGGCTTCAACCTGCTGAGAGCTACAACCCTCTCTTGTTCTGCAGGTTCTCTTGGAAGGGAGCTACAACCCCCTTGGCTCTTGCACTAGCCAACATACTGGTACGCAGGTGCTAACCTACAGAAGGCTACAACCTTCTCTTTCTTCCAGGGACCACGGTTCATAAATTTTCAGACTGGATCCATGAACATCAATCAATATTTAAGAATTTCTGCATCAAACAATCTCCTTTTCACCAATTAGAACTGAATCAAGTAGACACTTCTTTGACAGCTATACCCAAAACACAATAACAGTAACCACACACAAAATTCGGAACCTAGAACACTGCAACAATAAATAGAAGCAGCTAGAGCCCAACTCAAGAGATGTACGCTACTTCAATAACCTAAAACCTACGTGCATACGCTTTTGTGTCTGGACCAACCAGTGTATACGCTGTTTTTATTCACTGAACCAGTGTGTATACGTGCCTTCACTTCACTGAACCTGCGTACAGATCTATAAAGGATAATTCACTCTTTCAAATATTCAGACACTAATTAACCCAGATTATCAGATTTATAGATCAAGCATGTGCCACATATAATAGATCAAAATCATACAAAGATACTATTATTCAAGCCTTAAGATTATGACCCATCAATAGGACTTATCCTCCTCTTTGCGCTAAGGTTCCTCCTTCATTCAGATCCAAATCTGCACCATAACCCCAATCACCAATATTTCAGGTCTAGCACTTATTAGATATTCAATTAATTCAAATGATACTCTGCCAAATGATCTCCTTCCTCTTTTATAGTCTTAGGCCTTTCACAATACCATGGTCCAAAACAATAATAAAACAATACCATGGACCCAATACTTGGGATCAACACTTCTGATGAGATACCATAGGTTCAAATACCAAGGATTAAATACCATGGACCAAAAGTAAGTTCTCCAACATATGCGAGCATTTCCTTGCGTGAAAGTGCATGTATACTCATACGCACCTTTATAGTGTCTAACCCACGTGTATACGCGCCTTCATCCAGGTGAACCTGCGTATATATCTTTTTCCTTCATTCTGAGAGCCTGTACTGAGATCTGTCACCAAAGTGAGTTGCCATCAAGAACAACGCCTGTGCCATAGCTCTAAATCAGTGCCACAATTCCAACAATCTCCCCCTTTGGACTTGATGGCAACCCCAAGATCCTCAAAGTCATTCTCCCCCTTTGTCATCAAGGGCAAAGGGTTGTGCTCCCCCTACGTACATGCTGAAATTTCTGCCCTGGTGTGCTGACCATGCTCCCCCTAACTATAACCAAGATCTGCAAAAAGATGTTCTTCAAGAAGAACCATGACTTATACATCATAAAAGACCTTCCTATCACCAAAAGACTCAATACATACATTCATCACCGAACCAAGTGGGGATACATCAGAAATTTAAATATGACAACCAAGTACATTACATCTTCATCCCAGGCATAGTGCGGAAACCAAAATAGGCTGTTACATGACCTTGACACCATAAAAGAGATACATGACATAGAGACGAAATATCTAGAGCAAGATCTATGAAAGTCACCAATAACTGATATCAGCAGCATCTATCAATCACCATTCAGATTAGCAACCATGTTTTCCTTCAGTTCTCCCTCTGCATTTGTTCCGCCTGAAACCAACAACAGCTGCAAACTTGAACCAAAAGGTTCTAAGATAATGCCAATAATGCATCATTAGAAGTTTATCTACTCCCCCTGAACCTGTGCCAGATGGTCTCTCTCAGACCCATATCAGACCATCTTCAACTAGAGCCTGTCCCTACTGATATCCATAAAGCCTCCATATACGCAACTGTATATGTATAAACCAGCATATGTATGCAGATCCTCTTCCACCAACTCGCGTACAACCACTTTTCTCTGAAACAGACAAGTTTCAACAGCAGTATGAAGCATCAACTACTCCCAACTTCTGTCTGAGGTATTCAAATGTCTCCCTGGGCAGTTATTTGGTGAGTATATCAACACCTTTTTCTATCTAACAGGTTCCTTACCTTTGTCAAGCTTATCTTTATGAGGACACTTGGCAGCATAGTGACCGACTCTTCCACAAGAAAAGCATTTGAAAGGTAACTTACCTCTAAATCTTCCAGCACCCCGTTGAAGGTTCTTGACAAAATTTGATTCTTCCTCTTCTTCTGACATATGTCCTGACTCATAGTAATCTCCTTTTCCCAATGCCTTGAATGCAGCTTCTCTCCTGTCTGATGGTCCTCCTTTCCTCATTTCATAAGAAGTTAGAATTCCATGCAGCTGTGACATGGTAAGGTTCTGTAGATTCTCCTTTTCTTCTATTGTAGAAACTTTTGATTCAAACTTAGGGGACAAAGATCTTAGAACTTTTTCAACCACAACAGCCTCTTTTATTTCTTCACCCAAATTTTTCATACAATTAACAATCTCATCTACACGAAGGAAAGAGTCAGCCACACTTTCATCATTGTGCATTCTGAGATTTTCATACTGAATTCTGAGGGTTTGAAGTTTTGCTCATTTTACCTGTTCATCTCCTTCATAGCTCGGAGCAATCTTGTCCCATATTTCTTTTGTGGATTTATACTGCATAACCTTGACGAATTCTGATTGAGATAGACATCCTAATAGAGTATTGATAGCCTTGGAATTTGCTTCATATTGCTTCTTACCAGCCGAACCTGTAGGAGTTGTCGATGGAAAAGTGTACCCTGTATCTATGATATCCTATACTTTTGTACCAAGAGATTGAAGATAGGTTGTGACTCTTACCTTCCAATAGACAAAGTTGGTACCATCAAAAATTGGTGGCCTGATAGATGCTTCTCTCTCGTAGTTTATCATGATGATGGATCTTCCTTCAAGAAATCAAGCTTCTTCAGAAGGACCTGCTCTGATACCAATTGTTGGAAATAATACTGAGGGGGGGGTGAATCAGTATTATTAAGTCAAATATTCACTTTTTCAAATCCAGATCATATACTCTACTTCAGTTAATGAAAACCGCGTATATACGCAACTACGTAGAAGGAAACCCGCTTATACCATCCAAACTTATAATTTACTTTATCTTACAGATGTTGATTATTAATCTGTGTATCAGAATCAAATAAATAGTAACTAGAAACAGTAAAATAGAGCAGAAGACAATCACACACAAGAACACAAGATATAACGTGGAAACCCAATGTGGGTGAAAACCACCTGCTACAATTCGTCTCTATCTTCCTTTTAATTAGAAACTTCTTTTTACAATGATTCTGTACTGGTGTAGTCCTTTACCAGTACACAGGCTACAACCTGTTGAGAGCTACAACCCTCTCTCGTTCTGCAGCTTCTCCTGGAAGGGAGCTACAACCCCCTTGGCTTTTGCACTAGCCAAGATACTAGTACGTAGGTGCTGACCCACATAAGGCTACAGCCTTCTCTTTCTTCCACGGACCACATTTCAGAAATTTTCAGAATGGATCCATGAACATCGATCAATATTAAAGAATTTCTTCATCAAACAATCTTATTTTCACCAATTAGAACTGAATCAAGTAGACACTTCTTTGACAGTTGTACCCAAAACACAATAACAGTAACCACGCACAAAATTTTGAACCCTGAACACTGCAACAATAAACAGAAGCAACTAGAACCCAACTCAAGAGATGTACGCTACTTCAATAACCTGAAACTTGCATGCATATGCTTTTGTGTCTGGACCAACATGCGTATACACTGTTCTTATTCACTAAACCAGCGTGTATACGTGCCTTCGCTTCACTGAACCTGCGTACAGATCTATAAAGGATAATTTACTCTTTCAAATATTCAGACACTAATTAACCCAGATTATCAAATTTATAGATCAAGCATGCGCCACATATAACAGATCAAAATCATACAAAGATACTATTATTCAAGCCTTAAGATTATGACCCATCAATAGGACTTATCCTCCTCTTTGTGCTAAGGTTCCTCCTTCATTCATATCCAGATCTGCACGATAACCCCAATCACCAATATTTCAGATCTAGCACTTATTAGATATTCAATTAATTCAGATGATACTTTGCCGAATGATCTCCTTCCTCTTTTATAATCTTAGGCCGTTCACAATACCATGGTCCAAAACCATAATAAAGCAATACCATGGACCCAATACTTGGGATGAACACTTCTTACGAGATACCCTGGTCCAAAACCATAGGTTCAAATAGCAAGGACTAAATACCATGGACAAAAATTAAGTTCTCCAACATATACACGCTTTTCCTTGCGTGAAAGTGTGTGTATATGCATACGCACCTTTGTAGGGTCTAACCCGCGTGTATATGCGCCTTCGTCTAGGTGAACCTGCGTATCTATCTTTTTCCTTCATTCTGAGAGCCTGTACTGAGATCTGTCACCAAATTGAGTTGCCATCAAGGACAACACTTGTGCCATAGCTCTAAATCAATGCCACAATGCCAACAATCTCCCCTTTTGGACTTGATGGCAACCCCAAGATCCTCAAAGTCATTATCCCCCTTTGTCATCAAGGGCAAAGGGTTATGCGCCCCCTAAGTACATGCTGAAATCTCTGCCATGCTATGCTGACCATGCTCCCCCTGACTGTAGGCAAGATCTGAAAAAATATGTTCTTCAAGAAGAACCATGACTTATACATCATAAAAGACCTTCCTATCACCAAAAGACTCAATACATACATCCATCACCCAACCAAGTGGGGATACATCAGAAATTTACATATGACAACCAAGTACATTACATCTTCATCCCACGCATAGTGGGGAAACCAAAATAGGCCGTTACATGACCTTGACACCATAAAAGAGATACATGACATAGAGACGAAATATCTAGAGCAAGACTTATGAAAGTCACCAATAACTGGTATCAGCAGCATCTGTCAATCACCATTCAGATCAGCAACCATGTTTTCCTTCAGTTCTCCCTCTGCATTTATTCCATGTGAAAACAACAACAGCTGTGAAGTTGAACCAAAAGCTTCTAAGATAATGCCAACGATGCATCATTAGAAGTTTATCTACTCCCCCTGAAACTTTGCCAGATGGTCTTTGTCAGACCCATATCAGACTATCTTCAACTACAGCCTGTCCCTACTGATATCCATCAAGCCTCCATATACGCAACTATATCTATATAAACTAGCGTATGTACGCGGATCCTCTTCCGCCAACTCGCGTACAACCACTTTTCTCTGAAACAGACAAGCTTCAACAACAGGATGAAGCATCAACTACTCCCAGCTTCTGCCTGAGGTATCCAAATGTCTCCTTGGGCAGTGGTTTGGTGAGTATATCAACAACTTGTTCCATCTAACAGGTTCCTTACGTTCGTCAAGGTTATCTTTATGAGGACACTTGGCAGCGTAGTGATCGACTCTTCCACAAGCAAAGCATTTGAAAGGTAACTTACCTTTGAATATGCCAGCACCCCGTTGGAGGTTCTTGACAAAATTTGATTCTTCCTCTTCTTCTGACATATGTCTTGACTCATAGTAATCTCCTTTGCCTAACACCTTCAATGTAGCTTCTCTCCTGTATGATGGTCCTCCTTTCCTATTTCATAAGCAGTTAGAATCTTGTGCAGCTGTGACATGGTAAGGTTCCGTAGATTCTCCTTTTCTTCTATTGCAGACACTTTTGATTCAAACTTAGGGGACAAAGATCTTAGAACTTTTTCAACCACAACAGCCTCTTTTATTTCTTCACCCAAATTTTTCATACAATTAACATTCTCATCTACATGAAGGAAATAGTTAGCCACACTTTCATCATTGTGAATTCTGAGATTTTCATACCTAATTCTGAGGGTTTTAAGTTTTTCTCGTTTTACTTGTTCATCTCCTTCATAGCTCAGAACAATCTTGTCCCATATTTCTTTTGTGGATTTATACTGCATAACCTTGATGAATTCTGATTGAGATAGACATCCTAATAGAGTATTGACAGCCTTGGAATTTGTTTCATATTGCTTCTTACCCGCTGAATCTGTAGGAGTTGTGGATGGAAAAGTTTACCCTGTATCTATGATATCCCAGAATTCTGTACCAAGAGATTGAAGATAGGTTGTGACTCTTACCTTCCAATAGAAGAGGTTGGTCCCATCAGAAATTGGTGGCCTGATAGATGCTTCTCTCTCATAGTTGCTCATGATGATGGATCTTCCTTCAAGCGATCAAGATTCTTCAGAAGGACCTGCTCTGATACCAATTATTGAAAATAATACTGAGAGGGGAGGTGAATCAGTATTATTAAGTCAAATATTCCCTTTTCCAAATCCAGATCATATACGCTACTTTAGTTAATGAAAACCGCTTATATACGCAACTACGTATAAGGAAACCCGCGTATACCATGCAAACTTATAATTTACTTTATCTTGCAGATGTTGATTATTAATCTGTGTATCAAAACCAAATAAACAGTAACTAGAAACAGTAAAATAGAGCAGAAGACGATCACACACAAGAACACAATATATAAGGTGGAAACCCAATGTGGGTGAAAACCACCTGCTGCAATTCGTCTCTATCTTCCTTTTAATTAGAAACTTATTTTTACAATGATTTTGTACTGGTCCAATCCTTTACCAGTATGCAGGCTGCAACCTACCGAGAGCTACAACCCTCTCTCGTTCACCAGCTTCTCCTGGAAGGGAGCTACAACCCCCTTGGCTCTTGCACTAGCCAAGATACTAGTACGTAGGTGCTGACCTACTGAAGGCTACAACCTTCTCTTTCTTCCAGGGACCACGTTTCATAAATTTCCAGACTGGATCCATGAACATCAATAAATCTTCAAGAATTTCTGCATCAAACAATCTCCTTTTCACCAAGTAGAACTGAATCAAGTAGACACTTCTTTGACAGCTGTACCCAAAACACAATAACAGTAACCACACACCAAATTCTGAACCTAGAACACTACAACAATAAACAGAAGCAGCTAGAACCCAACTCAAGAGATGTACGCTACTTCAATAACCTGAAACCTGCGTGCATACGCTTTTGTGTCTGGACCAACCTGCGTATATGCTGTTTTTATTCACTGAACCAGAGTGCATACACACCTTCACTTCACTGAACCTGCATACAGATCTATAAAGGATAATTCACTATTTCAAATATTCAGACACTAATTAACCCAGATTATCAGATTTATAGATCAAGCATGTGCCACATATAACAGATTAAAATCATACAAAGATACTATTATTCAAGCCTTAAGATTATGACCCATCAATAGAACTTATCCTCCTCTTCGTACTAAGCTTCCTCCTTCATTCAGATCCAAATCTGCACCATAACCCCAATCACCAATATTTCAGATCTAGCACTTATTAGATATTCAATTAATTCAGATGATACTTTGCCAAATGATCTCCTTCCTCTTTTATAGTCTTAGGCGTATCACAATACCATGGTCCAAAACCATAATAAAGCAATACCATGGACCCAATACTTGGGATCAACACTTCTGACGAGATACCCTGGTCCAAAACCATAGGTTCAAATACCAAGGACTAAATACCATGGACCAAAAGTAAGTTCTCCAACATATACGCGCTTTTCCTTGCGTGAAAGTGCGTGTATATGTATATGCGCCTTCATCTAGGTGAACCTGCATATATATCTTTTTCCTTCATTCTGAGAGCCTGTACTGAGATCTATCACCAAAGTGAGTTGCTGTCAAGGACAACACATGTTCCATAGCTCTGAATCAGTGCCACAATGCCAACAATGTTTGGAAATTAATTGTAAAAGTTTATATTAGGAATTAGTTGATGATTTTGTGGATTAGAGAGGATCCTTAGTGATAAAGAAGAGATTTAAGATTTTGTTGAGAATGTTATGGATCTAAACCAGGAAATGGGTTACAAAAACTTTTGTATAAATGTAAGCCTAAAAGTCAGACAGGAGACTTAGTTAGTTAGATATTTTAGAGTTCACAGATTATATAGTTTTTGACTATAAGCCTATGGGAAGGAAAGGAAAAAGACCACTGACTAGAAAATCAAGCCACGGAGAGAGACTCATTATGTAATTATTGGTTTATATATACACAGAGATTTTAATTCTAAATTGTGGAAGTGTGGATTGAACAATTAATTATAAATTGTGTGTGGAGTAAAATACATCTACATAACATAAGTTTGTAGGTGTGAGGAACCAAAGATGAAGTGCAGAGAAGTGTGTTATGGAGTTTGACACAGACGATATTGAAGAAAAACTTTAATGTTAAAACGAAGGTATAACTGCAAGGTTTCCTAAAACCTAAGGATTTACGAAGGAAGCGTAAAGGTGCGAAGAAATGAAGTAACAGAGCTAGAGATCGAGATCAGAAAGATTGAAGACCATAGGGCGAGAATAAATACAGAAACAAGGAAGCTGAGAGGCCTATTACATGGTGAGATGCAAAAGAATGTAGCAGCGAAGCATAGTCATTGGATCATTCAGATCAACTAATGAGAATGAGGGAGATATATAGCTAGGATTAAGTCGCATCTTAGCAGAACAGAGGATTAGTATTCGTAAGCGGTAAGCCATGTGTTAGCAGAACAGAGGAGTAGTATTCATAAGCGGTAAGCAGTATCTCGCGCACTTATAAAATGGCAAACAATATTCCTCAATTTCATGTGATTAACCTTAGCGGGCAACACGTAGAATGAGAAAACAAATTTTCTCGTGTGATCTCGACCTGATAACAATTGTGCTAGAATCTGTGCGAGATTGTGTGATAGCCGTTCAGTTGGACGGGAGTGATTGACGGTGTAGATCGGCTGAGCTAGTTGGTGAGCGGGTGAGGCTATATCCGTTGGATCAGAAGGAAGAAATCAATGGCGTCAATTGAAGTGCCTGACAAAAAGAAAAGTCATAGAAGGACCGACAGTGATTGGTTAGCTAAGTGGGACCCTCAAGGGGAAATCCACGTACAAAATTTAAGTAATGTGCAGTTGATTGGTTCTAGGAAGGCTTTACTAAACAGGAATATTTAAAATTCCTGGGACATGCATATGACATGCATTTCATATTCATACTGTGGGTATGTGCGGCTTAGGCTGCACCAGTATTTCAGACATCGGGGCTTCCAGTTTAAGAACCGCCAACTCTTTTTGTTAAAACACACTACACTAAAACAATCTCTCACATTTTTTTTATAAAAAATAAGCAACTAAGATTACCCTTACATAGATGGTCACGACACTATTAGACTGCTAATTACCATTTACAGTTTACATACATAGTGACACATTGTTAAAAAATGTTGTCGAATCCTGCCACTAAAAATAAATTATTTTGTACCCCTGACATAACGTGAATCCAACGGGATGTAGTTCAAATTCAGGACGCAAGGCCCCGCTCATCAACATTTTGTTATTCTGAACAATGCTTCCTGGGAATTGACGAATGTATGCAATGAATCCACCATGAAGTGCCCTCTTGATGAGAATGACTGTTGCACCATCTATAAATTAAACAATCTCCAAAAGAAAGATATGAAACCCATGGTGCTGGGGTTCATATCTTCCTCTCAGTCTATGCTTCAAATCTAGTGAAAAGAAACAAAAATAATCTACCACAATCTGCTACAGGTTCTTTGTGATGTGGGTTGCTGCTTAGAGTTGAATTCATGCCTGCCAAAGACTTGATGACTGGACTCTCGAACCTTTGGAGGTTGTGGCATTTGGGTGTTAGCCACATCAAAAAAATAATTATTCTATTCAATAATATATTTCTTTCGAAATGTTGAACAACTCTCTCTCACGTTCGAAAATACGGCACCGCATAATCCTTGGAACCTGAAGCTGCAATCTTCCACCACTGAGAACTTGATGGGGATTGATGATGGATGGAATGGGAAAATCAGGAACGAAATGAAGAACAATTATCAACTGAGTCGTGGCTAAGAATGGAACCCAGAGCAATCAGATCAGTTCTTAATTAATGGGTGAATACAGAGCCTTTGGCTCTCTCACATGAATCGGCAATCATCTCTGCGTAGATCTTCTTCCAATGACAACAATGACAATGGTGTGCCCCTCTTCCTGCAAATTCACTGATCCAAATGCAGTTAGAAATCATCCTATTTCCTCCAGAAAATCAACTAGATGATTGGAGCTACTAAATCACAATGGCGATTCTTCCTTTGATAGCGTGCATGCAACTTCACTCCTTATAGTTGAGCTATGACTCTCTTCAATTGCAAAAATTGGGTTCTAATCAAACAAGTGTTTGAACACAACACACACTAAAGTCACTCACATAGTAAATAATCTCTATTCTTAATTTATTTACAGTGGATCAATAGTTCTCACGCCTCTCTCACATCTCTCTGGCCCTCTAGTGAAAGATTTAAGCTAGTATCGGCTCTGATACCATATTAGAAAAATAGAAGAGAGAATAGAGAGAAATTACACACAATACAAATCTCACTTGATACTTTTATTGATTACCATAGGTACGAATATATAAGACACCAATTACTGACTTCGACACAAACAGATCACCATTACAGCTCATACATCACAAGTCACACATTAGAAATAACTACTTCTAGAATGACTCCTCGTAACTCCTAATGACAAATACACATGACATGGAAGCATTACTTCCAACAATTATCTCTTCTTCTGAAGTTCACTCCCTCCCTTCCCCATGCAGATAGGATACGCCCTTCCATCCACTTGTGAAGATGTGATACACCTCAGATTGTATTGGATGTTAAAATATCTAATCCATAAGGCACAACCCCACAGGGAACTGCTATGAAAATCACCAATGTCACTTAAGAAACATATCTTCAGTGACTAACTCTCCTATGTCTCAATAAGGTTATCCTTAATTGTTATTTATATCCATTAAAAGAAGTTTAAATTGTAATGCTTTCAATTTTATCATTTCAAATTTATTTGGTTTAATTTGGATTTATAATTATTTTGGAAATAAATTTATAGCTAAATAAAAAATATATATGATTGATTTACATTTATTTAAATTCCAAATTTAATTATAACTTTAGTTTTATTATAAAATTTAAATTCAATTTCATCCAATATTGAAAAATTTAAAGTAATATAAATAGTTTTCAAAAAAGGTGGAGTTTAAGAAAGTATTAAAGTTCATCTTTACAAATATTATCCAACAAGTCTCTCTTTAAATTCATTCAACAATTTTGAAGGTACGTTTATTTGTAGATGGAGTGCTTTGAGAAGAAACTTAAAACCAAGGAGCATGAACTAACTAATTAGTATCATTTTTGAAGGATATTCTGTGTTAAAAATTTATTAGTTAAAAGTGATCTCATGAAGATTTTTATTTGGACAAACATTTGAATTTCCAATTATTAGTTAAAAGTGAACTCATGAGTGGTGAAACGATGGAGGTTTAGGGTTTGTGTCAGACCTTGCAACGACAGACCTGCACAGACCACGACACCTCTGTAACAATTCTCCAACAATACGACCAACAATATATGACAAGGAATAGCACACAAATCATGGACATCCTCCAGGGGGAGGACACGGCGCCTCCCCCCAATGATCAAGAAAACATTCAGATGCACACGGAAGATAACGGGAAAAAGCCCCAGGAAGAAATGGGAATGGTTCCTTGTACACAGACAGATAATACAGAAAGAAATCCGGCCCCCAAAGCAACATTGGCTACCTATAAGCCTGTTGCAGCTGAAAGACCTATGATTGAGCCCCCAAGTCAAAGAATCAATACCCAAATCCAGTATATGAAGGATCATACACTAATAATGAAATTTATAGGCTTCTAGCCTACAAAGAAAGCTTTGCATGGATGGATTGCAGCTAAATGGAAGCCAAAAGGGCACATTACCCTACAGCTAGGACCTAAGGGCTTCTTTACGTAATGTCTTCAACTATATAGAAGACCGAAACAGGGTCCTCGATGGAGGACCATACTTATTTAATGTAGCTTGTCTTTACCTAAGAGACTGGATTGAAAGTTTCAACCCGGACAAAGAAGATCCAAGTTGGGCACCAGTATGGATCCATCTCTATTCCCTTCCATTGGAGTACTGGGATGAAGAATCACTGCAAGATATTGGAAATGGACTGGGGGAATTCATCAAAATTGTAGAGGAGACAAAGCTTAGAAGATACACTTCCTACGACCGCATTTGCATTTATATGCATCTAAGCAAAGCTCTCCTCGATGTGGTAAGTTTATATCATGATGATTTTGAATGGATCTAGTCAATAGATTATGAACATGTCCCATTTTAATGCAAAAAATGTGCCATCTCTTTCATGACTTCCCATCAAATCTAAAACCCCCGACCTCTACCTCCTCAGAAAAACCTGAGTTTGACAGATTCACCAAGGTCAGCAATCCCAAAAAGAACCACAAAGAACCTGCATCAAACCCTAAAAAACCTTCCGTCGACACTTCAATGCCATCCACTAGTAATAGCTTTGAGATCTTAGCCCAGTCGGATTCAAACAACAATGAGAACCCCTTACACTCCGAGGAGTCTCCTAGGGCATCATCACAATTCATTCCCACCGACTCAAAGCAACGCCAAAAGCATAAGCAATCCACAGATCTCACCACCTCCTCACCAATCTGATACTGATATGGAAATCTCATGGCATGGAGGTAGACATTGTGCAGCAAGAAACCACGGTTGTGACAGAGACAGCAGAGGAAAGGAGCGAGGCCCAACACATGGAAGAGGAGCCTAAAAGCATAGATATAGGAGATCTGGACATATTTGGATTAGAACAAGCTTGCAGGACAAAATAATTTGACAAGATCCCAGAAAGACAGCTGGAAAACTTGGAAGTCATCCTTTCCAGAGCACAACAACAAAGAACCCTAGGCATTCAGCCTGGAAGTCAATGAGATGGCAAAAGCATTCCTAAAGATAATAAAAAAAGAGGGAGGAAAACAGATCTCCAAAGAACCGTCCACATTGGGGAAATGTTGGTGGAATCAGGAAAATATTGCAAGCGTACAATGAAGTATAGTCCCCTACCCAAAAATGAATCATGAAGCTCACTTCATGGCATATAAGAGGGCTAAATAGCCCTGCGAAATACAAAATGATAAAAAACATGATTTAGTAGGAGAAACCCAAAGTCTTCTTCATGCAAGAAACTAAATGTAACTCTACAACACTTGGTCAAACACTTGCAAAAGCATGGCTAGGCAGTCAAGCAGTAGTTTTGGATGCCTAAGAAGCTTCATGAGGTCTAGCAATAGTTTGGGACGAATGAGCTATCATGCTTACTAATATCCATGCGAGTAAGCACTTCATTCAAACCACCTTTCATATTATAGGGACCAATGTGCATGGTCACCTAACCAATGTCTACTTCCTCGAGTAGGCAATGCATAAGATAGATATTTTGAATACTTTATCTTTGATCAACTCCAACAGAACACATCCACTATGGATCATAGGAGGAGACTTCAATATGATTACTAAGGTGGAAGAAAAAAGTGGAGGCAGGAATAAACTAGATAGTGAAAGTATTCATTTAAAAAATTTCATCCAAAACAATTGGCTCATAGATATGCCAATCAACAATGGAATCTATACATGGAATAACAAACGAGTAGGCACACATCAAATTGCCTCTCAACTGGATGGATTTTTTCTTTCAGACAATGCCATCCATCTTGGAGGAGACTTCTCGACCTTGATCTTACCTCTCACAGGAACAGATCACTAGCCAATCTTGCTCCAATGGCCAAGATCGGGGAGCACTACACGGCAGCCCTTCTGCTTTGAAGCATTCTGGTTGACACATCCAGGCTTCAACAATCTGAAAAATGCAGTTTGGAAAAGCTTCAAACCCCTGGATGGCTCAAAAATGTATCAATTACAACAAAAACTCAAAAATCTTAAAAGAAATATCAAGCAATGGAATCAACTGACCTTTGGTAATATCTTCCAAGCTCAAAACGCTCTAGATCAAGAAATGAAAAGAATACAATAGATGATCATTACTGAGGGGAGATCCGAAGCACTCTTAGAGCAGGAAAAACTCCTTCAGACACAAATAATAGAAAGAGAAAAGCAAGAAGAAATACCTTGGAAACAAGAATCAAGAGTTAGATGGCTTAAGGATGGAGAAAGAAATACAAAATTTTTCATCGCACTACTATTGATCCAGGTGGATGTTGGTGGCCACCCACCTATCCCATCTGGACCCCCACAACTATCCCTTTCAGCTTTTCAGTTTCCTTAATTATAGCGCAATTTAGTATTTTTAGCAGTTTTTCGGGTCCTAAACTTCCGAAGCCGTTTTGAAATCCCCATCTTCGAGGGTCAAATAGACGCAGATGCGGTAGATAAATGGTTAAATATGCTAGATCGGTATTTTTTTGTTCATGAATTTTCAAGTCAGGAAAATATTGTTTTCACTCTTCTCAAAGCAAGCCCCCATGTCAAGGACTGGAGGGAAACCTATTGTGAGCAGAAGGATGAAAGTACAGGCTCACTATTTTGAGCCGCACCCACTTGGAATGACTTTTGGGATGCCATCAAGGATCAGTACTACCCTGTCAAAAGCTATGAGGACAAATATATCAAATGGACCACACTGCGATAGGGACGAGACCAAGATGTGCCAAAGTTCACAAACATTTTCCATACCCTTCGCACACAGTTGGGTATCAAAGATTCTGAGTTGCATCTGGTACTCAAATATCGCGGTTGCCTACACAGATACATCCAGCAAGAGATGGAGTTCTTGAACATCTCCTCACTCGACACAACATACCGATATGCTGTCAAAATCGAGGAAAAGTTCAAACATAAGAAGCGACACTTTGGATCTGCAAATCCAAAGCCCAAAGGACAAAGCCAAGGTGGGGTGACCCAAGACAACCCTTCGAAGCCACAAGAAAAGAACATCACCATGAAGCTGAAGAAGGACACAGGAAAGTGGTGTGAGTTCCACAAGAGTCCCACTCATAACACAAGTGACCGTCGGACCAAGCAGTGGTTGGTGGCCGAGTTGAAGGCTTCCGAATTAGATGCATGTTCCGACCCTGAGCCAGAACCTGACAAGGGGAATGGCAAAGGGAAGCAGATCATTGATGTGGATCATAGCACCACTGTTGCCACCGCCAAGATCCAGAAAAATGAGCCCAAAGATCCAGAGGAGGGTGAATGTCTTTTCCACTCACAGGTGTGGGTGAAGGGTTCGCCGCTACAATTCATTGTCGACAGTGGCAACCAAAAGAACCTCATTTTAGTAGAGGTCATGAAGAGGTTGGGCCTATCGACTACACCACACTCGCAGCTGTACAGTGTCGGGTGGCTTCACAAAGGACAAGATCTCAAAGTTTGCCAATAGTGTCGCCTTCCCTACAGCATCAAACCCTTCATAGATGAGGTATTGTGTGATGTTACACCTATGGATGTTTGCGATGTACTATTAGGCCAGCGATAGTTGTGGAGGCGACATGCTGTGTATGAGTCAAGGCCTCAGGCTGTCATTATTTCTTTGGATAATTCATTATACAGGATACCATAGGTAGCCCCACCTACCACCACCTCTTTGATCACTGCCAAGAAAGGCAGCAAGCTCATCTCCCAGACTAGGAAATTCATTTTCTATCTGATTCACTCCCAAAGTAAGGGGAAGATCGTTGCTACATCCATGACTCCCACAAAGGATTCCTCCACACAGCAGCAACAACAAAGCGATGTGGTCATGAAAGAACACAGGAACAACTTCTCCTCACCCACAGGGGTACCACACAAGTTTCAGGTGGGCAACAAAGTTTGGTTACATTTGCAGAAAGAACGCCTTACCAGAACCCATAAGAAACTCAAACTACTTCGACATGGTTCTTACACTAGTACCAAGGCTACGGGAAACAATGCTTGGAAGCACAACATTCCTCCATTCCTTCACTTGCACTGAGTTTTCAATGTGGACCATCATTGACCATGCTTCCCACCATTCTTGGACACATCAGAGATTGCAGAACAGCTCAGCAAAGACCCAGCTCAGCAAAAGCTTCCTCATCTCAGGGAGGAAATCAGCGCAATGGGGACCATTGCTTCCTAAGGGGGGAGGAATGATCCAGGTGGATGTTGGTGACCACTCACCTATCCCATCTGGACCCCCACAACTGTCCCTTTCAGTTTTTCAGTTTCCTTAATTATAGCGCAGTTTACTATTTTTAGCAGTTTTTCGAGTCCTAAACTTCCGGATCCGTTTTGAGGCCCTAAACGACATTTTTTGGGAAATCTACCCCAGTGATTTTTCTATCAAAAATCGTCTTTTCCATCGTATTCCTCAGAGGGATCTTTCCAAAGAGCTATCATGCGCATCAAACGGAGATAATACGACCAATTTGCGACCCCGAGAAGTTGATGTACCAACTTACCCAAAAATGGGGCCCACAATTTGGCGTTTCATCTTCTAGGGTTAGGTTTTGGAATGTGAAGGGTTTTCCATTGTTTCTAAAAAATAAATAGGCCTTCAAGCCTCTTTGTAACATAGTTCAAAACAGTTCATAGGCATGTAGCCATCACATCTCTTCTCGGAGATAAGCTACCATCGCCCTAGCTGGTTTATTTCCATTTCTGGTTGTAAGCATATTTCAGTATTTTCCATTAATGAAATGAAGTATTATTTCCGCTGCATCTCTTTATTTATGGTTATCACATCTCTGTATTTATGGTTATCTTTGTAATCTATTACATTCTTGTTTAAATCCGGATCAACTATACAGAGAAGAATGCACAACAACATCACTCACATTCAGAATCGGCAAGGAGAACGATTGGAAAAACATGAAGATGTAGAACAAGAGCTTCTCATTTATTTCAAGTAGGTGCACCAAGAACCCCAAGTTGATAGATAACCAGCCATAGAGAAGATCATCAAGAACATCCCAAAAATAATAACAGAAGAACACAATCAGCTCCTCCTTCAACGAATATCTTTACAGAAAGTGGAGAATTCAATGCGACAACTCAAAGAAGGAAAGGCACCTGGCCCTAATGGTTTTACATCAAATTTCTTCCACAATTTCCGGGATCTAATTGAAGAGGACGTCTGGCAGGTTGTTGAGGAATCCAGGACTAATAGATGGATGCTTTCCTCTCTAAACGTGACCTTTATGGCCCTCATCCCCAAGGAAGTGCAATCTCTGACTCCTAACAAATTTAGGCCTATTGCACTCTGCAATGTCAGTTACAAAATCATTTCCAAAGTTATTGCCTCTTGACTGAAGCCGCTGCTGCCATTACTTATCTCTCCAGAGCAATCGGGATACGTGGAAGGTCGGCAAATCATGAATGGCATCATTCTCACCCACGAGATTATACACTCCCTGAAGCAGCTCAAAAAAGCAAGTATGCTTCTAAAAATTGACCTCTCTAAAGCTTTTGATAATTTAAGCTGGACTTACATTCAAAAGATGTTGATTGCCTTTGGCTTCTCCCCTCCGTGAGTTAGATGGGTTATGAGTCTTATAACTTCCACCTTCTTCTCCATTCTGGTCAATGGAATTCCTTCCACCCCCTTCGATCCTTCTAGTGGAATCAGACAAGGAGATCCACATTCCCCCTTTCTATTCATTCTAATGACGGAAGGGCTTGGAAGAAGTATTAAAGAAGCTATTCAATCCCAGTAGCTCAGAGGCCTCTCCTCTCCCAACACCCCTGCTTTTACCCACCAACAATTCATGGATGATAACATGTTGTTTGGCCATCCCTCAGTTCAGGAAGCCCTAAAATTAAAATCCCTTATGAAAGAGTTTTCAGATGCCTTTGGCCCCAGCATTAATAAGGCTAAGTCCCAAATCTTTTTCTTCCATACCCTTGCTATCACTTAGTCCTCCATAGCCCATATTCTTGGATTCATGATAGCCACTCTCCCCTCTAAATATCTGGGTGCACCTATGACTGATTCTGCTTTAAAGCACTCTACCTGGCAACTGCTCTTGGAAAAATTGGAAGCTCGCCTCTCCTCATGGACTTATAGAGCCCTCAATATGGCCAACCATCTAGTGTTAATCAAAGCTGTCTTGCAATCCATGCCTCTTTATCTCTTTTCAGTACTGGCAGTGCCAAAATGGGTACTCAAGAAAATCAAAAATCTTTAGAGGACTTTTATGTGGGGAACTTCGGGACAAAATAGAAAATGGGCACTAGTGAAATGGGCTACAGTCTACCTTCCAAAAATCTCAGGAGGCACTGGGCTTCATGATCCTCAGCACAGTAATGTTTTCATGGGGGCATATCTTTGGTGGAAATGGATCTCGGCACCGCATACTCCCCGGGCCATCCTCTGGACAGCCAAATATGCAAACAACTGACTGATAGATGATCTAATTGGACTCAAAGAAGTAGGTAAAGGATCTTTAATCTAGAATGCGGCTAATCAACACAAAGATATTATCCAACAGCACAACTTTTGGGAAATAAGGGATGGCAATAATGCAAGATTTTGGAATGACTCTTAGCAGCAAAGGCCCAAGCTGAGGGACCTGATCAAACCGCACCAAATACCGAAATGGGAAGAGCATCAAATGGACAAGGTTAGCTAGCACTGGTTGCCCACTCTCACACAAGGGTAAAAACAATGGATAAACTCGAACCACATCATTAGGCATGGCAAAGAGTCCATTCAAAATAGTTTCGAGGCAGAGCTTCTTAATAGTAAAATTCTTTTTTGTGATAAAAGGGATATAATAAGATGGGTTTACAAGGCACGAGGAACTTTCGCCACCCAAGAGGCATACAATCTAATAATAAGGAATCACATAGTCAAGGATCCTCTTTGGAACAATGTTTGGGCCCCCAACATTTGGCGAAAAGTATCCACTTTCCTCTAGTTGTTATGTCAAAACAAAATACTCACTTGGGACAATCTATGGAAAAGAAGCTTTCACGAGCCCTCCATTTGCCCCAACTGTAAACAACAAGAAGAAACTACTCTGCATCTCACGAGCTCCTACCCATCAGCGAACAAACTCTAGGAAAAAGCAAGCTTCAGATGCCAAAAAGAAGGAAGAATTAAAGAGGATATCACCAACACCATACGTAGTTGGGCAATCAATCCATATAAGAGTAAACTGTTAAACTCTTTATGGAAAATCATCCCAGGTCTTCTCATGTGGACAATATGGAAAGAAAGAAACCATCGCATCTTCAAAGACCAATCCACACCTTTAGAAGTCCTATGGAACAATGTTTGCCAAAACCTTCAAGAAACACTAATGCTCCAAACTTGGTATGAAGAAGACTTTCCTTCCATTCCATAGGAAAAGAATATATGGGCAAACTGGAATCTTCAGTTGAACCAGGTACAGGAAAATCATAGTAAATTCTCTTCACACTACAAAATACCAAACAAATGGCTCCCTCCACCCCATAATATGATACAACTCAATTTCGATGGAGCATCCAAAGGCAATCCGGGCAAAGCAGGATATGGCGGAGCATTCAGGGATCATAAAGGCAAACCTCTTCTAACTTTCCTAGGCTCAATTGGCTGGGATACGAACAACTCGGCCGAATTAGAAGGGCTATGGCAGGGGCTTCTTCTAGCTCAACTTCACAGTTTCTTCCCACTATTAATTGAAGGCGACTCTCAGATTCTCATTAACATGGTTAATCAGATTCTGCAGGGGACACCCTCATACAAAGTGGTCAGTAGCTGGAGATTGTCGGAAAGATTAGAGCTCATAGAACAATGGCTCTCCACCAATAGAACAGTCACCTTCAAACACATTCACAGAGATGGCAACAAAGTGGCTAATCTCTTAGCTAATATAGGAGTTGACAGTGGCTGGACTCTACATACTAGCTCGCTTAACACTATTGCCACTGCATCCTAGATAAAGGATTACAATGAATTGGTATAGAGTGAAGAAGCACACTCGGATGCGGGTGATCATAATGCCATTAATGTTGATTAGATGGAAGGATGGTGGGAGGCTTGGCCACATGGCCGTCCACATCCCCTCCCATGCTAGAGTAAGGCTAATTCATGGCGACTTGCAGGCACCAGTTATATGATGCTCAAGTCAAGAATTCTACAACAAGCATAAGGAAATGTCCTCCATAGACCATAGCTCAGTCTTCCCTCCTCTGGTAAGCAGCACTTGCCCTCCTCAGGCTGCGGAGCCATGCTCTCACACCATCACTGGCAGACGATGTTGGTTGCTCAGCTGGGTGGATGTGGGAAATGGGTATCATTTCTCCCAAATGTCGCACTGTAAGTTGATTCAAGCTCACAACCCCTTTGTTTTCCCTCTGAACAACCATTCCAATCTCAGTAATTCCTTTGATTCCCCAAGTGTTAGCACTGCGACTAGTTCAGTCATGGCGCGCATCCGACACTGCATGCGTAGCAGAAGAGGGGGCAGTTGTGGTGGAAGCATTCATCCTCCCGCTATACCCAGCCTTAAATCTGCTTCTCGCTTCTCTTCTCTAGACATTACTCATCTCCATGGCACCTTCTCCGTCAGGCATCCAGACATGTGCAGCAGCAGAGGGCAGGCTCAGCTCCAGGATGACCACAGAATGAACGCAGTCATCCATGCTGCCAATTTTCCCCTTCCCCCTTATCTCGCTTCTCATACGACACAATTCCACTTCCATAGCACTCTACACCAGCCCGTCATCACCGCCACTTCCGCCATTACCTTCACTGAGGAAATTGACCCGCAGGAAGCTCAACCAGGGAACAACAGTGAGCAGGAGAGGGCCGCTCAATGGAACCAGATTGCCCAAGACCCAGGAAAGCAGCAGATGGTTGAGAACTCTACCATCCCGCATGGAGAGGAGTTGGTTGGCAGCCAGCCGGCCATCGAAGGCAGAGCAGGAGACACGAAGGCAATCGGTGTCACCCAGGGTGACACGTCTAGAAAGCATGCAATAGAGGGCATCTCTGCTGGCACTCAACCAGTTCGTGGAATACTGTGTGGCACATCAGCAGAGGAGGAGGAGTGGTACAAGTATGCATGTCGAATTGTGGAAGAGCCTGCTACAGACGACCTCCAGGGGGTCCATCCTGATTGACAACTGGGCTGCCAGGTGTCGCCCTTCCACCAGCTGGAGGTTTCATATGCTGTTGTCTGATTTTTGCTATGTTTTGTTTTTGAAAACTTTCCTTCTGGTTTGATTCGCTAGTTTTCAATCTAGATCCCCTGTGCGGGTTTTTGATGTGAAAACTTGTGACCCCTACGTGGGTTTTTTTATCTGGTTTCACCGTCTGGTTTCCCCCTCGATGGGGCAGTCGCGTTTAGGTTGTGATATTTTTTTACGAAATCTTTTCAGCACTGGAGAGGCCAATGCCTCATTGTTTTTTTATTTTGTTTCATATCAATAGAATAGTATTACTTAGAAAAAAAAAAAAAAGTGAACTCATGAAGATCTTTATTTGGACAAACATTTGAATTTCCAAAGAATCTGTAATTACTTGTTCATGGGTGGTTGATATGATCAATTAAAAGGGCTTTCCTTTCTACAATTCATAGACCAAATGTGTTGATATTCATTATTCAAATTTACCATACTTGTGGTAGAGTATGTTAGTTTGAGATTTCAACATCCTTGAGTTCAAAGAAATTCATATTTTGGCTTCAACTTGGTGTTTTATCCATATTCATTCGGTATAGGTCATTATGATAGGTCAATAGATTGATCAAAAAGAGAATGATACAATTTTTCGCTAGAGTTTGAATTGGGGGAACAATGTAAATGGATCTGAATGGAACTTGAGACACCTATATCAATTGCAAGAAATCTTGAATCCCAAATAAAGTTGACATATACAAATAGGGCGCTGATAAATTCCAACCATTCAAGTAGGAAAATTCTTCAAAGGCAAGTGTTTCCAATGCAAATACAGATGTATGTTTTACCAAAAGACCAAATCAAGGTCTTCTTGTTAATCATTAGATAGATAACTGTGATATCTCTACAATACATTCCTTGGAAACTACATTACATAATTAAAAAGAGAGAACTTGATACTTTAGATACTCGTGTCATGTCAATGATGCGATTTTGAGACTCGCCTCTTTAACTAAGATTCAAAATTATATTGACACCCTTTTGCAACATTTAGTGACATTTTCACTCTCATCTTAATGCTATTCTTTCCTACACTATCACCTTACCATATTTCCTTTGCAACATATGATACAATTACTAGTTTATAAAATATTATAATATTAATATAAGATATTTATTTGACAATATAAATTTGTATCTTTGTAAATAATTAATAAATATTTAAATAATATTAATATTACAAAATTAATTATTCAATAATTTTAATTAAAGTAATATATTAAAAAACTTATTTACATTAATATAAATATTTAAAATTCTTAATATGGCTAGTTATATAGATTTTTATGATGTTCGTGATTAATATCCACTCAGGCTTTTATGAACACTGATTCCTTTGAATTTTATGGTTTACAGATTCTTGTAATCAATATTTTAATAACCGTTATTATTGACACTTATTATTATATTT
Source organism: Pinus tabuliformis (assembly GCA_031772625.1). Classification (NCBI taxonomy): domain Eukaryota; kingdom Viridiplantae; phylum Streptophyta; class Pinopsida; order Pinales; family Pinaceae; genus Pinus; species Pinus tabuliformis. The sequence goes on from CM062808.1 coordinate 191,420,301, forward strand.
AACAGGTCTTAATTCTCTGGGAAAAAAAGTAAATGATCATTTTATTAAATTAAAAAGGAATTCATATAGCTATGTATAAAAGAAATCACAACATGCGGGAGTTGTTTTATATATATATATATATATATATATCGTATTTAAATAATTTGATATGAATAAAAATTGAGACTCATTTTTTTTTTATTTTTTTATTTTTTGTAATTTTTAACTACAATTGAATTTAAATTTGACATCCACATAGTGGCAATACCATTACACTTATTTACTGTCGAATTGGAATGTACCGTTCCAAGGTTGAGATGTTCGAAGTAATGAATTGAATTTTAGTGTTTTATACGGCATGGTTGGACAAGATCATATATGCAGCTTTGCGTGTATTTTTTCTCAGGGATAGATTAGCAAACAAGTTTAATACATTCATGTAAAAATGAAAATTATATACATTAAAGGAACATGTTTTCAAATTTTTCATTTGTTTACCAGAATTTACAATAGACAGTGATTGATTATGTTTCTAAGACGCACTTTAATGTCAAAGTCACTAATAGAAAATTCATAAATAATCTTACTTGACCATTCGGAAACTTCTAAGTAAGTATTGTCAAAGCAGTTCCGTCGGAATTGGTTTATTTGCGCCATTTTACCATGAACGCTGAACATCTTTTCACGAAACTTTTTTGCAATGGTGTCTACTTTGCGCCAACTATACGAGAAACTGAACAGGACTGCGTTAGGGTATCAATGGGCTCTTTGCCCAACTAACAGCAAACTTTGAAGCGTCTAGCCACGTATCATCCAAAAACTACAAAAGCTAGAAGAATTGTTACATCTTTGAAGTCCTAAAAAGGTCTTTAAGACGATGAATCGTCCAGAAAAAACTACAAACAGTGAAAAATAAATAAAAGAACTTGTATTGAGCCCTGCAAATCCAATGCTGGGAAAAATTTCTCTAAAAAAAATAAGGGAGAAATATTAATAACAAATAAATGCAGATGTAAAAGTCATACCATACCCCCATGCTCCTCTATAACATTTTCTATGATATGACTAACGTTTCCCCTTCCAAATGTATTTTCAGGTCCAGAGTTTCTGGATAGTATGTTAGGCTAAGTTTTTTACTTCAAATCGAGGGTAGCTCTATGCTCTATAACGCAAATTTGACATACTTAACACTCGATATTTTATACATTTCTGATTTTCGCTGCCACTTTTAGCTGACCCTCATAATATTTGTAGCTGACATGTGTGATATCTTTCCAAATTATAAATTAATAGCTCACCTTTTAAATTAAAGTATATATATTTTAAAGGTCCTATTAAAAGTGTTTTTGTTATTATGCACATACTTTAAAGTGGTGAATTTAATCCCGTGAAGATAATGAATCTGTACTTAACTAAAAGTAATAATAGTTCACAGCAATACACTGGACATTAAGATCTTGAATTTTCTTTTTCAAGGCCAGCATATGCTTATGTTTATGATTATGTGTGCAAATAAAGAAAAATTCCTTCTTCCCTTTGGTTTCAATCTTCGACAAGAGATGCTTGCATCTCGTTCATCGTGTGACACAGAGATGTACGCCTTCACATCGCTGATGATGACAGTCAATTCGACGGAAACTTATTATAGCGAAAAGGATCATACAATTAAACGGATATGGAATCCAGGAGTTAGTGCATAACAATTTTATACAGGCTCTGAAAGTTGTCTAGGTTTATCAGTAATCGCGTCCAATCAACAGCCCCTGTTGTCGACATTGTCCATTGAAATTGGAAGAGATCGGCAAGTTGCCCTACACCATTAGTGATGATCACGATCAATATGATTCGTTTTAATGGTAGCTGTGCATTGCTGCAGTATTTTCCCACCCCAATTTTGCCGACCATGAGGAAACAACCAAATATATTAACAATTCTACACGCTAATTGATTTGATGAATTAAACTACCATTCAATATAGAAAATCCAAATCTAATAAATGTATAGTTTAGTGATATCTTGGGCAGGTTTTTTTCGGTTAGCCATCGAAATACAATGCAAAAGTCGAAAGGATAGCTTCTCTCATTGCCTTCTCATTGCCTTCCAGTACATTCATCATAACTGCATCAGGGACTCGTTAAAATCGTGGAGTGCACAAAAATGTGCCTGGAGAGCCATTCCCCTTTTCCTTTTTGGGCCATTTGGAATTAGACAAACAGGTACATATTCCATAACTCTCTTGAAAATTTGTTTTTGGTTATTGAAAGGATCACTACTGATCTTTCAATATATTATGTTCAATCCCCATGCACTAATATCAGTCCACAAAAGCCTATAAATACACAATTCATGTACCCAATGGGGTTTGTTGATGGGGCAGCTCAAAGGAACTCCTGTGCATGTGGATTTTGGATAGCTATGACTGCTGATTTGTCATACAGGGTCTACTGGAATGGTGGTTGTGGTACCAATACCAAAACAGAAGCATTAACTCTTTGGGGGCTCCTATGATTCAACAGTTTTCTTGGAAACTCCATTTTGTATATTGATGGAGACTCGAAGATTATTATTGATCAGGTCATGGGGAGGGCCTCCATCAGTAAACCATGCTATATGATGGCCGGAAAGGATCGAAATTCTATGGCAACTCCAGGGCTGCTCCACAATCCAGCATATTGGAAGGAATCTCAATCCAGCATATTGGAAGGAATCTCAACAAAGAAGCGGATGGCAAATGGTACTTGGACATCACTTGGGAACAATACACTTTTTATATAAACAACTTCCCATTTCCAGGTTAAATCACTAGCTTTCCTGTTCTCACTCTTTTTGTAAATTTTGTTGTATACCTCTATTATCTAGTTTTTCTGCTGCACATTGAGGGAATGTGGCATATAGTCAGGAATGTTTATTTTGATAATAAAGTTTCTTTCAGGTGTATAAGATATGTTGAATATAATGTCTCTCAGCTGAATTGATCATCTTTTCTGATCTTTTGGTGGTGATTTAGATCACACCTCATCCTCTTTATCATGAGATTTAGAAAATCATATACATTTTGTTGAATGTTGACTATATGTAACTATCATATACTTTATCTGTTAATATATTATCCTTCTTTTTAGTTACTGAAAAAAGAAGCTTTTGGTGGTAATTTAGATCACACCTTATCCTCCTTATCATGTGATTTGGAAGATCATATACATTCTGTTAAATGTTGACTATATATAACTATCATATAGTTTATCTGTTAATATACTAGCATTTGCACCACATGTTGCAAAAGAAACGCCTTAAGGCAATGGCATAAGAAATATTAGCAATTTTGTTTTTTTTTATCATATGTTATGTTTTAGGGAGATTCCAACTAGGATATGTTCAAAGTGAAGGTAATGCATAACACTTCACTCCAAAGGATTTATGAAAATGATCTTCATTAAGATTCTAGAACCGTTATAAGTAAATGTTTTAAATCAAACATTTCATAATAAAGTAATATCATATCACCTTAATTCACAAGGCAATGGATAATAGTTTTTGTTGATTAAAAATTGGCCTAATTTTATGAGGAAAACTTAATAGAAAGGCTTTAATAGTAAGGGGAACATTAATAAACTCCCTCATTATTTGTTATATAATGTTGTTAATTTGGCTACTTGTTGCTTCTTATCGTTATTTAGTCATGTAATATTTGAAAACTATAAAATAATGGTATTATTTATTCTCTTTGGACCATTGTATTATTACTTGTTATTGATTCATGAAATTTTTGTATCCTCTCTTTTCGTTCTTTTAATTTGTGTCATCCCAAAAAAAAATTCTCCAATAACCTATATTATTGCTATCTTAGAAGTGACATTGCCATTAAGTTTGCACAACTAAGTTTGTAGTTTCAATTGCAAATTTAATGCCTCCATTTTTGCTATATATGAAATTGATATTCATATAAATTGATTAATATAGATCTTCAAATAATTTATTTAAATAACATGTTAAAATATTTTTGAGAAATATAAGGTTTAAACATCTTACTCACATCAACTCATATCTACAGATTCTAGCAACATTTTATAGTTACAATTTCTTATTTTATAGAAAATTCTATTTCAACTATTAAGACAACAAGTACACTTTTCAACTCAATATTATAAAATAACATCTATACTGAATAATAAACAAACAACCATAAAGTTTATAAAGTGATAACTTTGTATTTTTATTTTATTTCATGTATGTATCACACTAATAAACATGTGTATATTTTAAAGAAATTATTTGTATTAACATATGTATCTAACAGATTTCAAAGTATAAGAAGCGAACTGACAACGTGGTGGATGTGAAATTTTTCTTTAGTTTGTTGTACACAATTTTGCCCTCTATCATTATCACACCGGCTCATGCAAGGAATTGTGATCATAATTCAATTCATAATATAGTATTTGAAAAAAATATTCATAGATTGCAAATTTCAACGAACATGGCATACGTCGAATATTAAAATTTGAATGTGCTGAAGCTCATATTCTATTAACGAGAGACATATAAGAAGCCTTTTAAGTTGAAATTAGCAAAGTATAAAATAAATGGTTAATTCACTCATAATACTCTTTATCTTTTTCGTGCTGAAATTCAAGTACAATACTTTCATCCTCATCATTATCAATGTTTCCCTCATCTTTCAAGCAACGTGACGATCCCAATCCATTTTATTGGATTTGAATAGCTTTATCATTGTCTTTGATATTCTCCTTAACAATGGGCAATGTTTCCCTCATCTTTCAAGCAACATGACGATAACAATCCATTTTATTGGATTTGAATAGCGTTAGCATCGTCTTTGATATTCTCCTTAACAATGGGCAATTACGTATGGTTACATTTTCAAGTTTTGATATTGCCTTTTCCTTCCACACACCATTTGATGATATGATGCTTTGTAAGTGCTCTAAAGACCATTCCTTTAACATTGGAAAATCACCATTTCCAATGTCCAACTCTTTTAAGCCATGACAACTCCGTATGTGTAATACATGTAAACTAGGTAGCCACATTCCCGATAGCAATGGCAATTTCATCAACACTCGGCAACAATACATGGTCAACTTTTGGAGTTTGGACATGGATTTTTTATTACACACGTTTGATGTTCTTGAAAGACTCTCAAACTAGATTTATGACTATATTACCATAAAAGTTAATACAGCGTCAACATTGATTATAAAAGACCACACCAATTTATGACCTGCGCAACCCATCTCAACGCCCACTGACCCAAAACAGAAAAATAAAAAATATAATTACTCTTTCATTAGGATTCTTATTAGTCCCTGTTGTCCAGGCATGGACTATAGTAATCGGAAATGGGCACTTCAGCATTATTAGTGCTACTTTTACTCCTCGCTTATCAACTATAAATGAAGTTTGTAGAGACATATTAATAATTCATGTTATTTGGCCTTTTCCTGAGGACCGAAGCTAATCTCGAAGCTAAAGCATAAGTTATATTTGTGTTTGCATGATATTTTCAAACTGGTAAAAATACTAACTAATCTAATGTTGGCATTAGTTTGATGACACTAAATGTTAGCTCCGCTATTTTGGATTTCCATGGGCTGCATGGTATAATAGAGTAATAGAGGCTCCATCGAGGAACTATCAACCCTGCTTGTATGCCACGGTACACCTGTCAGTTTCTACACCTACCACTCCTGCCTTCCACAACATGCAGGTGCCATCTCTTATGTTTGCATGTAAGGAGGTGTCCATCAGGTGTCCATTGAATGGATGAAGACATTGAATGGATTATGCATGCACTTAGCATTAGTGTTCCTAAGTTTCTCAGAGGCTATCGATGCAACTTCCATCATGGAGCTTGCTTCACTAGCAGCTATGTCCTTGGTATTCCTACTATCCATTTCTTCCAATTCAACATTTCTTTTCTGTCTCTTATTTTTTTCCTTTTCTTCTAAGTCTAGGCACCAATGACATACATTTAAGCTCTCTGATTCGAACTGATCAGAGTACAGTTTGCTGCGATATCTGCAAGAGTGGTGGCATATGAACAAAGAAGAAAAATAGTGTATCATATCCATGCAGAGGAAAGAATATTAGACGCTATGATTCTTGAAATTGTTGTGGAACAGAGACTCACATATGTGTTGAAATTGGAATTGTTTTGAAATGGAGACTCACGTGTTGAAGTCGATGGTTGCATCTTTGGAATCATGCTGGAGTTTTCCTTGTCATTTTGATCTAGTGTAATGCATCTGGTTCAGGTTGGTTGTGCTTATGGTCTTACCCGGTAGAGATTTTAGAGCCTGCTCGGCGTAGGGCTAGCTTAGTATTTGAAAGAGAAATCCGTGTTCAAATTTCCCAGTAATGACTCTGTTGTTTCTTGTCTCAGAACATATCAACAGCAACCCGAGTTGGTGGCAAACTATTTCGGCCAAAACATATTAGCAAAGTGAAAAATACTTCCCTAGACTCGGCAGGCGATCTCTCAGAACTAGGCTCCTGTCCCCAGTGCATGCAAAGTGGAAGTGTCTTTAACTCAAGCTCCCCCTCTGTGGTGAGATACAATGAACAAGGTGAGACTTCAAACCTCAATGGTGAGGGAACATGTAATACATGCAACAGATTTTAATAAGTGTTATCTCTCGTGTCAAAATGGCTAGGTTATTAGTCGGGCTCAGACTTCGCAGAGCACCTGCTAACCTGTAAGCGTTATACCTACCATGCAACCTGCATTATATTCCACCTTATTTCTCTACTGCTCTTCGACCTAGCTTGGCTAGCTCTTCTGCCCCGCGTCTGGTTTCCATCCTTCTATAAGTGTGATTGCCCAATACGCATGCAAATTACTTGAGGGATCTTCTGCCCTGCGTCTGGTTTCCATCCTTTTTGTAACTCAGAGCAAATTACTTGAGGGATCTCAAATTTATCTAGTAAAGAGCTGATGCCCAGCACAGTAGCAGATCGTTGATGCCCAGCGCCTACCTTCTTCAACCGACCCCTCCCTTATTTCTTATCTAGCTCGAGCATGCTTTCATTTTAGCTAGCCTACACCCCGGGGTTCTACAGTGTGAGCGTGATCCAGTTGCCATCAATAGGTATCACCGTGTCAAATAATGATATGTAAGCATGCTGGTGCTCATCACTGATAGATACATGGTTGTAACATGGGCCAGCTTTTACATTTTAATTCATATTTAATTAAATTAATATAGTTCCTTTAATATACGTGGTTGTAACATGGGCCATATTTTATATTTTAATTCATATTTAATTAAATTAATATATTTCCTTTAGTAACTAGTTAACTGTAACAATTATCACCATGCACTCTGCCCGATATTAGATTTCGGATGCATTACAAGGTCTCCCGGCCACATGCGTTAAGTTTATACATGCACTCTACCAGATGTATTACAGGGTCTTGTCACCACATGCTCTGGCCAACATGATATTTTGGTATGCCAATGTCGATGGCCTAATATACCGAAAAATGATGGGATAATTCCCATTTGTTAACAAATTTTTGGGAACATTGGGTATCAGGGGTTCTGCGTGGATATTTCAATGAAGTGCCAATCTTTAACTCGGTCGAGTACTAATAAATCATTTTTACGGGTCGACTGTTCTATACAATGGGTGTACATCCTACAAGATGCAAAGTAAGTTTTCCATTCTTTCACGCTTCTGTGTCTTTTAAATTCTGTTGTTTATGGAACCCATGTGTGAAAACCTCATCCTTGAAGTAGATTTTCATGCATCTTGACGAGTCTATCCTTGGCTGTCTCCACACTTCGATAGATGAATGGAGGTACAACATTGCCGTCCTTCCATCTATTGAATATGCATCCTGGGTGCCTGTTGATGTAGCCCCTACCTAAACTGGTCTAAATCCGCTTAGTATAGGCCATACCCCTTCGTATCTAAAATTACATTCAGGTGTAAAACGGGCAGTTCCTAAATGGTTAAGGTAGTCGACATCCTCACTTTTGTATCTGCGATTCCACAACAAAATAAATTGTGAATAAGAATTTCAATCAAGGGAACGATCATGGATGATTTTATTATTAATATTCCAGGAAACCATAACTTTAGAAATTGGATAAAACAGTATACAATGTCAATTATATCCTTTTAATGATCTCTTTTTCACAATCATAAAAAAATTACCCTCAAAAAGTCCAGAAAATGATTTACCCGTTGAAACCACACAACTGAGAATACAGACTTTGTTAAGAGGAGCCTCTGGATTAATTTGGGCAACACAACTGACATGCACAACTATATACTGTCTGAAAGTGGATGTGCCAAGGAAGTGGTAAATGGGTTTCCCATTGATTGAAAACCTCGACTTCCCGTCATTTATCATAACCCCCCTGTCAGTATTAATTCTTAGAAGATTACACATGTTGCTTTCGTCTGACTTGCAGTGTCTGCATTCTCCACATTCTCCAGTAAATAATGGAAGCACACAGTCACCCTCCTCGAGGTCAGTCACCCCTTCTCCAACACTCTCAAAAACTCTGTGTCAAGCAACAGACCTATAGTTAGTGACCAATGAATTACAAGAAAATCACTGTCCCTTTTCCCTTTTGAAATTCTACATGATGCCTTCTAGTATGACTAATTAATTTCTTTGAAATCCTACATGCCTGCTAGTATGACTAATTAATTTCCTTGAAATCCTACATGCCTGCTAGTATGACTAATTAACTTTTTTGAAATCCCACACGCCTACTAATATGACTAACTAATTTTTTTGAATACATAGAACTCATGGGCAAGAGCAGAGTGCATACCCAACTGCTTCATGTCCCAAAATGCGGGGAAAGAGAGGAGTTTGGCCCTGCAACCAAAGCAGTATCAGTATCAGTCATTCCATTTCACTGTTAAAAGCAATATTTGTATGTGTTATACAGTACAGTACAATTGGAGATGTGTAATTAATATCCTTCCTTCAAATTTTCTTGATGTTTAATGATAATTATTCATAGCATACCTTTGCTTCCCAGAAATAAAGGTCTGTATGACACAAGGCAGTATAATGCACTTTGATTCTCACTTCCATTGCCTGTGGAGGAGCCACTTCCACTTCTTCAATCTTCAGAAGCTCCCCTGCACCCCATGCAACAGCAGCTGTAACAAAAGTACAAATCAAAATATATTAGATTTCAAGAAGCATAAATTGCACACATACAGTTTGCATAAATCCAGTTTAACCCTGAAAATCAATTTTGCCATGAAATGATATACATGAAATAAAAAGAATGTGGCCATGACTCCTTGCACTGAACTGAAGTAGTTACCTTTGCATTTGATAACCTGGCCTGCAGTACAGCTCGCCATTTTCCTTTCTGCCCAAACAAACAAACTTACTTTTGCCTTTCGCGTTGGTGTTACAGGAGGCAGAGATGGATCCTTAATTTATATTCTATTTCCTTTGAAATTGCCTTGAGTGAATGATGTTGAATTGCTTGTTGATGTAGAATCGTTTTTGATATCTTGACACCGGGTTTGATATCTTGAAAATCTTCTCCACAGAGTTTGGGATTGCCTATAAATGCCTCTCTGAATTTACTCAAGCTACTAGGGACTGTTCTAGATAGTTGATTGTTTGATAGATTTAGGAAACTAAACGTAAGGTTGGCTAAAGATGCAGGGACTTTCCCCTTGAGTTGATTGCTGGATAGATCAAGGTATCTGAGGTTTTGAGATCACCCATTTGCATAGGTATTTCCCCAGAAATATCATTTCCTTTCAAGTTAAGCTTTGTAAGTTGTTTCAGAGACCCAATACTCGACGAAATGTTACCAGAAAGTAAATTTACTTGCAAACCCAATACATCAAGATTATGTAACCCATAAAGCGCATCTGGTATACTTCCTGAAAATTTATTATTGCTAGCATTGAAAACAGATAAAAGCCCTACCTTGGCAATCTCAGATGGAAGCTTACCTGAAAATCTATTACAGTCAATTTGTAGGTTAGATAAATTTCTAGCATTCCCAACATCTTTAGAAATGCTTCCTTCAAAGTTGTTAGAACTGAGATGTAGCAACGAAACTCTTGGTAATCCCTATTCCAAAATAAAAAATATCAGTTTTTTACCTTAATCATTGCTATTCCAAAATATTTCAGAAATCAAAATAAACCCTTCAAATAAAAATGCAAACAAATTAGCCTACCTAGAAGTATGTTCTCTTTTGCATTGCATTTATGCTAAAAGGAAATGAAATGCAAAAAAACAGGGTGATATTGCATATGAAAATAAATGGATAAAAAACAGGGTGACTAGAGAACTTAACTAGTGAAACAGTTGAAAATGGTTCTATCGAAGCCGCGCCTCTGCTCCAGCTCGCCATTTTCTTTTACTTGCATCATAATGTGTGCTCAAGTTGGAGATTGAATTATTAGCGCCATGTTTCAAGCCTTTTGATCTTCGTTGGACATACACAAATCGGAGGTATGCTCTAATCCATAAGGATGGTTGATTGGATTGTTATCGATCCGTGTCGCATATGAATGAAAATGATGAGGCTTCATTGGGTTGAAAAAGATTTGATCTTGGTGCATGCAGATCAATGTATACCCATTGCCAGAAGAATTTTGTCATCTGTGTTCCTTGAAATGAATTATTGTTCAAACATGAAATTGGTATCTGAAATCCATAAAGAGTTCAATAACTGTTGTTTTGAATACTTGACAAACCTCCAAGAAATGGATTTGTTCTCTAATTTGGGAACTTGACGAATCTTCAATTTGAATAACTTTATGAATCTTCAAACACATGACTTCTCCTCGAGTTTGAAGATGCTTCCAAATGCTTTCACAATGAAATTTAATTTAATATATGGCAAGTCTATGTATAATGAAATTTCATAATTTTCATGATTCCATATTTTTGAAAATGAAATTTAATTTGATATAGAACGAATCTATCCATAATGGAATTTGGATGTGGACAAATATCTAACTCGTTTGGATGAAATGGTAAAAGATTTTGAAAAAACAGAGTTGTTTTATTAACACAATTCAAGATCTATGCACAGTAGTTGTACTCCACTTTGCAGATGATTCAAATTTTTTGATAATGGTATCTAACTTGATACAGTATAATGGAATTTAATGTGCCACTTTGCAGATGCATCCACATATTTTTTGAAGATGGAATTTAATTTGATATGGGGCACGTCTATGTGCAATGGAATTCAATGCAATTTTTTACAAATTGACCATAGAGTTGCATAAAGAGAAGGATAGAAAATAGGGGCATGTGGGTGGAAATCGTACTCACTGTTTGGATGTTTGGAGTCATAGGAAAATACAAAGAGGGAAATATGGATGAAAATCTCGACTATTGCTGCTAACTCTTTGAGACATGATTTCTTATGGTGATCCAGGGATGCGCTAGGTTGGATTGTGTTGAACCCTTCAGGTGGTTGAAGCGATAACCTTTAAGATGGAATGCGCTGAACACTTGAGGTAGTTGGAGAAAGTTGAAGGCTCTAGCTACTACAAACTGGAGATGGTTGAAGGGATAACCTTTAAAATGGAATGTGCTGAACACTTGAGGCAGTTGGAGAAAGTTAAAGGCTCTAGCTGCCCCAAACTGGAGAAGCTGTAATGTATTGGGAGAGCATACGAGTCATATGTGGTATAAAATGAATTGCATCCTACAATACTGTAATGTCCATTACTATGTATTTCATTTTTCCAACACTAATTGTTCAGCACAATCTCTCCATGTGAAAACAAAGTACTATTTAATTTAAATTTTATTTATTCACCCATGTTGATGATGATCTTTTCATTATACTCCTAGTGTTTTATGATGGTTGATTTTGAGAGAATGTCAATCTTTTTACTTCGGTCCTACTTCTAATTTAATAGTTATGGACAATGAAAGATGGGCCACCATGCGCTGTTTTGATAGTATAGACAGACTGTTTTCATACTGTTTGGTTATGGATAATGAGAGATGTGCTGTCACAAATTGTTTTCATGGTAGATACTGTCTATTTGCAAATATCCACCATTTTCATGGTATAGTTTGACATTTCAAGCCCAAAGTTGTTACATAAATGCATTTCCAGACTAAAACACCAAAAATTAACATTGAAAAACAATTGCAATCTAGCAACGTTATACTAGTTACAAAAAAAAAGGAAGGGAACTAGGAAGCCAATAAACAATAGAAGCCATATTTTGGTTTTTTATCCAAGTTGAAAGATATTGTATGAAATCATGACACACATGGTTCTTTTTGTCTTCGCCTAGTCCACATAGTTAACCAGGTATCCCATGGAGTTGCAAATTTGTATTTTCCAGATTCATTTGTCCTTTACAAATTTCTCTTATCCATCGCTATTTACAATTTTCTAAAAAAAACTCTTGGGAGTTGAAAGTAAGGGCTTTTGTAATTTCAAATATTAAAGTTTTCAATTTTAAATTATTAATGGTTTCCTTCCATATAAAATTATAATGATAGTGATCTCTGAACATCCTTCTTGATCAAGTCATGTTAAGGTTACCTTTATGATATTTATTAAAGTTCAGTTTGATAGATCCTTGTAATGTGTTCGGAACTCTATCCTTGGGGAATGGAACATGAACTCTGTAAGGGCCATTTCAACTTTAGTGGGTTACTCTCAAATTTTTGTATCTTATTTGCTCTTCAACTAAAAATATGGTTCCAATATATGAAGTTGAAGCTCCTGGATTTAAATTTTCAAAATATGATTTCAACTTCCAAGAAATGAAATTGAAGCTCCTAGAATACAATTTTCTTTGGAGCCCAACTCCATGCTACTATCACTGGAATAACATTCGCACATAATTTTTTTCCAACATGTTGTATTTGCCTTTTTGCATAAGAAAATGGAAGGAAATATATGCGTGTATTTTTAAGTCAAAATTAAAATAACCATAAACAACACCATGAAACTTCTTGTAAATTACAAATACGACTATTCAATAGATAACATATCTCAGTAGAAAAAACCAATTGTAGAGGGATATTGTTTCCACCCAGATGTAGAAATCCCAAAGACTCACCCCAAGTTCAAGGCGAAAATGTGATAAGGGAAAACTCTCCCCAAAACAACAACAATGTGAAATCCAAATCCAAAATAAATGAGCATCAGAATATTTCATTACAACGAAATAGATCCCAATTATGTCTCTGTAAAAGAAGGGCATCAATTCATAAAGTAATCAATCAATTCATAAAGTAATCAATCAATCCCTTGCAGTACTTAGCCATCGGCAAGGAAAGAGAAATGTTGTTCCTATACAATGAAAAAAAGCCCCCTGAATCCAAAAATATTGTGATATCCATCACCACTTGAAATGAACTGCAATGAATCCCAGTAGAGAAATCTGTATCATATGAAATGACTTGCAATTAATCCCAGAAAATTGTGATATCCATTGTCATATCTTTCATGAGGGAAATGTGTATTGTCATATGAAATAATTTGGAGTGAATCCCACAATATTGTGATGTTCATTATCATCTATGTTGTTTTGCCAACGCTACTTGTCTGGTTGAGCACAATCTCTTTTTGTTAATTCACTTTATTTTTCATTCATTCATCCATGGTGAAGATGATCCATGTTCATCTTTTTACTTCTGTAGTGCTAATTTTATATTATAGTTATGGGTAACAAGAGATGAGCCACCATATATTGTTTTCATAGTATGGACGGACTGTTTTCATAATATTGAGTGTTCTTATAATGACACTGATACTCTTAGAATATGTCTTCCAGGAAGAGGAGGTTGAAGTGTAGACTTTAGAGTTAGGCTTCTCTCCATCCTCGTCTTTCTCAGTAATAAAAAATTTCAAAATTTACATTAAAATTATAAAATAATTGTAATTTTATTGAGGTGCCCCAATTTGAAGCAGTGGATCTAGACTGTAAGAATCTGCAGGAACAGTGCTGTCGTGCCACCTGACAGAAGATAAGTTTGTAATGCCAGGTAATAGACATGTGTTCATGAAGTTAATCTGTTCTGATCAATAGCACCGAAGATAACATGCAGAGAAGGATTTGATTTGATAGATGAAATAAAAGCTTTGTTGGAGAACAGATGCAAAGGAATCGTCTCCTCTGCTGATGTTCTCATATTGGCTACTCATGCTACAGTTGCACTGGTAAGCTGTCAATATCAAACATCTTCCTAAAAAACAATGAATTTAGATGCAAAGGCAATATTTACAACTGGAGAAATGTTGTTCCAGTTCAACCTTTTAACAAGAATAGCTTCTCAATTTTGTTACTTTTGTTCTTTCTCTTTACGTTCAACATGGGGAGGACATGAACATCCATCCCAGTTATTTTCGAACCTGCAAAGTAAAGACTAATTTTCTTTTAAAAAAATGGCCTGAGAATTGGGATGGGACAAATTGGTCATCTAATGTTGTCACACTAAATGTTATTCATGAAGATGCAAATACTCTGTATCTTGTGGTGAAGCTATGCTCCGAGGGACGCCTGATTGATGACATGTCCAAAAACGATGCTACTCTCAGCATTAGGCTGCAGAATTGATCAAAAACTTAATTGCCACTGAAAAAGCAAAGGAGTACCGTCAGTCGGTAAATGATATATGCTGATAAGTAACAGTGAACAATGACATGCTTTCAAAATTATGTGTATAAGAAGATCTTTATATTAGATTGCCACCAACATCTCTTGCTTGAGCCTTTTAATTTTCTAAGTCTTTTTGCTCAGCTTCAACTCCAACTCCATTTCATTTTTGATAGTGGACTCGTTTTGAATGTTGGCTTATAATTGAAATGCTTTTGTTGCATTCTGGTATCGCAAAGAAAAGTCCTGGCAAGGAAACAAGGACAGAAGTACTGCATAGAGGTGTATATTTCCTTTCCTCTATCCAATAGAGGGGTGCTTTATTTTTTGTGTTCGCTGATGTGAGATTTTAGCCCTTGGGCCCTGAACTCATAACATTTTATGGAATCAAACTTAATACCATTTTTAATGTGAAGGAAAAAGAGGATTTACGGTTTATGTTTTTGTTTGGTGCTTCTTATTATGTGAGCAACTTGTGTTTCAGCCCTTTTATATATTCTTATGTATATCATATCTCTCTTATAATTGGAGACCTTTTCCAGCCATTAATTCTTGCTTGCTTTTCCAACAGCTAAAGTTTTGGAAGATGGAACTTCAATAACAAGGTATTTGTCTTTTAAAAAGTTTTGCAAAATCTGATAGCAAGTTGGTGAGAGTCAGATTGCTGAATGGTCTGTTTAACAACAGTCATGGGTGCAACGCATTGAGATGCTACTTACACATATATGCACATATATGTATCAGGGTCTGAATAGTGGAGACATGTAGAGCTAGAATACTGAGCCGCCTTTGATGAAGAGTTTACTGTGTGATGAAGAGTTTACCATTTTGAGGGCTCATGTTTACCATGCCTTATCCTTCAATTGTTTCCTTAATAAATACTGAGTAGTGACAATAAACTAATAGGTCTTTTCTACTGAGCATGCATTTGCTCTTGAAAATAGAACAAAATGATGCCCGAAATACCAAAATATCTTGGATAAGTGCCATATCCTAACCATTTAATATGCTATAATCATTCATCAAAACATCCCTTGAAATCTTGGAAAAGTAAACTGAAAACAACTCTACAGAAGGTACCATTTCCTAGCCATGCAATCATTCATCATGATTACACTTGAATGAGCTTAGGGTTAGATTCTATAATTGGTAAGAATATCCCTCAAGTACTTAGCAGGAGGCCAAGTTCTATGTATATGTGTGACCATATATCATTGTCAGATTTCAGGTGTACCTTACATTACAGAGCAGAAATAGCAACTGTCAGATTGCTTAATGGTCTGTTTAACAACAGTCATGGGTGCAACGCATTGAGATGCTACTTACACATATATGCACATATATGTATCAGGGTCTGAATAGTGGAGACATGTAGAGCTAGAATACTGAGCCGCCTTTGATGAAGAGTTTACTGTGTGATGAAGAGTTTACCATTTTGAGGGCTCATGTTTACCATGCCTTATCCTTCAATTGTTTCCTTAATAAATACTGAGTAGTGACAATAAACTAATAGGTCTTTTCTACTGAGCATGCATTTGCTCTTGAAAATAGAACAAAATGATGCCCGAAATACCAAAATAT
Organism: Pinus tabuliformis; assembly: GCA_031772625.1. NCBI lineage: Eukaryota > Viridiplantae > Streptophyta > Pinopsida > Pinales > Pinaceae > Pinus > Pinus tabuliformis. The sequence continues at coordinate 191,436,468 of CM062808.1, forward strand.
CTTGGATAAGTGCCATATCCTAACCATTTAATATGCTATAATCATTCATCAAAACATCCCTTGAAATCTTGGAAAAGTAAACTGAAAACAACTCTACAGAAGGTACCATTTCCTAGCCATGCAATCATTCATCATGATTACACTTGAATGAGCTTAGGGTTAGATTCTATAATTGGTAAAAATATCCCTCAAGTACTTAGCAGGAGGCCAAGTTCTATGTATATGTGTGACCATATATCATTGTCAGATTTCAGGTGTACCTTACATTACAGAGCAGAAATAGCAACTCTACCATTACAACCAGCTATTTCAAGTAACATATCATACACAGATTTGAGGTAAAACCCGTGTAAAGATGCATGACAGGGTGGCACAGAGTAGGGAATAATTCTAATCAAAGGAAACATTCCCGTTGTCATACAATGAACTGATATGTTGCTAATACTATGCACAATTTTCTTTAGTACAAGCATGGTGAGGCAAATGCAGAAAACAAGTGAGAACAATCAGATTGCTATGGGGCTGGCCTGTATGCTGCCCCTAGCATCTACAAAATACATACAACATCCTCTATACCAGGTATATGATAACTTTTGGCAACCCTCTGACCATAGAATCAATCAAAAGGAGTGTCATCCACATTTCTTACTAAGAAGCAACCACCACTGGCTTCTATTAGAAGAAGACCGTCCCACTGGCTAAACATACTCCCTCAACTCATACACAGATAGCAAGTTGGTGAGAGTCGGATTGCTGAATGGTCTCTTTGACAACAGTCATGGGTGCAATGCATTGAGATGCTACTTACACATATATGCAGATATATATTTCAGGGTCTAAATAGTGGAGACATCTACAGCCAGAATACTGAGCCCCCTGTAATGAAGATTTTATCGAAGAGTTTACCATTTTGAGGGCTCATGTTTACCATGCCTTATCCTTCAATTGTTTCCTTAATAAATACTGAGTAGTGACAATAAACTGATAGGTCTCTTCTACTGAGCATGCATTTTCTCTTGAAAATAGAACAAAATCATGCCCAAAATACCAAAATATCTTGGATAAGCAAGCTGAAATACTGAGCAGTGTCAATAAACTGATAGGTCTCTTCTACTAAGCATGCATTTTCTCTTGAAAATAGAACAAAATCATGCCCGAAATACCAAAATATTTTAGATAAGTGCCATATCCTAACCATTTAATATGTTATAATCATTCATCAAAACATCCCTTGAAATCTTGGAAAAGTAAACTGAAAACAACTCTACAGAAGGTACCATTTCCCAGCCATGCAATCATTCATCATGATTACACTTGAATGAGCTTAGGGTTAGATTCTATAATTGGTAAAAATTTCCCTCAAGTACTTAGCACGAGGCCAAGTTCTACGTATATGTGTAACCATATATCATTGTCAGATTTCAGGTGTACCTTACATTACAGAGCAGAAATAGCAACTCTTCCATTACAACCAGCTATTTCAAGTAACATATCATACTCAGATTTGAGGTAAAACCCGTGTAAAGATGCATGATAGGGTAGCACAGAGTAGGGAATAATTCTAATCGAAGGAAACATTCCCATTGTCATACAATAAACTGAAATGTTGCCAATACTATGCACAAGTTTCTTTAGTACAAGCATGGTGAGGCAAACGCAGAAAACAAGTGAGAACAATACATACAAAATACATACAACATCATCTATACCAAGTATATGAGAAATTTAAGAATGATTGAGTAGAAAACAATTGAAATCACTCCAGATGCCCACTGCCAAAGGCATTGGAATGAGGTGCCTATATTAACTGTTCTTAATACTTATGCATGGAAAAATACTCATAATAGACAAAGGATCATGGGATTGCTATGCTGAGCTCTGTATGAACCCTACAAATTTGGCATTATCTTTTTTTTTCTACAATTGAGAATCTTGGGCATTCCAAAGAGGATAAGTAGGAATTATCGAATTTAGAAATAGTCCATAAATACAACCATGAAGGCCATTATTAAATAAGGACAATTAAGAATTGTTTGTTGCTTCATTAACATCATATTTTCATAGCCATATTTCTGCAATATTCATATTTCTTGCCAAAACATTAATTGACCACTCAATGCTAATTAAATGTGGTTGCATGTATCAATGACTGAATTCTAACTATTGTCGCTCGTCGCGAGTGAGTCAGTCGCACCATGTAACATCCAAAAACAGACCAAATGGAGGCCATACTATAGCATTTCCATGACCTTTTTGTATTATAACATTAGTAGACAAATAACTATTTCAATAAGATGTACATGCCACCTCTCCAATAAGTTAAAGATGTACTACATGCAATCACCTTTTGTTAGATGCAGCTTCCTGGTTGCTCTTTGTGTAAGATGCACTTTGATATTACTGTTTTGGTAGTATTGGAGATGTTGGTTGCGAGAATTCTTCTTAATAATTCCTAATGTCAACGGTGTGCAATTGCATCTCTAATGGTGCATTATGAGATCACTGTGTCCACTTCATGCAATGACAATGGATCGATATCTCTCCTCTTGATACAGAGATCTTTCCTCTTGATTGAGAAAGCACTTAGACTTTATTTAAGAGGATGAAAAGAACCACTAAGTTAACGATGACCAATGCTCTCTACTATTAGAAAATAGGAGGTTTCTCTATAGGTAGGACCAGGAGAACTCATACAGAGGACTCTGAGGCCCCATCACAGCCCACCTCTCCATGAAATCCATGGACCATTCACAGTTTCTCATAAGAAAAACCCTGCATTGATTCCCAACCAGCTCCTTTTCTTATAAACATTTTCCTCCCATCCATGGACTATGAAATTGAAGTCCTTGTACTTCTCCAATGGGTGCTCAAATTCAATGTCTGTGATCACAGCATCTGAGTCCATCCACCATATCCATATCCATATCAAAGGAATTTTGGCCCAGAAAGTGTACATTTTCTGATTAAGGAGGATTGTGTTGTAAAACATGTCCAAGCCATGGATCCTGTAATAATCCTGCTTGTTCTTGAAGCACCTCAGAAGCAGATGATCCCCAATTGGGTTCTTGCAGGAATGAGGCTGTGAGCCTGTCAAGACCAAGATACGAGGCCTCCCTCCTTCTCTATAGTTCTTTATATGAGGATGGGTCTTCAACCATTTTTGTCTCTTGAGGTCCCAGTTTTTCACAGTGCTCCCCACAGTGTAACTAAAGTCAGAATCAGCATAGAAATTATCACAACTTTTCTCCCACTCATCCATTGATCGATACAAGGATTCCTCTTGTTTGCCATTCATTTCATGTTCATTGCTCTGATTCTGTTGAACTCACATTTTGATTTTCTTGAGTACCAGCAGTCACATTGGTATCATCAAACCTCTGGATCCTGAAATTGCATTGTGCTGAAGATTGTTGTGCTTCAATTGTGACAGCTCTATAAGCAATTCCATAAGAGCAAATTCTCCATAAACTCCAACAAAGTACCAAAGCAACAATGACCAGTGCGAAAAACACGAAAAAATCACAAAGTTTCTTTTTCATCACATTTACAGGGAAAGAAACGAATAAGTGGATGGTCTCTCTAACACGGGTTTGAAGCTAGACCTGGGTACATGCCATATCCAAGAACGCAAGGAAGATCAGATTTTTGAGGATTTTCATTTATCTTTTTTCAGATCTGGGTTCATAACTTTAAAGTTACTATCATGCTGTTTGTATGTTGCTTAAGAGCCCTAAGACAAGGATTTGTTTGAAGGCTTTTTCTTCAGCTCTATATAGAAGAGGTTATAAGCTCTGTCTAGGACAACATTAAGCTACACATGGACCTATCCACATGTTCATGTTTCCCGGTTGATCCTGAAAGTGGTTCCAATGCATTCCTACTTGGAGGAGTTTCAGGACACGCTTGTCTATTTTCCACAGTAAAATATGTCTATCTGCAGGGTATTAAACACTGATCCTTACCTCCAACGTTATTTATGTAGTAGGTTGCGCTGAAATAATGGTATACTGCCATGGCCCATATGTATTTCTGGTGGTGTTTCTTTTCTTGAAGCCCGCTCATGGTAAGGACTTGCCGCCATGCAGCTTCTCTTGTTAATCAATAAATGATTGTAGTACTTCAACCATAATAATCCATTCCGTTGCCATTCTCATTCTCAACTGTATAAGCCATGGTCGTTTATACAGAGGGTTTGATTAATAAATTGGAATCCAGGAAATTTCTTCTTTCCCACATCAATGAAATATAACTTATATCACAGCAAATGCCTAAGTTTGCATGAACATCACATACTATGGTAGAATACAAACACCATTAGTTACAATGGATAGAAGCTCTATTGATATTAGTATTGGACATTAAGTTATTGTATAGTAGAATAGTTTATAAATCAAAATGCATACTTTCAGTGTTATCGATCTTAGGACAATGTCAACTATTTACCTATCTATCTATTCTTTTGAATTAATGATACCATAAAAACATTCATCCAAAAATAGGCAAGTTGTACGTTTAGCATTCCTTTCGTCAACATATGCATACAAATCTGAAATTGTTTTTTCTTTTCCTGTTTTTGGTAAGTTGGGCGGCTGAAATATCATAACAGTATAGAAAATAAATGTTTTCCTGTACCTAGTCGTTTGCTACTTTTTTTCGACTCAAAAACTTGGAACCATGTCAGAAAACCTATCAAATACCAAATATAGCTATCATATAGTTTTAGCTTACTGCTTAGGGTGGCTTATACTAATTCTAACCAGATAACAAGATTGTAAATATAACTAAAAGCAGACTGAAAACAAAAATTGTTCATCAGATAAGCAGTGGGGGAGTCCACCTAGATAGTTTTAAGCTTACCAGCATCCTGAGAGTCTGAAAATACAAAGTTATACAATTTTGCTCAGTTTCTTTACCAGAACCGTGATCTTACAATCCAGTTTCCCATGCTGAAATTGTATTATTCCAAATTTTGAAATGAATCTTAACCACAAACTGACCCACGTATTCATGCATGCCATCACAATACGTAGATAGTTCAACTAAATAATACTATATTTACATCTATTTTTACTGATAGCACAGACTGTCTGGTAAGAGAATCCAAGAGAAATGCGAGCAAGTACATAGGACGAAAATGTCAGAATCAAGAGCAAGAAGAAAATATATTCAGATGGTAGAAAAATCCAGCAGAATATGTACAATATTCTTCCATCATTGTCTGAGAAGCAGCAAGGGCTTTCTTTCTAAGTTAGGTAAGAATGTTTGGTCTTTATCATCAAAATTAATCCCATTGAGGTGGGTTTAAAAGTATCGACCATGATTGCTGGCAGTGGGAATGTTGCATGATGCAGCACTGCTGAATGTATATGTTTCACAGCATTGTCGCCAGCAGATCCTTCGGTAGAGCACCATCTTTTCCCAGTATGATCCTTGAGGTTAACAACTAACTTGGGACCTGCAAAGTAGGCTCACTATATATCAGAAGCAAACAGTGGACACCATGTTCATTCCATATTAAGAGAGCAGACAGTGGAAACCATGCTCATTCCATATTGAGAAAGCCATAAATCAGAGCAATACCCCTACTTATATACCCTCTTGTATAGCCTAGCTGAGGGGATACCACCGTATTAATTCATGTCTAGTAGTTAGCAAGGTTATGCCCAGTTATTAGTCAGCTGTTAGCAGAACGATTGGTTACTTTATGGATCTACTTGAAAATGTCTTTTATAGTTCGTGTTTAATTATGTTAGAGTGATAGGTTCATTGGGTTAGAGAGGAAGTACGTGAAACTTTTAAGACGCTATCTTAGAGGTGGATCCACCAAGATATTGTAAAAGACCAATTGAAAATAATAAAGTCAAGAGTATTTTTCGAGACATTGTTACCTATATGGAAATAGTAAGGAAGATAAACAAAAGTGAAAGTTATCAAGCCTAAGCGATCATACCTTGTCATGTGAGGAGACTCAGGCAGATTAAATGCTGATAGCGCTTGTCGAGTCAACGTTTTTTGAGAAGGGCGCTTCATCAGTATGAATATCATCATGTTGCTGAATCACTAATATTGATGCACTAATTGGAACAGTTGGTGAGGCCAACAAATCCCCAATTGGACCTAGTTCTAGACAGTCCACAGTTTGATCTGCCAAGTCTGCCACTAGCAGGGATGGAAAATGCCCCCTTCCCACCAAAAACAGGTGGTACTTGTTGTTCTTTGCAATTGCCAGAATTGAATGCACCGTTTTGCTGATCACCTGCTCTTCATACACAATGGTTTTCCCTGCATCACTACCATCAGATGAGTGAGTTTTCTTCGTGATAGGTACTAAGGCATCTTCATCCAGAATACTCTCATGCTCTCTATTCATTTCTGCAGTGGAAAATTTGTACTGTTGTTGTGTCTCATGCTCATGGGCGGGCAGAGGAGTAAGGTTGACGAGAGTGTCGTTGAATTATGTTCCAGGCAGGAACCTTATGACTGTGAGCGCAATGCCTGGATGCTCTGCCATTCTTCTTCCAAACACCAGAGCCTCACGATCATCTGGACCTCTAAAGAAGAGAACTGCAATGTTATGGTTTACATTGGAAGGGGCCAACTGGGACTGACCCCCGAGGCCCCTATCCACCAGGATGCCGACTGAGCAGGGTGAGTTCTTCAATATCTTCTTGTTCACCGTCCTGAATCCTAGGTTCACAGACTCCAGGACACCATCAACGCGCTAGTATTTGTGGAAAGGGAGGACGATCATGGCGGCCCGTTTCTGGTCCACAATTTTGCAGATATCATTATGCATGTCCTGAAATTGAGAGATTGCTATCATGGGTCTAATCGCCACTTTGCTCAGCTGTCCATACGCCTCGAATGCAGCCACAATCTGGTCTTCTTCTGATCGGTTGTGGTTCCAAAACGAGAGACCATTTTTCCTTGCCTTGTGAACCATCATGATGGTAGAAGACCTTTCGGACAACTACACTAGGTGCATAATGTAGAGGTGCAGGGCATATTTTCCAACCCCTCTGGAGGCCTCTATTAGGTTTATCATGGCTGGGATGTTCCTCGAACCATGTACTCTTATCCAGAAGATACGGAAATCACGGATCAAATATATTGCTCTGTTAAAGAAATACAAGATAGGCAACTAATACGCAATTCATTCATCGCAGAATCTAAAAGTAAAATAAGCTCCAAAAGATAACCTCAGGGATCATACTGGGAAAAGATGGTGCTCTGTATGTCTATGCCCATAATACTGGAAAAACTAGTAATAATTTAACAGAAATAAGAGGCCCTACAATATGGGAGGCTGCTGAAAATTTCTTTTGTCGCTCATTCAGCTCTTCCCCGGGTGCTCTGCCTCCGAAAAAACCTAGTGAAGGTTTCACGAACCCTTCTTACTGCTCAGGTTTCTGGGGGCCTTTCCTCTTTCTTCAAACCAGCAAATCCAAAAACCCTGTAACATGCATGATGAAACCGAAACGGTATTGAAACTGAAACTGAAACGGTATTGAAATTGTTAAAATTGTGAAACTGTGTTAAAAATATATTAATCTGACGGCACATTATGCTTGAATCGTCTAACATTTGATCGGATGGTACAGACTTGTGCCAAGTGGCAATTTGGGGTGTTCATTTCAGAAGGAAACGCCTTACGGCGTAATTATCCTGCTTTTTTTCTTACTGAAAAAATAAATTGAAGCACAATAATCTGAGTAACCGGAAAATATTTTGTAAATATTAAGCCCTTGGTGGATACGGATGAACTTTTCAGACAATCAATAGCTTTAAGAAGATTACTGGACATGGATGAGCATTTCCCACAACCATGAGCTCTAAGGAGGCAGATGTGATGACGCTGGAACCTTATCATACCCGTAACTTATTGATTGAGTAGAAGCTGCAAGTGGGATGCTTGGCAATAAGAGTCAACATGTATGGTAGGTTCTTTAAGTAAATATGATGGACATGTACTGTAGGTATTTTTAAGTAAATATGATGGTGTTGAGCTTAATAGTGTAAGGATTGAATGTCTTGTGAGATATTCATGTAAGTATTTGATATCGTCAAGATTAAAGGTCTTGCGACAGATTCACGTAGCGTATGCGGGCATCAGGAATGTTGTGTCAAAAAGGTTAATGAGTTGTATTCTTTTGAGGGATTATTTAGTAAAGACTGGGATGTTGTCCTCGGTAGTCTACGGATTGAATATTTTATGAGAGATTGATGTCCGTATTTTGTGTGCTCAGGATGCTGTGAAAGATTCAAGTACCGTATTTGATGCCATCAATGAAGGAGCGTGTTAGGGATGTTGTCTCAAGGAGCGTGTGTTTTTTTTCCTCCTTTTGCTTCTTTATTGCTATAAAATTATAATTGTTTTCCTCTCTTTTTTAAATTTATGGATATATTTGTTTCCGTTGTAGTTTGGAAAACTCTTCTGAGCAGTTAATTAATACATGCTATAAAATTATAATTGTTTTCCTCTCTTTTTTAAATTTATGGATATATTTGTTTCCGTTGTAGTTTGGAAAACTCTTCTGAGCAGTTAATTAATACATTACAAGAATGTTGATTACATACATATTGTTTATGACGTACCGTAATGAGTTGTTATAGTGAAAGAACTCTATGATATTTGTTAGTAGGATAAAATGTTTACATAAAGGGTTCTTTGAAAAGATATAGTTATAGTTATTGAATCTACTTTTATATTCTATCAATGAATGGTTATAGTGAAAGAACTCTATGATATTTGTTAGTAGCATAAAATGTTTACATAAAGGGTTTTTTGAAAAGATATAGTTATAGCTATTGAGTTTACTTTTATATTTGACCAATGAATGGTTATAGTAAAAGAACTCTATGATATTTGTTAGCAGGATAAACTGTTTACATAAAGGGTTATTTGAAAAGATATAGTTATAGCTATTGAATTTACTTTTATGGTTGACCAAGGCTGATAGCTAGGCAGTATTTGTATTCCCGTGTAATTGTTATTATTTCATATATAATTACAAATTATCAATTATATGTTAAATTGGTTAAAATTTGTAATACATATGGGGTTCTTTTTGCATGTTTAAAGTTGAAATGATATCATTATTAACAATGTTATATATTGCAATTGGGAAAGTCAATAGCACATGAAATAATATTAAAAATAACAACACAACAGTGTATAAGTTGAAAAGTTAAATTATGTTTATAAATTAAAATTTGAATTTGTGAAAAATATGATGTACTTACAAAAAAAATTAAAATCTATATAAAATAGTATGTAAAATAATTCTATATTCGGTGAGAAAACTGAATAGTAAATTAACACAATCATGAATTTATAAGGGAGAATGTAAAGTATCTAAGTTACTCTGTTTTTTCTTTTTTTCATTATAAACTTTTATGAAGAAACTTTGAGACTGGAAGATAAATTCTTGAAAATGAGTTAAAATTTATATACATGTTCAATAATTGGGAAAAGGAATATAAGAAGGAATGAAGACATCTAAACAAGATCGGCATCTTCTACAATACTATAGCGATAAGATATGAATTCGGTAGAAGAATGTGTTGAATTTGGTAGAGGAATGTGTTAAATAAGATAATAAGGAAAAAGTGATTACTTTTGATATAATTTTTTAATAGTAGAGTTAAAATATATATATTTTATGATTTTTAGTAGGGTGTAAAGAAAAGATAAGAAAAGGCATAAGATAAATAATTTATATTTTTATACAAGTTTTATTTTTATAAACCAATATGATGAAAATATTGTTTCAATAAACCAATATGATGAAAATATTGTTTCAATATTTTTAGAACAAAGAGGGGAAGAAATTTAATTAAGTAGAGAATATTAATTTAATTAAGTAGAGAATATTTTCAAAATTATATATAAAGATTTCCAAGTCATTGAAATAGAGGAAAAGAATTTAATTATAAAAAAATATTTCCAAAATTATATACAAAGATTTCCAAATCATTGAAATAAAGGAGAACTATTTTTAGGACAAATATTAAAGTATAAAATTTGAGCATTCATAGAAAAGAGACATAAAATCTTATGTATATTGATTTTTTCTAAAATTTAAATTAAAATAAACTTTACATTTAAATTTAAATAATATTTTCCCGGATGCGGGTGCCACCTCGCATGACCTGGTAAGGCCACTTGCCACGGTCGACAGGACACGCGACGGACGGAGGGCATTAAGGCTCCTCGCCGCCACCTCCCATCGACCAGCAATGCAGCACTCGAGCCTTAATGAAGGCGCAGGAACCACAGCGGAGGAGGATGGCCGCATTCAATGCGGGGACATTCCGAAGGAATGAAGGGGTTGTTAAGTATGTCGATTCGGAAGCAGATGAAGCCCACAGCGATGGTGTTCTTGCTCTGCGTCCTGAGATTTCTGGAGTCATTGTGGAATTGGGGGAGGCTGGTCGACTGCTGGTCCTCCCTGGTTCATGCCTACAGTCATCTGTCTGTCATAGTAAGCCGAATTGGGAGGAAGCTTCGTCTGAGGAAGCGGAATTTGGAAGAATGGAGCGTGAACGAATGCCATGCCGTCGGGGCCGAGGCTCAGGGAGAGCCAGATCCGCTCGCGGGCCTGCAGCTGACCTACACCACCATTGCTGCTGTGTTTACTGTTACCGACGAGGAGGAGCACCTCAGGTGCAGGCGAGTCAATTTGTGGAAGCTGGAGGGTCCAGCAATGGCGAGCAAACTCTACCTGCATTCGGCTCTGTCATCTTCTCACTGCGCAATCCCAGGGAAAATTTGGGCATCAATGCTCATATTTCTGTGTTGTTTACCAGAATACCGGACGAAAATGAAGACGGCCTGCCTCGGCCACCTGCAATGGAGCATCCCTCGAACAATGAAGAGAGAATTCACCCGGTGCGAGAGGGAAATCTGCCTCAAGCTATGGAGGAAGAATGTAGGCTCGTGGACAAAGGTAAAAGGCCTTTGGGGGAGGCCTCAAGCTCAAGGGAGGCGGAATTGCGGGAGAGCGAACCTGCACTACCGACTTTCATGGACGGCCTACCAGAAGGACATGGTTGGGCTTGGATTCGGGAAGCTAAGCCAGAGGACGAGCCAGGGGATGACGAGAAGGAGGACTAAGCCCAGGTGGCTCTCATGCATGAAGTCTGGACGCGTGTGGGATCGTGGTCGGCTCTCTCTCCTGCTGTCTTTAGTCGTTCTAGTTTGTTTCTTTCTGTTAAATGTTGGTTCTCGGTCATATGTATCTTCTGCTGTTTCTTGGTTACTCTTCCGTAACGGAATGGAGTTTTGTTTGGCTTGGGCTACCTCCACAAGCCCTAGTTCTATGTGACAAGCTCTGCCCCTGCGTGGGCTTTTCAGAGATGCCTTTTGTCTTTTTGTTGGTGGTTTTAGGGAGCTATCTAGGTACCTTCAGGTGGGATTCTCAGAAATGTAATGGGTTGGGGGACTATGCTACAGCTGCCATGGAGCCACATGAGCAGCAAGACATATCATATGTAATTTTCCGCTGTAAATATTAATACAAAGTAGATAATGTTGCTTAGAAAAAAAAAAAAAAATTTAAATAATATTTTAATTTTATAATATTTTAATTTCATACTATATGGAAAAAATTGAAAATTGATATGATGAAAATTAATATAAGTGAATAAATTTAATTAATTTTAAAATTATAAGTTATATTGATCATATTCTATGCCATTCTTTACCAATAATTTCCATACTTGATCAATGGGTAATACTATAACAATTTGATTAAAGAGTGATCCATAATAAATGGAAAAACAATTAAGCTAAAGGACAGTGGAAATAACTTCAGTCTTTCTTTTGAGGAATGAACAAGATGAAGAGGAATATATTGTGACGCTGAACCCATTCTTAAAATATTTGAAGGAAGTAGCGGGCTAAATAAAATTCGAGCGGAACATATGATCATTTTATTCCTAAAATTTTTTATATTCTTGTATGTAGATAAGGTATAGAGAAAGGTTGGGTGGTGACTTAGAATGAGATATTGCGTAAGTGCTCCAACCCTTTATAAAGATACTTAGATATTTCATGTTGATAGGATTTAGTGAAAAAGGATTTGTTTATATGACCTATTGTACGCAATATATTGTAATTGTGATGATCAAGATATTTTTTTAATGGATTAATAATATTTCATCTCTAGAATTTTAGATGGGGGACATTTTTATCCGTTGGTTGAATTTTACTCATTAAGTAAATTTTGAAAATACGAGTTTAATTTATTTTGAAGAAGAATTATTTAAACATGAGTTCGATTTATTTCGAGAAATAGTTACCTAGATAATGAGATGTATAAAATATTTTTGTATTTATTTATATTCATTTCCATTTTAATTATGATGTATTTTTTGTTTATTTATATTATTTTTTTACGATAATTAATAAAAAAATGGTACGGTGTTAAATGTGTTTTTTTTCACTCTAAAAAATTTAAATTCAAATTGATACTACAAAAATGTAAAATGGTGAGAATATAAAAATAGATTTTCTTCTGTTTTAATTATTTGATTTTAGAATTAAAGAAGTATAAAAACATATTTTTATGAGAAGTAGTTGTAAAGATTAAAACGTGAGTTTTAGTTATTTGACTACATGTATTATGAGAAAATGGAAAGAGTGTAAAAAATTATGGAAGAGGGAATTTATAAAAAGACTAAAATAATTATATAATGTATTTTCATATTTTACTTAGTACATATTTGGATAGGGTTTATATGGATTTCTCTAGCTTTACATAGATTATTACAATAATGTTTAAGTGGTCTTTCATTTCAAAATATATCTTTTTGCAGATATAATTTAATTCCTAGGTTGTATTGGGATAATACTATTTTATTATAATGGTTAATTGATGTTTTAAAAGTTCAATAACATGTGATATTTCATTTGAAGCATTTCTTCAATTTTTCATAATATTTCTAGGAGTTCAGAATGTTATGGGTTAATAATATTTTAATGTAATGATATTAAAAAAAATTATGTTGACTAGTTTCATCATAATTTGAAATGCTTCAATGAATTTATCTTTAAGTATTTATATACTCATATAATATAGAACTGGGATGATATAAGGCAACTAGGGGAAGGGTGGAGAGATTAAGAACAACATCACAAATTGCAAATTTTGAGAATTGAAATGAAAATACAAGTAAAAAAATCATTGTGTTCTTTATACAAATGGTTTTATTAGATGCGTTAAAAATATGCAATGCCTTATTTAGATAGTAATAACTTCTAATCTAAATTTATGTGTAAGTTAATTTGAAATTTTATTTACTTAATCTCACTTATCAACCTTAGTTCTTACAAGAAAACATTTTAGTGAAAATTTACTATACTAAGGCATCGTTAGTGATCATTATTCTTCCTCATATGTCAAATAATGTTATATAACCTTTCACGTGAATTAAAAATATTTACGAAAAATATAATATTTCAAAACTAATATTTGATGATGATGATGATGATGGTGGTGGTGGTTAATGTCCACTGAGATGAAACTTTGGTCTATCGAACCTAAAGAAATGAATAATTTAGTTTGATTTAAGATTTTATTCCTATGCTAAAAAATCTTGGAGAGAAGCCTCCCGAGCTCACTGCAATTTTGACAACGCAAAAGGCTAGGAAGGTCAGTATTGCAACAAAGATTTTGAAGCTGAGATCTAAGGTGGTTGTACGCGAGGCACTCTAAGAGGAAGTGATTTTCATCCTCGATGTTTGTATTCTCACAGAGATGGAAGAACCTTTCCATCCATGGTGTTTTAGGAACTGCCCAATGACCCGTTTCATTATGGAGCTCATGAGAGTTTGTTCTAATCTTGGCTATATTAATTTTCTTCTTTAAGCTAGTTAAAACCAAGAGATACTTTGGATCTTCTATGGTGGGGTTGATGATCTCCTTATAATATCTTAATTTTCTTTTAGCTGCTAAATCTTTCTCACACCACATTTTTTCTTTGAACTTAGAAGTAACAATATTTTTAATGTTATTATCGTTTTGCAACGCAACATTCTCGTCCATCTCCCAATGGTTTAACCAGGCCCTAGTGTCTTTATACCAACCGCATTTGAGCCTTAGGTGGTTCTCACTAGAATTTAAAGCTAGCTTAGGAAGTCTGTGGTCTCCTATGTTATTGAGTTTGTCCTTGTACAACAGAAACTTGGTAATAGCTAGGCTCTCGATAGGGGAATGACCCACTTCTATAAGGAGAATAGGATAGGGTGTGTTGCTTTTAATTTTGGAGGTTATACGTTATAAAAGGTTTCTCGGTTTTCTCAATCTTTCTCCAGGATTCTCTAGAGATGCTACAACCCCAAACCTCACATCCATATAAGATAACCGAAGTGACCAAAGTTTCAAAGAGGAACTTCTTTCTGTCCCACATTACGAGGTTTTCCGTTTTACAATTATTTTCAAGACCAAAATAAGCTTTCCATCCCCCATTAATCTTTTTCTCAATGCTATAGTTCCAATTGAGCTTGTGATGAATATCAACTCCTAGGTACTTGTAGGAAGACACTTCCTCCAAGTTACTATTGTCATAAATAAAATTAGCGTAAGTGCCCTTCTTGGATTTGACAATCATAACTTTTGAAACTAATTATTTGAAACTAATGATTTTTAACTTTCAAATTAAAGATATTTTTCTTTTAAATTAATCACGTTGGATATAAAATGAGTTAAAAATAATTAATATTATTTTGTATTAATGGAGAAAATGGTTACATTGTTGTAACGTTCTCCCTAGTTTAGGATTAGTTCCTATAGTTTAGGGGTTTGGGTGCAACTTCCTAATTCCTAGTATTGTATTTAATGATGTAATCTTTCATTGATGAATAATAGAGTGTACGAGAGTGATCTCTCTGTTTTGTGAGTGTAGTCTCCAGGTGCAGGCCACACCTGAGAGCTACATCTCTTTCTTTTCAATTATGTTCACATTTTATCTTGGTATCAGAGCTCAGATTGGGTGAGCCTAATCTTTTGTCACCTTTGTGGATGAAGTGCCTTTGTAGCTAGCTTACCTGTGTGGTAGAATTGCCTGTGTGGCTTGAAGCGCCTTTGTGGCCGTATGTACACAAGAGCTCTGTGCTCAATTGAGTAGGTGGACTGCAGAACACCTGGCTCGGACTCAGATATTTTTTTTCTGAGGAGAAAGGATATTGGCACGTTTTTTGCGCTGACAGAAGCACCAGGAGGGGAATTGGCGCGGATTTTTTGGGATTAATCGTGCCTGAGCGCCACAACATCCAATGGGCGTGGAAGTTTATGGATTAATCACGCCAACAAAAATACTCTATCCGATTTTTAATTGGCACAGATTTTTCGCTTGGGAAAGCGCCGACACAAAGGGGATTTTTCGTTCAGGAAAACGCTGATTGAGGATTTGCCAATCTTCCTTCAAGGGGATCTACGTGAAGCCTCAACTTCGTTTGGCGGCTTGCAAGGGGTGCAGATCGGCGAAGTTATAGATCTATCCGGGAGAGGCAGTTCGGATAATTTTTTATCAAATCAATTCTTCGGCTGTATTGGAGACGCCGAATTAGCTCGTTGGAGCGGGATTGCCAGACACTGTAGATCAGTGGCAGAGGTGACAGATCGATCTGACAGGTATTTCTTTTTTGTTGTTGGGTAGATTCAAAATGAGTAATACGATGGAATCTTACCTTAACGAGTCTGGTAAACTCAATGGATCTAACTTCACGAATTGAAAGTTTAAGATCCAGACCGTGCTCGAGGGTGCGAATGCTTGGTCCATAGTTACAGGCGATGAGTAGAAGCCGAACGAAGGGTCACAGGAGCAAGATTGGGAAAAACAAGAGAACAAGGCCAAAGTATTGTTGAAGATGTCTGTGAAGGACAATGTTATTGTGCACATCAGAGACTGTAAAACGACCATGGACATCTGGACAAAAATCAAAAGTCTGTATGAGACGCAGAATACAGGCCGAGTCTTGGCACTTAAAAGCAAACTATTTTCAATGAGTATGGACGAAAGGGAGACTGCTATTGCATTTGTTGCGCGAATTAAATATGTGAAAGATGGATTGGGGGCCATCAGAGTGGCGGTGTCTGATGAAGATCTTGTTGCAATCACAATGAACGGGATGCGTGATGATTTTGAAACGTTCATCACTGGAGTGTCGGCAAGGGTGAAAGCGCCCACATTTGATGATCTCACTAGGATCTTGCAGCAAGAGGATGAGCGGCGAAAGAACTTGAACCCCCAGAGTGATGGTCTTGCGTTGATGGTGAAATGATGCTCATCCAAAGGAAAGCAGTCACAACAACAATCAAAGCAGAAAGGAGGAACATCACATAAGAATCTGCATTTTCATAAAGGTATGCTTGCAAATCATTCTGAAAAGAAATGTTATTATTGTGGAAAGAAGGGTCATATACAGAGTGAATGTTATAAGAAGCAGGCTGATGATGCAAAGAGGAGGCAGGTAAATGAAAAGCACAGAGGATACTTTGTTGAAGAAGAAGACTTCAGTCATGAATTTCGACTGTTCACAGTCAATTGTGCCCTTTCAGCATCTAATGAAGATGACCTTTGGTATGTCGATTCCGGAGCATCCTCTCACATGACAGGTAAAAAGGAATTTTTTGATAGTCTTGAAGAAAGTATAAATGGATCAAAAATATATCTAGGAGATGATAGTGGATACGAGATTAAAGGTCATGGGGTGATTTCAATTAAATTACCAAATGGAAAAATTAGTCACCTTACAAATGTTTTATATGTACCTGGAATTAAGAAAAATATGATATATGTATCCATGATGGCTGATCAAGATATGCAAGTCGAGTTCTTCAAGACTCATTGTGTGATAAAGGATTGCAGGAATGAAATAGTTGCAATAGGCATGCGAGTAGGAAGCCTATATAGACTGGATGCAAAAAGCATACCAAAGCAAGCCATGGTTATAGGAGGATCGACAGTCGAACAACTCTGGCATCAGAGGTTCGGTCATTTGAATTTGCAGGACCTCATGTTATCGCAGAAGAAAGGTATGGTCGAGGGACTCGCTATCTTTCGTAATATTCAGTTAAATTGTGATGGTTGTGCCTTAAGAAAAATGCATAGAGAACAGTCTCTTGTGCATGATAGGAGGAAGGAAACAGACATTTCAGAACTAGTGCGCACTGATGTATGCGGACCTATGCAGACAAGGTCGCTAGGAGGAGCATACTATTTTTTGTTATTTACTGATGATTGCACTAGATATTCATGGGTTTATTTTTTGAACAAGAAAAGTCAGACTTTCCAGTGCTTTATAGAATTTAAAACCTTGGTGGAAAAACAGTTTGGTAAGAGTATAAAAATTCTCAAATATGATCAAGGGGGAGAATACAAGCTAAAGGAATTCATGAAATTCTGCAAATCTCACTAGATTGTTCAGAAGTATACAGTGCCACACACACCACATCAAAATGGAGTTGCAGAGCGCAAAAGCAGAACCTTGGTGGAGTGTTCAAGGAGTATGCTACAAGGTAAGGGTCTGTCTAATAGCTTTTGAGCAGAGGCTATCAACACTGTTGTATATTTGAAGAACAGAAGTCCTACGAGGTATCTTGGCTTCAAAACCCCTTTTGAAGCTCTATATGGATTTAAACCAGCAGTAAACCATCTAAGAGTATTTGGGTCAAAAGCATTTGCCCATATACCTAAAGCTCATAGGAAGAAATTAGACCCTAAAGCAATTAAATGCATCTTTGTTGGTTATGGCACAGAATTTAAAGCATATAGGGATGTAGTGTTTCATGAACAGGTATAGGAAGGGAAACATGACGTTGGTGATGATTGGCACATTCCATTGTTGTTGGAGGAAAGCAGCGAGGATGAAAGAGAGTAGGAGCAGAAAGAAGAGCAAAAGGAAGAACAACAAGAAGGTGATAATGCAAGCCCAGTTATAGCAGAAGAAAACAAATTTGAGGTAAGTCCCCTACCAAGGAGATCAGGTAGGAAGACTCAATTACCATTAAAATTGAGAAACTATGCTTTGATGCCAAAGGTTTTGAACATTGTAGAACCCTCTAATTACAAAGAAGCTAGTGAATTTAAGGAATGGAGAGCTCCAATGAATGAAGAGATGGAATCAATTCTTAGAAATAATACTTGGGATTTAGTTGAGCTACCTAAGAATAAAACACCCATAGGATGTAAATGGTTGTTTAAACCAAAAATGAATGCAGACGGAAGTATAGAGAAGTTAAAAGCTAGGCTGGTTGCAAAAGGATATTCACAACAGGAAGGTATAGATTTTTATGATACTTTTGCACCTGTAGCAAAGTTAAATACAATCATAATGCTTATTGCTTTAGCTACTAAATGTAATTGGGAATTACACCAGCTTGAAGTTAAATCTGCATTTTTAAATGGTGATTTAAAAGAGGAAATTTACTTAGTACAGTCAGAAGGATTTGTAAATTAGGGGCAGGAACATCTTGTTTGCAGATTGAAAAAGGCTTTATATGGTTTAAAGCAAGCACCCAGGTCTTGGTACGAAAAGGTTGATTCTTTCTTTGTAGAGCATGGTTTTCATAGAAGTTTAAATGACCCAAATTTGTATACCAAGTACAATAATCAGGGGCAGATTATTTTGATTTCCTTGTACGTGGATGACATGATTATAACAGGAAATGAAGATGATTTAATCAAAGGAATCAAAAGGCTTATGGTGCAAGTTTTTGAGATGAAAGATCTCGGAAGCCTTCACTATTCTCTGGGATTAGAAGTATGCAGAGATACTGGGAAAAATTTTCTTACCCAAGGGAAGTATGCTAGAAATCTGTTGGAAAAGTTTGGTATGGATCAGTGTAGATCAGCAGCGACACCTTTGCAGCAAAATCTGAAATTGAGCAGTGATGATGGCACTAAGGAGGTTGATGCCACAATGTACAGATAGCTAGTTGGAAGCTTGATATATCTTACAACAACCAGACCTGACTTGGCATAATTTGTTAGTGTGTTGAGCCAATTCATGTCAAAACCGCTTGAAAGTCATTGGGTAGCAGCAAAGAGCGTGTTGAGGTATCTTTGTGGTACTGTTAATTATGGTATTTTATATACTTATGTATCTGATGTTACTCTAGCAGGTTTTTCAAACTCAGACTAGGTAGGTAACCTGGATGATCGGAGCTCCATCACAGGTTACGCATTCAACATAGGTTCCGGGGTCATAGCTTGGAGGAGCAAGAAGCAGAGTACTGTAGCCTTGTCTTCATGTGAAGCTGAGTATCAAGCATTGTGTGCAACAACGTGTGAAGCGATCTGGTTGAGAAGGCTTCTCAGAGATGCAGGAAAAGAACGGAAGAATCCCACTTCCATCAAAAGCGACAACCAGAGCACCATTAAATTAGCATACAATCCACTGTTTCACAAAAAAACCAAACATATAGACACTCAGTTTCATTTTGTTAGAGAGAAAATACAGTCAAAAGAAATTGTTGTTGAATATTGTAAAACTTGTGACAATGTGGCTGATATTTTCACAAAGCCTCTTGCACGAGTGAAATTTGAATTGTTTAGAAAAATGCTAGGATTCCAGGAGAACCCTTTCTCCATTAAGCGGTGGAGTTAAAAATAATTAATATTATTTTGTATTAATGGAAAAAATGGTTACATTGTTGTAACGTTCTCCCTAGTTTAGGATTAGTTCCTAAAGTCTAGGGGTTTTGGTGCAACTTCCTAATTCCTAGTATTGTATTTAATGATGTAATCTTTCATTGATGAATAATAGAGTGTACGAAAGTGATCTCTCTATTTTGTGAGTGTAGTCTCCAGGTGCAGGCCACACCTGAGAGCTACATCTCTTACTTTTCAATTTTGTTCACATTTTATCTAAATGCTAAACAAAAATAAGATGTGTTTTCCAATTCCTAAGAACATAAAAATATCAACAATGTTATAAAAGAATAAGTTAAGATGAGTTTTCCATAAAAAGAATTTGAAATTTTAAAACAAATAAGAAATATCACAAAATAATTCCCAATATCATTTTCCTAATAAAGGAAGTTCAAAAATTTAAATGAACTAAAAGAATTGTTTTATCCTACCACATTTTTAAACATAGTGTTTTCTACTTAATATAATGAATATTGTTTTCAAATACAAACAACTATTTGTAAAATTGTGTAAACAATAATACGTAATATACCTCAAAGATGATAAAATTATACAACATCCTGAGAAATAACATTTTGTGATATTCATTTTGATAACCCGACTAAAAGAAAATCCAATGATTTATTATAAACTATATACATAAATCGGAACAATTTATCAATTTATTTTCATAAATCTTAGCAATTTATTAAAACTATTTATAAATAAGTTTCCCTTTTTTGATCGGTTAATATAAAGGATTATTCATTTTCTATGTCCAAAAACACATTTTAAGCTTTTTCTTGTCATGTATGTGGACAATCTGGGACCACTCTTTCTCTCCATCATAAGGAAAATAGTTTTGTTCTTGTCGTTAAGCCATTTGTAGCTGCTTTTGATTTTGAATTGAGGAAGGTACAAATCTCATCTTATAATATTGAAACAGATTATATAGTTTCTAATGAATTTCCTTGTTTGTAAAATAAATTGAAAATTGGTTCATCCTTAAAATAATATGAGGATTCATTAAGCGTGATATATAATGATTAAGAGAAATAGGAAAGAAACAATCATTACCCATGAATGACGAAGGTATCATTCGAGAATGGTAATGTGATTAATGGAGTTGATGAAGGACTTAAAATTGATTATATCTTACAGGGTATTTATATGAAAAAATATTTGTAAATCATATTTAATTTTAACTTGGTGAAATTAAATGGATTGACTTAAGTGTCAAAGTTTCTATATATTTTATAGGATATGTTTTCTTAAACAACTATCATAAATCTACATTTTATTCCGATTTCAAGAAATTAATTTTACTATTTATTTTTTAAATAATTAAAATGTTATAGGGTATTCATGTTTTATTATTATTAAAATATTCATTGGTTAATGGAGTTGATGAAAGATTTAAATTTGATTATATTTTACAAGATTTTTATTTAAAACACTAATTATGGATTCTATTTAATTTCAATTTGCTGAAACTAAGGTTATCAAATGGATTTCTTTAAGGCCTCAAAGTTTTTATTTTAATTTATAGAGTGATTTTTTAAACCATTATTATAAATCAACTTTTATTCCAATTTAAAGGCATTAATGTTATTATTTTTGTTGCCAAAATATTTAACATATAAATAATACAAGATTAAGCTCTTTACCTAAATAATATCAAATAATTTGGTAAATATTCTTTGTTATCATAAAAGAAAGATAGTAAGTTTTTCTACATTTAATGATATTTTCATGAAAACATATTACTTACCTATATATAGCATTGAATAAAAAGAAAGGTGGTGAATTTAACAATTTTATAAACTAATTAATGAATCAACATCTATTTAAAACTATAAAGTTTGCAATCACACCAACTCTTAAAGGTAATGCTCATGAGTAGGGTATTAGTGATCAATAAAATTGTCACACCCATCACATGTTGTGGGTTCTATACTTTTCAAATAAAAGGATGAAAGTGAGGTTAAATAAGTATTTTATCGAAGATTGAGTATTAAATAAAGGTAAATAAAATTATAGCTTTTTAATATTTTAATGTGGTGATTTGAATAAGAGTATTTTAATTGATTTTACCCTAATCTGAAAAGATTGAATTATGTGATTCGTATATATTAAATTTATTTTTATAATACAAGAAATATGATATTAGAAAAACTAAGAGATGGTATAGAGATTAATGTCAACATCATAAAGTCTAACTTTTAAGAATTGAACAAAAAAATATTAGTAAAATAAATGACTTGTTTTTTTTATAGAAATAGTTTTACTAGATTTAAGTTAGAAATTTACAATCTTTTACATAAATTTAGTAACCCCTGATCTAATATTATGTGAATGTTAATTTGTAATTCTCCTTGCTTAATATATTTATAAATTTTAGTTTATACTGTCAAATATTTTGTTGAAAAATGGCTACAGTAAGGCCATTGTGAGTGGGTCTTAGTCCTAATTATAGTAAGACATTATGAGTGAGCCATAGGCTTGATTCTAATAAATCCATTGTCACAGTAAAGCCATTGTGAGTAAGCCTTTGATATAGGAGCATCCAACTGAGAGTTGACAACTTGAATTGGCTTTTTCTGCTGAACAACGAAAATTGTTTTTGAATTTTATTTCATTTTGTAAGTTAAATTTGGGCTAACACAACCCATGTAATTTGAAATTAGCTGAATAGTTAGATTATGATTAGTTAAATTTTAGAAATTTGTTTCAAGAAACTGTTCAGTAACTAAAAGACAATTTCTTAAACATGTGGAAATCCTGGAAAGGCATAAAAGCCAAACCAGATCCACATTGTGAGGGTCTACCATCGTACGAAAGAAGAATAACCATAAATAATTTATTTGATAAAATGTGTTTGTGGAGTATTTTATTATCATAAATTTCCTATAACCATATATGATATTCTCATCTTAAAACTAGATTGAATGTTAACGAGAGTCGATCTGTACTTAATTAACAAACCAAGAACACTTAAATTAGGACAATTAATCAAAACACATCTGAATTGACAAGGAGGAACAAAATGTCATATTTTATTGGAATTGAACTAGGAAATAACAACATTCTTCAAAACAAGCCTACAACAGACACAACTGAATGAGAACAACATTAGAAAGTAGAAATCACAGGTACATTTTTTTTACAAATTCTTTGGAAAACAAAATTTAAGTTGATTTTGCTTTAGAGAATACAGAATATACATTGAATAAGTTCCAAATAGTATGGAAAAACAAACCCAGCAAGGGTTATAAAACAAATATATACATATTTCCAAACTGTTAGGGTTCCACCCTTATCTTAAGTCTGGAATGCATTCAAACAATGTAGAACAAATACAAACCACTAAAGAATTAGAGTATGGTGAAACCCTCTTGGGGTTTTAAGCTCTAACGAAATTGAGACTACCAACGACAAAGGGAAAGACCCTAGCCTTTTCATATAGGGGAGTCTTGAGTTTCGAGGACAGCCAAGAGCCACCCACGTTCCAAACCTGCAACCACAACAAAGCACCCAAGTTAGAAATCCACGGCAGAGTGCGGTTGATAAACATAACCGAAAAGGGAGTAAGCAAAGGGTTGCATTGAAATTTATCTAGAGGAACAAGCCATCAAGCCCGAAGGCAGGAAGAAAGAGTAGGCATGAACATGGCTCCATCACAGTCAGGTTACCAAAGGGTTCAACCTGCTCACAAAGGAGACAAAAGATCAGTAAAATGAATACAAGAACTGAAAGAAAGAATTAAAACAAGAACATACATGTGCATGAAGAATCTGTGTAGCCTAGGAGCGAAGGTGAAGACTCTTGGTATGCAGAAAGCCACTATAACAATTACTTACAGGATTGAGAAAATCTGAGGAAAGGTCGAAGGATAAATATACAAAAGAACAGTTTATCAAACAAGTGCGTCTTGTGAAGACAAAAGACCTCGCAATAGAAGGAGCTAAAACCATTTCACATAGACAGAGGACCTTCATAAGTCACTGGTGGTCACAAGGTCGAAATCCTTACCCTCTCTTCCGCTCAGACCTTGTGACAGTAAGCCATAGTGACAAATAACCTAATGGATTAAAATACAAGTGACTTTTAATCGGCGTGACAAGCCCTTGGACTCAGCCCAAGGACGCATGTGAGAGATCAAGTAGGGAGGAGTGTAGGTAGGTGGAGCTAAATTCAAAGTTAATTATAAGGTTATTGATATACCAAATCGATCATATTACAATTATTAACATCTAAGTCTATGTCCTCAAGATCACCCCCAATTTTTGGTATAGAGGAAGTTTCTCTTCTCAGTGAAGATGGAGGTAGGAAGAAGAAGTCGAGGCAGAGCCATCACAAGAGTAGTAGATGAAGGGCTACGAGAAAAAAATAGAACTTTTTCTGCATGTTTGGCAGCAGCGGAAGCATGAAGGCGCATAGATCCTAAAGGTGGAGATGATAGTGAGGAAGAAAATGCAGCGACGACAGATGGGTCGGATGAAGAGGGACGAGAGATCAAACTGTTGAAATCAGTTTTGATGGCTAGCAGCAAGCCAAGACTAGAGCTTTCTAACTATGATGGTAGCTTGTTCACAAATGCATTGTTGGACCAGATAAGTGAGTTAGATAAATATTTCAAATATGAAGAAATTAGCGAAGATAGGAATATCAGGTTTGTAGTTACCAAGTTGAAAGTACATGCAACACTATGGTGGGACAATGTGTAGGCAGAAAGGAGAAGATCGAACAACCTATTGATAAAAAAATGGGACATAATGATTACGAAGATGAAAAAAATTTCTACCTAAATATTACCAAATTTCCTTTCATAGATAGGTGTAGAACCTGAGACAAAGAATTGATTACTATAAAGGAATATAGGGAAGAATTTTATAAAGTAAACTTGAGAGTTGGGTATGTTGAAGATACCCCCGAGAAGGCAGTGAGATTTGTAAATGGTCTACAGATGAAGATCCTAGACGAGATTAGTATTCTTTCCCCTAAGACTATAGAGGAGGCATATCAGAGTACTTCGGAAGTAGAAGAGAAGATTACCAGGAAACAAAATGCAAAGAGAGGACGTGGTTCTAGAAAAGGAAGAGGACAGTCGTTTGGCCGAGGTAGAACTACTAATAGCAATGAAGAGGGTAGCAATTTGAAGACTTCGGGACAAAGAGAGAGGGAAGGTAACACTAAAGAGGAAGGCCATACCAACGTGGAATAGGTAATGGCAGAGGCAGAGGAAATGCATATTAGTGTTACAAGTGTCACAAATGGGGACAAAGGTCTTTTGAATGTCCTGAAAATGAGAAAGCTGAACAGAGAGGAGCTTATGTTTCTCAACCTGATGTAGCAGAGGCACCACCACAGTAGGTGGAAAATATGCCTGAAACAGGGGAAGCCTTGGTGTTGAACAAGGTTTTACTAAATCCAGCTAAGGAATTAGCTATTGTGACACATAGGAAATCATTGTTTCAGACTGTGTGCAAGTCGCATGGAAAATGCTACAAATGAATCATAGACAATGGAAGTACTGATAACATGGTAGCCACTAAAATGGTGGAAAAATTGGGCTTGAAAAAGTTAAGGAACCTAACTCCATATAAGGTGTCTTGGTTGCAGAAAGGACACCAATTGCTTGTTGATGAGCAGTGCAAGGTGGAGTTTCATATTGGCGAGTACGAGGACAAGGTGACCTGCGATATTATACCTATCGACGTGTGCCATATTTTGTTGGGCAGACCATGGTAGTATGATAGGAAGGTCTTCCATGACGGGGAAAAGAATTGTTACAGATTTGTTAAGAATGGGATAAAGCATACGCTAGTTCCCATGAAAGAAGAAGATATTGTAGAGACTAGTGAAACAAAAGAATCAGTGATGGGCAGAAAGGAGTTTTTGTGAGAGATTGAAGATAATGAGGTAATCTATGCAGTTGTGCGGAGACCAAGAACAATATTGATACATACTAAGATTACTGACTTCCTGTGGAGATACAATACATGCTGCAAGAGTTTAGTGATATTGTGTTAGATGATCTACCAGACAAATTGCTACCAAAGCAGAGCATTAGTCACCATATTTATTTCATTCCAGGAGCCAGTTTGCGAAACAAGGTTGCTTACTGGATGAATCTGAAAGACAATGAAGAAATCAGGAAGCAGGTAGGTACATGAGTTATTAGATAAAGGGCTGATTAGGGAGAGTTTGATCCCTTGTGTTGTTCCGCCTATTTTAGCTCCCAAGAAAGGAGGTGAATGGTAGATGTGCAGTGATTCCTAGGCAATAAACAAGATTACTATCAAGTGTAGGTTTCCTTTACCTCAGATGGATGATATGATGTATTGTCTAAGTGGAGCAGCATACTTTTCAAAGATATATTTGAAAAGCGACTATCACTAGATCAGGATTCAAGAAGGTGATGAGTGGAAGACAACTTTCAAGACCAATGAAGGCTTATATGAATGGTTGGTCATGTGATTTGGAATGAGAAATGCTCCCAGTACATTCATGTGTTTGATGAATGAGATGCTGAAAGAATTCATTGGCAAATTTTTTATCATATATCTGGACGATATACTCATATTCAGCAAGACAAAGGAAGAACATTTTCGACATGTCAGGTATGTACTATAAAAATTGTAGCAAAAAAATTAATGATAAATTAACAAAAATGTTCTTTTTTCAAGAAAGAGTTGATTTATTTGTGGTTTGTGATTTCTGAGAATGAGTTAAAGATGGATCCAGAGAAGGTCGCAACCATAGTTAGCTGGCCATCTCTCAAGGGATTGTTTGAAGTGAGAAGTTTCCATGGGTTAGTGATTTTATATCAAATGTTTATTAAAAATTTCAGTGGAATTTGTGCACCTATGGTGGACACCATTAAGAAGGCAAATCAACATTTTCATTGGAGAGAGTCGACTGAGAGGAGTTTTTAGCTGTTGAAAAAGGAAATCACTAAAAAAACCAATTTTAAGATTACCAGACTTTAACAAACATTTTCAAGTTCACTCTGATGCGAGTGGGATATCCATTGGTGCAGTACTCAGCCAAGAAGATAAGCCAGTAGCCCATTTTAGCGAGAAGTTAAATGAAAGTAGGTAGAAGTACATGTCTTATGACAAACAATTTTATGCAGTCATCCAAACAATGAAGCATTGAAGGCATTATTTGCGGGCTAATGAATTTGTCTTGTTTTTAGACAATTTTTCATTACAGTACATCATGCAGCAGCACAAGCTAAATCATAAACATGCGAAGTGGGTGGAGTACTTGCGGAGTTTTACATTCGTTATGAAACATATCAGTGCTCAAGGTAAAAAAGTGGCAGATGCATTAAGCGGGAGAAGTTTGATCCTACATGAAAGTGCAACACAAGTTTTAGGATTTGAACATCTTAAGGACTTGTATGAAACGGATACATATTTTAAAGAAGTTTATGAAGCTTTCCAAAATCCATTGTTGAGGGATAATAGTCCATGGTTGATCTATAACATGCATGAGGGATTGTTGTTTAAAGAAGGAGAGTTGTGTATTCCAGAATGTTCTATGAGGGAGAACTTAATCTAGGAAAAGCACAATGGGGGTTTGGCAGGACATTTTGGCATAGACAAGACTTTGGATCAGTTGAGCCACTTTTACTATTGGCCGAGGACATGAAGAGATGTGTAGAGATTCATCGTTAGATGAAAAGAGTGTCAGCATACAAAGGGATGCAGCCAAAATACAGGGCTATATACACCCTTACCCATTCTGAACAGACAATGGGACTCAGTTAGCTTGGACTTTATCCTAGGTCTGCCGAAGGCACAATGGGGATTCGATTCAATCATGGTGCTGGTGGATAATTTAACCAAGATGGCACATTTCATTCCATGCAGGAAAACCAATGATTCCACACATATAGCGCACTTTTTCTTCACAGAGATAGTCAGATTACATGGCTTGCCAAAGTCCATCATCTCGAACAGGGATATAAAGCTCACATGCCATTTCTAGCTAACCTTGTGGAAGAAGTTAGACACTAAACTGAACTTCAGCTCAGCCTATCACCTGCAGACAGATGGCCAAATCAAAGTTATGAACTGGATTCTGGGAAATCTTCTGAGGAGTCTGGTTGGTGAAAATTCTAGACAGTGGGATTGTGTGCCTGCAAAAGCAAAGTTTCCTTCTAATGGCTCACCCAACATAAGCATAGGAAGAAGCCCTTTCCAAATCCTATATGGAATGAAATCACATGGAATATATGAGCTATGGGATTTGGGTCATTTGGAGCACAGGAGTGTTGATGGCAAAGATTTCAAGAAGGCAATCAGTGATCTACATGAACAGGTAAAATTGAAGCTACAGGACAGCAGCGAAAAATACAAACATAAAGCAGATTTTAAAAGGCAAGAGGTACAGTTTGAAGTAGGAGACCAGGTAATAGCACACTTACGTAAGGACAGGTTTTCTCAAGGAGAATACAACAAATTCAAAATGGAAAAGATTGGACCTTGTAGAATCCTTCATAAGTTTTCCGCAAATGCTTATACGTTGCAATTACCTCCAAGTATAGGAATCTCACCCATTTTTAATGTGGCAGATCTATACCCTTACATCTATGTTGATGAGGAAGACTGTTTGGAGAGACAAACATAGGACACCAAAAATGAGGAAGAATCATGGATTGGAAAAATGCCTCCAACAAAGCCTTTGGAGATTGAACATATTTTAGACACGGAGGTGGCAAGGAAGACTGGAAAGAAGGAATATTTATAGTATCTAGTTAAATGGAAGGACAATCCAATTGAGGCTTGTTCCTAGTTGGACGCTATCGAAATTCAAAGAGTCGGGTACTCTATTTAAGAGTGCATGGACAGGAGCCATGAGTTTAATTTACCCCGTGAGCCTGATGCAAGAGCATCCAAATGAAAGGTGATAGCCGGAATTGACTTCTTCTGCTAAACAAAAGAAGAAAATTTTGAATTTTATTTCATTTTGTTTTAAGCTAAATTTGGGCTGAGATGGCCACTGTAATTTGAAATTGAAAGAACAGTTAGATTGGTATTAATTAAATATTAGAAATTTGTTTCAAGAAATTGTTCAATAACTAAAAGACAGTTTCTCAACCATGTGGGAATCTTGGAAAGGCATAAAAGCCAAACCAGACCAACATTCTGAGGGTCTGCCATCATATGAAAGAAGAATAACCAGAAATAATTGATTTGATAAACTTTGTGTGTGGAGTATTTTGTTATCATAAATTTCCTGTAACCATAATTGATATTCTCATCTTAAAACTAGATACGATGTTAACCAGAGTCTGAGCTCTGGTTAATTAACAAACCAACAACACAAAAATTAGGACAATTAATCAAAATGCATCTGAATTGACAAGGAGGAACAACAAGTCATATTTTATTCGAATTGAACCAGGAAAGAACAACGTGCTTCAAAACAAGCCTACAACAGAAACAACTGAACGAGAACAACATTACAAAGGAGAAATCATAGGTACATTTTTTTTTACAAATTCTTTGGCAAACAGAATTTAAGTTGATTTCGTTTCAGAGAATACAAAATATACATTGAATAAGTTCCAAATAGTATCGAACAACAAACCCAGCAAGGGTTATAAAATAAATATATACATATTGTCAAACGGCCAGGGTTCCACCCTGCTCTTAACACTGGAACGCATTCAAACAATGCAGAACAAATACAAACCACTTAAGAATTATAGTATGGTGAATTCCTCTTGGGGTTTTAAACTCTAACGAAATTGAGACTACCAACTACAAAGGGAAAGACCCTACCCTTTTCATATAGTGGGGTCTTGAGTTTCAAAGATTCCCAGGAGCCACCTAGGTTCCAAATCTTCAACCACTACATGTCACCCAAGTTAGAAAACCATGGCAGAGTGTAGCTGATGAACATAACTAAAAAGGGAGTACACAAAGGGTTGCATTGACATTTACCTAGAGGAACAAGCCATCAAGCCCGAAGGCGGGAAGAAAGAGTAGGCACGAACAAGACTCCATCACAGTCAAGTTACCAAAGGGTTCAACCTGCTCACACAGGAGCCAAAAGATCAGTAAAACGAATACAAGACCTGAAAGAAAGAATTAGAACAAGAACATACCTGTGCGTGAAGAATCTTTGTAGCCTAAGAGCAAAGCCGAAGACTGTTGACAAGCAGAAAACCATTATAACAATTACTTATAGGATTGAGAAAATCTGAGCAAAGGTCGAAGGATAAATATACAAAAGAACAGTTTACCAAACAAGTGCGTCTCGTGAAGACAGAGACCTCGCAATAGAAGGAGCCGAAACCATTTCACACAGACAGAGGACCTTCACAAGTCACTGGTGGTCACAGGGTCGAAACACTTACGCTCTCTTCCGCTCTGCCCTTGCGATAGTTAGCCAAAGTGACAAATAACCTTATGGATGAAAATACAAGTGACTTTTAATCGAAGTGACAAGCCCTTTGACTCAACCCAAGGATGCATGTGAGAGAACGCCTAGGAAGGACTGTAGGTAAGTGGAGTTAAATTCAAAATTAATTATAAGGTTATTTATATACCAAATCAATCGTATTACAATTATTAACATCGAAATCTGTGTCTTCAAAAACATCCCACTAAGGTTAGTCCTGATTATATATAATAATTCTTGATATTCTTTCCAGTGAAAAAAATATGTACTAACAAATGTAATCCTTTTAAAATGATAAATTTTAACTCTCAAAATAAATATGTTTACTTTAAACTTACCTTAAATATTAAAATAATTTTATAATTCTTAAGAAGATAAGGATAAAATCAACTTGATGAAGCAATTATCAAAATTGATATTACCGTAACAAGGACCATTTTTTTTAGTAAATAAGAAATATGATGAGATAATGCTCAATGTCATTGTCTCCGTGAAAGAAGTTAACGAAATTAAATAAGAACAAATCATTGCTGTAACTTACCACATGTTACTTTTCTCTCACGATAATCTTGAATATAATGAACCAGATACTCTCTTTAAATAAAGTGAACACTATCTTGAATATAATGAACCATATACTCTCTAAATAAAAGGAACACGATTTCAAATACGTTTGAACTTCTCTTATATTACAAAAACAATAATATCTTTTGGTAATGTTTCTTACAATAATTATTTATTATTATTAAATTTTACATGAAAGAACTAATAGTGAAATGCGTTGATCTTGAAGAAGCTAACGCCATTTACATGGTCATTAAATATTAATATATCTCTGCTGATTTTTTAATGGGAAGGAAGAAGATTAGGAATAACCTTGGAACTTCAATATTTTAGCTTTCCAAAATATAATAATACTCAGATTTATTATATAATAATGTGTAAATCTTTAATACTAACATTTATTATTATAATAATGTGTATTATTATAAAAAGAGAGTTGTGGTTTCAAATAAATATGATTAAGGTTAAATTTCTATATCATTCAATAATTTTAGAAATAAATCTATGTTTGATAATTATTTTGGTAACCTGAAAAAAGAAAAATCAAGTGATTTGTTAGATAAACTATATAGGTGAATAAAGATAATTTGTTATTATTATATGGTAATAATTTTTTTATTTTTTAGGTTTATATAAAAATATTTTCTTGTTGAGTTAAAAGGTAGTTTAATTGAGATTGTTCATGTTATGAAATATTATGTAAAAAATTTGAGGTTCAAAATCTTCATGAGTCAAGAAAATAAAAACGAAGTCTTTTTGGGTGAAGGCAACAAAGAAAAGAGAGGATTTATTCATCTTCTATATATAAATATGACTTTTTATATTTTTTCTTTCTCTCAATTATAAAGACAATAATCAGATTGTTATAATTCAGACAATATTCAGATTTTTTTCGTTAATGCATATGCTATTGATTTTGATTTTCACTTCACGGAAATACAAATATAATCTCATATTTTTTTTCTAAACAAATATTCCTTTGAACGAATTTCATTATTTCCAAGATAAATTGAAAATTTGTGCCATTATATGTTAAACACACAAGAATAATGGATAACAAAATAAGATAGTCGTGAGTTTCAAGCTTCTGTGATCCATAATGAATTAAGAAAAGTCTTTTGGTAGAAATACAATTATAATACATTGTTATGACCATTGGTTTTCATATACCAACTAGTCTTTTAGACTCCAATGACCTTTCACATTCAACACCATAGCCCTTAGTGGATTAGGTGTCTGACATTCCCCCACTTAATCTAAAGGGGTATATGTGAGTTCTCGAAGAGAATTATAATACAAAAATACAATAATGCATGAAAACAATAAGTTGAATGTGGTCTCTAAGATGACGACATAAGGTGGGAGAACTCGAGGTCTCAATTGGTGGTGGTTTAAGGATGAACACAAACACTGGAATGCTTAGTGCAGTTTCTAGAACTCCTCCAAATATGGCAAGAAGTAGAATTCTTTTGCTAGAGGAAGTGCTTCCATTTTTTTGTCAAAATGGAGAGCTTTGGATCTCAACCTAGAATGCTTTGCACAGTTCCCGAAAATATTTCAACTTTAGCTAGAAGTTGAAGTATTCTTTGAGAGGAAGTGCTCCTTAATGATTTGAAGAGAGAGACCATCTGCCTGGAAAAGGGAGGTCTTCAACCTACAGAAAGAATGGAGAACCTCAACCACAAAAGGGAGGTCTCAACCTGCAGTGACTTAAGGAAGGCCACCAATCATAGTCATGCTCAAGATATTTTGTTTTTCTGGCTACAACTCTATATCTGGGTATGGCTTTCTTTGGTTTTAGGCATAGGTAGCATCTCCAGGTTATCTTTCAGGCTTGATTGATTTATGTTTAAACTTGTGTATGACCATCAATTCCCCCCTTGTCATATACAAGTTAAGAAGATGAAGATATTTCAAATGAAATAATTTTCAATACTCATGAAAAAATTCTCTAATATGAGCAAAATATGTTCTTGGTTGTTGAAGCCCATTGCCAAGCAGTGATCCATCCAAGGTGAATCTTTGTTCTTACAGGAGGCTTTTTTTTGAAGATGAATGATGAGTTTGTTGACCACAATTATCACATGGATACAGATCAAAACAATGATCTTTCACATGGCCAACTCTATCATAATAGTGACATTTAACAATCGTTCATTGTGGAGGAAGATCAAGAACAGGTTAAGATGAACTGTCATGAAGAAATCCAAAACTCTGAAATTTGATGGGTTTTGAATAATATGGATTATGATAGCACACCTCCTTGTCATATTGAAGACCTATTTTATGCTTCTTGTCGAAAAGATCCTCCCAAGGTCTAATGATGGGCTTGGGAAGAGCAAACTGAACATCTACATTTGCATGCGACTCAGCTCTTTCAATAAGTTGATTAATTTATAGTAGCTAATAGGATTTTGTCTCAATATTAAATATAATGATGTTTTGAATAAAAAGAAGTTTGGAATGATTCTTACACTGTTATAACTCATCCTACTAAAACTGTGACATCAACTTCAGAAATTCAATTTTTTCTTGTGCATATTGTAGACAGGTCTAAATTTCAGAGCGAGACTCTTTGCTCATTTTGAGTGTGCTTCCAAAAATATATATGATTAGAGTTGTCAATAAATCTAATAAACTACCAATTCGATCCATTTAAACTTCAAAGTGTTTCTTGCAACTCAATTCTTCAACAACAGTCCAAAATTAATACAAAAAAAATCAATCAGTAACCTATTCAAATCAATATTTAGTGTAGTCAAATAACAAACCAAAGATTAAGTTGGCTAACAGTGAGGAAACATCGAAGAAAGTGAAGTCAGCCACCCATAAGGAAAAAGAGTGAGTTAGGCCACATGTTCTATCACTCTATATTAACATTTTTCTCAATATGCCAATACAAAGAAGTTCTCAATAGTCTCCAATCTCTAAATCGCTTAAAATATCCAAAATCTTAGATGTTATGATCCTTCCATTGAACTAAACATTATGTTTATAAATAACAATTGCACGATGTGAAATATTGGTTGCACTAATCCTTTCCTCCTCTAGCTCAATTTGTCACATTTATGTTGATCTAGAATGAGCAGCGATCACAGGCTTCTAAGAGACAAAATTATCGATATATAAAACTTGAGGAAAAAAGAAAGTGGACAACTCTTTGAACTATGGATTCAAAACCTCCATCCCACCATTGATACAACATATATTAAGAAACAACATTTAAATAAATGACAATTATCCATTGTACACAAAGTGATATTTAGAAGTAACAAGACTTGAGAGTGAACAATTGTTTTATCTTTCAATTGGACATCTCATTTTTCCTCAAAGTAATCAACTAAGACGATATTAGTTTATCCACATGGGTTTTAGAGTATAGGAAATTGCAGCATCACTACACCAACAAACTTTATTGTCACAACTCACTAATTTTTAACCAATAAAGCTTAATCAACCCACCATTCCAACCACTTGAATGCTCATGATATGTATGCAGTCAACCAACCATATGAGGCATTCAAAGGAAATTACAAGCCACCTCTTTCAATTATAGGGCTCATGACATTCATCTCACCAATTCACGTCAGGTTCACCAATTCAATGCAATCAACCATACGCCATTTAAATGAAAATAAGCAACATCATATGTATCAACACATAAATCAAATATTTTAATGCGTAGTGCTTAAGGCTTCTCTCAAAGTTGCATTCCATGTTGAATTATACAGGGAGATTAATGCCTCATTCACTATTTCAATGTAACAACATCACCACATATGTAATCCGGAGTTTGGTATTACACAGACTCCACTCTCAACACACAATTCATCACTACCATACACATATTTATGGTGTTCAACAAACCTTCCTAGGCCAACACTACATTCGAAGGTTTCAACTATTTTGTTCGTGCGAATATTCAATATAGGTTCTGTTGTGGCCACCAACAACCCCCCTCCTTATTTAGTATTAACAATAACACTAGGTAAGTGGGGACCTTTAGTAAAAAATTCAAAAAATTCAATTAAAACTCATGTATTATACTCCTTAAGAAAATATCGCATCGCGCAAAGAAGATAGGACATTTCCTTGAGAGTAAAATGATAAATTTCAAGAATGTGACACAAAATCCATTGTATCGCATGCATTAAGAAATGCTCATAAATGAAAACTTTAAGAAATCGTCGATGGTCGATATGCGACATCGCATATTGCAACATCGCATAAAACAACACATAACCATTTAACAAATTGTAACAATCTGCGATCTTGCAATAATGCAATACTACGATCGGCGATCTTGCGATCGTGCGAAACATCAATCTGCGATTCTGTGATCGGCGTGATCGGTCAACCCTGCGATAACACATCTTGATGAAAATGCGATAACGCGATAAGGCGATAATGTGATGCTACGATGCAAATCACAGAGATCGTCCATCGTAGATTTTCCCCGGCTCAACATTCAAGAAAAATTGAATACGCGCGTTAATGAAAATTAATGAATGTACGCCAAGTGTTAATGAAAGACAGTTTTGTGTTTTCGAAGAGTTAGTTCACATCAGGTGGCATGTTTTTGTACGTCCATGGGGCTTAGAGCTTTCTTGTTAATTTTTTATTATCATTGCTCTCTCCTTATGTGTGAACTGCAGGAATAAAAAATAGAAACAATAAGAAGCAATGTGCAAGGAGCGATTTAGGAAAAAGGATAAAGCTCCAAAGCTCGGAAGCAGAGAAGAAATGCCCTCATGAACAGATGCCGCATGCAACAGAGCCGCGAATTTCAGAGCGTTGCTGAGCTATCCATTACAGATCTATTAGTTAGAGCCATGGTTCAAAGAATAGTTGAACAATGTTGATATCAACAGGCGATTTAACGCTCAAGGGTAGAAGTTCACAAAAGCAATATGTTTGCAAAATTTTAAAGCTTATACCCGGTGAAGGGAAGGCACTAAAGGCAAAAAACACACCAGAAAGGCCCGGATCAAAGAACGAAGGTAGTTTTCGATGCGCGATTAGCGCCTAGCGCTAATCGCGCATCGCTGAGAAAATTGCTCAAAAAGCAAAGTCCTTAACTGCTTAGTCACTCGTAAGCCCGGAAACGCAAGAAAGCAAAGGCAGAGGCAATTTGAGGGTTAACCAAGTGGAATTTGGGTTATTACTGAGCATACACAGTAAATCCACATAGCCAGAGATGATTCTAAAGCATATCTGCTATTTTGCTGGAAAAAATGGTGCCAGCGCTTGCCATTTCTGTTTGCTTAGCTCAACCAAAAGCGGAAGACAGTCAGTCGACTCTACCCAGGCAAATATTGAATGCTCGCAACATTAAGGAGCAAATGCAGAAATAGTTAGATATTAGATTTAATTTTTAGAAATAATTTTGCTTAGAAAAAGGGTGGTCATTTAAACTGTATCCTGAATATGTGTAATTAAGTTATTTAGTTAGTAGTACTTAAACCCTTCTCATGCATTTAGAGAAGGGTCCAAAAATTTATCAAAAACTTGTCCTCAGAACATGCACTTTTGCACCCTCAAATGAGGTTTTGGTAAATGAATGGATCAAGATTTGTTGATGTTTGCATTTGATATCTGCTACCGATGCTGCACTTCTGTACTCTTAGTAGATGTTAGAGCAAGGAGAAATAAATCATTGTTGCTTGAAGCTTATGAGTAGGACCAGTCATAAATGGTACTTTTATATCTTGACTGTTTCTGCTTATATGTTAAAGTGATATACAGTTTTTAGTTGTTTATATGTTATTGCATGAATTCTTGAGTTACCATTTGGCACTTTTGTACGGTGGTAGATATTTATTTATGTTTAATGTATGAATAGCTTATTATGCGATATGTTGTTCATAACTATTTTGCCTAACTTTTTATGCGAAATAGTTCATCTTAATTGATTTCCTTTCTTATAATCACTGAATGATCTTTATTACCAGTTGTTATATGAAATATCTTTAGATCGCATAATAGAAGAGTTACATCCCGGTTAGCATAGATTAGATGTGTTGTTTTATTAGATTACCATAGTATAGAATTAGATTAAAGTTTGAATTAAAATAGCTTAGATAGTTACTGTTAGATCAGCAACATCCAATTCTACACACACACACCCATAGATTGGGAAACTGGTCCCATTATCCCCAGTCGGACCTGCTATACCAAACGGATAAGGAGCTGCCAACCAAGGTCCGGACCAGGCAGGTATCCCCCTTATTGTCGACCCGATTTTCGGGGCTTCAACAGGTTCCAAGACTGTAGTGGGAAATAAAATTCTCAGTGGAATCCTCAGTTTGCACAGAGGAACAATACACCAAACACAATGAGCAAGACCTAGCTTGCTCATATACAAAGCCACAATGACCCATATACCAGCATTCCATGCACAAAACACCACACAGTTCAACTCGCTACTTGCACTACACATTTAGCCGACTATTGGACAACTAAACCATGCACAATGCCATGGTTTTGTAACATTTTTTTATTCAAATTGATGCTTAGTGCCTTACCTAAGAGTCCACATATTCCATTCTAGGCAGATTCTACAAGTTCTCTACCTCTTATATCTAAAATCTAGGGTAGGTGAGTTACACAAAACTAGTGGAGTGTTAAGATCCCTAAAGACCGGTGCACAATGAGGAATAAAACACTCAAAGTTTGACAACCAGATAAGTCAGAACTCACAATTAGAGAAGAGGGCCACAAAACTAGTGCCTCATACTTTGAGAAAGGCACGAAATCACCCACTTTGATATAATGTTAAACACATAAGAAAAATAGACAAATAAATAAGATAATCATAAGTTGCATTTACTATTAACAAGATATACATTTATAATATATTGCTATAACTATTGGTTTTTATATACCAAATTATCTCTTAGATTCCAATGACCTTTCACATTTCACACCATAACTCATTAAAAAATTAGACATCCAACATTATCAAATAAAATCTAAAAAATTAATTAAAAAAACCTATATAAAAATGAAGAAAAATAAAAACTAAACAATCATTTTCCACGAACGATAAAGGTACCATTCAAAAAATCTATTGTATTATGAAAGACTTAAACATTTATTAGATTTTATAAGCATTTTTTTGGAAGAAATAGTCGTAGATCCCATCCTATTTTAATTTGGTGAAGCAAAAGCTAATGTTATGCAATGTACTTTATTAAGGACTCAAGAGTATTTTTATATTTTAGATGCACGTTATATTTTGATTTACAGAAATTGTTATTATTGATTTTTGTTCAAAATTATTTAAGAGATTAATCATAGAAGTTCAAATTTTTTTGGGCCTGGAGTATGCCCTAAAACTGCTTCTGCTTGGCTAAGAGCTCGTCTTCCTCGGACGTAAGGAAACAGGTTAACGGTCCAAGACCCAGAGGCATCTGGTAGGAGTGATAGCCTGCTCCCTTACGGACCACCAGCGGGTTATTTCAGGTGGCGTGGTTTTCCTTGATAACAGTGATGTGTTAAACAAACATTCACGGATAGCAGCCAGAGATGGTTGTCCTCAATGTTGGTTTGACAAACTGAGTTTGATAGGTTTTTCCACCTTTTGAAAAAAAAAAAAAAAAAAAAAAAAGAAAAAAAAAAAAAAAAAAAATTCAATTTTTTTTATAAATTATATAAAAGAGTTGATAAATCTTCTTTGTATTCGGGAAAGAAAACTAATATATTTTCAAATATTTATAAGATATCATTTTATATATCTATATTTATTTATTTACCGACACATACATATTTAATAAACATACCAAATTTATAAATTTAATAGTTCTATAAACATAGTATTCATCATCCTCTCCTTACAACTATAAACTATTCAATCACATCAAATTTAAAATGTATTTCTCGCGAGTACAATATGAGTGGCAAATAAAAATATTAAATCTATCACATGTTATGGGTCCCGCACTTTCCATCGAATGGAGGAAAGGATGAGAAGGAGATTAAATAAACAATTTTTTAAGAAGTTTAAAACAAAAATCTAATATTAAATATAATAAAAAAAATTCAAATAAAATTTGAAATATTAAAATTTATATATTTCTTAAATACCTCATTTTTACATCATTTAATATCATTTATAAGGAAAATAAATTTTTAAAAATTAAGAAATATAAATGAAACATCATTATTAAAAGTGTTCATTTAGTAGGATATAAATTTGTTGCTTATAACAACATGATATAGAAAAGATGCAACAAGGTGACATGGAACTGCTCGTTGGAAGGCCAAACAACTTTGCATCAACCAACCTATGATACATTCGAGATCAATGTAATATGGTGCAGATATGGTAATATCATAATATCCTTTTAATAAAATGTTATTGGCAGGTTAATTACCTTGTAAAAGTGAAGGAAAGAAAAGAGAGCCTTTTGTTTTGTGTGTGGGTTACATGTTAAAGTGTCTAATCAACAATATTGCATCTTATCAAAGGAAGGGTTTTCAAAGTTTTATTAAGTGGTAAATAGTAAGATGGGTATATTGTTGGGTTCAATGAGAGAGGATGATGTAATTAATTTTTTTTTATTGTTCTACTTTTAGTGTAATTTTTTAATTTAAGAAGGTTTTATATGTTGGATAATGAAATTTCATTGTTAATGATAGGGTTAGTTTGGGTAGTTTTTGGAGTTCAAGAAGACTCGAGAACTAATTCAATTGTTTTCTATATATATTTATATGTCAAACATGTACATATTTGTTGAATTGATGTAACTTATGTGATCTATATCAAGTTTATGAGAGGAGTCTTCGGCGAAAATCACGTCATATTTCATTTGTCAATGCGTTTCGAACCAACGAGTGTGGTTCATCGTCAGGACAAGTTGAAGAACGAGATCATAGTGTCATGTTAAATAGAGATTGATTAATATACATTTGATTTGGTTTCCAGTCTAGTGTGTTTTACAGTGGTATCAGAGCACGGTTGATCTGCTCTGTTGAATATGAGCCACTAGTTTTCTGGCCATGGATGTTTGCGCGTTGTTGAAAGACTATGTTTGCCCTGCATGCTATTCAAAGATTGTGTTTGGAACATTTGGAACCTTGCAAGCTATAAAACGTTGAATGCATATGTTATTGCAGAAATTGAAGAAATCTCATCGATGTGTACTTGCTAGAAGTCTAGATAATTTGCGAGAGAACCTCTGCAAGCGTTGAGTAAGTTTGCCTCTTCATTAACTATTTTCTATTGAATTTTGAGTATGTTAAGACGTCCTGGCAAACATGACTTCTTGTCACTCAGTTGAGCGGAAGTTCTAATTCAAGGTCTTCGCGAAGACCATGTTAGATAGCATTGACATTTCTGGAAATTGTATTTTGAAGAAATTAATTTTGAGTTCATAAGTACGTGTGGTTGTAACTATTGTTTACACCTGTGATTTTGGCTGATAGAGTGTATGTGGGCATGGTTAACTCACTCGCAGGGTCTCTCATGATATATTTTTTTATTTGTCAAGCAAATTAAATTTCCATGCATTGGTTATTTGTGATGTTTGAATCAGTGGTGTGATGATATTTTTTTTATTTTGAAAAAAATAACAGTGTCGTGGTCAGTATAAATCTGTTGTTTGTACAATTTGAATATTTGATAAGAAAATCATTGTGAAAAATTTGAGGGAGCCACGCCCTATCCCAGTTGGATATTTGTGATCTCCGAGGCAGAGGTGCGGTTTGCCACACATGTGGAATGATGCTTCTAAATTTCAAAATGCAGACCAAAAAGTAAGGAATGTTTTTGAATGGAGAATTTTAGTTTCTAAAGAAAAGAAAAACAAAAATGAGCAAAGGGGAAGAGAGATGTTGCGGTAGATGCTTGATATAAAGGAGCAAGAAGTTTCTTTTATCAGTTTGAACATGTCGTCGTTGAGATGCGATGTTGGCATGTTTGAAGGTGAAGAGATTTTTGGTTTAGTCCAACAGCTAACCATATCAATTTAACTTTGAAGCGGCCGAGATGGGAGAGAAAACCTATATGGGGCATCTCTTTCTCTCTCGGCTCTAGGTCTTAGTGCCTAAAATCTATCAATGTGATTAATTAAGTCTACACACATTTTGTAGAAATCAAAGTAGGTGTAATATATTGAATATTCACAGGTTTTTATGAAGCTTTGCAAATAAAAAAAGGAGACTAACTAGCCGCTTATACAATTTGATCGAAAGCTAACCCATGCTTTTTTCCTAGATAAAAAAGAGATCTGGAAAGTGTACAAAACTCAAAGTCTGACATATGTGAGTAAGACTGGACACAAGTTTTAGGAACCGATAACACATTTTTTTTTCCGATCAGGAATTGTTTTACTAAAAGAATTCTTATTGAATATTACCAAGCATTATTTTCTAAGACATAATTTTTTCTTTTTCTTGGTGAGTAGATATTAAAACGATCATCCTGCACTTCAAATATTCAAAGTATATAAATTAATTTGGTTTGATTAAAAAAAAAACAATTCTTAACAATAATAGTTAAAAGTTTGGGAGAGTTAATTTAATATTATTTTTATCAACAAAATGATTTTTTTTGGGTAATGGCATTTGATAGAGAAAACTTATATATAGTGGAAATGGTGATATTGGCAGTAAGATATGTCTGAATAGGATGAGTGGAATATTAACAAGAAGATTCTTTTGAATCTGAATTTCTCTACTTAGTCATAGGGGTTGTTGATTTGAAACGAGAGAAGTGGAAAAAAATGTTTGGTCAAAGTTTTTAAGAAGCAGTTTATAGAGAAGAAAATAGTGGAGTTTAATCTTACTTTTTATTCATATTTTACTTATTACTTGTCAAATTATTTTGTAAATGGGTGCATTTTCAGTTGAACCTAACACCTATTTAAATCATCATAAATTTATTCGTGTTCGGTGCATTTTCGGTCGTATTTGGCACCATTTTTTCGAAGTTATTGCTGGAGAACATGGCCAAACTCGATGATTTCCTACAATTATTGAACAATTTAATGTCGTCTACTATTCATAACAGTGTCCAAGTCAGGAAGGACATGCTCTCTGACATCCAGCCATGTTTACGAAATGCAAAAAATGAAATTGAATTCTTGGAGCTAGAATCTCAGATTCAGCGAGACGAATTACATGAATTACAAAAGAAGAAATTTGAACCTATTCTTATTCAGAAAAACAGCTTGTTTGAGCCCAGTTATCAGTCAAAACATGATCAGAGTAATGAAGTGATATCAAGCACATGAAGAAGAATCACAAAGCCATATAACGATACGTACAACAAATTAACACACAAAAATTAAACTGGCAAAAAAGGCAGGGAGCCATCATGTGGTCTCTCATGCTCATGTAATTCACATTAATCAAAAAAATTAATAATACATTTAAATACATGAGTAAGTGGTCTTAAGATAGTGCGTCTATCTGAGAGTCACCTGGTTGAGACAATTTCTCAGCTTACACACTAATTTAGGAGAGCTAGTTGGAGAGAATCTCTCATCCAAAATAGACTCCTTAGTTTGAGGAATTCTCATGATTTTATTTATTTAATTTAATAATTGGATTTATTATTGATTTTTAAGAGAGTGAGGGTAACATTCCCCTCATCAATGA
This sequence comes from Pinus tabuliformis, assembly GCA_031772625.1. NCBI lineage: Eukaryota > Viridiplantae > Streptophyta > Pinopsida > Pinales > Pinaceae > Pinus > Pinus tabuliformis. The sequence continues at coordinate 191,478,687 of CM062808.1, forward strand.
TAAATCCAAAACGAACAAGGAACCATCTTCCAAGTTCTCAAGTTGATCCTAAAAAACATTTGCCTGAAAAACTACCAAAGTTGGATGCTTGAAAACAACATCCGGTGTTCACTAACACAATTTGATGAATGACCACTGGCGTATTTGTTGATGATGATCGCTCACTGGCTGATGGAGATTCCCACTGGATACTTCGCTAATGTTGTCGAGACTTTCAATTGGACAACAACTTGTCAATTTCATTAACATTCCCCCCTTTTTCAATTGAAAGGAGAGGCAATCTTCTCCAAATTATATCTGAACTCTCCCCCTGTAGGTGTAGGAGTGTTTCACTGGTGTACTCCCCTGTTCAACTACATGAGAGTACCATCTTCATTTGACTGTTGGCTACAATCTGATTGTAAAACTTGTACAATCTTCTCGATGTGGATAACCATTCCGAGGGATCAACCCATGAATAATTTATCTTCAATTTGGCAGGTTGGTCTTGCTTGCATCATTTATATGATGAATGATTTTTCTTGCCAGAATGGTGACAAGGATGGAGATCAAAACACTAATCTTCTAGATGACTGGTTCTTTGACAATGAGAACATGTCGGTTTGTCTGCAACTTGAGTTTGTGTGCATTGACGTTGGTCTGCAAGTTTCTGAGAACTTGCTGAGGTGATTTTTCAAGTAATCCGACACTGGAAAACTAAATGGGCTTTGAGTAATCATGGATATGTAAGTTGTGGTTATCTTTGACATATCCTAAGCCACTTGTTACAGGGAAAAGTGTCTACTCAGAACTGCTTATCCCACTAAGGTGTGATAGCTGCCTTAGAAACAAACAAAGTGAAGCTACTTTCATTTTTACTTTATGAAGTATAAATAGAGAATAACAAAGAAGACCAACCTCTGTCTTGTGCTAATCTCCTGGTTCGATTCCTCTCTTTCTTGATAGTCTTTCGCTACTTGTTCCCTTGCACGCCCAGCTTCACAAAGTACCTGTAAGATCACAGTAGCATAGCACTATACGAGAACATGGATCTATAATCATAAACAATCTAGGATCAGATGTAAATTGACCATACAAATGCAACAAACATAAATTACAGAAGAGTATGGAGGAAAACTTGAATAGCTTTTATTGATAAACAAGAAAGAGCCAAGGGGAGTTACAACCAGTTGTTCTGACCCGGCATCATCCTCTCAGCAAGGAAGCCCCTCTTCACCTCATACAAAGCTTAGATCACCCAAAAATATGATGTTTGTCTCAAGAAACCAACAACAATTCCTTACAATATGCAAAATTCCAACCTCTGGATCTCTAGGATGAGGGATCCATATATAGATATCTGTAAGGGAGATGAGTAAGCTTGTGATTTGATTAGTGTCTTCTATCTGATAGTTCTTGCTTCCAATTGGATATTGATGATCTCTTACTCATCCTTGGTCGAATTCAGAGAGGCAAGTGTCACAGGAGAAGTTTCTGGAAGCTTCCATTGCCTCTCCACCTCGCGGAATGACACTTCCATTTGTCATTTCTCACCCATCGCACCCCATAGAAGGACTTTTTGAAATGCAACGCACCCACACAGTGTGTTTAGGTGAGATGCAATGCACTTTGCCTATGGAGCAGCGGAAATGATCATGTTTTGACCAATTCTGAGCAGTTTTTCATGGAGAAATTCTGGGAGAAGCTGTAATCGGTTAACTTGGTTCCTTTAGGGGTCAGAACAACACTTTTAGGGGCTTAGGAGCCCTTGGTTTATGGACATTTTGTGCTTGGGGTTGCAGTGCCCAAAAATGTCTATAACAGTTGCCCCCTAAAGCATGAGGTCGTTAATCTTTTGATGTCGGGTGAAATGATTTATTATGAGGATCCGAAGTTCTTTCAAGCTGGGAGGAGACCTGTAATAAGATACAATACAATACATTATCTTCATAATATTTTCATGATCTAGCTGAGGCAGACATTGCCATGCTCAGCTTTATAAATTCATTTTCATGTACATAGGACAGACAATCGTCTGAGTGTAGACTGTTGATTCTGATAGAGCCATCATCCCTTTGATTGGATGATTATCTGTGCAGCAATGATGTACATTTGATGTCTTTACTTCCTTGAATATATATCACAGCTCGGACGGATGAAACTAGATCCGGGGTCTTCAATCTCGTTCAATCTTCACTCGAATTACAAGTCTATCCATGTGAGAGATGTTCTGGAGTCGAACATGGAAAGACATCGCTTGATTACTAGCCAATGATGTAAGTTGTTAACAAGCGCGAGAGGAATCACCGATAATGATAATGACTGTCAAGGTACTGCAGTACAATTCACGTGGTGTGAATAAAGGACTTGGCATCGAACACCACGCAAAATCTTTCAGTCGAAGGTCATTGATGTAAACCTGTCACCGGAAGTGAGAAACTTTCCATTGAGGCGTGCAAGCTTCAAAGTGCTGAATGGGGTGTTCCTAGATCAACTTCTTGGATAATGAGCTGATGTCGACAAGAAGCGATCCATCATAGGAGGGCCTTAATGAATCCTGCATCAATGACACGGAACGGAGCAAATGATTTTAATGGAGGTGAAAACGATCTGGTGACATAAGGTTCAGGGTGGAAGTCATGAAAGAATGGAGTGTAAATGTATTGTAGCGGGTGAGACACAGGTGAATTCTCTGAATGACTTCTCTTGAACATATCGGCGACACTGACATGATGGATTGGTATCATTAACCCCAAATGTGGATGGTGTGATGGGGCCATGGCGATGTGACCGATGAATGAAACAACCCAACCTGACTTGGATGCGGAGTGAAAGTGTCATGTTCAAGAGTGACTTGCTACCAACAAAGTTTCTTCAAGTTTTCTTCCCAATTTTTCCCCAGTCATTACTGACCAGTGCCTCTTTATTTTTATCAAGCTTGAGGAGGATAACATATGCTTGTTCTATAATTTGCCCTTCGGCCAAACCCATCGCTATGTTTTAACGAGCCTAGCGATAGTGAAACTCGTTCTCGTCTATAGACAAGTTTGTCGCTATTAAAATTTAACGAGTTTAACGAAAAAGATAACTCGGTCTTTTTCAATTTTAGAGAGTCTGAAAAGGAACGTAAAGGAAACTCCAAAATTCCTTTTTTGTCATCTAATCCCTTAAGTCTGAAAAAGTATAAAACAATACAGAAGGGATGAATTTTCGATACTTTTAACGAGCCGAACAAAACAAGCGCTCGATCTTTTTGTGTAATAATCCCTCGGGTCCAAAAAGATTAAAATTTAGAGGAGGGATAGCACTTCCGGTCCCTTTAACGAGCTAGAGAGGCCAATGGGTCGGCAATCTTTTTGTATTTTATGAGTCAATTGAAAAGAGCTTAAAGGAGACTCATCTTTTGAGGAACAAGTGATAAAATGGGTAGCAGCTGATTCCAGATAAGGTTTGGAATTTTCCAATCACGACAGTGTTACAAGGATGGCTAGTGAGATCACTCTTCGCAGTTGTTCCTCAAAAAGAGGTAAAAAATCAAATGGAGGTGAATGATCGGCCAATACAGAGTGGAGGTGATGGCAAGAACACGACCAAGGCTTTTAAAGGCTGAAATACTACATTCACGATGGTTATTTACTGGAAAATTCGTTCATTTTTTTTTTATTGAGCTTAAACACTGGGGGGAAACATTTGCTCATGGCTTATGTTTATTTTTTAACGAGCTTGAACTATGCCTTAAAACTGCTCGATTAATCCAGTCGTATAATAAAAATGTCTCATATATAAAAACGACAATTTTTAGAGTTTTTCCCCACATCCTTCCTTTATGCAAGTTAGGAAATGACCAATCCTACGAGCTTAAAGGGTTAGAGGACCTACAAATTTAAAAAATAAATAGTCGCTCTTCGCTTGCATGACAAAAGGTTGGCATGCCCCCAGGTATAAAACAGAATTTCAAGGTTACCCCTTCTTCTTTCCATTAAAACATTTGTTTTACCGAGAGAGGTTTACCTCTTACAGGTTACCAAAGATTGTTCTGTTCACAGTGTAAACAAAACATTTCTTCGACGATGTTTATCAAAATAAATAAAGGTGACTGGTGATGCTTGCCAACCCACATAACTTTGACAAGAGAATCTTATTCCAGTCCAACTCCCTCTTCCAATCACGGACGGGAGTACGGAGGTCATATACTTCTTGCGGAAACCTATCCTATACCCGAAGTTTTCCTGCCGAAGCAGACCAGGGTGCATGCCCCCTGGGTTTCAGTCATGTCCCTCGAATCACTCGCGCTCATCAGGCGGACGGACTAGAGATTGATGAGACATTCCTTGCGTGAAAAGACCATTCAGGGATGGTATATGACTATTTGCTCTGTGTGATCCAGGAAATGAAAGCTGGTCCACGAGCTTGAACACTCTTCCTTCGTGCAGAAAACACATTACTCTAAAGAGTGAGGAGACAATCGCTCCCCTACAATAAATATAGTCTCGTCCAAGGAGTAGATTATAATCCAGGGGTCCTTGAACTACCATTATGTTCATTTGAATGGTTTTCCCTCTCAATGTTATGGGCACATTGGGAAGGATCCCTAACGGTCGACTCGTTCCTTTGTCAAAGCCTGTTAGATTTCTCATCTCAGGCAAAAGCAATGGCGAACCAAGCGCTTTCCAAGCAGTCGAGGAAAGGATACTCAGAGAAGCCCCTTCATCTATGATGGTACCAGTCATAACCATCCTATATATTTGAACAATGATGCGGAATGGTACACTAGCCGGTAAACGGGGTCTGCCTAGTTGATTCCAATCGAAGGAGACAACTAGGTTGCTTGGAGGTGGGATCGAATAGACGATCGGGTATGACTCTGATGAATTTCCTTCCCTGTGGTAAAGGAACGAGTAAATTGCCCCTATGTTCATCGGAGTCTGTGCTTACGTAAATAATTTGGACGGTGTCATCCTTATTCTCTTATGTGATTGTATCATCTGAAGACGGAATCTCTGAAGGCAAGACTGGGTCAACTGCCACCTCGACCTTTTGAATTTTGTCTGGTATGGGTTCAAATGGTTTGTCTTCAATGATAGATGCTTCGGCCGACCATCTGGGCGGGTCAGCTGGTTTTTCAACTAGTGACGGACTCGACAAGAGTTTTTTATATCCAAGAGGAAGTCGTAACGGTGAGACCGGATGATCGTCCAAAACTCTTTTAGCCTCGTCTAAGAAGGGACAACGGTGGACGGCATGGTCGCCTTCACACAGTTTACAAGGAAATCTATATTTTCCTTTTTGTCCTGGGGCTTCACTTTCACTAGCTGATGGTGTGTTTTCAACATGATCATCAGAGGTTGACGACACCGGGTTGTGCAAACGAGGAGACCAGTCCCTTAAGATCCAAGGGATGCAAGGACAATCTCTATGATAGTGGTCTCCTTTGCAAATGACACATGGCGATTTAGGCCTGGTCAGTGCAGTGTGTGGATTTTCGCTAGACGACGCTTGGCTAACCCCTTTCGCTTTTGGCTCCTTCTTCTTCTTCTCTTTCTTCTGATTTTCCTTCTTCTTCTCAGGTGCTTGATTTTTGGCTTTACCAACCCCATCAACCGAAGAAGAAGGAGGAGAGGAAGAATTGGAGGAAGTAGAACGTTGGTGGGTAACTATGGATTCGTCTAGTTGCTAACTCTACTGTTCAGGAATTGCGTTGTTCTGAACGACACAGGTTGAGAAGAGCCATACAGGCAAGCCAATTGTCAGTCCTGGAAGCGACAATGTGGCCATATGGGGTGCACCAACATCTCCCCAAGAGGAGAAGGGACTAGGATTTCCTCCAAGGGGAACTCCTTGGTTGGTGGACTCCATTTTCTTCAACCTGAGATCAATGTAGGAAAAGGTGATGATTATTCCATTTAAAATAAATTTTAGACAATTTGACACAACTTGCTTTTTCAATTTTTAAGAGTCGAGAAAAAAAAAGATGACTCTAGTCGCCTTCGATTTTTAATGAGCCTGAAGTGACAAGTGCTCAGATGGACCTTTTTCGTTAAAGAGTCTGAAAAGGAATGAAAGGGACTGCTCTAGAAATCTAGGTAGAGGGATTACCAAACCAATCGCAAAACTGTAGAATACTTTTTATGGTACGACAATCAATCTTCCCGAATGCTGTGTTCAGTGCATTGCGATCGATAGGGTGGCAGACACAGCTTCCTATGGATAAAGGATTAAGCCTATTGGGGTCTCCCAAAATATACTCGACGGTACGTGGGAGCACAAGTCCGTACTGGCACTTATCGTCTCAAAGTGGAGGAATCACCCAACCATCAGTGAGAACAACAGTTACCAGGCTTTACGACGCAGGAATATGTCTCTAGCCTAGACTTCTAAATGTTGTGTGTTAGGTTCCAAAGCGTTGTTAGATTCAATGAATTTATTTTATAGTTGATCTTGTTTATGAAGTTTGGCTTTCATATTCACCGCGAGATGTAGTATAATTCCTAAAATGCAATCTAAGATGATAAACAATCTTTTTATCTTCTTTGTGCAATGAAAATCCTAGCTACTAAGGAAAGAAAGATAGAATCCTTTCACAAAGAGCAAAGAGCACACTCTAAATGCACTTTCCTAAATCAAACCAATCACACTGTCCGAATGCAAATGCACATGCATGTATTTGTTTTCGACTTTCTTAGTATGTAAATGATAAAAAGAAAGTTGATGCACAAATCTGAATTATTTTTCAAGCTACAATTATCAACAAGTTTCTTTTCGAAATCGAAAATGGAGACAATCACAACACCTTACGATTTGGAAATGAATACTTGTTTTCGACACTAGGAAAATTACAAATGCAGACCAAAAACAATAGTAACAAGATAATCGACTATCTACAGCAATCAAACTCTTTCCTATGATTGAAAACGACACTTGTGACACTTTCAAATCAAAGGACGACAGTGCGATTATGTTACTTTTGCAAAGGAGAACTGAAAATGACTCAACAAACACACAAAAACATTTACAGTTCTTTTGTACAAAGGAGGTGGAATAATAGCAAGGAAAAGGGGTTTCAAATAGAGATATATTGATCACAAGAAGCAAAATTCATGAATAGAACTGGAAAGAATGAATCACAGAAACCAAAACTGCACAATGCCTAGTCTGATCAGCGCACCTGTAACACAACGAATTTAAAATGCAGCGCACCTACTACACTCGGGAAGTGAGCTGAATTTCAGATTCTCAGAACAATACCTGCGCTGGGCCAGAGACGAGACTTTGCTTGGGTTCCGGGTCACAGTTTGCAGTTCAGTTCATGGGTTTTGGCCGAGCAAATGGTAATCAATAATGAAACAATCAGGGGTAGATCTAAGGAGGATCTAGGAGCTACCACAAGGGGCAATCAGAGAGTTTGTGAATCAGTTGTTTAAATCATAAACAGATCCCATAGATTGACTGAAGCGGCATTTATCTACTTTGCATTTGCATAGCAAATGCAGTTCGAAAGCTACCTGGCATGACTTCAGACTCCGTCTGTAAGTTTATGAAATAGACAACAAGGAAGATAAACAAACTAACTAATTCGTCCCCAGCGGAGTTGCCATTTTGTTACAGGGAAAAGTGTCTACTCGGAACTGCTTATCACACTAAGGTGTGATAGCTGCCTTAGAAACAAACAAAGTAAAGCTACTCTCGTTTTTCCTTTATGAAGTATAGATAGAGAAGAAAAAAGAAGACCAACCTCTGTCTTGCGCTAATCTCCTGGTTCGATTCCTCTCTTTCTTGATAGTCTTCCGCTACTTGTTCCCTTGCACACCCAGCTTCACAAAGTACCTGTAAGATCACAGTAGCATAGCACTATATGAGAACATGGATCTATAATCATAAACAATCTAGGATCAGATGTAAATTGACCATACAAATGCAACAAACATAAATTACACAAGAGTATGGAGGAAAAGTTGAATAGCTTTTATTGATAAACAAGAAAGAGCCAAGGGGAGTTACAACCAGTTGTTCTGACCCAGCATCATCCTCTCAGCAAGGAAGCCCCTCTTCACCTCATACAAAGCTTAGATCACCCAACAATCTGATGTTTGTCTCAAGAAACCAACATCAATTCCTTACAATATGCAAAATTCCAGCCTTTGGATCTCTGGGATGAGGGATCCATATTTAGATGTCTGTAAGGGAGATGAGTCAGCTTTTGATTTGATTAGTGTCTTCCCTCTGATAGTTCTTGCTTCCACTTGGAGATTGATGATCTCTTACTCATCCTTGGTCGAATTCAGAGAGGCAAGTGTCACAGGAGAAGTTTCTGGAAGCTTCCATTGCCTCTCTACCTCACGGAATCACACTGCCATTTGTCATTTCTCACCCATCGCACCCCATAGAAGGAATTTTTGAAATGCAACACACCCACAAAGTGTGTTTAGGTGAGATGCAACGCACTTTGCTTATGGAGCAGCTGAAATGATTGTGTTTTGACCAATTCTGAGCCGTTTTTGATGGAGAACTTCTGGGAGAAGCTGTAATCAGTTGACCTTGTTCCTTTAGGGGTTAGAACAACACTTTTAGGGACTTAGGAGCCCTTGGTTTATGGACATTTCATGCTTGGATTTGCAGTGCACAAAAATGTCTATAACACCACTCGATTTCAATTACTTTGAATTTCTTCCCAATGGCTTGATGATGGGTTTGGAAGAATGTTGAAGTGGAACAACTTCAACACTTGAAGCTAGTTGGATGAATGAAGTCAAATGATCTGTGTCTGGAGTGGTCAAAGTCTTGGAAGCAACACGCTTCTCTTGCAACTCATTTATCTGTAGTTGCGAATCCAGTTGAAGGAACTCAATCGTTTCATGTGCAAGTAGAATATGCACTTGAATGTCAGCAAGAGTGTTTTTGCTGACGTGAACCATGTCACTGGTTGATGATAACATTAAATTGTTAATAATTTGGGATGACTCAATTTGTGTCGCCATGTTGCCTTGATTACTTTGAAGTCAGGTTCGTTTGTCGTAGAAGTCGTGCTTGATAAAATTGCTCACTCGATTCGATCACTGAAATGACACGCTTGCTTGCTTTGTTGTTTAAATGACACGCTCACTTGCTTTGTTGCTTATTGTTTGATTTTTAGGACTCGATCGCTTGATGTTTGAATGATTGTTGCATGCTCGCTTGAACTTGTTTTAACAATTGATTGTTTGAACTGACACTTGCTTGCTTTCACGCTCACTTAAAGTTGAGAGATTTGCACTTGCTTGAACTTACACTCTTTATTGATCAAAAGAAGGGTGTTGAATACTATTGAAAATGCACCCAAGATACAAATGACAAGTTAAATCTTGATGACTCAGTTGAAGACTTGACTTAATGTATTCACCTTAACAATTCAAAATAGTGTGTCAGTTACAACCGAGAATGCACCCGTACAATTCAATTTAAAAATGTTTATTTGCAAGTGATGCAAAAAGTGTTGATGATGTTGATTTCATCTTGGCTTGAAATGCTTGATTTTATAGCATCCTTAACTTTATTTCTTTGATTACATGATGTGAAATGTGCTTTCTTAGAAGATCGTCTTATCAAGTTGATGATGTGACGCTTTGTGCTTGTGTACTTAAGCTTGATTACAAGAGCTTGAATAAATGTTCTTATACTTAAGCTTGCTCATGTGCATGTAGTTGTTTTGTTTAAGCATAATAAAGAGGGTATTTTACAAATTCGACTCAAATCATGCAAGCACATTCACGACACAGAGTGTACCTATGATCCCCTTATTCAATTTCAGGTGGATCTAGGACACGATCACCACAAAAAAATATGTTTTATTAACCTTCAAGATAAATCATCATGACAATGTCTTCAGTGAGGCGTCTCAAGCACATAATGAGAACTCCTTGACGTCAAATTGTCTTCAAAAACTGACTATAAAACAATGATAATACCAAGCTCTAGCGTCAAAGTTAAAAATGTAGATGGTAGTAGAACTTTGTCAACTATTTTTACATTTGCAATTATTTAGGTTGTCGACGGTATGGATAAAATAAAATTGTTGTACTTATACGCTCTCTTGTGTCTGACAGGAGTTGAGCTGGTGTCAAATTTTCTACGTGATCTATTGTCGTTGAGATAACTGAGCGATTGAGGAGAACCAACGCTATATTTGTTGTTGTGTATGTACTTTTGTGTGGATTGATCCCCTATCGAGGCTCAGGATCCTGATGCGTCCCATTTGCGGTTATATAAGCTAGCAGTAAACCTTTAAGTGGAGTGACCAATAGCAGGCTGCTGAGATTGTTGCTTGTGTCACATTATTTGGTGGAGTTGACATATTTGGCATCAGTGACTATTTTGGGTACGTTATTAATCAGAAGAATAGATCACCCAGCTACTAAAGAATCTGAGATCTCACGTTAGATATCACGCTATTAATCCTAAATCTTTTCCTTCTTAAATGGAGTTGCTAGCCCAATCGTTGAGTTGCTAACATTTCAGAGTGCTATCAAAAAATCTGCAGCCATTGTGGCCAACCTGACACTGGTGCGATCAGTGGGGAGTTTTGATTGCGAGTTACAACCTTTAGAAATGGATGTGAGTTCAAGTTGTGTCAAGAGTTAAGACTAAGTGGAGTCGTTGTTGCGTGGGCATTAAGGGTTTCCTCATGTGCAGTAGTATTGAAGAAGAGTAATGGAAATTAAACGTGTTTTTGAGCTTTAGCTTCTGTGAATCTAATGTTGCACAGGTTGATGAACATATTATTAATGCAGTTGCCCTGAAACATTGCAATGATGTTGATTCAGCTGTGGAATTTATCCTTAATGAGGTGGTTCCTAACCAAAATGACCAAATAGCTGATGTGAAACTTGATAGTGAGCGTGGAATTGTGGATGGTCCAATTACTGAACATGACTGTCATTCAGGTTCTGAGCAATTGGCAGCAAGCTCATCTCATACATTCTGTTGGTCAATGTGATGGCTGTTACACAGTAATTTGTCACCATTGGTCACCGTCCCTGTCACCCTTGTTTCCGTACGTTGGAGGATGCATTCCAGGACCTGTGAGCAGTGACATAACCTAAAAACACTTGCATTATGTTCCCCTGAGTATGTACTTCATGTTCCCTGAAGACACCTTCTGCAAATTATCCCTAAAAAGTGCCCTTTTTCCATTGGCGCGTGTCCACAGTGTCTTACCCACGCCAATCACTGAGATCCTCAAAAGGGGGTGCGACCATTGGCGCTCTGTCTTAGAACAACACCCGCGCCAATCAAGTTTGGTAATGATTTTTGACAAACGCGCACCCATATGTTTTTTCCCTTCAGATCATGAAGTCTTTTGAGGATAAAATCCATCTGATAGAGGTCGAGAGTCATCATCTATCCTTGACATCTATCCACAGCGGCTTTTCGGAGATAATTTCAATCCACAATGGGTGTCCTGGTGCATTGTATCTTCCTCCCTTCTCCATCTATAAAAGTTTGTCCTCATGCATTAGACAAGCTAGTTTTTTGGAGTAATGCTAGTTGTGATTATGCTTGTCTTGAGTGATAGTAAGAGTCTTGAAGCATAGGGAGGTTATGCTGCCGGAAATCTGAGAGAGAGGAGGTCTATTGCAAGACATACATAGCTGCTCGCCCAGCCAGAGGATAGGTTCAACGTCAGAACCTTGGTTGTATCTTTCTCTACTTATTATTCATTAATAAACGACTACTGTTATGGTTCCAATCTCATTGTTCATCATGATAATGTTTGATTTATTTCCTTTATGACTAAAATATAGTTGTATTTTAGTGGATTTTATGCCTGTTCTCGTTTTGTTCTTTGCATGTGCAGGTATCCATACGCGGGGATCGCAAGGATTGTGACCTGCCGGAGCAAGGGAACGGGAGTGTCAACTCTTCTTCGACATTAGCGTTGGACTCTAGGTTGGTTATCGTAATCCACTTTCTGTATGCAACTAGGAACTTGCATAGTAGCGTGATTTGGTTGTTGCTAGACCCATTTTGGGCTAGTGGGATCGCCTCTGTCCGCAGAGGGGATTTACCTCTCCAACAATGGCCACGCTCCTTCTAATTTTTATTATAAAAAAAAAAAACATTCGGTGCTCCACTTTATTCACCATTTAGCCTATACGTAAAAAAAAATTAATACTAATGCAATTTCTGCAAAGGCGGGGCATTTTTATGCCCATGAAATCTCGTGCCTACCACTTCCTGTTCAATGGCGATTGCTGCTTCCATAAACTCGAGATTTTTTGTCTCAGGCTCCTACACAACTCCAGTTTCTACATGGCTCTAATTTGTTATGCTCGCAAAATCTTGACTCATTCTCCATGCATTATCATCCACAGTCTCTTGCTATGCTCAATTCAACACGTACAAGTCTTCACTTTCTCACACTAAACAACATAGCTGCAAATAGACCTTCTCATTTTATTAATCCCAAGAGAAAACTATGAGCTCTGATACCACATGAAAAAGATTCACAAAGCCATATAACCATATGCACAGCAAATTAACACATAAAAATAAAACTGACGGAAAAGGCAAAGAGCCATCATGTTGTCTCTCATGCTCATGTAATTCACATTATTCAAAAAATTTAATAATACATTTAAATACATGAGTAAGTGGTCTTAATATAGTGCATCTATCTTAGAGTCACTTGGTTGGGACAATTTCTCAACTTACACACTAATATAGGAGAGCTAGTTGGAGAGAATCTCTCATCCAAACTACACTCCTTAGTTTGAGGAATTCTCATGATTTTATTTATTTAATTTAATAATTGGATTTATTATTGATTTTTAACAGAGTGAGGCTAACAAAATTTGGAAGCAGTGGAAATTCATGTTTAAGAAAATGTATGCGAGAGTAATTTTAATACAGATATGAAGCATGTCATCACCAAAATTTTTATAAGACCATGGGAAGATATTACACACAATAAATACATAATTGGTTTGTGATAAACGAGGATATTCTGGATGTATTTTTTCACATTCCATATTTTTCTAAACCAATACAATTTTGAAATATTGGATTTCTGGATGGTGTTGTTCCAAAACAAGTTGATAGATGCCAACAGTGTAGCAAAGTTGGACATGTGAAGGATCAGTGTTCGATATTCACCCGTGTGAGCATTGTGAAAAGAAAAATGATCATACAAATAGATGTTCCAAAAAGAATTCTACTGCAAGAGAGAAGGTAAATTTCAGATGGATTACTTCTTGGGATTGAACGAAAACAACCAAGAATATTTACAGGGCATACCGAAGGATATGTGTGAGAGCGATGACCAACCTTGCAGTGACGAGGAGTACTTCTCACCCTATATCTGATAAGGGGGAATAGTTGATGGTCTTCTACGGGTTTGATTTTAAGATGTCAAGCGAGCCTGAGTCTGAGTTGAGTTGATCGAGTTGATTGAGCACTTCCATGTCTCGAATTGTTCAAGGGAATTTTGTGATAGTTCCAGAGTTAGTGGTCACCTTAAAACCACATTTTTTATTGATCTGAGAACTTCTACGAAGGTTCCAAGGTTGGTATTGGTTGATACTTTGAGTTCTCCCAATTTGGTTTGTGGTCATCCTTAAAAACCATTTTTGAGAGACATTCAACTCTTAGGTGAGATGCAATTCTACATTTTGAGCTCTCCTTTTTGGACTTTTGTACATCCCTTTGGATTAAATGGGGAAATGTTGGACAACTAATCCTCATGGTTAATGATAGGGTTAGTTTAGGTAATTATTGGAGTCTAAGAAGACTCAGGAACTAATTCAATTGTTTCCTATATGTATTTATATGCACAACATGTACATAATTATTTTAGATTGATTAATATGCATTTGATTTGGTTTCCATTCTCGTTTGTTTTACATTATAGACCAATTTGGTGTTTTGTTTGATCGTGACTTTAGAATTGGATAATAATAATAATAAAATTCTCTTTTTTTAATATTTTATAAATATTTCATAAAAAAATTATATAATAATTAAAAATCTTGATCGAGAAGCTAACTCAACTAGCATGTATACTGAGCTGAAATATAAAGAAATATTTTTTGGTAAAAGGTGATTGAAGGTCACTGTCGTTTTTATTATATTCCTTTCTTAAATAGAAAGTAATTATGATTTAAATTATATAAATTATATATGGATTATGTTGTGTAATAACCTAGCATTATAATAAAATACAATTGTGCCTATTTTTTTTACTTTTAGTTGTTTTCACTTGTTTTCTAGGGCAATAACAATCCCTATTGAAGGAACCTCTTCCAAAATCTCAATATTCCCCACCTCCTCGATTCTTAGGTTTTACATGACAGTATTAACTTCACTCATTTAATACGCAAGCTATTGCTTAAAAGTCACTTTGGATTATGAGACTTGCTGACATTCACGTTATGTTAATTTTTTTTGATGAATTAGCTTATGACTTTGAATTGTACATTTGATTTCGTTTCTTCTCATGATCGCGTTCTCTATGAAATAATCTATCATTTTTAGTGGCCACAATTATGGCATGTCGGTACAGTATATGGAAATCATAATAAAGACGAAAGCTATTTGTTATTTTATTAAAACATTTGCTCCAATCCCTAAAAACATAAAAAGTAAACATTTAGTGAGAAAAACAATGTAGTTCTTGGATTAATGAAAACGTATATCTATATCAAGCTTTCATAGGATATAAGTGAGATATATTATCTACATTAGGTCTTGAAGAAGCTGAAGATGTTGTTTAAGATGAGAAAACATGTGAGGTTATATGGGAAAGGAGGATTCGATTTCTCTTCATCCTCTCTCCACTCATAAGTTTGAACCATATTTTTCTTAGTTCAAAGAAATGCAATGGAGATTTGATGAATCTAGAAATAATTTAGAAGTGTGTATGGTTAAGTTATCGAATATATCTTGATCAATTCCATGACATGTGGTGATATTGTCTCTTTAATTGTTTGTACAACTTGTGTCTCGAAAAAAACAGATGGTAGGTATTATGCCTTTGTTTTTTTATCACGATAAATGTCCTTTATCAACTTAATGAGATTATCATTATTAATGTCATTAAATTTCTAAATAATAATATCTCCACTTATATCCTAATGGTCATAATTTAGGTTTTAAGAAATAAAATGAAATGAAGTACGAGGAAAAAAAAAGTAATAACATCTCATATATCCTAAATAAATGTTATAAACATTAAATACAAATAAAATATATTTTAAACACAAATTATCAGGAAATAGACCATATAGACTATTAACTATAACTTTTAAAAATCATTAAAAATCTAAAAAATAAGAGAAAATATAAGTTGATACTAATTTGTTAAACTGTTAACCATGTTAACCATGTAAACAATAAGCATACAGAAATCATATAAATAAGATTATTTTTCAAATTACTATTCTCCGTAAATAATTAAAAAATATAGAAGAAAATAATAGTATAAAAGCAACATATATTTTCTTGTCTATAAACCCAATAACTAATCTAACTATTTTTTTTCTCTTATTAGCTTTTGTTTCATTACTATGATTTCCCCGCTAATGAATTTAGAAAGCTTTAGGTCAAATTCTGCTATGGGCCCACTATTTCTGTAAACCATGGCATTTTTTTGTGATTAAACCTACCCAAACGCTTTTGAGTTCTATTGTAAGCTACCTAACACTAAGCGACTTGGGAAAAGTGGCCCAATATAAAAGAAGAATAAAGTTGAGATCAAGTCCAAACTCATCCATGACATTTTTAACCTATTAGCTATTGATTAGTTACTTTCGTCAGAAAGCGCGAGATTCTATGAGAGAGATTGTAAAAGTTATATGTTGGAAAAAAAAATTACAACAGGAGAGTATTATAGGTGATTTTATGCCCTCTAGACCTTGTAATAAATCTACATTTGTTATGCTTTATGTACATGACATCATGGAGTTAATAGAGAATTTTGTGCTCGAATATATTTTGGTGAAGTTGTATTATTATGCAAGGTGAGTAGCAAATCTATATGAAATGATATATCGTAGAAAGATTTATATTGATCGGTAACATTGATAAGCAATCATAGGGATAACCTTGATGCTGATGCTATTGTAAAGCATTTAAATAGTTGTTGTATATGAATTGAAACGAGTAACGGTGGGTTGCATGATTGTACCCCAAACCGAGGTGGGTTGCATGATTCTTGTACCCCAACCGAAGAGTTTCTCGTCAAAAGTTGTAAATCTTAGGCTTAGGATGGCTTCAATTTTCTGTATGTTAGGAAGCCATATATTGTAGCATGATTTATCAAACCATCTGGTGGTAATTGTATTTTTATGCTACCTTGATGTTGTGAGAAATGTCGAATATTTTATTACAAAGGGAATGTTTGAAGTGATCACAAGATAGGAGATGGTTTATACCGATTAATAGTTAACATGACATCTAACGTCGTGATGAAAGAGAACTTTCTGATTGCAAAAGGAATGATAACATCACATACATTAAAACTAATATTATAATAACTTCCATTAATGAGTCTAGAAATTTAGAGATATTGTTTCGTTAGAGACTTATAAGGAATGCGAACACCACATACATCAAAATTAATATTATAATTACTTTCACTAACGAGTCCTTTGGTTAAGCTAATGAAATCTAATCTAATATGTTGATGAACCGTCATATAGGACACTCTAAGTGCAAAAGCAATGAGAACACCACATACATCAAAATTAGTATTATAATTATTTCTACTAATGAGTCTAGTAATCTAAAGATATTGTTTTGTTAGAGACTTATAAGGAATGAGAAGGCCACATACATCAAAACTAATATTATAATTACTTCCACCAATGAGTCTTCTTCAGAGACTTATAGTTTTGATAATCAACCATATTTTCCCATTATATTTATTATTATTAAGAATTTTTAAAAAGTCATAAACTCTATTACAATAAGAATGTAAATTATTATTCCTCGTAACAATAAAAAAATAATTAGTAATAAAAATAATAGAAATTTATTAAATCCGTATCATTCACTATTAAAAAAGTTTATTCTACCATTTTATTCGTGGTGGAGAAGAATTTGTAATTTTTATTTGTAATTTATTATTATTATAAAAAATAATTACTTATACGAGATAATTTAATTATTGGTAATTTTTAAGTGGATGTTAGGGATTTAATGTCCAAAAAATATTTTATAATATTTTAAATATTATTATAAAATCAAAGTATGAAATTTATATTTGAACTAATTATTCATTTTTTGATCTTTTAATTAAAAAAATTGTAAAATGAATAAATTTCAAATGAAATGAATTATAAATTTTTGTGAATATGGTATTGATAAGTCAGAGTATTAGTCCGTGGTATTGTAACAAATCTTATTTATAGATTAGGAAACTCCAAATATAAAGAGTGAATATCTAGGTTAAAAACTTGTGTGTTTTTTTAATATTTATTTTTAACTTAAATATTAATTATTTTCAACAACAACAACTCTAATGTTATAATTTAATTAATCCTTATGATATTTTTGATTTCAACAACTTAAATGTACACTGAATAAATGAAGTAAGATTTTTTATGATTATTATGGATTGATACTATCTTCATTAACCACCTATTTAAATTATATGATTGTGTGAATCATAATTAAATCAATTTCAATTCCATAAATAAAACACCTACTTATATTACCATTTTTTTTATATAATTTTAATGCTTTTTCTTCTAATTTTTTTTTTTAATATTAAAGAAACTAACTAATCCATATAAATTTATCTTAATTCAAATAATTTGTAAAATTATATATATAAACTGTTAAAAAAAAAAAAAATAAATTAAATTAAATTTTAAATGATAATATTATAGTAGATATAAAAAAATTATTTAACTAATAATTATTTAGTAAAATATCAATATTAAACAACTAAAAAGTAAAACCAATTTTAATATTAAATATTGGTTTTCCATATAAAATAACAATATATTCAAAATATTTTAAATATTTTCATATTACTTTTTTTAGTTATGTAGCTAACTCGTAATCAAAATATATTTTTACATATATATAAATTAGTCTAGTAATTTGTTAATTTTTTATAGAGACTAATCTTTGATAAGTATTAAGATACTTAATTCATGATATATTTCACATTGCCAAAATTAAAAGGTCAAAAAAATCAGATTATCAATTTATTTTAAATTATTATTATTATTATTATTATTATTACTATTATTATTATTATTATCATCATCATCGATTAAAAAGAAGTTATATATTAATTAGCCACATTTATATTTAAAAAGCATGTAACAATATTCTTGATGATGGAAATCCACCGCAATTCTGAGGATTCCTAACTAGTAAATAGGTTTTGTTACAATATCACGACCCAATAAAGTGGCTTATCAATACCATATGTTAAAAAACCTATAATTAATTTCATAGGAGACTTGTTTACATGGAATTTTTCTTAATTAATAAATTTAATTGAAATAAAGGGCATAACTACTTTTGAGATTATTATCAACCTTTAGTATGTGACTACTACTAAAAATATCCTAGGATATTTTTAGGGTTTAAATTTCCACCATACATATAATAATTATTGAGAATTCAATTAAAATTCTAGAATCCCTATTCCAAAATTTAAATGTTATCCACATCATTAAATTTTTTTTTATAAATACCAATCTTTAATTTGTGTGTATGTATGTGTGTGTGCGTGTTTGTATTTCATATTTTATCACTTAGAACTTATAAATTCATTTATAATGTAGTACTTCACCATGTTGATAGTTTTCATATGTTTTATACAAAACATTTAATAAATATAAAGCATAATATCCAAGAGGGATGAAATCTCTAAATGTTTAAGCCTCATTTTCTCAAATGTAATCATATAAAAGAGGTTTAAACATCTAGAGATTTGATCCCTCTAGGATATTGAGAGATCCTATGTTAAGAAGGATCTATATTTGTTCATTGTATATATGTTAATCTAATTTTAAGAATGGAAGGAATTGCACATCTCCTTCATTTTGAGCAACATGAAAATATATTGTTTTAGGCATAATAAAATTGAATATTCAATTGCTTTAGTAGTGTATACATATTTGACTTTTGAAATATTCTACTGAACTTGTAGATTGGAAAATTTTATTTATGACACACATTTTCAACAATATTAGTATATTATTAAATACATGTATCAATTATATTGGGAAATAGAAATCATCTATGTATCGAATATGAACTCCTGGATTTCTACAATTATAAGTTAGGGGTGAATTAATATAATGATAATTTTTACATATTTAAATCAAGAAAAATATAAAAAAAAACTGATATCATAAACTAGAAAGATAACATAAGATATATGTGGAAATCCTTATGAGGGAACCCCAAAAAAGTAGTTAGATAAAATATAATGTAGTCACCAAAATATTATTACATAATTTGTAGGCATCAATTTAGAGGTGATTACCAGTCCCATCTTCTTCCTTGCAAACACCAACCTATAGTAGCCACGAATCCACATTCCTTTTTAGGTACGAACCTATAGGAGACAACAATCCCCTATGTTTCTTGGTAGGAACCAACTTATTTGACACTAATGTTATCTGCTAGTTTGTAGGAAAAATATTTAGGAGACAAATCCCCTCTAGTATCTAATTCATAATTTGATTATCTTTGGTCCACATAGATATTCCTTAGTTTCTTGTAGCTACCTCATAAACAAAATATTTTCTCTAAACACTTCACTCCCTTCACTATGGATATTTCTCTTTATTGCTCACCACTCTCGAACTTCACTATAGACCTTAAACATTTCTGATGCTCCCAAACTTCTTTGTAGATAATTATCACTCTTCTCATCACTGTTGGACTTCATTTTAGATCATTCTCACTATTCCTATTATTCTAAAAACTCCTACGATGATTCTCATTATGGTGCAACTCTTCACATCACAACACTTTCTTTCATGATTACAAAATTTCCACTTTGAGCTAAACCAATTTAAATATGCTTCCTTTTATTGAACCTCATTCAATAAATTGTTGTGAAAATTATCTCCATGTTTCATTAAGCTCTATGTTGGCACTACCAAACTGGAATTTACCTAAAATTTGGGAAATGTTTGGGATGATTTAACACTAAGAAACCTCAAAAAACCAATTTTCCTTTCAACCTTTGATGGGAACATAACTTTGTTAAGAATGTGAAATATTTATGACAAATTGGATCATCATTCGATAGATATTGGGCTATAGTGTGTTAAGAACATAGTTTTTAATGTCAACGAGCACCTAGAACCATGCATCGTGACCACGATATTAGGTGTTATGGTATTGGAAAGACTTAAACATGATTTCCTAAACATTACTCCAATATTATAGGGGCTTATTGGAATTAATCCCTCATGTAATGCATTTCAAACCCTTAGGACCAAACCAAGTGACTAGTTACCTATGTTATGGGGTGATTGGGTGTTCGATTTCAAAATACCACCAAAAGATTCTGGGACTTTGAGGGTCTCATGACATGAAATTTTTTCCCACTTGTCGATGATTTATTTCTCCTATCAATATTTCCAAACTATAGATCTTGAGTTAAAAAATGAATAGATAGAAAAACCCACTGTAATATTCTATGTCTTTAGGGCCCACTTATACTACCACATCATACTTCCAAAAGCCAGTCATAATCTGACACATGGCCTAACCTAACATATCCTCTAGCTTGTGGTTCTACTACCACCTTCCATATGTCACTTTCTTTTGCATCATTTCCATATCCAAAAATGCCACAATTGGTTAAAATGTATACTCTAAGTAATATCAATTGCTCCAGCTAGCATGCCACATCATTGATCTATAACCTATCATGCCACACCACTACTATACCCATGTCTAGATGACATATCTTAGGCATCCCAGTGTGAGGAAAATATTATAACTTTTGCATACTTGATGTTCTCAGGGCCAACACTTATATCTATTAGATGTTAAATATTAAGAAAAATGTGAACAAAGGCTTGAAAATGGGCCAACCTCGTTTGGTATCAGAAAAAGCTATTGGTATTTACGCATACAATGCTCTACAGCCCAAAGGATATTTTCTCTTAGGCACTAAATCTTAAGCACTTTGTGACTAAAATCTTGAACATGGGCTTAATCATATAGGTTATTGGTGAAAAGAGTGAGCGTTTATATTGCAACAAATCTAAAGTTCAACCATCTAGTTGATAGAATGACATATGACATTAGGCTTTCTTTCCATTCAGTAATGGTAGACTTGTCACATCTGCCCCCCTAGTGCCACATCAGCTAAATTGGCTTCATATTTCCTCGAGAAATTACTTAGGTGGTATATGGTGTCCATGAAAGGAGGGCAGAGTGTAGGGAATCCTTTCAGTGAATGTCAATGTCCTCATTAGTTTTACTACCTAACATCATTCAAGATGACCCCCTATAGTTAGCATTCAAGTAGGTTGGGACACCCCACAAAGAATAATGTTCATCAAAAACCTAATATGTGCTAATGCATTGATTCGATATTCATCAACTTTTGTATTTGTGCATTTATTCCCCCTTGTGGATCCAACTACACTTCCATAATATTAACATAATTTATAATACACATTATATACTTAATTTGGCATTGAGTGATTCATTCTATTATATACTAATCAATTTGTGCTTCTACCTTGCACTAAAATAAATGACCACATATTTTCCAGCAATCTCCCCATTTGTCATTGACAGAAACCTATTTAATTGTAGTTTTACTATTAAATTCGAAATGGATCACACGATATTTCCCTATTGTAATTTCTCCTCTTTTTGAATCGATGTGAAAGGGTTGTACAAGTGGAGAATTGCACTCCCATGATAAAAACCCTACCTTTTTGTTTGAAATTCTTTTGTGATAAAAATCATTCTTCAATGAATAGCATTCTATATGCAAGTATTATAAAAAACCCCTAACTATGTGAGAGAAATTCTTCATTTTTCCTGCAAATTTTCTATTATTACAATTTGTCACTATGTCTACAAGTATGTTATTGTTTTTAGTTACTTTGATTACGTCCCAACTCCCCCTATTAGAAACTAATACAACTCTTCATCTATCCATAAATTCTCTCATTAACTGCAATGGCTCCCCTTATCTATTGTCTTTCTTTATGTGTGGCCTTTTCTTGTTACTTATGGAAATAACTTCATCCTATGATATGTCAGCGAAAAATAATACTTCCTTTGATTTCATTCTTCTTCTTTTTCTATATCTAGGCTCGCTCGTTAAGTTTGTATCTATCTTCCCATGCATGCAACATTTATTCTTCTAAATCTGTACTCTTGAGACTACTCCCATTGTACTTGAACATCCTTTTACTTCCCCTTCTCTAGGAAATTACCCTTGAGCTTGAAGTTCAGTTTACTCTTCCTCTTGGGACTTATCTTGTGAAG
Organism: Pinus tabuliformis; assembly: GCA_031772625.1. Lineage (NCBI taxonomy): Eukaryota > Viridiplantae > Streptophyta > Pinopsida > Pinales > Pinaceae > Pinus > Pinus tabuliformis. Next base: position 191,501,130 of record CM062808.1, read on the forward strand.
GTTATGCATTACTTTATATATTGAATAAATTATTTGGCTACAACTTTATTCTATTTTCTTCTGTAAATGGATGTCCCTCTTGAACTGATGTTGATCATTACTTTTAATTTTCATTGTTTGCAACTTATTCCTCATTTCCATAATTATTTCCCCTTTTATATATCAAAGGTAAGAATATTCTCTCCCTAAAATTATGCATTTTTATTAACTAAAATACGTCATTTACATTACCTTCTTCACACATCATCTATTTTCCATTCATATCCCAAAACATTTCCACTTCATCATCTTTCTACTACGGCTCACTATAAAAAGTTTCAATATTATTAAGCTGGTATGAAGTGCTTTAGTCCTTCATTTATTTGTTTTTAATGATATTTTATGGATATTACTCCCATATAACAATCTTTATTTCCTTTAATCTCATTGACAACAAATACGTTGTTTGGACACTTGATCATATTTACTACTAATTTTCCTAAATTTCCTTTTCTTGTTTGACATCCTAAGGAATATAATGTAAGATCATAGCCTTGATCAACAATTTGGCTTAAAATCAATAGATTTTGCTTCAAACGCTCCACAAGTAGAACATTCTGAGTCTTTTTGCTTCCATCATGAAGACTAATTGTGTCCTTTCCAATTATACTTTCCAAATAATTATTTCCAAGGGTGACAATTACTCCTTTGACTTCCTTTAGGTAGTCAAAATTACTTTTCTCTTGTGTCATATGACTTTAAAATAAATTATCTATATACCATTAATGTTAAAGAATGCAACTAGGGGCTAATTCCCCCACTTGGAAACCCCTCATTGATGGATCATTTACACTTTCGGTTCACCCTTGATAGCATATTTATTATAAAAAATCATATTTTTGTTTCTCACCTAAAAATGGCATTTTTCAAGCTCAACCTCGTCCCCACAAGTTCGCCCCACTCCAAGTAGGTTCACTTGACCAAGAGACATGAATCGTGACCCCATGTCAACCAATATAAATACAACATAACGTCACTTCATTTTGGATTGTCATTTCAACACATCATCTTCTCTCTTTGTATGGGTTTGTACAACATATGACACAACTTCTTCTAGACATGTGCAAATGGTTTTTGGAAACTCTCTTTTCTCAGCATTGATTTTTCTACAACTAATTTCAACCAGCAATGACTGAGAAGTTTTTAGAATCTTCTTTCTGCAATTTTTGTGGGATATTTTCTTTTTTTCTTTTGGCATAGTGTCTGAGGTTTTCTAAGAAGCTTAATGTGCATTGACTGTAGGGTGTGAATTGCACTTTGACCACAACTTTAATGACAGTTTCTCTCTCTAAAAAAAAAAAAATTGGCACTATTTTGACCTTCCTTTGATAATCTTGGGAGGTCACAATGACTAGATATTTGATGGAATTATTTGAAGGTTGTTGGATTGGACCTTGACTAAGGTTGACTTGACTAGTTAGAGCACAAAGACTACTGCTATGAACTTCAGAAATTGTAGACATGGAACAATATTATCGCTGATCAGTGTTGAGCTTCTCGTTTACCAACATTGTACTAAATTGGATCTTCTCTCTTCGTTGAACATTTGATATTAATAAATAAGAAGCATTGGTTGGGTTCCCCCCTTGTGGGTTTTTCCCCTAACAATAGGCTAAATCATTGTGTTCATTTTCTTTGCTTCTCTTCCGGTGCATGGTTGATGATGTTATATCTACAATTATTGTCAATGGTTATCTAAAGTGAATGCTACTTGTTTGTTATTGAAGTTTATGATGACTTCTATTGAAATATGAAGTAAAATTGTTATTGGGCTAATAAGGGATTGAAGTAATTCTTGCAATCATATAACATACCATAAAATTTAACATGGAATTAAAGCTACGGTAAAGACAATCCCAAGGAAGAGGTAAGTGATCATTGTTGCAATATTTTCCGATGTTGAAGAAGGATTGTTGGATAAGTCTCCATGGTTGTTGCCTCTTATGTCAAGATCGAGGATAAGCTCAATGAGAAATCATATTATCATTGTATGAATATGACTCATGATTTGACCTTGGAGGAACATAAAGTGTTGGATTATGTGCAATACAAATTAACAATTGGTTTTCTTCATTTCAACGCATAAAGGTAGAGTACATTTCTCAAACTTCTTCATATCTTTGTTCTTCTATTTCCATTTCTTACAATATCTTATTTTATAATTTTATTGAGAGTCACGAATTTACTTATTATACAATCATACTCTGAATGAATTGAAATTTTTATAGGATTCTCATTAGGACTTTTGGGTTTCTACTCACATGGCCATTCCTTTGGATATCACATGATATGCTACTCTTGTTCTTCATATAGTCATTTCTCATATATTTTGTACAATCTATTGCCTTATGACCAAAATTATCACATGAAAAGTAATGACCTAAAAAAAAAATGATACCTGTATGTAAAATGCCTTCTTTGGGGAATTGAGCCTTTGAATCCACGTGGGATTCAGTTAGTATTTGCTTACTTGCCTATTGTTTCTTTTTCTCTTTTGAGAATTAGATATATGTTGGTCCTTTACGTCCTTTCTCGTGCTATTTGTATTGTTGACGGGTTCCTATTTATGCTAATCATTGTCTTCATTTCTTACTTTTCTTATACTACTATCAGATCTTTCGTGGATATTGACGTAGCTTTTTGGTTCTACCTTACATTTCCTTTATGATGTCAATAAACTTGTCTCTTCCTTGATAGTTTCATGATAACAAATACCTCTTTTAATAAAAAGAAATTTCTTACAACAAAAAAATCATTTAAAATTTCATAACTCTTTTCACACTACAAATGTTGATTCAGCTAATATATACCTTAATATTATAAAATTAATAATTTCATAATTATAATTAAGTGAATACATACTATATAATTTACTTACTTTTATAAAAATATTTTAAATACTTAGCATTGATGTTTATATAGATATTATTGATGTAAACTTGTAATTAACACTTGATAATTATGTTATAAAAATTCAGTACTTAATGAACATTTATACCTTTAGATTTTATAGATTGAAATTTGTGATCAATATTTTAATAGCCGTGATTATTGATACTTATGGTTATAGATTATGTTTTTTTAATGAAGAAAACGAGTTAAACAGGAAAATAGTCGATTTTAAAATAAAATTATATTATAGATTGAAATTTGTGATCAATATTTTAATAGCTATGATTATTGATATCTATTGTTATAGATAATGTTTCCTTAGTTCTATCAAAAAAGAAACAAGGTAAAGAAGAAAATGGTCGATTTTAAAATAAAGTGTATATATATAATTTTTTCCCATTATCTTGGAGTGGTTTATTTAAAATAATTTTAAGATTAAAAAAATAAATATTATATATGGTATATAATTTAAACAATTTTTCAAAAAAATAAAAAGGTGAGACTCAAGCAGGTTTTAATTTTTATTATTAGAATTTTGTTGAGCATGTCTTATTCTTTGACTAAGGAGTGTCATATGCATGGTTTAGTAGTTTCTTGGATAATCTATTTTGGATCCTTCAGCTACTTTGATGTGTTTTCCTAAGATTCCTTCCATTAAGCATGAATTTCGACTATTACATGGTTACATGTGCATGGGACCCTCTTTCTGCCCCTCCACCATTAGCAGATTCCTTTAATGAAGAAGGATTTGACAAAGACCATGGTTGATGCAGCCTTTCGTGGCATGAACTTCTAATTAAATTCTTCGACCAGAGGGTTCTGCATCCAACAGTGTCTTAATGAAGTCTTAGTGCGTAGAGCACATTGTCAACATGGAGGAGGAGTAGTGGTGCTACAGGTGGTTCCAGAGCTATATTTCAGGTTGAGTCTTCTAGTTACAGCTTTCATGAGCACACCCCTTGGAATGTTCAACAGAAAATTCAACTAGTAGAGGTGGAAATTTAGAACGAAAGATAGCATACTTTGTACTTGCCGGTTATCGTAAGTATTTCTTCTTTGTTTCTTGAAAATGGAAACTCCAGATATAGTTAGAATAATTATTTTCATATAGTATAAGTTGTTGCTATAAATTGTTGCATCTATTAGATAAATTTAAGGATTTCAATTTGGACATGGAAAGAAAACTTGCCATGCTAAAGATGGGTTCTCCAACCAACTTCTCAATTCCACCGCTATGCAAAGTCAAGAAATAGCCCATCAACTACTTCATTTTCTTTACCTGGCCATATGGTTGTTAGCACGTTAATTTTATACCCGATATCTGATTTCCTAAGCCTCTGGACACAGATTCTAAGGATTTCAAACGCCTCACATTTTGTCTTTTACTGTTTCTTTCCCCAAGGTACGATAACATTATCTTTGTAAAGTTTCAATTTTAAATTTATGATTAAATTATTCTTGTTTGGTGTGTAAACGAGAGATATCTCAAAATAATCTCCCGTCTTAAATATAATCATTTGATGTTTTTGATGTCAAATTAGGTGACCAGAAAAATAGCACTTGAATTTAAATTTGTCATTTGCGTAGTGGCCATATGATTACACTAATTTAGTGTCTCATTGGAATCTGTTGGTGCAATATTGAGATGCGGAAGTTATGCATTTAACTTTGGGTTTAAATACAGTGGTCGAAAAAAAGCATATATCGAGTACTCAGTCAACTTTCTGAGGTCTGGTAAATTAGGAATTAAGTTTAATACATTATTTTCAAAAAGAAAATTATGTAAATTAAATGATTATGTTTCTAAATTGTTCAATTGTTTACCAGGATTTCAGTAAATAGTGATTGACTATATTCTTAAGACGCACTCTAGATTTAAAATTCCTAAATAATCTATCTTGCCAAACGAAAAAACATACTTCCCAAATTTTAAATTTATTTTTGTCAAAACAGTTTGTCAGATTTGTTTTATTTGCATTGTTTCAACATTAACCTTTCGCATCATTTCACATTACCTCTTTGCCATCTTGACAACCATACAGAAAAATTCATGAGGACTTCCTTAAGGCATCAATGTGCTCTTTGCCAACTAAGAGAAAAATTCGAAGCGTGTATACCTGTGTCATCCAAAAAGTACCAGAATCATTACATGATTGAAGCCAAAAAAAATAGTTTAAGACTACAAATTGTTAGAACTAATGGAGAAAGCTAAACTTATATTATTGTTATGATGATGATAGGATTGAGACTCTATCTTATACCTCAAATCCTAATATCCAAGGAGTGGTTCAATCCATCCTATTAGTGTGAAATCCTATATGTGTTAGGTTCTCTTGATTGAATATTAGTGTGGATATGAGTGTTTGTACACTCTCCAAGTATCTCACATGGAGAGCCATTTAATTAATAGAATATCGATTTTTATCATGGTATTAGAACTTCAGGGTTGTCGATCCTGTAAGCTGAGTGGAGAGCGTGACTAAGGCGAAGACTTTCGCGAGTCTATGGTGCTAAGACGTGCCGATCTTGAAAAAAAAATCACTAGGTGCAAGCTGTCAAGGAATATCACTGTGTCATATTTGATGTTCCTCGATGATGCAACCATTTAGGAATTGAAGGCATATCATCAAATTTTATCTGATTTTTTGGCAGCATTGGGTTTTATAATGAGAAAAGGGAATCACAAGCAAGGCAAACCCAAATAGAAAGGCAACAATATGTCATATGAGCAAAAACAAAATCAGTGAAGCTCGTGTTGTTGTTGAAGATTCACATTTAGATTCAGGAAGGAGAAGAATTTGCTCTCTTATTCTTTCTTGATCGATGAAGCCCGTGTGATCTTGGCCCGACTCCTAGAGTGAAAGCCGTGGAGGATGTTGTGATCGATGTTGCGTGAGGCGTGCAGGAGGCCGCAAGAATTTTGAATTGAATCCCTGCTCAGATCGAATTGTTGCTCCTCTGATTGACCGCTGGAGGGAGCTGTCGGGCCTACGATCATTTCTGCCTTCCTAGTGACCATAACCCTGCTATTAAAGGCCAAGGGATTAACTAATCTTTTAGCTCTATCAACTCTCATTCTTCTCGTGCTGGTTTAGCAAGAGATGGGAAACATGTGATAGGAGTGAGGGTTTAGTCTGTTGTTGCAGCCCACAACCGAGGGCTTCTTGAGGATTTAAACCTGCGAAGTGCATTGGATTTAAGGCATTATCTAGGCACCAGATCATCACTCGTGTAGATCAGTGGTTTCGGATAGTAGTGAAAGAGAACCGGAGACTTCCCTGGAGGTCGAACAGTCTGAGGCCAGCACTGTGTCGATCATGAATTGGTGGTGCTGCGTGGATTCAATTGCTGGTGCCTTCGATCGTTGTAGATTCGTGGTGTCATGGATCAGTAGATCTACTTCTGGGTGCAGTGTAAAAGAATGAAAATCACTGCAGGATCGGAGGAGGGCGGTCAATTGTAGATCATTGGTGTGTATGCCAAATAGGTTGTGGAGATCCCAAAACCAATTGGGTAAATTTTCTTCTAAGTTATTATATGCCACAATGAAAATGTGAAAGTCCTTATTGATTTGAACCTATCTTCATAAATATATGTTATCAGAAATTACTAGTTACATATATCAGAATTAGATATTGAGAACGTTTCCAGCTTGTGACAAGTCATTTAGTTGCTTGTCACCAGAGCTGAGGGCAGTAAGACCTAGGTGGCACAGAAGCCACAGTCTACAGGGTTCTACGGTTGAAGAGCCGCCAGAGGGAGAAGTTTCCCGCCTGCGTGGTTACGGGGTTGTTGGAGCTCGAGGACCGTGTGGAGTCGAAAAGAAATCCCAAAGCGAGATAAGTTGGACTTTAACATGTCTATACTTTTAGATATTTTTGACTCTGATAATGATGATTTTCTCATGTGGGCATTTGAAATTATCATGGGTAGTATGTTCGAGTCAGGCCTAAGAAGAAATTTCAAAAAAACAAAGTGTTTCTTTTGATAACCATGAGAATCAAGAGGCACAGTCTGTTATGCAACATCCTGAGACTGAAGACACACTAGTTGAGCTTCAGAAAGGGTGTAAAGAGGAACAAAGTGTTGAAGATCAATTGGATGAGCCACATGAACTTGATTGCAAGGACGTGGCAGAAGAAGACAAATCTGGAGAGAATTTAAATTGTGATGATCTCATTAATATTTATGTGTGTGCAGAGGTTACATCAATGAAAGATGAAGACAACATAGCTGATTTTCAGATGGTTGACACCAGAAATAGTGAGAGGGAAAATTCTCCTATCCACCCTGTCATAATCTTGAGAAGGGTGAGAATAATAATTCAAGCTTCCATCACTGGGGAAGAAAAGAGGTGAAGATACATCACTACCTCATGGCAAAGAGAGTGAAGATGAAACTTCATCCACAAATGAACAAGTATGGGCTTTGTTGCAAGAAGACAGAAATGAAAGCTCTGTCTTTTACCACTGTAAACCTAGCTGAGACTGAGACCAGCAGGCATATGTTATTGTTCAATGCCCTTTCTCCATTAAGGGGGAGTGTTAGAATTAATGGAGAAAGTTACAGATAGTTGTTTTAAGGATAGGATTGAGACTCTAAGATTAGGTCTCAGATCCTACTATCTAGGGAGTGGTTGAAACCACCCTGACAGTGTGAAAGCCTATATGTATTAGCTTCTCCTGATTGAAAAATAGTGTGTGCGTGAAGTGCTTGGGCACTATACAGGTATCTCACCTGGAGAGCCATTTAGGTAATATATTTATATTTGATCACAAATCATCAATCAAAAAGAAAAAACAATTTTTTTTTTTGTTATATCTAGCTATTCAAAGCCAACGCATCATCCAAGCAGAATATTTCTTTAACAAATGAATCAAAACTATTACTGGGGAGCAAATTCATAGTTTTAATTTGGTAATAAATTTAACTTGCAAATAATTTTTTCAAAAAATATGATTGTGCGAGTGTTTAAATAGTTCTTTTATAGTGGAAATGGACTCAGTGCAATCAATGACTTTATAGCACTCAAAATCAGGTAGTTTCACAAACATAACCTTTATTTTTAAGAATTTCCCCAAATTTGCTCAAAATCATGCAAAATTTCTATTATTTTGCAGGGAAAAATGTTGCATGTAGCATGTTTAGCCTACTCTAATAATATATCTCCTAAAACTCTTGAGACTATACGATCCCTCTATGCTCCACAACAACATTTTCAAACATATGACTAATGTTTTTATTTTCAGATGTATTTCTATATATCATGTTGTGGGTTACTATCCTAGGTTAAGTTTTTGAATTCTAATCAAGGAGCCCTATGTTGAAAAGCACAATTTTGAAACACTTGACACTCACTATTTTTATATATTTCTGATATTTCTTTTATTTTCTTGGGTCAATAAAAAAACGGTTTTATTTTCTACTTAAAAATTTATATATGATATTCCATTTCTGCTCTGCGCTATTGGCTTCATTCCAACTGTATTTTTTAGCAAGGAGAGTGATGTGAAAACAAAAAATAGAAGGTCATAAAAGAAAACCAATAATCATAAAAATTCATGGGTGTGTCAAGCCTTACCTAGCATCTCATGGGTACGGGGTTCAAATTCCATCATGAGCATGGAGCTCAAGATGATCAATCCTTCCATTGAGTTGGTCCAACCTCTCCACCGTGCATTGTTGGTTGCACTGGATAAAGTATATCATGTCATCATCACCCATTGGTTGCTTTCGATATAATTCATAAAGAATATCAACTTATTAGCGTCATCATGTCTCTTTTGTCTCATCTTGCCCAGGTCTACCATGATCATCAGAAGCTTCCCAACTATGGATGTTAGAAAATTGTATATTACAAAGCAATGGAACACATCAAATATTCCCGAAACATAAGAACAGAAAACTAATAAAACAGGAGAGACAGAGATATACGTGGTTCACCTAATTTGGGCTACATCCACAGAGAAACAAGAAGTGCTTCCTTTTATATTATCTAGCAAAATGAGAATATACAACCTACAACAAATCCACTCTAATTTTATCCTCTCTCACACAATCCCCTATCTATTTCTCACTCAGAATGATGATCACCAATCTCAATACAATTCCATCATATAAATCGAGGGTCACCTTCTAGGGAAAAAAAACCCTAAATTAACATAACTTGTATTGTGAGATCATTCACCGAATGAATGACCCAGATTAACTGCAAATTTACAATATCTTTCAAACGAACGTTTTGTTTATTTTTAGATTTAGGGGTGTTGCCCCCGATTACCCGCTGGGGGGGAGGTGATAATTAAATGTGCGACATTTCTTCCCCATTACGAACTCGAATATAGACACAACTAAACCAAAACCTCTAAGTGAGGAAGATAATCAGGCTCCACACCCAACAAGTATATTGATTATATAAACTCCATCATTGCTTCACTTGCTGGACAATGACTCACCTTAGACCTGGTTGTTTCTCATCTTCACCATCATACTTGAATACCAATTGAAACTGAGCATAATTTTAGTTTCTTTATGGCTACAAATTTTGTTAACATATCTGTACAATTTTGGCTATTGTGTAGCTTTTCCAGCTTCAGTTGTCCATCTTCCAACACTGGTTGTATGAAATGCTACTCGAGTTGTATATGTTTAGTCTTAGAATGAAATGTTGATTTCTTTGCAAGATGAATGTGTTACATGGTATTTTGTCACACCTCCTAGACCTCCCCGTGACATACCCTGTCGTGCTCGAAACATGACGACATGCAATGTACTTATTCCAATATGCAGCTCATATCCTCCCTAGAACATTGATTGGAAAATGCCTTGAGCTTTCCATGAAGAAATAACTCTAAAACCCTAAATTGAGAACCATCGCTCTTATAAGGCTTAAAAAATGATGGTCATGTGTTACACTATACTTGACCAGTGATGGCATCACTCTATTCCCTTGCATACCCGCGATGATTCCAAAGAGGTAATTTTCCCAAAGAGGATGAGAAGCTTTGTGATCTAGAAGCTTCCAGAGCGATGAGCTGGAGGTTGTTTGGCATAGATGAGATTGAATTCTCCCAACTTGGCCTCTTGGTCTTATCCCTATAAGCTACCTCCTTGAGATAAGGACCTACTCCTATCTTTGGAGAGGTCCTAACTCCCTTTCCCAGCCTATATATTCATCCTCTCCAATTCCCAAATGGTTGGTTGGTGAGGTTAGAGGCTCCTAGAGGCTATTCATTGGACTTGGAGAGTTCTTGGCTTCGACTTCGATTATCACTCAAAGAGAGCCTATAAACATCAATGGTTTTGTTGTAAGCTTCCCTTTATTTTCTAAAAATACAGAACTATTGGTTCATCTTCCCAAAATGCATCTTTTCGTGTATCATTTAGCTTAACATTCCTTGATCAGTTAAGTAGGTCGCTATTGGATTTTATATTCATTTTGGCATGCCTTTTTGTGTCTTGATCACTTGTGAGGTGCATAAACACTAGAGAAGCAGGAACAAGTCTGTGATATAGGTGATTCAGTGTCCCCAAGAAAGGAGATCGAAATAGCATCAGAACGAGGTAGGCCATCTCTCTCATTCTGATTTCTAATTGTAACCTAGGAAGATGTCTAGTTGATCGTCACTTCAGTTGCTAGACCCACTCATTGGGCTAGAGGGATCATCTTTGTCCATAGAGAGGATTAAGCTTGTCAACAAAATGGCAACTCCACTGGGGACCCTATGATCCTTTCCATCCCATCTTTCACATTGTCTTTGTGATGAGTTTGACCAACCGTCAGTTTTCTAGCTTGTTTTCTTTTGTGTAACTATTTTCACTTATTGATGATTTCTTCAGGAAATTGATTTTTGTCTCGTGTTGAAGATTGTTTTTATTTTTTCTTCATTTTTCTCACCCATCGCGGTTTTCTCCATGACAGTCACGATGACATCGTGGATTTTCTATGTACACTTGCGATGATCACCCTTTTTCTTATGACAGGTGCAATGATCCCAAAGTATAAGAGGAAATAGGATTTTTCTCCTTATCCAGTCTCTCTATCCTCTATCAGTGATTTTCCAACGCGTCTATGTTTTTTTTGATTGATTATCTTGATTAATTTGCAAATTTTGTCTCATTCACTTTGAAGTGAAATCTGACTGAGTTCTATGGATTCTAGTCAATTGGTCATCACTTGATGCTTGTTGGTGTCATTGAGATGTTTGTTTCGTTGATTGATTGAGTGTTGTTTTCTATGGAGATTATTGGAAACATCATTTTGCATTTGTTTAAGGTTGTATTTCGAAATTTACTTTTCATGAAGGTGCATTGGATTAGTTGCATTGGAAAGTTATTTTTTGAGATTCACCATTAAAAATGGGTCACATTTTTCAGTGATTGAAAGCTAAAAATTTTATTAAGTGCATCGAATCATTCAAAGTGGAAAGAAAAGAAAAATTCATATGAATGCATATTAGTAAAGTAGAACCATTTTTATTTTGAAAAAGTTGCATTTAGGATAGTTAGAATTAAAAATAATTTTTAATATTCGCATTGCATTTGGAAGACGAAATTGGAAGAAATTTTCATTTTCATTGAGTTGATTACATTTTCCTTTGCTCATTGCATTAGATTTCATTGATTGAATCAAAGTGAAAAGAAAATTCATTATTGCATCTTAGTGAAAGTAAAGTGATTTTCATTTCTTATAAGATCACATTTTGGCATTGCATTTAGTGAAATGAAAGATTAAATTTCGTTTTCACATTTTGCATTGTGAAAGTTAGTGGAAGGCATTTTGCATGATTCATTTTGTTTGGCACATCATTGATTGGCACTTCTTCCTTTTATTAGTCTAGCTTTCATAGAAATGAAAAGTTTTCATTTTCTCTTATAGTTGATCATAGGTGTTCAGGTGACATCATTTTGAGCCCAAAACTGAGACATAATTGAAGATTAAATTTCAAATCTATCAATTGACCTAAGGAGAATTTGAAACATTAACTTTCATACTTAGTTGTCTAGGCTAGAGACGTGCTCCAACGTCTTTAAAACTTAGCAACTGTCATTCGCAATTGCATTAGACAACACTAGCATGGACTTGTACTCCATGTACCATCCAATATATAAAGGATACCCTCATAGGTTGCAAATATTTATCCATAGGAAGCTCAGTCTGCTGCCCTATAAATATGATACACCGAACATAGCATTTGTGGAGACTTCATGCACGTATGTCAAGTCCTTGGTAAATTTATTTTTTAAGGTGTATATTACAGTTCACGGTTACTTGGTACTCCTTTTTGTCTTGAGTTACCTGAGTATTCATTTCAATCTTTCCTCAGTCCTTAAATTTGAAAATATCATCGATCATTTGTCCTTTCAAGCTCGTTCAACCAACGAAAGTGACTTGAGTCACATTTTCATCTTTTCTCAACTCTTAAAACATGAAAAGGCAAAGTTTTTGTTTCAAATCCTAACATTAATTGACTGCAAAATAACATCCTTCATATGGAAATACTCCTTAGTAGATCTTAGGTTGATACCAATGGCAACATTTCCTGAGTTTACCAGTCAAAAAATTCCCCCTGAGGGGAATCTTAGTCATTTTCCTTCTTTTGGGAATGTTGGTGCTCCATATATGGTGATCTTAGCCCTTCCTGGATTGACAATTGGTCTGCCAGTTTGGTTATTTTCGACCTCAGTGATTCAGAGTGTCCAAACTGCTTTTCAACCAAGTTCTCCTCCACCTAAACAACATCAAATTCATGTTGATCCTAAAGTTGACCCCTTTCCTTCTTTGCCTGGTGAAATTATAGAATCTTGTAATCAGGAAGCTAAGAAGAAGAATAAGAGGATGAAGAAGAAAAAGAAAATAAGAAAGGGGGGCAACCAAACAACTATTGTTACCGATGCAACTATTGAAGAAAAATCTTCCAAGTAGCCCTGGAAAGTAAAATTCCCTTGCATGTTATGTAAGGGTGACCACCTTCTTCAGAATTGTCCTGGTATTCCCAAGGTCTTAGAATTATGGTCTGTAGGTTAACATCGACCTTTGTCATCAGTCTCTAGAGATCATGTTGGCTATAAACCCTCAACTAGTAACATTAAAGCTCATGGGAAAAAGGGAAAAGTCAAATTTCTCTGTAAGTTATGTGAAGGTAATCATCCCATTCACCTTTGTCCTCTTATGGATGAAGCTTACAAAGGGTTGCAAAACCTTACACATTCTCAACCTCGTCTTGCGACCTGGTATCAAAATTTTTCCCTTGATCCTCCACTAGTTGATCCAGTGATTGATCAAAAGTCATCTTTGGTCAACCTTAGTTTCTTTGAAAGAGAGTCTCATGGGTTATTTCGCGACCAACCATTGGTTGATAAAAAAATAGACTTGACTCCACCTTCAGCTAATTGTACCTCTCCGTTAGAGAGTGAACCTCGTACTACTCAGGTTCTTCTAGTTTCTTCAGTTTTGAATGAGTTGGAGGTGAATCCTCCTATTCCCAAGGTTCCTGAGAGCATTTCTCCTGCTCCAATATAGCAAGAGGGGAGCTTTCTTGTTCCTACGACACCCCATCCAAGTAGTTTGGTCACCTCTTTTGATTGGAGTTGATTGGAAAGATATTGTCTTCAGTGTTATGTGCCTTTCCAGATTAATGTACAGGCTTACCATACGAACATACCTAGCACAGTCATAGATGAGGGCACATCTATTAGTATTATGTCCTCAACTCCTTGGCAAGTTTTAGGTTCTCCTCATCTTGTCCCCGTCACCCAAAATATGTTAGATTTTAACAGAGGAACCTGTCAACCATGAGGAATCCTTCCTAAGTTGCCTATTAATTTGGGAGGAAATATTGTCTATATAGATGCGATGGTTGTCCAAGGTCCGTTGGATTTTAATCTACTCCTTGGTTGTGACTATGTTTACATCATGGGAGCTCTTGTTTCTTCCCTCTTTCAAGTGATGTGTTTCTTGCATGAAGGAAACATTTTGATCATTGATCAGCTTACATTCATTGGTCCTGAATCAAGTCCCACTCAACCATCATCCCTAAATGGTTCTTATGTTCAAGAGGTATCACCCCCACCACAAGTTAATTATGTGGCTACCTATTCCATGCCCACATCTACTAATCATCTAGTAGGTGATGTAGTACACCATGTACTGGGGGCATTGGAGTTCGATTTTTCACTTGGGTCCTTGGACATGTATGCCTTCTAGAGCGTTGTTCTCCCATATGATGAGAACCTCTGGGAACCCATGCTCTCTTTTTGTTTGTGATCAAAGGTAATGGAGCAAAGTTCCTTGTCTTGTGTCAAGCTCCTTAAAAAATGAACCAAGGTAATGGAGCACAACTCATTGTCTTGTGTCAAGCTCCTTCAAAAATGAACCAAGGGCTATGAGGATAGTTATTTTACTATGTCAACCTCATTAAAAAATGAAATAGGTGTCATGAGCATGATTATTTTCCTATGTCAAGCTAATTAAAAAAAGAAACAAGGATTATGGAGCAGAGTTCCTTGTCTGGGGTCAAGCTCATTAAAAAATGAAACATAGGATGCAACAGAGTTCCCTCTCTTTTGTCAAGATCGTTAAAAAATGAAACAAGGACCATGGAGCAGGGTTCCTTGTCTTTTTTCTTTCAATTTAAAAAATGAAACAAGGGATATGAGGATAGTTCTTTTACTATGTCAACCTCGTTAAAAAACTAAATAGGTCCCCATGAGGACAGTTCTTTTACTATGTCAACCTTGCCAAAAAATGAAATCAGTCTTCATGAGCATGGTTCTTTTCCTATGACAAGATTGCTAAAAAATTAAATAAATCCCCTTCTAATTCGAATCTTTGATTAGATCTTGTAAAATCCTAGTTGATTCTTTCACTTGATCTCATAAGTAAACCTTTAGTGCATCCACCTTTTTTTAATCAGTAGTCTACTTAAGTGAATGAAACGAAGCTTGGGGGACATGTACCATGAATTGAGTCATTATGATGGGGGCATGAAAACTTATCTCAAGCATAGTTTATCTCCCTTTCAAGCTTGTGTAAAAATGAAACCAAATCCAAGCATAGTTTTTTCCCTTGTTTCAAGCTTGTGAAAAAACTAAAGCCATCTTCAAAGTATACTCAAGCATAGTTTCCCATGTTTCAAGCTTGTGTCAAAATGAAACCACTCCCACTTTACATCTCGTGATTTCCTTTTTTATCGACTTTTTTTTGCTAGACAAGCCTTGGTTTTTTCATTCCATCGTCACCATTTCTTTGGTTGATCATATGCTTTCACATGGTTGTTTTACCCTTTCCTGAGGAACATATGCAATGAGTGGTCTTAGTAGCCTGTCTCTTCAACATTACATGTTTTTAGCAGTTGCATCATGACCGGAAACAATATCTATCCTTTTATACGACAATATGAAAATATTGTCAAGTACTTGTCATTTTGAACTCGTTAAAGAAAATGAATTAACATCCTCTCAGTATACATTTACCCCTTTTCTGGTTGAGATTGACTATCTATGAAAAAGGTACACCTTGATCAACAATGTTAAGGGGTTCTCTCGAATATTGTTTTCTACCTTTTCAGATTTGAGAGACAATTTACAAAAAGGGACATGATGGAGTTTTCTTTTTCTTCTCTTTTTCAAACTCTCTAAATATGGAAAAGACACCAATTTTGTCTTCTGTCAGACTCATTAAAATTTTACGATGAAAGACTCATCACCATGATGAGACCAACATTATCTTTCCTAGGACTCATAAAGCTTACTAGGATGGATTCATGTGAAGGATGAACTTATATGACAAGCATATGGTATCCTCATTAAGCTTGTGTAAAAATAAAGAGGTACTCACTAGAAATAGTGGGGGGAAAATTAAGATGAAACATCTTTTGTACAAGCAGCATGTTTCTCCTGAACATCACCCTCATATGTTTCTCCTGTGAGGTTTGGGATATCCTCACTTAGTGACTTGTCGTTCCAAGTTTGGGTGATCCATTTTTCCTCTCATTTGACTATTCCACCTCGTCATTATGACCCTTGGTCCTATGTTGAATCAAATGCTGCCACAATCCAAAGTCATGTCACCAATATGTTCAAGAAAATTCCCATCTGTAGTGATATACCTATACATCATTTGAGTCATTGTTATAGTCTTGAAACTTATTCCACTTTGTTCCCCATTTCATGCCAATGATGGGGGATCATTATGCCCCTCCTTCGATGAGTCACTTCTTGTTGACTCCGGTTCATTATCTAGGAAGGTGACTTAGAAACTCCCTTTTAGTAACTTAGAGCTTGGAAGCCTTAATGGCAAGTTCTTCACATCTAACAAGAAGTTTCCATCATTGGCCTTCAATCGGGTGATTCCACAAGTGTTCGACTTCATCATCGTTATCACATTCACGGATTGTACTGTCATACCTTGATAACCATTGTCATTATGGGTGGTTCCTCTAGAGCCTATTAACAGTCCACATCAGTGGCCAGTAACCAGGTGGTTTTCTATCATGTTTGATTTCAACACATTCATTTGCATGTTAGAATTTATACTTTGTTTGGGTTGGGATCGAGCGGAAAACCCTGAGTTTTGTCTTATATAACTCAAGTTGTGTGGAGTTATGTATTGTTCATGATTGTACACATGTTTCTTCTATATGGATGGTTGTGACCATACCTTGGGAATTTACATTTATGATGATCCTTCTGTATTGGATGGCTATGTCCATGCATTGGATCTTAGATTACAGGTGATCCTTTTGTATTGGATAGTTGCACCCATGCCATGGATCCTTTCATATAGTCCTTATTATCTGGATGGCTGCACCTGATTGAGGGGAAAGTACCGGCGTGGGACGGACCCCACCGGTAGTATTGCCTCTGCACCTTCTAGGAGAAGGCTCTAAACTTGGTCGCGAGAGACCACGAAGTCTTCGAGACCGTCTTGGAGATCGATCAGCCACTTTGAATTTTTTGTTATGATCTAACTAAAGACTCAAAAAATTAAAAGCTAGGCCAACTAGGAGCACAGAGCACACACTATAAAGTCCCTAAAGATACAGCCAGTCAAGCAACTTCCAAGTATTTCCACTCCGGGTGATTAGGACCAGACACCAAAATACGAGAAAGTGAATCAAGGGGCCTTCCGAAGATAGTCTGGGATGATGAGGGCCCAGGCCTATCAGCGAAGGTATCAGAGGAAGTTACACTGACCTCCTAACAATAGCCTGCGCCAGTGCAAGCCCCCAAGCTTCGCAAGGGTGCCCTCCAGTAGTACTGTTGAGAGTGATACAATGTCAACCTCAGGTGCCACGGGATTCCCCTCCGCAGCCACCTGTGTAGATCCCTAGGAGAGGCAACTATGGGTACCAACTCGTCACAGAAGCCAGGCGGAACAATCGTGAGGTAAGTTCGGACAAGTAGGAGAGGGGGTATCTCTCTTCCCTGTCTTCACAGACCCTCGTGCTTAACTCCCAGATCCGGAGCTTTCCTGGTCTTCCTAACGCTATTGGATTTACTCTCGTTAATCAGACTCTTATGTTTGACATTTTATGTGGCCTTGGAGAGTTAACTCTCCACTCGCCTAATCCAAGGCCCTAAAATCCTAAACTTGTTGGTGTAGCTGACTAAAACAAAAAGTTCTAATGGATTTTAATTAGCACTTGATTTTATTAGGCTGTTCTTAAAGTCACAAGGTAATGGAGATGAAACTTGTGGTGTTTTTATGGACGCAAAATAAATTAATAAAACTTAGCTACATGCACATGCACTTTTTGTTTTCGATGAAGAGCAATTTCTATGAGGTTCAGAGGTAATTCTAATATAAACAAATTTTCCTTTTCTTTTCAGACTCCACACTCACAAAAACTAACAAAACTATATATGCCTAAAAAAAATGCAAATCTATCCTAATGCAAGAACTATATGTGCATGCGAGATTTAAAGACTACTCTAAAAACAAAGAAGGAAAGTTGCTGCCTTATCAAATTTGTCTTGCCACTAAAATGCTTAGATGGAAGATGATGTGTTACCAATCATTTCGTCCAAACAATAAAAACAAGTTTGAAGATAAACACAAAGCACTTTCACTTCGCAAGAAAGGAAATCAAATGAAAAGCAAGTTTAAGAAAGCGAAACTCAAAACTTTCAAAAGATGTTCTTTCAATCAAACCAAGAATTCTTTTTCAAAGAAGGCTCTCAAAAACACTGACACCAATGATTGACGAATAAGCAACCAAACACTTTTGTGAATTGACACCTTTCAAATGATGAAAATCCTACAAAAATAAATGCGTTTGAAATCGCTCTTAACAATCAAAAGCAGCAATGAAAGTCCAAAAGATAAAAAGACAAGTTTCAAGAAAATGGTAACAAACAACTTTCCCGAAACGAAGGAGCAAATGGTAAAAAAAATGGTTTCGTCAAGCAAACAAAAGGGTCATCCAAACAAAATGAACACAAAGATTGAATCCAATCTTCCTACTCTGACAAAACAGAGCAGTCAAGATTCTTAACCAGAAATCTTGTGTGTCAAAAAACAATGACGCTTGCAATCAACGAAAACAAGACTAATACTCCTTATAACTAGAGAGATTTCAGAACAAGATGCCCCCTGTTAAACAGAGGACTATTACTGGAAAATGACTGCTTCAAACTGACCCAAACCACCAGACAAACATTCAGTAAAAAGAAAATTTATAAATCTTGAAAATTATATAATATACGCGCCTGCAGTGATGTGCAGAATGTGTGTACACGCGACTATAATTGAGGAAACTCGCGTATACGTGGGTTCACTTAGTTCAAATTGCGTATATACGCTTCTGTAATCCAGAAAAACAACGTATCTGAAGATTTTCAAGAAAAATAAAAAATACAGACTGAAAAAACTGGAAAAGCTTAGAGTTCAAGAACAGATCAGACAGTTAGAGCCAACAAACAGAGGGGATGAGCCTTGATTGGCTTGAAGACTACCCAAACTAGGAACAACAAGAGTGTTGTTCCCCAGCGGAGTCGCCAATTCTGATTGAGGGGAAAGTACCCCTAGGGTCCTTTGGGTTGAGACTCTACCAGACTGAAAATTGCTTATTCAAAGAAACACACACACAACAATTATCTTTACTGTAAGCAAATTCTAATGTTTAGGGTACTTACCTAAGGTCCTACGTTCGAGAAGGCCTTTAGGGTCCAAACCCTTCTTGGAGTTCCCTTCTTCTCCTTTGACCTGTAAAACAAACAAATCAAAGAACACAACAGTACATGGACAAATACTTATACACAAACCATCTTCATGCTATAAAGTTAGATATAAAAATCTTTAAGTAACTACTTGCATAAGAATTCAAGACAAGAATCTCATAAGCATAAAGAAAGATTGTTTCGAGAACCAAGACGTGTTTCTTTATATAAAGGCAAGTAAAGTACATATAACGGAAAGATTTCCCCTGAAACACCTTCAGCAGGCTCCAAGCAAAGCTTCCTCCCGGATTCGTTCCAGCCTCAAGCCTCCACCAAGAGCTCCTTCCAAGTCTTACTCAATGCTGATATAAAGGATGAATGATCACCAATACACATGGAAACAAGGGTTTCCTATGCAATATGGGGGGAAGTGCAGAAAGCACCAAGGACTTCAGACCTGGTCTAAGGGGAAAATCTCAGCATAATAATCCTTCTCTCTTTTCTCTCTCCCTTAGGCCTTCCCTTTGATGTCTTTTTATACCATCTCCAAAGTAGTTTTTTAGTTAGGAGTTGGTTGGGAACAGTTGGGCCACGGGCACTAACAGGTGATCAGTAGGTAAAACCCGCGATCTCCGTCCGAAAATAAGGAATTATTTATTTTTTTAAGTGTTTTAATACATACACGCGGGTTGGGTATACACAGACCCGTGTGTACACGCATTTAACTCAGGGAAATGTCGCGTATAAGGGATAAAACACTGTTTTTTAAATTTTAGGACCAGGTCTGGAAGGAGGGGTTGCCCTAGGCCATGAATGCAGCATCACAAACCATAAGAGTGAGATTTGGAGCTATAACAGCACCCATGTTGTAGATTTATGTCTTGCTATCATATATCTATATTTATATGCATCCTTCATTTGCAGGTCTCCTAATAGTGTGTGTCGTCACCCTTGCAAAGGCTCGTAAAGCATCTCAGCCATCACTCCCCGTTCTGCCTTCATGCTTTCGGGGACATATGTTACACAGTATTTTGTCACACCTCCTGCACTTCCCCTTGATATACTCTGAAGTGTCGGAAACATGACCATCATGCAATGTACTTATTTAGATATGTTGCTCATGTATCCTCCCTAAAACATTGATTGGAAAATTCCTTGAGATTTCCCTAAAGAAATAGCTCTAAAACCCTAAATTGAGAATCATCGCTCTTATAAGGACTAAAACAACGGTGGCCATGTGTTGCACTGTACTTGACCAGTGATGGAATCGCTCTGTTCCCTTGCATACCCGTGATGATCCCAAAGAGGTAATTTTCCCTAAGAGGATGAGAAGCATCCAGAGAGACAAGCTCGAGGTTGTTTGGCATAGATGAGGTTGATTTCTCCCAAGTTGGACTCTTGGTCTTATACCTATGAGACACCTCATTGGGATGAGGGCCTACTCCTATATTTTGAGCGGCCCTAACTCCCTTTCGCAACCTATATATTCATCATCTCCAATTCCCAAATGGTTGGTTGGTTAGGTTAGAGACTCAGTTGTTCTATGTCTATTTGCACCCTTATGCTAAGATTTTTCCTAGAGGCTATTCATTTGACTTAGAGAAGGTGTGCTTGGAGAGTTCTTGGCTTGGACTTGGATTACCACTCAAAGAGAGTCTATCAGTGTCAAGGATTTGGTTCTAATATTCCATTTATTTTCTAATAATACACAACTACTAGTTCATATTCCCAAAATGCATATGTTCATGTATCATTTAGATTGACATTCATTGATCAGTAAAGTAGGTTTCTATTGGATTTGTTATTCGTTTTGGCATGCCTTTCTTTGTCTTGATCACTTGTGCAGATACATAAACACTAAGAGAAGTAGGAACAAGTACATGATATAAGTGATTCAGGGTCCCCAACAAAGGAGATCGGAATAACATCATAACGAGGTAGGCCATTGCTTTCCTTCTTATTTTTAATTGTAACCTAGGAATATGTCTAGTTGATTGTCACTTTAGTTGCTAGACCCACTCATTGGGCTAGAGGGTTCATCTCTATCCACGGAGAGGATTAACCTTGTCAACAAAATGGCACTTTGGCTGTCACTATATAACTTTCTCATATTGTGCTTCTTACCTAATTCATGCATAAGCCTTTGTAACCAAATCATTTATTTACTAAATTATATAGCACCAACATAGTCTACTTCCATTGTTGAAAGTGGAACAAAAATTTTCATTTTTGAAACCCAACTGATAATTGTTCCACCTATAGTGAGCACCTACTCTTTGGTCCTTCTCATATTATCTCTATCACCCTCCTATTTTCATCAGCATACCCCTATAGAGAAATTTTTGAACTGCTAAAGCATAATGTGTAATTTGTGGTACCTCTTAGATACCTGAGAATCCACTTCACGGCCATCCAATGTTTGTTTCTTGGATTGTTATGTACCTTCTTATAAATCCCACTGCATGTGAAATATCAGATCTTGTGCAGACCATTTCATATATTAAGATTGCAAATTTTGATGCATATGGAACTTTGGACATATAATCCATCGTTTCTTGGGTCTTGGGACACATATCCTTACTTAGTTTGAAATGGACAGCCAAAGGTGTACTAACTGATTTTTCATTCTGCATATTAAATATTTTCAACACATTTTGTATTTACTCACTATGAGAGAACATTGATTTATGATTTTTCATGTCTATACTTATTATGATACCAAGGATTTATTTTACAACAGCCGGATCCTTCATTCCAAATGGATTTTTCAATTTTCCTTTCAACACATTTAGTACATGCATGTTAAAGCGTACAGCAAGCATGTCATCTACATATAATAGTGATTAATATAGTTGCCATCATTTTGATTTTTAAGATAAATAGAGTGGTTACACTGGCATCTAGTATAGCCTTGTCCAGACATAAACTTGTCAAATTTTAGATACCACTAACTTGGAGATTGTTCTAGGCCATACACGTTTTTCTTCAACTTCGACACCAATTTTTCCTGCCCTTTGAACACATACCCTTGTGGTTGCTTCATATAGATCTCTTCCCCCAAATACCCATCAATAAAGGTTGTCTTTACATCTAACTTCTCAAGGTGCAAATATTGGACTGCTACTAGACTAAAAATAGTTCTAATTGAAGTCATTTTAACAATACGAGAAAAAAATTCATAAAATTATATACCTTTATTTTGTGCAAACCACTTCACAAAATGTATAGCCTTGTACCTCTTTCTACTTCAATATTCTTCCTTCAACCTATAAACTCATTTATTCTTCAATGATCGTCTACCTGCAAACAACCTGACTAAATCCCATGTCTGGTTATGTATTGAGTCCATCTCTTCTTTCATCGCTAACTCCCGCTTCTTCATGGTTTGTACTTGCATTGCTTCTTCATAACACTTTTGTTGACCAGAATCAGTCAACAATACTTAGTATAATGAAGGAGAGTATCGTTCAAGTGGTCTACCTGTCCTAGTAGATATTATGACACCACTTTCATGTGTTTGAGGTTCCCATTATTGTTGTATTAGTTGTTGTTATTGTGGCTGTTGACCATTATGGTTTTCAGGCACCTGTACTTTTTCTATGATCTCATGAAGCACTATGTATTCTCTATTTTATTTTTCTCATTTATTTTCATGCATTTGATCCTTATACAATACCTTTTGATTGAATATGATATCTTCGCTCCTAATGATTTTGTGATTTTCATGATCATATAGGCGATAACCAAAACAACTAACACCATATCCAATAAAGGTACATTTATTTGATTTTGCCTCAAGCTTCTTTTTATTTTCTTTATTAATGTGGACAAAGGCTTCACAACCAAAAGTCTTTAAAATGAGTACTTTTCCTTTTTAACTATAGGTGCCTCCTATGGAACGCCACCATCCAAGGAAATTGAAGGCCCTCTGTTTATTAAATAAATGATAGTATCTACAACATCTACCCAAAATTGTAAAGGAAATATTTCATGCAATTTCATGCATCTTGCATGCTCCACGATTAATTTGTTCATCCTTTATGACACACCATTTTCCCACGGTGTTCCTCAAAGTGTCTTCTCTTTATGTATTCCATGCGTTTAACAATACTTATCAAAATATTTGTTGCAGTATTCACCTCCATTATCTAATCTGGGACACTTCAATTTCTCTTGTATCTCATTCTCAACCAAAGCATTCCATTTCTTAAAAGTATAAAATACTTCAGACTTATTCTGAATATCCAAGTTTTCCTAGTTGCATCATTAATAAAAGCAACATAATAGCGAGAGCCATTGAAATATTATGCCTGAGTAGCTCCCAATACATATGTATGCAGGGGCTCTAATTTTTCTCTCTTCTTTTCTTTGCCAACTCTAAGAAATATAACTCTCTTATGTTTTCCATAAACACAATTCTAACATAATTCCATATCAACATGCTTCAAACCTGGCAACAAATTTCTTGAGCAAAAAAATTTCATCCCCTTCTCACTCACCTATGCAAGCCTCTGATGCCAGAATGTTATATTTGCTCCTATGGAGGTCAAATCATCAATACTATTAAAAATACCATTGCATAAATACAATGTACCAACCTTTTCTCCTTTTTCTATTACTAGGGCTCCTTTAGTGACCTTCTAGGTTTTATCTATAAAAGTAGTCACACAACCTTCACCACTGAACTACCCTGCTTAAATTAGATTTTTCGTTAGATTTGAATGACTCCTTACCTCCGTAAATAGCCATTGGTTTCCATTATATTGCTTTAAAAAATCTTTATCCATTGCAACGATTTTACACGGTTTATCATCACCCAAATGAACTTGTCCAAAATCTCCTTGAACATAGTCATGAAAATGTTTCGTATTAGGTATGGCATGGAATGATCCCCCTGAATCTACCACTGAGGCATGAATAGTATTTTCTAGTGAAAGAATCAAATAATTTTGTAACAGATCGCCTATCACATTCGATTCATGATTGTTTTCTTGTTGCGTATCTCCCTCTTTTCGCTTTCGAGACTTATAGTTTTTATTTAGGTGTCCTTTCTCCTTGCATTTATAGCACACAATCCCTAATCTAGACTTGTATGTGTCTTTTCTTGACTTACTGTGCTTTCCTGGGCTCTTTCCTCTTTCGACTTTTCTTCCCCTATGCTTTGCAGTTAAAGAATTACTTGATGTCTCACCGAAGCTTTTCCATCACACTTACTCACTAAGGATAGCAACAACATCATCATCAAACTTTAAAGCACTAGATCTAGAGACAGAGTTACTAATGGTGATAACTAAACCATTCCAAATTTCTGGCAATGAGCACAGAGATAACAAAGCCATAATTTCATCAACAAATTTACCCCTACAAAACTTAACTGACTGGTAACCATATTAAGCTCATTTAAATGATCAACAATAGATCTACCTTCTAACATCTTCATATCAAATAAACACTTCATAAGAAACACCTTGTTTAAGGCCGAGGGTTTTTCATATAGTTTGGTCAATTCCATCCTTAAACACTCTATTGTCACTTCCTTTCAAATGTTAAATTCCATTAACGTTGCCAAACACAACCTTACTGTTCCAAGGGGATTTCTCTCAAGAATCTCTCATTCTTTGTCTGACATACTCACTGAATTCTTAGTCTTCTTGTTCAAGGGTAGGTATAGATATTTATGACACAGATAATCTTCCATTTGAATCTTCCACAACTGGTAATTTTAATCATTAAATTTCTTGACGCTAAACCTACCATATTCTGCCCTTACTCCCACTTGAACTAGGAACCCTTCTTTCCTGTGTGTTTATCAACCAAATTGACCTTAGACTCTGATAGGAGTTGTTAGACAATTATATATTACAGAGAAATGGAGCACATAAAATATTGTGAAAACACAAACATAGAAAACTCATAAAACAAGAGAGACACACATCTACATGGTTTTCCCAATTTGGGATAGATCCACAGAGATATAATCACTCCTTCCTTTTATATTATCCGGTAAAATGAAGAGATAGAACCTACAACCGATATGGTGTAAGTTCCTCTTCGCTCTCACATAATATCCTCTCTCGTTCTCACCGCAATAAAATTCCCTCATATAAACCGAGGGTTTCCTTCTAGGGAAAAAAATCCTAAATTAACATAACTTCTATCGTAAAATCATAGTAGTTGCCCCATTAGGAACTCAGATCCAAAAAGAACTGAAACAAAACCCCTGAGTCAGGAAGATAATTAGGCTCAACACCCAACAATAGATTCTAGTGTGGGTAGGGCAGCTATTGTTATAGGCATGGGACCAAATTCTTGGGCCACTTCTCCATCAAAAGCACCCTCATGCACATTGTCATCTTGCTCGCCCATTACTCTGCCAGCTTGGGCTTGCATGTCAACTCTTGGGGCCCCTAATCGCTTGGCCCAACCCCTGTGGTGAATCAAACTATATGCAAAGTTAAAGAAATTGAACACCCATGACGCCCCCCACCTTATTTTTTTCTCCCTTTCCTATCTCCTAGTCGCTCCGTAGAAAGCCATCATGCATCGACCACACCGCAGAGACACCCTGTGCAAGGAAGTGAGGCTATAATTTTGTAATGCCCCACTAGCACAAGAAAGAGATTCCCCCAACTATCCAATGAGACCACGAGGACTAGGGTGCCTCTCTAAGTCGAGCTCTTAGGCCCTACAAAATTATTGAGCACAAAATCCCCTTTGAGTCGAGGCTCCGCACAATTCGGCAAGAACAAACCACCAAACGAGACTAGACAACCAAGATGAATAAACACACTAGCAGAGTAACTAGAAGCCACGCCTAACCACAGGATGGATTTCGAGATAATTGAGATTAACAATTCACCTAGGGAGCCACTCTAGGAAGTGAGGATATCCATAATAGGGTCATAGTCTAGGTACTCACGTCGTTACTACAATAGACAACAATTAAGACAATGATTGCTCTCACAATCGCTTAGATCCCAAACCTAGAAAATCTCACCTTCCTTCACAACCACACATTCATCTATGTTGTTCTAGCTAGCTAGAATCCCAAACCTAGAAAATCTCACCTTCCTTCACAACCACACCTTCAACCATGTTGTTCTAGCTATCTACGCTATGAAACAACCATAAATAACAGGGCATGCACAATGGGATAGTGTGTGCATACTTTTAAACCATTCTACCACCCTCTTGTGCTCCCATAACCATTACAAGACTTTGTCTCCTTCGATCCTCATGCAAAATTATAACTAGATTGTAAGGGCCAAACATTCCAGACCTGCCACCTTTCTCGCACCATCCGCCTTCACGCCACATGCTCATATGACATCTCTATTTTCAGAGTATTAACACCCTCACCGCAATCAATTGAATGCTTAGGGATTGCCATCGTCATCAGGGTATATATTTCTGAATTTTTTTTTTTTGACAGACTTACACGAATATTTTTATATTTGAATTTGTGTTGTTGTTTTTAGTAGTCTTAGTGATCATTTTTACAGATTAGAGGAACTTATGCAATTTTTTTAATCTAATTTTAAAATTCACATTTTTCACTTTTGAAATAAATATAAAATATGTTTATAATAATAGGTTTCGGTGATAATCACATCAAAATTCATTTGTCAACACGATGCGAACCAGCAAGTCCGGTTCATCGTCAGGACAAGATGAAGAATAAGACAATAGCAACATATTAAATAGAGAGACCCCTCATTGAAATTGCTAGAAAGAAGCAACTAATTTGGACCACAAGAAACAACAACAATTGAGTGGACTATAGCTAAATTTGACTAGATCAAGGGTAGGGGAAGTTTACTATTAAATTAATTATTGGATTTGTTAGATTTAATTATTTATATTAACTTTCATTTGTATAACGTTAATAATTGTTAAAAAATTATTTTCAATTTCAAACTAAATAAATTATATGTGAACACTTTTTATATGGGATTAGGTTTATTGATTAAATAATTAGTTAGATGAATTTAATTGATTAACATGTTTCCCATGTATAATAATTGATATGCATTATCCTCTTATCAATGGTTGGAGAAGTTTAATCATTAGTTAGTTAATTTTTTAGAAATAATAAATTTGATTCAATTTTAATTGTAACGCAATATATTTGTTGCTAATTATTAAAAAATTTATTTTCAATTTAATTGAGACTAAATGTTTTTAATTTATTTAGGATACGAATTTATAGTATTTAATTTATTTTTTATTAGTTAATTCCTTTTTTTTTTATCTGGCAATTCTGATGCAATTGTATATGCAATTACTACTATATATATATATATATATATATATATATATATTTCAATTTAATTGAGTCTAAATGTATTTAATCTATTTCAGATATGAATTTATGGTATTTAATTTCTTTTAATTAGTTAATTTTTTAGATTTAGTATTTTTTATTCAATTTGATATGTGTAAACTTTTGTTATGGGATAAATTCACGTAAAATTAATGTTTATTGATTAAATAATTAGTTAGTATAGCTTAATGGTTTACTCTTTTTTCAATTATATTTATTTAAATTGATATGCATTATCATCTTCTAATTCACATTATGAAAAATATATATAAATGTTTAATAAGTGCCTCAAGATTATTTGTTTACTGATTATATTTGATTTCATTTAAATGAATGAGTTACTAAAACTATTTTTGGATAAATATCAATTAAATGGTATCAAACAATCAATTAAAACAGTTAACATTTTTAGTAAGTTTATATGATTTAAATAAAGTGGATGAGAAGACCATTGAAATATCTTTCAAATTTCCAAAAGGAGCGAACTCCTATTTTTTGTGATAACAACTCTGCAGTTCCTTTATAAAAAAATCATGTGTTTCAGAAAAGGAGAGCAATTGGAAATTGTAAGTCCCAATACTTGTAATAGTTGACATTAAAAGGGGGTGTTGAGATAATTAATATCACTCTCTGCTGGGTGTAATAGCTGGTTTTGTTTCACTTGAGTTTAGATGAGTTTAGTTGGAACTTTCTCCAGCAATTTATTGTTCTCTATTTCCTTGTCTCCTATGTAGTTTATTTAACAAATTTTGAATTATGAGAAGAGAAATTTTCTCCATTCCACTTTTTAGATCATTCTCTATGTATATATTCCTTTGCATTATTTGCCAAAAAAGTGAACAAGATTACATTAGGGCACCAATGGACTCTTTTCCCAAAATTTGAAGTGTCTAGCCATGTATCGTCCTGTTGACAGTGTTGGATATACTAACATTCTGGGAATCTCCCTAATATGAAGTCCCAACTAGACCTCACAGCCTTTTGTATAAGAGTCCCATCTAGTACAATGGACCAATTGCCATTAACTTAAAGATATGCCTTAGCTCTTCCTATTCAGTACATGAGAGTGATATACTTAGTTTTCAAAAAGCAAGGTACGTGTCCCGGGTGAGTGTGTAATGTAACTTGTGTCTGGTTTTTGTCATTGTAAAGGGAGAGGTTGAAAGTGAGTCTTTGGTTGAGATGGAGTAGTCCCAACTCAGGAAGAGAGACAGACACACAGAACAAGAAATTTTGAAGCTTCCAGCGGAGTAGTTTAGACAGATGTGACAGTCACAAACACCAGAGTAAATGAATAAAACATACAACACCTAACAGGGTAGTCCACACAGATGTGATAGTCGTTATAACAAGTATACAAGATGAATATGTTTAATGTCCCGCAGAGTATTCCACATGGGTGAGACAACGATAAAAACCAATACAACACATCTTCAATAATATATGCACTAAACTAACCAAAGTAGTTCAACTATCTTAGTAAAAGTTAAGAAAATATGGATTACAACTATTTAATGAATAGTCTTACTAACGGATACAACAAATTCATGAAAACGTGTTGGCCTTAGCAGGATTCTGAATTAAGCGAATGTTCCAAGACACATTTGTACACCATACATGGTTAGGCCTAGTAATGGGACATTAGAGCCACTCCTCGCTAATCAAAGAAAAAACTACACACTCTCAAGGCTATGTGGAAGGAGCCAAGGTGAAAAGTCATGTGCTCATATAATGAAGGGTTATATATAGCCAAAGGGGGATAACTGACCCTTGTGACTCTTCGACTTCCATCATGACTCTCTAACTTCGTATGACTTTTCGACTTTGCATGACTCTTCAACTTCATATGTGGGTCTCTTTGACTTCCACTTCACATTACATTGATTACAACAAGTATGGTGCATATTGATGATGTGGCCAATATGACACACGACACAACTTGACATGACACCACTGACATGTACGTGCTAACTATGGTGTCTGTGTCGAGTTGCTATGCTCCTGCGTGATGGTGTGCTCTCAGTGTAACATGTCTTCACCTTCGGATGGGAATGTGTGCAAGGTATTCGATGGTCTTCGTCTCTGTTTGATGGTGCAAGTGTACATGTCCTCGTCGCTTGTTTCTCGATGTGCTTCAAATGTTCATTCAATAATGAACAAGTATTCTAGCATGTGCTTGATATGCATTTAAATAGGAACCCAACAAATTATAGAGATAACCATAAATACAGAGATGTATCAGAAATAATATTTCATTTCATTAATGTAAAATATTGAAAAATGCTTACAAATAGAAATGGAAATAAACTAGCTCAAGCGATGGTAGCTTATCTCTAAGGAGAGATGTGGTGGCTACATGCCTTTGAACTATGTTACAATGAGGCTTGAAGGCCTATTTATTGTTGAGAAACAATGGAAAACACTAAAATCCAAAAACCTAACCCTAGGAGATGAAGCGCCATACTATGGGCCCTGTTTTGGGTAAATTGGTACATCAACTTCCTGGGGTCATAACTTTGGCATACAATCTTTGTTTAGCATGCACAATACCTCGCTAGAAATATCTATCCGAGAAATACAACTTTGGGATGAGAAACATCGGTCCACGGACCCATGTTGCTCCTAGGTTTCCCAAAAAATGTCGTTTAGGGCCTCAAAACGGTTCCGGAAGTTCAAGACCCGAAAAACTGCTAAAAATAGTAAATTGTGCTACAATTAAGGAAACTGGAAAAATGAAAGAGACAGTTGTGGGGTTCCAAGTGGGATAGGTGGGTGGACACCAACATCCACATGGATCATTCCTCCGCCTTAGGAAGAAATGGTCCCTATTGCGTTGAGTTCCTCCATGAGATGAGGAAACGTCTACTGAGTTGGGTCCCTAGTGAGCTCTTCTGCAACCTGTGATGTGTCTAGTAATGGTGGGAAGCATGGTTGAGGGTGGTCCACATTGAACACTCAGTGCAAGCGAAGGAATGGGGGAATGTTGTGGTCCAAAGCATTGTTTCCCATAGCCTTGGTAATGGTGGATGGACCATATCGGAGTGGTTTGAGCTTCTGATGGGCTCTTGTAAGCTGTTCTTTTTACAGATGCAACCAGACTTTGTCGCCCACCTAAAACTTGCGTTGTGTTAGCCTCCTGTTGCAACAAGTATTCATATTTCATGTTCTACATTTTTAAATACCAAATATGTCATACTTTGCTTGCTGCAATGTTCCATATTTCCTTAGAAGGCCAAAAAAGAGGCCATGAAAGTGTGCTACTCTAAGTGCCACTACTATGTTCCATTTTTGATGAATTTCCAGTTAAGGGAAGGCCAAACAGTTTAATCATGGCTTCCCTAGGTTTCAATTTCCTGTTGTAGAATATAGAGAATCATTATCTGTCCAAACAGCTTAATCTTGGCAGGTTTGTAGATAAGTAGTGAAACAAGGGTGCTCAACAGCTTAATCTGAGCCCCTGGATGAAATAAGTGTAGATGTAGATAGGAGGGTAGTCAAAAGAAAAGAAGATAAACAGGGTCTGCAAGTCTAAGTGCACCCAAACCAAAAGGAAGAAAAAATGTTAGGTAAGTAGGTTGGGTAAGTAGTTTTTGAGGTTGCAGAATGAATAAGTGTGATCAATTTTATATCTCAAAGTGTTATTTCACTTCAGATCACAAATGCAAGGCAATTTTCCCTTGGAGCAGCTCAAGCGAGGCATGACTAACTCCCCCTTCTTCTTGTTCCCCAAATCATTCGCTAACTTCCCCAAAGAGGTCAAGATCTGCTTGATATCTCTTAAATTTCATCATTTGTTATATCATTGCCTAAGTAAAGATCTGCTTTGCTTAAGGATGCTTATATTTCTTATACAGGTCCGGTTTCCCCTTTAAAGCCTAAGATTCCTATCCCTAGCGCCCAGGGAAAATTTTAAGAACCCCACCTAAATTTATAAATATAATAAATGGGCGAATCTCCATGGTATATAGGAAAAATGGAAGGCGATTTTATCAATAATATAATATGTATATATAATTATTTGCGCGAATCTCTCACCAGGCATGGCGAATATTTTACTCAATTATAAAATCTTGTAAGATCTTGGCGAGTCTTTCACTAAATAATAAAACTTTGTAAAGTCCTAGTGAATCTTAGCATAGGCTACATGCTGGTTTAATTCCCCCATTTAAATAGGCTACATTCGAGGTGAA
The DNA here is from genome assembly GCA_031772625.1 of Pinus tabuliformis. Classification (NCBI taxonomy): domain Eukaryota; kingdom Viridiplantae; phylum Streptophyta; class Pinopsida; order Pinales; family Pinaceae; genus Pinus; species Pinus tabuliformis. Next base: position 191,532,735 of record CM062808.1, read on the forward strand.
TACCATGGGTCAATACCATGTGCCATTTTTATTTTTATTAATTCTAATATTAGGGTTAATAATGGTTTTTTGCATGGTATTAATAACAGTCTAGTCCATGGTATTTGTCCCATAGTATTTTGGCCATAGGTTTCACCTAAATATAACCCATTTTTTGAGTGTTCGTAAATATAAGATGACTTATGGAGTAAATATAAAAAAATGTTTTATTTGTTTACCATACCTCTCGTTTATTTATATTTTTATGAATTTACCATACCTCTTTTACAAATATGGTATTTGGCCCATAGGATTCACTTAAATAAAACCTCTTTCTTGAGCCTTCATAAATAGAACGAGGGTTATGGACTAAATATAAAAATAGGTTTTATTTAATTACGATACGTCTAGTTTATTTATATTTTTATTTATTTACCATACCTTTTGAGTAAGTATAAAAAGACGTTTTATTTATTTACCATACCTCCACTTTACTTATATTTTTATTTGTTTACACCCTTACATGTATATAAGGTGACTTATGGAGTAAATATAAAAAATGTTTTATTTATTTACCATACCTCTCATTTATTTATATTTTTATGAATTTACCATACCTCTTTTATAAATATGGTATTTGGCCCATAGGATTCACTTAAATAAAACCTATTCTTGAAAATGGGCGAATGGATTCACTTAAATAAAACCTATTCTTGAAAATGGGTGAATGGAAGGTTGTAAGTCCTAATTTCAAGGGCTAAATTTACCTTTTTTACCCTCCCCCTTAAAATAAGGTGGGCTATTTGAGGTGATTTGTAAAAATGTACTATGATACAAAATATTCGCCCACTAAAAATTTAAAACCCCTTAATTTCGCCAAAGGGCGAACATTCGCCCCTAAAATTATCCTTGCTAGCGCCTTCTTCACAAAATTCATATTAACTCTTAACTCTATTATGTAAATCCCTCCTTGTTTCCCCTTCCCATACTAAAAAGTAGAGTAAAAAATCCCCATTATTTACCTATCCCCTCCTCTGGTTGAGATATAACCATAAATATGCTTGGGGATTACTAGGTTTGCCTAAAACTTAAGTAAAACCCTCAGTTTTTCTCTAAAAACTCTGTCAAAGTGTCTTTGGACTCCTTCCAAGGCATGAAGTCCCTCTTTTTTATTATCAGACCCCTTTCGAGGCCTCAGGAACCCTTCGAAAGCCTTGAAAAGCCTTTTCCGATCGCAGTAACCCTCCTCCGATGAGTTTTTCCCCCCTCCGACACGATATCGTTGTCGGAGATCGCAACATTCATTCATCGGCCCCCTTTTGCAACTCCCCGATATCATTTTGCCAATGCAATTTCACGATCAGCAGTCACAAGGTTTTTGTACCTATATACATATGCACCCCTCTCATCCACCGATGCGATATTTTTATTGCACCCGAAAGCATATCGCATTGCGATCCAATCATTTCCGCAAATATTTCCCATTTTTTCACACAACCGCATGCCTTATCGCTTTTCCGATATCAGCGATCGCTCCCATTGCATCACATATATAAAAGCCATTGCCCCCTGTCCCTGCCGATTGCCAATATCTGATTTAATCCCCACCGTATTGCCACATCACCCTGCCATGGCACCTTGCGATGTCACTGACGTATTGGGACCCACTGCTGATGTCATCACTAAAGGAAGGTGTGAAAGGTGCAAATCGCAACAAAGAGAGCCCGGAATGAAAAACTGAGGCAATTTTCGACTAAGAAAAGATGACCAAAATGGAAGGCTTCATATTACTCGGCTACCAGCAGGCCCGAAAACTCGTAGTTTGACAGAAATTCTTCATTTGTGATTCCTATTCAAATCGGCCAGTGCCGGTAGCATTCCAGAGGCCACGAAAATCATTTACAGCAGCCATTCTTGCCTTCAAAGCGCATAAAAGGGGCGATTTGACAGTTTTAAGCATATCGGGTCGAGAGAAAGTGGCCCGATTCAAGCGTTAAAGAGTATCAGTGAAGCGGCAAAGTGTATCAAGTCTGCAGCACCAAAGCAGATGAACACTAAAGGCCCCCAAGAAAAGTCAAAGAAAGCGGTGAAGCCCTTTAAAGACTCTCAGATCACAGTTAGTGCACATCAAAACCACTCAAGAGGAGGGGATCAAAGCCCAAAGCACAGTTATGGCTAAATAAATAGCATAGAGCCATAAGGACAGATTTCGACTCATTTTTGGGGCGGCTGCCCCAGCGCAACACTTTGATATCTTCTTGCATTAATTCCACGACAAGATTAGGTTAAAGAACACATTTCCCTCAGACCTGTTTAAGGTCTGCTGTAAAAGATATTTCTAGATATTTTCCGTATATAAACCACCCTAATTCATGGTTTGAGGGATTGGTTGTTTGATAATCTAGATGCAGGACTCGCACTGTATGTTTGAGAATTTCTATAATCAAAGACTGCTGAAAAGCTTGGAGGATGGACTGTTTGTTGTATTGTTAATGGCTGAAGAGTGAAGTATAGAATTTTTGCGCTACTACATGGCCCAATAAGTGTTTCCTACCCTTGTTTTCAATTCATATATGTTTATATCATACATATATCACCACCTAAGTTACAAAAAGAAAGATTTGGTTAGAATTTGCATGACTGCACTCTATGCTCAGTTTCTGTGACTTCTACATGTTTTCTTCTGATTTAGGCATAAATATGAAATCCTCATGGCTCATATTTGCTCTATTTCATTCATGCATAACTGTTATCTAGGAATTCTTGACTGCTCCTAGATATAATTCACTCGCCTTCCCTCTGTTAAGTTGAATGAGAGATTCTTAATTGCCTTTCATTCCTTAGCCTTCATTTTATCATTTTAGCTTTAAATGATTGTTTCATGTGTAGCTATCTTTCTCTATATTCCCCTTGTGACCAAGAAAACGAACCAAAAGCCCAATTCCACGACTCCATGCCCAACGGTTTGAACCTCTCACATTATACATGCCTCCTTACTTGAAAATATCAATCATCCCACCAAAACTTAAACAAAAACCCAAAGAAGCATATAACTAGCCTAAAATCAACCCAAAACAAAGTTAAAACCGAAAGAGAGAGCCCTCTCTGATTGCAGGTAGGCGAGGACCTGCAGTCCAAAGATTGGTTTTTGGTTACCTTAGTCGTATCCCTTAAAGGAGCCAAGGGAGAACCTGAGTATTAACATCATTGGCGACTCCACTGGGGATTCATTCAGAAAATTCCAAAAAGCATGTTAGAAGCTGGCTCCTAAGAAGAAAACACATAATACCAGGCCAAACCCAGACCCAAATCCACCAACTGGTTTTGAAAATCCCAAATTAATCTCCAGAAACCTCAGCAAGCAAAAACAAGGAGATCTTGTTGATTCTAGTCCTAAAACAGTTCAGCCTAGTTGTTTTCCAACCCCTGTCAAAGTTTTATTTCGCTCAAACCCTAAATCTCCTACTTCATCATCCACCTCACAGAGCACTCCTTCCACACCTCCATTCACTGCACATACTCCTGTTACCACTATTATTATCGTTGTTCCAGTCGTCCCATTCATGCTTGCTACTCCACTTATCCCTGTAAATATGGTTAATAGATATGCACCGTTGCATTTGCCAGCAAATGCAGGGGCTATGCCTCAGGATTATCAAACTAAACTCACATATTTTGATGGTACTGGTTCTTGCACAGCCATGCAACATACCAAGAAGATGCAAGACTATTTTGTGAACTACGAGATAGATGATGACAGTGTAAGAATGAAGATTTTTGTCCAAAGTTTAACAGGAGATGTAAGGCCCTGCTTTAGAAGCCTTGCTGCAAACTCCATAGCTAACCTAGAGGCCCTTTACCAAACATTTCTTAACAGATGGGAGAAAAAGAAAGATCCCTTACACATATTATCTGAATATGACACCATCAAAAGAGGCCCTCAAGAGGCTGTCTTAGACTATTGTGCAAGATTTAACAATGTTTATAATGCAATACCACAGAACCTCAAGCATCCACCTGATCTTTCTCTGTATAAATTCCCTGATGGTTTTGATACTGACATGGCTTGTCAGTTAAGGGAAAGAGCCCGTCAAAGCCTATCAGACCTGCAAAATGTTGCTGTCAACTGTAGAGGCAAATCTAATTGCTAAAAGAAACAGAGCTACAACTGAGAGAAGAACCACTTTTAAGGAAGAACCCTCAACCTTAGACCAAAAGCTGGATGCTATTATCAGTGGCATGCACAGGTTGGGAGATAGAGTGGCAAGCGTTGAAAGGAAGTCTACATGGGAAGGACAACAGCCCAATACCATAAGGAACCCAAATTTCAGGAAAACTCAGAACACAGACACTGGTAGTTCTAGCACAGACCAAGATATAAGGCCTCCTTTCCAAGGAAACTATACAGAAGCATCCACATCTAGTGAGCAGACAGAAAACACTCATATAAACTTGATGGGTTTGAAAAGTGAACAACAAGTATTCCTGACCCAAGAAGACCAAGATGAGCATGACTATAATCAATTTCAGACTCAGTCTGGTGAGTCGTTTGACTTCAAACAAGGCTATGATTCAGCTGTCTATGAGGTCCACAAATAGTATAAACTGAGAACTAGAACAATTGATGTGCCCGAGGCCATCAAGCAGAAGGAATCAAAGCAACCTACGAAGATCAAATAAAAGGTTGCCCTCATAAAAATTGCTGATAAAACAGTCCCAAATCCAAAACAAGTGACCATAGAGGATATCAGAGATGTTCAGCCCTCTGAGAATCAGCTTTTGTATCTTTTCCCTCAAATGAAAACATAAATAGCACTCCTGAAAGCCTTTCCAAATTAGAAATAATTCAGGAAATCAATGAAGAACAAGAGAAAATCATTGATATTCCCATGGAAAAAGGGAAGCCTGCCTATCACTACACTAAAACCCAATCAGAGAAAACATTTGATTTAGAGGCAGAGATAGGTAAACTTAATATATTCATCCCCCTATCTGAACTTGCTAAGCATGATGTATATAGGAAAAAAATCCAAAGATCACTTCAAATGCCAGAGAACAGGGATGATGTTAATGTCTTAGATAATCAACTAGAATTACTTTTTGGTCCTGAAGTCAATGGTAAATCAGTACATGGAGTTGTTCTACCCTTTTATGTTAGTTTGCATATTCATGGTAAAGTGTTACACAATGCTATGTTTGATTCAAGTGCTTCACACAACTTGATGCCCAGAGTTGTAATGGGGAAGCTAAACCTTGACATAACTAGGCCATACAAAGATTTATTCTCCTTTGACTCAAGTCAAGTCAAGTGTTTAGGCCTAATCAAAGACTTGTGTGTCTCCTTAGTCCAATATCCCAATAAGACAATCCTCATGGACGTGGTGGTTGCCGACATTCCATCAAAGTACGACATGCTATTATCAAGATCTTGGGGGCAAAAACTCCAAGGATCTCTCCAATTAGACCTTTCTTATGCCACTATATTTGTCTTTGGACAACCAAAAAGACTATATAGAGAAACACTTATGAAATATATGGTGAGTAGCGAGGATAAGCCACAAAACGTCCCCATCTACTCAATCCATTCTGATATGGATTCCTTCATATTGATCAATGATGATAGCTGCCCACCCACTGATAAGAAGCCTTTGCTTTTGGAACAAAAAACATGCATCAATGAAGAATCGGTTGCCCATACTTATGAAACTATCAAAATGACCAATGCAACCAGCATGCTAGAAGAACCTCCCCAAACAAAAATTTCAAATCTGCCCAAACCTAAAATGGTTGAAACTCTTAATACTAACCACAAGCAAGAAATCACATGGTATTTAGAGTTTGATGGCTCTGTTAACAAGTTAGGAGTAGGGGCAGGTGTATGGATCCACAACACACATAACAATCATGCACAAGGTCATGCATACAGACTGAATTTAAAATGCACCAACAACATGGCCGAGTATGAGGCACTCCTCTTAGGCCTTAAGTTGCTAAAAGCTTTAGGAGTTTCCAAAGTGTCTATTCTTGGTGACTCCAACCTAGTAATCCAACAAATGAAAGGTAACTTTGTTACTAATGACAATAGAATGAGGGCCTATAGGACAGCTGCCACTAATATACTCAATGCATTCTCTGAATCCAAGCTTGCCAAGATTTCAAGAAATCATAACATTCATGCTCACAGTCTAGCCACTTTTGCTAGTACATGCAAGCTTCCCTTTGAGCCAAATCACCATTTCACTGCTGAGATAAAACACAGGCGTGCTGTCCCAAATAATTTTAAAGATTGGCAAGTGTTTGAAAATGATACCCAGATTAACAATTTCCTCACTCTTGAGCATGAGTTTTCAAATATTAACATTGACATGGATGCTATGACGGATGAACAATAGAAAACAAATGAAAATCAATAGGCTGTAACAACTGTAACAGCCAAGCAAATGCTAAACCCAACTGTTTTTGACAATGCAAACATAGAAGAGCTGAAACAAATGCATTTGGAGGAAATAGCCAAAACAGAGGTCGAGATCATTGATCTAAAGGATAATTTTCTCCCTACTGGCCTCACTCCATTAGAAGATATGTTTGATGCAAATGATGTTCCCAAAAAGCCAAAATTGCAGCCCTTAAACGTTGCTATAGAAGAACACAACATTGGGACAACAGAGAAACCCAAAATGATCAAACTATCTCAATCTTTGCCACCCGATCAAAAGCCCAAATATGTTGATTTGTTCAAAGAATTCCAAGATGTATTTGCTTGGAGTTATGAGGACTTGAAGTCCTATGACAGCTCAGTGATCCAACACACCATTCCCTTAAAACCAAATCAAAAGCCCTTCAAATAGAAACTAAGGAGAATCAATCCTGTGCTTCTCCCTTTTGTTGAAAAGGAAGTGAAAAGAATGTTTGATGTAGGTATCATAGCACCCATCAGATTTTATGAATGGGTATCCAATCTTGTTCCCACAAGAAAGAAGATAGGTGAGATTAGGCTATGCGTAGATCTAATAAATTTAAACCAAGTCTCCCTAAAAGACCACTACCCATTGCCAAAAATGGACCACATCCTACAAAGAGTAGTGGGGTCATCTAGAATCTCTTTGCTATATGGCTTTTCAGGTTTTAATCAAACACTGGTTCACCCGGATGACCAAGACAAGACAGCCTTTACCACACCGTGGGGAACATTTAAATATGTGAGGATGCCTTTCGGACTTAAAAACACTGGTGCTACCTTTGAAAGGGCCATGGGCATTGCATTTGCTAAGGAAATCGATGATTTCTTGGTTGTCTATCTTGATGACCTTACCCCTTTCTCCAAATCTGATCAAGAGCACCTCAAACACCTAAGGCAAATATTCATGACATGTAGGAAATATGGCATTTCCTTGAATCCCAAGAAGTCTCTCTTTGGCCTTGAAGAAGGCAAACTACTTGGCCATATCATTTCAAAAGAGGGGATTAGAATTGATCCTGAAAGAATTCAAGCCATCCTTCAAATTCCATTTCCAAGAAACATAAAAGAGTTGCAAGCATTCCTGGGAAAGATCAATTTCCTAAGGAGATTTATCCCAAATCTAGCTAAGCTGATAAGACTGTTAAGAAACATGTTAAAAAAGGATGCCAAGGTAAAATGGTCTCTTGAAACCAAGCAAGCCTTTGAGAGTATCAAAACTTCCTTAACCCAAGCCCCAGTCCTTACAAGTCCTCAATTTAATAAGGATCTCATCATTTTTTCATTTGCATCTGAACACACCATAGTTGCTGTCCTTTTGCAAAAAGATGACCATGGAAATGAAAAGCCAATTGCATTTTTTAGCCAAGCCCTTAGAGATGCCCCTTTGAAGTACCAAATCATGGAGAAGCAAGCCTATGCCCTTGTTAAATCAATCAAAGATTTCCGAGTTTACATTTTATATTCACATGTGATTGCCTATGTCCCAAATGCTGTTGTAAAAGACATATTAAACCAAGAGGGATTAGAAGGCAAAAGAGGCTAGTGGATTGCTAATATCCTTTAGTATGACGTTGAAATAAAGCCAATCAAGCTCATAAAGGGACAAGGTTTAGCCAAACTGATGTCTGAAACAAACTTTCAAGCCTTAGACATTAACCAGCTGGACAATGAACAGGATCTGGCGACTCCACAGATGAGTGAAACCTTTTTGCAATCTCCATGGTATGCTTATATATGCTTTGTATTGTTAAACCTGTTTGCTCCCCCAGGATTGTCCAGAACCAAGAAAAGATTTTTAAAAATGAAGGCTTTAAAGTTTTGTGTCTTAGATGGTCCATTATTTTGGAAAAATCATGAAGGAATATTGCTTAATTGTTTAACCATGAATGAAAATAACAATGTCATGAAAGAATTCCATGCGGGGGACTGTGGAGGACATCTATATTGGAAGTCCACTGCTGATAAAATTTTAAGGGTTGGTTTCTATTGGCCCGCTTTGTTTACAGATGTAAAGAAGTTTTCTACCTCATGCCACAAATTCCAAATCTTTGAGGGAAAAAGAAAGTTGTTGCCTTTACCCCTTAAGCCCATCTCAACCGAAAAGCCTTTTCAACAATGGGGTCTTGACTTCATTGGAGAAATCCATCCCTCTTCCTCAGGCCAGCACAAATGGATTCTAACAGCCACAGACTATTTCACCAAGTGGATTGAGGCCATCCCATGTAGGCAAGCTAATGACACCACCATTATCCAATTCCTTGAATGCAACATCCTTTCTATATTTGGGTGCCCTGAGAAGATCATCACTGACAACGCTGTCGCCTTCAAGTCCAAAAGGATGATCAATTTTTGCCATAAATTTCATATCACCTTAGGCCACTCTACATCTTATTACCCTCAAGGTAATGGCTTGGCCGAATCATCCAACAAGAGCCTGATTAACATTATCAAGAAGATCTTAGAAGAAAACAAGAAGAACTGGCATAGAAAGTTCACAAATGCCCTTTGGGCAGACAAAATTTCAACAAAGAGATCCATTGGGATGAGCCCTTATGAGCTAGTATATGGTATGGAGGCCAGATTTCCATGTTCCTTGGGTATCCCTATCATCAAGCTATTACAAGAAATCCAAGTTGAACCAAATGATGTTCAAAGAAGAATAAATCAGACCATTCATCTTCAACAAACCAGAGAAAAAGTGTATGACAGAGCTCAAATTGTGCAAAAGAGGCTGAAGAAAGCATTTGAAAAAAGGACCAAGGCTGAGGATTTTTGCATTGGCAACAAAGTTCTAAGGTGGGACTCACGAAGAGACAAGGGAAAGCATGCAAAATTTGATTTTTTGTGGAAAGGCCCATTTGTTATCAGCACTGTGCAAGGCAATAACACCTATTTTCTCAAACCTGAAGATGGCAACGCAATTGAAGAAGGCCCTGTGAATGGCTGAATGTTGAAACATTATCGATATCCATTTTAAGGGATACAATGCCCCTGTGTATATATTTGTATATTAGTGTTTGTGTATATGTTATCGCTTTCCTTTTCTTTTTTTTTAAGCAATCTGATTGCTTGGAACCAAGCAGAGAATTTATCGAGGCAGAGCAAGGTAGTCCTCTATTTTTACGGTCAGACATAGCATCATTCTTAGGAGAACAGAGCAAGAACGTTTACAAGGCACAGTCCATGCAAATCATCCATTTCAAACACTCTGTCTTTGCATTAGTTTCAGCATAAGTGCGCAGCGCAGTTTTGAGTGAAAGGAGCAATAGAACGCAGCACCCAGCTCTCTGTTCTTGTGAAATTCAAATCCAAAAATAGTTATCCATTTTGACCCATTGCTGCAAATAAAGTGCAGAAGGAAGCTCAGGACCAATTAAGGTGTATTTAAAACACTCAGTGTTAAAAGAGGCAGCATTGTATTATGCAAGGAGTCATGTTTAAAGGAGGCCGCATTCAGAGTTCAAGCTTAAATCAGGTAGAAGCCAATTAGAGAAAATACTCCTTTTTATCCATATTTTGAGACCATTGCAATGGGAAGCGCTTAGGCAACATTGTACATAACATTAAGCACGCAGAAGAAAGCAGGCAATGATATATAGTTCACAGCAATTCAGTTGAGGAGAGTGTTGTTCAGATCTCAAAATTCCAGTCTTTAGCAGCCAACGAAGAATTGTTTTTAGTTCCACAACAACAATATAAGATCAAGGCAGTCTGACCTGCTGTTCTTGGCTTTTCACAAGGAAAAGCCATCCCCAAGTGGAGCCGTTGTTAGCCTCCTGTTGCAACAGGTATTCATCTTTCATATTCGACAATTTTACATACCAAATATGTCATACTTTTCATGCTGCAATGTTCCATATTTCCTTAGCAGGCCAAAAAAGAGGCCATGAAAGTGTGCTACTCTAAGTGCCACTGCTATGTTCAATTTTTTATGAATTTACAGTTAAGGGAATTCAAAACAGTTTAATCATGGCTTCCATAGGTTTCAATTTCTTGTTGTAGAATATAGAGAATCATTATCTGTCCAAACAGCTTAATCTTGGCAGATTTGTAGATAGGTAGTGAGACAAGGGTGCTCAACAGCTTAATCTGAGCCCCTGGATGAAATAAGTGTAGATGTAGATAGGAGGGCAGTCAAAAGAAAATAAGATAAACAGGGTATGCAAGTCTAAGTGCACCCAAACCAAAAGGAAGAAAAAATGTTAGGTAAGTAGGCTAGGTAAGTAGTTTTTGAGGTTGCAGAATGAATACGTGTGATCAATTTTATATCTCAAAGTGTTATTTCACTTCAGATCACAAGTGCAAGGCACTTTTCCCTCGGAGCAGCTCAAGCGAGGCATGACTAACTGCCCCTTCTTCTTGTTCCCCAAATCATTCACTAACTTCCCCAAAGAGGTCAAGATCTGCATGATATCTCTTAAATTTCATCATTTGTTATATCATTGCCTAAGTAAAGATCTGCTTTGCTTAAGGATGCTTATATTTCTTATGCAGGTCTGGTTTCCCCTTTAAAGGCTAAGATTCCTATCCTTAGCACCTTCTTCACAAAATTCATATTAACTCTTAACTCTATTATGTAAATCCCTCCATGTTGCCCCTTCCCATACTAAAAAATATAGTAAAAAATCCCCATTATTTACATACCCCCTCCTCTGGTTGAGATATAACCATAAATATGTTTGGGGATTACTAGGTTTGCATGAAACTTAAGTAAAACCCTTAGTTTTGCTTCTAAAATCTCCCTCAAAGTGTCTTTGTACTCCTTCCAACGCATGAAGTCCCTCTTTTTTGTTATCGGACCCCTTCCGAGGCCTTAGGAACCCTTCCAAAGCCTTGAGAAGCCTTTTCCGATCACAGTAACCCTCCTCCAATGAGTTTTTCCCCCCTCCGATGCGATATCACTATCGGAGATCGCAGCATTCATTCATCGGCCCCCTTTTGCAACTCCCAGATATCATTTTGCCGATGCAATTTCGCGATCGACAGTCGCAAGGTTTTTGTAACTATATACATATGCACCCCTCTCATCCACCGATGCGATATTGCTATCGCACCCGAAATCATATCGCATCATGATCCACTCATTTCCACAAATATTTCCCATTTTTTCGCACAGCCGCATGCCTTATCGCTTTTCCAATATCGGCGATTGCTCCCATTGCATCACATATATAAAAGCCATTGCCCCCTGTCCCCGCTGATTTCCGATATCCGATTTAATCCCTGCTGTACTGCCATGTCACCCTACCATGCCACCCTGCCATGTCACCCTACCATGCCACCCTGCCATGTCATTGTCGTACTGGGACCCACTGCTGACATCATATTGACATCATGCTGATGTCATCACTAAAGGAAGGCGCGAAAGGTGCAAATCGCATCAAAGAGAGCCCGGAATGAAAAACTGAGGTAGTTTTCGATGCGCGATTAAGAAAAAATGACCAAAATGGAAGGCTTCATATTACTCGGCTACCAGCAGGCCCGAAAACTCGCAGTTTGACAGAAATTATTCATTTGTGATTCCTATTCAAATCGGCCAGCCCCGATAGCATTCCAGAGGCCACAAAAATCATTTACAACAGCCATTATTGCCTTGAAAGGGCAGAAAAGGGGCGATTTGATAGTTTCAAGCATATCAAGTCAAGAGAAAGTGGCCCGATTCAAGCGTTAAAGAGTATCAGTGAAGCGGCAAAGTGTATCAGGTCTGCAACACCAAAGCGGATGAACATTAAAGGCCCCCAAGCAAAGTCAAAGAAAGTGGTGAAGCCATTTAAAGACTCTTAGATCACAGTTAATGCACATCAAAACCACTCAAGAGCAGGGGATCAAAGCCCAAAGCACAGTTATGGCTAAATAAACAGCACAGAGCCATAAGGACAAATTTCGACTCATTTTTGGGGCGGCTGCCCAGCACAGCACTTAGATATCTTCTTGCATTAATTCCACGACAAGATTAGGTTAAAGAACACATTTCCCTCAGACCTGTTTAAGGTCTGCTGTAAAAGATATTTCTAGATATTTTTCGTATATAAACCACCCTAATTCATGGTTTGAGGGGTTGGTTGTTTGATAATCTAGATGCTGGGCTCACACCGTATGTTTGAGAATTTCTATAATCAAAGACTGCTGAAAAGCTTTGGAGGATGGACTGTCTGTTGTGTTGTTAATGGCTGAAGAGTGAAGTATAGAATTCTTGCGCTACCACATGGCCCAATAAGTGTTTCCTACCCCTGTTTTCAATTCATATATGTTTATATCACACATATATCACCATCTAAGTTACAGAAAGAAAGATTGGCTTAGAATTTGCGTGACTGCACTCTATGCTCAGTTTCTATGACTTCTATATGTTTTCTTCTGATTTAGGCATAAATATCAAATCCTCATGGCTCATATTTGCTCTATTTCATTCATGCATAACTGTTATTTAGGAATTCCTGACTGCTCCTAGATATACTTCACTCGCCTTCCCTCTGTTAAGTTGAATGAGAGATTCTTAATTCCCTTTCATTCCTTAGCCTTCATTTCATCCTTTTAGCTTTGAATGACTATTTCATGTGTAGCTATCTTGCTCTATATTCCCCTTGTGACCAAGAAAATGCACCAGAAGCCCAATTTCATGACTCCATGCCCAATGGTTTGAACCTCTCACACTATACATGCCTCCCTACTTGAAAATATCAATCATCCCACCAAAACATAAACAAAAACCCAAAGAAGCATATAACTAGCCTAAAATCAACCCAAAACAAAGTTAAAACAGAAAGAGAGAGCCCTCTTTGATTGCAGGTGGGCTAGGACCTGCAGTCCAAAGATTTGTTTTTGGTTACCTCGGTCGTAACCCTTAAAGGAGCCAATGGACAACCTGAGTGTTAACATGTGGAACCTGATATTGATCATGTCATTGCTTGTTCTTGGCATTTTCCACGATGGAGTGGCGATAGATTGGCCCGTTGGGTAGAGGTGCTCTGAAAATTAGATCAAACAAATTCTTGACCTGATAGTGCAATGGTATCCCTATGGTTGAGGAGAAGATGTCCCTGTCTTCTTTCATGACTGTATCCACTTGCTTCTGCTGTGTGGAGGAACCATTCCATGGGCCATGCATGTGGCTACGATCTTTCCCTTACTTTGAGGGTGAACCGGACATAAAATAAATTTCCTAGTCTGGGAGATGATCTTATTGCCTTTCTTAGTAGAGATCAAAGAAGTGGCGGTAGGTGGGGCTACCTCCTATATCCTGTATAATGAATTACACGAAGAAATAATAACATCACGAGGCCTTGACTCATACATAGCATGTCACCTCCAAGAGTATGGTTGGCCTAATAATACATCACAAACATCAAGAGGTGCAATATCACACAATACCTCATCTATGAAGGGCTTGATGCTACAGGGAAGGTGGAACTACTGGCGGACTCAGAGATCTCATCCTTGGTGAAGCCACCCGATGTTGTACGGTTGTGGGTGTGGTGTGGTTGGTAGTCCCAACCGCTTCATGACCTCTGCTGAAATGAGTTTCTTTTGGCTCCCACAGTCAAAAATGAATTGCAACATCGAATCCTTCACCCACATCCCAGCGAGCGGAAGAGACGCTCCCCCTCCTCTAGATCTTTGATCTCAATCTTCTGGACCTTAGCGGTGATAATAGTGGCACTAGGTTCTGCATCAATGATTTTATTCCCTTTGTCATTCCCCTTGTCGGGTTCTGACTCAGGGCCGGAACATGCATCTGATTTCGAAGCCTTCAACTCGGCCACCAGCAACTGCTCAGTCTGACACTCACTTGTGTTATGAGTGGGGCTCTTATGGAACTCACACCACTTTCTTGTGTCCTTCTTTGACTTCGATGTGTTGTTTTTTTCTTATAGCTTCGATGGGTTGTCTTGGGTCACCTCGCCTTGGCTTTGTCCTTTGTTCTTCGGATTCACAGATCCAAAGTATTGCTTCTTTTGTTTAAACTTTTGCTCGATCTTGATGGTGTATTAGTATGCCATGCCGAGCGAGGAGATGTTCAGGAACTCCATCTCATCCTAGATGTATCTATGCAGGCAGCCGTGGTATTTGATTACAAAATGCAGCTCAGAATCCTTGATACCCAACTTTGTGCGAAGGGTATGAAAATTATCTGTGAACTCTAACACATCTTGGTCGCTTCCTTGTCGCAGTGTGGTCCACTTTATGTATTTATCCTCATAGCCTTTGACAGAGTAGTACTACTCCTTGATGGCATCCCAAAATGAATTCCAAGTGGGTGCAGCTGAAAATAGTTAGAACGTGCTTTCATCCTTTTTCTGAGAGTAGGTTTCCCACGAGTCCTTGACGTGGGGGGTTACTTTGAGAAGTGCAAAAGTGATCTTTTCCTGGCACGAAAAATCATGAACAGAAAAATAAACATCTAGCCGATTTAACCATTTATCTATGGCATATACATCTATCTGACCCTTGAATATGGGGATTTCAAAGTTAACTTGTACCTTGAAGGGTGTGGCATTTCTAGAGTAGTTGTTGGAAGTAGATGTGTCACCCCTAGGTAGTCGTTGAAGGATCTAGGCAAAGTTTTCCATCATCACATTCCTTTCTCACTTGAGGGCTTCTTCAAGAAAGATTTTGATAGGATCTCATGTCCCCTCGTCTTTCTTTTCATTCACCATGGGAGGTCGTCAGGATTTGCGAGGCTGGTCTTGGAAAGGCTCGACCAGTTCAAGCCCTAACTCCTTATATCCAGACCTTGTTGGGGACATGCAAATAAAAACAGAGAAAGAGAAGACCCCTCTGATACCACTGATCCATATTTAAATAGGAACACAACAAATTATAGATATAACCATAAATACAAAGATGCAACATAAATAATACTTCATCTCATTAATGTAAAATACTGAAAAATGTTTATAAATAGAAATGGAAATAAACTAGTTTGGGCGAAGGTAGCTTATCTATGAGGAGAGATGTGGCGGCTACATGGCTCTAAACCATGTTACAATGAGGCTCAAAGGCATATTTATTGTTGAGAAACAATGGAAAACCCTATACATCCAAAAACCTAACCCTAGGAGATGAAGCACCAAAACTATGGGCACCGTTTTGGGTAAATTGGTACATCAACTTCTCGGGGTCGTAACTTTGGCATACAATCTCTGTTTGACACGCAAAATACCTCGTTAGAAAGATATATTTGACAAGTAAAACTTTGTGATGATAAATATTGATCCATGGACATATTTTACTCCCAATCTTCCCAAGAAATGTCATTTAGGGCCTCCAAACAGCTCCTGAAGTTTAGGACCCAAAAGACTGCAAAAATTAGTATATTGCGCTACAATTAAGGAAACTAAAAAAATGAAAGAGATAGTTGTGGGGGTCCATGTGGGATAGGTGGGTGGACACAAACATCCACATGGATCAATTCTCCTTATTCATGCTATTCATTGTTGCACCATGTTCTATCCATGTACCTGCTTTTTCAATCACTCATGATGAGACGACATCAAATCCAAAAATATCCTAATCTACCATGATGCATTTTTCTTTTTTGTTTCAGTGCAACTAGCCAGGAGAGGAACAAGGCACTAAAACTATGTAGAGCACAACTTAGGACTAGAAGCAATGCTCTGGAGCACTGTCGTGAGGCAACTTTGTGCAACTCGGGATAACAGGGACAGCTATGGGGTAAAACTAAGTTGGGAGGAAGAATTTCGTAGTTTCCGGGAGGAAGAATAGGTATGGTGTTAGGGAACCGCTGAGAAAGGCTTCATAATTTTCAAGGGGATCACTGGTGAGGTCATCCAGCTGGGATCTATGTAGTTTCTCCATGGAGGATAGAGCAAGGAACAAGAGGCACTGGGAGGAAAATCTGCACAGTTTGCCAACGGAGGACAAGATCAGGCTGTAGGAGTTGCTAGTCAAAATTGCACAATTATGTGCTAGGGACAGGCAGTGGAGGCTCCCAGACATTACTGCATAGTTTCTGGGGTGAGTATAGAGCAACGTAGTAAGGTAAGTGACAGCCAAAACTACATAATTTTGTGAGGAAGAGGAGCATGCCAGCAAGGGGCCTGCCTATCAAATCTGCACAATTTCGTGGGCCCGTTCAGTGACAGGTAGCAGTGGCCTCTCCCACATGTCTGTGAAGCTTCTGCAGGCAGTGCAAGGCAGGCATGCTCGACATGTTTTGAGTAGTTTTGGAGATCAGTGCATCCCTGGGTCAGTGCTCAAGTCAGTTTTTCTGGATGACCAGAAGAAGGCTTGATGTGTGATCTTGTGGGAAGCGTGGACTGGATCGGGTTCTAGGACAACTTGTGCACAGTCTTGGGAGACAGACGGTTGGGGCACTTTTAGGATTGGACAGTGCAGGCTACCCCGAAGCACAACCTCAAGCTCTGCACAGTTCTAGGTAGCAGAGCAAGGTCACTGAGATCGGGGTTTGGTTGAAGGAGGGTTGTCCAATTAACAAATTTTGAGGAAAAAGGAGTAAGTGTGAAAGAAAGTGTACTTGCACATCCATTAATTTATGGTCACACACTTACGACGACTCTATGACAAGACACCTAAAACTCACAAGACAAACATGTCCTCAGTGATACTAACTCAACAATTAAGAAAGACAAGTGCGGCACTTGAGATAAATATTCAAACGAACGTGATGACACTTGTGCGGTAGTGTTAACAACTTTGTGTGTGATTGTACCAATCTTCATAGGGTGAGAAAAAATCATACACAAAAACGAAAACCTTCAATATTTCAAGAACAAACTCGTGAGTATGACATAGCAATCAACATGCCAAAAGACGATAGTTGGTTCAGCAAGCGAAAAGGAAGTAAGACACGTAGGCGAAACACATGGAATGACCTTTAGTGCTTGAAAACATGCATGCTATTGAAAACATAATTATATGATAATGACATGTAGTCCTTCAAGCTACACTAAGAGATTTACTTCAAATTATGTACCCTACTTACTATACTTACCCTCGAAATGATATACATTCGACGAATTTTGCATGAGGTCTCAATATTTTATCATAACTTGGTTTCTTGTTCCTTGTCCTTATTTCCTTGGAAGTGATGTGGTATGTCACCTTTTCCCATAGTAACTAAGAGATATATATGCGTGGCTTCAACAGACAATGACTACCACTAGGATGATATGTGTAGTTTTCCAAAGCAAGGTTGGGTTCCCTGCTTTGTGTAGTTTCTAGGAGAAAGGATGTTAGCCTGATATGCATAGTTTTCAAGAGAAAGGTTCTACTACTCTGCTCAATTTCTAGGAGAAGCGCCGTTGCCCTCCTCTACGCAATTTTCTAGAGCAAGGTTGGCTTCCTTTTGTGTACAATTTTTGAGTACAAGGTAGATTGGACAACTAGGACAACAGTGCATAATTTTGAGAGGCAAGACACTGTTGCAGGATGGGGTCCTTGGAGGACACCTCTGTGCAAGTTCTAAGTGTAGTGTAGCTTTGGTAGCTGAGGGAAAAAACTATGCATTTTCTGAAGACAGTGGGTTCTGATTGGGAAAGGACACTGAAGGAAGCCACTACGCAATTTGGATGCGAAGGGAGGCTTGGGTCCTTGAACATTGCGTTGTTTAAGGAGGCAAGGGAAAGAGCTTGAGGGTTGCAGAAGCAAAGTGTGTAGTTCTGGAAAGCTAGGCAAGGCTAGGTTGTTCAGGAAACCTACTAAGTGTGAGATAAGTTAATCATATGTAAATAGTAAAAAAACTTAACTATGATCACACACGAACACTTAGTGATACAACATAGACCATCCAGAATATATAAAACATAGTTTAGTTGATGCAATAACCTTCATGATAAGATTGTGTTAAGTGAGTGTGAAACATATTTATGTAATGAGAACAACCCATACACACAATATTTCCACTTGAAGTCGAACAACATCGACTTGGCATGAAAATCAATAATCCCTATGCCCAAATATGACACATATTGTGTAAAGATGATAACATGTGCAAATCTTAAGATCATGGAGGAGGCTTGAGATCATCAAATTACCAATAAGTTACCAAGTAACGATTGATTGCAGGATCAAAGGTAGGCTCTGAAATTTTCATGTGAACCAAAATTTCGGAGGGTGGTTGTAGTTGCTACAACATTGGCAACACACTAGTAGAAAACCAAATCCCTGTATGGACCTTGTCTCATAAAAAGTGAGTCTAACTCTTCCGAAAGTATTGTTTGATTCTTTGTTTGTCATGGCTTCCTCACAAGCTTGTGTCAAAGATATAGTGCCTACCATTCTCTTGACCAGTCCACACACATTCCAAGCCAAGTCAAATAATTTTTTTTATTGGGGATGAGGTGTATATTAATGCACAATTATTATAAATTTTAGAGTCTTAGTTTCATATCTAGTATTGCTCCACGGCTAGCAGGACTGGACAGTACCCCGACGGAGTCATGCAGGAACACAAGCATCACTCTGCTACCAGCGAGCTTGGTGAGTATGTCGGTGGAGTTACTTGCATCACCTCTCTACATAGGAAGAATTACTCTTCATTCTCCTTATGTATTTTTCATGTTTTCATTTTTTTCAAAGAATTGTGCATAGTCCCTTATTTATTTCAGAGGTGGAATATGGATCCTGGATTACTGAGAGCAGAAGTGGTTGTCCCTTTAGAGAATTATGTTATATATACCTTTGACATACTTGTTAAAGTTTTTCCCCCCACCTTACTCTACGTGAATGAGATGATAAGGGTTAACCCAAAAAAAAAGTTAGAGTAGGTAGTACTAGTTAAAAAGCATGTGTTGTGTTTTCACCAAGACCCACTTTGAAAAAAACTTATTTTCCATCAGGGTATCATTAACTGAATACAACAAGCTATTCATAAAGAGGGAGGATAATAGATGACCAAATGTTGATATTTTTACAAGTTCACTTATATTTTCCTGACTTGTCTTGAGAGCTAAACACGGTTTCATGTGAGCCTAACCTATGCGTATAAACAAGAAAAGAAAACAAGAAAGAAAAGAGCATAAGTAAAGTGAAATAAAAATACTAAAGAAAATCAAGTGAGGAAGAAAACCAAACCAGGTATGAAGGAAAAGAAAAACATGCAAACTAAAGAGCAAAACAAAGCAAGAAAGAAAACACTACTCCTACTCTTATGCTAAACAGTGCACGGGCCTGTTCACATAAAGTGATATTTCCAATGCAACCACTGGTGCATTGGCTACCAAATTTTGGTGAAGGCATGGTGAACAAGAAATATATACATGTAAACCAACAAACAAGAAAGATGCAACAGTGAAGACCAACATGCTACGAGTTCAAAAGCATCCACAGAAAAGAAAAGAGTAAAAGTGCAGGATACAAATTTCGTGGATATATCATGGTGATGGGACACACATCATGTAGATGATAAACATGTAGAATCTTTGGACCGTGACAAATCAGAAAATGTGAGAAAGAAACACAACTTTTGTTTCACAATCCTACTCATTGTCTATGATTCCTCCAATTTGTGAGCGATGGGATCATTTAGTTCAGGTAGAGGAAGTGAATTCTGTGAACTAGATGGATTTTCAATGCACACGGGACAATGATGAGGAGCCTTTGGTGTTTCAACAATTTTTTGACCAGAAGTGGAACTAACCTCAAGATAGCGAGAGCCTAAAATAACCTCATCACAGGCTGAAGTGCCTTGACTGCTTGAGGGTTTTCAGCTTCTTCAACAGGTAGATTATCAGAGACCAGTGGCTTGGAAATATTAACAACGAGTGAATTAGCATCATGATCGAATGAAGAAGTACAAAGATCATGACAACCATGATCAGAAAATTCAGGATGTTCATCAGCATCCTCATGATCTGATGAATCATGCAGACAAAGATGTTCACCCTCTATGTTTTCGGAAATTACAGATGAAAGATTGAATGGATTTTGAGATAAAGATGTTTCATCTCTGCAATGTAATGACAGACTGACATCCGATGTGTCTTGTGAATGATGAGAAGTAGTAACATATTGTGATAACTTTTCACAGGGAATAATAGAAATGGTAGAATCACAAGGGATGTGAGGATAGAGAGAATGGAGTTTGGATAGAAGGAGGTCACACTTCACCATGGGTTCTCCTTAAGATTCTCGCACACACTCGTCATGAATGACAATGCAGGCTAGCTACACAACACCAACTTCATCAACAACTTGATCCTCATGAACAACGAGTGTGGAGTTCAGAACCGGAAAACACAACACAGTACATTCCCAAGGATGAAGAGAACGTGGGGACAAAGGTTGAAGAAACAAGTCCACATGACAACCAATAGTCTCGCAAGCCATATTGGTGGAGAAATCGAGAGAAGGTGGGGTGGAAGGATGTGATAGTTCAAAAGATGTGCGCAGACCTTCCCCCACCTCGTATTGTGGGGATAGAATTTTCTGATGAGATGAGGATAGGCAGTCACTTGTGACAGTGACCTTTCCAATCTTGGATATGGAAGCTCTAATGTTGAGGTATGTCGGGAGTGGTTCAAATGATTCTAAGATTTGCAAATTTTCGGATATGTGAAGAAGATACTCAAATATTCCACTTACAAATTCCCAGTCAAATTCATCTTCAGGAAATCGAAATGCAAGATTAAGAAAGCATATGTGATATTTATCAACGGATTCATCATGTGATTTCCATAATTTCACAATTCTTTATTGAGTTTTTGATGGTCAAACTTATTAAAAGCATCAACTAACTCTCTAACAAAGTGAAACAATGAGTGAATACATCTTTCAAGAAGTGTCACAAGCCATTCCAATAGGTGCCCATGAAGCGTGAATTCTAACAATGTGCAGTTCACATAATCCTAACAAGTTTTGAGGCTATCACATAGATTAGCAAAGACAAGACTATGCCACTCCCAAGTTGTTCCTCCTTCACCTTAATATGTGTTCTATGACAGGATATTCCAAAACTCCTCTCAGATTTCAAAGTCATTTCCATAAGACATACATCTCAGAGGATGATATGTAACATAAGACATGATAGATGTGCAAAGATTCAAAATATATTTGAGGACTCATCTTATCATTTGGCCCTCCTTCTAGTGCCAAAAATGTTGACAGTTTTGGATCCGCCAACATTCAGGGGATATCCCCAGTATGAAGTCAAAACTATACCTCACACCCCTTGGTATAGGAGTCCCATTCGGTATAATGGCCTGGTGTCCATTATCTGTAAGATATGCCTCAGCTCTTGTTATTCAAGACATGAGAGTGATATACTTAGTCTTCAAACAATGAGGTACGTGTGCCTAGCGAGTGCTTAATGTAACTTGTGTCTGGGTTCCTTCACTGTAAAGGTAGAGGGTGAAAGTGAGTCTCTAGTTGAGAGGGAGTAGTCCCAACTCAGGAAGAGACACATGCAACACAATAAGGATTTGCACAGCTTCCAACGAAGTAGTCCACACAGTTGCGACAATCACAAACACCAAAGTTATTGAATAACATGTACAACACCCAACGGAGTAGTCAACATGAATGAGGTGGTCGTTATAACAATTATACAAGATGAATATGTCTAATATCCAGTGGAGTAGTTGCACGGGGGAGACAGCGATAGAAACCAATACAAGACATCTTCAATAGTATATGAACTAAAATAACTAAAGTAGTTCAGCTATCTTAGTACAAGTTAAGAAAACATGCATTACAAGCGTTTATTGGAGAGTCTTACAAACTGATACAACAAATACCTGAAAATGTGTTGGCCTTAGGAGCCTTCTTAATTAAACGAAAGTTCCAAGACACATCTATACACCATACATCACTAGCGCCAGTAGTGGGACATTGGAGCCACTCCTCACTCCTCAATGAACAAACTACAAACTCTCAAGGCTATGCAGGAGTAGCCAAAGTGAAAAGTCCTTTGCTCATATAATGACAGGGTATATATAGCTAAGGGGAGGAAACTGACCCTTGTGACTCTTCAACTTCCCTCACCACTATTTGACTTCCTATGATTTTTTGAATTTACATGACTCTTTAAATTCATATGTGGGTATTTTGGACTTCCACTTTACGTCACATTGATTAAAACAAGTATGGACCATAGTGATGATGTGTCTGAGATGACTCATGACACAACTCGACATCGCACTGCTGACATGTACTGGATGACTATGTTGTCTGTGTCGAGCTGATATGTTGTTGAGTGAAGGTGTGCTATCTATGTAATATGTCTTCACCTCTACAGGGAAAAGTGCGTGGGATCCTCGATGGTCTTGGTCTTTTCTTGATGGTGCATGTGTATGTCTCCTCATCACTTGTTGCTCGATGTGCTTCACGTGTTTATTCAACCACAAGAAAGTCTTCTAGCATGTCCTATTTCTTCATCCCCTTCATTATTACGCCATGTTATATCCATGTACCTATTTATGCAATCCCTCATGACAAGACAACATCAAATCCAAAAATATTCTAGTCTACCATGATGCAGTGTTTCCCGTTTTGGTGCACGTGACTGGGATAGGGACAAGGCACTCAAAGCGGGTAGAGAACAGCTCAAGCCTAGATGTGAGGCTATGTAGCACTGTTAGGAAAAACTGCGTAAATGTCACTGGGAGGATTATTTTTGCAATCCGAGATAGTAGTGAGAGTTGTGCGGTAAAACCCAGCTAGGAGATAGAATTGTGCATTTTCTAAGAGGAAGACGAGGCAGGGTGTCGGGGAACTGCTAGTCCAATCTACGCAATTTTGAACAGGAGCATTGGGCAGGTCATCTAGCTAGGATCTGTGCATTTTCTCTAGAGAAGATAGAGTGGACAATCGGAGGCACTCGCAAGAAAATATGCATAGTTTTCCAGAGGAGGATAGGATCAGGTTCCATGAGTTGCTGGTCAAAACTACATTAATTCTGGGAGACAGTCTGGGACACGCAATGGGGGATCCTATACA
The DNA here is from genome assembly GCA_031772625.1 of Pinus tabuliformis. Classification (NCBI taxonomy): domain Eukaryota; kingdom Viridiplantae; phylum Streptophyta; class Pinopsida; order Pinales; family Pinaceae; genus Pinus; species Pinus tabuliformis. The sequence goes on from CM062808.1 coordinate 191,556,091, forward strand.
TAACTACACAATTTCTAGGCTGAGTGTAGAGCAGGGTAGGTGAAAATCAAAATTGTGCAAGTTTTTGAGGGAGAGCAGAGCAAGCTAGCAGGGGGCCTGTCTATCAAATCTGTGCAATTTTCTTGGACAATGTAGTGACAGGCACCAAAGCCTTGTCCCACATGTCTATGTAGTTTTTGCAGGTAGTGCAAGGAAGGGAGGCTAGAAAATTTTTGCATAGTTTTGGAGATCAGTGCAGCCCTGGGTCACATCTCAAGTCAATTTTTCCGTTTGACAACAAGGAGGCTTGATGGGTGATCTTGTAGGAAGCACAAAATGGATCAAGTTATGGGATAACTTTTGCGCAATTCTGGGAAAAAATCAGGTGGCTAACTTTCACGATTAGGTAGTGAAAACTACCGTGGAGGACAACCTTAAGCTCTGTGATATTTTGTACAATAGAGAAAGGTCACTGCTATCGGGCTCAGTTGAAGGAGGGTTATCTGCTCAATATATTTTGAGGAAAAATGACTAAGTGTGAAAGCAAGTGTACTTGCTCATATATGACATTGTGATCACACAATTAGCACGAGTTGACGACACGACACCTTAAACTGACAAGAAAAACATGTGCTTAGTGAGGCTAACTCAATGATTAAGATTGACAAGTGTGGAATTTGAGATAAATCCTCGAATGACCATGATGACACATGAAAAACAATGTTTACAACTTTGTGTTTAAGTGTGACTGATGTTCGTAGGGCGAAAACAACTCATACACACAAAGACAAACCTTCAATACTTCCATAACAAACTTGTGAGCATCACATAACAATCAACTTGCCAAAAGATGAAAGTTGGTTCAACAAGAAAAAATGAATCAAGACACGTAGGGGAAACACATGGAATGAATTTAAGTGCTTGCAAACATGCATTCTACTGAAGACATAATGATGTGACAATGACAAGCAGTCCTTCAAGCTACACTAAGAGATGTACTTCAAAATATATACTTTACTTGCCATACTTACCCTTAAGATCATATGCATCCAACAAAGTTTGCATGAGGTCCTGATATTTTATCATAACTTAGTTTCTTGGTCCTTCGCCTCAACTCCTTGAGAGTGATGTAGTATCACCTTTTCATGTAGTCACTAAGAGATAGATTTGTGTGGCTTCAATGGATAGTGACTATTGCTGGGATGATCTGCGCAATTTTCTAGAGCTAGATTGGATTGACTACTGTGTGCAATTTATAGGAGAAAGGTTCTTGGCTTACTCTGTGTAGTTTTCGATAGAAAGGTTGGGATTCTGTACACAATTTTTGGGAGCAAGACTGCTAGCCTACTTTGCGTAGTTTTCCAGAGCAAGGATGACTCCCTGTTATGCACGATTTTTGAGTACAAGGCAAGTTGGACAGTTGGGATAACACTGCGCAATTTTGAGATGTATGACATTATTGCGGGATGGGGTCTTGGGAAGACACCTCTATGCAATTTTTGAGTACATTGCAGCCTGGGGAGCTGAAGGACAACAATGCACAGTTTCTGAAGACAGTGGGTTTTGACTAGGGAAGGGCACTCAAGGAATCCACTGTGCACTTTGGATGCAAAGGGAGGCTTTGGTCCCTGCACATTGCGTAGTTCTAGCAGGGAAGGGAAAAAGCTTGAGGGTTGCAGAAGCAAAGTGTGCATTTCTTGAAAGCAGGATAAGATTACGTTCCACGGGAAACCACCTAAGTGTGAGATCAATGCAACAAATGTAAATAGTGACAGAACTTGACTATGATCACACACAAACACATAGTGAAACAACATAGACCATCTAGAATATATAAAACTTACTTTTCTTGATTCAACCTTCGTGGCAGGAGTGTGTGAAGTGAGTGTCAAACATATTTATGTAATGAGAACAACCCATACTCACAATATTTCTCCATGAAGCCAAACAACATCCCCTTTGCATTAAAAACAATAATCCTTATGTCTAAAGATGACACATACTGCATAAGTATGAGAACATGAACAAACCTTAAGTTCAAGGAGGGGGCTTGAGGTCATCAAATTACCAATAAGCGACCAAGAAATGATCGATCGCAAGATCTATAATAAGCTCCGAAATTTACATGTGTGCCAAAATTTTGTAGAATGGTTGTAGCAACTACAACATATCCACAAACTAGAAGGACCATTTTTTTAAAGTCTTAAAGAAACAAATCATAAAAATAAAAATACAAACTATTTATTTATTTATTTATATATATATATATATATATAGTTTATATATATATAAACAATACAAACCCAATTTTGGAGAAAATTTGTTTAACAAATAAGGCAGAACTATTAATAACAAATAAATGCAGATCTAAAAGCCATACCACATCTCTATGTTCCTCTGCAACATTTTCTAAGATATGACTAACGTCTTCCTTTTTCAGATGTATTTTCGTTTTAGGCGTTTTTGGTTAGTAGGTTACGCTAAGTTTTTTTACTTGAAATCGATGGTAGCCCTATGCTCTATAACCCAATTTAACACTCCATTTTTATACATTTCTGATTTTTCCCGGCCACTTTTCGCTGATCCTCATAATATTTGTAGCTGACATGTATGATTTCAGTTTGATACGATTTTATTTTTCCAAATGTTCCAAACTAAAAATGAATGAGAAATAAAATGATATTTTATAATGATTTTATTCTATAAATAAATGCATATATATTTTAAACCCCCTAGAGTTATTTTTGTTATTATGCATATACTTTAAAGTGGTGTATTCAATCCCGTCAAGAGATAGAATCTGTGATTAAGCAACCGTAATAATAGTTAGATCAATATACTAGACATTAAGATCTTGATCTTTCTTTTTCAAGGCCAGCATGTGCATATCTTTATGATTATGTGAGCAAATATAGAAAATTTCCTGCTTCCTTTCCGTTTCAATCTCCTACAAGAAATGCATGCTTTTAGTTTATCGTGTGAGACAAACTTGTACGCCTTCGCATTCTTGATGACGACAGTGAATTCGACGGAAACGTATTATAGCGAAAGGTGTCGTACAACTGAGCGGATATGGAGTCCAGGAGTGAGCGCATAACAATTCTATACAGGCTGTTAAAGTTGTCTAGGCTTATTAGTCATCGCGTCCTTGTCGACATTGTCCTTAAAAACTGGAAGAGATCCGCAAGTTTCCTACACTATTAGTGATCATCACGATCCATATGATTCGTTTTGATGGTAGCTGTGGCTTGCTGCAGTATTTTCCCACGCTGATTTCGCCGATCACGACGAGACAACCTGTACATCGTCCGGGCAAATATATTAACAATCTTACAGGCTGATTGATTTGATCAATTAAACTACCATTCAATATGGAAAATACAAATCTAATCAATGAATAGTTTAGTGATATATTGATCAGGATTTTTAGGTTCGCGATGGAAATACAATGCAAAAATTGAAATGACAGAAATTAAACCACAATAATCTTCATGATGGGAAACTGTTTTACAAATTTTAAACCCTTGTTAGATACGGATGAGCTTTTTATACAACAAAGAGCTTTAAGAAGAAGACTTGATCGATATGGATGACCATTTCCCACAATCATGAGCCATTAGAAGAAGGCAGTTGTGACGACGCTGGAACCTTATCATTCGTACAACTTATTGATTGAGTAGACGCAGCCAGTGGGATGCTTGGCAATAAGACTATTCGTTGATGCGTCTCCTCCATGTGAAGTAGTTGGAAAAAATGTATTGTAGATTTGCTTTCAAGTATAAATGATGATGTTGACCTTAGTAGTCTAGGGATTGAATGTGTTGTGAGAGATTCATTTCGAGTATTTGATGTTGTCAATATTAAAGGTCTTGAGAGAGATTGACGTAGCTTATGAGGGCGTCAGGAAAGTTGTGTACAAAAGGTTAATGAATTGAATTCTTGAGAGGGATTATCTATTAAAGATTGGGATGTTGTGCTTGGTAATATAGCGATTGAGTATTTTGTGACAGATTCATGTCAGTATTTGGTGTGATCGAGGTTGAAGGTGTTGTGAAAAATTCAAGTACATTATTTGATGTCATCAATGAAGGAGCCTGTGAGCTAGGTTGTGTCAAGGAGGGTGTTCTCCTTTTTTTTTCTCCTCTTGCTTCTTTAGTGGTATAAAATTATAATTGCTTCCTTTTCCTATTGAATATTATGAATACATTTGTTTACGTTGTAGTTTGGAAAACACTTGTGAACAGTTGATTAATACATAACGAGAATGTTGATGACATACATATTGGTTTTCACAAGTTTAGCTAAAATAAAGATACTATTCAAATAGGTATTTCAAAGGGTGAAGGAATTTAATATTTCATGTTAGCATCCTTCGTAATGTGTAAATCTGAGAAGTTCGGTGATGAGATTAGCTTTGGATTATATCTGAGTTGATACTAGATAATAATGTCTATTAAATTGTTAAAATATAATCATTTAAACTAATAAATAAATACACTTAGTTTTACATTAATTTAGAAATATGTAAGTTAAGCAATCAATGTAGGGGGCAAGAGAGGATTCCAATTAATATTGCTTTGTTTGAATTTACAGGTGTTTAGTTGCACAAACATTCTGTTCATTTTGATTTATGTGTTTTATGTTTGATTTATTGCAAATTTTATAAATAAGTATATATTCTTTTCATAACCATAGTTTGCCTGCAAAGGATTGGGACAAAAAATTCCATCCATTCTTTACTTGTCATGGTTGGACATGGTACCATGGTGGTGTATTGTTTATTGTCATTCATATATGCGATTAGTGGTCATGGTTGGATATAGTAACAAGTCATGCAAATATAGTAACAAAATAAATATTAATATTATAAAGTTTGTTTTCCAAATAATTTTCTAAATATTTATTATTTTAAGTTTTATACATTAATGTTTTTTATACATAGTATTTACAAACTAAATTAAAAAATAAAATAAAATGGATGTATGTTTATTGTGATTTAATTATTAAATATTAGTAAAATATTAAGAATGAATTTCAAAGAATTTAAATATATTCATATATGTTGATATGTAGGGCATATATCAACTACATTTATTAATGTGGTTGTACTAGTATATATTAAAGTTAGCATGTTTTCTAAATTGTTCAATTGTTTTCTAAAATTCACAATAAATGGCCATTGATTATATTAGTCACACACTTTAACATTAAAATCACTAATTTAAAATCCAGAAGTAATTTTACTCGGCAAACATAAAAACATACTTCGGAAACTTTAAGTTTATTATTGTTAAATAAGTTCCATCGGATTTCCTTTATTTGCATCATTTTACCATCAATGCATCACATCTTTCCAAGTAACTTCTTCGCAATATTGTGTCTTCTTTTGGACAACTATACCAGAAAATTTTGACATAATTTATTTCATGGTCTGTTGACATAATTAATTTCATGGTTTGTTAGGTGTTATAGTCTGTTTTGTTTCACTTGAGTTTAGTTGAGTTTCATTGGAACTTTCTCCAATCATTTATTGTTGTTTGTTTCCTTGTTTCATATATAGTTTATTTGACTAATTTTTAATGATCAGAATAGTGGTTCACTCCATTGGCATTTTGAGTTCTCTATGTATTTTCACTTCTGCATTCTTTGTCATGGTATTAGAGCTCACTTCTGCATTCTTTCTCATTCAAAAAAATAGCAAAGATCAATGCACGAGGCTGCGTAAGACTCCAAGGAGATCACCATTTGAAATTTATATGTGAACACAAAAAACTAACAGTAGTCAAGAGGAGCTTGAGTACCAGAGCTCGAGAGGAGATCAAAGTCAAAGAAGAGTCCAATTGCAATTAAAAAAAATATTGCAAACATTGCGAACTCAAAAAAAATAATTAATGCGAATCAACGCACTCTGCAAAACGAAAAATTGTGATTGATCATTCAACAAACTCTGCAAACAAAGAAAGTGTGATGAGCTCAGCACATTCTGCAAAAGGAGAAAATTCGATGACGATGAGAAAGATCAGAAACTGAATTTATTAAACCCAACGCAGTTCTGTGTTTTCAAGCGCGATGACCAAGTTTCAAAGGTAAATTTCGTTCATGAAGAGACCAAACACTCACGTAGCCTTCAAGTCTTGGATGGACGACGAAGTTTAAGGTCACTTGAAGCACAAAGTTGATTTTACAATGCAGGCTCGAGCGACAAAATAATTCAAAACCTTCAATGGCGTTTTCATAAGCTTTCCAATCAGTATTCGTAAAATACAAAAACCAAAGCACTTTTTAAAGGATTTTAAGGGAAAGCAACTTTTAAGGATTTTATAAAAATAAAGGTGTGATTCAATTCTGTTAATTTTATTTTTTACAGGTCCACAATCTGTTTTATAATTATTTTTTTTTAAAGCAAAATATTTTTAAAGAGAAGGACTATAATGAATTTGTTTTTCATATGAAGGAGACTTTAATTCAAGTACTTCAACTTGAATTTGTTTTAAGGGGCCTTCCTCGCTATTATGAATTTGTTTTTCATATAAAGGAGAGTTTAATTCAAGTATTCCAACTTGAATTTGTTTTAAGGAAAAGGGGCCTTGCATTATCTCGAAGGAATTTCTTTTTAAATAAGAGGAGTCTCGAAAAGAGGAAAAATTGTTTAAGTTTTTGTTTAAGGTACAAAAATGGCTTTTCAATTTTTCTTCCACAAATAACCATTTTGCTGGGTAAAAACTATTAATTCTAGTCTTTACGAATGATGAATTTTCTACAAGTCCAAAAGTCTTGGGCTACACTTCAGAATTCATATGTAGAGCTAACCCATGAAGCATAGAAATCCATGACCAATAATCAAATGAATGCAACTATTTAACTAAGAAAGAATGAAAACAGAGCCAAATGTTGGATAAATAATTTAGCCAATGATTCTATCTTGTACAAGATAACCGACACATAAACAACAAAGGAAGCCTGGAATATTTTGAAAGTTGTGTATCAAGTTAATGATGCAATGAATATTGTAAAATTGTAGATGTTGCGGGCTTAATTAAAAACCTTAAATATGACTTACATAGAGAATGTTGATTAGTTCATGACTAGAGTCATGGGAATAGTTAACAAAATCAAACTTATTAGTGAAACCATTATAGATAAGAACATAGTCAAAAAAATCATCCGAAGCCTACATAAAAAATATGTCATGGTTGTAATAGCCATTATGTAATCCAAAGATCTTACAATTATCTCACTAGAACAATTGATGATCACTTCTGTCATGTGATACACAACTTAAATTGGGAGTGAAATCCTTGGAACAAGCATTCAAGGCACAAGTCTCTATTGGCAGAGGCATAGGTAGAGGATATAGAAGAATCAACAAGCGTGATAGAGGCAGTGGTAGATTTACTAAACATCACCATATAGAAAATAATTTGAGATATTCACACAATCAGACACCAATAAACACATCACACAATAGGTCTAATGTCCAGTGTTATTACTGCAAGAAATTTGGGTATTATGAACATGAATGCAGAAAGAAACACTTAGATAAAAAAAGAGATAGTGTCCATATATCCAGCAATGAAGAAGAATCCTCTAAAACCATCTTTCTTTCTTCCGATCTATCTGAAGACAATCACAACGAGGACCTTGGGTTCTTGCATACTGGCTGCAAGAACCATATGAAGAGTAAAAAAAATATACTTTCTTGCATTGATGGTTCCATAAAATCCGAAATTACTCTTGGAAGTTGTTCCCATATTAAATATGAAGGGAAAGGTATTGTTCCGATTCTTATAAAAAAAATCAACATATATATATATATATATATATATATATATATATATATATACCCGATGTTTATTATGTTTCGTATCTGAAGCATAATCTCATTAGTGTAGGCCAATTGATGCAACATGGTTCTGATGTAATATTTCAAGGGACCACATGTTACATCTATGACAAACCTCCCAATAGGAGACTGATAGAAAAGGTTGAAAAATGAAGAATAAGATGTTTCCATTGACTCTTATAAGTCAAAGTTTCTCACAATATTTTCCCACGCAATGCATAAGGATAGATGAGTCACAATTGTGGAATTCCAGTTATGGGCATATTCCCTTCAAGAGTCTAAGTCTACTTTAGAAACATTCTATGGTCATTGGTGTCCTTGGTGTGAGGAAAAAGATTGTAACTATGAAACTTTTGTTTTAGCAAAGCGTAAAATAGATTATTTCCCACATCTGCCACTAGACAAAAAGAGCCTTTAGAGATAGTCCTTACATATATATGTGGTGCAATGAAAACACAATCTAGTGGTGGAAGGATTTATTTTATGACGTTCATTGATGATTATGGTAGGAAGATATGGCTCTATTATCTCAAAAAATAAATGTGATACTTTCTTAATATTTAAAGAATGCAAAGAAGAAGCAAAAAAGAAAAGTGTAAAGCCTTTAAAAGTACTCAAGTCATACAGAGGAGGAGAATACAATTCCAATGACTTCAAAGTTTTTTGTCAATAACTAGTAATAATCATGTAGACCACATCAAGATACACTCCACAACAAAATGGAGTAGCGGAAAGGAAAAACCAGTCAACCATGAATGTGGCCAAATGGATGATTCAGGATAATAATCTATCCAATCACTATTCGGTTGAAGCAGTTGCTAATGCAATATATACTCTCAACAGATCTCCAACAATTAGTGTCTAAGATGCAGTGCCTCAAGAAGTTTGGGATGTTAAGAATGTGAATGCCTCTCACTTTCACATTTTTGGTTCTTTGCCATTTCCACATGTTTTAGAGAAATTGTGAAAGAAACTTGATGATTGAAGTGAAATATGTATTTTTATGGCTATTGTGGATAGTCAAAATACTATAGACTCTATAATCCAGTCACCAAGAAGTTTATTTTAAGAAGATGTGTTAAATTTTTTGAAAATAAATCTTTGTTTGATCAAATTCATGAAGCCTTAAATCAACCTATTCATCCACCACAAATTCCAATATTGCAGGTTCAAGAAGAGGCATACCACTCTGAAAATGGTACATCTTCTAATGGTGAATACAACAGTAATTGATTATTTTCAGAAGACAGTAAGAAAACTACAAGCATCAGAGAAATATATGAGCTGGAGAATGAATTTGATAAGCAGAATTTGTTTGCCTTTCTTTCCTACCAACCAACCCATTTGAAGAAATAGTAAGAGAGAAACATTGGGTACATGCAATCAATTAGGAAATCACTGCCATAAAGAAAAATGAGGCTTGGGAACTAGTTGATCTCCCAAGAGAGAAAACCAACATTGGTGTAAAGTGGGTATATAAGACCAAACTAACTGAAAAAGGAGAAATTGAGAAACAAAAGGAAAGGTTGGTTGGAAAAGGATTCTCAAAACAGTTTGGTGTTGATTATGGTGAAACCTTTACTCCAATAATAAGCCTAGACACTGCCATAATTATTCTGGCCACAACAACTCAATACAAATGGAATGTTTTTCAAGTTGATGTAAAATTTGTTTTCTGAAATGGTATATTACAAGATGAAGTTTATGTGGAAAAACCTCCTAGTTTTGATATTCCAGTACAAGATCATAAGTGTACAAGTTGAAGAAAACCTTATATGGCTTCAAACAAGCCCCCCAAGCTTGCTACAATCACATCGACACTTACCGCATCAAAAGTGGGCAGAGGTAGCCATGAGCCAACTTTGTACACTAAAATCTGTGAAGGTAAAATTTTCATTGTTTGCCTTTATATTTATGATCCTATTTATACATGCAATACGATGCTAGAAGAATTTAAAGCAGCCATTTGAACAAATTTTGATATGAATGATCTAGGCCTCATGAAGTACTTTTTAGGGATTGAAATAAAACAATTTTCTAATGGCATATTCATTTGTAAAGAATAATATTTCATTGACATGCTCAAAAAGTTTAGAATGGTCAATTGCAAAAAAGGTAATACTCCAATTTCTCAAGGCACCAAGCTGCGCAAATAGGATATAGCACCACTAGTTGATTCCACATTATATAAAAGTGTATTTGGTAGTCTCTTATATCTCACTACAAATAGACCTGATATTACATTTGTAGTTATGTTCTGAAGTTTATGGAATCACCCAGTATTTTCCATTGGAACGTCCCAAAAAAAGGTCTTAAGATATGTTGCAGGAATAGTCGACTATGTCCTGTTCTAAACACACTCTGAAGATTGTTCACTTTCAGGGTATACTAACATCGATTATGTAGGCAATTTAGATGGTCACAAAAGCACCTCAGGATATGTTTTTCACCCTAGAATCAATACGATACTATAGGCATCCAAGAAACAACCCATCCTTTCAATATTTTCTGTAGAGGAAGAGTATGTAGCTACAACTTCAACAACTTGTTAAGTAATGTGGATAGTAAGACCATGAAAGATTTTTCAAAAGTTCAGAAGGGGCCAACTCCTATTTTTTGTGATAACAACTTTGCAGTTTCTTCATCCAAAATTCAGGTGTTTCACAAAAGGAGTAAGCATACTAACACAAATTTTCATTTCATTAGTGAACTTGTCAATGATGGAGATATCTTACATGCTTTTTGTGGCTCATGAGATCAGCTTGCAGATATTTCATAAAGCCATTAAGCGAAAATAATTTCATTTCAAAGAGAGAAATTGGGAATTGTAAGTCCCAACACTTGTAACAATTGAGATTGAGAGGGGGTATTGAGATAATTAGCCTCACTCTCTACTAGGTGTCATAGCCAGTTTTGTTTCACTTAAGTTTAGTGAGAACTTTCTCGAGTCATTTATTGTTGTTTATGTCCATGTCTCATATATAGTTTATTTAACTAATTTTGAATAATAAGAAGATAAATTTGTTCCATTCAGACTTTTCACATCATTCTCTATGTATATCTGCCTCTGGATTCTTTGTTAAAGAAGTGAGCAATATAGTTTATTTAACTAATTTTGAATAATAAGAAGATAAATTTTTTCCATTCAGACTTTTCATCATTCTCTATGTATATCTGCCTCTGGATTCTTTGTTAAAGAAGTGAACAAAATTGCATTAGGGCATCAATGGAATCAATGGATTCTTTGCCCAAAAATTGAAGCGTCTAGCCAAGTATCATCCATGACTACAATCAGCCTTTTTTGAAGCCTTAAATAAAACAAATCGTCAAGAAAAAAATGCAAACTCATTCTGTTTTTTAAGTTATATTCAAGCCAAAAAATAATAATATCTTAACAATGCAAAACCAAATTTGAAGAAAAATTGTGTAACAAATAAAGGAGAACTATTAATAACACATAAATACCAATCTAAAAGCCATACCATACCTCTATCTTCCTCTAAATCATTTTCTAAGATATGGCTAACGTCTCCCTTTTTCAGATGTATTGTCACGTGTTTTTGGTGAGTAGGTTACGCTAAGTTTTTTACTTAAATCGATGGTAGCCCTATGCTGTATAACGCAACTTAACACTCGATTTTTATACATTTCTGATTTTTTGCCGCCACTTTTCGCTGATCCTCATAATATTTGTAGTTGACATGTATGATTTCAGTTTCATACTATTTTATTTTTCCAAATGTTCCAAACTACAGATGAATGAGAAATAAAATGATATTTTATAATGATTTTATTCTATATTTCAGCGATTAAATAAATGCATATATATTTTAAACAGCCTGGAGATTTTTTTGTTATTATGCATATACTTTAAAGTGGTGTATTTAGTCCCGTCAAGATATAGATTATGTGCTTAAGCAACCGTAATAATAGTTAGATCAATATACTAGACATTAAGGTCTTGAACTTCCTTTTTCAAGGCCAGCATATGCATATATTTATGATTGTGTGAGCAAATATAGAAAATTTCCTGCTTCCTTTCCGTTTCAATCTTCTACAAGAAATGCTTGCATCTCGTTTATCCCGTGAGACAAAGATGTACGCCTTCGCATTCTTGACGATAACAGTGAATTCGACGGAAACTTATTATAGCGAAAGGTGTCGTACAATTAAACGGATATGGAGTCCAGGAGTTAGTGCATAACAATTCTATACAGACGGTTAAAGTTCTCTAGGTTTATTAGTCATCGCGTCCTTGTCGACATTGTCCGTAAAAACTGGAAGAGATCCGCAAGTTTCCTACACTACTAGTGATCATCACGATCCATATTATTCGTTTTGATGGTGGCTGTGCCTTGCTGCAGTATTTCCCCACGCCGATTTCGCCGACCATGAGGAAACAACCTGTAGATCGTCCTGCCAAATATATTAAGAATCTTACAGGCTGATTGATTTGATCAATTCAACTACCATTCAATATGGAAAATACGAATCTAATCAATGAATAGTTTAGTGATATCTTGATCAGGTCTTTTCGCGATGGAAATAGAATGCAAAAGTTGAAATGACAGAGATTGAATCGCAATAATGTGCATGATGGGAAACTATTTTAGAAATTTTAAGCCCTTGTTAGGTACGGATGAGCTTGAAGAAGACTTGATCGATATGGATGGCCATTTCCCACAATCATGAGATATTAGAAGACGGCAGTTGTGATGACGCTGGAACCTTATCATTCCCATAATTTATTCATTGAGTAGAAGCTGCCGGTGGGATGCTTGGCAATAAGACTATTCGTTGATGCGCCTCCTCCATGTTAACTAGTTGCAAGATCGCCATGTCAAGTAGTTGGATAGATGTATTGTATACTTTTTAAAGTATAGATGATAATGTTGAGCTTAGTAGTCTAGGGATTGAAGGTCTTGTGAGAGATTCCTGTCGAGTATTTGATGTTTTCAAGATTAAAGGTCTTGAGAGAGATTCACATAGGGTATGAGGGCGTCAGGAAAGTTGTGTACAAAAGGTTAATGAGTTGAATTCTTGAGAGGGATTATCTATTAAGGATTGGGATTGGGATGTTGTGCTTGGTAGTATAGCGATTGAATATTTTGTGAGAGATTGATGTAATTATTTGGTGTGATCGACGTTGAAGGTGTTGTGGGAGATTCAAGTACTCTTTTTTTCTCCTCTTGCTTCTTTATTGGTATAAAATTATAATTGCTTCCTTTTCCTATTTAATATTATGAATATATTTGTTTACGTTGTAGTTTGGAAAACGCTTGTGAATGGTTGATTAATACATAACGAGAATGTTGATGACATACATATTTTTTTAATGATCGTTACAAGTTTAGTTAAAATAGGTATTTTACTTTCGATTGTTGATTCGCGGAAAATTGATAATTAAAAGGATATAGACGCAACAATTAGACAGATATGGGCGCAATCAATTATAACCGCTTCCATCTAATTACCTAATATTCAGGGAATAGCAATCCAGATAAACTCAAGGAACTACAATAAAAATACTATTCTAATAAGTATTTCAAAAGGGGAAGGAAGTTAATATTATCCTTCCTAATTTGTAAATATGATAAGTTGGGTGATTAGATTAGCTTTGGATTATATTTGAGTTGATATTAGATAATAATATTTACTAATTTGTTAAAAAATAATAATTTAAACTAATAAATAAATATACTTAGTTTTATATTAATTTAAAAATATATAAGTTAGATTAGCTTTGGATTATATTTGAGTTGATATTAGATAATAATATTTACTAATTTGTTAAAAAATAATAATTTAAACTAATAAATAAATATACTTAGTTTTATATTAATTTAAAAATATATAAGTTACCTAATCAATGAAAGGGACAAGAGAGGATTCCAATAAATAATATTCTGTTTGAGTTTAAAGGTGTTTACTTGAACCAACATTCCGTTTATTTTCATTTGTATAATTTATATTTTATTTATTCCATATTCTATAAATAGGTATATATTCTCAACCTAAGCAGAGTTTGCATGCAAAGGATTGAAGAAAAATCAAATTCGTCCATTCTTTGCTTATGCTTGGATATGCTACCATAGTGAGAATTATGAATGTATATGTAAGGGTTTCGTTTAAAGTCAGACACCCTAGTTTTGACATTAGATGTTTTTTTAGCTAACCCACTTGAGTATTGGCGATAAGCGGGTACTTATATGTAATACTGAATTAGATCAGATTTCCATATTGTAGAGGGATTAGGTGAGAAGAAAAGCTAGTGTAATGAATGGCTATTGTGAAACCACTATGTAATATTAGCTACCTAGATAAAATGTTTACATGATGGGTTACTTGTGAAATCATAGCTATAGTTATTGAATTTCCATTTATACTTGACAAGGAGTGACAACTAGGTAGTATTTGTATTTCCATGTAATTTTTATTATTTCATACATAATTACAAAATATGAATTATATGTTAATTCGGTTAAAAGTTGTGACAATTATAGGGTTGGTTTTACATGTGTAAATTTGAATGTATATGATTATTAAAAACATTATAAATTATTATTGGAAAAGTCGAATGGAGATAAGATAATATTAAAAATTTCAACGAAGTAGTATGAATTATTTGTTAATTAAAAGTTGTAACACTTATAGGGTTGGTTTTGCATGTCTAAATTCGAAAGTATATGATTATTAAAAATTCTATAAATTACAATTGGAAAAGTCAAATGGAGATAAGATAATATTAAAAAGTGCAACAAAGTAGTAGAAAAGGTGAAATGTTAAGTCATGTTTATGGATTAAGATTTGAATTTGTTACAGAAATAATAGACTTTAAAAAACATCAAAATCTATATGAAATATTACAATAGAGACATTTGTATTTTGTTGGAAAGATGAATAGAAAATGAAGAACCCATAACATAGAGTGTATGTTATTCAGATACTTCATGTTTACTTTTATTTCATTATAAAGTCCTATTAAGAAACTTACAAATGAAAATAAATTCATGGAAAAGAAGTAAAATTTAAATACATGTTTAGTAATTAGAAGAAGGCATATAAGGAGGAATGAAGATGTCTAAGTAAGCTTGGTATCATGAACAAGACTAGTGAGATAAGATATGAATTTTGTTGACGATGGGAACAAATAAGATATTGAGGGAAAAGTGATTACTATTGATAAAAAAAATGGTCTCTAAAAATATAGATTTTATGATGTCTACCATAGTAAAGTGTAGAGAACGAATAAAATAAAAAAATCCATATTTGTATATATGAGTCATGCTTATATAAAAAAAGAATGAAATAATATCATTAAAGTATTGTTTCAGTACTTCCAAAACAAGGAGAGTGTTTATTAATGAAACAAGGAAAGTGTTTATTAATGAAGAGAATATTATCCAAATTATATAGAAGTATTTCCAGGTAATTAAAATAAATGGAATAAAGGACAACACTTTTTAGAATAAAACTTAAAACATGGGGTTTAATGTTTCATGTGGACAAAACAAACAATATTATCTATATTGATATTTTTTTTAAGAAATTGAACAAAATTAACATTACTATAATGAGAGTTGATATAAGAGATGAAGTATGGTTAATTTTAAAACTATAAGATATGTTAATCATATTCTATGTGATTCTTTAGAAATGAAATCCCCTCATGTTTTATTGTGAATATTATAACAATTCGCTTAAATATTGATTCATAATGAATGAAGAAAAAATTAAGCCAAAAAGCATAGAAATAAGTTGATCGTTCTTTCGAGGAATGAACAAGATGAAAATGAATATAGAGTGATGAAAATTATGCCCATTACTGACAAATGTGAAGCAAGCAACAAGTTAAATAAAGTTTGAGAATGAAGCGTATTATACTTTTTTACAGAAAAAAATAACATGTAGTAGATAAAGGGGGAGGATAGAGTGGTAATGTTTGGACAAGAGTTGTGCTGAATTCAGTAAACGATGAGGAGTTAAGTAGATGCAGAAAAATGTTGCGCGATGAATTTGAGTGGGATATTGTGGATGTTTATGTTTAGATAGTTCACACTCATAGGTTTTAGTGAAGAAGGATTTTGGTTACATTAACTATTTTGTGTTACATATTATAATTAAGATAATATGATTTTAATAATTAAAGTTTTATTTTTGCAATTTTAGAGAGTGGACATGGTTATCCTATCCGATGAATTTTAATTTTGACTCATTATACTTAGAAGAAATTTTCAAAATATGAGTTCAATGATTTTTGGACAAGCTGTAATTTGATTATGGAGATATATTATAAGGAATTAGGAAAGTAATGGATTATAGAAAACACATTTATTTGTGTTTATATTTATTTGTATTTCAAATATGATGCAATTTTTTAGTGTTAGGGTTTTATTGTGGTGTCTTTCGTTTATGGTGTGTTGAGATTTCCTTACTAAGATTTGAGGGTGTACTGTTTTGTAATAATTCTGACCAAGTAGGATGAATTCTCGAGGGTGGAGGGTTGAGAACCCCTCATTCAAGAAATTTGTTGTCAGGAAAAAACAAAAAGGATAGGGGGAACAAAAGGTCTTGGCCATAGAATCTCATCAAAAGAATCTATAATTATGGGTGAACAATGGGAGTTGAGGCTCACACAGAAATGCATCCCCAAAGTGGCTTAGAATCCAAAAAAATTTGTCCCACCAAAAGTCGTAGAGGAACACACAAAGCCAATGAAGGGCCACACGTTCATATGTACGTTTGCAGTGACCTAGCCAATAGAAGAGGACATTGAAAAGTTGATCTAACAAAAATGGAAACCAAAAGGGGAGGTGGACATGAGGGTAGGACAAAAATGTTTTTATGCAGTTATTTTCTCTAACTTGGATGATAAGACTACATTTTTTGGAGTTCCATGCTTAATGAACAATGTTGGTTTATATATAAGGCATTGGGAGGAATGCTTCAACCCAGATAAGTAAGAATTGTTAACAGCTTTGGTTTTGGTCACACACTATTCTATTCTAGCTGACTGCTTCATTTCAAAAAAATTTGAAGGGATTTGTAACTCTTTGGGGAATTTTGTTAAAATTCCTAAAGTGAATAGATGAGGCAAGAACACGTCATACACTAGAATTTATGTCTATATGAATATCACACAACCTATGTCAGAATCTATATATTTTTAGTATCAGGGAGAAATTTGATCTCACCTCTAAACTATGAACACGTTCCATTTAGATGTTGTCATTTTCATGGACATGGCCATCTACTTCATGTTTGTCCTCCAAGAAAGAAGGAAATATAAGGTGTGGGTCAGTAAGAGTTGGGATATGGGCTAGGTGGAAAAATGTTGTAGAAACCATAGAGGGGAAATACCAAGGGTAAAACATAAATCATTGACTAATGAGAATGTTTTTGATATTCAAGAGAACATAGAATAATAATTCATGTTGTTAGAGGATATAGATATGGAGGATATGCCTCAGGGAACCAAAAATGACATGCGAGCAGTTAATCGAAAGTCTCTACATCAAGATCCTCCTCTAGAGTGTTTCATTTGTCTACTTGGGATTGGGTAAGTCTTGATGATGCTAGAGGAAAGCCCATAGTATTTGAATACAGAGGACATATTTATAGTCACTCTCATTAATAATTGGGCACAAAAGAACTTGACAAAAGTTCCCTCTGACCAAAAATAATTTTATGCTTACGGGTATATGCACTTCAAAAGATACAGATGCTCAAGAGAAGACAAACATGGAGGTTTAGGAGACAAGAAAAGGGAGAAGGATAAAGGGAAAAAACTAATTATTATGAAATCAAAACACAAGGGTAGGAAGATAACGGAGGAAAATCTATAAGCTACTGGTGAAAATTTGATCAATTTTGGTGAAGTGACAACACTACCAGATTTTTACCCCTCCTCGTAAACTATCTCTCAAAGAAGTTGTTATCATGGAATAAAAGAGTGGTCAATAGAAAGGGTAAGAAGATATATATAAGATATATACGTAGTAAAAATAAGCCTCCAGTGGTTCTATTGTAAGAAACACAGGTTAAAATGGAAAAAATGACTAGGATTATTTGACAATGTTTGAGAGGCAATGGCATTATGGCCTTGGACATAAAGGGGAGTGCAAGTGGTCTGGTGGTCCTATGGAAACCTTCAAGAGTAGAATTCCAATCTTGTATGGTGAATCCTAGAATTTTGTCTGCTAAATTTAAATACTTAGGTTGGAAATATAAAATCTAGTTGATAGCAGTATATGCTCCAACCCTTCATGGTGGCAAGGTGACTTTATTAGAGGATTTGAATTTCCACAAGAAATTTTTTCATCACCTGTTTTGGGTTGTAGGTTGGGATTTAAATATTATTAAATCATTAGAAGAGAAGAAGGGAGGTATCAAAATGTTAGACCTAGAGTCAATAGCTTTCTAAAAATCTATTTATGATATGGCCTTCGCAGATCTCGTTACAAATAATGGCATTTTCAGTTGGTATAATCGAACATAGTGAAAGTACGAGGTCACACGTACGTTAGAAAAAAATTAATATCTAAAGAACTGTTAAGAAAATAAATTTTGTGGAAGCTTAAATCCTTTTGTTGTTTCGTTCTAACCATTGCCTAGTCTACTTAGATGATGACTTGAAAGAAGCACCGAAAAATCCACCTTTTATGTTCAAAATGTTTTCGCTTTAGGATCCTGAATTCATAGCTAACACCAAGACATAGTGGAAGGAGATAGGAGTGATATGAGAAAATAATATAAGCGTGATTAACTAGATGTTAAAATATATGCAAACTAAAATCATGAAGTGGAAAAAGATGGAGTTTGGAGGACTTTTTTAGAAGAGAAGAAACTATTGGAAAATGAAATGAAGGAAATCTAGCAAAGAATAATAATTGAAGGAAGATCAGAGGAGTTATTAATGTAGGAAGGATCCTCTCTTTGCAACCTAAAATAGAGAAGAAAGAGGTAAGACATCTTATGGAGTTAAAAAAAAAGGGCACAATGGCTTAAAGAAGGGGAGAACATTATATTTTCTTCCAAAAATCTATTATTAAGCATAGACATCACAACATGACCTTATCCCTGACTGGTGAGGATGGGTAGAGGAAGCTCCTTCATGAAGAGATTAAAGAGGAGTTGGTGTATTATTTTAGTGATATTATTTTCACAAGAATAGATCACAACATGCATCCCATCAATGGTTACTAAGGAGTAGAATGAAGCCTTAGTGAGGAAGGTCACTTTGGAGGAGGTTGAAAATGTGGTAGGGAAATGCATAAAAGTAAAGTCCAAAGAATAGATGGATTCACATCAAACTTTTTCAAAGATTGTTGGCGCTTCTTAGGTGACGAGGTTAGTGATGTACTAGAGGAATCTAGGAAATCTCAAAAGGTTTTGAAAGGGCTAAATGACATTTTTCTAACTCTTATGCCCAAAGATGGAAAGAAAAAAGATCATATTGTCTTCATACCAATATCACTACGTAATGTAATTTATAAAATAATTTCCTCAGTCATTGTGAATAGATTGAAGACACTGTTGAATTTCTTAATAAGTCATAAGAAGAGTGGGCTTTTGGAAGGTTGTAAGATCTTTGATGGAATAATTATGTCTCAAACGTTTGTCCATTCTCTTACATCTACTAAGCTCCTAGTTTTCATGGTTAAACTTGATTTCTCAAAATTGTATGAAAAGCTAAGCTTGCACTACCTTCTTAAGATTTTAGATGCTTATGTATTTTCATGACAGTGGATTTTTTGGATTATATCTCTTGCCTCTAAGTATTTTTCTCTATTCTACTTAATTGTTCTTCGTCATTCACTTTTAATTTATGAGGAGGTCCCTTGCAGGGATATTCTCCATCTCCATTTTCATTTATTTTAGTGGAAGAAGGTTTAGGGAGTCTTTTCAGAGATTCAATATCTAAAGGCCCTCTTAAGGTATAAGGACTTTTGGAGAAGACCTCCCCATTGCTCATCAAGGATTTGTTGATGATGTGTATTTGTTTGGACAACTGTCTCTAAGAGAAGAAAGATCAATTCACTCTTTGTTGTCAGTCTTCATGGAAGCCTCGGTTATATTCGTAAACAAGGAGAAATATAAAATTTTCTCTTTTAATTATAAGGCCTTGGTTCAACAATAGTTGGCCAACATGATAGAATTATAGGTTACGAGCGTTCCCTATAAATATTTGCGAGTGATACTAGCTCCAAATCTGAAGAAATTATCAAATAAGATTCAAAGATGTTCTTTTAGAGCTATAAAACTCATTGGGAGAGTGCTGCTAATAAAAATGGTGTTAAAAGTTGTCCCGCTATATCAAATGGAAGTGATGCCTATTCTAGAGGGGACTGCGAAGGAAATCATCGCTAGTTGGAGGAATTTTCTTTGGTGAGGGGGAAGAAAAGCAAACAAATCCCTGTTAATGTGGTGGGAACAAATATTCTTTCCCAAAAAGGTAGGAGATTTGGGGTCAATAGATCCTAAGACATGGAGTGAAGACATTAGTTACATGCTATGACAGAGATGGGAGATGGGAGGTAATTAATCGTGGAAGCAAATATAGGGGGTCGAGTATAAGCCTAAGACTTCTTAAGAAGATCATATTCAAGACTTCAATGATTGTCCTAGACCCCTTATTTCGATGTGGGCACAAGCTAGGAGGAAACTAGTAAGGTACCATGATTATTCAGAAGTGAGGAGAGGGGATATGGTCCATTTATGGGAGGAATCATGGTGGTAGCTTCTAGGATTAATGGAAATACTTGAATGTGATGCAATAGGAAATTCTACTAAGTCAATGGGAGGCCTTAAGGTAGTGGAAATTTGGAAGGAAAATCAAGATTCCTTAGTGTGGCATGCTTGGAAACTAAAGGAGGACTACAAAGATCAATAGATAGACATGTCATGGGAAATTTTTAATGAAGAACAAGCTAAGAGGAAAATTTTGAAACACAAGACCAAGACAAATTCAGATGAGGTTATAATCTTATAGACACGTTTACATTCAAGGAAGCATATTCTGTCTTGGAAAGGCATAAGGAGACGGAGAAATATCTGTTATGGGAGCTGGTATGGTATTGTAACATCTAGATGAAGGTAATTCACTTCCATTGGTTGATGGTGAAGATAAAAGCTTAAACATGTGAATGCATAAGAAGGAAGGAATTCCCAGGTCCATCTATTTGCTTCCTATGCTAATCATAAGAAGAGTCAATGGACAACTTTTTAAAATCCTTTAAATTTTCTTTAGGAGGTTTGGAGCTCAATTTTAATAATATTTGTCCAAGTGAGTCAAAATAAGTATGATGTGGTACTCCTTCTTAGTTAATGGAATAGAATACAATTTCAAAATCCCATAGTTATTAGAGTATGGGAATTAATAGGAGGCTTTGTGTTATGGGCAATTTGGAATGACATATATGTGAAAATATTTAAGGGAAAACAAAGAAGGGCAAGACATTTATGCAAAATTATTTAACATAATATTGGAAGAACTATCATGGTGGCCTCATGGTCATATCACGATTGCAAAATGAACGAAGGGGACATTTTCTAGAATATGGACATGAACCAAGGCATGATTTCTCTTAGAAACAAGCCTTCTATGAATAGGAGTAATAGTGATGTGAGAAGTATTTTGCCCCCTTAAACCACTTTTATCAAATTAAATATTGAGGATGGTGCGAAAGGAAACCAAGGCTTGGCAGGTTTGGGAGACGTATTTAGGGATTGAAATTCCAATGCAGTGAGAGTGTTTTCCCAAAGTTTCTTATCCACCAATAACAACATGGGAAAATTTTAGGCTCTTGCGCGAGGTCTCCAAATGGGAATAAGAGAACGGTTCAAATCATTACAAGTGGTTGGGTATTTATTTTTAGTAATGAGTTGCCTCCATAGTTTGATAAGAGGACAAACCCTTGAGAAGGTAGCAAAGAGTCAATGAATTAATGGGGATGGATGTTGAAGGAATTTGTGAAATTTGGGATGGGGAGTTGGGAGTCCCTCATTCTTTTGTTTTAGTAGTTGTGTAGCAAGTGCCCGTCTTGAAGCTCTAGAAAAGTGGGTGAGTCCCTACTTTATATTGCATAGTAATTCAATAGGCCTTTCTAGGGCTGAGTTCCTATATTAGAAGAGATATTTTCTTAATATCATCACCGGATGAGAGTTTCTTAGCTTAGGTACGACGCGATGAGGTGACAATGGTTGTTTGTGGGAATTTATTATTAATGATTGAAAGTGGTAAGCCTTCTGTACTTTTTTTGGTTATGTCTTGTTTAAAATATATTACATTGCATAACTTTTTTATGAAACCAGCTCAAGAAAAGATACAAAAGATAGATCAACGCCTTAGAATTCAGCCTCTTCGAGGGGGCAACCTCCTTTACATTACATCAATGAACAATTCTTTGATGATACAAATGAAAATACCTCCTTTCTATATATAGGAGTTTAAGGGGTTATAACATAATCAGAGCCGACATAACAATAATAATGTAAGGGCACAATAATAACAATATTGGGCTTCTATGGGGCACAATAGTAACAATATGGGCACTACATGGGTACATAAATATAATAAGTGGGTTATACTAATAACAATAAGGGGTTACACTAGTAGTATAGGGGCCTAACATGCCCCTCTCCTTCAAAAAGCGTTGTCCCCAATGCTTGAGTAGTTCTTGATGCTTCTGTATAAAATTATTGTCCTCCCATGTGGAATATTCAGCGGGTAAGTTCTTCCACTTGATGAGATACTCTAAAATTGATCGATTTCGTAGCTGTCGGATTCTTGTTTCTGTGACTGCTCCAGGTTCTAATATGATTTTTCCTTCCTCTTCAATTTCTGGCAATATTGCTTGAATTGGGATCTTTTGCAACTTTTGAATAAGTGGCCATACTTCTTCGTCCTTCTTCCATTCATCCCTTGTTTTGTTTATCCAATCTGGTTGGATAATATAAATAGCACAAAACAATGCTTCCACATCCTCATCCTTGAAGAGTCTTCCCATTCGGTAAGGTCGCCATTTTTTAAGTGCATGTAGTATTACTAACATTTCCTTCTCATAAATAGCTTGCTTGAGATGTAGCAGTAAAAATACCCAATCACCTACATCAAAACATTTTTCACTACGATGTTGATCTACCTGTTGTTTCATTTGATTTTGCACCGAAGTGGCTTTATCCTTTAAAAGTTGGAGAACTTGTTGTTGATGCTCAATGTGATCTTTCTTTGCTTGAACCTTTTTCTTCTTGATATGTCCTTCTACCTTTTGAGGAGTGGTAATTTCTTCCAGTCCTTTACAAGATATGGTCAGATTCATTTCTTGATGCTCGATGTGATCTTTCACTTCTTGAACATTTTTCTTCTTAATGTGTCCTTCTATCTTGATAGTTTGAGGAGTGGTAATTTCGTCCATTGAATAACAAGATATGGTTGGATTCATTTCTTCTTTCTCGATGTGATCTTTCACTTCTTGCACCTTTTTCTTCTTTGATATGTCCTTCTATCTTGAGAGTTTGAGGAGTGGTAATTCTTGCCAATGATTTACAAGATATGGTCTGATTCATTTCTTCTTTCTCTCGGGTGGTGTCTTGGCGTATATCCTCTTCTTTTGATGTTTCTTGATCCTTTTCTTCCTCCTCTTCATATTCTATGTAAAATAATTTCTTCTCAGCACACCTATGACCTTTAGTGCATTTGTTATTAAAATTGTAACAAAGCCCTCTTTCTCTTTTTTCTTCCAATTTTTGTGGTGTAACCCTTGTAGGTTGTGGAAGGCTGGGAGGAACAACACTTCCATCTTTATAGTTGTGAGGGGTATGCTTCCTGGTTTCCATAATTTTTCTTTCCATTATGTCATAAAGCCCTTTTACTCTTTCCAATTGTTGTGGTGTTGCTCTAAAGACGGTGTTGCTCTTTGTATCCTCATTTCCTCCGTGAAAATTTACCACGTAACAAGTTTTTTACGAGAACAAAGCCCTTAATACCATAAAAATTGATCTGGTTCTAAATATGAAGATGCAATACATACCTTTTGTAATAGTTGTACACCATGTAGATCAAAATATTGCTCCATCTGAAGTATCCAATTTACCGGATCCTTGCCATCAAACTTCCTCATCTTGCTTTTTCTTAATTTTAGGAGCTCGACCTTGAAACGACTGTAACTCTGTACTTTCAGATCTTTAAGTTCTGAAATTGTGAACTATAGTAGCCCTCTGTTTCCTCTTTCCAATGCAACCAGTCTGATCCAAATTGGATTCTCTAAGAAAGAGTTATGCACAATCTCCCAAGATGACCTAATTATAGACCTTTCCAGAAGAGCGAAATTGTATGAAGTGCCACGTGTCACTGTTTCAACCTTTGGATCTAAAACATGCATATCGGAAACTACAGTTCGTCCTCTTTCTGCACCTTCTTATGAAATTTCAATCTAATCCCCAGAGAGAAAGTTATGACGATTTTCCCCAGGTCACCTGTTAGGAGTCTACAAAAACACCAACTTCCTCAGATCATATCTCCGCAAATATCACGTGAAAAGCTCTGAAATTTGGACCCAAGGTTCAGTGCGAGTTCTTCTCAAATAGGTTTTTTTTGCGACTTCTGAAACGTCACAGAAAAAAATTTATAGCAAAAATGCCACAATGACCTATTTGGAGCAGCGAAACCCTAGAATCCAAAGCTCTGATACCAAATGTTATGAAACCAGCTCAAGAAAAGATAGAAAAGATAAATCAACGCCTTAGAATTCATCCTCTTCGAGGGGGCAACCTCCTTTGCATTACATAAATGAACAATTCTTTGATGATACAAATGAAAAGACCTCCCTTCTATATATAGGAGTCTAAGGGGTTATAACATAATCAGAGCTGACATAACAATAATAATGTAAGGGCACAATAATAACAATAGTGGGCTTCTATGGGGCACAATAGTAACAATATGGGCATTACATGGGTACATCAATATAATAAGTGGGTTATACTAATAACAATAATGGGCTACACTAGTAGTATAGGGGCCTAACATGCCCCTCTCCTTCAAAAAGCGTTGTCCTCAATGCTTGAGTAGTTCTTGATGCTTCTTTATAAAATTCTTGTCTTTCCATGTGGAATATTCAGCGGGTAAGTTCTTCCACTTGATGAGATACTCTGAAATTGATCGATTTCGTAGCTCTCGGGTTCTTGTTCTGTGACTGCTCTAGGTTCCAATATTATTTTTCCTTCCTCTTCAATTTCTTGCAATATTGCTTGAATTGGGATCTTTTGCAACTTTTGAATAAGTGGCCATACTTCTTCGTCCTTCTTCCATTCATCCCTTGCTTCGTTTCTCCAATCTAGTTGGATAATATAAATAGCACAAAACAATGCTTCCACATCCTCATCCTTGAAGAGTCTTCCCATTCGGTAAGGTCGCCATTTTTTAAGTGCATGTACTATTGCCAACATTTCCTTCTCATAAATAGCTTGCTTGAGATGAAGCAGTAAAAATACCCAATTACCTACATCAAAACATTTTTCACTACGATGTTGATCTACCTGTTGTTTCGTTTGATTTTGCACCGAAGTGGCATTATCCTTTAGAAGTTGGAGAACTTGTTGTTGATGCTCGATGTGATCTTTCTCTGCTTGAACCTTTTTCTTCTTGATATGTCCTTCTATCTTTTGAGGAGTGGTAATTTCTTCTAGTCCTTTACAAGATATGGTCGGATTCATTTCTTGATGCTTGATGTGATCCTTCACTTCCTGAACATTTTTCTTATTGATGCATCCTTCTAACTTGAGATTTTGAGGAGTGGTAATTTCTTCCATTGAATTACAAGATATGGTTGGATTCATTTCTTCTTTCTCGATGTGATCTTTCACTTCTTGCACCTTTTTCTTCTTGATATGTCCTTCTATCTTGAGAGTTTGAGGAGTGGTAATTCTTGCCAATGCTTTACAAGATATGGTCTGATTCATTTCTTCTTTCTCTCGGGTGGTGTCCTGGCGTATATCCTCTTCTTTTGATGTTTCTTGATCCTTTTCTTCCTCCTCTTCATATTCTATGTAAAATAATTTCTTCTCAGCACACCTATGACCCTTAGTGCATTTTCTATCACAATTGTAACAAAGCCCTTTTTCTCTTTTTTCTTCCAATTGTTGTGGTGTAACCCTTGTAGGTTGTGGAAGGCTGGGAGAAACAACACTTCCATCTTTATAGTTGAGAGGGGTATGCTTCCTGGTTTCCATAATTTTGCTTTCCATTATGTCACAAAGCCCTTTTACTCTTTCCAATTTTTGTGGTGTTGCTCTAAAGAAGGTGTTGCTCTTTGTATCCTCATAATGTGCTATCATTTCCTCCGTGAAAATTGACCACGTAACAAGTTTTTTACGAGAACAAAGCCCTTCATACCATAAAAATTGATCTGGTTCTAAATATGAAGATGCAATACATATCTTTTGTAACAGTTGTACACCATGTAGATCAAAATATTGCTCCATCTGAAGTATCCAATTTACCGGATCCTTGCCATCAAACTTCCTCATCTTGTTTTTTCTTGATTTTAGGAGCTCGATATTGCCTCTGATGTATCTCTGTGCTTTCCAATCATCTAGTTTTGAATTTCTGAGCTGTAGTAGCCCTCCGTGTCCGCTTTCCAATGCCACAAGTCTGACCCAAATTGGATTCTCCAAGGAAGAGTTCTGTGAAATCTCCCACAGTGACTTTCTTATAGACTAGTTCAGTAGAGCGCACTTGTACGACGTGCCACGAGTCACTGTTTTGACCTCTGGATCTGAAACATGCATACAAGAAACTACAATCTGTCCTCTTTCTGTACCTTCTTATTAAATTTCAATCCGATCCCCAGAGAGAAAGTTATTACGATTTTTCCCAGGTCACCTGTTTTGAATTTAATTCAGGAGTCTGCAAAAAGAGCAACTTCCTCAGAGCATATCTCCGCAAATATCGCGTGAAAAGATCTGAAATTCCGAGCCAAGGTTTAGCGCGATTTCTTCTCAAATGGGTTTTGTTTGCGACTTCTGAAACGTCACAGAAAAAAGTTATAGCAAAAATGCCACGATGACCTGTTTGGAGCAGTGAAACGCTAGAATCCAAAGCTCTGATACCAAATGTTATGAAACCAGCTCAAGAAAAAGATAGAAAAGATAGATCAACGCCTTAGAATTCAGCCTCTTCGAGGGGGCAACCTCCTTTACATTACATAAATGAAAAATTCTTGGATGATACAAATGAAAAGACCTCCTTTCTATATATAGGAGTCTAAGGGGTTATAACATAATCAGAGTCGACATAACAATAATAATGTAAGGGTACAATAATAACAATAGTGGGCTTCTATGGGGCACAATAGTAATAATATGGGCACTACATGGGTACATCAATATAATAAGTGGGTTATACTAATGATAATAAGGGGTTACACTAGTAGTATAGGGGCCTAACAAACTTTTATTAAGAGATAAGAATTCAGGGTTTAGTGTTTTAGCTATTGAATGTTGTTTATATTCAAATGGCTAGGGCCTTTGAAGGTTTTGTAATCATGGTTGGAACTTGGATGTTAATTTTGTGTCTTCTAAAAAACGTTTAAATTGGTGCTCCAAGTCTAAGGGTGATTTAGATGACTTTGGTTGCAAAGATTGTTGTGTGTTTTGGACGGGTTATGGTTATTTCTATTAGGGATTTTGAGTGTTGTAGTCTCTGGGTCCTAAATGTTTACCTAGTGATCTCAATGGTAAAGGGGGTTGAGTGTTTGGATGATAAGGATTTGTTGATCTCCTTGTTTGTTTAGTTTGTGTAAGAAGTCAATTCTTGTGGTTGGTGTTTTTGTGATGATGTTATCTAGTGACACTCGTATCTTACCAAGCTCATGTCGACTTAGTGGCTCTGTCCTTTGCAAGTAGAAGCTTCCCTTTCAAAGAAGAAAAATAACTCTCTTGTGTTTCTATATTGCCTCCTGGCTAGAGAGGGAGAAGAAGGAGGGGAAGTGGAGCCAGAGTTGAACGAGGAAAACATGTTGCAAATTTACTTGCTTATGACTTAGTAGTGTCCTATTTTAATTTGATTCCTCCTAAGATGGCCCAACAGATTCATGTGCTAGAGATTAAAGTTGGAGAAGGGAGGCAATATTTCTTAGACTTAGAACTATTGGAAGACATGTCAAGATGGATTTGAGACCCTAGAAATAGTAATGGAGGGTGAAAGAAATAGTTGAATTTAGTGGCACTTCACTGGAGAATGAAAGTTCTTATGGGGTCGGTGTTAAGATATAAGTAGGTTGAAAAATATAATATGTTTTCCGTTACTGAAGATGTGAAAATAATGTTGAGGAAATAGAGGTTCTACATGGACAATATAGCAACCCACTTGATGAATGTGGAAATCCACATACCCTATTATTCTGAGGGAGGGGAGTGATCCCTTGTGTTCTAGTACACAGGCTTCAGCTAACATCTCTTCATCTAAGAATGATTAGCATGGATAAGAGGTGGTCAATTATTTTTCTGTCTTCCATATTTGTTGAGAGGAGCTTTGTGGCGACAACTTGGAGGGTTCACGATGGTGGGTCTCAATGTTCTTTTGGTCTCAAGTTCGAGTCATGGAGACCAGTTTCTATCTCCAAAGTGATGTATAGATTAAACTTAGTAACTAGTGTGAATGTTTGGGTGAAGGAGGTAGAGTCGCTTATTTTGTTCGTGTTCAATGTTTATTACCCATAGATCGATGGTTTTCCTAGCATGACATTTGAGCCAACTACCTATGGTATTTTTGAGGCGGCAATGTCAACCCTGGATGCTTGATTCTCATCTTTTCCTTGGTTTCTTTTTTTGTATAATTTGTCAACGTACAAATAAATTACCTTGTCTATTTTAGGATTTAGGCCTAGTTTCAGTTTTTAGTTTCACTTGCTATAGGGTAGCAAAAGTCAATATGCTCGTATTCCCTTTAGCCAACTAGATTCTTATGATTTACTCTCGTTTTCTAAAATAATATAGGTATTTTAAATTACAAAAAGAAAATTATGATACAATTTTGTTTAGTTCATATACATTTTTTTATCGTACTTAAAATAAGTTTTTTATTGTGTTTAGTGAAAGTTGCCATGTTTTTTTTCACTATAGCAAATATTAAATTCAAATTAATAATAAAATGGTAGGATTGAACGAATACATTTTTTAATCCTTTAATCATTTTATTTTAGAACTAAAGAATTGTAAAAATACGTTTTTAATGAAAAACTTTTAGTTATTTGAGTAGCTGTGCTTCGAGAAAATGGAAATAATACAGAAAATTATTGAACATGGTATTAAAAAAAAAACTAATTACTATATAATGTATCATCCTATTTTACTTGCCACATATTGTAATAGTTCTTATATGCATTTCTCTAAAGCTATTTGTTTTTGCAATAATGTTTCACTATTCCTTCAGTTTCAGTTTTTTTTTGCAGATATAATTTAACTCTTCGGTTGTATTAAGCTAATAGTATAATATTTTAAGAGTTAACGGATTTTCTAAATAATATATTATTTTAAGCGGTAATGAATTTTCTAGAAGTTAGATAACACATGACATTTAATTGGAAGTATTTATTCAACTTTTCATGATATTTCTAGCCGCTTAAAAAATTATGCATTAATAATATTTTAATGTAATAATCTTAATATAAATATGCTAATTAATTTCATTATAATTAAAAGTTACAATGAATTTATTTTTATATATTAATCTATTCATAAAATACAGAAATGGGATGATATTACACAACTACCGATGGCTGGAAGGATCAAGAATAGAATCACAGTTTTCAAATTTTTCGAATGGAAATGAAAAGATTAGTCAAATAAATTATTGTGTTATTTATTCAAACGGTTTTATTGGATATGTTAAAAAATTTACTATCTTTTATTTTTATATTTAATTTATTTTAACAAAAATAAGTAGATGATTTTATTGAATTTACACATTGACACCTAACAATTGTTTTTTAGAATTTTTTTACATTTGCACCATCTTCATAGGACCTTCTATGCACCATCTTCATAGGACCTTCTACTGAGAAACTAACTAATATTTTCCCAAACAAGTCTTAATATTTTTTTACGGTTTCTACAACTAAGACTTTCCTACGATTACAAGAATAAATTCTTACAAAGTGCAAACATAATAATATGCAAAAAGAATAAATTGAATTATTTGAGATACTTTTACAAGAAAGAGTCTCCATGAAGATGGGATCCTCATGGTAAATTGACATGAGCTTCACATTCCTGTTTTTTCTTCTAGCATTTTTGGCCTTTTGTAAGAGGCATCTCTATTGCATTTGAGGACAGGATTTTCCGACACTGCCTCCATTACTTAACTTAGCTTGAGCTAAGGTGATTGCCCTAGTTTGTTTTTAAAATGTTGGAGTAAATTTGCTCATCTCTTTGTAAGGTTAGAATCTGTCATTGTTAATACTTTTGTCCCAAAACCTAAGTTGACACTGCCTCCATTACTTAACTTAGCTTGAGCTAAGGTGATTGCCCTAGTTTGTTTTTAAAATGTTGGAGTAAATTTGCTCATCTCTTTGTAAGGTTAGAATCTGTCATTGTTAATACTTTTGTCCCAAAACCTAAGTTGGTATCCAAGGATACAGTGGTTAAAGCAACTTTCTCTTCATTCTCCCTCAACACTCCTATGTTTCTTTGATCTTCCTTTTTGGTATATAAGGATACAATTGTTAAAGCAACTTTCTCTTCATTCTTTCTCAACACTCCTATGTTTCTTTGATCTTCCTTTTGGGTTTCATAGAGAGGAGTAATTTCATCTTGTTCTAGACCTTGAAGAACATCAAAATATTTTTTTACGAGAGAAAGTTCAAAAACATTTTTGGCAAATTTCTTTGAAGCTGAAAACTTGTTTAAAAATTTAAAATAATTTATTCAAATTGTAATAACTTCTAATATAAATTTATGTGTAAGTTAATTTATACTTTTCTTTGCTAAATCTAACTTAAAAAAATTAATTTTTATGAAAAAATTATCCTAATAAACATTTACTATTGTAATGGCAATGCCAATGAGAGTTATTCTTTAC
Organism: Pinus tabuliformis; assembly: GCA_031772625.1. Classification (NCBI taxonomy): domain Eukaryota; kingdom Viridiplantae; phylum Streptophyta; class Pinopsida; order Pinales; family Pinaceae; genus Pinus; species Pinus tabuliformis. The sequence goes on from CM062808.1 coordinate 191,586,993, forward strand.
ACTATGTCAAATAATATTGTATAACATTTGAAGTGAATAAAAAATATTTACAACAAAGTGCAGTTATTCCAAACTAATATTTACTATAAAAAATAATTATTTAAAACTAATAATTCTTAACATTCCAATTAAAGATTTATTTTCTTAGCTTAATCACTTAAAATATAAAATTGTGAAGAAAATTAAGATGTTTTTCCAGTTAATCCTAAGGAAATAAGGATATCAACCATGTTGTAAAACAATTACTCATGATAGGAGAGAAACTCAATTGTGCTGAGGCAGAGGAAAATGGTGAACTAGCGTTCCTCACAAACCCTTACAAGGCGCAAAGACAGAACAAGAAGTCTTTCAAGACTAAGCAGTACTGTTGCCAGTGCAGGTTTGAAGGATCTGGTAGCCACAACCAATGAACATCCCAATGGGAGAGGCAACAGAGCCTCCCCCCACAAGCTGCAAGAATGGAGACCGACCACTTGAAGGCAAAAATGGGAAGACTTCAACTGAAAGGGTAGAGCAGCCAGTGGTAGAGCCTGCGCAACAGCAGGAGAGGAACGAACAAGCGGATCTGGATAAGGAAACAGGAAATAACCCTGCAGCACTTGAGAAACTAAAGAAGGCATCATCGTCCAGCTACCAACCCATTGCAACAGTCCGACTCAAGATTGACTTACCTAGTCACAGAATCAATGCACAAATATAGTATATGAAAGACCATGCACTAATAGGTAAATTTATAGGCTACTAGCCCACTGAAAAATCTCTACAAGGATGGATAACCTCAAAGTGGAAGCCCAAGGGACATGTTACCCTACATCTAGGCTGCAACTTCTTCACAGCCATCTTTAACTGCATTTAAGAGAGAAATTGCATCCTAGATGGAGGATCCTATTTCTTTAACTAAGTCTATGTTTACGTTAGTAGATAGAAAGATTCAATCCAGACAAGGAAGATTTCAGCTGGGCACTAGTTTGGATTCACATGTACTCCTTACCTCTCGAATACTGGGATGAAGAATCACTTAAAGCTATTGGTAATGGGTTAGGAGAATTCATAAAGATTGTAGAGGAAACAAAGCTTCGCCAATACAACTCATATGCTCGTATCTGCATTTACATGAAACTTGGCAAGGTGCTCATGGACTCGGAAAGTATTCTTCACGATGACCTTCAATGGATTCAACCCATACACTATGAACATGTACCTTTCAGATGCAGGAAATGCCACGCCCATGGACATCTATTCTGTGACTGTCCTTTAAATGCCCCTCCTAAATCTATAGACAATGGGGGAAAATCTGATGTGGAAGGGTTTACCAAAGTTGCCAGTAGAAAGAAGCATAATAAAAAACCTCCTACAACACCAAAAAATGTAATACCATCCTCCGATGCGCCATCCTCAAGCAATAGTTTCGACATTTTGTCAAACCTAGATATGCCTGAATCAGATCCTTCCACGATAGCAAAGACAACCTCTGCACCATCCACCAAACTTTTTGTTGTACCTATCCATAATGAAGCCAGTCAACCATCATTAGCAAACAACTCTGATCCGCAACCAACAACCTCGCAACCCATTCCCATCCAAGATCACCACAAAGCCCTCTGGTCCGCAAAAGGAATGGACATTGATAATCTGTTGATAGACCCTCTCAAGTCAACACACCACATGGAGGAGAGCAGTCAACAAAGTTTAATGGAAGAAGAACCTGAAAGCTTTGATCTAGGGGACCTAGACATTTTCAGTCTAGAACAAGCATGCAAGAGGAAAGAGTTCGACACAATACCGGATAGGCAACTTGAAAATTTGGAAGTAGTACTCTCAAGAGTGCATCAGCACAGCACACTGGGCATACAACAAGGAGGTAGATGGGATGGGAAACACATTACCAAAGATGGGAAGAAAAGAGGTAGAAAGACAGATCTACAACGTACCATCCTCATTGGGGAAATGCTAGTGGAGTCCAGAAGGTGCTCCAAGTTGACTAAATACTATCATTCCTTACCTACTGGTCAACCATGAAGCTCATCTCATGGAATGTTCGAGGACTGAACGGTCCTGGAAAATACATGATGACAAAGAACATGATTCAGCAAGAATGACCACATATTGTATTTATGAAGGAAACAAAATGTAATACTAGCACTTTATCTTCCATCTTATCCAAAGCCTGGGCGGGATGCCAGACTATCACGGTAGATGAAACAGGAGCTTTGGGGGGGCTTGCTATAGCCTGGAATATAGAGCACGTCTCCCTTACAGATTTCCATGCTTCTCATCATTTTATCCAAGCAGCTTTCCACCTCATTGGAACCAACATACATGGCCACATGATAACTGTATACTTCCCCCAAGATATAATGCAAAAGAATACGCTACTAAAAACGCTAAAAATTATTAATTCTATAAGAACTCATGCACTCTGGATCACAGTCGGTGACTTCAACATGATCACTCGGTTGAAGGAAAAACTAGGAGGCAGAAGGAAGCTCGACAGTGAAAGCAGCAGCTTCAAAGAATTCATTCAAAACAACTTGCTAATTTACTAACCATTTGATAATGGTACTTTCACATGGAACAATAAAAGGATGGGCTCTCAACAAATCTCATCTAGGTTGGATAGACATCTTATCTCAGATAACTCTGTACATTTAGGTGGTGATATCTGTGCCTCAATACTCTCCATTGTCGGCTCGGATCACTGGCCTATTTCCCTACACTAGAAGAATCTTGGAAATTCAAACAGGAAACCATTTAAATTTGAAATTTTTTGGCTCACTCACCTTGAGTTCAAAAGTATGGTCCAATCAGTGCAGGAGAGCTTTATTCCCAATGGCGACTCAACTATGTATAAATTCGAGTAGAGATTTAAGCATATCAAAAGGCAAATCAAGACCTGGAATCACAACACATTTAGTAATATCCTTCAAGATAAAAAGGTGCTCGAGCAAAGTATGAGAGAGCTACAACAGAAGATCATTACAAGAGGCAGAACCGAGAATCTAGCAAGTCAAGAATAAGCTCTTCTTACACAATTGGAAGAAAGAAGGAAACAAGAGGAAATGCTCTGGAAACAAAAGTCAAGAATCAGATGGCTAAAAGAAGGGGAAAGAAATACCAAATTCTTTCATCACACAACTATTCAAAGAAGAATGAATAATACCATCTCACATATTAAAAATCCACAGGCAGACACAGTGGAGAAATAGGAAGATATTGAGAAAGAGCTCACTAATCACTTCAAACCAGTGCATCAAGAGCCGCCTATAGATAGACAAAGTACAATAAATGAAATACTTCAGCATATTCCCTGAATTATAACAAAGGAGGACAATCAACTCTTGCTATGACCGTTTATTCTGACGGAAGTGGAAGAGGCTTCAAATCAATTGAAAGATGGGAAAGCTCCAGGACCTGATGGTTTCACCTCTAACTTCTACCATCACTTTCGGGATTTAATCAAAGTAGAAGTTTGTAATGTGGTAGAATAATCACGTGCTATGAATTGGCTTCTTCCATCTCTCAATGCAACATTCATCGCTCTCATCTCCAAAGAAGCTCAGCCAAGTACTCCGAAGAAGTTCAGGTCCATTTCTTTATGCAATGTCATATACAAAATCATTTCAAAAGTCATTGCCAATCACCTCAAACTGCTCCTTCCTCTTCTTATTTCACCAGAACAATCTCGCTATGTTGAAGGAAGTCAGATCTTGGACGTCATCATTTTGACTCATAAAATCATCCATTCTCAAGGAGAAACAAATAGGCTAGTATGCTTCTAAAAATCGATCTTTCTAAAGCCTTTTTGAAAAACTTAGTGGGTCCTATGCTAAATGCCTTCAGATTTATTCTGACCTGGGTTAGATGGCTTATGAATCTCATAACCTCCCCCTTCTGCTCCATCCTAGTTAATGGAATCCCCTCCAAACCCTACTCCCCATCTAGAGGTATCCATCAAGGTGACCCATTATCCCCATTCCTCTTTATTATTATGGCAGAAGGTCTGAGTCGCCTTATAAAGCAGGTTGTTCAATCTCATGACCTTAGAGGCATCTTTGCCTACGGAACCTCTGCAATAATGCATCAACAATTTGCTGATGACAATATGCTACTTGGACTCCCTTCTACCAGTGAAGCTCGCACCTACAAAGATACGCTAGAAACCTTTTCAAGAGCCTTAGGAACCACCACCAATACTGCCAAATCTCAAATTTTCTTTTTCCACACTCCTGTAGCCACTCAAAGAATAATTTCCAGAATTATCGGATTCTCACAAGCTAAATTTCCATCTAATTATTTGGGTGCTCCACTGATAGACTCATCCTTAAAGCACACATCCTGGCAACAACTCATTGAGAAAATTCAAAGCTGCCTATCGTCATGGACCTACAGAACTCTCAACATGGAAAGCAGGCTTGTTCTTATAAAAGTAGTTTTACAATCCATGCCTCTCTATCTCTTCTCTGTTCTTGCAGCTCTGAGATGGGTGCTCAACAAAATCGAAAATGGGTGTTAGTAAAATGGCACACGGTCTACACACCAAGAAAGTAGGGAGGTCTAGGATTGTGAGATCCGCAACACAACAACACATTTATGGGAGCACGAATATGGTGGCAATGAGATTCTAGCCCACAGAAGCCATGGGCACAAATCTGGACTGCAAAATATGTGAACAATAATCTGTAGGAATAGTTGATAAGAATCGCTACCACGGACACATGATCTCTAAACTGGACTGCAACAAAATAGCACAGAGAGTTCATACAAAACCACAGTTTTTGGGAGATATGCGAGGGGAGAACTGCGCGTTTCTGGATGGATTCTTGGCAACAAAGACCAAAAATTGTAGAAATACTACCCTTCATAAACCATAATGGAAACAACATCAACCAGACTGACCATGTAGCCCAATTCTGGACTCAAAGCACCAATCAGGGTTTCAGGCAATGGAAATCTACTGCAGAGATAATGCAGCAAGAAATTGAAGCCTATATCTCGGAGCTACACAAAGAACTCACTAGTAGAAGAATCAGATGCAACACTAGAAAAGATGTTTTGAGATGGGGATATACTCCTAGAGGAACATACACAACAAAAGAAGCATACAAGCTGATGCTCCAAACACAGGAAGCAGTTGATCCTACTTGGAATCACATATGAACTACATGGATATGGCCAAAAATATCTACTTTCACATGGTTGCTCTATCATCAAAGAATTCTCAGTTGAGACAACTTAATTAAAAGAGGATTCCAGGGATCCTCCTACTATTCTAATTGTCAAAATCATGAAGAAGCTATTCAACACCTCATGGACTCGTGCCACATGGCTACCCAATTATGCGAAAAAATTACTTTTAGATGTCAACGACCCTGCAGAATCTTAGAGGATATAAAAGGCACCATTCACAACTGGACTCTAGAGCCATATAATAGTAAAATTCTAAATGAGCTATGGACAATTCTACAGGGCTTCCTTCTCTGGATGATCTGGAAGGAAAGAAACAAAAGAATTGATCATCTGGACCAATTTATGTCAAAATATTCAAGAAACTCTAGCTCTCCAACAGTGGAGTGTTGAGGACTCTCCCATCGAGGCACAGGAACAGAGCATATGGGCCAACTAGAAATTAAAGCTCCCGCAGGCATCCCAACAGAGTAAGCACTGTCAAAAAACATCCCTCACATTGGAATCTCCCCCCCAAAAATGTGATAAATTTAAATTTTGATGGAGCCTCAAAGGCAACCCAGGTAAGGTAGGACATGGTGGCATCTTTAGAGATCATGAAGGCCGAACGTTGCTAATATACTTTGGCTCAATTAGATGGGACACGAATAATTGCGCGAAAATGGAAGGACTATGGCAAGGTATGAACTTAGTGCACCAACATAGTTTTCATCCTATTATCATAGAAGGGGACTCCCAAATTCTGATAAATATGGTTAGCCAAATATAACTGGGAATCACAGCATTGAGAGTCATTACCAGCTGGAGACTTGTGGCCAGGCTTGAACTAATATAGCTACCACATTTATTCAGGTCAAAAGGGACAACAACAAGGTAGCCGATCTCTTGGAAAATATAGGAGTTGAACATGATCAAGTCCTACATTCTGGCACAATCAACATTTTACATGACCAATCTCAATTACAAGCTTGCACTGACCTGGTGCACAAGGACGCACATCTCTCGGATGTGGGTGATCAATAAGGACAGTGAGGTGGCAATCGACTGGGTTAGTGTGTGGCTATACCACATGGCCTTCTATAGATTGGCACAGTGGTCCAAAATTGGCATTCACAATAACCATAAATGCACTTTACACAGGCCTCGCCTCCAACCTATTAACCGTCACGCACCTCGGCTCTATGAAAACATGAATCCTAAGGAGAATTTCACCTCTACATCTGTCTATCAAACCTCTCAAACCTCTACCACTACAATACCTCTACCCTCAAGCCACGACAACATAGAGCTCCTGCACAACCACTTGGAGACACCGCCACCTTCGTTGCTGCATTGATTTCGGCCCCAGCATTCACTTCACCCAGAGCCTGGATTGCCATTTTATTTTCCATTTGGCCCTTGCTGTTAATCCCTCCGCTGAGCAGCCCGCAAGTTCAATTGTGTCTCTACACCACACTATGCCTAATTCCGGAAGGAATTCTCATACTGCTGCAGACAACATGCCAAGATTGTGACACTGTATGCGCAGTTGTAGGGGAGGGAGCCAAGGGAGCTTGAGTCACCTCCAGAATTCTCTTGCTTCGAACACCGCTTCCTCCTTGGTAGCGCAGGCCTCTGGGCGTTACCCAAATACTCATAGTGGAACAAGATGCCTCCATTCGGTGCCCCCTTCCACGCCTCCCAGTAGCTTTCCTTCCATTTCTATTTCGTCTCCTAGAGGCACTCCACCCCATCGTCAGCTACAATCCCAGAATGCCCAATTCACCTTTCGCTCTACCCTAAACAGGCCCATCATCACGACCGCTATATCCATTCTCTTTCACAAGGCGGAGTAGATCACTGAGGAATAGGCCACAGAGGTTGGTGGATGCACCAGAGCAATTGCGGAGTAGGGCACTATTGGTGGTGGTAGCACCAGAGTAATTGGGGTACAAGACATTGTGGGTGGTGGACGCACCACAGAAGGATGCAGCCACACCAAAGCCAAACTAGATATGGCTCAGACGAGCATCCAAGAGGCAGGGGAGTGGAACAATGAGCAAAAGACGAGACGTGCAGGTAAGGAGGTTATGGACCCTTGCTGTTGTTTCGTCGAGGAAGAACACTCGGCGTTGCAGATAGGCAACACGGAGATCCTGCAACAGGTAGGTGGCGACATGGAGGAGTACAGGTGTTTCATCGTGGAGGAACACCTGCTGCCTCCGCCTTGCTCTTAGTCAGGCACTTTGCTTGCCGTGTGTCCGCGATATAGTATGCCACCTGTTTGCCACTTAGCTTGCCATGCATCCGCCACACAGCTTGCCACTCAGCATGCTACGTGTCTCTTCTCTCAGGTTTCTGGAACTTTGATTTCAAGTTTTTTGTTTCAATGGGGTTCCGGGGAAAAAACTGTGGGTTTTAGGCTCTTCAGTTGGTTTTTTGTCTCATTATGAACATTGATAACAAACTGGGCGCTTTGCTGGTCTCCCCTGCGTGGGCAACAAGCTAATTTTTTGAACTCATTTTTGCTAAGGACTGGTTTCCCTTCTTGGGTAGTCTAGATCTAGACTTTGATGGTTTTTTCCATTCCTCACACATGGTTAAGTACAGGGTAAGGCCTCAGTGTACGATATCCTTTTTTCAATAATAGAATTAGCATAACTTAGAAAAAAAGGAAAACAATTACTCATGATGAATCTTCCATAAAAAAGATTTGAGATTTTGAAATAAATAAGAAATATCGTGAAATAATGCTGCGTTTTCTTTTTCTCATGGAAAAAGTTTATGAAATTGAGTGGTCTCCGATGATTGTTTTATCCTACCACTTTCCTAAACATAGTGTTTTTTTCCTGAGAGAATATTAAATATAATAAAATATATACCTCTCTAAACAGGAACTTTGTTTTTTAACATAAATAACCATTTCTAAAAAGAAATAAAAAAAAATATGTATAACTAATGTAGAATATATTTTCGATATTCATTTTGATAACATGACTAAAGGAATATCTAATGATTCGGTATAAACTATAATCATAAATCTCAACAATTTGTTAAAACTATTTTATGAATAATTTTTCTATTTTTATGTTAATATAAAGGATTATTTGTTCTTTCTTAAAACAAACCATTTATGCTTTTTCTCTCTCAAGTATGAGGACATTTTGTGCTCGCTCTTTCTCTCAATTATGAGGACACTGGTCTTGTTCTTGATGCGATTGGTTTTGACTTTGAATTGGGGATGTACAAAGCGCATCTCACATGGAAATAGATTATATATTTTTCTCTGAATTTCATAATTTCTAAGATAGATTGAAAATTGTTCAATGGTCAAATAAGGATTATTATGGAAATATATGTAGTCAGTAAGATAGAAAACAAACAATCATTACCCATGAATGATGAATGTACCATTCAAGGATGGTAATGTCTTTAGCGATGGCTGGAGTTGATGGATTTAAACTTGATTATATTTTATAGGGTATTTATATGAAAGAATAATTACGGATCATATATAATTTCAATTTTGCAAAACTAATGTTATAAATAAACTTCGTTAAGGCTTCCAAGTTTTTTTATTATTATATTTTATAAGGTTTTTTTTAAACCACTATCATAAATCCGCATTTTATCCTAATTTAAAGAAATTAATATCATAAATCCGCATTCTATCCTAATTTAAAGAAATTAATATCATAAATCCGCATTCTATTCTAATTTAAAGAAATTAATATTATAAATTTTTGTTGCGAAAATATTTGATATATTAGTAAAACAATTTTAAACTTTCTTAATTACATAAGTGATACCAAATGATTGGTCAAATCTTCTTTGTATTTCGGAAAGAAGGTTAATAAGTTTCTCTCTATTTACAAAAATGTCTTTTAAATTAATATTTATTTATATATATAAATGAATATGAAGTATTGATAAAAGAGAAAGAATGTGAATATAACAATTTTATAAACAAAGTAATGATCAACATCTACTTGAAAACATAAACTATGAAATCAAACCAAATCTTAATGGTAATCATGAATAGAATATGAATGACAAAGAAAATTGTTACACCCATCACATTTTTTGGTTCATATAATTTTCATAAACTATGCAATCACATCAAATCTTAAAGTTAATGATCATGAGTAGGATATGAATGACAAAGAAAATTATTAAACCCATCACATGTTTTGGGTCATATAATTTTCACATAAAAGAATGATAGAGGGGTTAAATACGTATTTTAGGAAGGTTTTGTAAAAACAAATTATGGCTTAGTAACATTTTAATGTAGCGATTTGAATATGTGAGTTGGTTTAATTATAATTTGAAAAGCTTAAATGAGGTTAGGTATATATATTAGATATATTCATATAATATAAGAAATCAAATGATATTAGATAATTAAAAGAAGGTGGAAAGATTAATAGAAACGTCATATTTTTAACATTGGAAAATTGGTAAAATGTTGGTCAAGTAAACTATTGTGATTTTTTACAGAAATGGTTTTATTAGAATGAATTTAGAAATTTACAATCTTATCTTTAGATTTAGTATCTTTTAATCTAAAATCATGTGCGAGTAAGTTAGTAAATTTTCATTACCTAATATAACGTATAGACTTTAGTTTTCACTCGAAAATATTTTATTCAAAAAAGGCTATAGTAAAGTTATCGTCGGTAATCCAAACATCTCATTATATTTCATATAATGCTATATGACCTTTTAAGTGAAGGAATACTATTTCTTACCATTGAAATTAGTGAATTTTATGTTTCAAAGTAAATATGCTTACTCTCCATCTAATTAAAAGAAGATTAGGATCATTTTCAAATTCCTAAAGTCATAGGGATATGTACAACATGATGAAACAATTTTCAAAGATAAATTTTTCATGAAAAATATTAAAAAAAAAAAAAAAGTAAGAAATGTAATGAGATAATGTCCATGTCGTTTTCTTTACGGAAGAAGTTAAAGAAATTGAATGATAACAGATCGGTGTTATAACTTACCACGTTTCTAACTATGTTTTCTTTCTCTTATGATAATCTTGAATATAATGAAACATACTCTCTCTATATAAAGGGAAAATTATTTTAAATACATGTAACCATTCCTTCTATTACAAAAACAATAGTATGTTTAGTCAATACTATTTTAAATAGTGAAATGCATTGATTTTGAAGGAAGCTAGCGTCATTTTTATGGTCATTAAATATCTAGAAATTCAACACTAATTTGTTCCTCTATTCTATGATTGATAACAAAATGATTAGAAAGAACTTTATGAAAATTTCTGCATTTTAATTTTTAAAATATAATAACACTAAGTTTTATTATTATAATAATGTATATTATTGGAAGAAGAAAGTTGTTTAAGATAAATAATAACAATAATTTAAAATTATACATTATCAAATTACGTTAGAAACAAATTTATGTTTGATAATAATTTTGGTAACACGAGTGAAGAAAAAACTCTTGATCTGTTAGAACACGAGATTGATAACAAAATGATTAGAAAGGACTTTATGAAAATTTCTAATTTTAATTTTTAAAATATAATAACACTAAGTTTTATTATTATAATAATGTATATTAGTGGAGGAAGAAAGTTGTTTAAGATAAATAATAACAATAAATTAAAATTATACATTATCAAATTACGTTAGAAAGAAATTTATGTTTGATAATAATTTTGGTAATAAAAGTGAAAAAAAAACTCTTGATCTGTTAGAACACGAGTGTGATTATCTGTAAATCAATTTCAATCATCACAGCCTCCTACAGTACAGGGTATGGGTAAATGTCTCTAGAGATTTGAATACTGGTGAGAATATTTGCAAATCAATTCCAAACACCAAAACTCCAGAAGTTGGAGTTGGTGACGAGACTTAGTTTCATATTGATTGTATCCACTACGGACATATGGGTGACGTCTCCAGATATTTAAATATAGATGAGAATATTTGCAAATCGGTTCCAAACACCAAAAATCCAAATGTCGAAATTAATGATAACACTTGATTTCATATTGCTTGTACCCTAATACACTACTTGTGTATGTGTGACACCCCCAAAAATTTTCAAATGACTGATCTCACTGGAATTATCATTATATTGTCAATTAATTTCTTATCTTTTATGTTCATATAAAAGACTCTTGGTGTTTATCGAAAAAAGTAACTTAAATGCCACTCTGCATATTATAAAATATTACGTAAATCATAAAATTCATAGTTAAAATTCCCATACATCAAACAAATATAAAAAAAAGTCACATCAAACGGATATAAAAAAAAATGTCCGCCATAAAAGCAAAAAATATTAAAAAGACTTCATCTTCTATATCTAAAAATAACTTTTTCATATATATATTTTTTATTTCTCTCAATCATGAGGACAATGTTCTGGTTGTTGTTTCTAATCCATGTGCCATCGTTTTTTATTTTCAGTCGATGGAAATCAAAAGCTCATCTCACATTGCTTTTTAAACAAATAATATACCTTTCAACAAATTTCGTTGACTCCAAGATAAACTGAAAAGTTGTGCCATTATCAAATAGCAACCAGAAGATTCATGAAGGCAACATATACAGAGATGAAGGGAAATACAAAATAAACAATCATTTTCCATATACGATGAAGCTGCCATTGAGAAAATCTAACGCAGTATCAATGACTTAAAAGTTTATTATATTTTATAAGGTATTTCTTTGAAGCATTCCATCTTATATTAATTTTGTGAAACTAATGTTATCGAATGGAGTTCATTATGGACTTAAGAGTCTTTTTTATATTTTATAAGATGTTTTATTATTATAAATAACAAGCATAGATACACATATTATTTTAGCTTAGAGAAATTAATATCATTACTTTTCTCGCTAAAATTATTTAAAACATTTATTATGCAAGTTTAAGCCTTTTGCCTAATTACATAAGTGAGTAAGTAAATTTTCTTTATATTTAGGAAATAAAGTTAATATATTTTCCAATATTTATAAGATATCATTTAAATTAATATTTCCTTTTATTTTACATATCATTATATATTTAATTTTATTCTATTCCTACACATATATATTTAAAAACACTTAAATATGCAAAATATAACTAATGAAAAATATTAAATTTAGAAATTTAATAGTTTTATAAATAAAGTATTCGTCAGCAACTATTTGAAAAATCTAAGCGTGGAGTATGCCTTAAAACTGTTTTTTTTGTTAAGAATTTGTCTTTCTTAGACATAACGAAACATGCAAGTGACCTATGACCCAGAGGCATGTGGCAGGAGTGAAATCATGCCCCCTTATGAACCACTTTCGAATTATTCCTAGTAGTGTGGTTTTCCTTGAATAAAGATAATAAGTCAGCATACATTCACAAATAACAACTAAAAATAATTTTCCTCATTACTAATTATACAAATGAATTATAATATATTTTCCCACCTAAAAAAAATTCATCTACTTAAAAATATAAATTATACACCATACACTCACTATATCTAAAATACACTCGCACCCTATCTAAAATGTATATATCATGAAAATACCGTGAATGACCATAAAAAGTATTAAAGCTATCACATGTTCTGGTGGTACCCGATCAATGAAAGGATGAGGACGAGATTCAATAAGGATTTATGTTCATTATATAAAAGAGCATGATTTAAAATATAATAATTCAAAAATTAATTAAAAAAAATATAATTTAAAATTTTATTATTTAAGTATTCTTTTAGAAGATATTGTTCGTCACATCACTTTATATTATTTATAACATTTTTTTTCCATAAAACTAATAAATGTGAATGAAACATTATAAATAAAAATATTCATTTAAAAGTATATGACTTTGTTACATAAAACAGCATGATACAGAAAATATACCACAAGGTGACATGGAACTGCTCGTTGGAATGCCAGGCAACTGAGCTTCAACAAACATATGATACATTGGAGGATAAATTTAACAGATATGGTAAAAAATATCACAATATCCCTTAGAAATACATTAATAGTATTAATTATCATGTAACACTCAAGAAAAGAAAAGGGGAACCTTTTTTTTTTCTTGCTTGTGGGTTACATGTTAACCTGGCTAATGAAGAATATATAATTTTATCGAAAGGAGGGTTTTAAAAGTTTCATTAAAAGGTATATGATAAGAATGGTATATTGTTGGGTTCAATAAAGAGGATGTTGTAATCCGATTTTTTTTTTTTTTACATTCACTGTCGTTTTCTAAGTTAAGGACATGATGAGGGGTGTTGGTATAATGAAATTCTCATAATATTTAATATTTAAAAAATAATTTGATAAATAATTATATAATGTTTTAACGTTTAAGAAGCTTGATTGAGACGTTAACAAGGTAGTTAATTAGCTGGTTAGAATGAGTAATGGTAAGCCTCCCTTATCATCTAGCGTGTATATTTGGGTAAAATAGGAGATATTATTTTCTGGTTGAAGCTGATTGAAATGTTCTATTTTTTATATTTTTTTGTTAAACGGAATTTAAATACGACATATTTTATATATGAATTATGTTCTACACTAATTTATGATGATACAACAACACAATGGTGAGTGGTTTGTTTTTTTTGTTTTGTTTGTTGTGTCTTTTATGGATATAACCATTTTTATTTAAGGAAATTCTTTCTAAAATTAATTATTTTCGACCTCTTCAATTCTTGGGTTTTCAACATAGTATCAAACTCACTCATTTAACAACCAGGTTATTGTTTACAAGTCACTTTGGATTAAGAGATTTGTTGACACTCATGTTGAGTGTTTATTCTGGTGGATTAGCTTATCAATTTGAATATACGTTTGATTATATTTCCTCTTATGATCACGATTTCTAAGAAATAATCTATATTTCCTAATGGCCATAATTATAGCATTTGAGTACAATATATATAATTATGGCATGTGGGTACAAGATATGAAAATCATATTCGAGAGAAAAGTTCCTAGTTATTTTACAAAAACATTTGCTCCAATCCCTAAGAATGAAGACAAAAAAGTAATTTTTTTAGCGAGAATAACAATGTATTTCTAGGATTAATGAAAACAGATACCTATATTGATTTTTGGCTAGATATAAGTGAGATATACTATGTATATCAAACCTTGAAGAAGTTTATGATGTTTTTTAACACGAGAAAAAGAATCTCCTTATATAAAAAAGGAGGATTCATTTTCTCTTAATCCTCTTTCCATTCATAAGATTGATGATGAGAGATTGGGTGACCGTAGCTACCAATAACCTACGATAGAAATCCACACTTAGCTTTGTAAATATTTCAAAGAATATTTCATGTAGCATTTAAATATGCCATGAAAATAAGAATATGGATTTACTTTGCTTAATCTCATGAGTAATTTTTCTCCTCCTTCTAATTCTTGTTCTCACCTCATCTAACTTAATTAGGACTCAACTTATCCAACGGTGCAACAAACAGGTCCACGGAATTTAAAAACCCCAACACGCAACCCTCAAAATTTTTTCATGCAGGCACTAAGAAATTATTTGGTAGAGTTGTTAAAAAATTATGTAGGTTTTGTGAAATGATTTCGTAGTGCCAAAAAAAACAATGTCTTAAAATTTCTAAAAGTTCAAAAAACTCAACCTTTCTTTAATCGACTTCCAAAGCCTTAACTTACTCCTTGACACAATATGCGATTTCATACATGTTCCTTCACCTCTTTTCTAAGGCTATCTCTATTCTACAAGGGTTTTGAAAACCTTCAACAAAACAGGATGGTTTATTTTCTGTGACAATGCTCTATTCACTGTAAATACTACCCAATCACGACTCTAGAACACAGAGAACATTCCTCCATGGGTTTGGAAAAAACTACAACAAAATACCAAATATCCATGATGAAAGCACGCAACAATTAAGCTCATAAGGCATTAGCTCATAATATCAATCGACTCAATGGATTATAGGGTCTCAAACCTAGATACCAATACTATATAGTAGCTACAACACATATATGACATTACCATATATCAATAGTAATAACATATCATTATTCAGACCAACAACATATATTCTAAACACATCAGCAACTACTATGACAATAGTATGAAGTTACCACCTCAAAACATGATTCCTAACATCACTTATGTCTCTATCCCGTATGCACAGGAGAATATATGTTCAACTCCAAATTTCTCTTGAACTATAAAATCAACGTGCTCATAAAGTAATAAACCACGACAATTCTTGACACATTCAGATTGTTAAATAAATCAAAACTGTATTAACAGTATAGAGAAAGAGAAACAAACACAGAGGCATATAAGAAATGTTACTCATTATACAAATGCAAATACACACTATACTGGCCAGATATACAATGCATGTGAGGCCTCTTTCGACCTATGTCTCTTCTCCTTGTTCTGAAGCTCCTACTCTCTTCTTCTACACTACTCCAATTCTCTTCTCAAACACGCGTTCTCTTTAAAAAACAAATCTGACGTGGGACAACCAAGAGTCACAAGAGATGAATTTTTCCCCTTCTCCATAAAATAAGGGAAATTGAAACTATATTTACATTATGAAATAATTCCTCCAATTTATTATGAAAAACTCACTTCCTAATGTAAATATTTATAGTTTCTCACAAAAATATTTAAAATATCTCCCAACATCACCATGTCACCATCCCATCACATTGGTAAGCTTTCGGTCCAGTCTTCATCAAATTTTGTGCTCCATCTTTGCACTTGCATCAATTGAACAATATTTTGCTTTGTTCAGAGAGATGCAATGGAGATTTCACGAACATAGAATTTTTTTTGAAAGGAGTATGCTTAAGTTATATAATAAATCTCGATGAATTAGAGAACATAAAGTGATGCTGTCTATTCAATAGTTTGTACAAGTTTTCTTTTGAAAAAAATGGTAGAAATAATCTTTGATTTGTTTTTATAATAAATGCTCCTTATCAAGTTAATGAGATCACTTAGTAAATGTAACTAGTTATATAATAAAATTTCCAAATAAAAGCCTCTATAGTTATAGGCAAATTTTCATAATTATGTTTCAAGAAATAAAATGAATGAATTGTGAAGAAAAATACAGTATTGCAATTCTCTATATCATAAATAGGAGTAGTAAGGATTAAGTAGGCATAAAATGTATTTTAAACATAAATTTTCTAGGAATAGTCCATTAGCCGTAGCTTTTAAAAAAACACGGTAGACCTAAGAAATCAAGTGAAATATATAAGTTAATACTAGATTTTTAATAATGTAAGAAATAAGTAAGCATACAAAAACCAAAAATATTAGATTATTTTTCAAATTGGCATTGTCTATAACTAATCATGAAAATATAGAAGGAGAGAATATTATGCAACCAACATAACTTTACTTTTGTATAAACACAAAAACAACTTTTTTGTTGTCTTATTAGCTTGCTTGTTTCATTATTATGATTTCTCCATTTACGGATCTCGAAAGATCTCGATGAAATTATATTACGTGCCCACTATTTCTATAAACCATAGCATTTGATGTGATTAAGCCTACGTAAATGATTTTGAAAGTTATTGTAAGCTACGTCAAACTATGTGGCTTTGGAAAAGCGGCCAAAGGTTAAAGAATAAAGTAGAGATGAGTTCAAACTCATCCATGAGGTTCTTTTTAATGGAATATTTTTTTTTGTCAAAATGAAAAACAAATATCTCAGAGCGTTTGTAAAAGTTTTAAGTTGGAGAATTGGCTTACCAGAGGAAATTATTACTGGCCGTTTTATACCCTCTAAATCTTAAAAGAAAGCTACATATTGTTGTGCTTTGTAAGTGTTGTGGACAACATGAAATTGGTAAAGAGGTTTGTGCTCAAACAGTTTTGGGTGCAGTTGTATTATTATATAAGGTGAGTATTAAAGCTGAATGAAATAATATCCAGTAGAAAGATCTATATCTAATGGCAACTTCGATAAGCAATTATATGGATAAGCTTGATGTTGATGCTATTATAAAGCATTGAAGCAATTGTTTCATATGAATTGAAACCATGCAATGTTCCATGGCTGCATGATTGGTGTACCCCACACCGAAGAGTTTCTAATCAAAAGTTTTAAATCCGAGGCTTAGGGAAGTTCAAATTTGTTGTAAACTTAGAAGACATATATTATAGCATGATGTAACAAATCATAAGGTGGTAATCATAGCTTTATCCTACTTTCATGTTCTGGACAATGTTGAATATTTTACGAAAAAGAGAATGTGTTAAGTAATCAAAAGATTTGAGATAGTTTTTACCAATTAATAGTTAATAAGAAATTTTGTAAGTTGATGAACCATCCTAGAAAACTTTTCAAATACACAAGGAAGAAAGAAACTACTTAAATTAAAACTAATATTATAACTTATAATATTATAGTTACTTACATTAATAACTTTAAAAATTTAGAAATCTTATTTTGTTATAAACTTATAATTTTCATAACCAATAATATTTTCACATTACATTTACTATGATTAATATTATACAAAGACTTTAGTATAAACTCTATTATCATAAATACATAACAATAAATTTGAAATAAATCATTGTAAATATATGTACTTTCTTGTTATTAATTATTTAGCATTATTTTTTATTACTAACGATATAAACATGAAAATTATGTTTTTCTTATAATATGAAGATAGAAAGCTATTTTATATTTAATTAAAAAAAAACTATAATTAAATGAAATAGTTATATTTATGCTTTTATATATAACTCGTTGCCTTCTCATGACTACTTGAAATTAAGCTTCCCACTTTATGTGAATGTTGTCAATCTCTCAATGAAATCACTTTGAAACATTTTTTATCCTTCCAAATACATGAAAAACAAGTGATACGATCGTGAAGGCATCAATTGGATTTATTTCCTTTGTACATTTCGCAATGTCCAGGTTCTGGCTTTACAAATTATGTCTTGCTCGTTTATCATACTCGAGCTTCGACCATCCGATGTTGACTTTCACCAACCATCTCTTGGTTAATATTTCATGATGACAGGTAGCTAGGTTTTTCCCTCACTACTAAAGAAAGCAGAGGGAACCATAGAAGTTTTTCATGAATATCTATCATCATTCCAGTTTCTGGTATTCACCAAATAAACAATGGGCATGGTAACCTTGGAAAAGTTCTAACACCTTATGCATGGCTCCAAAAATCCCCTTCAAGGCAACTGATATGTGAGGATCCCTCCTAGGGTCCTCGAACTGAAAACTTAATTTATCTAATTTTAAACACATTAGGATGGGAAATAAATTATTTATATCTAAAAACTTATTTGATGATAATATATCATTAAAATTTATTTACCACAAGTTAAATAAGTAAGAATTTGATTGCAACCATTTACATAAGTAATCAATAAATGAAGGAATACTAGTTCCAATAGCTTAGTTGACATGCTCCTCTTAACTACTCAACTAGATTTGCTTCCTAGCCAACTAGGAAGTAATTCCAAGCCCAGGGAACTTCCACAGGTTCCCTAGCCCTCTGAGCCCAAGTCCAACCAGATGTAGTGTGTCCAAGTTTAAGAAACACTTTCTAGATCCAAGTTTGATCTCCCTACTCTTTTTCCACATCTCTACTCCAAAACAAAATCCTCCAAAGAAAAAACAAAAAATTGAACGAAGACCAACAATTCCTAGCCCTCCCCTCCCCCTTCTCATCATCCTTCCCCTTTTATGCATCATCCTCCCATCCACGTCAGCCACCTATCATTAATGTCATGACTACCTACTCATCCTTCCATTTAGTATCCTTGAATTTCCTTACCATATATTCTCCCAAATAGATTTGAGAAGACATTTTGGGGATAAGATATGGATATTTAATTTGGAAATTAATTGGAGAATATCATATCTTCTCCCAAGTAGATTTTGAGAAGACATTTTGGGGATAAGGTATGGATATTTAATTTGGAAATTAATTGGAGAATACCATATCTCCTCCCAAGTAGATTTTTAGAGGATATTTTGGGAATAAGATATGGATATTTAAATTGGAATAAATGGGAAGAGACCATACCCTATCCACAATTAAATTTGAGAAGACAAGTTCGGAATTAAATAATAACAATAATAAAGTTTAGCTTAGAAAATAAATTTACAGTTTCCAAAATGTAGGTATGTCCCAATATTTCTTAATAAATTATAAGTCAATATTTTCAGGTAATTTAAACACTAATAAAATTTTCATGATAATATTAAGTAGGGCATTAGATAAACCCCTCCCTCAGAAAACTCCATCCTGAAGTTAGAGTGAAAAAGATAAAAGGAGTTCAAAAGCAGTTTGACAATAAGGCATAACAAAATAGAGAGAGAGTTATAGTAGTAAAATTTAATAAGTCGGGCAATGATAAAACTTCCCATAAAGAGTCTCCAACTAATCTATATCCTCCTATCCTTCCTAACCTACTTCCATTCCCACTCTATCCATCATTTGTTGTTATATACTATGGCATCAGCTATACCAATCTAACCACTGATAAAAGCAATATGGTGGAAGCATCGACTATATTGACCTAAATTCCCTAGCAAGCAATTGGAAATCGTCATCACACGTCTAAGGGAGTGTTTCCATCACTTCCCTCCCATGATTCTAGGTTTGGAGGTTACACAGTGGGAAATACCTCCACCCGTCCTTACAGCTAGGGTCAACAAGATAATATAGACCACACTGCAACGCTGGTTGGATACTTCTAATTGAATAATCCATTGAGGTCGTATTACCACCTGTCATTTACATTTTAGCCATGTCATAAGAGTGCATATCCAGTAGATACCAAATGTAATAGGACAATGTACATCATACCATTCCTCATTGGATGTCTCGACCTTCCCCAATGGAAGAGTAGATCTTGGTTATCATATGGTTCTTTCCAATCTACAAGTTAGTTCTCATTCATGCATATAAATAACAAAAAAATAGATATAGATACGTGATCTTAAACTTCATATTATTAAGTCTAGTATCCACATGTGAATTTTGTAGTTCATACTAGAAATAAATCTTACATTAGTTAAATCACAATTTCATTAAGTTATTCATTAGATAAATCATATCCACTTAAGCCATACATGAAACAACAATGACTCTGATAAGTCATGCACTAGATAAATCATAACCAAGTAAGTCATACATTAGGTCATACATCAAACACTTCAACCATCAATACCTAATCCATCTAATGATTTATATAAGTAGTTTCACCTATCCATCTAAATGCATCAATATTACATAGCGTTCATAAATAAATAACATGGAGTTACAAAGAGAGCCTTAGCATACATAGTTATCTAAGTCACAATGGACATCATAAATGGTCAAAAGTGAGGGGTAATTGCGACATATAGTCTTTGTATCCTCCTGGGTAGAAGATCTTTGGTTATACTTGACACATTGTATCTTAACTTGGTCCACCAAGTGATGCCTGAGCTATCGAATGCTATGGTATAATATGCATATTGGTTTGATCATTATGGTTCCACGTCTGAGACCTATAATTCGCTCCAGTCGAGTTTGTGAGATTCATCAGAAACATAATGTTATAGGACAGATACATAAAAACATCATGAGTTTTATGCAAGTGGGGTGGTAGTACAAGACAATAGGGCACCTGTCCAATTTTCTGTTTGCTTCTAAAAGGTGCTATAAATCGAGGTGGTAACTTCATACCTTTCTCAAACTAAATAGTGTTAGGAATAACTAAAATATAAAAATAAAATTCGGTCCCCCACCTTAAAACTTTGATCCATACTGTTAGTTCCTATATTTACCTCAGGCTCAAAAGACAAGATCCAGGGCCAACATCAACCCATGCTCAGCAAGGATAATTTTAGGGGCGAATGTTCGCCCTTTGGCGAAATTAAGGGGTTTTAAATTTTTAGTGGGCGAATATTTTGTATCATAGTACATTTTTACAAATCACCTCAAATAGCCCACCTTATTTTAAGGGAGAGGGTAAAAAAGGTAAATTTAGCCCTTGAAATTAGGACTTGCAACCTTCCATTCGCCCATTTTCAAGAATAGGTTTTATTTAAGTGAATCCTATGGGCCAAATACCATATTTATAAAAGAGGTATGGTAAATTAATAAAAATATAAATAAATGAGAGGTATGGTAAATAAATAAAACATTTTTTATATTTACTCCATAAGTCACCTTATATACATGTAAGGGTGTAAACAAATAAAAATATAAGTAAAGTGGAGGTATGGTAAATAAATAAAACGTCTTTTTATACTTACTCAAAAAGTATGGTAAATAAATAAAAATATAAATAAACTAGACGTATCGTAAATAAATAAAACCTCTTTTTATATTTAGTCCATAACCCTCGTTCTATTTATGAAGGCTCAAGAAAGAGGTTTTATTTAAGTGAATCCTATGGGCCAAATACCATATTTGTAAAAGTGGTATGGTAAATTAATAAAAATATAAATAAACGAGAGGTATGGTAAACAAATAAAACATTTTTTTATATTTACTCCATAAGTCACCTTATATTTACGAACGCTCAAAAAATGGGTTATATTTAGGTGAAACCTATGGCCAGAATACTATGGGACAAATACCATGGACTAGATTGTTATTAATACCATGCAAAAAACCATTATTAACCCTAATATTAGAATTAATAAAAATAAAAATGGCACATGGTATTGACCCATGGTATTCACCAAAATGGCACATGGTATTCACCCGGAATGTAGCCTATTTAAATGGGGGAATTAAACCAACATGTAGCCTATGCTAAGATTCACTAGGACTTTACAAAGTTCTATTATTTAGTGAAAGACTCGCCAAGATCTTACAAGATTTTAAAATTGAGTAAAATATTCGCCATGCCTGGTGAGAGATTCGCCAAAAAATTATATATACATATTATATTATTGATAAAATCGCCTTCCATTTTTCCTATATACCATGGAGATTCGCCCATTTATTATATTTATAAATTTAGGGGGGTTCTTAAAATTTTCCCTGATGCTCAGCCTGGTAGCTAGCCCTACCAGGTCAGGAGAGGGCTTTCTCTGGGTCAATCTCAGCAAATTATGATCGATGAGGACTTGAGATGACTGAAATATATTCTGACATTAGGCTAGGTATATGTGCAAGAGAGTTTTATTGAATAAAATGATGATTTTGTTGGCTCAAATTGAAAGGAAAAGTTTGGGCGTGGAGATCGAGGCTCAGTTCTACAGAGATATCAATGGGGCAAGGCATGAAATTGTTTTTGGCACTTTAAATTGAATGATATGGAAGGAATAGACAGGTCAGGTGTTGAAGAGGGCAAGAGCAATCATGGATTCTCCCCGAACAACTGAAATCATCAAGAAACTAAAGCAAACTTCAAGTAGAGCACTACAATTTTAATGGATTCTACTTACACTCTTGTTTGTTTAGTTCAGAAGAAACAAGATAGAGAATGGCATACATGACATATAAAAAAATTCACAATTACAAAGAAAAGCACTGTACCAAGAAAAATTGCCACATGAATCCCAAAGAGTGCTGCAAACCCTGGTCTCAATTCCTTAGCCAAAATGCTGAAATGACTGTACAATGAAGCTCAAGGCTTTCTCAAGAGTCCAACCTTCTGTCAAAATCCAACCCCTACACTACGAAATTCATAAAATATATACATTTTCTCATCCTTGTACTAAGGGATTGAGCTCAACCATTTTCTTCAAACTAGCATTAGTTACATTAAACTTGGGCCGAATTTCTGAAAATAGGTGTTTAAGATGAACTCGTATCTCTTAAACCATAGCATCTGTTACAAAAATGAAAGATTTTTTTATAGATAAGTTCATTTTGGAGAAAAACCTCTCTCAAATTTGGGAAATTCATTTCCAGTAGCTCGAAATTTGTTCCCCAAAATCATCTCTAAAACAGAAAATCATTAAAAATTTAAATCTGTGAAAATGAGCTGTAAAGATCTAGTCACATATCCCAATCCATGACACTTGTGAATAAAATGAAATATTTTTTATATGGCTTATGCTTAACAAAAACTTCCTTGGGTTTTGAAAAATTACTTTCCATCTGTTGTAAAATTGCCCCGCACTAAAATGACTAAAACAGTAAAAAATATGAAAATTTTGCTTTGTTTTAATGTAGGCTCCAAATATAACTACATATCTCCCACATAGTAGCACCTGTGCATAAACTGAAGGAGGTTTTTGCTATTTAGTATGTGATGAAAACAAAACCTCTTTCACTTTTTGAAAATTCCTTACCATTATTTCAGAAACTGATTTTGTACTAAACTTGTCATCGTGTGCAGCAACTGATCTCAAAACATGCATAACCAAGAATCGCTCATTCATTTCTTCTAATCCAAGAACCGGTTATGGGAATGTGATATACCATTGGAAATATTTTTCTGAGCTTCTTCTAATGGACACACTTGTGACATGTTTTGTGCTGAACATCATGTGCAAAACATTTAACAAAACCAGACATAGTAAGAGCTCATGTTGATCCTTGGTGATAGGCTGCGAAGACTGGAACTAACATCGGCTCCAATGGGGATGGTAGCTCCTTGGAGGTGCCAAGAACTAAAAATCTCTGGAAAGCAGACAGTGCCTTTTCGATTGGACATGGATGGTAAAACAACTGCAAATCCAAAACAACTCATACTAATCCAAAACATATACATACTGCAACTTGTACATAAATAAATACAGAAAACTGAAATACTACCTTGGGCAACTTATTTATGTACAAATCTAACCCAATTTGCTACAAAATTCATAGATCAAGTAATGTTGTAATGCCATATGAACCAATCAAGTAACTGTGACAAGAATGCTACTTGAAAGTGTTTCAACCATGACACAAATGTAAAGGATGACAACCATACATGCACATAACGAGTATGGTTTTGTAAAAAACAATTTGATCTATCATTTAAACTGAAGAAAAAATTCCATGTACACTTCAATAGGATTGAAGAAACCAAACTCTATTGGGTGCCCCAACTCTTAAATACATGCTTCCAACTACAAACTATCAATGAAAATATCCATGGGTAGCCTTACCTTCTATTCCTTCTGCTGAAAAAGGTCCCCAAACAATGGGACTCCACAATCTAGATCCTGGGACTATATTTGGGTCTCCAATTCAGCTAGATCTCCTTCAATTTTGATGGCAAACTCTTGCAAAAAATTGAGCTTAAATTCATGGTCGCATCGGCATGATTTCACATAAAAAGAAAGAGATGAAGCAAAGGTCTCATCTACCTCATCATCCGTGCACATATATTTCCATTCTCTAAAACTTTGAATAGAGGGCACCTCTATTTTAAATTCTTCCTCTTCCTCCATCCATGTTTCAAGAAAAATATGCCAAAAATTTACAAAGGACTTAATATATCTGATAGGAAAACCTTCAATCCATTTTCTACATTTGCCTTGAAACGAATCAAAGAACAATTTGATGAAGACATCTTCCTTTTTAACTCTAAGAATTTCCACAAATGTTTTAAAATTTTCTATATGTTCTAGAGTCAAAGTCAAATCTTCCCCATTCAATTTAGGGCCATTAATCAAAATGTATGCATCCATTGGTAATTGATTAGGAAACCCAGGAAGATTAGAAAAATTGATACATGAATACCTTGAACAAATAGAAACAAGATTTAAGTCCTTCATTTAGCTAGTGGAGCCACCATCAGTACTTTGAAGCTCTTGACTTCGAACAGTGGAGTCGCCAGGTAGATGATTTCAGCCTTCATATGTGTCTGACTATTGTCCACCATCAACAATCAGATCTAAACTTGATACATGTTACTGGGGCAATTTACAAGTCAGATGTTCAGTTCATAAGACTAGACCGGAGATTGAATGAAGCAGCTTTTATCTACTTTTGCTAATGCAAAGCAAGAGCATTTCGAAGGCTACCTGACTAACTTCAAGCTCCGTCTGTAGTCTATAAAACAAAGAACACTAACAAACAACTAAAATTTTCTTCCCTAGTATGCTCACCACTATGTTAGTGCCTAGATTTACCTCAGGCCGAAAAGGTAGGATCCAGGGCCAACATCAAACCACGCTCAGCCTGGTAGCTAGCCCTACTAGGTTAGGAGAGGGTTCTCTCCGGGTAAATCTTAGAAAATTATGATCGATGAGGGCTTGATATGATTGAAATATCTTCTAATCTTAGGCTAGGTATATGTGCAAGAGAGTTTGATTGAATAAAATGATGATTTTGTTGGCTCAAATTGAAAGGCAAATTTTGGGTGCGGGGATCGAGGCTCAGTTCTGTAGAGATATCAATGGTGCAAGGTAGGCAATTGTTTTTGGCACTTTAAATTTAATGAGATGGAAGGAATAGATAGGTGAGGTGTTGAAGAGGGCAATAGCAATCATGAATCCTCCCCAAACAGCTGAAAACATCGAGAAACTAAAGCAAACAGCACTGCAATTTCAATGGATTCTACTTACACTCTTGTTTGTTTAGTTCAGAAGAAACAAGATAGAGAATGGCATACATGACATATAAGAAAATTCACAATTACAAAGAAAATCACTGTACCAAGACAAATTGCCACATGAATCCCAAAGAGTGCTGCAAACCTTGGTCTCAATTCCTTAGCCAAAACGCTGAAATGAATGTACAATGAAGCTCAAGGCTTTCTTGAGAGTCCAACCTTCTGTCAAAATCCAACCGGTACACTATGAAATTCATAAAATATATACATTTTCTCATCCTTGTACTAAGGGATTGAGCTCAACCATTTTCTTCAAAATAGCATTAGTTACATTAAACTTGGGCCAAATTTCTGAAAATAGGTGTTGAAGATGAACTTGTATCTCCTAAACCATAGCACCTGTTACAAAAATGAAGGAGGTTTTTGTAGATAAGGTCATTTTGGAGAAACAGTTCTCTCAAATTTGGGAAATTCATTTCCAGTAGCTCGCAATCTGTTCCACAAAATCGTCTCTAAAACAGAAAATCATTAAAAAATTAAATCTGTGAAAATGAGCTGTAAAGATCTAGTCACATATCCCAATCCATGACACTTGTAAATACACTGAAAGATGTTTTTGTTGTATGGCTCGTGCTTAACAAAAACCTCCTTGGGTTTTGCAAAATTAGTTTCCATCTGATGTAAAATGGGTCCCCACTAAAATGACTGAAACAGTAAAAAATATGAAAAATTTGCTTTGTTTTAATGTAGGCTCTAAATATCACTATATATCTCCCACATAGTAGCACCTGTGAATAAACGGAAGGAGGTTTTTGTTATATAGTATGTGGTGAAAAGAAACCTCTTTCATTTTTTAAAAATCCCTTACCATTATTTCAAAAACGGATTTTGTACTAAATTTGTCATTGTGTGCAGCAACTGACCTCAAAACATGCATAACCAAGAGTCACTCATTCATTTCTTCTAACCCAAGAACCGGTTACGGGAATGTGATATACCGTTGAAAATATTTTTCCGAGCTTCTTCTGATGGACACACTTGTGACATGTTTTGTGCTGAAAATCATTTGAAAAACATCTAACAAAACTAGACATAGTAAGAGCTCATGTTGATCCCTAGTGACAGGCTGCGGAGACTGGAACTGACACGTACTATGTGCATCAACATAAATATTTTTCCTATATTGTGCTTCCTTTATACTTCGTTGAATATATCTTACCTATTCCTCCATTTTTTGGAACAATCCAATCATGACTATTATTGTCTCTTCCATCCTTTCATCAACTCAATGGTGTCCTGCATGGCCTCCCATATAGAGCTTGATAATGAGGCATCCTAATTGAATTGTGATAATTTTTATTATAGGAAAATAATACCAATGGTAAGTACCTTTCCCACCGATTCTAATTATCCATGAAATTCATTATAGGCATATATTTTATAACTTGATTTACGCTTTTTGTCTTTCCATCTATTTATAGATGATATACAGTGCTAAGGTTTAACTATGTCCCCAACACTAACTGGAAAATTGTCCAAAATGTATATGTAAAGCAAGAGTTCCTATCAAAATGATCTTTGTCGGTAACCCACATAGCTAGATAGCTTCACCTATAAATACTCAAGGCAAGATGGTGCAGTCTTTTAGAAAAGGTAGTTGGCCACCTAGAGATACCAAATACATGGACAAAATAGAATATTTTAAGGTCATTTCTCCAAGAAGAGAGCAAATCATCCTTCAAGAGTAATCCACAAAAAAAAAATATTTGCAAAGAATGGTCAAGAACACCTTTACAAGTGGAGTGACTGCAAAGAATATTCCAGGCTAATTAGAGTGTTGTAGACAAACAACGTAACTCGTCCAAATGGAAATACTAGAAAGATGTTAGAGTATTATCTCCCAGGATCAACCAAATTTGCCATCAGTAGTAATTCCATAGAAACATGTGCCAAAATTGTCCATAAAGTTGTTCTAACCTCCTCAAAGAAGTGGGGTGTCCTCATTCAATGTGCCAAAGTGGTTAAATGCACATGTACCAATGCCTCTCATCCAAGGGATATGATAAATAGTTCACCCTAAGAGATTGTGTAATGAGGCTAGGAATCTCTCCAATATAGTAATAAAGAAGCTTCCCAAATGAATAGAAGCTATATGATACAATGTGAAAATAACATATCAAGTGACCAAAACCATGGGTGTCAATGTAGAAGACCACACAATGAAGGTTTGAATGCCTCCAAATGAATGAGAAGGTGCTAAATAAGGGGAGTGATTTTATCTATCAAGAAAATAACTACTCACAACATGCCACATCATATCCAAACTATAAATATCCATTGGAATTCTTCTAACAAACCACAACCACTTTTCCATGTCATCAAGACATCAACCAAAAGGGACATGAATTATGCAACAAAGGGTGGGTGTACTACTTCAAGGTTCATCAATCAAAATCATGAAACAATAATCCAAGTGAAACCCTATGAACACATGCAAAAATGCCCAACAACTAATTCACTATGTCAAGGAGCAATAATAAACCAACACTATTTAAGGAAACTCTTAGTTGATGGATATCCCTCATCATAAATGTGCTAAGGGTAAATCAAATGTCTGAGAAACGTTATGCAAGGTCCTCAATCACATTTCAAACACCATACGTGCTAGATGAAAGCCTCCAAACAAGAAATGATGATGCCAACCAAGGACATAATGTGAATTATCTAACATCGAATATCAATAATAAATCATAGTAACAAACCTCCATGGTTAGGTGATTTCGACAACATCGACACTAGGTAAGTGCGCATAAGAACAACCTTCCTTAAGACACCTCAATACTCACCAGAGGTGATCAACAATGTCATGAGGGGAGTGTCAAGGAGAATGTAAGCGCCAACCATGAATTCCCTCAATAAAAGCATGAAGCTCCATCAAATAATCCTACAATTGCAAGCTTAGTATAAAGAATATGTTAATTGATAGTCACTTATATAAGTGTCTCTGGTGACAAGATATGCAAAAAAAACATCAATACTCGAAACATGCTTGGTTAGGGTTAACAAAAACCATCTAGCAGTCAACCTTGATTTAAAAAGGAATAACTCTTTATTCAATATTGTGAAAAAAAAAATGAAATGGATTAGACTAATAAAGAAACTAATGTAATAACATGATGCCAAAAGGCTACGGAGATGAATGCCATTTAGAAAGTTTTATCTCTTTTTATATGAAGGTTTTTTTTTTCTTTAATAAGATTTATATGTTCTAAATTTGAAGGGGCTAGCTCAATTGGTATATTCTTTTGATATATTTGTAGTATCTTTAGGTTTTCTAGCAGGATTTGCAGTTCACGTTTCCCGCTCTAAGAGGCCACAATTGGCCGAACCTGGAGGAGCAGTTATAGGTGACTAGTTGTTGTTGGGAAAAGTATCCAATACGGAATGACCCTATCCCACTCTAAGGGTGATAGTACCTCAGAAACAACCGAATGCAAAGCTATTCAAGATTACTTCTTTATGAGATTTAAGAGAGAGGAGGAAGAGATCCACTAACCGTTATCTTCCGCTAATGATTGATCCAATCTTCCCTCTTTGCTGCTTGCTCCCAGCTCCTTGCTCTTTCACTGGCCCAGCTACACAAAGATCCTGCAAAAGCAAAAGAAAGGGAAACTACAAGAAGCATACATCCATAACTGATTCAAGGATTAGAATAAATCAAATATACAAGCATCAATACACCATTAAGACACATGCATATAGAAGAACCTCAAATGCTTTATTAATGGAAGAAGTAAAGTTCTGAGAGTGTTACAACCATAAGAGGCCCAATCCAGCAACTCCTCCCAGCAGAAAGAAATCTCCTCTTCACCTCCTTCAAAGCAATCACCCAATAGTTCTATACTCAAACCAACAACACTTCCTTACATTCACAAGATTCCAGCCTCCCTAGACATCATGAGAGAGCTCTATATATAGGAGTTTTGGAGAAAGGATGAGTCAGCTTGAGCTTGGCATGAAGCTGACTAGTGTCCTCTCCCACTTCAGTTATACTTCAGTTCTTGAGTCCACTTGGAGTTTCTTGCTTCCACTTGGAGATCTAGATCCTCTTACTCATCACAAGGCGAATTCCCTGATCCAAGTGTCATTTTGGAAGCTTCCTGGGCATTTGACACCTTGCAGAATGACTGTGCCACTTGGCCAATCTCGCCCAGCGTAGGTAGCCTTCATTGCTTTTGACATTCAGCGCAGGTACAGAGTGGAGCAGTTGACATTCAGCGCAGATGCTCAGTGGAGCAGCTGACATGATCCAGAAATAGCTTGTTTTTGAGTGTTTTCAGGTGGAGAACTGATTTTCAGTGCTGTGGTTTGCTGACCTTATTCCTCTAGGGGTAGGAACAACATGTTTAGGGACTTTGGATCCCTTAGATTATTGACATTTCATGCTTCATGCTGTAAGGCACAAAAATGTCTATAACAGTTGCCCCCTAAAGTATGAGGTCGTTTATCGGGTGAAATGCTTTATCAGGAGGATCCGAAGTTCATTCAATCGCTGAGAGGTGCCCTGTAATAAAATACAATACAATACATTATTTTTCATTCTGCTTTCATGATCTAGCTGAGGCGGGCATTCCCATGCTCAGCTTTATAAATTCATTTTGGTACATAGAACAGACGATCGTCTGATGGTAGACTGATAATTCTCTGCTGAAATTATCATCCTTTAAGTAGGATGATCATCTGCTGCAATGATGTACATAACAAATGTCTTTATATCCTGAATATATATCGCAGCCCGGATGGATGAAACTAGATCCGGGGTCTTCAAATTCGTTCGATCTTCACTCTAAGTACAAGTCGATCCATGTGAGAATTGCGCTGAAGTCGAACATGGAAAGACATCGCTTGATTATCGGTCAATAATGTAAACTGTTAACAAGCGTGAGAGGAATCACCAATAATGAAAATGATCCTCAAGGTACTGCAGTACAATTCACGTGGTGTGAATAAAGGACTTGGCGTCGAACACCACGCAAAATCTTCTGGTCGAAGGTCATTGATGTATACCTGTCGCCGGAAGTGAGAAACTTGCCATTGAGGCATGCAAGATTCAAAGTACTGGGGGGTTGTTCCTAGATCAACTTCTTGGATAATGAGCTGAAGTCGACAAGAAGCGATCCATCAAAGGAGGGCCTTAATGAATCCCACATCAATGACACGGAAAGGAGCTAATGATTTTAGTGGAGGCGGAAACAATCTGTGAAATATGATTCAGGGTGGCGATCATGGGTGGATGAAGGATAATGTATGGCAGTGGATGGGACACGGTTGACTCTTTCTGAACAACATCTCTTGAACATATAACGACACTGATGTGATGGATTGGTAGCATTACCCCAAATGTGGATGGTTTGGCGAGGACCATGGTGATGAGACCGGTGAATGAAACAACCCAACCCGATGTGATACGGAGGACAAAGTGTCATGTTCAAGAGCGACTTGCTACCATTAAAGCTTTGAGGTTCTCCCAATTTTTCCCGAGTCATTTTTGACCAGTACCTCTTTATTTTTGTCAAGCTTGAGGAGGATAACATATGCTTGTTCTATAACCTGCCCTTCGGGCAAGCCCATCGCTATGTTTTAACGAGCTTAGCGATAGGGAAACTCGTTCTCATCTAAAGACAAGTTTGTCGCTATTTAATCATTTTAACGAGTCTAACGACAAGGAAAACTCGGTCCTTTTCATTTTTAGAGAGTCTGAAAAGGTACAGAAAGTTAACTCCAAAATTCCTTTTTCGTCATCTAATCCCTTAAGTCCAAAAAAGTATAAAACAATACAGAAGGGATGAGTTTTCGATTACTTTAACGAGCCGAATAAAACAAGCGCTCGACCTTTTTGTGTAATAATCCCTCAGGTCCAAAAAGATTAAAATCTAGAGGAGGGATAGCTCTTCCGGTCACTTTAACGAGCTGGAAGGCCAAAACTCGGCAAACTTTTCATATTTTACGAGTCAGGAGAAAAGAGCTCAAAGAAGACTCGTCTTTTGAGGAACGAGTGATAAACAGGGATAGCAGCAGATTCCAGGTACAGGTTGGAATTTTCCAATCACGGCAGTGTCACAAGGATGGCTAGGTGAAATCACTCTTCGCAGCCGTTCCTCAAAATGGGTAAACAATCATATGGAGGTGAACGATTGGCCAAATGGAATGGAGGTGGCGGGTGCAAACACGACCAAGGCTTTTATGGCTAATAAATTTACGATCACAATGGTTATTTACCGGTACTGGGTTCATTTTTTAAAGAGCTTGAATGCGCCAAAACACTGCTCAATGCTTATGTTTATTTTTTAACGAGCATGAATTCCGTGTTAAAACTGCTCGGATCTCGCTTTTCTATTTTTTAACGAGCATAAATTCCGCGATAAAACTGCTCGAATATACCAGTCATAAGATAAGAATGTCTCCTGTGAGATAGCTATTTTTTATGGAGCTTTATCTCACGAAGCTATGCTCCTAATTTGGCAAATTTTGACCTTTGCCCCACATCCTTTCTTTATGCAAGTTGGGAAACGTCTAATCCAAAAAACAGATAAATAACCACTCTTTGCTTGCACTCCAAAAGGTTTGCATGCCCCCAGGTATAAAGTACAATTTCAAGGCTGCCCCTACTTATCCGATAAAACATTTGTTTTAAAGCGTGAGGCTTGCCTCTTTCTGGTCACCCAAAGATGGCTCTATTTGCTGCCGCAAATCAATCTCTTTCTTCGGCACTATCTACCGAAGTAGACAATGGTGAATGACCTTTGTCAGATAAGTAACCTTATCAAAAGAATTCTGTTCTAGAACAACCCCTCTTCCATCCACGGACGGGGTACGGACTAGTCACATTCTTTCGCGGAAATTCTACCTTATACCCAAGGTTTCCTCTGCCCAAAGCAGACCAGGATGCATGCCCCCTGGGTTCCAGTCCCATCTTTCCGAATCACTCGCACTCATCGGGAAGGAGGACTGGGGGTGGAGACATTTCTTGGGTGAATAGACCATTGAGGGTTGGTATTTGACTATTTGCGATGCGTGATCCTGGAAATGAAAGTTGGTCTACGAGCTTGACCATTCTTCCTTCATGTGGAAAACACATTACTCTAAAGAGTGAGGAGACTATAGCTCCCATGCAATATATATAGTCTCGTCCAAGGAGTAGGTTATAATCCAAGGGTCCTTGAACGACCATCACGTTCATTTGAACGGTCTTCCCTTTCAATGTAACAGGCACATTGGGGAGGATCCCTAACGGTCGACTGGTTCCTTTATCAAAACCCGAGAGATTTCTTATCTCAGGCAAAAGCTCCGGGGAACCCAGTGCTTTCCAAGCAATAGAGGAAAGGATACTCACAGATGCCCCTTCATCAATGATAGTTCCAGCCATTACCATTCTGTAGATT
Organism: Pinus tabuliformis; assembly: GCA_031772625.1. NCBI lineage: Eukaryota > Viridiplantae > Streptophyta > Pinopsida > Pinales > Pinaceae > Pinus > Pinus tabuliformis. The sequence continues at coordinate 191,620,073 of CM062808.1, forward strand.
TGGACTATGATTCTGAATGGTATGCTGGCTGGTAACCGGGGTCTGCCTAGTTGGTTCCAATCAAAGGACACAACCAGGTTGCTTGGTGGTGGGACCGAATACACGGCCGGATATGACCCTGACGATGTTCCTTCCTGCGATAAAGGAATGGGCGCATTGCCCTGATGCTCATCAGAGTCTGTGTTGATGAAAAGAATCTGGATGGTGTCATCCTTATTCTCTTCAGTGAGGGTGTCATTTGAAGATGAATCTTCAGTGACGGTGTCATTTGAGGATGAAACCTCTGAAGGAAGAACCGGGTCAACTGCCGTATCGACCTTTAGACTTTCGTCTGGTCTGGATTCAGTAGGTTCATTTTCAATGACTGACGCTTCAGCTGACCACTTGGACGGGCCAGCTGTATTTTCAACCAACGAAGGACTTGGCACGAGTTTTTTGTATCCAGGAGGAAGCCCCAACAGTGAAACCGGGCGATCTTCCAAAACTCTCTTCGCTTCGTCTAAGAAGGGACAACGGTGGATGGCGTGATCGCCTTCACACAGTCTGCAGGGGGATCTTGCTCCCCCTCTTTGTCTTGAACCTTCACTTTCGCTGGTTAACGGTAAGCAATCAACATGGCTATCAGAGGTTGATGCTCCCGAATTGTGCAGACGAGGGGACCAGTCCCTTAGTATCCAGGGAATACAGGGACAATCTCTATGGTAGTGGTCTCCTCTACATATGACACATGGCGATTTAGGCCCGGTCTGTGCTGTGTGTGGATTTTTGTCAGATGTCTTTTGCTTGCCCCCAGTTGCCTTAGGCTCCTTCTTCTTCTTCTCTTTCTTCTTCTTTTCCTTCTTCTCCATGGGAGCTTGGCTTTTGCCAGCCCCACCTTTCAAAGATGAAGGATTGGAGGAAGAGTTATAAGAAGTAGAAGGCTGGTGGGCAGCTCTAGACTGATCTAACTGTTGACTCGACTGTTAAGGAACCATGGTGTTCTGAACTACATTGGTTGAGAATAGCCAAATAGGCAGGCCAATTGTCAGTCCTGGAAGCGACAATGTGGCCATGTGGGGCGCACCAACTTCTCCCCAAGAGGAGAAAGGACTAGGATTTCCATCATGTGGAATTCCTTGGTTAGGGCGTTCCATGTTCTCAACTTAAGATCAACGCGGGAAGAGGAGGTGATTATGTTCTGTTTAAAATAAATTTTATAATGACGCTTAGACACAACTTGCTTTTTCACTTTTTAAGAGTCGAGAAAAAGCTAAAGATGACTCTAGTCTCCTTCGATGTTTTAACGAGCCCGAAGTGACAAATGCTCGGATGGACTTTTTCAGTTATAGAGTTTGAAAAAGGCCAAAAGAAACTGCTCTGGAGTTCTAGGCAGAGGGTGTGCCAAACATTTCACAAAACCATAGAATACGTTTTACAGTACGAGTGGTCGATCTTCATGAATGCTGTGTTCACTGCATTGCGATCAGTAGGGCAGCCGACACGGTTTCCTATTGGATAAAGGCTTTGTTCCTATAGGGGTCTCCCAATATATACACGACAGTACGTGGGAGCACAAGTCCGTATTGATACTTATCGCTTCACCGTGGAGGAATCACCCAACCACTCAACGCTAAGATATCACGTTTAACGACGCCGGAACACGTCTCTAGCGTAGACCTCTATGTGTTTGCGTTATGTTTCAATGCGTTGTTATGTAAATTCAATTTATTTTAAGGTTGATCTTGTTTAGTAGCTTGCCTTTATGTATCACCATGAGATGTATGATAACACTCCTAAATGCAGTCTAAGATGATAAGCAAGCTTTTCAATCTTTCAACTTTGAAAATCTTAACTACTGAGGGAATAGAAAGATAACATCTTTTCACACAGATCATAGAGCACACACTAATGCACTTTTTCTTAAATCAACATGCAAGCTGTCATAATGCACATGCACAATGCAAGTATTTCTTTTCTCTTTCTTAATGTTGGCGTAATGCAAAAAGAAAGCTATTGTATAATTTTGAATTCAATTTCAAGTGAAAGCAAACAAGCTTGTCCAAAATCAAAAGACACCTTAAGATTTACTTGTTTCGACACTAGAAATATATAAACTCAAACCAAATGACAAAAGTAAAAGCTCAATCAGCTATGAACAACAAACAAACTAACTCTTAAGATCAAAACGACACTTTATCACAGGTCTAGATCTAAGAGGTCACAGCAAGACTAGTTCACTTTCGTTATGGGAAACTGTAAATGCACAAGAAATACACAAAGAACAAACATAGTTTCTTTATACAACCGAGGCAGAATAGTGACAAGGAAAGTTGGTTTCAGATAGGCCCACTGACTGGTAACAAACAACAAAAACAAGAGTGAAAACAGGCCAAGAAACAGCAGGAAACCCCAGTAGCACAAGGCAAGACTGGTCCAACGCAGGTGGGACACTGTCTGTTTGACCTTCAGCACAGGTAGCCCCTTCGGGAACTGCGCTGAAATGCAGACAGCCTTTGTACAGCCTACACTGAAGAACGAAACTTTCGTTTCTCTTGGTTTCCGGGTCACGGATTGCTCAAAAATTCACAGTTTTGGCTCAAATCAGAAGCTATCAGTCAAGGACACACTAAGGGATGACAAGGAGGATGAAAAGCTATCACTAAGAGCTTATTAGAGTCCTTGTGGATCAGCTCTTCAAATCATAAACTTGCCTAGAAACTGAGCTAGAGTAGCTGCCCTCTACTTTGCATTTGAAAGATTCAAACACAGTTCGATTCGGTACTCCCTTTGTTTATGAGATGAATAGCAAAAAACACAAACAACCAACAAGATACGGTCCCCAGTGGAGTCGCCAATTTTTTGTTGGGAAAAGTATCCAATACGGAATGACCCTATCCCACTCTAAGGGAGATAGTACCTCAGCAACAACCGAATGCAAAGCTATTCAAGATTACTTCTTTATGAGATGTAAGAGAGAGGAGGAAGAGATCCACTAACCGTTATCTTTCACTAATGATTGATCCAATCTTCCCTCTTTGCTGCTTGCTCCCAGCTCCTTGCTCTTTCACTGGCCCAGCTACACAAAGATCCTGCAAAAGCACAAGAAAGGGAAAATACAAGAAGCATACATCCATAACTTATTCAAGGATTAGAATAAATCAAATATACAAGCATCAATACACCATTAAGACACATGCATATAGAAGAACCTCAAATGCTTTATTAATGGAAGAAGTAAAGTTCTGAGAGTGTTACAACCATAAGAGGCCCAATCCAGCAACACCTCCCAGCAGAAAGAAATCTCCTCTTCACCTCCTTCAAAGCAATCACCCAATAGTTCTATACTCAAACCAACAGCACTTCCTTACATTCACAAGATTCCAGCCTCCCTAGACCTCATGAGAGAGCTCTATATATAGGAGTTTTGGAGAAAGGATGAGTCAGCTTGAGCTTGGCATGAAGCTGACTAGTGTCCTCTCCCACTTCAGTTATACTTCAGTTCTTGAGTCCACTTGGCGTTTCTTGCTTCCACTTGGAGATCTAAATCCTCTTACTCATCACAAGGCGAATTCCCTGATCCAAGTGTCATTTTGGAAGCTTCCTGGGCATTTGACACCTTGCAGAATGACTGTGCCACTTGGCCAATCTCGCCCAGCGAAGGTAGCCTTCATTGCTTTTGACATTCAGCGCAGGTACAGAGTGGAGCAGTTGACATTCAGCGCAGATGCTCAGTGGAGCAGCTGACATGATCCAGAAATAGCTTGTTTTTGAGTGTTTTCAGGTGGAGAACTGATTTTCAGTGCTGTGGTTTGCTGACCTTGTTCCTCTAGGGGTAGGAACAACATGTTTAGGGACTTTGGATCCCTTAGATTATTGACATTTCATGCTTCATGCTGTAAGGCACAAAAATGTCTATAACACTAGTTTTTGTTCGCAAAACCTACACCCTTTAACAAGTTTGTGGTGCTGCATTGTCTGTCGATTGTGTTCGAAAACGACTTGGAGAATGTTAACGAAAGGCAGTAAGCATTTTGTTAACTTATCGGGATATTCATGTAAAGGAAGGATACCAAATATAGATGGGCGAGAGTTTAGGGATAATAATGAAGAGGGATGTGAATTTATGTATCAGAGAATGTGTCTTAGTGCGGAGGATGGGGGTGTGATCACTCTGGACTAGCCTGCGAGTTTAGACTTGGCGAGGGAGGAGGGTCTCAATAGCATATTCTTGCTTTTTTTGAAATCATCAGAGGGAAGCAATGACGAAATTGTCCCATATTTCATGCACAAAGCGCTTCAATATGGTTATTTTCCTGTTGTTATGAATCCCTGTGGATGTGCAGGCTTTCCTTTCCTGACATGAAGGTTATTTGCAGCAGCTAATAGTGATGATATTTGCATTGCTATATATTTCATTTTAAGGTTGCAACCATGGTCTACATTGATGGGTGTTGGTTGGGGATATGGAGCGAATATGCTAACCAAGTATCCCGGAGAAGAATTTGGGACAACTCCTCTAATGTCTGTTGTATCTATAGGGAATCCATTTGACCTAGATGAGGCCACCAGACCATTTTCTCATTATTCAGTTCTTGACAGGAAACTTGTAGAGGGAATGAAAGATATTCTTCAGTGTAATAAGGTTATATTTCAAGGGAGGAAGAAAGGATTTAATATTTCAAAAACATTGTTAGCAACATTTGTTAGCGAGTTTGAAATGGCAATATCAAGAATTGCCCATGGTTGTGATACAATAGAGAACTTCTATGCCAAATCAAGTTCTAGGTAAATAATAAAGAAGAATGATGGCGTCATTGCGCCAAATTTTTCTATTCCACGGAATACAATAGAAGAGAATCCATTCACAAGTACTCTAATATATTCTTCAATTCAAACTAAATATGCCAGTGCAATAGGGCAGAATGCTACAATATAGTGGTGTGACAATCTTGTGATACAGTGGTGTGTGGCAGTAGAGCTTGCTCTTTTGAAGGGACGACACCCTCTTTTGAAAGATATTGACATTACCATCAAGCCTACAAATGGTTCGATCATTAAAAGGCACTTACGAGAAGCTAAAAGAACAAATGTGCATGGGGCACAAAACCATGTTATTGATTCAGCACTTGCCTCCAGTTTAGACAAATTTCTGGATTCTAATGACAGGGAGGCATTTGATGTTTTCAATGAAATGTATGTCAATGGTAAAGATGGAGCCCATAAATCTCAAGTGAAAAAGAAATCAACTAGTCTAAATATGATTCAGCAAAAAGAATAGGAAGAGATCACAAATACAGAACTTGAAAAGAGAAAGTTCACAGGCTTGTCCGAAAAAGGACACTCAACAAGGACAACAACTACAATTGAAGAATCACAGAGTGCCCAAGAAGAAGTTGAAATAGGTCAAGTTCTACAAACAATAGAAACTATCATGAGGATGCTTGATGTAACCATGCCTGTTACTATAGATGATGAACATAGACAACAAGTATTAATTGTTGTGGGATGAGGGGAGGCACTTATTACAGCATTGCAAGGTGCAGTGCCTGGAGAAGTCTTTGGAAAGATGACCACTACTATTTCTGGAGCAGTCCAGGCTCAGGGAATAAATCTGAAACTAACTGGGCTTGGTTTTCCAATTTCAAGTTTACCAAAGGATATGAAGTCAAATATCCAGGAAAAGTCTGTGGAATATAATGCAAAAGTAGAAGGCAATGACATGGACAATTTTCCTGGTCTTGAAGGTAAAGTTTCTGAAGGAGAAAATGTGACAGATGCTGACACTACAAGGCAACAAGAAATGGTCGATAGCAAGTCTAACAGTGAAGGTTTCAGTGTGCATCAAAATGAAGAAGTGCTTCAAAATGCACACACGAAGACAAAGACTGAAGAAAATAGTTCTCATTTAGAATCTTATGGTGTTGATCCTCAAACAGGAGTTAAGTTAGAGCCTATGATAGAATTAGAGACCCGTAAAGTGGATTCTAATATTGAGCAAGTTGGTGGGAATTCCACACTGGGTAAGAAGATACAAGACATGCAAGAGAACCCTTTGAGAAATGGAGTGCAAGAGAAATCAAGTGAAGACAATGAAGGCATTGATAATCAATATTAGCAACAAAAGACCGAAAGTATAGGTAGAACTGATGCACACATAGTTAAAGAGAGCAAAGGGATACTTAGGACATTGAGATTTCTATGGATATCATGATAGCACTTTCTCAGAAGGATGCAGAAATGCCGACACAGCCATTCTGGAAAGGCTAGCAGAGAAGCTCTGAATTCAAACTATTTTAGAATTAAATATGGAGTCAAGGGTAGTGAAGGAACTCATTAAATAAAAAGGTGAAGAAATTGGTGAGATTAATGAGCATATCATTTATCTTCTGAACAAGTAGAAAGGCATGCTGCAAATGCAAATTTTCAAGGAGAATATGATTGGTTTTGAAAAGCTTGTTTTTCTAGAAACCCATCAGAGAAAATCAACTCTCCTATTATTCCTGAGGATTAAATTTTCCGAATTTCATTGGAATTGATGAAAGAATCTGTTATCATTGCTACAGGATAGGCCTATGAGCGCTCGTGCATTCAGAAATGGTGGGGTTCAGGACATAAAACTTGTCCCAAAACTCAGCAAGTTTTGCCTGACCTAATGATAACACCAAATTATGCTCTTTGTAGCTTAATTTCCCAATGGCGTGAGACCAATGGGATTGAGTAACCAAGATAACTAGGCTCAAGTTGGATGACAAGACTCAGTAGAACTTCAGATTTCTCTTTTGAAGAAAAATCACATATAGATGTTTTGGTTCAAAATATCTCTTGACGGCAAGTCGATGTGCAAAGAGCCGTTGTAGGAGAACTTCAATTGCTCACAAAGAGAAATGCATATAACAGGATTTTTATTGTAGAGGTTGGAGTTGTACCTCCATTGGTGAAGTTTTTGTCCTCAACTGATGTAAAGACCTAAGAGTATGCCATTACCGCACTACTAAACTTGTCTATTCATGAAAGGAATAAGGGTTTGATTATTGAACTAGGAGCTATCCACCCTGTTACAGAGCTGCTAACACATGGCAGTATGGAGGTAAGGGAAAATTCTTTAGAAACCTTATTTAGCTTGTCTATAATAGATGAGAACAAGCTTGAAATTTGAGCTTCAGGACCTATCTCAGCTTTGGTTGATCTACTTCGTGATGGAAATTTAAGAGGGAAAAAGGATGCTACAAATGCTCTTTTTAATTTGTCTATGTGTCATGAAAACAAAGCCAGGGATATCAGAACTGGGGTTGTGCCACTGCTTTTGGAGTTGCTTGTTGACAAAAACACAGAAATGGTTGATGAAGCTCCTGCAATTCTTTCTATACTCACTACTCACCAGGATGGTCATAGAGCTCTTAGACATCAATCAGCCATTCATATTCTTGTCAAGCTCATTTGTTCAGGCTCTGCTCGCAATAAGGAGAATGTTGTTGTTGTATTTCTAGCTTTGTGTATAAATGATTCATCCCATCTATTGACAGGACTATAATTTGGTGTATATGGGTCTTTGATTGAACTTATCCATAATGGAACTAGTAGAGCCAAAATAAAGGCTAAAGCGCTTTTGGAGCTCATGAGTGAGCATGAACATATTTATATTAGTACGTGCTAAGAAATATCCTATTTTTATCATAAATATGGCACTGTACATTCAAACTTGCCATGAAATCTGAGGGTACATTCTCTATTGTAAGAAAGGGGAGAAAAGTTACGAAGGGAAATAAAAAACAGAACTGGATGAAAAATCTGTAGTTGAGAAGACGTCAAAAGAGAAGGGATTTCTGATTAAAAAAAAATGATGAAAAGAGCATGAATTGTCAAGGAGATCAGAATAAGCAAAGTTCTGACGCTAAAATTGATGACTCAACACCCCAAAGTGGTCTGTCTTCTGTTCAGCCTCCTACAATTATTGTTAAAGAAGATTTTGAAGCATTAACTGGGTTGGATGATTCAACTCAAATGGTGGTAACAAATGTGTTTGGTGTAATAGAAAATATGATTGAACACTTGGAGAAAGAAAATCAACATAAGCCAGAAGACAAGAAACCCATTAGAAATCAAAACCAAGATCAGGACCATTCACCACCTCAAGAGGGATCTCCTGAGAGTGATAAAGGAAATGGATTAGGAAAGCAGGAACAAGTTCCAACTGTTTCTTCAAATTTGTTTGTTAGTTCAGTTAACACAACGAAATTTATTGATGTTGCTGAGAAATCAAGTGACACCAGAAAAAATAAGCATTCTTTCAGCTTAAATCAAGTGCAGCAGCAAATAGATGGAACTCAAATTTCTCACAAGGAAAATTATAATCCATCTAAGATGAGAGATGGTGTTATACAAGGTATGGAAAACCAAATTGCTAATGTTGTAAGACAAGATGGTAAGGACTCACAGATGATTTCAGTAAGTCCTAACACAATCAAGCACAGGGACAATTTTCCATGGCAAGCAAATGTCAATGACTTGGAGACATTCTTATGCCCCTCTGTAAAATATTCTCCTCTGACCAATTCTAAACTTGACTATACAAATGATGAATCTACAAATGATCTTTTCTTGAATATGTTCCAGAGGAAGACCAGTGGAAGCTTTTGGATCAAACTGGAAGTATTCCAGATTCTACAAGGGTTGCATCACAACATGATTCAATGAAAGTAAATGGTCTAAAGCAGCATAGACATTCTCGAAAGGATATGGAAATGTATATTGAGCCCTCATATATAATCTTAGATACACAAATTGCTTCTGATGAATTGATAAAAGAAAGTAGTTTGCAGAAGAGTCTTCTTCAGGAAGTTGAACAAGAGACAGAACAAGCAGAGGATTTATCGAATTTGATCAAAGAACTGATTGTCAATGCACTTAGGCTAGAAGTCAGTAGAAAATTGGGGATATCCCATATCAAGGCATTGCGGCTTGATCTGGAGGAAGACTTGTCAAAAGTGGCTGATGCAGTTGCATTAGCAGTAAAGCAAGATATTCAGAGGTCTGGTAAAGCAAGGCCACATGAAACAGAAAATCTCAAAGACCTGAAAAATTGTGCAGAGAATGAAAGAAGTAAGTTTACTATTCTACATGGAGAGCATGTTGTGAGTGCTATCTCCTCTATTTTAAGAGACACTTCTCTATTGGGTAAACTTATCCCAGTTGGAGTTGTTGTTGGTACCACTTTAACAACTTTGTGGCCAATTTTCTTTATGGTCACTGGGGAGAAGGATTTTTTCGATGCTGGAAATGATGTGGACCAGTCAGTGCCTCGTTCTGAATATAAAATAGGCAAAGCAAAAGGATTTTTGAGTAGAAAAGAGATTGGATATAAGTTTGATGATCCGAGAGAGACTTACAAACAACAGGAACCAATGCATGATGAAAAGCACCAAAATAAACATGCCAGAAGTATTGAGAAAAATAAGGAATTTGATGGTCGAGCCATGGTGGGAGCAATGACAGATGTGTTTGGTGCAACAAGAGCACTTACAAGCCATAAGATGAAGCAAAATGACTTGTTTAAAGGGATTGAGCATGTTGAAGCTATTATTGGTTCTAGTCTTCACTTCAGAAATGGATGCCAACTAGATGACACTAATAGGAGTGTTGACACTACTATTGACACTGATGAAACTACAAATGAAAAGATGAAGTCAAATATAGTAAGAAGTCTTGCAGAGAAAGCAATGTCTGTTGCTGCCCCTATAGTTCCTACCAAAAAGGATGGTGAATTAGACCATGAAAGGCTGGTTGTCGTATTGGCAGATTTGGGGCAAAAAGGCGGTGTATTACGACTAGTTGGTAAAGTTGCTTTGATTTGGGGAGGTTTGTGTGGTGCTATGACCTTAACGGATAGGCTTATAATGTTCCTTCACATTGCTGAATGACCTTTGCACTAGAGGCTTCTTCGAGTGTGGTCTTTGGTTCAAGTCCAGGTAGTATCATTATTGTTCAAGTCTATGCGGAACAATCTATTTTATCTTTCTAGTATGTAATATCTTAATGGATCCAAATTTTAATTCTATTTGACATAAAAGTTATCAAATCGTTCTAGTAGTAATATATATATATATATATATATATATATATATATATTCATTTAAATTTATGGTCAATGTCATTTAATAATTTAATAATTCAATTTATTTTGGTTTCTAATATAATTAAATTTGTTTGCAATATATTTTTTCTTCTAGTAGGTAGGCTTCAAGGTCTAGATTTTGGACCTAGGATCTGATACCTTATGTGAGGATCCCTCCTAGGGTCCTCTAACTGAAAACCAAATTTATCTAATTTTAAACACATTAAGATGGGAAATAACTTATTTATATCTAAACATTTATTTTGTGATAATATACCATAAAAATTTATTTACCATAATTTAAATAAGTAAGAATTTCATTGCAACCATTTACATGAGTAATCAATAAACCGAGGAATACATGTTCCAATAGCTTAGTTGAGATGCTCCTGAGCTCTTGACTCTGTTGGGATGCTCCTTTTGACTTCTCGACTGAATTTACCTCCCAACCAACTAGGAAGTAATTCCTAGCATAGGGAACCTCCACAACAACCCTAGCCCTCCGAGCACAAGTCCAACCAGATGTAGTGTTTCCAAGTTTAACAAACACTCTCCAGATCCAAGTTTGATCTCCCTCCTCTTTCTCCACATCCCTCCATAAAAAAATAATCCTCCAAAGAAAAAACCAAAACCAAAACCAAGACCAAATATTCTCCCCCCCTCCTCTTATCATCTCTCCCCTTATCCTCCCATCCACCTCAACCACCTATCATTAATGTCATGACTACCCCCTCATCCCTTCATTTAGTATTCTTGACTTTTCTTACCATATCTTCTCCCAAGTAGATTTGAGAAGACATTTTGGGGATAAGATATGGATATTTAATTTGGAAATTAATTGAAGAATACCATATCTTCTCCCAAGTAGATTTTGACAAGACATTTTGCGGATAAGGTATGGATATTTAATTTGGAAATTAATTGGAGAATACCATATGTTGTCCAAATTAGATTTTTATAAGACATTTTGGGGATAAGATATGGATATTTAAATTGGAATAAATGGAAGGAGACCATATCCTATCGAAAATTAAATTTGAGAAGACAAGTTGGGAATTGAATAATAACAATAATAAAATTTATCTCAATAAATAAATTTACAATTTCCCAAATGTAGTTATGTCCCAATATTTCTTGATAATTATAATTGAATATTTCTAGGGAAATTAAAAACTAATAAAATTTGCATGATAAGATTAAGTAGGGAATTACATGATACACGATCCATCCATTTCTTTATTTATTATTATACCTTTTTTCCTGTTCAAAATAATTTTAATATAATTTGTTTTATTTTATAAAATTGTTTTTCTTTTATCTTGTAGTGATTTACTAAAGGTTGGACATGCTTGACTTTAGATAAAGTTTGCAGAAAACCTAAAATTGTTATTATCCAAATCTCTCATATATATATATATATACATACATACATACATATATATATATATATATATATATATATATATATATATATATATATATATATATATATATATATAGATGTATATATATAGTCATCATTATATATATATATATATATATATTATTGTCATCATCCTTTATTCAATTTAGGTTTGCATAATTAACTGGTAATTACTATTAATAGAATATATGCCTAGTTAAAATAGGAAAATTCAAACAATTATCGATAAGCAATATATTCAAAGAATAATTTATTTATTATTGATTTTTTTAACTCAATGTAGATAAGTGAAGTTCTTATAACTATAAGAATGTTTATTTTGGAATAAATTTTGAAGAATTTTAATTTAATTATTAGTAATTTTAGATGGATGATAAAGATTCAACCTCCATAAAATATTTTAGAAAATTCTTAATGGTATTCACAAATAAAAAGATGAAATCTATATTTCAAGTGGTTATTTGTTTTCTCATCTTTTAATTAAACTCGTTAGTTAAACAAAGTATCATATAAAAAAGTTTCATATGAAATGAGTTACAGTTTTTTTGGACACCTAGTATTGATAAGTCATAGTACTAGTCCATGGTATTATAACAAATCTGATTAATGGATTAATTATTTGCAAATAAAAATAGGGGAATGTCTATGGTAATTTTTTTTTACTTGTTTTATTAAAATGTATTTATGTTTAACTTATATATTAATTCTTTTCATCATCACTGTTGTGGGGGAAAGTATCCAACTCGGAATGACCCTAACCCACTCTAAGGGTGATAGTTCCTTAGCAACAGCTGAAAGCAAAGCTATCTAAAGTTTCTTCTTTATGACATGCAAGAGATAAAAGGAAGAGATCCACTTACCGATGTCTTGCGCAAATGGTCGATCCAATCTCCTTTGTTTACCGCTTGCTCCCAGCTCCAATTCTTTTCACGGGCCCAGCTACACGAGATCCTGCAAACAAGACAAAGAAAGGAAACTACAAGAGGCATGCATTCATAATTGATTCAAGGATTAGCATAAATCAAAGACGCAAGTAAGACAATACACCATTGAAACACATGCGAATAGAAGAACCTCAAATGCTTTATTAATATATGGAAGTAAGGTTCAGGCGGTGATACAACCATGAGAGGTCCAATCCAGCATCACCTTCCCGACGGAGAGAAATCTCTTCTTCACCTCCCTCAAACAATCACCCAATGCTCACAACTGTAAACCAACAGCAATTCTTTGCACTAAATTCCGGCCTAAAGATCCCATGGGATGAGATCCTTATATAGAGTTTTGGAGTGAAGATAAGTCAGCTTGATGTGTGACTTGTTGTCCTCTTCAACTCCAGTTGTTCTTCAGCTCTTCACTCGGAGTTTCTACCTTCCACTTGGAGTTTTAGAAGCTCTTAACTCATCATTAGGCGAATCTTTTGATCAAGTGTCTTTTTGGAAGCTTCCTGGGCACTGGCACATTGAGAAAAATATTCCTCCACATGTCAAAGTACGCCCAGCGTAGGTAGCCTTTGTTGCACTTGCTATGCAGCGTAGGTACACCATAGAGCTTTTGACATTCAGCGCAGATGCTTAGTGGAGCAGCTGCTTTGATCCAAAACTGACCTGTTTTTGAGTGTTTTTCAGTGGAGAACTAATTTGCAGTGCTGTGGTTTGCTGACCTTGTTCCTCTAAGGGTAATAACAACATGTTTAGGGACTTTGGATCCCTTAGATTATTGACATTTCATGCTCTATGCTGTAAGGCACAAAAATGTCTATAACAGTTGCCCCCTAAAGTATGAGGTCGTTTATCGGGTGAAATGCTTTATTAGGAGGATCCGAAGTTCATTCAATCGTCGGGAGGTGACCTGTAACAAAATACAATACAATACATTATATTTTCATACTTTCTTTTCATGATCTAGCTGATGCGGGCATTTCCCTGCTCAGCTTTATAAATACATTTGCTGTACATAAACAGACGATCGTCTGATAATAGACTGATAATTCTCTGCTTTCAATTATCATCCTTTCAGTAGGATGATCATCTGCTGCACATGTCTATGTTTTTATCTCCTGAATATATATCGCAGCCCAGATGGATGAAACTAGATCCGGGGTCTTCAAACTTGTCCGATCTTCACTCTAGTACAAGTCGATCCATGTGAGAATTTCCTGAAGTCGAACATGGAAAGACATCGCTTGATTACCAGTCAATAATGTAAACTGTTAACAAGCGCGAGAGGAATCACCGATAATGATGATGACCCTCAAGGTACTGCAGCACAATTCACGTGGTGTGAATATAGGATCTGATGTCGAACACCACGCAAAGTCTCCTAGTCGAAGGTCATTAATGTATACCTATCGCCGGGAGTGAGAAACTTGCCATTGAGTCATGCAAGCTTCAAAGTACTGAGGGGGTGTTCCTAGATCAACTTCTTGGATAATGAGCTGATGTCGACAAGAAGTGATCCGTCAAAGGAGGGCCTTAATGAATCCCACATCAGTGACACGGAACAGAGCTAGTGATGATGGTGAAAACGATCTGTGAAATATGATTCAGGGTGGCGGTCATGGAAGGATGAAAGATGATGTACGGTAGTGGATGGGACCCGGTTGACACTTTCTGAATGACATCTCTTGAACATTTAACGACACTGATGTGATGGATCGGTAGCATTACCCCATGTATGGATGGTATGGCGAGACCATGGTGAAGGGACTGGTGAATGATAATAACCCAACCCGATATTTACGGAGGCAAAAGTGTCATGTTCAAGAGCGACTTGCTACCATTAAGCTTTGAGGTTCTTCCCAATTTTTCCCCAGTCATTTCTGACCAGTACCTCTTTATTTTTGTCAAGCTTGAGGAGGATAACATATGCTTGTTCTATAACCTGCCCTTCGGGCAAGCCCATCGCTATGTTTTAACGAACCTAGCGATAGGGAAACTCGTTCTCGTCTAAAGACAAGTTTGTCGCTATCTAATATTTTTAACGAGCCCAGCGACAAAGACAACTCGGTCCTTTTCATTTTTAGAGAGTCTGAAAAGGGTACATAAAGTGGACTCCAGGGGTCTTTTTTTGTCATTTAATCCCTTAAGTCCGAAAAAGTATAAAACAATACAGAAGGGATGAATGTTCGATATCTTTATCGAGCCGAACTAGACAAGCGCTCGATCTTTTTGTGCAATAATCCCTCAGGTCCAAAAAGATTAAAATCTAGAGGAGGGATAGCTCTTCCGGTCCTTTTAATGAGCTGGAAGGCCAAAACTCGGCAAACTTTTCATTTTTTTTACGAGTCAGTGAAAAGAGCTCAAAGAAGACTCGTATTTTGAGGAACGAGTGATAAACAGGGATAGCAGCAGATTCCAGGTACAGGTTGGAATTTTCCAATCACGGCAGTATTACAAGGATGGCTAGGTGGGATCACTCTTCACAGCTGTTCCTCAAAATAGGTAAACAATCAAGTGGATGTGAATGATCGGCCAAATGAAAAGTGGAGGTGACGGTGCACAAACACGACCAAGGCTTTTATGGCTGATGAATTTACGGTCTCAAATGGTCATTTATCGGTTCATTTTTTCTGGATGAGATTGAACTCTGGGGAAAGCCTGCTCACAAGCTTATGTTTATTTTTTAACGAGCATGAATTTCCGCATTAAAACTGCTCGGATCTTGCGTTTATTTTTTTTTAACGAGCATGAACTTTGCCAAAACTGCTCGTTTTTACCAGTCATAAAGTAGGAAGGTCTCATGGGAGATCGCTATTTTTTAAAGAGCTTCATCTCCCTACGTATTGCTCTATATCCTCTCTTTGTGCAAGCCGGGTATCGGCTTATCTACGGGTTAGCGGGGATAGTCCTACCTAAAACTAAAAAGCCACCCGAGCTTGCATTCCAAGAGGTTTGCATGCCCCCAGGTGTAAGTCTAATTTCAAGGTTGCCCCTACTTTTCCGTTCAAAACCTTTGTTTTCAACAGGTGAGGCTTACCTCTTTCAGGTTACCCAAAGATCGTTCTGCTAATCCTTTCAAACAGAAACTTTCTTCGACGATGTCTATCATTAGGTTACACAAAGATGGTTACAATTTGTTGCAGCAATTAAATCCCTTTCTTTGGAGGCTGCCCCTACTTATCCTCTAAAACATTTGTTTTAATGGGTGAGGCTTGCCTTTTATCCAAAGATGGTTACTACTTGCTGCCACAAACGGATCCCCTTCTTTGGCAGAGCCCACTTTTCTAGACAAAGGTGAATGACGACGCTCTGCCACACACTTAACTTTAACAAAAGAATCTTTTCCAAAACAACCCCATTCCTAACTGCCCCTTCTTCCGCATGAGAGCTCTTGCCGGATCTTCTGTTTTATGAAGAAGAAGGAGGGGACGGGGTACGGACTAGTCATATTCTCCCGCGAAAATTCTACTTTACACCCAAGGTTTCTTCTGCCTCCAGAGCAGACCAGGATGCATGCCCCCTGGGTTCCAGCCTTCCTCTCCCAAATTACTCGCACTCATCAGGAAGAAGAACCGGAGGTAGAGACCTTTCTTGATCAAATAGACCATTGAGGATAGGTATGTGACTACTTGCGATGCGTGATCCCGGAAGTGAAAGTTGGTCTACGAGCTTGACCATTCTTCCTTCGTATGGAAAACACATTATTCAAAAGAGTGAGGAGACTATTGCTTCCATGCAATATATGTAGTCTCGTCCAAGGAGTAGGTTATAATCCAAGGGTCCTTGGACGACCATCAAGTTCATCTTGACGGCCTTCTCTTTCAAGGTAATAGGCACATTAGGTAGAATCCCTAATGGTCGACTGGTTCCTTTGTCAAAACCCGAGAGATTTCTTATCTCAGGCAAAAGCGCCGGGCAACCCAGTGCTTTCCAAGCAATAGAGGACAGGATACTCACAGATGCCCCTTCATCAATGATAGTTCCAGCCATCACCATTTTGTATATTTGGACTATAATTCTAAATGGTATACTGGCTGGTAACCGGGGTCTGCCTAGTTGGTTCCAATCAAAGGACACAACTAGGTTGCTTGGTGGTGGGACCGAATATACGGCCGGGTATGACCCTGACGATGCTCCTTCCTGCGATAAAGGAGTGGGCACATTGCCCTGATGTTCATCAGAATCGGTGTTGATGAAGAGAATCTAGACGGTGTCATCCTTACTCTCTTCAGTGAGGGTGTCAACTGAAGATGAATCCTCAGTGACTATGGTATTTGAAGATGAAACTTCTGAAGGGAGAACCGGGTCAACTGCCGTTTCGACCTTTGGACTTTCGTCCGGTCCGGATTCAGTAGGTTCACTTTCAGCGACTGACACTTCAGCTGGCCCTGTGAGCGGGGCAGCTGTATTTTCGACCAACGAAGGACTTGGCGCGAGTTTTTGGTATCCAGGAGGAAGTAGCAACGGTGCAATCGGTTGATCTTCCAAAACTCTCTTTGCTTCGTCTAAAAAGGGACAACGGCGAAGAGTGTGATTGCCTTCACACAGTTCGCAGGGGGATCTCATTCCCCTTCGTCATCTAGGACCTTCACTTTCGTTGGTCGACGGTAAGCATTCGACTTGGTTGTCAGAGGTTGACGCTTCCGAACTGTGCAAATGAGGGGACCAGTCCCTTAGTATCGGGGGAATACTGGGACAATCACGGTGGAGGTGGTCTCCTCTACATATGACACATGGCGATTTGGGCCCGGTCCGTGTTGTGTGTGGGTTTTCGTTAGATACCTTTTGCTTGCCCCCAGGCACCTTTGGCTCCTTCTGCTTCTTTTCTTTCTTCTTCTTTTCCTTCTTCTTTTCTATGGGAGCTCCGCTTTTGGCGGCTTGACCTTTCGAAGAAGAAGGATCGGAGGAAGGTTTATAAGAAGTGGAAGGCTGGAGGGTAGGTCTAGACTGGTCTAACTGTTGACTCGACTGTTCAGGAACCGTGGTGGTCTGAACTACAGCGGTTGAGAATAGCCAAACTGGCAGGCCAATTGTCAGTCCTGGAAGCGACAATGTGGCCATGTGGGGCGCACCAACTTCTCCCCAAGAGGAGAAAGGGCTAGGGGTCCCATCATGTGGAATCCCTTGGTTGGTGTGTTCCATGTTCTCAACCTAAAGATCAACGTAGGAATAAGGGGTGATTATGTTCCGCTTAGAATGAATTTTATATGACGACGCTTTTAGACGCAACTTGCTTTTTCACTTTTTAAGAGTCGAGAAAAAGCTAAAGATGACTCTAGTCTCCTTCGATGTATTAACGAGCCCGAAGTGACAAATGCTCGGATGGACTTTTTCAGTTATAGAGTTTGTAAAAGGCCAAAAGAAACTACTCTGGAGTTCTAGGCAGAGGGTGTGCCAAACCTTTCGCGAAACCACAGAATACGTTTTACGGTACGAGTGGTCGATCTTCGTGAATGCTGTGTTCACTGCATCGCGATCAGTAGGGCGGCCGACACGACTTCCTATGGATAAAGGCTTTGTTCCTATAGGGGTCCCCCAATATAGGCGACGGTACGCGGGGGCACAAGTCCGTATTAGTGCTATCGTCCCTCAGGAGGAATCACCCACCTTCGTAGAGATCGACAGTCACTATGTTTAACGACGCCGGTTCACGTCTCTACCTAGACCTCTACTGTGTTTCGTTATGTTTCAAAGCATTGTTAGATAAATTCAGTTCTTTTTAGGTTGATCTTGCTTAGCAGTTTGCCTTTATGGATCACCACGTGATGTATGATACAACTCTTAAATGCAGTCTAAGAATGATAAGCAAGCTTTTTCAATTCTTTCAACTTATGAAAACCTTAACTACTGAAGGAAAAGAAAGACATCATCTTTTCAAACAAATCATAGAGCACACACTGATGCACTTTTCCTAAATCGACATGCAAACTGTCAAAATGCACATGCACAATGCAAGTATTTCTTTTCTTCTTCCTTAATGTTGATGTATTACAGAAAGAAAGTTGTTGTATGATTTCGAATTCAATTTCAAGCGAAAGCAAACAAGTTTTGTCCAATAATCAAAAGAACACCTTAAGATTCACTCGTTTCAACACAAGAAATACTGAAATTCGAACCATATAACGAAAGCAAATGCTCAAGCAGCTATGAACAACAATAAACTAGCTCTTAGAATCACAACGACACTTTCTCATAGGTCTAGATCCAAGAGGTCATAGCAAGACTAGTTCACTTTCGCTATGGGAAACTGTGAATGACAGCAAGAAATACAATAAGAACAATCACGGTTTCTTCATACAACTGAGGCGGAATGAAGGCAAAGAGAAGTGGTTTCAGCTGGGTATACAGGTTGACAACAGGCTGCAAAACAATACTGAAAATTGGGCAACAGACAGTGGGGAACCCCAATTGCACAAGGCAAAACTGGATCAGCGCAGGTGCTGCACTGTCAATCTGAGATGCAGCGCAGGTAACCCCTTCGGGACCTGCGTTGCAGTGCAGGTAGCCTTTGTTGCAGCTGCACTGATGAGACAACTCTCGTCTCTCTCAGATTCCGGGTCACAGTTTGCTCAAAAATCAATGGTTTTTGGCCAAATCAGAGGCTATCAGTCAAGTATACACTAGAGGGTGATTAAAGGAAGATGAACACTATCACAAAGAGCTAAAAAGAGTCCTTGTGGATCAGCTCTTCAAATCATAAACATGCCCAACACTGGGTTAGAGTAGCTGCCCTCTACTTTGCATTCGAAGGACTCGAATGCAGTTCGATTCGGTACTCCTTTGTTTAAGAAATGAATAGCAAGAAACACAAGCTACCAACAAGACACGGTTCCCCAGTGGAGTTGCCAGTCTGTTGTGGGGGAAAGTATCCAACTCGGAATGACCCTAACCCACTCTAAGGGTGACAGTTCCTTAGCAACAGCTGAAAGCAAAGCTCTCTAAAGTTTCTTCTTTATGACATGCAAGAGATAGAAGGAAGAGATCCACTTACCGATGTCTTGCGCAAATGGTCGATCCAATCTCCTTTGTTTACCGCTTGCTCCCAGCTCCAAGTCTTTTCATGGGCCCAGCTACACGAGATCATGCAAACAAGACAAAGAAAGGAAACTACAAGAGGCATGCATTCATAATCGATTCAAGGATTAGCATAAATCAAAGACGCAAGTAAGACAATACACCTTTGAAACACATGCGAATAGAAGAACCTCAAATGCTTTATTAATATATGGAAGTAAGGTTCAGGCGGTGATACAACCATGAGAGGTCCAATCCAGCATCACCTTCCCGACGGAGAGAAATCTCTTCTTCACCTCCCTCAAACAATCACCCAATGCTCACAACTGTAAACCAACAGCAATTCTTTGCACTAAATTCCGGCCTCTAGATCCCATGGGATGAGATCCTTATATAGAGTTTTGGAGTGAAGATAAGTCAGCTTGATGTGTGACTTGTTGTCCTCTTCAACTCCAGTTGTTCTTCAGCTCTTCACTCAGAGTTTCTACCTTCCACTTGGAGTTTTAGAAGCTCTTAACTCATCATTAGGCGAATCTTTTGATCAAGTGTCTTTTTGGAAGCTTCCTGGGCATTGGCACATTGAGAAAAAGATTCCTCCACATGTCAAAGTACGCCCAGCGCAGGTAGCCTTTGTTGCACTTGCTATGCAGCGCAGGTACACCATAGAGCTTTTGACATTCATCGCAGATGCTTAGTGGAGCAGCTGCTTTGATCTAAAACTGACCTGTTTTTGAGTGTTTTTCAGTGGAGAACTGATTTGCAGTGCTGTGGTTTGCTGACCTTGTTCCTCTAAGGGTAATAACAACATGTTTAGGGACTTTGGATCCCTTATATTATTGACATTTCATGCTCTATGCTGTAAGGCACAAAAATGTCTATAACAATCACTAATAATAATAACCAGTATGAGTGGATGTGTAAGTCTCTCCTTCTATCCAGTTGACATGTGCACTTTTAAAATAAAAATAAATTATGCTCTAAATAGAAAAACAATGTTGGCTATAATAATAAAAAAAGGAATATGTCATAAAGTAATTAGAAGTAAAACAAACATGTCGAAGTAAGATGTTTATATTTCAACAAGAAATTTAAATAAAATATTTGAAGATATATGTTACCTAATGTATGTTGAGATCAACTTCATATATATCTATATATAGGGAAAAAATGATAAAATAAAAATATATAAAAATATTCAATGTGGGTTACTAATAAAATATTTTAATACAAATTAATATTGACATATACTTAAAAATATATTATTAATAAAAAAATTGATTTTAATGTGGGCTGATAAAATGTCTCAATGTACATGTCATGGAAAATATTCTAATGATTATTATGTATATATTATATATCATTTAAAAAAATGATGTATATATCATGAAAAAAATAAGTTTATATGGTTAAAGTATTTATTTGGCCTTATATATACTATATATAGCATTCAAAAATACAATTTAAGCAATGAAAAATTACACATTGTATTTTGCAGTATAATGAAATTTGATCCCTCTCGTCTCATGTTAGATCTGTACTTAAGATGGACTTATACAGGTCCAAGAGAGATGATACTTGAGTAGGTCCTCATATATCTCTATATATAAGCTCTAAATTTTTCTCTCTTATTTTCCTTCCAAACTTTGATAAATTTGAGTCTTTTTGTTTTCCATAAACACAATTTTCACAGAATTCCAGATCAACATGCTTTAGACCTCAAAACAAATTTCTTGAGTGAAGAATCTACATGCCTTTCTCACTCATATGTTGGAGCCTATGATTCCAAAGTGTTTTATTCTCTCCCGCGTACATTAAATCATTAAGAAAATTAGAAATATGATTGCATAAATACAATGTACCAACCTTTCCTCCTTTTTCTCTTACTAGGGCTCATTTAATGACCTTCCAAGTTTTGCCTATAAAAGTAGTTATGCATCCTTCACTTCCCAAATGCCTTGTTGAAATTAGAATTTTATTCAGATTTAGGACACACCTTACCTCCTTCAATGGCAATTTGTTTTCATTCTATTTCTTTATAAAATCATTACCCATTCCAAGAATATTATAGGGTTTATCATCATTGAGACGAACCTATCCAAAATATTCTTTAACATAGTAATAAAAACGTTTCCCATCAGGTGTGGCATGGAATTAGGACCCTGAATCTACCACTTAGGTATCAATTTGATCCAATCAAAGAATCAAAGGATCTTGCAACAAATCACCTGTCACATTTGCTTCATGATTTTTCCCTTTCTGTCCATCCTCTTCTTTTCCCTTCCAAGATTTACAATATTTGTTTTCTTCTCACATTTCCAGCACAATATCCCTAATCTAGGGTTGGATGTACCTTTCTTTGATGTATTTCAATTTCCTGAGGTCCTGTCTCTTTCCATTTTTCTTCCCCTAGCCTATACATTCAACGCATTACTTGATGTCTCAGCAAAGCTTTTTCGTCGCATTTCCTTGCTAAGGATGTCACCAACAACATCATCAAACTTTAAAGTACTAGATCTAGAGACAAAGTTACCAATGGCCATAACTAAACCATTCCAACTCTCTGGTAATGAGAAGAGAACAATAGAGCCCTATCATCATCATCAAAATTTACCGCTACTGAGCATAACTAACTAGTAATAGTATTAAACTCATTTGAATGATAAAAAATGTATACACCTTCTGACAACATCATATTAAATAAACGCTTCATAACAAATACTTTATTTGAGATTGATGTCATTTCATATAGTTTCACCAAGGCCCTCATTAGATCTTAGTTTATTCTTTCCTTCAAAATATTGAAGGTTACTGATGCTGCTAGGCATAGTGGTATTGTTACTAATGTTTTTCTATCAAGACTCTCTCATTTTTCATCCAATATACTCGTCAACTTATTTGTCTTTCCACTCAATGGTAGATACAAATATGTTTTATACAGATAATGTTCCATCAAGAACCAAAACACATCATTAAATTTTTTATAAATTTATGCCATAAGTCCATTAACTCTGTTAGGAACACCAAGAGCCTATAATCATATTCGTTTTTCAAATTAAGCCTTTACAAAATCCATGCCCATGATAAGTGAATCATCTACTACCTTGTATCCCTATCTCACTCCACCATACACTCCCACACTTCTAATTTAGGTGCTATATACTCCTTCAATGCCTACATTGTTAGAAAATCAAGTAGTAACCCAAATGTCTTTAGTTATACCACTCACACAACTCCCCTGGGAAATCTTAAAGGTTGTGCTCCCATTTCTTAATGCTAATTTTTTTCTACGTACTTCTCAAGAACAAAAAAATATATCCCAAATCCTTACTCATAATATTGAACAAGATAATATCCATAAAACGTTGCATAATTGAAACAATGCCATGATAAACAAAGGAATGTTCATCATAATCAACCTTAGCATACTACTACCAAACACAGCTAGAAATTCCATTTCAAAAGGAAAAATTTATAGTGGAATAATATACCTAATAATTGAGGTGTTTCCCACCCTACCATCAATGAAAACTAAGTAGCATCAATATGGGATCCTAGTAGTCTAGGTGAATGAGGAAGTGGAGGCTAGATTTACTAAGAAGTGAAAGTCCACCATGCAGATGAAGCAGTCCTAACATCACATCATTTTAAGGTGTGCATGTCCCATACATTTGTATGAAGTCTTTATTATGAGTTTCCATTCCAAATACTTGAGTCTAAGGTACCCCTAATGGCTCTGAATTATAAATTCAAGCTCAATATGGTTGGATTTCACCAAATACTTAGAGTCTAAATCATGGACAATATAGAAATGTTATATTATATATTGGTTTCATTTTCTAATCCATATTAGTCTAACAAAACTCTAACATATATTAGTTTCCAATTCATAGAAATATGTGATTATGATGAAAATTTAATGACATGTGTGTAATTTCCATGATGGGATGTACAAAGTTTCCTCCTAACATTTCTCATCAATGATTATAACCTTGAATGGGCTACCACTTGTATATCATCATCAACTAAAAATGAGAGGGAAAATGAAACTTTACCATCTTTTTCATCATCACTTCACACTATATCATAGATGGCCCATTCGATATATTTGATATATGATTTTTTGGAAGGTGATCCCTTCTACCTAGCCTATGATTGATTATGACAATTGTTGAATAAAGGATAATTCATGGATGTTTGTTGACAGGAACCCATGCTTATAATTTTTCATGTATTAACCTATTGTCACAATCAATCATAGGGTAGTTCATCCATAAATTTCCATGTATATTCCACTCGATAGCTCATCACAAGATATTTGATACTATTACATTAAAAATTTGAGATTCTAAACTATTACAGTTTTATTAAACTTATAGATATGTAAATTCAACTATAATTAGTGCATGCATGCAAATAGAAACTATGGAGAAAAGTAGAGAATGCCAAAATAAGCTCACATATAAATATAAGACACAAGATATACTATGGGAAACCCTTTCAAGAGAAAACGCAGTTGGAAGGTGGGGTCACTTCACTCTCTCTCTCTATCCAGAAAATAAGTTTGTTGGTACAAAGAAGTAATGTTTGTGGCCTATGGGATAATACAGTGAATATATCCTCTCTATCTTCTCTACCTCTTATCCCTCCTATCTATGTTTGCTCAACTATGCAACAAAATTCTCTCGAAAGAATGGAATACCTTTTCCTTCTAGTGGCCCAACTTTTAACATAGCTCGATAGCCTACTAGTGGTTAAGTTTGACTACATCAACTGTTAACTAGAGTTACAATATAGACTCTAGTAGAGTCTTTAACATTATTAACACATGGCTAGACCCTTTCCCATGAATATTGGGAGATGTCACAATATCCTCCTAAATTATAGGTGTGCAGAAAGGATGGTCAACTTCTCAGTGTGATAAATTTTTCATATGGACTTTGAAGGTTTCCAACCACATTTCACCAAACTAGGTCCCGCTAGTGAAACTGGTCCCATGAGTTGATTCCTCCACTTTTTACACTATGAATGCATCAAGATGGATGAAAAAAGATACAATAATCAAATATGGATAACTAGGTAGAGGGGATGTACTGCCAGAAATTTGTGCGTATAATATGTAGAAGGGGTAGTCTATGAGATAGTGTGAAGTTATGATGACCAGGGAAAATTTTACGGGCTAATATTCGCCCATGGGCTAATTTTATATACATTTTCCCAAAAAAAGATTCACTAATTTGCATTTTTTTGTAAAAATGATTCGCCCGAATTTTATAGAATGAAATTATTTTACCCTAAAAATCACCAAACAATGATATATAGACTATATAAAAATATCATAAATTTGAATATTTTTACAAAAATATCTCCAAATATTTTATAGATTTCATATTATGGACTAGTTGGATTCGCCAAGGTTTCTAAACTTTAAGATAGATTTACATCCTTAAAATTTTCCCTGATGATGATAGACATGGTAAATTTTCATCTACTGGGTCATTTTGAGATGATGATGTCAGACCAGTTCTAGCCCATTCAAGGTTATAATCATTAACGAGAAATGTGGGAAGGACAATTCATACATCCCATCATGGATATTACACAAATATGTAGATCAATTATCAGCATAATCACAAACTGTTGTGAATTGGAAACTAATATATGTTACAATTTTGTGAGACTAATATAGGTTAGAAAATGAAACCAATATATAATACAATTTTTTAAGATTTTCCATGATTTAGACTCTAACTATTTAGTGAACTCCAACCATATAAAACATGAAGGTTATAATTGAGATTTGTTTGGCATATGTTAGAATCAAGTCTTTACAACTGAAATGAATACAAACGACTTCATAGAAACGCATAGGACATGCACAAAATGTGTTAAAAATGTATTACGTCACCTCACAAGAGTTTGGATTGGGGTGAATCATCATTTTTCAAAATCATGGAGCCCAAATCCTCTTCTATTTTGGTGGGTGAATTGTTATATTTCTCATTGTATACTTGTAGTTTGTAAAAACATAATCTAACTATCTAGGTCTATTTACTTGTATATTTGTTTATGTTGATGTTAGCTAGTTATGTCATTTTGTCTTATCTTGTGGGCTCTAATTTTTATTTCTTGTTAAGTTAGTCTAAAGGGTAGAGAAGAAAATACACTAGTTCAATATTGATAGACATCTTATGGATGTTCTTATAATTTTGATGGATGTATGCTCAATCCTAAAATTCTACATTGGTCTAGATTATATACTAGTATTTTTTTCTAAATTTCCAATGTCATTGGTTTTTATTTCTTGTTAAGCGAGTTTATCGCAATATTTTTTAAAAATATTTGGGAGCGTGTTGGTCACACGATGCACATACCGACAATGGAAGCATTGTAAACATGGTTAGTCCATCAAAATTTTTCTTCTTTAAATTGGTGTTTCCATCACAATTGTGATGTAAGTTACAACAATGATAATGTCATAAGAATTATGGGTTTATTGCGATACCTTTTCAAAATTACTAGGCCCATTGGCCTTGTGACACATTTTATATTATATCAACACTACAGTCCTGGGAAATTCTGACAAGTGTTTGCAATGAATCGGTGTCAGTGCTTGGATGACAGTTGGCATTGGAATTGTGATGAGCTAGAATGGGACGAATGGGCAACATGATGAGAGGCAACATTTTTTGAAATACCCTTTCATGGTTACAAATACAAAACCTCGTCACAAGAACAAAAAAAAACTATCCAAAATTGTGTCAATATTTAGTGGTGAACATTATACGGGATGAACCATGCACTTTTGAGGAAGATTTAAAAGAACAATTTTGGAAAGATTCCATGGCTATAGAATATGAGGCCATCATGAAGAATGATATATGGGAACTGGTTCTGAGACTAGAAGGTAAATCTGTTGTGACTTCAAAGTTGATCTACAAATTAAGCATGATATTGATGGAAGTGTTGAAAAGTATAAGGCGAGATTCATAGCTAGAAATTTCTCCCAGAAATATGGAGAGTATTATGATGAAATTTTTGCACTAGTTTCCAAATATAATACCATCCAATCTATCATTTCTCTAGATGATATCCAAGATGGACACTTCACCAAATGGATGTCAAGACAAAATTTATACATAGAAATCTCAAGGAAGAGGTATACCTGGAACAACCATAGGGATTTGAGGAGAATGACATGAAGAATAATCTATGCATATGAAAAGGTATCGTTATGGATTGAAGCAAGTCCCTAGGGCTTTGTATGCTTGCATTGATAGTTACCCAATGAAGCTTGGATTTACTAGAAGCAATGTTTATCCAAACCTCTACTACAAAGTTAACCAAGATATGCCTTAGATTTGGGTATTATATGTTGATGATTTATTATTGATAGGTGTAAAGCCTTTCATTCTCCAATGTAATAAGAAAGTACCCTCTAAGCTTGTTATGAAAAACCTTGGTTTGATGCACTACTTCCTTAGCTTAAAGGCATGGTAGATATTTGGTGAGATTTTTCTTTCTCAAAGGAAATATGTGGTCAAGTTGTTGGAAAGATTTGGGATGGTGGAGTTCCAACATAGGGCCACTTTGCTGGAGATAAAATTCAAGAAACTATGAGGTGAAGTTGTTGGGCTTGACATGGAAAACTCTTCTGAGTACAAACAAATGATTGGGGTACTAGTTTTCTTGGTAAATACTAGATTAGACATATGTTTTTTTGTGAACACTCTGAGTCACTTTACACTAGAGTCATTAGATGAACACTTATTTGTTGATAAGGATGTGCTAAGATACCTGCATGGGATTGTCAATCATATATTAAGATATAATTATGGAAAGATGAGATTGCATGGATAGAATGATGTTGATTGAGTTGGTACCATTGATCATAGGAGCAACACATCTAGGTGTTGCTTTAGCATGGGGTCTACCATGATATCTTGGATGAGCAGGAAGAAAAAGTTTGTTTCCCTTATAATGGCTAAGGATGAGTACATTACTGCTAGCATGGATAGTTGTGAGGAAGTATGGTTGAGGAAACTATTTGGAGAGCTCTTTGAGAAGGTACTATGTAGGAATATGACATACTGCAATAAGAAGAGTGGGATATGTCTCTCAAATAATCCCATGTTCCATGACAGGTCCAAGGAAATTGATATTAGATATCAATATATCTCAGATATGGTGGAAAGAGGAGTTTTAAGGCTCCATTAATTTTCAACTGGTGAGCATATAACCACAATTCTTACGAAGCCTTTGCCAAAAGGAATGTTCTTGGTCTTTAGAGAATATACTGGACTAGATGTGACCCTTCAAGGAAGGGGTCACGGATGATTGAGAACACTGAGCTGTGATTTTCCCTAGTGACTTTTCACTTCCATTAATTTTATGGTGAAATAGAGGTCAAGATATACTAGGGTTTAGGTTGCTCCTTGTGAGCTATGGAGAATAGGATGTGTCATCTCCTTACCATAAATCGTAAATGGTATCTCCCCTATTGTCATGGTAAGGAATTTCTCATCCTTGCCACTTCTGAAAAGTTGTATTTTTCACCTACTATCAAGTCTAGGGCTTGATCGAGTATACCTTAATATGCATTCTACCCACAAGTTTGGATTTTTGTGAGTGCGACCAATCTAGCCAATGGGTGAGGATACTTGCGACATGTTTGATCCTTAGACTTTGTGGTAAGTCGTATCTTCCCAGAATTATTGGATGTAGGTGTTCTACCACTTGATTGTTGAGGATCAAGGTGGGTGTTGGCTTACTAAGATGTATTTTTACAGGCAATCTTAATCCCTATATTAGTTGTCAACCCAGGGTAATGTGCAGTCAATCTAGAGGTTATCTAATGATCAATCGTTGCAATCACTAATGGATAATTCTTCAATTCAATTCACACTGTTGGACACCTAATCCTCTAAGGGTTGGTGTGGAAGCCGAATAGACTAAGGAAGTCCAAGAGACCTTGGGATGTGGAACCCAATGGTCACACGAATGTATTATAAATGTATATCATTATCAAATAATAGATGTACTCTCTTGCTTATCCTTAATATTCTGTTGTTGACATGTGTGTGTTTAACATGGTATTAGAGGGAGCAATCTCCTGCCCTACTTAACTGTGGGCCACTTATTTTTATGGCCTTTTTTGTGCATGCTTGTCCTACAGCTTTGCTCATTTTCATGATATAGAGAAACTGACATCTTTCCCTCATACGCAGTGTGCAAGTCTCAAATTCCTTTTCTGTACTGTAACTCCTATCAGATTTGTCCCTCTATTGTGCATCTTTTGCAAACTGAAACCTCTCCTAGCCAAGCATTATTCCCATGACGATTTTCTTTGCTCAAATGCTACCTTGTCAGAATTCTGACACTCAATGTTTCACTGGTACAGATCCCGAATCTCAAAATCATTATTGTGGCCTTTACTTGCGTATCAGTTCTGCCCCGAATCTCAAAAGCGTCACTGTGGCCTTTACCTACGTATCAGTTATACCCTCTGCACACTGAAATTGCTTTCATACCTTGTTTTCTCATCATAATTGCTGCCATGACCATTTATATTTTGGATTCTTCCTCGAAGAGCGATTTGTGGTATGTATTTTTTTTCTGTGATGAATGTTGGATGATTTGCAATTAGGAAATCTTCTACACAAAGAAATGCTCAACTTCAAGGAAACTCTCCAATCTAGATCATTAGATTCTATCCAGTAGCATTGTATTCTTCTCCTAGGGGAGCTACTGTGATGAACAAGGATACTCTTGGTTGCTAACAGTGGTAGGGTATTTTCTCTTTCACCTAGCGAATCAATAGCATTATAGAGAACTAGATTCTATTTGAACGTGTTGTTAATAAGTTGTTCACTAGACTACGGGCCTTGTGACTCGCACATCTTTGACATATGAGAGCTGCAAAAGCTATTTTGGGATGTCTCCCTTCCATTTTCAAGAACTGAAGCAATGCGATTGCATTTTCCAAAATCCTCCTCTTCAATGCTACCTAAGCTTCTCTTTCGATGGGAAGAGCTATGAACAATGATTCTAGGATAATTTTTGTGTTCCTCTAAGTGTTTACATTCTGCAAGATATCAATGGTAATCGTCATTCCTGTTAAGATAAAATACCTTGGAATCACTAGATGTGGATGACGAGATAAGATGTGTATCCAGAAAACGTAGAATGCCATCACAAATATTACTGAGCATGGACTCAAAGTAATATTCAATCGTAGCAAGCCTTGCCACTTTCAAAATCCATAGCATCATTGTGGAAGATTATTCGTGGGTCAATGGCATAAATTCCTTGGCTTCCCACTATTATTATTGACAAATGGTGATGTATTTCAGCTAGCTTGGAGAGATTATGTATTTCTAAAGGCTTCGATAATGCCAAAGTCAGGGCCAAATTTGGGAGTGTGGATTCTCCTTCAACTAGTTTGGATATAGTCACGTCAGAATTTGGAGGTATAAAAAATTTGGTGAGTTTGTTCTTGCTGAGACACCCATCGTTGAAACCTCAAGCTAATGGTTCGAGTCTCCTCAAGTCAACTGTGCACACATCCTTTAGAAGTTTTGATGGGTTTTGAGTTTTGAAAATTATGTGAGAAGTGAATTCCATTGTTCCATATTTTTTCTCTATTTCAATGCCTGTTGCATTCCAGAGGCTCCCAGCATTAAATGTGCATATGTGCTAGTGTCGTTGATTAAAATGAAGTCCAAAGTCAAATGATTTAAGTTGATTTTTGTTGTTTTGCATCTGCAATTTTCCGCCATAGTTCTGGTCGCTAAATCTAGTAGCCAATTTTATTGTTTCCTAGAGAAGTAACTACCATAGCTTGCAACTGCTCTTTGCATAGGGAATTTCTAGTTTTCTAAACAAGGACAATGAACCACTATTTTTTTAATTTCTAGTGCCAACACTAACATCAACTGAAGACTCTGAATGCTTGAGGAAAGCTATTGAAGATGTTTCATTATGTTGAACGATGTGGTTAATTTTTTAAATTTCGAGGCACAAATGAGAAGTCAATCATACAAATATTAGGACATAGAACTGCAGCACAACACAAATTTATCTGGCAAAGTTATTTTCGAACTATATGAAGAGGATCTCTTGAAGCGGATAGAATCTGAGCTTTCAAGTCACTTTGAGAAAGTTGTATTCCGTTGGGTATCGGTGCATTAACATCAACATTTGAATGTTGAGCATTGAGCATTGAATAAGGCAATCTCTTTGGCATCGTATTGTTCAAAATTGAATAGGAGCAGTTGAAATTCCATGACCTGCAACTACTATATGCTAGGTTACATACAATGAAGGCTTCCATATATCATATGTTCAATCATATTCAATTGTGATTTTGAACTGATTATATATTTTTATGACTTGGCTTATTTATATATGGCTTGAGATCAAGAATTTGTATTTGTGAAATTCACCTCATTCATTCAATGAAAATGGCCAGAATCAATGAAGTATTAGAGTTCCTCAGAACTTTTATATTGTCTACTACTTATGATACATTAAAATTCAACAAAGTTTCTCTTACATACATTCAACTCTATCTACAAAATGCATAAGAGGAAATTGACTTTTTGTAGCTTGAATCTTAGCTACAGCGAGTAGAATTACAACAATGGAGTCATCATTCTGAACCTGTTTCTATTCAGAACAACGAAACCGACTCCCATAAGCAACAAGTAAATATTGTTGAAATTGATTCAGATATAGTGCCCAATAAATCAGCAAAGTTACATGTAGATGCAGAAGTGCAGTTTGCACTTTCCCAACACATCATTAGAACTTGGGAAGAGCTTGTCCACAACAGGCATAGAATAGGTCTTGGATATGATAAGGAGACATCCCTTCATATTCAAGACTACTCAAAGCCCATTCATTTTCAAAGTGTTGGATTCGTTCATGACAGTTCACCTTCAGCTGTTACAGAATCTACTCTTTTTCCACAACAACAACAACAGATGGTGAAATTCCAACACTGTGACCGAGTTGGCCATATGAAAGATCATTGTTTTGATCTTCATCCATGTAAGCACTGTCATAAAACTAGTCATTCTTCAAACAGATGCTTCAAAAACAAACCTCTCGCAAGAACAAAGATTCATCTTGGATGGATCTCTTCTTAGCAATGGGCATCAACGACCAGGAAGATACTCTAGTCATATGTCAAAACTTGTTCTAGAGTACTGTACAGTCTTACAGTTGAGTTTCCTCCATCATCTCATATTGTATCTGACAGGGGGAAAATGATGGTCATCTACAAGCTTTAAAGCCACATCAAGTGGTCCTAAGCCACAACTTGCCACACCAGATTCAGAATTGTAGCCAGAGACAAAGATTCCCCGAGGCATGCCTTAGGTTCATGATACCTCTTCAAATAATTGGGGACACTTCTTATAGCAAAAGACATCATCTTCTTTCTAGTTTTG
The DNA here is from genome assembly GCA_031772625.1 of Pinus tabuliformis. Lineage (NCBI taxonomy): Eukaryota > Viridiplantae > Streptophyta > Pinopsida > Pinales > Pinaceae > Pinus > Pinus tabuliformis. Next base: position 191,651,990 of record CM062808.1, read on the forward strand.
GAAGAGTTCCAGGAATTGCATTAAGCATTCCAGAGTTTTTGTTCATCCTTAAACCATCACAGGTCGAGACCTCCCTTTTTAGGTTGAGGTTCTCCCTTTTATGTGGGGTGGGACCTCCCTTTCATGGTTGAAGGTTTCCCTCTTTAAAACATCAAGAGCACTTCCTCTAGCAAAATACCTGAGCTTCATGCCAGACATGTAAGAGTTCTGGGAACTGCACTAAGCATTCTAGTGTTGGTGGTCATCCTTAAACCAACACCCTTTATACCAACATTTCAGAGAGCAAATTCAGCCTAGTGATGCCATGCATTTTTTCACATTTTGTATTACAAATCTCTTCTTGGAATCATACATAACCCTTCAGATTAAGAGGGGAATGTTGGACACCTAATCCTCTAAGGGTTGGTGTGGGAGCCGAATAGAGTAAGGAAGTCAAAGGGACACTGGGATTTGGAACCCAATGATCACACAAATGTCCTATAAATGTATATCATTATCAAATAATAGATGTACTCTCCTGCCTATCTTTAATATTTTGTTGTTGCCATGTGTTTTTTTAACACACACAATTATAAAAAGAACTATCTATGGAAGAAATATTGTTTGACACACTCTGTAATTTTATGAAACTTATTTCGAAATCAATTGAAACTAAATGAAAATAAGAATTACACTTAGAATTTTTCAAATAAACTTAAGACTAATCATACTCAATAATGTAAAGAAACTATAGCTATTGAACAACACTGTTAATCTCTAATAACCCATATCAATATGCATTTCCCAATTGAAAAACAACAGTAAGTGAACAACAATCAACAATCGGTACTTGAACATAAAATAGCGATAAAGGATTCCTAAATAGATAACGATCTATATTGAAATGTGTAGAAGCTAATCAGTCTTATCTCTAAAGATTTATGATAACATCTATTCAAATGAACAACATTATGCTATCAACATGAATTCACTTATTCGAATCAAAGCGCTACTTAAGTATATCACACGACTTCACTCTGAATCCAATTGAACATCGTTATGAATCAATATCACAAACCTTGACGATAAATGAAATAACTGAACATTAAATCAATAAAAAAGACTAAATATAAAAATATAACACAAAGGAGTAGTGGAATTTCTTGTGACTCGGCCCATAGTCGCTAGAAGCCTCTGCTTAATCAGAACTCAGAATACGAAGATGTATCAAACGAAACCTTCTTTCATTAATTTCAAGTAAGATTTGATAGAGTCAATGATATAATAGCATATATGTTTTAAAAAAAAACATTTACAGATTATCAAATTTTGAACTATATCTTATTGCCTTTCGGTCCTATATATAACATAAAAGAGAAACTAGATAAAATTGAATCCTCAGGATCAAGAGATCTTGAGGATTTAATAATACAAAATCTAATAATCTAATAAAATAGCATTGTTTGAGTTGATCTCCCACTTCGTTGTCTGCCCAAGGTGCTGTAGCTTTTCCCTTTTATGGCCTCATGTTGTTCTACCAACCTAACAACTTTTGCCCAATCTGCGTCTCTGCATACAAAGATAGAAAAGACTCAGTTTTTCATATTTGATTAGCCTATTCTATCACCAAATAGTTTCATCCAAATTTGGCCGATATTTTCCTCATTTTAATCTATAAACGAAGATAATCATATAAGGATGAATGATAAATGAAGCATTTTACGAAGAGAAATCATACCTTTTTCCTATCCCAACATACTCCCCATCTTACCTTGTTGCACATCCTCGTGCAAGTGTATAGTTTAGATGCAACTGAGCGAGGGAATAAGCAGGATATAGTCTCTCCTTGTAATTCCTAAAACCATTCTTTTGCTTAAGGACAACAAAGGCCTAGGTTACCTCATGATCCTTCAAGTTATAATCACTACGGTATTGATCAGGAGGGTACCATATGATTGGGGTTTTGTAATGACATCCTATCCAATCTAGCCCCATTGTTAAAATCATATTTCTATATTGATAAAAGTGGGAGGAGGCAGCTTGGAAGTTTTGGTATCCAAATGGCTCTCAGCCCCTCACAGTGTTACTGGAGACTTCCCACCTCTGCCTTGATGTAGACAAGGCTTCTTCTTTAATGTCATGGAAGTGTTCCTTTCTGGCCTAAATAATATCAGTATGGAGTGGCCCAAATTTTCCTACAACACCGTATTTTTTAATAAACAATTTATTCCTGGAAAATAGGATTAATGGTTGTGTAGGCTCCCCTCAGACCCACAGGTCAATGCCATACTCACGTCTTCTAAAAGTGTTGTGAGCCTTGGCCCATTTCAGTTAATTGGAAGCAAATGAGAGGAATGCCTAAAATTGAATGTCTCCTATAAAAGCGCCAGGGTGGTTGTCCTATCATCTTCTAAAACAAAATTATGCATATAGAGTTCACAAAGGAGGCATTAAACCTTCTCATCGTGCTCTCTAAAGCATTTGATAAATTTAGGAGTGGTTTTGATCTCTACCGATTTACCAACCTTAACGACCTTAACTTTTAACATGAGGCATCATTCCATGAGAAATAAAGCATAATTTGTAGTGGGATCTTGGCAAGGTAGGGTGTCTAAATAGAGACAGTAAACAGTCTCCATTTTATCTCTATATTTTTGAAATTGACCCTCTAATACTTCGGCCTTCTTCTGCCAGTTCTTGGTGAACCACCAATAGCTCGTTCTATACTTTTCTGATAATGGCCTCTCTTATCAAGGGAGTGTAAAAGGGTGTTTCATCTATTTTGGCCTCTGCAACCTTGGTCTCTGTAGGGTCACTCTGCACAACAGCTTCAACATCTTCTTGAATTACTCTAACATCTTCTTCAACATTTGTTTGGACAAAAATGTCCATAGTGGGGTGGTCCATTTGAGTTCCTTGTGAAAAGATACAGGGATCCTTATTTTGCATGGCAACATCTTCTATCACAGCTGGATGAGTCTGGGTTTCTTTTCCACAAACCTCAAGAAACTCTGTCTGATTCTAAGCATCCTTCGCAGAACATTGTTCTGTTTTCATTCCTGCAATTTCGATTTCCACTTTCAATTGCTTGGTTCTAGTTGCCTCTTTTAACGAATATATCAGCTGCGTGATTACTTCCTTCTATTTTTTGTACTTTCTGAGAATCTTTCTAAGCCTAGATTTGTAGGGCTTCTCTACTCGCCTTTGTCTAAAGCTGCGTTATCCTCTACTTCTTGTATAAGTTGTACTATGTCATCATCAGGGATGTTCCCAATTGGAACTGTGTCCTTTGGTGGAATTCCTCCTTCCAACTCGTAATTATTATGTATTTCTTTTTCAGGAGATCCCAATCCAATGCTATCTCCTAAACAATTAGGCCTCGTCTATAGGGGACTTTGAGAAGGGAGTATCACTTGGTTGATTGGCATCTCTGAAGTTTTAATCTTCAAGGTTTCCTTCTACTGGGGGGTCCACTGGACCGATGCCTATTTTTTGAGTTTCCTCTCTGCTAGCTTCTCATTCATATACCTCAGTTTCGAGGGGTGTTTCGATAACAGGAATTGACTCCCTCTATTCCTCCATGGCATCTATGAATGGCTTGGTTTGTCCACGATCGAGACTATCAGTAGGGGCTGACCGGTCAAGGGTAAAATTCTATTTTTCAATGTTCCCTGGCTGTTCCCTACCTTTGGTAAAAACTCCCATGCTTCCCAAAACCCTAGCCACTTCCTCCTCATAGTCTTGCAAAGGAGGGTCTTCCGGACTAAGAGGAGGTGTATGGGATGGTCTAGCTTCCCCTGCTGGGATTTGGATGTGCTTTTGGGCCTTTACTCGCATAGAGTACCTATGCTTAGCTTATTCTAGGGGTTCAGAGGGACTTTTTCTATTTTATTTGGGCCTTAGGTTCTTAGACCTTGCTACTCTGTTTCTTCATTTCTGGGAGTTGAACCAAGGTAGGATTTATGATACTGTCCCATGTTAATTGTTGTTGTGTCAATGTATTTTTGATAATTAACTTAATCAACCCATGATCGATGATTACACTATGTTGGTCCTTAGCTATCCTTACTAGTAGGGCAACATCGTGTAACAGGGAATTTAGATAAAATGGTAAATTAACTGAAATTCTTTGCTTTAAAATGGCTAGACGTTTGAGTTGTCGGCACCTTACCACATCATTTTGGCCATCGTAGATGATGTATCTTTGGATGTTGACCACCAGTTCTTGCCACGGTTGTTGCAATGCCAAAGGATGAATTCTTTTCCTTGTTTTTACTAGTCGCTCGCTCGGGTCCTGGAATTATTTAATTACGCTATATAAAAGGGCACATTTATCTGCCCATTTCGCCCCTTCTACCAGAATTCTGATGACTTCGGCTAGGAGTTATTCAGAAACTATCATGCTTATACCTTTAACCACTGTACTACCATTCTGCAGATTTTGCAGAAATTCAAGTGTTAGCTCTTCATGGAATCCCTACAATCTATTTAAATACTGCAGCCAACCATCACGTTCAATGATTTCATGAGCTTGATCCAACACCATCAGTACTGGAGGTTCACTCCAGATTGCTCTTCCACCCATGGCTACTGCACTTGAGCCTAGCTCTTTTGTATACAATTGTGTTTTACCCCTATAATACAAAACAATAGTAATGTATATTACAACAATTATCATGGAAATGATGCTGGTTGGATAATTATTATCATTTTTAGTTAAGTCGTTCATCCTGTCAGCCATACTTAACGTAGAATCATAAGTTCTCATGCCCACCATAATGGTTTCCATTCTTCATCCAATTAGAATTTCCTGCTAATTATTACACATTCATGCTCATCATGCAGTTCATACTCCGAAGGTAATCTGAATGACTGTCACACAATTATCCATAACTGGGATATGTGCCATGCATACGTAGGCTATCACCCCTCTGATGAGAAAAGGGAATCCACATCCTTTTAGCACACGGAAAGCAAGAAAATAGACTTAATGCAAAATAAATGCCAGCAACCAATCTAAAAACACAACACACAAATTAGTAAAGCATTTAAGTGATATTCACCATGAGATGTGAATTGGCCAAATCAAATAAAAACAACAATTTTAAGTCATTATGTCAAAGATCTTTACTGTGAGCGAAATTAATCATATCATCGTAATTGGTGGTATATGTTTAATGACTATCATTTAATGCTTAGACGTATGGAATATATTGAATATATATTAAAGTCACCATGCTATTCGCCTTGTAAAAGTGCTACCAAATGGAAATTCTCGCTAGAAATAAAGCCATAGGTGATAAGAGGTAGATGTCATATGGCAATATAAGATGATACTCAAATACCACAAGCAGGGCCACTATTGCTAGCAAGCATTCATAGCCTCGGCAGGGTTGCTTTTTAACCCTCCCAAATTAGCAAGAGTCCTTCTTACAGTTAATTTTACTTTCTTTTGTCACAAAGAGACCACTATGCTGGCATGGTGACCACATAACCATAGTGCCACTCACTAGGGTGTAACAAGATGATTAGGCTGGCTCGTTATAAGACCTTGTGTTCTTGTGACAGATTAATTATCAAGAAGGTCCTTTCCTTGGTTTTGTAGCCAAATTGTAATGTCACCTGTTACATCCTTATGATCATGGTAGGTTGGCTTGTGATGACACCCCTATCCTCTTTAGACCATGTTTTAAGCATTTTGCTATTTTATTTTTCTTTTGGAATTCTTATTGTAGAAAAAGGGAGGCTCATTTGCTCCTTAAGAGTTAGCGATGGTGTAAGAAGTAAAAATATGCCAATGAACGTGTTATACTCTTATCCCATTAACATTATATCAATGATTTTTATCCATTTGGGAGTATAAACATAAGCCAGCATCGATTAAGGATAATGAATCATTTCATGATGTGTCCAAAAGAAAAGATGTTTAGACAATGATTGTAAGGATACACAATATTAGCTTATGGATAAAGATAACCGTCAAAGGGATTTTAGAAGTCATAATCATATTATTATTACAATTTTTCTTTATAAGAATCACAATTGGATTCAAATGATGCTTATTTTAAATACAAAAGAAGTAGAGAAAATGACATAATGATCAAGAGAAAAATGAGAAAGATTCACAATTTAGCTTCTTAAAAGGTGTTGCTCAATTGATTGAATGACAATCATTCAATCATTTGAATGACAATTACTCAATCGTTTGAATGGAAAAATCAAAATAGAAAATGAAAAGTGATGTTCAATTGATTGAATGACAATTGTTCAATTATTTACACAATGAAATCGATCAAAAAAATAAAAAAATAAAAAGGTGTGGTTCAATCAATTGAACGACAGTCATTCAATTGTTCAAACGAAAAAATCAAAAATAAAACAAAATGTGTTGTTCAATCAATTGAATAACAAGTGTTCAATTATTTGAACAGCGAAAACAAATGAAAAAAATTGTGATGTTCCATCAATAGAATGACAGTTGTTCAATATTTTGGGCAGCAAAAAAAATCAAACAAAAAAGAAAATGCGATGTTCAATCAATTGAATGACAGTTGTTCAATAGTTTGAACAACGAAAAAAAATGAAAGGAAAATGTGTTGTTCAATCAATCGAACGAGAAAAATTCAATTATTTGAACAGTGAAAAACAAGAAGAAAAATGTGTTGTTCAATCAATTGAACAGAAAATGTTCAATTGTTTGAATAGTGAAAAACAAAAAGGAAAAAAATATGTTGTTCAATCAATTGAATAGCAAACGTTCAATTGTTGGAACAACAAAATACAGAAAAAGAAAAAAAAATACAGAAAAAGAAAAAAATGTGTTGTTTACTCAATTGAAAGTCAAATGTCCAATTGTTTGAACAGTGAAAGAAAGAAAGAAAAAAATGTGTTGTTCAATCAATTAAACAGCAGAAGTTCAACTGTTTGAAAAACGAAAATAAAGAAGAAACTATGTTGTTCAATCAATTGAATGGATAACGTTCAATTGCTTGAGCAGTGAAATACAAAAAAATAAGATGTGTTGTTCGATCAATTGAACAACAAACGTTCAATTGTATGAACAACGAAAAACAAAAAAGAAAATGTGTTGTTCAATCAATTGAACGAAAAATGTTCAATTGTTTGAACAACAAAAGATGAAAAAATAAAAATGTGTTGTTTAATCAATTGAATGGAAAACGTTTAATTGTTTGAACAACGAAATATAAAAAAGAAAATGTGTTGTTCAATCAATTGAACGACAGTCATTTAATTATTTGAAAAACGAGGTAAAGGAAACAAAAATGTGTTGTATAATCAATTGAACAACAAACATTTAATTATTTGAATAGTGAAATGTGAAAAAGAAAAAAGTGTTGATGAATCAACTAAATGACAAACGTTCAATTGTTTAAACAATGAATTACAAGAAAAGAAAAAATGTGTTTTTCAATTAATTGAATGTCAAACGTTCAATCGTTTGAACAATGAAATACAACACAAGGCAAACATGTTGTTCAATAAATTAAACAACAAGCATTCAATTATTTGAACAACAAAAAAACAAACAAGAAAGAGAAGAATGAAAATTCCTAAAAAAAATTCTAATTTACATGGTGATGCCTACAAAGGTATGTACATTATTTACAATTTCTCCAGAAATTTCAATTTTTTAAAGAAAAAGCTATTGGGTTATCATTCCCTATAGCAAGAATTTTTATGGAGAGGTCCTCGCAGAGTTGCTCGCAAAAAGACTCCTTGGTAAGTGGTTGATGATAGAGGCGCACTTGATGCCTGTTTACCTTAAAGGAATGGTCAAATCTGTCTATGTTAGTGAAGGTAAGAGTACCATTGTTATGTACTTCTTGAATCAGATAAGGGCCAAGCCATCTTGATTGCAGCCTGCCTGGGAAGTACTGGAATCTAGAATAGTACAGAAGTGCCCAATCCCCTTTTTGAAACGTTTTCTTCTTGATAAGGTTGTCATGCCATTTTTCCCTTTGTTGCTGTATTATTGCAGTTCCTTGTAAAGCAAGCAATTCAGCCTCATCTAGTTTGTTAATCTCTTGAAGACGCTTGGTTTGGGCCTATGTTAAATCCAGACCCACTTCCTGGGCCGTCCTTAGAGTGTTTATTTCAAATTCGATTTGGAAAAATTGGTCCTTTATTGAACACAAGCTGGTATGGAGAGTGTCTAGTAGTATTCCTCCAACTCATACGATAGGCCCACAAGGCCTCTGGCAGTCTAGCAGCCCAATCTCATCGGCGTGTTGACACTATCTTAGTCAAAGTCGCTTCTATAGCCTTATTGGTGCTTTCGACCTACCCGTTCACCTGCGGGTGATACAGAGAAGTGATCCTCTGTGTGATATGATGGTTTCTAAGAGTGGAAGTAATCTTGTGCCCTGTGAATTTATTTCCCCCATCTGTGATCACTTCTCATGGTAATCCATACCGCACAAATACCCCAAAAGGGGAGTTAATCACTGCTTCCTTTGTGGCTCTTGGTAAATCTAGTTTTTCCACCCATTTTGTCACATAATCCATGGCTACCAGTATGTAGGCCTTCTGATTGGATGGCAGATGCAATTGATCACAATTGGATCCATAGAAGACTGTCAAAGAACCATGACTATATCAGGTCAAAAATATCTTTAAAGTAATCCAAAACAACTATCAAAAACAACCCTGAACCAGTGGCAATGGCAGCCAACGTGGAATGACGAAGACCTTGGTCAAAGAGCATTGATCGAGGTCCATGGAGACTGCAAGGGAGGCCAAAGTATCCCCTGGGAGCCCTGGAATGGGAAAAAAAGGTGGATTTTGATACGCTAATTGTGCATTGCTAGGCGAAGAGGGCCATAATGGGAAAGCCTGAGCACTCGGTCGCGTGGGGGAACTAGAGGACCACCGGTGGAAAAAGGAAAAAGTGTTAAATACAAATGGCGAGACCCACGCTCTGGAAACCAACGATTTTGATAGGGGTGCCCCTAAATGGTAAGAGGTTTTGGACAAGAGTGAAGTGATTCCATACACCGATCGACGCATGGAAGGCGGAGGTGAGAGAAAACCACAGTTGAGAGAAAACGTGTGTATGGCGTCAGATCTGGAGGGCCTAGATCAGACAGTTGAGATCGTGCCCGATGGGGGAAGCAGAACCGACAGAGAATTAAGCCACATTTTAAGGGGATTTGGAATCTGTTTGACCTCCACGGTGGAGGAAGAATGCATCCACGACGTAACTAAAGAAATGAAATAAAGAAGCATGCTGGTGCCGTTTAGAGGAAGACAGGTGGCCACTCCCTGAGCATTCATGATGATACCGAGTAGAGAACTCCAAGCACAGCTGCAGAAGGTGAAGAGACAGAGGCGAAAGAGGAACCTAACAGGCATAGGGATCGAATGGATAAGGCCATGAACGGAGACAGTCAAATCAGAGGATAGTTACTCGAAGTCCAAGAGACGAGGAGAGATAGAGAAAGGAACCAAAATCCCGAGAGGAGGACAGAACACAGAGGACAGTAAAGCCAAGCAGAAGAGACAGAGGGCAGAGCTGACCAAAGGCAACATCAAGCACTAGAGAGCTGGAAGATTCAAGCCTTCCCATAGAGGAATCTGTCCAAATTGAGCATCACATTTGGCTCTTTCAATTGTAGACCAGAAGGCCACGGAGCTGGTAGGAAGAAGAAGAATCTGTGTACTCTAGTGGCTTGGGGAATCCAAGGACCACCCTCCCAAGCAAAACCTGCTTCAAGTGAACTCATATTGAGTCCCTATATTGTAATTTCTCTGCTTAAAGACGCAATAAAACAATGCCAGTATTGAAAGATGGACCGGAGACGTAGCCCTAGAGAATAGGGTGAACTCCTTATTAAAATTATTTGTGTCTTTGTGTTGCTTACTGTATTTCTCTGCTGTATTTCCATTTTATTGTCTATGTATTGGAAATTTGATTGATCTGTTATTTCAATAACACAGAACACACACTAGCACATGTGTCTATAATATCTTAGTTTAATAAATCTTTAATTGATGTCACTCATAGGGTGAATATTGGATCAAGTGGTATCAGAGTTCAAGGCTCTAAGGTTAGACAAACTTGTGTTGGTTAAGCTATGAATGCTCACTAGATCAAAGATCAAATTAGGAGAAGTAGAGTTGGTGGAAACTAATCCTGAAATTGGGAGAGTCTATCCTCGAAAGACAATGTCAGAAGAAGGTTTTGTAAGGCTAGACCCTCAATTCATAAAGCGTTTCCTAGCTATAAGGTCTATGGTTGAAGAAATGTACAAAGACTTTAGAAAGAAAAAGGTGGAAGATGCACCAGGCTCTAAACAATATAAAGAAGAAGATGAGTCTCACTTACATGACAACTCCAAAGGAAGGGGGAAGAGGAAAACTTTCTCACACCTCCTAATAGCCCTGTGCATAACAAGAAAGCATCCTTGATTAAGTTAGATGTTAAATTTGATTTTCCTATATATGATGGAGAGCTAAATGTTGAAAAACTGGACAATTGGGTTAGACAAATTGATGTGTATTGCAGGGTATAGAACATAAACTCAGACAAGAGTAAGATTCAACTGGAAAGCCTACGCCTAGGAGGCACTGCCTTGGTTTGGTGGGAAGGTAGAACCCAAGCTGAAATGAAAAGACGTGGAAAGACCATCTCTGTCTGGAGTGACTTTGTTTCTGCAATCAAAAAGCAGTTCTATCTGCTGGCCTACATGCAACAAGCCATGATGAGTTGGCAAACGCTTCGACAGATAGAAGGCCAAAGTGTGCAAGGGTATACTCAAGAGTTCAGAAAGATAACATTGATGTTGGGTATCTCACTAGACTCACCAGAGACTCTTTTGAAGTAAATTGGTGGTCTACATAGCTACATGAGGCATACCATCCTCATGTTTAATACCACTAGTATAGATGAGGTATCTGTACAAGCTACTCATCTAGAGGCTAGAGGAAAGAATGGCAATCTAGAAGTTGGGGGACCATCCCAACCCACTATAAGAAAGAGCAAGGAGAAAAGAAAACAGAAGTGGAAAGCAAGGAAGGCTAACATTGCACAAAAAACCAAAACTTCATGCACTCACTGTAAAAAGGAGGGGCATGATGATGAGCATTATTGGATTCTGCATCCAGAGCTGAGACCTAAGAAGTTCGAGGGCAAGAAGAAGAAGACAGCTACAATTATTCAGAAATATTTGGGGTCAGACTCGGGTGATGAAACAACTATAGTAGCCATAGGTATAAAAGGTAAGAATTTTGAAGCATCTACTAGTAATTCTGCTCAATCTGTTATTGATGAAGAAAATGAGAGAAAATGACATGAGCTTTTCCATATTCGAGTTATTTACAAAAATCGAAAGATTGATAGTTTGTTTGATAGTGGCTCACAAGTAAATTTGATTTTTGAAGCAGTTTTAAAGAAATTGTGATTAACAACTACACCTCACAAGAAACCATGCCCATTAGGATGGTTGAATGATAAAGCACAACTACAAGTGACTAGACAATGCAAACTCAAGTTTTCTTTTGGGTCAACATTTGGAGATGAGGTTGAGTTAGACATAATTCCTTTGGATATATGTGGAATTGTTTTACAAAGTCCTTACTTGTATGATAGAAAGGATATTTTATATAGAGCTGAGAACAAGTATCTATTTGTTAAAGATGGAATTGAATACTTTGTAAGAGCTCATAAGCTCAAGAATAATTATACTCTCATAAACTCAGGACATATGAAAAGAATGATTAATTCATCCAAACAATTCTTACTGATGGTTGTAAAGGAAAGGAAAACTGATAAAACCAATGTATTTGAAGGCTGTAATGTTGAACAACAAGCTAATATAGAAAAGGTTGTTTCAGAGTATGATGTCTTGTTTCAAGAACCTAAAGGTCTGCCACCCAAAAAGGGAATAGTACATGATATTATTTTGCAGCAAGATGTTCCATTGCCTAACATTGGGATGTATAGGTTGTTTTCTTTAGAGAATGCTAAAATCAAGAAGTAGGTGTAGTAGTTTCTCGAGAGGGGCTTCATCAGGCCTAGCACATCACCATGTGGGTCACCAATCGTTTTGGTGAGAAAGAAATATGGCTCTTGGAGAATGTGCATTGGTTACCGAGCACTGAATAAGATAGCAATCAAGAATCGTTATCCCCTTCCTTGCATAGATGATCTTTTAGATCAATTGAAAGAAGTTATTTATTTCACCAAGCTGGATTTGCATAGTGGATATCATCAGGTCAGAGTTGCAGAGCAAGATGCATGGAAGAATTCTTTCAAAACCAAGCAATGATTGTATGAATGGCTGGTTATGCCTTTTGGATTAACTAATGCTCCTGCTACTTTCATGAGATTAATGAATGATGTACTCAGACCTTTTCTTGATGATTTTGTTATTGTGTATCTGGATGACATTCTAATTTTTAGTAAAACGTGGGAAGAACGTTTAAAGCATGTTAAGAAGACACTAGATGTTTTGAAAATAGAAAAACTTTATGTTAAACTCTAAAAATGTGAATTTGGAAAAACATCTCTAAACTACTTGGGTCATATAGTAGGGGGAGGTGAATTGAAAATAGATCCCTCTAAAGTGGCAATCATTTTGAACTGGTCTAATCCTAGGTTTGCTACAGAAGTGAGAAGCTTCCTAGGAATAGCACAATATTGGAGGAAGTTAATTTCTAACTTCTCCTCGATTGCAGCTCCCTTACATGCTTTAACAGGATTGAATAAGGTGTTTCAGTGGGGAGGAAAACATCAGAAAGCCTTCGACACCTGGAAAGAGAAAATAAGTACAACACCTATACTAGCACTACCTGATTTACAAAGACCATTTGAGATCCAAACTGATGCCAATGACTATGCCATGGGAGCAGTGTTGACACAACACAACAAACCCATATGTTATCATTCTAAGACTTTTAATCATGCAGTAGTTGACTATCCTACATATTATAAAGAATTGTATGCATTAGTTTAGAGTATGAAAAAGTGGAAAGATTATTTAGTGGGCAAAGAGATAGTAATACATATTGATCATCAGCCACTTCAATATCTACACTCCCAAACTAAGTTGTGGCAATCAAGACATTATAGGTGGATGGGTTTTCTACAACATTTTCACTTAGTCATCAGATATAAAAAGAGCATACATAACAAGGTTGCAGACATGTTATCTAGACCCATTATAAATGCATCTACCATACTTAAGCATAATTCTGTGCTACATGAAAGGTACATAGAACAATATTCTTAGGATATGGATTTTAAAGATGTATGTGCAACTTTGAGTCAAGGCAAAAGATTTGAAGAATTGGACTATCATATAAAGGACAGACTCTTATACCATTGTGGGAAACTCTGCATTCCAAAAACTAAGAGGATAAAGATAATTAGGGAAGCACATACTTCTCTGATATTAGTCCACTTTAGGGTAAGTAAAATAGTTTCACAGCTGCAAAGATTCTGCTATTGGCCAAAAATGAATGAGATAGTTTCTAGATATGTAAGAGTGTGTGCCATGTGTGCTAAAAGCATACCCAACAACAGAAAACTAGTCTTGTACACTCCATTGCCAGTTCCTTCTCACCCTTGGGAAAGTGTTTCCATGGATTTTGTTGGAGGACTGCCTAAATCTACGAAAGGTCATGATTATCTATATGTTGTTGTGGAAAGGTTCAGCAAAATGTGTATTTTGATACCTCGTAGTAAACAGATAATAGCTAAACAAACTGCAAAATTGTTCTTTGAACATGTATGGGTTCAGTTTGTATTACCCACTTCCATTGTATCTGATCGAGACACCCAATTTGTGGGGAAGTTTTGGTCTAGTTTGTGGGAAGTCATGGACTCCAAACTGAAGAAAAGCACAACTTTTCATCCACAAACAGATGGACAAATAGAAGTAGTAAATGGGACGGTGATCTAGTTACTGAGAGGATATTGTAGTAAAGATCCTAAGCTTTGGGATGAACACTTTTGTTATGTGCAACATGCTTACAATAGAGCCAAACACTCTTCTACACAGATATCTTCTTTTGAGACCTGCTTTGGTTTCACACCAAGGTCTCCTTTGGATTTTGTTTTTGGTAAAGATACCATGATTGATGGACACAGTGATGTGGACAAGGCAACTAGGTTCATTGAATAGATCTAGGAGATCCACCAGGCAGTACAGGAACAACTGGAAAAGAGCCAGGCCAAGTACAAGGCTAGGTATGATAAGGATTAGATGGAGCATAGTTTTCAAGTTGGAGACTGTCTGGTTGTATATCAGCAAGGACAGGATGCAAGGTGAAGGTAAAAAGCTAAAGCCTATCAGGTATGGACCTTTTAGGATACTTGAGAAGATTGGTGAAAATTATTTTCGCCTTGATTTACCAGCTTACATGCACATTAACTTAGTCGTAAATGCAGATTTCTTGAGATTGTTTGAACCTTCAATGATTAAGGACCCTAAAGAGTAAAGTCAATTGCCTTCTATTAATGACCTGCTACCTGAGTACCTCAATGAGTTGCAGGAAGACACAGTGCTGGATAGGAAGGTGAGGACAATGTACAGGGGAGATGTTGTATACCTCAGAATTTGGCTGAAAGGTTCAAAGCCGAGCAGCACAAAGTGGATTGAGATTGGACAGGTGAGAAAACAGTATCCTCACTTAGTGGATGCTTGAAAACCAACTTTTGGTGGTCCAAAAGATTTTTTAGTGGGAAGGTCGTGATCTGAATTGGATCCATAGAAGACTGTCAAAGAACCATGACTGTATCAGGTCGAAAAAATCTTTAGAGAAATCCAAAACAACAATAAAAAACACCCCTAAGCCAATGGCAATGGAAGCCAACATGGAACGACGAGGACCTCCATCAAAGCACGTTGACGGAGGCCCATGGAGACCACGTGGGAGGCTAAAGTAGCCACTTGGAGCCCTGGAATGGGAAAAGGAGGTGGACTTTGATGCACTATTAGCACTTTCTAACCGCTAATCGCGCATCACTAGGCAAACAGGGCCACAATGGGAAAGCCCAAGCACTCGATCGCATGGGGGAACTGAAGGACTGCGGGTTGAGAAAGGAAAAAGCATTAAACACAAATGGCAGGACTCGCGCTCTGGAAACCAACGGTTTTGATCGGGGCACCCTTGAACGGTAAGAGGTTTTGGACAAGAGTAGAGCAATTCCATACATTAATCGATGTGTGGCAAGCGGAGGTGAGAGAAAACTGCCATTTGATCGCACACTATCGGTCGAGAAATTCAACCATGTGAAACATGCGTATGTCGTTGGATATGGAGGGCCCTGATCAAACGGCTAAGATCGAGCCTGATGGGGGAAGCGGAACGGACAGAGAATTAAGCCACATTTTAAAGGGATTTGGAATCTATTTGACCACCAGAGTGGAGGAAGAATGCATCCACGGTGTAACTGAAGAAAAGGACCGATGAAGCATGCTAGCGCCATTTAGAGGAAGAGAAGTGGTCACTCCCTGAACGTTCATGATGACGCCGAGCAGGGAACTCCAAGCGCAGTTGTAGAAGGTGAAGAGACAAAGGCAGAAGAGGAACCGAATAGGCATAGGGATCAAATGGCTAAAGACATGAACAGAGACAGTCGAATCAAATGAAAGTTAGTCAAAGTCCAAGAGACGAGGAGAGGCAGAGAAAGGAACCAGAATCCCAAGAGGTGGACGGAACACAGAGAACAATAAAGCCAAGTAGAAGAGACAGAGGGCCGAGCTGACCAAAGGCAATGGCGAGCACTAGAGAGCTTGAAGATTCAAGCCTTCCCATAGAGGAATCTGTCTGGACTAAGCATCACATTTGGCTCTTTCCACTGTAGACCAAAAGGTCACAGAGTTGGTAGGAAGAAGAAGAGTCTATGTACTCTAGTGGCTTGGGTAATCCAAGTACCACCCTGCAAAGCAAAACCTACTTCAGGTGAACTCACATTGAGTCCCTGTATTGTAATTTCTCTGCTTAAAGATCCAATAAGACAGGGCCACCACTGAAAGCTGGACCGGAGATGTAGCCCTGGAGAATAGGGTGATCTCCTTATTAAAATTGTTTGTGTCTTTGTGTTGCTTACTGTATTTCTCTGCTATCTTTCCATTTTATTGTCTGTGTATTGGCAATCTGATTGATTTGTTGTTTCAATAACACAGAACACACACCAGCACATGAGTCTGTAATACCTTAGTTTAATAAGTCTTTAACTGATGTCACTCATAGGGTGAATATAAGATCAGGAATGGACCTATGAACTCTAATGCCCAATGCTCGAAGTGTTCTATGAGTAATTGTGGCTATAAAGGCATTTCATTAGATGGGCCAGGCCTAGCCCATCCTTTGGCAACTATTGCAAGCCTGGGCATATTTTTTTGCATTCTTAAAAATAGTGGGCCAATAATAGCCCATTTGAAATACTTGATGTCCTGTCCTTTGGTCTGTGAAATGTCCCCCACAGGGTTTGTCATGGAAAGCCTTTAAAATGTCATGCATCTCATCCTCATGGATACATCTGCGTATACACATGT
Source organism: Pinus tabuliformis (assembly GCA_031772625.1). Taxonomy (NCBI): domain Eukaryota; kingdom Viridiplantae; phylum Streptophyta; class Pinopsida; order Pinales; family Pinaceae; genus Pinus; species Pinus tabuliformis. The sequence continues at coordinate 191,668,492 of CM062808.1, forward strand.
TAGCCCTTGTATGAAAAAGATATTTTCCTATCCAAGAGAACTAGGCGTTGTGATAAACAATTAGTTTTATTTCACTAGTCGTTAAATGATTAGGTAGCTGCCCTACTGCTAGATAATTTTCCACATCTATGTACCATGGTGTCTTAATTTCCATGGCAAATAGGTGTTCATCCGGAAATTGGTCATCTACTGCCAGTGGATCATTAGCCTTCGGGATTCGAGATAGAAATGTTGAACTCCTGCAAAAGAAATAGCCACAATGTTACTCGACCATTCGTGATTGGTTTATTAGCTAGATACCGAATGGCAGAGTGATCAGTGTAGACAAAGACTTGGTAGCCAGTTATATAGTGTCTAAATTTGTTTATTTCATAAATAACACATATAAATTATTTTTCTATTACTGTATAATTGAGTTGTGTAGGAGTGAGATTTTTGCTAATATAATATATAGTATAAGGTTCTTGTCCTCCTCCTGGCCGAGGACAACACCTGTAGCTACATCTAATGCGTCCGTGGAGATGTGGAAAGGTAGCTTCCTGTTTGGTCCACGTAATATTGGTTCTATTGAGACTACTTTCTTTAAACCTACAAAAGTTTTGTCACACTTGTCAGACCAACTGAAATCAACATTTCTAGTTAGAGCGTAAAAAGGTGCTGCAATCTGTGAAAAAATCTTGATAAGCATGCAATAATAACTTGTATATCCCAAGAAACTATGTACATCTGTTTGGGTGCAAGGGGTAGGCAGTAAAAGAATCACTTGTATTTTTGTTGTATCTACCTGTATTCCTATTGCGTAGATGTAATGTACCAGGATCACACTCTCTACCATCGTCATGTGACACTTGACATTGCTTAAACATAACCTGGTAGGGATGCATCATTCTAACACCTTTTCTAGTGTTTTCAATGATTAATCAAAATCATCCCCATATGGAGTAAAGTCATTCATATATACCTCTACTCCTTCATTTATTAGATCAACAATGATGCTTAGTATATCTCTCTGAAACATGGCTAGAGCATTGCACAAGCCAAAAGGTAATACCCTGTATGTGAATGTGCCTCAGGGACAGGTGAAGGTTGTTTTGTCCTGGTCTTCAGGGGCAATCCGAATTTGATTGTAACCAATGAAGCCATCTAAAAAGGATAAGAACTGCTTCCCTGCCAATGTATCTAGGACCTGATCAATGGATGGGATGGGGGAGTGATCTTTCTATGTTGCCTTGTTTAGCTCTCTATAGTCTACACAAATACACCACTTCCCATTTTTCTTAGGGACGACCACCAATGAAGATACCCATTTATTGTCCAAGATGGGATAAATAAAGTTTTCAGCCAGTAGCTTCTACAATTACTCTTTCACTATATCCTTGAGGTGTGGATTCAACCTTCATTGGAGCTGCCGGATGGGTCGAGCATCCTTCTTTGTATAAATGTGGTGTGTACATAGTTGTGGGTATATCCCTTTCATATCAAGATAATCCCAAGAAAAAGCCCCTTTATCTTTTTGTAATACCTGGATTAGCTTCTGCTGTTGTTTGCTATCTAGATCAGCATTGATATTTAGAACTTAGCCTAGATCGATCTCAATAGGTTTGCTGTTATGAACAACAGTTATCTGAATATGTTGGTCATTTGTATCCTTCAAGGTATCCTCCATGGATTCGTTATCAAGGATTTCTTTTAAAATCTCACATTGTAGATTACTCACATTAGCTAGCTGATTTATAAAATTGTCAATAACATCATCTTCAGTATGATCTTTAAATTCCAATTCTTCCTCTACTGTGAGTGGTGAACGTCTGCTCTCTTCCAGGTACGCTAGTGGCTGCTTACATATTTATAGAATGGGAAATCTTGGCCTGGTAGGAGGATATAACACTAGATGTTTTACAACATCCCCCTTTTTAATAGTCATGTTGCCTTCTCGCCAGCCAATATATGAATCAGGTGTTGCCAGCCAAGGCCAACCAAGAATCAAAGGATGCCCATCCAACCTACTCCTTCGGTGTATAACTAGGATCTATAGTATAGTCCCATGAGTCAAAAGAAACAATGATATCTTGTAAAGTCCCTTCTGGTCTTACCACTGATTTGTCAACAAGTTATAATAAAGTGGTGGTTGGTTCCAAGGCAGTAATACGAAGTGATTGAGAAGTTTCTATTGCTAATGTGTTAATGGTGACTTCTAGGTCAACCAATGTATTTGGAAAAGAGCGACCATATATCTGAACTGTTACTATGGGGTTTCCAGGATCTTCATACTTTAATGGAGTTTCCTCTCCCAAGAGTAAATCAGATAAGGTTCCTACAACATGGATAGTGGGTGAGGTTTTTACCTTCCTCACAAGCTTCCTTACACACAATTATTTAATTGTTTTGGCATAGATGGGGATGTCTTGAATGGCCTAGAGCAGAGGGATATTAATATACAATTTTTTTAGCTCCCCTACAGGATTGAAATTAGTGTAGGCGATTTGTTTAGGTATCATTAGCCTTTAAGGGAATGGAGGAGAAGTGACTATAAATTTCTCAGGGTCATTATGCTAATATGTTTCTTCCCCTTGCTTTCGTTCAATATTATTTACAAGTGGTGGAACATGTACATGTGATGGAATATGTACGGGTGGTGTTACAATTTCAATTGAAGGCTTGTCCCTATTTCCCTCAGGGGTGATGACACTTCCTGACCTCAATTTGAGCTCATTAAATTCTTTCTGCTCAATATCATACTTTGAGTTTTCAATAATCTATACCAACTGGACTGGTCTCTTATAAGGATTCAGGTTTGGCTGAGCTAGTAACTGTGGCCATAGAAGAGGTTGATAATTCTGTTGTAATGTATAAGGAGCTGACAGTGAGGGTTGAGGCTGAGGGCCCATCCCCACAGGTACATTAGATATCCCCAAAGGTCGTTGCCAATTTGTAGACCAATTCGAATTTTAGGAGGTGGAAGCAGGCCACTGGGATTGATAGGGATTACCTTGCCAAACTAGTGTAAAAGGAGAACTCAGCCAGCCATTTCCTAGAGAATATTGTGCTGGACAGGATGTCTAGGGAATGGAGGACTCTGCCAATTTGGGTAGGGTGACTGGCCTTGCCAGGCTTCCCAAAGGTTATTTTGTTGATTAAACTGCAGGGAAAGAAAGAATTGGGATGCATCTTGTGACAAACCTGTAGGTTTAGCATGCCATTTTCGATGCTGGTTTATCATATATATTGGTTTTGTTTTTTCCTCTACTTCTTTGAATACTGCTTTTAGCCCAGGTAACGATGCAAATTGTTCAGTATTGTGGTCTTTAGTACATATGGAACACCTCTGAACCATCTATGATAGGCATTCCAGTTGGCTGTGCTTCTTTCGACAACATGGGTAGAAGATGGCCAAATCTTGTTTTGCTAAAACATGTTTTTGTTTTGCCTGTAGGACATACAGCTGTGTTGTAAGAGTTCCCAGGATGTCCATCTTAAAGTATTCTAGGAGGTTATCCATCTCCATCTGTGTTACACCTGCACTACGTGGTTTGCTTCCTCTGGTCATGGGATCTTCGCTAGCTACTCCTGTGCGTGTGCTTCCCTGCGAACACTTGATATAGGAACGAATAATTTCATCATAATATTCCTGAGAAATATCTCCTTTTCCCATTAAGTTTAGAGTTTCTACCCATTCCTCTTTCATTCCTTTAATTAGCTCTTAGGACTTCTTTTGGTAGGGAAGTGTGTGGAGACCTCTGCAAATTATAACTAAATCGTTTTACACATTGTTAGGCCGTTATACTACTAGTGTAACCCCTTATTTTTATTAGTACAACCCACTTATTGTATTGATGTACCCATGTAGTGCCCATATTCTTACTATTGTGCCCCATAGAAGCCCACTATTGTTATTATTGTGCCCTTACATTATTATTGTTATGTTGGCTCTAATTATGTTATGACCCCTTAGACTCCTATAGATAAAAAGGAGGTATTTTCATTTGTATCATCGAAGAATTGTTCATTTATGTAAGGTAAAGGAGGTTTCCCCTTGAAGAGGCTGAATTCTAAGGCGTTGATTTATCTGTTCTATCTTTTCTTGAGCTGGTTTCATAAAATTTGGTATCAGAGCTTTGGATTATAGGGTTTCGCTGCTCCAAATAGGTCATCGTGGAATTTTTGCTATAACTTTTTTTCTGCAACATTTCAGAAGCGAAAAAAAACCCATTTGAGATGAAATCGCACTGAACCTTGGATCCGAATTTCAGAGCTTTTCGGGCTATATTTGTTGAGATATTATCTGAGGAAGTTGGTCTTTCTGCAGACTTCTGAATTACATTCCAAACATGTGACCTGGGGAAAATCATCATAACTTCTTTTCTGAGCATCAGATTGAAATTTTGTAAGAAGGTACAGAAAGAGGATGGACTGTAGTTTCTTGTATATATTTTTCAGAGCCAAAAGTCAAAACAGTGAGACGTGGCACTTCATACAAGTTTGCTCTTCTGGAACGGTCTATAATCAGGTCATCTTGGGAGATTATGCATAACTCTTTCTTGGAGAATCTAATTTGGATCAGATCAGTGGCATTGGAAAGAGGACACAGAGGGCTACTAGAGATTGCAATTTTAGAACTTAAAGATCCAAAATTGCAGAGTTACAGTTGTTTCAAGATCGAGCTCCTAAAATCAAGAAAAAGCAAGATGAGGAAGTTTGATGGCAAGGATCTGGTAAATTGGATACTTCAAATGGAGAAATATTTTGGTCTACATGGTGTACCACTGTTACAAAAGGTATGTATTACATCTTCATATTTAGAACCAGATCAATTTTTATGGTATGAAGGGCTTTGTTCTCATAAACAACTTGTTATGTGGTCAATTTTCACGAAGGAAATGATAGCACATTATGGGGATACAAAGAGCAACACCACAACAATTGGAAAGAGTAAAAGGGCTTTGTGAGATATTGGAAACATTTTTTATGGAAACTAGGAAGCATACCCCTCACAACTATAAAGATGGAACTGTTGTTTCTTCTAGCCTTCCAAAACCTACAAGGGTTACACCACAACAATTAGAAGGAAAAAGAGAAAAAGGGCTTTGTGACAATTGTGATAGCAAATGCACTAAAGTTCATAAGTGTGCTGAGAAGAAATTATTTTACATAGAATATGAAGAGGAGGAAGAAAAGGATCAAGAAACATCAAAATAAGAAGATATACACCAGGACCCCACCCAAGGGAAGGAAGAAATGAATCAGACCATATCTTGTAAAGCATTGGCAAGAATTACCACTCCTCAAACTCTCAAGATAGAAGGACATATCAAGAAGAAAAAGGTGCAAGAAATGAAAGATCACATCGAGAAAGAAGAAATGAATCCAACCATATCTTGTAATTCATTGGTTGAAATTACCACTCCCCAAACTATCAAGATACAAGGACATATGAAGAAGAAAAATGTTCAAGAAGTGAAAGATCACATCGAGCATCAAGAAATGAATCCGACCATATCTTGTAAAGAATTGGAAGAAATTACCACTCCTCAAACTCTAGAGATAGAAGGACATATCAAGAAGAAAAAGGTTCAAGCAGTGAAATATCATATCGAGCATCAACAATAGGTTCTCCAACTTTTAAAGGATAATGCCACTTTGGTGCAAAATCAAACGAAACAACAGGTAGATCAACATCGTAGTGAAAAATGTTTTGTTGCAGGTGATTGGGAATTTTTACTGCTACATGTCAAGAAACCTTTTTATGAGAAGGAAATGTTGGCAATACTACATCCACATAAAAAATGGCGACCTTACAGAATGGGAAGACTCTTCAAGGATGAGGATGTGGAAGCATTGTTTTGTGCTATTTATATTATCCAACCAGTTTGGATAAACAAAGCAAGGGATGAATGGAAGAAGGATGAAGAAGTATGGCCACTTACTCAAAAGTTGCAAAAGATCCCAATTCAAACAATATTGCCAGAAATTGAAGAGGAAGGAAAAATCATATTGGAACCTGGAGCAGTCACAGAAACAAAAACCCGACAGCTATGAAATCGATCAACTTCAGAGTATCTCATCAAGTGGAAGAACTTACTTGCTAAAGATTCCACATGGGAGGACAAGAATTTTATACGTAAGCATCAAGAACTACTCAAGCGTTGAGGACAACGCTTTTAAAAGGAGAGGGGCATGTTAGGCCCCTATACTGTATTTGTAACCCCTTATTGTTATTAGTACAACCCACTTATTATATTGATGTACCCATTTAGTGCCCATATTGTTACTATTGTGCCCCATAGAAGCCCACTATTGTTATTATTGTGCCCTTACATTATTATTGTTATGTCGGGTCTAATTATGTTATGACCCCTTAGACTCCTATATATAGAAAGGAGGTATTTTCATTTGTATCATCGAAGAATTGTTCATTTATGTAATGTAAATGAGGTTTCCCCCTCGAAGAGGCTGAATTATAAGGTGTTGATCTATCTTTTCTAGAGATGGTTTCATAACACATATTCTTCTAGTGTTTCATTATCTTTTGTAGTCATCTTTAAAATCTCATCTTTCAGTTCCCTAGTTTTACAAAATTCCTAGTATCTTTTGAGGAAGGACGTTTTCATTTCATCCCAAGAATTGGTGGTTCGCACACCTAGACTCATAAACCATCTTAGAGCTGCTCCGTTCTAATAGTTTCAACGTTTGGTGGTCAGTGGTATAGTCATACCCTCTATAGAGGACATCAAACTTAGATAGGAAAGCATGAGGATCCTCTATGATCATCTTATGGAAGGTTGGGATGCTTTATAGAGGAATAGCCTTCATAGGGACATTGTCCACCTGGTCGACTATGGGATACTCTAATGTTGAGGTTTGACCTTGGGGTGGTGGATCTTCCATTTGATCAAAGATGTGCCAATAATATTTGGGGATTTCAAGGGGTGCTTCTGGAGTAAGCAAACAGTTAGAAACCCAAGCTGGCTTTACAACAATTCCTAGGTCTGTAACCTCAGGAGATCCTTCTTCATACAACTATGGTTCTTCTTTAGCAGCCCCACTAGTCTCTCCTTTTCCTTCTCTTAAGTTACAGGATTTTCCCTCTTGTAGAGGATCAGAGTGCAAACTTATTGTAGCTTGAAAACTCTATTCTGATCCTCCTACTTCGCTTTGAATCTCAACATGAGCTGTAGATGCTGAGCCTACTGCTTGAGGGATAATAGTAGAACTTTTTCCAAGTATAGCCTGGAATCCTACTGATGCTTGAGACTTTTATCTTATTACGATTTCATCTATAAAGGTTGTTCTCCCAATGTTGACCAATGATTTTGGTTTTGTGGGTTTTGGTGGAGGATTCTGCTCTTTTTCTATCTTTTTATTTCTATTCATTCATAAAAAGAAATTCCTATTTAACCTCTAAGGCTTTGCTGTAAAGAGGGCAGATAAGCAAGCACTTTACTTGCGAGGTACGTAGGTTCTTACCTTCCATTTTGAAAACCCAATTCTCCTACAACAAAGAAATTAAAAATAATCACTTTCAGAAACACTCTCCTCGACAACGACACCAAAATGTTGGCTCACTAAGATGTCTTTTTATAGGAAATCTTAATCCCTACATTAGTTGTCAACCTGAGGTAAGTCTTGTTATCTCAAGAGTGTCAACACAGTATGTGCAGTGAATCTAGAGGTTATCTAATGACGAATCATCACAATCACTAATGGCTAATTCTTCAATTCAATTCACACAATTCTGAAAAGAAATATCTATGGAAGAAATAATATTTGACACACTCTGTAATTCTACACAACTTGTTCCAAAATCAATTGAAACTGAATGCAAATAAGAATTACCATTATATTTGTTCAAATCTACTTAAGACTAATCGTACTCAATCAAGTAAAGAAACTACAACTATTGAACAAGACTGTTAATATCTAACAACCCAAATCAATCTACATTTCCCAATTGAATAGCAAAAGTAAGTGAACAACAATTAACAATCGGTAATTGAAAAAAAAATTACGATAAAGGATTCTTAAATGGAAAACAATCCATATTATAATTTGTAGAAGTTAATCAGCCTTATCTTTCAAGATCTATGATAAGATCTATTCCAATGGACAACATTCTGCTATCAACACGAATTCACTTATTCCAATCAAAGCGCTACTTAAGTATATCACACGGCTTCACTTTGAATCTAATTGAACAAAGGTATGAATAAATATCACAAACCTTCACGATAAATGAAATAAATAAACATTAAATCAATAACAAAGACTAAATATAAAACTATAACACAAAGGAGTAGTGGAACGTCTTGCGACTGGGCCCAGAGTTGCCGGAAGCCTCTGATTAATAAGAACTCAGAATATGAAGATGTATCAAACGCAACCTTCTTTCATTAATTTCAAGTAATAGATGACAAAGTTAGTGATATAACAACGTATATGTTTTAAAAAAGAATAATTACATATTATCAAAGTATGAATTGTATCTTATTGCCTTTCGGCCCTATATGTAACATAAAAGAGAAACTGGATAAAAGTGAATCCTTGGCATCAGGAGATGCTGAGGATTTTGCAATATAAAATCTGATCATGTGATAAAATAGCATTGTTCGAGCTGATCTCCCACTTCCTTGGCTGCCCTAGACATTGTATCTTTTCACTTTTATGGCCTCGTGTTGTTCTGCCAACTGAACAACTTTTTCCCAATCCGCATCTCTACATACAAAGATAGCAAAGAATCACTTTTTCGTACTATATTAGCCTCTTCTATCACCAAATAGTTTCATCCAAATTTAGCCGATATATTCCTCATTTCAGTTTAAGGATGAAGGATAAATGAAGCCTTTTACGAAGAGAAATCATACCTTTTTCTTGTCCCAACAATGGGAATATTAATGGACGGTATCATGTGTCTAGTCCTTACAAATATTGTTGAGTGTTCACCTTATTTTTAGGGGTGTCTTATCCTTAGAATCTATGGAGAGTTGTATATGACCCCTACTATCAAGTCTGTGACTTGACTAAGTGGATTATTGTTGAGAAGATGAGATGAAATCAGAGATGATGCAACGATGATGATACATATACATTCGAGATATGACTTATGATGCAAATAGAAATTCATCCCTAACTGAGAGGGAGTGTTGAAAATTGGCAGCTAAGGGAGAAAATATATCCATTGGATAAGCCCAAAAAACCCAAAGGAGACCCCTCTTACACTTAGAAAAAATCATTTTTTCACAGGGAAAAAATATTATTATTAATTTTCTTCTAAATCAACTAAAAATTTCCAGGTCACCCTATAAGAGAAATTCGACCTCCTAGCTCGTATATAAATTGATCTTAGTTTAATTCACTTAGAGGAATCACATCACACATCAATTGTGTATCATTTGGTTCATACATCTCTAAACTATTGTAGGTTGACTTTGCGTATGGAAAAGGAAGACGAGGAGACTTGCATAGAATTTTGCTTTTGGGCATCTTTGACGAGCATTTATTTTCTTAACATGGACTGGTTTGACCGATTCCTATCTTTTTTTTGGAGGCCAAATTCAAGGAGACTTTAACCAAACCATGCTAGGCAATATTATCATATTTTACTGTAGAGTTGAAAAAAGGTTTGAATGTAGGTTGACTGTTGAATTTGACTGAATTGCATGATTTATTTTGGACATGTTTTTACTAAGTTTTTTTTAGGAAAATAGGCCACAATATTTGATTGGTTTACCAATGTTTTCTAAGGATTATTGGTAATTTTTATTGGACTGGTTAGGGGTAGCATTGACTCCTGTTGACTGAACATTGATATGGTTGAAATTGTAGAACTGCTACTTTGACCATATTTGACTTTGTCTCTAATCATTGATTGGTTATTAGATTGTTGAATTGGATAGTCAAGGCTTTGACCTTTAATTAGTTGATGGATGTACTTAGAATATGTATATATGTCGAATGATTGATCTAATGGAAGAATAATTTTGTGGGTTTCCCTCTTTATGGGGTTTTCCCCTAGTCTCTGACCTAAATCACATTGTCTCATTGATCTTGGTTTTCTTCTATTGTGCGTATTGCTTATTTTTCTATCTACAATTACTTATTCTTATTGGTGATTGAATATAATTTTTAAAAGTGATTGCAACTGGAAGAAGAATTTGTTGAAGTAATTATCACAACATAGAATATTTTTAAAATTTAAGAGTCTCTGAATTTTCATACTTTTTAATATTATAGAAAAGTACAAAGATTTTCATTTCACCTAGACAACTAAAATTAACGAATAAAGTATAGATATGAATGTAGAATAGGATGGTTGTGGGCACCTTTAACACTAGAAGTGTTTGAAACAATTTATATCAATGATCCAGTTTTTTGTCAAGGGATATGTTGTTGTTGGAGACAATTTTGTTAGTAAGGAGGTATACATTTCTATGCACGCATTCATGTGTGATGAAAGGAAACATCTGATACAAAATTTTGGATTCTCTGATATTGAAAATAGTCAAGTAGCATTAGGGATTCCCATATATTTATTAACGTATATATACATTGTTTTATAATCCAATTTATAAGTAGTATTCCTTCCTTGAGCTTCATTATTATATGCCATGATCTTTGTCTTCCTCGTTGCCATTATGGGAAATGTGTTGGGTGCTTCCAAACTCATAAATTTCAACAAAAGTTTCCACATTTGTGGTCACTTGCTTATCTTTAGACTGTGAAGAATGAGCTTGAGAGATAGTTGCTTCTTGTCCAAATCTTAGGAATGGGATTTACATAGAACAACATGTTCCTACTGGGTAAAATCGAGATACAAATCAAGTTGGTCTATGGGGATTTTATTGCCATAATGGTTTCCTTTTATATTGCTTTAGATTTGGGTGCCAAAGTTCTCAATTGAATATTTTGGTGGAAGGTAAGCTAGCAAAGTCCACACCGATCAAGAGAAAGGAAAGTTAACTATGCATTAACCTCTTGAAAATATTTGCATGGTTCAATGAGTAGAAAGATAAATTTACTATGTTATTTTCTTGGAAACATTTTCATATGAATCTTGTGTTGAAAAGGATAAGGAACCATGTTATTTTATTGGAAATGATTCCATATGAATGTTTTGCAGAAAAAATTTAAATAACCATGTTATTTTCTTGAAAAATATTATGTCTGCATCTTGTGCATATAAGGATAAGTAACCGTGTTTTCCATAAAATGATAAGTAGCCTTGTTATTTTCTTCGAAGAGATTGCATATGAATGTTCTACATAAAACTACAAGTAACCATGTTATTTTCTTGCAAAATATTGCATATCAATCTTATGCAAAAAAAATAAGTAATCCATGTTATTTTCTTGAAAAATATTGTATATGAATCTTGTGCGTCAAAATACCAGTAAAAATGTTATTTTCTAGGAAAGCATTGGATTTAAATATTGCACGTAAAAAGATAATTTATCTCTGTTCTTTTGTTAAAAAAATGTTGTTTGGTTCTTGTGTATTAATGTCATAGAGAAGACTGCATGGTTTTTGTGTAAAAGTGTAACAACCCTATGGTCCGCTTTTCAAACATTGACTACTTTTATACATTGAACTATTAATGGATTGAATGGTTATGGAAGCCATGTTGACACTAATGTGATGATGTAATATTTTATATTATTATCGAATTAATAAATACATTGCTTGGAAATAAACGTGAAAGAGAACTAGAGTTTTACAATACTTCTTGCCAGCTTATGAAAAATTTGTTGCTGGTTAAAGTCCACACATTGGACCTTCCTTAAAAGTTTCCTAAAAATTCCTATAAGAAATTAATTAAAAAAATTAACACAATCATAGAGAAAGATTATGTTAATCACTAAGTTGGAGAGAGATAATATGTGGGGTGTAATAAATCACAATGGGAGGAAAAAGTGTTCTTTAAATAGAAGGAATAGAATCATTTAAGAAAAAATATAAAATAAAAAGGGTTCAGAAAAAGGCTGGTAGACCTTAAAGCACAACACTGCAGAAAAAAATGCCTGGGAAGAAACCTATAAAATAAAACCACTAAGGAAGCAAAGAGTTGGTCAATTCCCAAATGAAATAAGGTCTTAGCTTTGGGGGGAATATGGGTTATAGTTCATGGTCGTGTGGAATGAGCTATATTCATGAGTATTCAAGAAGAAACAATTATGGTTAGATGAAATTTTGTTCCTATTTTTTTGTTAATTTTGAATTGCTTGTTGTTAGGGATTTATAGAATAACAGGCTTTATTTCATTAAGTCTGCATAATCTATTATACTTATCTTTGTTACTATCATATATTACCAAATTATTGTATGCATGCATAACACAATTCTATTTATACAGTACGATTTTGCATATACAATTATTTGTATTGCAATATGTTATAATTACCAATATATAAGTTCCCATATGCATGCATTATATCATAATGTGTATATAATATTAGTTTCATAAGAAGTGGTTGCATTCATATTGTGATTTTTGTACACATCAATTGGAATTAATACTTGATAGTTGCAGACCTATCACAAGAAAAATATTGCTTATTTATTCCAATTGTGTGTGAGTACAATTTATATTATAGAGAAGTAATTTCATATATAAATTAACAAGTTTACTTATTTTTATAAGTTATAGGAGTCGATGCACACAAAATAAATAAGTTATGTAATGAATGCATTTATGAAATGGGGAGAATGAGGTTTTGGAGAAGAGTTTATCTAGTATAAAATTAAATATTTAGCTTTTGTGTTTTAAATAGAACAACTACTAGATAAAAGGATATAAATAATTAAATAGATGAGAATGTGTGTCAAAATTAAATGACAACAAGAAATATCATATTTATTTAACAATACTAGAATTTCATTTAAGATCAATGAATAAAAGTTGTGGATACCAAATAGAATTAATTTGTTTTAGAAAGAAAATAGGGAGAGTATAGGTTGTTTCTACTGTTATCGCCAAAAAATTGATCATTTAGCCTAATTTACTAGATGGTTTGAAGTAATCCATGTAAAGCCAATTTTACCATACTAAAATTGCTTTCACTGTGAGAAATTAATTAATAAACCACCTTCGTTCAGTAATTTATAATTAATCCCATGATGAATAATTAAATAAAACACTATTTATTTGATTTTATTGTAGGAATAATTAATTAAACCATTGTTCAATTATTATTCCTTGTGATATTTGACCCAATCATGAAAAATAAGCAAATAAATAATTAATTATCTTATTTTTCTCTAATAATAATTAATTAATCACTAATTAACTATTATTCTCTTTCATATTTGACTGAATCCCTCAGGAATAGTTAAATAAATCCTTATTTGCTTAGTATTCCTTAACTAATTCCTTGAGATGATAAATAAATCATTCATTTATTTATTAGTTCTAAATAAAATTTTAAATAATTTTCCCCTTCTAAACAAACATAATAAAATATTCCAGGTGGTTATTCTAAGAATGGGATCAATAATATTTTATTATTGCTTGCTATTCAAGGATAATTCAATATTTTGTTATAAATAAAAGTGTTTTCCATTCATTATTCACTTTTGGTTATTTTCATTGTTTCACTCACTGTTGTAACTCTGATTATTTTCATTGTCACACACCATATTTTTGTTGGGTTTACACATTATAGAGGAGAGAGACTCTACAAAAGGTGAAGACATTTGGGAATAGCCAAGAACCCATCCCATAGAGGTGGACTGGTAACATTTATTTGTTCCCTTCACTGGTATTATAATAAAACTATTCTTTGTATATCTAGTTTCCATTAGATGATTGGAGTTATTACTCTTTCTTTTTTCTATTTAACTATGATTGTGACATAGATCTAGACTTTGAAAGGTTTTGTTTCTATTAGTTGCTACAAATCTACAATGTTTAGTAGCCATTTATATTGTTGAGACTGTTTGTCATCCACAATGTTAAGTGAGTTCTTTTCCTACATCTTTGAGAAGAAAGCACTACAACAAAATTGGCGACTCCACTAGGTTTTATACATAAGATTCAGAAACCTGGGCGACCTTCTGTTTTCAGCTTAGGGTTTCTTATTTTTTCAATTCTCTTAATGTTTCCTAGTCTTCTAACTGTAGATCTACTAAATTTCTAACTTTCACAAACTTTCTGGTCATTTCTGCAGGTCACAAGAACCAACCGCGACAAAGGATGCAGTTTTTTCCAAGATTTGCTGACCAAGATCCACTGAGCAGAAATCACATTTTTTGGCCAAAAATTAAGATATGGAGGCCAGAGTGCACTTATCAGCGTAAAAGGGGCAATCCCTACTCAAAACCACGTCAGTACTTGTGATTTCTGGGTTTTAGGGTTTTTCTCAGATCTGTTTCTTGGTTTTGTAGAGAGCTGTCTGTTGGGATGTTTGACCTCTCTCTCATCTCGCTTAGGCCTTGATCTATTATGATTTACTCATGAAAGTCAAATTTAGCCTCCCTAGGGCTTGTAGTACACTTCCACCTTTCTAGGAGGAGTTTAGATGAGTGAGTAGTCTAAGGTTTCGTAGTGCTTTTAGCCACATTTTCCAGACTTGTAGTCTTCTATTTCAGATCTATAGAGATAGTTTGCCACCATCCATAGTTTTACATTTAAACTTGTTTGGTATTTGGCGTTAGGGTCCCATTGGTTGCCCTAGGTATTTCACCCATCTCCCTATCTTTTTATATGGATCTTCCCCTCGATATTTTTGTTGTTGTTGCACCACTTTCCACTAGCTTAGTGTCACTTGACCCCAATCACACAGACATTTATATCTCTCGACTCTTTTAGTGTATTCTTCATCGATTTAGCCACCAACTAGCACAATTTTTACAAACCCAGTTTGGGTGGGCTTTAGTTAATTATTTTGTTCTTCATTTTATGTTGTTAATTTTAGTTTATTTTCAGTAAAAAAAATTCTTTTTTACAAACATGATCTAGGATTAATCAATAAATACACTTGCAAACACAAGCACACCTTAAGAAAATGGTGCTTGGTTTACACCACCAAGCGAAGACTTAACATAATACATTTATCTCCCCTCATTGAGAAAAAGGCATATTGTTGATCTCACTTTATCATTTATGTGTCATGTGTGTCTTAACACCATTGCACCAGTAAGGCGTTTGTCACGGAGACTATTAGGCCTTCACCTGGAGTTTTCGGTTGGTCATATTACCCCTCCATGTTGGGTTCGAGTTCATAACCCTTCGAGTCCCCATATTGACTCTTCTCCTAGTTCTTCTATTTCCACATATGATTCCAAACCTCCTTCACCGCAGATCATCACCATATGGGGACCCACAGCTGGTGTAGGAACCTGAACTGGTTTTGGCTCTGATTCTATCCCGATGGTCACATCAAGCGAAACAATCTTAGGAATCATTCTGGCAGCCCCCATGCTCCCCTTTATGGCTGGGTTAATTCTATCATATTTTAACTGATTGATAAAGGACCCCATACACCATGCTGTTGGTTGGCCTTTTATTCCGACTAACCTTCCCTCAGAGATCCCAAAGTTTGAGGGTAATGATAGAGAGGATCCTACCAATTATGTTCATTCCTTCCACATGTGGTGTTCATCAAACTCCATAACCAATGACTCCATTCGTCTTCAGCTATTCCAACATATGCTCACTGGAGACGCTACAAAATCGTATGTAGACGAGCCTACCACATCTCATTCTGTTTTCGCAATGCTTGCTAAAGCATTCCTCTCATATTTCGAGTTACCTCTCCGGTACAACACTAGTACATAGCTATTGACCTCATTCTGTCACAACTCTACCACTCACCTTTCTGACCATGTTCAAGAGTGGCATAGAAGGAGGAGAACATGCCCTGCCCCACCCTTCGAAGATGATGTCTATCTACATTGGTTTCTTAGGAGCCTTTTAACACCCATTGGAAAATATGTCACGTCCCATTTTCCTTAGACTAAGGAAGAATCTTTCCAAATCGCTATGAGATATGATGTGATTTATGCGCAATCGAGTTATGTCTATATCATCATTCCAGACCTTCCTCATCTTGGAAGTGCTAATGCACCTGGGGAATCTCACGCCATCGATGGTATCATTGGAACCCTTTCATGCCATTTTCCATATACTTAGAAAAGTTATGACCATCTGTAGGGGGCACCAGTTCTTCTAACCCTCATGCCCCTCCTACTAGCAACATGTTTTCAGGGCACCAACCCATATACCAAACTGTTGCTCCTCCTTATGCACAGTATAGCTCTCCAGCCCCTCAAGAATTAGCGCCACAGCCTCCCATGCATCCTCAGCCCCAACAACCACCACCCCCTCAGGGTTAGGTGTTTGCATAGGATAGAGCGACCAATCGCCAAAATTCGAAGAAAAAGAATAAGGGGAAGGGTTACAAGGGTTACCAAGGTAATCATGGTAATTAACCTAGTGAACCCCATGGGAACCAACCTAACACCAACAACAAGCAAAAGGGCAACTAGGCTAAGCAGACCAAGGCTATTCATATGAACAAGCATTGTGCATGTTTTGGTGTATATGGCCACTATATTCATGAGTGTCCTCTCTTACCCCAGATGTGACAAATGTGGGAATATGAAGCAACTTCTAGAGGTCAACAATCATCTCAGAATACCAAGCCATCTCAACCGTTAGTGCTCATAAATCATTTCCCTCAGCAAGGATTGGTTGCTGCTCAACCTCTGGCAAGTTAGGCAGCCCATCCTCCCAAACCTTGTGGTGCTGGTGACTACCACATCCTTGTGATGAATTTTGATGAGGTCAATACCTCTAATATCAACCTACAAACTCGGTCACATCAATATGACAATCCATTGAGATCGTCCACCACTGTGTCGAAAAACAAAGGATGCGTTGAGCCTCTTATGACAAGAAATGGTTCGTTATAGATCAATCAACCTAAAGTTGAGGCCATTCCAAAGATCCCACAGGGACCATTACACTGTAATGCGACTTCTAACAGATCTTCCCATACATACAGTATAGTAGATGACTTGGAACAATCTCTTGCTGCCATGTTGATGCTGGAAGTCCTCCAGCTGTGCCCATCTTAAAAGGAATATCTGCTAAGTTCCTTGGGTGTAGTAGATCCGTTTGATGATCGTTTTATCATATTCTTGGTTTATAAATAAGAAAATCCACCATTTCCTTCATCTGTTGCTTTCCAGATACCAGTTCGAGTCCATAATACCATCACCCCTCGATGCATTGTTGACGAAGGTGCATCCACCTGCGCGATGTCCACTGCTGTTTGGAAACAACTTAAGTCAATTATGTTTTCCCCCTCCACCATTACTTTGAGCACTTGGGAAGGACAGTCCTCCCAACCCCTTGGCATGTACCGCAACTATCCAGTGACCCTTGTAGGCAAGACTATCCATGTCGACATTGAAGTCATCAATTCCCCTTTGGATTACAACATTCTTTGAGGTTGTAGTTATACATATGCCATTTCAGTTAATGCATGTGCGATATTCTGCAATATGTGCATCCCCCATGAAGGGAATATCATTACCATCGATCAGTTGACTTACAACCAACTGGCATCCGTGACCTCCCCCGAGTCCATTATTTCATCAGTTTCTGATAAACAATCTTCAACTCCTCTCACTAGTGTTTCACCCAGAGTCTATAAAGATTCTTTATTTTGGGTGGATCCTGAATAGAATTATTTTCTTTTAGAAGGAAAATAGGGAGAGTCTAGGTTGTTTCTATCCTTAAATATCTTAGAGATTTCTAGTTGTTGAAAAGCAAAAGAATTAAAGCACTACATAATATCCTACGCATGGATGTAGGTAAGGAAAATATATGTTCTCCCCAAAATGTTCTATCAAATATATCCATTATACTCCAATAAACTTATGGTAGTAATGAACAATCCAAGATAGACTTCTCATAATAATAGTAGTGTAAGAGTTTACATAGGTGTAGGGAGATGAAGAAATTTTCCGAAATGAAATAGTATAAAGAGGATTGGGGTCAAAAACTACAGAAAATCAAACAGAGTAGGAAAGAAAAATTTGGATAAACCACCATTATGAAAGTATGGGTGTCCATGGGGTAGTAAATAATATAATATTAGTACAAAATAATATAGAGAGTATTTAACGTACTGTTCAATTAAATGAAAATACCACAAAGTAAGTGCACTATATATATTTATTGGTAAAATTTTATTGGCATACAATTAATGCAACATGAATGTAACATTTTTGTAGGGAAAAAAAAGAATTGATAGAAGCAATGATATATAAAGGGTCAACCTAAACAAAAAAAAATAAAATTCCTAAACATTCTAGAATAAGTTATAATGCTTGCGTTAAGATTTCTATATATGGGAAACTCACACCACTTCTAGAGAAATGAGAAAAATTATTAAGGAAATGACACTATAAAGCACAACAACTTGAATTATGGAACATAAAAATATTAACCACAATTTATACAAATATTCATTGCATAATCAAAATAGGTCACAAAATGTAAATGATAAAAACATTTCATTCATAGTAATAATGTACTACATTCAAGACCAAATTCAGAAGTCACCTTCCAAAAATCTCAAATACAAAACCATGACTTCTTTGAAAAATAATCTACCAAATAAATTAAGAAGCCCTATTATTGGGTTTTGGTATCTTTAACTACATCTACTCGTTGGGATACCTCGGTGTCACGATACAAGTATATAAGTTGAGATAGTGGCCAACCTGTAAATGCAAAAAGGAAGACTCTAAGTGTTGGAAAGAGAACAAAAGAGAAGTAAATTGAAGTCGAAGGTGAACAAGAATCTTGTTTCATAAACTTGAAGGACCATAGCTGGAACAAACAATCACCAGTGAATATTAATAAAGCCCTCTAACAACTAGGAAATGGATATAGAAAAGGTTGAATAATGATGATAAGATATAAGCATGAGTAAAAGTCCTTCCCTAAAGAATTAATCGTGTCACTATCAACCTAAAGCTATAACAACTATGACATACCAACAAGGGACAATCGAGAACCCTTAGAGTTCTAAGTTTTGAACCCTTATTGATTAAGTTAAAGTACATCTAAGAACCTAAATGGGATTTTAAAAATGCGGAAATTTATTGTCTAAATTCTAGAAAGGTAATTCTAAAAATCAATTTACTTACCTTCTACATTTGTTAGTATGGGTCCCTCACTCTGGAAGCCAGAAGAAATAACAAAGTTAAAATCATGACACAAGCAAAATAATTAATTAATACAAGGAGAATTTTTAGTAGTAAAATGGTTACCTTGAATAAGCACTCCATGAAAAATACCCACAATCCCTAGGGCATTCCAAAGGCTATATAAGTTCTTCTGACTAAAGGGCAAGTAAATTAATAAGTAAGATGAATCAATTAAATGTCAATCTATTTATCTACTGAAAACCATACTATTTGGAAGAGGTACCTTGGAGATTATAGTCAACCAATAAAACTCGTGAGACCAATCAACAGAGACACATCAAGTGTACATTCCACCATATCATGAGAATTGGCAAGAAAATGAAATGTGGAAAGAAAATTCAAAAGACAAAAATTATGTAAAACCATTTAAGATACTATGTAATTTTAATCACCAAAGTAACTAATAGACCAATAATAATAGTGAGAAAATCTTTCATTCTCTTACCTTGGAGGAACAGAGGAACGAAACTCAACAATTGTCTAGAAAACCTTGATGGATGACTTTCAATTTATATTGTTCTTACTTGCACACATCAAGAAAAAAATTCAATGAATGCAAGTCAATTTCTTAGAGAAGAAAGAGGTAGCGAACACCGAAGAAGTAGAACATGAAATCATTCTATGCAAAATACATGTATGACGGGAAATAGGACCCAAGCAAATTCTAATGTTACATGTGTCCCTTGGAGATAAGCTACAAGAGAACAAAATCTATATGGCCACAAATTTCTACCTAGCCAATCATACCCTACCCAACATCAAAGAGATGGTCCTAAAAATATCAAATGATAAATTAGAATTAAAATTAATCAAGACTACTAGGGTAAATTGATTAAGTTTTTCCACATCAATCTCAACCCTTAAATTTCCCTATCTCAATCCTCATCGTTGAATGCACCAAGTATGAAGGTCGTATGATAGTCATATGGGTAGAGATCACGCGTTCCATGAAGTGGGTGAAGAATGTATGGTTGTAGGACACAATCTCAGGCACATTCATTATTCTAAATGATTTTCATAGAACTAAAAATCGTCAACTTAAATAAACTCATACATTACAATGAATATACATGTTAATGAGCATGAGGAACCACGAAATAATAATTATATGATATGACCCCCGAACATTAATCGAGATCTAGGTTGTGTATGTGATATGGGCTATAAACATAAGTAAGAACATTTTTTAGCATGGAGATACATACACATGTTGACCTTAATAAATTGGTATATGAGATATTATATTGCAAATTACAATGAAGGGTAATGGAGAGGAAATAAAATTATCTTTTAAATTTACTATAAATGTTAAAGTTGTAATCCACCAAAGTTAACTATTGAAGACATCATAAACCTAGAAATGGAACAATTAATACAATGTCACTTTTTAGCTAATTGTAGCTTAAAAAAGGAAATGGCGTAGAAATTAGGCATGTTACATATGTTATCAGAGCAGTAGGTGGAATACTAGGCCTAAGGGAAAAAAAAATTGAATTGAAAAATCCTTTATTGTTTAGAAAATTTGATGTGAGTTTGTTCTGTGAAATACTACAAAGTAGAAAGCATCAAAGAAGTGAAAATTGGCAGATGGTCATAGACCACCTCCTGGTAAAGGACAAGAAATGGTTGTTGGTGTTATAAAACATAGCTCAAATTAAAAAAAAAAAAAATTGTTGTTGTCATACATAAAATGCAAAGGTAAGTAAATATTACTTTCATTGTATTGAAATGATGTAGTTCATCAGTAATGAAAATAAATTCCTTAAGTATATTGTGATGTAAAATAGTAACATAATTTCAGTTAATGACAATATAAACAAAAGACAATTGAATGAACAATGGATCCTATAATGATAGTTATAACAATGTTATTGTAATACCTATGCATACCCAACGTCAATTTTTATAGGTAGAACAACGAGGTAAGAAATTTTATCATCATATGATTATAATAGGATTAGAATAAGATGATACAATTACGAAATAGGCTGCAAACAGATAAACCAAATGCACTATGATGAAGGATGAATGTAAGGCCTTGGACAAGTATTTTGATGGAGAGGTGTTTTTGAAGTAGAAGCATTGGCTCTCAAATATCAAGCTCGAAGTATCTATTCAGACCTAAAGGTCTAGGAATTAGCCAAGAATGGGCCATTGTAAAATTCCATGAAAAACAATATTTATTTCTTAGCAAGCATAGATAGGGAATCTATTTAGTGGTTCATTTAAAATTAAGGTTGACTCGGACATTATTAGTTTTAAATTAGGCAAACATATCAAGTTAGGATTAGTTAGGAACTTGTTTGAAGAAACTGTTGAGAAACTGAAAAGTAAATGAGGAACAGTTCCTCAACTGTAAAGAAACTGCTAATAATCTATTGAAAAGAAAAAAAGAGGGAACTTGGATAAGTTAGTTAGTCAACGAGCCAGCCAACCAGCTAGGGAGAGTGTGATTGTAAGCCTTCGAGCAGAGTGTGAAATAGAGGCCACTGATATTGAAGATCAGGCCTAAGAGACAGAGAGTCTCGATGTGTAATCTGTTGTTTATGTATATATATACAGTGGTTTATTCCAGAACTGTATAATTGTGTTCCAAATCTTGAACGATGTGTGATGAGTGAATCATAATTCTATTAGTAGATGTGTGCAGGCAGGATTTAGTGAAGCACAAAGAAGAGGACAGTGAGGCAGAGGATCATGATGGATCATTGAACCCATTCGAAGGAAGGTTCAAAGAAATGCTTTGGATGTACAGTAATGGAAGAATCACACAAAAGTTAAGCTCAGGAGGAATGTGTAGCGGAATAGCGGAAGACCCAAAACATTGAAGAAACCTGAAACACACAGGAGACATTGAAGAACAACGAAAAACCCAAGTATGAGAGTAGTGAAAAGTTGAAAAATCGGTGCACAGTGACCGTTGGATCCAACATATCAATGGTTGAAATTAGATCGTAGAGATCAGGTAGTTGCAAGTGCATCGCAACTTAATAAGTGAATGAAACCTGGCCTTAAGAAAAGCTTGATTGCGATCAAGCGATATCAAGCATGGACCATTGGATCAAAAAGAAGATCAATGGAGGATATTAATTTCGCATCGAAATGTTTCACTGATGAATGAACTAACCTCGGCAACAAGCAATTGCAGTATGCAATTGCTCCGATGAGATTAATGAAGTGATCACATCACAAATATTCAGTGGTGTTGTATCGGAATTCAACAAATGCAATAAGCGATATGGGGCGGACACAATAAGGTTATAAAAATGATGTATATATTTGAAGTCGGGAAGGTTGTGTTAATCGCATATCGAAGGAGAAGAAATAATGTGTTAATGAGACCCGCTAAAGGATGGCGATTGCGATAGCGATAAAGGGAGTCTCGGTAAAAGCAAAAAGGTATGTTTATGTGATTTCTATTATATGAACATTATAATAGAAACAACACCTATAAGAGTTATGTGCTTTAAGTCCAATATAAGCAAAAATAAAGAGTGGGGTTTGGTTATATATGTGGGGGCATAAATATTAATCGAAGGATTAATGAAGAGGGTGCATAAAGTTCTGATAGTAATGAAAGGATGGATTAAGTATAAATTATGATTAGTTAATAAATCATTTCCGCATGATATTTACTAAAGGGTCATAACCATATAAGCAATGAGGATTTGACTTTCCTAGGAAGAGTGTGGTTATGCATTGTACATGCATACTGTGGGTATACGTGCGGTAGCCCTGCATCATTTGGTATCAGAGCAAGTTAAATCTCTTTGAGAAAACTTAGAACAAAGTTATGTTTTAAGATGTTTATGTAGACAAGGGAGTTCAGATTTTAATCTAACAAATAGTAAGCACATAGAAGGTGATGTGTAGCAGAACTTGCAGATGCAATAAGACAGAGAACAATCGATTCAAAGTGTAGGAGAATGGTGGAACAAGATCATATGGAGATCTTGAAGGTGAGATGACAAGTTTTGTTTTAAATTTATTTTAATATTGGAGAATGTGTGGTTTTTATATTGACACACAGGTGACAACATAAGAAAGTGAGAAGGTTCTACCAACCTAGAGCGAGGAGTGATCAATTTGATCAAGAGAAAATAACTAGAGAAATGCTAACAGACTGAGCTCAGAGGGGAGAAGCTTAGTGAGGCATATGTAGAAAGAAGGAGACTTGTTACTGCAAAGGTAGTGTTGCAACTCACAAAGGAAATTCCACAAAAGATGTGGGTAGAATTGCTAAAGGATGAAGAAAGTTGGTAAGAGTTTCTGAGTGAAAAAACAAGTGGTCAGAACATAGTATTTCGATTGATTGAAGTACAAGAGGATAGTTGTGTTCGTAGAAGAGGTAGATGAGTTGAAGTCTTAAAGGAGAAGAGAAAAGTGCTCAAAGGGGTTCTAGGGATAGAGAAGCAGTGCTTGCCAAAAGGCCAAGTTCAAAGGAAAACTTGGTGAGGTGAGTGGTAGCAGGGAAGACTTTCTGTTGCAGAGGATTAGTGCAGCTCATAGTGAGTGTGAGAAACTCATGAAGATGGGGAAGAAGATGACTACAAATAGTCATAACAGAGGTTCTATGAAAGACCACAACATAAGAAAAATGAGGAAAGAAGATGCCAAGGCAAATGGCATATGGAAGTAGTTGATTGATGAAGAATATGAGAGGGAGAAGCCTGAGATAGCAGTTAAACTTGAAGTATTAATGGAAATGTTGCAGAGAAATGAAACGGACCATAAATATGGTTATGTCATGAAAACGGCAGTGAAGTGGTCTAAGCTACATAGAAGACTACAACAGAAGCAAGTAAAGTGGTAGGTGGAAGAACTGAGAGAGGCTGAGTTAGAAATGGAAGAATCCATTTGTGAACCAGAACATGGTAAAGTTCTGGGTGAAGATGAAGACTTGAAAACTGAAACTTCAAGTGAGACCAAAAGGTCACATGATTTTAAATCTGATAATCTATGTATGTTTTTAGGTGAAACACATGAAGAAGGACAATTTTTTGATATTGTCATAAAGAAGGAAGAAGATAGGAAGAATCTAAATTATGTTCTAAAAGAAGAAGATAGTGAGGATTGTATAGAACTTTTGGGAGAAATTCCAAGTGATATGGAAAATTGGAGGCATGAGATAAGTCTTTTGGAAGAAAGGCTAGAACACCCAAAAGTAAGTGTTCAGATTATAAAATCAGAACTGAATGAGAATGAAGAAGTTCAATAAAATGAACAAAGACAGGAAGACATCATTGGAGTAGATGATGTGGAGGAGAGACTAGCTGATAGTCTCTTGAATTCTTTTGAGAATTCAAAATAGCACACTGATGTGCTGATAGAGGAGGAGAAAACATAGCAGCATACTGATGTGTTTCCAAAGGAAGAAGAGGCATTGAGGCCTTGTGATTTTTATTTTAACAAGTGTTTTATGAGTGCAAGTTTAGTTGCAGATGTTGGAGAAAATTTGGCATAAGAAACCAAATGGAAGAAGAAGATTCGATGGAAGAATTTAATCCATGGAACAAAGATGTTCAATTGCTAGGGAGAATGCTGGAAAGTCAAGATTTAGTGCGGATAAAGATAATCTTGACAAAGGGTAAGGATGTAAGGGTGGTAGTAAGGAACTAGCAACGCCAAAGTGATAGTAACTAGCATAAGATTAAAGGAAAATCTAAAGAGAAGACTATGTTAGCTAAAAACATAGTAAAGGGTCATCATTCGATCATGATGATATGCACAATGGAGACAACAAGGGAACCTATTGAGGTAGTCGATAAAGAAGAAGGACAAAATTATCATCAAAGGATAAGTGAATGGGAGACAGAATTGGAGCTACTGGAAAAATGGCTGAAAGCACCAGTAGGGAGAAAAGAACCTGATGAAGATTGCAAAGGATATGCAAGAGAGGAAGAGGAAAGAGTTCAACAAAGAAATGAGTTGGACATAGAAATAGAATTGATAATGGATTTGATGAAAAAAGAGTCTCAAAGGAAGAAAACATCAGAAAGAAGGCAAGGCAACAACAAGAAAAAGACAACAACAGAGTGTGAGAGCATAGTTAGTGGTGAAATGTAGCATAAAGTGTGGAAACCTGGAGAACAACACCAAACAACAACAAAAACTAAGGACAGACTGCAGAACAAAGTTTGGGATCCTAGAGGTTTTCCATTTAACTTATGAACAGACATGATTAGGAGATTATGAATGTTTTCAAGTTTAGTAGTCTGATGCAGGAGCTTTGGCTCTCAAAGATCAAGCTCGAAGTATCTAATCGGATGTTAGCCAAGAAGGGGCCATTGTAAAATTTCATGTAAAACAATAGTTATTTCTTAGCAAGCGTAGATACAGAATCTATTTAGTGGTTCATTTAAAATTAAGGCTAACTTAGACATTATTAGTTCTAAATTAGGCAAACAGATCAAGTTAGGATTAGTTAGGAACTTGTTTGAAGAAACTGTTGAGCAACTGAAAAGTAACTGAGGAACAGTTCCTCCACTTCAAAGAAACTATTAATAATTTATTGAAAAGAAAAAAAAGAGGGAAGTTGGATAAGGTAGTTAGCTAGCCAGCCAGCCAGTTAGCCAGGGAGAGTGTGACTGTAAACCTATGAGTAAAGTGTGAAACAGAGGCTACTGATATTGAAGATCACGCTTGAGAGACAGAGAGTCTCGATGTGTAATCAGTTTTTTATGTATATATATACAGAGGTTTATTCTAGAATTGTATAAGTGTGTTTCGAATATTGAACGATGTGTGTAGGCAGGATTTGACGAAACACAGAGAAGAGGAGAGTGAGGTAGAGGATCATGATGGATCACTAAACCAATTCGAAGGAAGGTATAGTGATGGAAAAATCACAGAAAAGTTAAGCTCAGGAGGAATGTGCAGCGGAATAGTGGAAGACCCAGAACATTGAAGAAACCTGAAACACAGAGGAGACGTTGAAGAACAGCAAAAAACCCAATTATGAGAGTAGTGAAGAGTTGAAGAATCGATGCACAGGGACCGTTGGATCCAACAGATCAATGTTTGAAATTAGATCACAGAGATCGCATAGTTGGAAGCACATCGCAACTTAATAAGTGAACGAAACCTGGCCTTAGTCAGACCCTGATTGCAATCAAGTGATATCAAGTGTGGACCATTGGATCAAAAAGAGGATCAACGACGGAGATTAATTTCGCATCGGAATGTTTCACTGATGAATGAACTAAGCTTGGCCACAAGCAATTACCATATGCGATTGCTCCGATGCGATTAATGAAGTGATCACATCAGAAATATTCAGTGGTGCTGAATCAAAATTAAACAAATGCGACAAGCGATATTCGGTGGACCCGATAAGGTTATAAACGTGGTGTATATATCTGAAGTTCGAAAGGTTGTGTAAATTGCACATCAGAGGAGAAGAAAGAATTTGTTAATGAGACCTGCTAAAGGATGGTGATTGCAATAGCGATAAAGGGAGTCTCGGTAAAAGCAGAAAGGTATGTTTATGTGATTTCTATTATATAAACATTATAATAGAAATAACGCCGATAAGTGTTATGTGGTTTAAGTCCAATATAGCCAAATATAAAGAGTGGGGTTTGATTATATATGTGGGGGCATAAATATTAATCGAAGGATTAATGAAGAGGGTGCATAAAGTTCCAATAGTAATGAAAGGATGGATTAAGGGTAAATTATGATTAGTTAATAAATCATTTCTGCATGAGATTTATTAAAGAGCCTTAACCATATAAGCAATGAGGATTTAATTCGGCAAAGAGTTAATAATTCTTGGGAAGAATGTGATTATGCATTGTACATGCATGCTGTGGGTATACGCGGGGTAGCCCTGCATTAGTTTTTGTTATGAGTACAAAGATTAGGTCATATTTATAAAACATATATTTTTTATAAATCATATATGATTCATCACTAAATGAATAAGGGTACAATGCATATGAGAAATCTCATTCTCTTTTGGGTGCTCTTAGGACCATTGTAGGGTAAATTTATCTGCAGAAACAACTAAATCCATTTATGGTGAAGTTGCAGGTTTTTTAAATTAGGTGTTTTTTAGTGAGGATTTTCTTACCCAATGGAATTATTTTCCTGAAGGTTATGATGTGAATGGCATAGATGTGTTATTTCATTTGTTTCTTTCCTTTATGCAACAAATAATTATAGTATTAAATTGTATAAAAATTCTATTGTTATCAAAGAATTAAAAGTTTTGGGAGTCTAAATCCTAATTTCAAATGTTTTATTGAACCATCATAGTGAATTCATAGCCTATGTTTGTAGGTAAATTGGATATTACTTAACATAGGTGCAATGAAGAATTTGGAAAGAGACAAGAGAACAAACTTTTGTTGTTAGCCTAATGACTTTGGAGGAAATAATTGGGATACTAGTGGTGCATATGTGATTATAATTGTGGCTTAACTCTGATTATGATTGCAAAATATGGGGTTTTCTGGATTTTTAGTATTTTTCATATCATGTGTGATAACTTCCTTACCTTAGGTTCCTATATTCACTTACTTCACTTGATAGTCTGAACATGGTATTATCAACACAAACTATTGAAAATTGTTACTGTATCCAGGAGTGTGTGTGGATTGCATAAGGTTCCTTATTGGATTTACATAATTACATTCAATATTTTCATTTCAGAAATATAGTGCCTGGACTGACGGGAATTTTTTGATAAGTCTAGAAAAAATTGAGGCAAGGCCAAAAATGCTATTAACTTTAGCACATTTCAAAAAATAAATAGTTATGCATTTTATTTACAACCAATGGATGTAGTAGGTAGAATACGATATAAATTCCTTTTGTGGTGTCTGATGTCTATAAGAATGAAGAATGGAATAGAAACTCCTTAAAAATATATTTCCTCTATGTAAATAATATAAAAGACCACGAAAGACAACTAGAAATTCTATATTTTGACATTCACAGTAAAAACATTAGATATCATGCACGTCATTTGGCATAATCGGTGTATAAAGGTACAAAATAACCTACTATTATTATTGTTATAATATATTGAAGTTACTAGGCTTCTTAGATGCATGTTTACGGACTTGTTGGGTGAAGGTTGAGAATCTTTTGTGGGATGTGTGAATACAAACATAAATTCAACATCCTAAGATATGATCATGAATTGAAGACAGTAGTAGAGTTACTCTGGAATTGAGCCATTTCTCAGAGCACAATGCAATAGAGAGAACTTTAGTATTGAGAAATTATAAATGCATTCCTTTTCCATCTTTAGAAAATATGGAATTGAGGAAACATCAAGGACAATGTTTACTTCAAGTGGGGGAAGATGTAACACCCATGTCATCCACTTTTTAAACATTTACTATTTTTGGACATTGAACTATTAATGGATTGAATGGCTATGAAAGCAATGATGAGACTAATGTGATTATGTAATATTTTATTTTATTATTACATTAATAAATACATTTCTTGGACCCGGATGCGGGTGCTAATACGACGCATTAATGAGGGATCTCGCATTGTAGGCAGCTCACCCTACACCTGGCTTGCAGATGAAGATCGTAGATCTCAATGACATGCGAATTTATTAGGATGCAGGACAGAATGATGGTCGCACAGACCGTCTTTAATGTGCGCCTGGCTCGAGAGTTCATGCTCAAGGTTTTATTCATGGACTGGTGTTTGGTTCACACCATTGCTCCTGGTTCTTTTCACCACCGCTTGTTGTTCTTCCTGCACCCCTGTCTCGCTGAGGTAGTCTGGAAGCACGCCTGGGTTTTATGTATCGCTTGGTTCCTTTGTGCTCAGTCCCTCCCCCATCAGCTCTGCCATTTTCCCTTTCTTGGCTGTTCAGACAATTCGAGGATGCCTCGCTATCTAGGGGTCTCTCGCGGAGGAGGCAATATTGGAAATAGAGGCAGAGCCTCTCATTTTGCTCCTCAGAATGTAGTCCCCATTGCTTCGGCCTCCCCGTCCTCTCAACCATATGGCCATGCTGGGCCTCTCCCGCACAATTCATTTCAAACAACCCACTACACCTTCCATAGCAGGCTCAACAGGCCAGTTTTGTCTGCCAGTATCACTGTTATTCTGGCTGAGGAAGAGGGCAATCCCAGCAGCTCAACACACACCAGCACCTCTCAATCTCAAGATGATAGTGTCCTTCAGGGGGAGATGGCTGGGGTTGTGTTTAATGAAGATAATATGTAGGAAGATAGCACTGTTCCTGAGGCGCCTCCGCATCCGACAGATTCGACTCAGCGCGAGGTCCTTGCTTGTGAACCGGTTTATCGTGCAGGCAGCATCCTCAACCTGGTAACTCCTCCATAAGGGAATGAAGACAATGGATTCATCACTTGGATTGCCTCGTCCAGCCAGGTGGACAAGGATGTGCCCGACTCTCCTCAACATGCCGCATGATGCTAGTTCATTGCCGATGGGTGGCACTCTTGCCTTTGCTCTATTTGATTTTATGTTATGTGTCTATGTTTTGGGTCTCTGGTTATGGGTTTGGTCCCATTTCTCGTTTGGTATCGGTGCAAGCCAACCTGTTCTTGATATGCAGCAACAATTCTTGGTTTGGCGAGTTTTGTTTTGCCTTTTTTTCCATGGCAGGTATGACAAAATGCTTCTCAGTAAAGCCAGTGCAGGCAATAATAAAATTGTGTCAAACTCAGAACATAAGTATTTTTTTTGTGTGTCTGTGTCTACCAAATCAGGTTATGAAGTCTTTTAATCCTGAAAGGATAGATAGCAGCATATATGTGTCTCAGAATCTCTGGTTGAGGGCTGGCCTCTGCACCCTCTAAGGTTTCGACCTCCATGTACATATTTTTCTCTTTTTTAATAGAAATAGTATTTACGCAGAAAAAATAAATACATTTCTTGGAAATATTCTATAAAGAGCAATAGAGTATTAGAAGAATTATTTCCATCTTATGAAAATTTTGTTGATGGTTAAAGTCCACTTGTTGGACCTTCCCTAAATGTCTCTTAAAAATCCCTAGGAGAAAATAATTAAAAAAAGAAACACAATGGGAGCGAAACATTATGTTAATCACTAAGTTAGAAAGATACTAATTCGGTTAAAATAAATCACAACAAGAGAGAAAGACGTGATTTAAAGAAAAAGAAAATATTATTTTTTGAGAAAAAATAAAACAAAAAGGCCTAGATAAAATGATGGCAAACATTAAAACAAGTCACTGCAAACAAACGTACATGGGAATAAATTTATAAAATAAAACCACTTAGGAGTAAAAGAGATGGTTGACTCCCAAAGGAAGGAAGGTCTTAGCTTGGGTGGGACTATGGGGGATAGCTTATGATTGGGTGGAACCCGATCTATTCTTGACTATTCCGGAAGTAGTAAATATGGTTAGATGAAATTTTGTTCTTATTATGTTGTTAATTTTGAATGGTTTGTTGTTATGGATTTAGACAACAGGAGGGCTTGTTTCATTCTACATGAATAATTTGTTGCATTATCTTTATTACTATCTTATATTATCAAATTATCGTATGCATGCATAACATAATTCTATTGAGATGGTAAGATTTTGTAGATAAAATGTTCAATATTTTTATATGTTATAGTTACCAGTATAGAAATTCCCATGTGCATGCATAGAAGATGAAATTATTGAATGAATATTCATAGATAGATAATGTGTGGATAAAATTGATTTCGTAAGTAGTGGTTGAATGCATATTACAAATTTTTTAGACATCAATTGGAATTAATACTTGATAGTTGCAGACCTATCCATAAGATAGATATTCCTTATTTATTCCAATTGCAAGTGAGTATGAGTTATAGCCTAGTGAACTACTTTCATATATAAATTAATTACGGTAATTCATTTTATAAGTTATAGGAATTGATCCAGACAAAATAAAGAAGTTATGTAATGACTGAATGCATGAAATGGGGGGATGAGGTTTTTGAGAAGAGTTTATCTAGTATAAAATTAAATATTTATCTTATATGTTTTCAATGGAAAAACTCCTAGCTAAAGTATATACATAATTAAATAGATGTGAATGTGTGTTAGAAGTAAATGATGACATGGAATATAATATTTATTTAACAATATTGCAATTTTATTTAAGATCAGTGACTAAAATATTGAATAGAACTATTTCCTTTTAAAAAGAAAATAGAGAGAGTCTAAGTTGTTTTTATCCTTAAATATCTTAAACATTTCTGGTTGTAAAAAATATAAATTAGAACATTACCTAATATCCTATGCATGGATATAGGGAAGAAAATAGATGTTCTCCCCAAAAAATTATATTGACTATATCCTTTATACTCGAATAGATATATGGGTTGATGAACAATCCAAAATATACTTACCACAATAATAGTAGTGGAAGAGCTTATATAGGTGTAGGGAGATGAAGACCTTTTCCTAAATGAAAGAGTATAAAGAGGGTTGAGGTAAGAAACTACCTAATATCAAATGGAGTAGGAAAGAAAAAACTCGATAAACTACCATTATAGAAGTATAGGAAGCCATGGGGTGGTTAATAATATAATATTAGTAAAAAATAATGTGGAGATAATTTAATGAAGTTTTCAAGTAAATGAAAATACCAGAAAGAAATTGCATTGTATATATTTATTGCTAAAAACTTATTGGCATACAATTAGTGCCAGATGAATGTAAAACTTTGGCAAGGAAAAAAAAAAAATTTGATGGAAGCATTGATATGAAAAGGGATGACCTAAAAAAATGATTAAACATTCTGGAATAATTTTGGATGCTTTCTTTACAATTTTTATATATGGTGAACTCAGACCACTTGTAGTGAAATGAGAAAAGAAAGTGACACTATAAATCACAACAACTTGAATTCTGGAACATATTAACCATAATCTATACCACTATTATTCACATATTCAAAAGAGGTCATAAAAATAATGTATTACATTAGAGACAAAATTTGGAAGTCACTTATGAAACAACTCAAATACAAAACCCTGACTCGGTTGAAAATTAATCTAGCAAATAAATTAAGAAACCCTATCATTGGCTTTTGGTAACCCGAACTACATCTACTGATTGGGTTTCCTCGGCGTAGTCATAAAACTAGATAAGTTGAGATATTGGTCGACCTATAAATGAAAAGAGGAATACTTTGTGTGTTGAAAAGAGAACAAAAGAGAAGTAAACTGACGTCCAAAGAAAACTAGCATCTTGTTTCGTAAATTTAAGGACCATAACTAGAACAAAAAAATCTCCAATGAAGATTAAAAAAACCCTAAAACTACTAGGAAATGTACATGGAAAAGATTGAATAATGAGGATAAAAATATATAAGCATGAGTACAAGTCCTCTAAGGAATTAGTCCCAGCACTAAAGCCCTAAACCTACAACAAGTGTCACATAACAACAAGGGACATTCGATAATCCCTAAAGTGTTAGGATTCAAACCCTTATTAATTAAATTTAAGGGCATCTAAAAAGCCAAATGGGAGCATAAAATTTGGAAATGTATTATCTTAATTCTAGGAAATGAAATTCCAAAAGTAAATTTATTGACCTTGCAAATATGTCAGTATAAGTGCCTTACTCTATAAGTCATAAGAAAGAACAAAGTCAAAATCACTACCAAAATAAAATAAGTAATTAAAGCAAGGAAATTTCTAACTAGTAAAATTATTACCTTGAATAACCGCTCCACAGGAAATACCCACAAACCCTAGGGTGCTCCAAAGGTTGTATAAGTTCTTCTCGCTAAGGGGAAAGTAAATTAATAACTAAGCGGAATAAATTATATAGAACTATATTTACCTATTGTAAACCTATTGTAAACCATATTGTTGGGACGACTTACCTTGGATATTATAGTCCACCAATAAAAACTTAAGAGACTAAACACGAGAGAAACATCCAATGTACATTCCATCGTAGCATGAGAACCAACGAAAAAATGAAACCTAGAAAAGAATTCAAAAGGAAGATAGTCTGTAAAACCCTATAAGGGACAAGGCAATTTAAATCACCAAAGAAACTAATCGACCAACGATAATAACGAGAAAATATCTCATCTCTTACCTTCGAGGAACACATGAATGAAACCCAAGAATTCACTGGAAAACATATATCCATTACTACCAATTTATATTATTTTTACCTGCACTGATTACGAAATAAATTTCAATGAATGCAAGTCAATTTATTAGGGAAGAAATAGGTAACGAACGCCAAAGAAGTAGAATGTGAAATCACTCTACAAAAAATACCCGTATGACGGGTAAGAGGACCTAAGGAAATGCTAAAGTTACAGGTGTCCCCTCGAGATAAAGTACAAAGAGAACAAAAGTCGGATGACCAGAAATTTCAACCTAGCCGATCATACGGTACCTAAAAGTAGAGAGGCGCTCTAGAAAAATCTCAAAATACATATGAAAATTCGAACGAATTCAATGTACTAGGGTAAATATATTAGGTTTTGTAACATCAATTTCAGCCCTTCGATTTCCCCATTTAAATCCTCGTTATTGAATGCACCAAGTATCAATGTCATAGGATAGTCACGTGGTTAGAGGCCATGTTCTCCACGAAAATGGAGATGAATTTATAGTTGTAGGCCATAATGAGGAACATTCATTACTCCACATGAGAGTCATACAAAACAAACCTTAAACATAAATAAACTCAAAAACTACAATGAATACACATGCTAATGAGCATGAGGAACTAGCCAATAATAATCATATTATATGACCCTATAACATATATGTAGATATAGGTTGTGTATATGATATGGGTTATAAGCATAAGTAGGAACACTTTTTTTTAAGCATAAAGACACATACACATATTGATCTTAATAAATTGGAATATGAGATAGTATGATGTAGATTACAACAAAGGGCAATGGCCTGTAAATAAAATAAACTTTTAAATTTCAAAGTTGAAATCCACCAAAGTTAACTATTGAAGACATGAGAAACCTAAAAATGCAACAGTTAATATAATGTCATTATTTAGCTAAGTATAGCTAAAAACAACTAAATGGCCTGGAAATTATGTTATAAAAGGGATAAGTGAACTATAGTTATTTCTTCAATAGACGAGGTTTTTTATAATTGTATGCACACTGTTCATTCGCATGCAAGTTGCAAGTCATTATCACATACTAAGAATTCATTTTTCAATTGGAATAAAGATAAATAAGGGAGTCTTTATAGTTCTATGCAATTTTAATAGGCATGCTTGATCTTCTTTGTGAATTTTATTTAATTCATATGTGATGTGAATAAGAAAACATTTTCTTATAGTTATAAGCATGTATTTAATGTATGTGAAATACGAATAATAACACATACTTTTATAAGCTTATGCATTTACTTAATGCAAGATAAGTAGGCATGATTTTTGTATGCATTTATTAATGCATTGGAAATGTGAAAAAATAGAAGTGCATTTCTAAGTATTTGCATACGTACAATTCATTGGAATAAAACCAAGATTTTAGTTGTATTTTCTATTATTAACCATTGTTGTTATGTTGGTAAACAAGAATGGTTTTTAATTGAGGGAACAAGTATATTATTATGCATGGTCTAGAAATAATAAGTATAACTATAAAAACAGTAACATGGTCAAGAAAATTTGTTTCCATTTTGTTTAAAAATATAATTATGATTAAAAGCCTTAAAGGTATGGTTTTATAGATTGTAATTAATGTGTTGCATGTGTTAGATTGTACTTGATCATACATCCAAAAGTGAAAGATTAAGGATACCTTTCACTTTTATTGATGTATGTGTGAGGAAATGATAAATGAAAATATGTATAAACCATAAAACATTATTAATGATTATGACATAGAAATGAAAATGTGTAGAGATTGAATATTTTGGTTTCAATAAATTGATATTTTACATAATTATAATGATATAGTTTTCTAACAATAGCAGTTATAGGAAATAATTGTCACTTATGCGAAGAACGGATTAATAGTTTATAATCTATCTTTTTACAACAACCAAAATATGGATAATAGTTAATACTATTGTAGGCAACAAGGTCTATATGTATAATTATTCTTACACGCATAATCGAATATCATCAAATGCAATTTACGAGGGGTCAAAACAACCATGTCGTTTGTAAAATATACTCAAAGGAATGTGGGGTAAAGTGTTTGAGTAGCATGACATAGTGTTTAATGTATTGACCTCTAGTTAATCATGTTGAAATAAAAGATTATGTTTCTTTGTAAAATTCCAATGATGGAATAGGGATGGACTCCCTTGTTTCAATTGAGTGATGGATGAACTCCTTCCCAATAATAAAATGAATGTTTGTTGGTTTTTCCCTTCATGTTTCTAGTGTATATTGGTGTCCATCTTTTTGCTATTATGTTATCTTGACAATATTGTGATGTAGTGGCATCAATCCCAACAATTTTTTGTTTTTCTAGACCCAAAGAGGTCTTGAGATGCCCAAGCAGATGTTAGGTGTCACACCTAATTATTTTTCTTACTGTTCAGATGTTGTTTGTTTCATCTCTATTTGGTCCTTCTTCCTAATGGGGCTACAACACTACCCATTTAATCACTATCATGGGGCATGTAGGCATCACCCAGAAGATGAAAATAGATGGAAATGTTCATCGTAAAGTATTGTAATTTCATAGTTGTCATGCGGAAGGAGTCAATTTTGCGGACAAAACCAACCTCCCTAGAAGCTAAGGCTTTCTAGTGACAAACAAGACAATTAAACACTACCTTTCTCTAAATATGCATTTAGAATACAAGTAATCAGGTGTTTATAACATACCTTTAGTCCAACGCTTTGTAGTAGTCCAGCCTCACCGATCCGGATGAGCTCCTCCTTCTCTTCGAAACCTACATTCACTAACAAACAAAAGATTACATAGCACCCGAATAACTTATAAAATAAAACATATTCATCATACAGACCAAGGAGTATATGAAACAAATAATGTATAACAATCTGTTGAGAAAAATGAGTTTATTGTATTAAGTGGAAACAAAAGAAACCATTACAACCTGAGCCTTGGTGTTGTGCAGGTCCCTCCCAGGGTCTAGCAAGAGTTCTCCTTTACTTTGATCAGCTCACCCACTTCCAAATGAAGCTAAGAAAGGATGGGAATCTCTCCTCTAAAGCTCTATAAGGGAGTCCTAATTCCAGCAGCATCTACCCTTAGGAATGTTCAGCTTTCAACCTCCCCTCCCTCTGGCCCAATGCCTGTATTTATAGTGCTTTAGAGGAAGTTAATCAGGTCCACCATCAATGGGATAAGCCCCTCTTTGAATGGGATAGCTCCCCTCTTGATGGGATAAGTTCCTCTTTCATAGGGATACATGAACCATCTGGAGGCGCTCAATACACGTCAAACAAACTTCTAGAATGCTCTAGAATCGACCACAAGTAACTTTTTTGAAGTAAAACTCGTGCCTTTTGACCTTTACAGGGGTACGCACCCACCCCTTTACAGACAGAGCATACAAGTACGCATGGAATGTGAACTTGAGGTGCGTACACGCAGGTAAGGCTAAGAGAAACTGCGTACCCAGAGTTATATAGATTTTTAAAGACTTTCTCTCTTTTTTGGAGTTTGACATGAAGAGCAGAGGTATAAGACTTGCCAAGGAGGATAGTATGACAGTTGATAAAGCCATACTAACTGCAAATAGTCATGGTGACAAATTTTAGTGTAATAGATTACCCCCTAAAGTGAGAAGCCTGTAGTAGATTAGGGTTTCATATCATCTAGGAAGGGTGAAGTACTTTATCATTTCAAGGATTATCTTGTGGAGAGCCCAGTCGGAACCTGCAAATATTCAACACAAAATACATATATGAGATCATATCATCGCTGAGGTAGGCATTCCCATACTCAGATTGAAAACTTTAACTAACAAACTAACTACTGCTCTGATATAGGAATGATTTCGCAATACATCATAATCATAGACTCTTGTAGACACAGTATGGATGCAGCCATCTGTTTATGATTAGTCTACTGTACAATGAATACAAAACTCCTCGCAGCCTGGATGGTGGAAACTAGATCCAGGGTCTTCATTTCTATTTCCCTAAAAGGTACAATTCTACCCATGCGAATAAATGAGTTGATGTCGAACATGGTAGAAACCACTTGATTACCAGTCGATGATGTAAACTGTTAACAAGTGTGAGAGAGACCACCAGTGATGTCAATGGTTCTCAAAGTACCCAGTACAATCCATGAGATGTGAATGAATGAGTTGATGTCGAACATTTCACGGAATCCTTCGATTGAAATTCAATGAAGTAAACCGTCGTCAAAGGCGAGAAACCTGCCATTGATGCATGCAGATTTCAAGGTACTGATGATTTCTAGGTCATCTTTCTAGATAATGTGCTGATGTCGATAGAAAGCGACCCGTTGCAGGCAAGCCCACAACACGAAATCATAGATCAAGTTGAAGAAATGTAGCTGTAAGGATTGACTCAGGGATGGTCGAGATGGATGACGGGTATTTTGCAGATGAATGGTTTATTTGCAGTGACCTCTTGAACACATAACGACACGACAGATGGCTTGGTGACAATTGACCTAATAGTTAATACCCAGAACCGGCTAAAAATTTTCAATGTGGTTTGATCAACTGTTAGGCAAAGGATTTCCCAACCCAAGTGAATGAAAAGTGTCGTGTTTAAGAGTGGTGATAAGGTTTCTTCTGAGACAAAGGATAACAACTAGGCTCATTTTTCTCTCTTTTCCCCCACCATTTCTGGCAGGTACCTCTTTATTTTTTACAAGCATGAGGAGGATAACATATGCTTGATTATAAGCTCATCCCTCGGATGAGTCCAACTTAGTTTAGATTCGAACCCTAAGAAGGAGTGGTCCGTTCCTGTTTGTAATCGAATAGGTCCTTTACTATGGAATTTTAACGAGTCCAGTATAGGAGAAACTCAGCGTTTTTCAATTTTAGAGAGTCTGAAAAAACTTAAGAAGACTCCAGGGTTGACCTTTTTCGTAAATTTGTGTCTCCCAAGCCCGAAAAGGTATAAAATAATACTTGAGAGAATCGCTTAATATTTACGACCAAGGAGTACTTTCATGATTAGTGTCTCTAACCTGAAAAGTAAAAAGCAATCAAGGACACGTTGTTTTATTTCCAATATCGAATTTGAAATGACAAAAATCCGGTAATCTTTTCATGTTTTTACGGTCAGAAAAGGGCTGTAAGAGGACCGTCTTTTAATTCCGTTTTAACGAGTGTAAAAGAAACGCTCAACAATCTTTTCATATTTTAGGAGTCAGAAAAGGGCTTAAAAGAGAACTCCAAGGTTTCACTTTTTCGTAAGTTTTAACGAGTTCGAAAAAATGATAAAAATGTACTCATATGGCCGACTTTCAATTTAATTTACGAGCAGGAAAAGACGGAAAGAACTCGGAATTTTCATTTGTTTTATGAGAATGAAAGATAGCAAAATAATCTCGGTATTTTCATGAGTTTAACGAGTCTTGAAAATAACTGAAATTGACTCGAGATAGGTTTCATTTTTACAAAAAGCTTGAAACAGAGCAAAACTATGCTTCAAAGTAGTTTCATTTTAACACAAGCTTGAAACAGAGAGAAAACTGTGCTTGGTGCCCCCTAAGCGTAACTTCTAGAGTGCATGCCCCCCCAGCTTCATTTCATTCAACTAATTATTAGCTGGATGGAATGAAGGTTCAGTTTCAATATTTAACTTGAAAAGGGAGTTATTTCATTTTTAAGGAGGTTGACACAAGAAAAGAACTATCCTCATACCTGATTCATTTTTTAATGAGGTTGACTCAGTAACAGGAACTATCCTCAAAACCATACTTTCTACAATCTACCTAACAAAAAACTTTACTCTAAAAACCTTGATTCATTTTTTAACGAGCTTGACACAAGACAAAGAACTATGCTCATGACTCCTTGTTTCTTTTTTAACGAGCTTGACACAAGACAAGGAACTATCCTCTAAAATCCTTGTTTCATTTTTTAATGAGCTTGACACAAGACAAGGAACTATGCTCATGACTACTCTCTACAATCTACCTACTTATCCTAAAATCTACCTGATTCATTTTTTAATGAGGTTGACTCAGTAAAAGAACTATCCTCATGCTAGCCTATTTCATTTTTTGACGAGGTTGATACAGGAAAAAACTATCCTCGTCCCTGATTCATTTTTTAACGAGGTTGACTCAGTAAGAAGAACTTTCCTCAAACTCACTGATTCATTTTTTAACGAGGTTGACACAGTAAAAGGAACTTTCCTCACTCACACTGATTCATTTTTTAACGAGGTTGACACAGTGAAAGGAACTTTCCTCACTCACACTGATTCATTTTTTAACGAGGTTGACACAGTGAAAGGAACTTTCCTCACTCACACTGATTCATTTTTTAACGAGGTTGACACAGTAAAAGGAACTTTCCTCACTCACACTGATTCATTTTTTAACGAGGTTGACACAGTGAAAGGAACTTTCCTCACTCACGCTGATTCATTTTTTAACGAGGTTGACACAGTAAAAGGAACTTTCCTCACTCACACTGATTCATTTTTTAACGAGGTTGACACAGTAAAAGGAACTTTCCTCACTCACACTGATTCATTTTTTAACGAGGTTGACACAGTAAAAGGAACTTTCCTCACTCACACTGATTCATTTTTTAACGAGGTTGACACAGTAAAAGGAACTTTCCTCACTCA
This sequence comes from Pinus tabuliformis, assembly GCA_031772625.1. Taxonomy (NCBI): domain Eukaryota; kingdom Viridiplantae; phylum Streptophyta; class Pinopsida; order Pinales; family Pinaceae; genus Pinus; species Pinus tabuliformis. The sequence continues at coordinate 191,708,425 of CM062808.1, forward strand.
CACTGATCATGGCTTCCAACTGGAAGAAAGACATGTCAATGGACACACCTTGATCATGGCTTCCAAAAGGTCTTCATCAGAAGGAAGAATAGTTCTCTGGAAGGAACACATGTCAAGGGACTCAAAAGGGATAAGATCATCGGGTTCAAATAATCCCATAGAGTTTTCCATGTCAATTACCGGATCCAAATCAAAGGAAGATGAGCAAACAGTGGGAGGCTCACGTACATCGGTAACTGAAAACATGGGACCAGTTGCCACATAATTAACCCGTGGCAGGGTAGATACCACTTTAGAATCAGGAACATTTAGGGGTGTCATATTATTGGTAGTTGAAAAAAGACTAGGAAATGAAAGCTGGTCTACAGTCACAATACTACCATTGTGAGGGAAAGACATCACGCGAAAGAGTGTCGATACGACAGATTTCATTGCATAAACATAGTCTCGCCCAAGGAGTAAATTGAAATCCAAGGGACCTCGAACTACCATAAGATCAATACAGACAGTTTTACCTTCCAAGGTAATAGAAAACTTAGGAAGGATCCCTAAAGGTTCACTAATGGTTCTGTTAAAAGCTTTCAGATTCTGCGTAATAGGCGCAAGCTAAGGGGAACCCAAAGCTTTCCAAACAGTTGAGGATAAAATACTAACAGAAGCACCTTCATCTACCTGAGTACGATGTATGTCCCTACCACCAGCCTTCACAATGATTTGGAAATGGATGGAGGAAGGAAGACGAGGTTCTGTCAGTCTATTCCAATCAAAGCAAAAAACCTCAGTACTTGGAGGGGGTTCTGTAGAAACAGGTGAAATGCCCCCCAGCATAGAAGAATCTGATGTAACAAGAAGAACCTGAGCGGTATGAAGTTCACTCTCTAAAGGGAAAGTGGGATCGACCGAATGTGAAATTGAATCGACCCCTTGATCAACTAATGGATCATCAACCTGAGTGACATGAGTTTCACTCTCCAATGGAAGAGTCTGATCGACTGTACTTGAAATTAGATCAATCACTCCGTCAGTTGACGGTAGGTTGGGAGAAATTTTACGGTAACCAGTAGGAAATTCTTGCTGTGGAACAGTAAGGCTTTCCAACAATGTTGAGGCTTCATCCATGTGAGGGCAAATGTGAGTTTGATGACTCCCTTTGCATAACTTACAACGAAACCTAACTTTACCCTTTTTCCCAGGAACCTGACTATCACTGGTTGATGGATAAATGGAAAGTTGATGAGATTTTTCTGACCATACTTCCAGGACCTTTGGAATACCAGGACAATCGACAAGGAAGTGGTCACCCTTACAAAGCCTGCAAGGGTATTTGGGTTTACAATGCATGTTGGATGTTTCCTCAACACAACTAACACTTACAGTCATGGTTGGTTGGTTGACTTCTTTCTTATCTTGCTTCTTCTTCTTCTTCTTCTTCTTCTTCTTCCCTTTCTTCTTCTTCTTAGCCTCCTGGTTACTTGCATCAAGGCTTTTATCAGGCGAAGAGGAAGAAATGGAGGAAGAAAAATTAGGCGAAGAAGGTAAAGGGTCAACAGAAGGTTGGTGATGTTGAGATGGTGAACATTGTTGAGGTGAAGCATTCGGTTGAGGTGGAACAATTGGAGCGTTTGGGGCCAACGAAGTTGAAAATAACCATATCGGTAAACCTATTGTAAATACAGGTAATGACAAAGTAGCCATATAAGGAGGACCAACATTTCCAAAGAAAGGAAAATTACAAGGATTCTCGTTAGGAGGGGTTCCTAGGTTGGTAAATTCTGGAACGTTTGCCATTATATTCAACTTCAGTGAATTTTATTAACAATTTATAAAAACTAAAATTAACAATTCACAATTCACACCTAACAATTAAAATTCACAATTCACACCTATGGTCTCTAAAAGTAAAAACAAACAAATTAACATGCGCTATCAAATCTAGGAGTCAAACCACACACAAACAGTAGCCTTCCGGACCGAAAACACTAGTTGGTGATGAAATCCAACATCGCAGAATTCAGTACAGAAGTGGCGGGTGGAACAGTTACCCCGGAAACCTACTTAATGAATAGACTGGACCAAGTTCCTCCACTTTAACCGTCTCGAGTGAAGTGAACCCCCCAGAAAATCCAAGTGAGTCTAGCCGACGTCTGCTCCAGGTACAATGGGATCTTCCCTCCACCGTCACCTTGGGTAGAATCCTAAAGATAATAGTCACTAAGGTCACCAACAACAACAAATACACCTGGGGGAATAGTCTACGACCCGATAGCACGCAAGGGCAGAGTAACAAGATCAATCCCCTTGCTGGCTCCTTGACAATAATCCAAGGTTTACCGACAAGTGACCCCAGGCTCCTTGACAATAATCCGAGGTTTACCATTTATAGTACGTGCGTATCTGGCGTCTTTCCCAATGAAGGAGGATTGATCCCCTCACTAGTTCGGACACGGTCTTGTGCTTCTCCTTTAAGAGGAGCTTTCCTGGAGCATAAATGTAATAGTTGGATTTATCCTACCACAAGATGAGCTACTTGTTTGGTTTTGCTGTCTTGGAGAGTTAATTACTCTCCTACTCCAAGACACTAGCCTAAGCTATGTTGGTGTACCAGAGCCCTAGAAATGTAAAAATTACTAGATGAATTTTAATTAAGCGTTGTGTTATTTAGGTTGTTATTACTCAAAGGGGTAAATGGATATGAAACCAATGGTGTTATGACCCGACTCAACTGAATGCAATCGAATATGATAATGTAATCCTTTCAATTCGATGAATCCTAACTAAAGTAAGGAGAGAGTTTCCATTCACTTCCAACAATGCAAAAAATTGATCACTAAGAGAAAATATAACAAATTCTTTAATGCACTAATTTCATCAAGAAAAAACTAATGCAAATCAATTCCAAAATATTTTTTTTTATTTTTATTTTTGTGTAAATTCAAATCAAAGAAAACTGATCTAAATCTACGATTGATTTTTCAGAATGTAAACTATGCAATTGTAATCTATGCACAATTCACTTGAAAAGTATGCAAATGTAATCTATGCACATTTTTCATTCATATTTTGAAAATGAGAATTCTAATTATACAAATGTGATCTATGCAAGAGAATTCTCAAACACAAGACGATTCTAATGTGATCTAAGAACCAATCAAGTGCAAGTCGTGAAAATTGGGTGAGAGTTCCAAAGATCAAAAAATAAAAGCACTCAAAGGCGATTAACACTCATACACAAGAGCAAAAAGATGCAAAATTGTGAAAAGATTGAGACAAACCTCCAAGTAATGACCAAAGGAAATAAAATTTAGAATTTCTCAAAAAAGAGACTCAAAACACCGAATTGATAAAAGCTTAAAGCAGGAATGCCAATGAAATTAGCCAAGATGAAAGCCTTTGACAGGTGAACAGTGGATCTGGGCAGCAAAAACAAGCTATAAACAAAATCTAATAGGAGAAAAAGGAAAAAATGGAAATTTTATAAGCTTTTGACAGGGGTACGCAGGCAGCCTGTTTGCACAGGTGCGGCCACGCTCTGTGTACACAGCAAACGTGCGTACAGGTATGCACTGTGCTTAACGCAAAGGGTGCGTACTGCTAGCAAAACTAAGAAAAATAAAAACTAACTTAAGCCTAAGCTATTCCACCCAAATTCACAGTCAATCAGTCAAAAACCAGAAAGAAATCGACTTTTCTCAAATCAAAGTATCAATCAAAAGAGAAATCAATGAAATCCATGGATTCCCCAGTGGAGTCGCCATTTTGTCATGCGGAAAGAGTCAATTTTGCAAACAAAACCAACCTCCCTAGAAGCTAAGGCTTTCTAGTGACAAACAAGACAATTAAACACTACCTTTCTCTAAATATGCATTTAGAATACAAGTAATCAGGTGTTTATAACACACCTTTAGTCCAACGCTTTGTAGTAGTCCAGCCTCGCCGATTCGGATGAGCTCCTCCTTCTCTTCAAAACCTGCATTCACTAACAAACAAAAGTTTACATAGCACCTGAATAACTTATAAAATAAAACATATTGATCATACAGACCAAGGAGTATATGAAACAAATCATGTATAACAATCTGTTGAGAAAAATGAGTTTATTGTATTAAGTGGAAACAAAAGAAACCATTACAACCTGAGCCTTGGTGTTGTGCAGGTCCCTCCCAGGGTCCAGCAAGAGTTCTCCTTTACTTTGATCAGCTACCCACTTCCAAATGAAGCTAAGAAAGGATGGGAATCTCTCCTCTCAAGCTCTATAAGGGAGTCCTAATTCCAGCAGCATCTACCGTTAGGAATGTTCAGCTTTCAACCTCCCCTCCCTCTGGCCCAATGCCTATATTTATAGTGCTTTAGAGGAAGTTAATCAAGTCCACCATCAATGGGATAAGCCCCTCTTTGAATGGGATAGCTCCCCTCTTGATGGGATAAGTTCATCTTTCATAGGGATACATGAACCATCTGGAGGCGCTCGATACGCGTCAAACAAACTTCTAGAATGCTCTAGAATCGACCACAAGTAACGTTTTTGAAGTAAAACTCGCGCCTTTTGACCTTTACAGGGGTACGCACGCACCCCTTTACAGACAGAGTGTACAAGTACGCATGGAATGTGAACTTGTGGTGCGTACATGCAGGTAAGGCTAAGAGAAACTGCGTACCCAGAGTTATATAGATTTTTAAAGACTTTCTCTCTTTTTTGGAGTTTGACATGAAGAGCAGAGGTATACGACTTGCCAAGGAGGATAGTATGACATTTGATAGAGCCATACTAACTGCAATTTGTCATGGTGACAAATTTTAGTGTAACAATAGTAAATTTGGGTCATCCATTAGGTGAATGGTCTCACGGTAGAAGTTAACATTTAGCGTTTTTCCCCTAGAAAGAAACCCTCGGTTTATATGAGGGAATTGTATTGCAGTTGTGTATTATTATTCCAAGTGAGAGAGAGACATGAAGCTGTGTGAGAGCGAGGAATAAATTACAGCAGATTTGTTGCAGGTTTAATCTCTTCATTTTTCTAGATAATATAAAAGCAAGGACTAGTTGTTTCTCCATGAAGGTAGCCCAAATTGGGTGAAACACATATATCTCTGTCTCTCTTATTTATCTGCTTCTGTATTTGTGTTTGTGCAATATTTTATTTATTTCATTTCTTTGTTAATTAATTTATAACAGGAGAGAAATTTCCTTCAATTTATATTTTTATAAAAGAAATAGTAATTTTTATGTGATTACATGTGTGTAGGCCCATGGGGAATTTTGAATATTTAGGTTTTTAAGTTGTTTTACTGATATGGTATGGTTCTATAATGTCCCTTAGTAATAAATAATAAATAATATAATATAATAATTTTTTTTCTAAGTAAAGACTAATTCTATTAAAAAGTGGTAAAAATACAGTTACAAGGAGCTCGAAACCTCAGAGGAGAGCCGAAATTGTCCATCAGTACATACAAATTGTCCCAGGGTTGGGAAAACGAGATACAAAAAGCCCAAATTCCATACTAAGAGAACTGACCATGTTGGTAAACCATAGAAAGGTCAGAATGGAGGCTGTAACCATGCTATCTATACTGACCATATAACCATAGGCAAAACTGCATAACCAAAGACCTGATACAAAAAGACCTTATCAAAGCCAGAGAAACATAGCGCAGTGATCTCAAGAGCAGAGAGAAAAGTTGGGGAAGCAAACATGGTTCAGGAGGCATCAAACGACTGTTTCGTGGTCCCGAGCTTCCTCCTCCACCGGGCATGCATTGCCCATCCACAAATCATCTTCAGTGTCCTCAACATCCATATCGCTGCCACCTGGAAGAGCCTTCGAATGCTGGATGCTGTCGGAACAACTCGTCAGGTTAACAGAACCCGAGACTCCCTGGAGGTTGCCTTCTCATGGTTTGATGATATCAGGAACACTTCCCTCTGCCTGCATATCCCCGCAATTGAACACATTGCCAACGTCTTCCCCATGCTGCTCGCTCCCATCCTAAGACTGCATTGCTAAGGTATGCACAGAGACACTTAGCCGAGCCTCTTCCTCCGCAAGGATTACAATGATGCTGGCCAAGAGAATAGGCCTATTGAGGCAACTTTGAAATTTGAAATGGGTGGTCTAGAAAGTGTTATGCGGGAAAGGCTTGCCACCAGCTGAGGGAGGGGAAGCAGGAGCCAAAGGAATAGCAGGCAAGGGAGTAGGCTGAGAACGCCTAGGGCCTCCACGACTACAACCACGGTGACAACTAGTGCAGTGATGAACCATTGTCAAAATGCCAAGATAGCTTGAAGGGGATATGGAGCAGGCCAAAGCAAAGCAGGTGCTGAAGTAAGGGATCCGCTTGAAATTCAGAAACCATACATCCAAGCTTGCGTTCGGATCACTGCAGGAATGCAGAGTCTGAGGCAAGCTAAGGTAGGGAGGCCAGATGGAATTAATAGTTGAGAGAATCGACGAAGCCACAAGTAAAACCTTAGGCAAAGTTTCTCGAAGAAAGGGCACAATAAATTTCGAACGCCAAGTGATCAGCAGGAACTTTGTGTGAGCCTGCTTTATCCACGAGGGAGCAAGGAGGAGTGTGCGATCCTGCCATCTGCAGGACCAGACGCCGACGCAAGAGAGCCACTCCATTAATATGGCATAAATACATCCGTGTCCGGGTAAATAATATAATATAATATTAAAATACAAGAAAATAAATAATAAACAATAAATAAAAGAATAGTAATAGTAAATAAATAATAAATAATAATAAAATGATAAATAACAATATTAAATCTCCAAATAAATACAAAAAGTAATAAACCAAGAAAGCAGTAAAAATCAGTAAAGCTATCAAAAAGTAAAAACAAAAGAAATAAAACAAGAAAGCGATAAAGTTGCATGTAGACACATGGAGTGTGTGCATGTGGTTCCCCTTCCAATGTTCGCTCTATTTAATAGATGGTGAGGAAGATGAGAGGCATTCCATGATTCCATGATTCCATCATCCATTGTCTTGGAAGAATAGTGTTGTTGTTCCAGCTTCTATATTTGCTGCTCCAACACTAGGCATCTGTTTTTGCACCCTCTGCTCATTACCCCATTCTTGTGATTTAGAATCCTCTGAGAGCTTGTACTCCACAAAACATTTCAAAAGATCTTTGGTTGTTAACTCCATCTTTACATGCAGATGAATTTCGAAGATTATCTCCCTCAGTGATGACCTTTGAATTTCTGTTACCAGACAGGTCTCCTCTTCCTCTTTTGCGTGTTTTCATATTTCCCTAATTCTTCTGTCATTGACATTTTTAACAAACGTTTTCTTGTTGATTAATTGTGTTGGGTCTCAACACGTAGTCTAAGGTTCAAGTTTTCCTGGAAAAATAATGGAAACTCTGGTAAATTTTGTTAAAATCTGGTGGGTTACAGTTGTCAAGACATACCTAAGTGGGTTAATAGTGGTTTATATACCCGTATTTTCTTTAATTGAATCTTTGGATTCTTGTTGCTTCGGTTAAATTGATGTATACATAACTTAAAAATATATAAAAAACTACATGTTGAGCCGATCCACACAAGTTTTAATTTCAAAATTCGAAACTGGTCAGTTTGGCATTCCCGCTTACATGCCAAACCTGAAATATATATATATATATATATATATATATATATATTATATATATATATATATATAGATATATATATATCTATATATATATATATATATATATATATATATATATATATATATTTATATATATTTATATATATGTATATGTATATATATCTCTGTGTGTGTGTGTGTGTGTGTGTGTAATTAAAACCAAGATTTATTTTTAATTTGGATAGATTTATTTTTTCCAGATTGCATAATCTAGTGTTATATCACGAATTTCCAGATTGATTTCCTTTTTCAAATGTATGTGCATCTGACTACCATAAATATTTTCCATTTTCCATATCGTATTATCCAGTGTTATAACGATTTCCCAGATTAATTTCCTGATTGCATTAATTTTACAATGTAATCCTAAGTGTAAAGCGCTAAAGATTTTCCAAAGTAATCCTAAAATCTAAAGCCCCGAAGACTTTTTTCAAATGCAATCTAAGTGTAGTAAATATTTTCCATTTTCCACATTTGCATAATCTGTATGTCATAAGGATTTTCCCGATTGATTTCTGGATTGCATAGATTTTTTGAAGTGTTAAGATTGACATTGCATAATCCGTGTTGAAAAGGATTTCATCCTGGAAGTGTTAGAATTGAGGTCACAACTCACACCTCTAGTCTAAAGATGGCCTATATTTCAGTATTTCTTCTTTTCTGAGTATTGAGGCTATCCTTGAGCAAAATAAAGATATATCATGCAAACTCTGTATAGTAGCTCTCCTAACTAGGGCTCTGACAATTATTAAACTGAGATGGTTTTGTTGTATTTCTTGAGAAAATAACGAATCCTTGATTTGACATATATAGGATAAATGCGCTTATTATTATATTGATAATTTATATGATATGAATAAATTTGTGTACATTTTCTGTATAATCTTTATACTTTAGATATCTATTATGATATTCTTAAAATTTATAAATTGTTCGAGTGTTCACTAACATCTCAAAAACCATCATCTTCAATAGATTGTTTGGAATCTGAAAAAGAGGCTTCATATGAATGTCATTGGCTTGATTCAACAATCTAGAGTTTATTTCAACAGAGTGATACAAATTTCTAATGATCATGTGTATGAAGGCTCAAATGCAGCTTGCTGAAGCTCCAACTAAATTACATCAGTACGCAAGGTTTTGCTAACATGAGACAAAGCACTACAACAAAACATCTTCTATTTGTGAGTTCACTAGAGATTAATTCAACTCTAAACTATGATTTAGTTCTTGATTTTTCTTGTTTTTTACAGGGAGCCTTTAATACTTACCAACAGATCTATCACCAACATCCACTTTCTATTATCCTCGTCTAATTTTGATTTGAAGTCCTAGATTAAGATAGAAATGTTGTCTACAATTTGTTCCTTAACTTTCTTATTGTTTTTGGTCATTTCAGGTAGACAGTTGAGTGTCAATCAGATTGAAATACTAATCCTTAACGCGCCAATTATGGAGGCTTCATCGGTTCTTTCTCTCTAGCTTGTACTGTAAACTATTTTCTCATGTAATTCTCACAAAGCACATGCTATGTTTAATATCTTATAAGGATCCTAGTGTTTCAAACTTTCACTTGTCATGGGGTTTTGAAATCCTTTATTGGTTTCATGTTATTGAGGGCTTCTCTCATTTAAATTCTCTACATTTAGCACTAAGCTTGAATCTAGATCATTAGAACTCCTTATCATGCATTTAGTGATCATTTGAGAAGTGATTAGGTCGACTGATGGGATCATCTAGTCACTCACATCACATTGCAGTATTGCTTTAATTAGTTATTGAATTTTCGTATCTAAGGACTGACATATTCTTGGCAATAAGCTACAACAATTCGATTTCTTGATAGCAGACTAATGATGGTTTAACTTAAAGTTTAGTGCATTCATTAGTTCCTCATTAGTTTTCTCATGCATTATTATGCTATTTTATAGACATCAGATTGATATTTGCATTAGTATTGGAGTGAGCCTCCTTTCTTATTTCTTCTCTAGTTTGGATACCGGCCTTTTCCCCTATGGTTCTCTGCTCTCATTAGAATCTCATTGCATGGTAAAGCCACTGATATAAATCTCATTTTCTTGAGTTGTTTGTGCTTGCATCCTCTTACCATTTTCTAAACGTTGTTTCATAAAATGAGCAATGCTATAATCAACTACAACAATTAAAGGTGTGATAGCGCTTCACTAATATAAAAGTTTATTAATTCAAGGTGTTTCTCACATAGCTCTCTGTGGACAACTTGTTTATCTCTGGCTACTTGTGCTTGTACACTTTATATTCCATGCAACCATATAACAAGGCGAAATTCTAAATGAATCACATGATTAAAGGTATATAGTTTTGTTGTGACTCATTGATTCATTGGAAAAGGTTTTTTGTAATCTTGTATTGCAAGTGTTAATTTCAAAAATTGGATAGCAGGTTATTCAATACTCTTGATCTACATTGTCTCATTAGAGCATTTTCATTGCATTTCAGTCTTGCATTTTTTGGTTGAATAATTGGTTTAATATTAAAGGCAAAGTCTTCTTTAGAGCAAGCATCCCTATTTCTTGAGTTATTTAGATGAACAACATAGAGTATTTAAATCACATGCATGAAACATATATTATGCCGAGAAATGGTTCAACCCAAAAAATACTCATTCATATCAGTCATAGTCAAAAGATACCCACTTAGAATATCTTAGAAATTTCCACAAAGAAATATGAGTTTACTTGTTGCTTCACTGTGGTATTATAATAGTTGGTAAACAGTATATTGTAGGTGTTTCTCTTCCAAATTGTGATTAAAATAACATGCACAGTACTAAGCATACATAAACGAGATATTCGAGAACAGTTGATATACACCTTGCATTAAATTTAAAAGCGCACACACCACTTAAAGTATATAGTCCAACAATAATATGATTTCTGAGGTTCGACATGATGATTGCTTATCAAATTTATCAAAATTTCCATTAATGTTTGCTTACTTGGCTAAGACAGATACTTTTATGGAGCATCTAAAAGCATGTTTTGTTGTTTAAACTTTAAGATACATCTAAATCGTACACTATGATTTCAGTCTAGTTTAATTAACGGTTATGATGTTGAGTATAATGTTACATGACGTTTCATGATATGATGGTATGACAGTGATCTTGCACATGTGGTTCATATTTAGATAGTTGTTACAATAGTGATGATGTATCCTTATGACGATGATGATATGCATAGGCATTATCATGTTATGTCAAGGTATATTGACATATTCATTTACTACGTGATGATAGGTATTAATGTTGAATACTCATGATGGATATGATATGCATAACGTGGCGTAGGAATTATGATGCTATAATATGAGGTTTATTGACATGTGGTTCATTTATTATGTGAATTCATGATATGTATTTGATGAAAATATGTAGATGTTATAACTTATGAAGGTATTTAATAAGGTGAAGCATGTGATAGTTGCGTACAAATTTATAACATGCATGAGAATGCAGTTCGTTATTATTCATAATGTTTCGATTCACAATGATGAATGTTACATGATGACATGCAAGACTTGGCATGTGGATTATTTTGTATGATACTATGATGGCATAGCTAATGCACTGGTTGCATGTTGAGGTGTTATGATTCACAGGACTCCACAAATGGGCCGAGAGGGCCAGTTTATTTGATGATCTCGTGCGAGCCCATACACATGAGGGAGAATAAGTAACACCATATGGGCTGGGGACAAACTCAATCAAAACTACATATGCCAGTGGTTCCTTTGTCCTGTATAGCTCTTGATGGATAGCTCTTGAAGGGCTATGGGACCATCTTGAGGAGGCCAAGTGCCTGATGCTCTAGGCTAGATGCCTGTTATTGGATTGGGATGCCAAAGTCTGGTGGGGGTTTAAGGACTTCGATGCCTGGGGCTGTACACCTTAGTAGTTGTGAAGGGAGTGGGCCAGCCTTGCGAGATGCCAGAGTCATTGAGTACTGTACTAGATTCATTCCTTAGAGTAGATGGGGTCTGAGTTAGGCGTGAGCCTTAGAGCTAGCCTTGGACTAGGATACAGACCGGGGAGGCTTATGTCTGGTTCCGAATGTGGGAAAAATGACAGAGTTTCCTTGAGATTTCTAGGGTGTTGTGAAACTTTCGATGCCTGCTGGTAAGACTAGTTCAGCAGAGGGTGTGGGGCAAACATGAAGTAATAAATAAGTAAATAAATAAAATATTAAATAATTCAACTTAACTTCGGGACGAAGTTCCTTAAAGTGGGGAAGTATGTAATGTCCCTTAATAATAAATAATAAATAATACAATATACTATTAAAACACAAGAAAATAAAATAATAAACAGTAAATAAAAAAATAATAATAGTAAATAAATAATAAATAATAATAAAATAATAAATAACAATACTAAAGCTCTAAATAAATATAAAAATAAATAAAACAAGAAAGCAATAAAGTTGCATGTACACACATGGAGTGTGCATGTGGTTCCCCTCCCATTGTTTACTCTATTTATAGATGGTGAGGAAGATGAGAGGCATTCCATCATTCCATGATTCCACCATCCATTCTCTTGGGAGAATAGTGTTGTGAGACAAAGGACACCCTAGCAGTAGTACGTTGATTAAGGGCTATGTTATAGACATTTTTGTGCCTAACAGCATGGAGCATGAAATGTCAATAATCTGAGGGATCCAAAGTCCCTAAACATGTTGTTCTTACCCTTAGAGGAACAAGGTCTGCAAACCACAGCACTGAGAATCAGTTCTCCACCCAAAAACACTCAAAAACAGGCTATTTCTGGATCATGTCAGCTGCTCCACTGAGCATCTACGCTGAATGTCAACTACTCCTCCTTGTACCTGCGCTGAAGGTCAAAACTAATGAAGGCTACCTGTGCTGGGCGAGATTGGCCAAGTGGCACAGTCATTCTGCGAGGTGTCAACTGCCCAGGAAGCTTCCAAACTGACACTTGGGTCAAGGAATTCGCCTAGTGATGAGTAAGAGGGTCTTGATCTCCAAGTGGAAGCAAGATTCTCCAAGTGGACTCAAGAACTGAAGATTAACTAAAGTGGGAGAGGACACAAGTCAGCTTCAGGCCAGTCTCAAGATGACTCATCCTTTCTCCAAAACCCTATATATAGAGCTCTCTCATGAGGTCTAGGGAGGCTGGAATTTTGTGCAAGTAAGGAAGTGCTGTTGGTTTGTGTATAGAACTATTGGGTGTTTTGCTTGAAGGAGGTGAAGAGGAGATTTCTTTCAGCTGGGAGGTGTTGCTGGATTGGGCCCATTGTGGTTGTAACTCTCTCAGAACTTTACTTCTATTATCAATAAAGTATTTGAGGTTCTTCTATATGCATGTGTCTTTATGATGAATGGATGCTTGTATATTTGATTTATGCTAATCCTATAATCGATTATGGATGTATGCTTCTTGTAGTTTCCTTTTCTTGTGCTTTTACAGGATCTGTGTGTAGCTGGGCCGGTGAAAGGGCAAGGAGCTAGGAGCAAGCGGCAAGGAGTGAAGACTGGATCGACTATTAGCGCAAGATAACGGTTAGTAGATCATCCTTTTCTTCCCTCTCTCATCTCATAAAGAAGAAACTTTGAATAGCTTTGCATTTAGTTGTTGCTGGAGTACTATCACCTTCAGAATGGGATAGAGGCATTCTGCATTAGATACTTTTCCCCCCAACAAACTGGCGACTCCACTGGGGAGCGTATCTTGTTGGTTTGTTGTGTTTCTTGCTATTCATTTCATAAACAAAGGGAGTACCGAATCGAACTGTGTTTGAGTCCATCAAGCACAAAGTAGAGGGCAGCTACTCTAGCTCAGTTTTTGGGCAAGTTTATGATTTGAAGAGCTGATCCACAAGGACTCTAATAAGATCTTAGTGATAGCTTTTCATACTCCTTTACATCCCTTAGTGTGTCCTTGACTGATAGCTTCTGATTTGAGCAAAAACTGTGAATTTTTGAGCAATCTGTGACCCGGAAACCAAGACGGACGAAAGTCTCGTTCTTCATTGCAGGCTGTACAAAGGCAGTCTACATTTCAGCGTAGTTCCCAAAGGGGCTACCTGCGCTGAAGGTCAAACAAGCAGTGTTACACCTGCGCTGGACCAGTCTTGGCTTGAGTTACTGAGGTTTCCTACTGTGTCTTGCCTTGTTTTCACTATTGTTTTTGTTGTTTGTTGCCAATCAGCAGGCCTATCTGAAACCAACTTCCTTTGTCATTATTCCGCCTCAGTTGTATAAAGAAACTGTATTTGTTCTTTTGTATTTCTTGTGTCATTTACAGTTTCCCATAACGAAAGTGAACCAGTCTTGCATTGACCTCTTAGATCTAGACCTGTGATTAAGTGTCGTTTTGATCTTAAGAGTTAGTTTATTTGCTGTTCATAGCTGATTGAGTTTGTCGCTTTCGTTATATGGTTTGAATTTATATATTTCTAAGTGTCGAAACAAGTGAATCGTAAGGTGTCTTTCGATTTTGGACAAACTTGTTTGCTTTCGCTTGAAACTGAATTCGAAATTATACAACAACTTTCTTTCTGTATTTCATCAAACATTAAGGAAGAGAAAAGAAATACTTGCATTTTTGCATTTTGCATTAAGTTTGTATGTTGATTTAGGGAAAAAGTGCATTAGCGAGTGCTCTTTGATCTGTGTGAAAAGGATTTTATCTCTCTTTCCCTCAGTAGTTAAGATTTTCATAAGTCGAAAAGATTGGAAAAGCTTGCTTCTCATCTTAGACTGCATTTAGGAATTTGTATCAATACATCTCGTACTGAACCTTGAAAGGCAAACTTTAAAAAGATCAACTTAAAATATATTGAATGAACCTAACAACGCTTTGAAACATAATGCAAACATCTAGAGGTCTAAGCTAGAGACGTGTTCCGGCGTCGTTAAACGTAGTGACTGTCGATCTCGATGAAGGTGGGTGATTCCTCCTGAGAGTCGGTGGCACTAATACGGACTTGTGCTCCCACGTACCGTCGCGTATATATTGGGAGACCCCTATATGATCAAAGCCTTTATCCATAGGAAACCGTGTCGGCCGCCCTACTGATCGCAATGCAGTGAACACAGCATTCACGAAGATCGACCACTCGTACCGTAAAACGTATTCTGTGGTTTTGCGAAAGGTTTGGCACACCCTCTGCCTAGATCTCCAGAGCAGTTTCTTTTGGCCTTTTTCAAACTCTATAACTGAAAATGTCCAGCCGAGCATTTGTCACTTCGGGCTCGTTAATACATCGAAGGAGACTAGAGTCATCTTTAGCTCTTTCTCGACTCTTAAAAAGTGAAAAAGCAAGTTGTGTCTAAAAGCGTCTAATAAAATTCATTCAATTCGGAAACACAAATTTCCCCTTTTAATATTTTGGTTGATCGAGTAATCCGCAATCGTGGAAGAAAGTCAATTGAAAATCCGTCGTTCGCGGAGGCTTGCGAGTCAACCGTCTTTGTCCCAGAAATCGAAAGCAATACGGGCAAAGCGAACTCGTTTAACCGGGTCAAAATCTCCTTTGAAAGTTAGAACAAGTGTTCCTACTACATCCGAGGTTCCGGTTACTCCTAACATTTCTGGAAACCCTGCCTCTATAGAAGAAGTTCAACAACCACAGAAGGACAGTAATACTGATCCTAGTCTGGGGGCAAACACTTGTGTAACTGAACCAGTTCCATCTGTAACCGGTCCAGAGAGTTTTGCTCCTCAAACAACTGTCGCTGTCGAAGCAACCACTTCTTCGGCACCAGAAATATTTTACGGACCTGACGGTCTTCCTCTTCCACCAGGTTTGATTGCGATAGAGGAAATTGCAGAGGATCCGCAAGCAAGTACTCCAACTCATTTTGGAGTCAGGGTCACTCTATTTCCTTCATCAAAAGTTAATCCACCACAAGTGGAAGTTCCTGTAGAATCGCTAGGCAATCTATTGGATAGACATAAAATGTTTGAACAACCGTCATCATCTAGGACTGTGTCAAATGACACAGCGACAGCAGAAGCCCCTGCCGTCACTCCCACGATGTTTGCCGGCATACCAGCTGTCCCAACTAGCTCTCAACAGCTAGAAGGAGTCCACCAAGGGACTATTTCGACAGTATGGTCTGTTCCCGTTTGTTCATCCGGAGTAATACCCAATAATTCTTATGTTGAAACTCGACAGATTGATCCTCATGGAGGTCAATTTGGGCCATCTAGTCCTTAAGGACTAACAATCCCTCTGAGTTCCAGATTGTTACCATATGGGGGGCAGTATGCCCTTTCATTACCTCCTCCGGGAGGATATCCATATGGCAGTTCTCAACAGTATTCTGGTTATACTGGAATCGCATCAAGTAGTTGGGTACTTATGCTACCCCAACAACCAAGGATTGTATATTCTATGCAACAGTGTGTACCTGTGACGAACATCCCAACCACCCCGGCTATTGTAACCGTGTCTCAAGTTCAAGCGATACCTGTTACATGTCAACCTCAGATTTCTCAGGTTGTAATGCAACAGTCACTTGACCATGGGTCACAACCACAATCGCCAACTGGTGGGGCGACACAAGTACAAACGGGTACAATTACCCCACACCTTGGTCCAATGGTTAGCATGGCGCAACAGAACATGGCGTCACAACCATGGCTTGTACAATACCAACAACCGCAGTTCCAGCAAGTATACCAAGGTTCTGAGCAGCAGATCTTTGCGAATAGTGGACAACCGTATATCCAAAACGGTCAAAACCAACCACTTTACAGTGGTCAAGTCCATCAACCGTATCAATCATACCAACATCAATTACATTATGCTGGTATGCAAAGACCCACTGTTCAAGCGATTCCATCGTACCCTGGTTACGCTTCGCCTAACCTGAATCAACAGTTACCATTCGTGGTGACTTTAGAGTTACCCGATTTACACCGTTTAACAAACGATCCAATTGCTTATGCCCCTTGGTGGCCAGCGATTCCTCATAAACTTCCATCTGACATTCCTAAATTCAATGGAAATCCAGGTGAAGACCCGTCGAATCACGTGATGAGTTTTCATCTGTGGTGTTCGTCGAACACCCTTAACGACGATTCGATAAGACTTCGCCTTTTTCAGAGGACATTGATAGGTCCAGCGGCTAAATGGTATATTGAATTGCCAAGAGCCTCTTTCAACAATTTTAGTTCCCTAGCCACGACTTTCTTAACCCACTTTCAATTACCGATAAGGTATGAAACGGGAACAGAAATATTAACCAACTTCAAACAGACAACTGCTACCCATATATCTGATCATATACATGAGTGGCGTCGTCGTCGTAGGATGGTGAAAACATATGTTCCCGATCAGCTATTAGCTAAATGGTTTATAAAGTCGTTACTTCCGGCTATTACGGAAGATGTGGCCAAGGGGGGAGTCGTGACGGAGGAGCAAGTTATTGCTCGTGCACAGTATTTGGACTTGGTGTATACCCAGTCCGGCACACTCTATGACAAAATACCTGATGCCCCTAGACCGGAATTTTCAATTCCTCCCCCTCCTAAATCAAATAGTGACTCTCATGCCGGTGATGGCGTGATTGGCACCGCAAACACGAACTCGATAAAGGCTTCCGCAAAGAAAGCCCGTAAGAATTCGGATCAAAATGCAAAAGCAGATATTCTTGCTTCGGAAGTAAATGTCGTTTCGGAAGATAAAGGCAAAGAAACCAATCAACCAGGAAGCAAGAAGAAACAAAACAAAGGGAAGAAGAAGAAACAGGGTGAGTCATCCCCTGGAAAAGATTCTTCAAACCCTCCTGGCAAAGGGAAACAAAATTATCCATGTCTAATATGTGATGATAAGGATCATAACACAAAGAATTGCCCATTCAAAGCTGAGTTAAAGAGGTTCTTTAAAAGTTCCCAAACCTCAGCTGTGTTAACTGATCCATTTCCCAACCCTGGTCAAAATCTGGTTGATAGTGGAAATGCTTCCCCGTCGCAAGTCCTAATGTTGTCGATTTCGAAACAGCAGAATGATGCTTTGATTTCGACAAGGAACAAAGATTATGGGAATCCTCAGGTGTCAAACGAAAAATGTAAAGATCAACCAAGTAGTTCGACAACAAATTTGACAGAAGTTATAACACCCACCATCCCTGAATTAACGATAAAACCGCCAAAGGGGGTAGTACATAAGTCGACATTTAATCCTCGCGCCAGAGCGGCGCAGCATTATAATATAGTGGAAGATTTGGCCCAATCGCCATCCGCTATGTTGACCCTTGAAGTGCTGCAAAATTGTCCAACCCAAAGGCAGGCATTGCTATCAGCAATTGGTGGAGTAGATCCTAAGGATTCAAATCTGGTATCCTTTGATCACAAGGGATATGATCCTCAGTTATCAGCTCAATTAACTTTCCTTATTCAAGTGAAAGCCCTCAACAAAACTGTTCACAGAATGATAATTGATGAGGGGGCATCGACATGTATTATGTCGATGAGCTGCTGGAAAACTTTAGGATCTCCAACCTTGTCTCGATCATCGACAACATTAAAAGCTTTCGACGGAAGGACTTATACGCCTTACGGTATCCTTAATAACTTGAAAGTTGAACTAGGAGGAAAGACAGTAGAAATTGATGTAGAAGTCATTGATGGAAATCTTGACTATAACATCCTACTGGGTAGACCATGGATTTATGCCATGGCAGCTGTCGTGTCGACTTATTTTAGGAAGATCGCATTCCCGTTTGAAGGAGGGATTACGATCGTTGACCGACAGAATTTCCTCCCTAATGGTTCACAAGTTACAGGAAGCATTCCCATGATCCATGAGAGTAACCATTCAATTCAAGATATCGAAGTAGGGTTATTGAAAGACCCCACATTGATGGGAACTTTCGCGCTACCACCTCCTATTTATATAGGAAATGTACCGTTTGTAGCAACCTGCGACATGATATCTTCCACGAAGGTCAACATGGATCATTCAAGGGTTTTGCCCCCAAGCCCTTTAGAAATATTGTAGCAATCAATGTTTCAAGCATGGGAGGCGAGCCCAAATCAACGCTCGTCAAGCGTTTGGGTAGATAGATCTAGAGAATATGGAACCCCATTAGATCCTTGGTCGAAAGTACATGGGACTGACGAAGGAATCTTACAATCAATGATGATTGAAGGGGCACCATGGAACGATCACCACCATCGTTCCCTTCTTCCGGAATATGAAGAAGATACTCAAAGTGACCTCTATCACCCTTCAGTATTTGAGTTCCTAACGAATATTGTAAACACGGTGGATTCCGAGCGAAACCTATCCAATATTGAAGAGACTATAGCCATAAATATCTCGACTAAAACAGATGTTGTAGAGAATATTTATGTCGGCAAAGGTTGTTGCCCTTCAGAACTGGAAATATATAACACTCTTTTTCGCGAATTTAGAGATGTCTTTGCATGGTCATATGATGAAATGCCAGGCATTGACTCGAGTATCGTTGAACATGAAATTAAAATGTATCCTGATGTCCAACCAGTAAGGCAACGACTTCGGCAAGTGCACCCGAAGAAAGCCGCTGCCATTAAGGCGGAAGTTGAAAAACTCCTCCATGCTGGGTTCATCTACCCAGTTCCTCTAACCGATTGGGTATCGAATATTGTCCCTGTTATGAAAAAACAAGGGACGATTAGAGTGTGTGTCAATTATAGGGATGTAAACCAAGCTTGTCCTAAGGACAACTACCCTACACCCTTCATCGACCAGATAATTGATGAATGCGCCGGATGTGAAATCTTTTCATTTATGGATGGATTTTCCGGGTATAATCAAATAAATATCCGCCCACAGGACCAGTCAAAGACTGCATTTATTTTTCCGTGGGGCACATTCGCTTATCGAAAATTACCCTTTGGTTTAAAGAACACAGGGGCGACATTTCAGAGGGCGATGAATTATGCCATCCATGACATCAAGAACATTGTTCAACCTTATCTCGACGATCTTCCGGCTCATTCGCGAAAGCGGACTGATCATCCGCAGCATTTAAGAGCGATATTTCTACGTTGCCGACACTACAAGATAAGACTCAACCCACACAAATGTGTGTTTTGCGTCAGTTCTGGTCATTTACTTGGCTTTGTAGTCTCTAAGGATGGGATTCGTCTAGACCCCTGTAAGGTTCAGGCAATAATTAATTTGCCTCCACCTTCAAATTTGCTTCAGATTCAGAAACTCCAAGGGAAAGAAAACTTTCTAAGGAGGTTCATTCCTAATTACGCAGAACTTGCTAAGGGTTATACTCGTCTTTTGAAAAAGGATATACCTTTTGTCTGGGACCAGGTGGCGCAAGCTTCCTTTGATGCTCTGAAAGATTGTCTAGTAAAAGCATCATTAATGTATGCCCCGGACTATCAAAGAGATTTTAACCTGTATCTAGCTGCAGCAGATACGACCATTGCGATGGTTTTAGTCCAAGAAGTCGATGGAATTGAACATCCTATCTATTATTTAAGTAAAAACTTAAACGATACAGAAAGTAAATATTCTTATGTTGAAAAACTAGCGCTTGCAGCTGTTCAAGCGATTCAAAGGTTTCGACGTTATGTCCTCTTTCGGAAAACTACCATCCTGTCAGATTGCAACCCCATGACTTATATACTATCGCGACAGTTGCTGGGGGGCAAATATTCAAAATGGATAGCGATCCTTCAAGAGTTTGATCTGGAATTTGTAAAATCCAAATCAAAGAAAGCCCTAGTTTTCGTAGAATTATTATGCGATCTCCCATCTTCGTCCAACGATGAAACATCGGAAGAGTCAATCGTGGGCGAAAGTTTGTTTCTGATATCTGTAAGCGATGAGTGGTATGGAGATATCATAGTTTATCTCCAAACCCAAAAGTTCAGGCCTAACACCTCTCGCTCCGAACAAAAACGTATACGATACCAAGCAAAAGACTACATGATCGTCGGTGATACACTTTACCGTCGTGGTGTCGATACAGTTTTGAGGAGGTGCCTTACCCATGAGGAGGCCGAAAAAGCCCTGAATGATTGTCATTCAGGCGCGTGTGGGGGGATCAGTCTGGATATGCAACAGCACAAAGAATCTTACGAGCAGGATACTTCTGGCCAACCATGTTCAATGACTGCATAACCGCAGTCAGAAGTTGCCATGCTTGTCAAATCTTTGATAGCAAAACCAGACGACCACCCGCACCTTTACAGCCAATAGTTGTTGTTGGGCCCTTCGCCAAGTGGGGCATCGATTTCATGCAATGTAACCCCACCTCGACCGGGGGGCATGGGTATATTATAGTCGCTGTTGACTATTTTACCAAATGGGCCGAGGTGATGCCTACATTGGATAACACTGGTGAAACAGCTGCCCTTTTCTTTTTCAATCATGTAGTCGCCAGGTTCGGCGTACCACAGGCTATAGTCACAGATCATGGGTCGCATTTTCGCAATCACATGATGGTCGAATTAGCTGCCAAGCTAGGGCTATCTCATGACAGCTCTACCCCATATTATCTGCAAGCCAACGGACAAGTTGAGGCAATCAACAAGGTTCTAAAGCGTATGTTGCAAAGGATGATCGGGGTTCATAAAAGAAGATGGCACCTAATCCTGTACTCAGCTTTGTGGGCTTACCGAACCTCGGTAAAGAACGCAACCGGGTTCACACCCTTTCAACTGGTGTATGGCCTGGAAGCAGTCTTACCGATCCAGTGCGAAATTTCGTTGCTTAAACTCGCAATTGATCTTCTCCCCAGAACCTCAGAAGAAGAGGCTCGTTTCTTGGAATTAATCCAGTTGGATGAAACCCGTCGTGACGCCGCTTTGGCTAACGAAGCTCATAAGAAACGAGTCAAGGCTCAGTTTGACAAAAATGTCAAACCCCGTGTCTTCTCAGAAGGTGATTTGGTCTTGCTTTATGACCAAGAATCCGATAAATTGGGAGCAGGTAAATTCAAGTCCTTATGGATGGGCCCCTATATTGTTAAAAGGGTGTTAGCAAAAGGAGCCTACGAGTTAATGGACTACGATGGAATTCCACTGGCGCAGCCCCGCAACGGGTTGTATCTCAAGCGTTACTATGCTTAAATAGTAACCTGTATGCTTTTGTTGTATTTTGTTTTCGCTAAAGTATTTGTTCTGGTCGAGTGATCCACCGTTTTATTGATGGCAGATGTCAAACCTTGTGGAGACGTGTGTTGGATATGCCGACGGAGCGAGTCGTAGTTTGCGGAACCTGTCGTCCGCAGCCTGGGCCATTTTTGATCCAAGCGGCGAGTTAGTAAGTTTCAGAGGTGTATGTATTGGGCAATCAACGAATAACATCGCTGAGTATAGCGCGTTGATAGAACTACTCTCTGATGCCATCACACGTGGCATACGCCGACTAATTGTCAGGCTAGACTCACAGCTCGTAATACTACAACTCAATGGTATATATTCTGTTCGCAATCCAGCTATTTATCGCATGTTCCTAAGGGTTAAGATCTTAGAAAGGCGATTTGATTCAATTCAATATCAACATATTTCAAGAAATTTAAACACATTAACCGACTCATTAGCAAACTATGTGTTAGATACACATTTGCAACATTCATAAAAAGGACACATCATCAAAGATTGTACATATGGATCACGTAAATCAACCAGAATAAAATCCGAAAATCAAAATATATAAGCTGTTTATATAAGTTCATACATAATGTTCTGTAACCAAGACAAAATTGGTCATATGACCTAAAAACTCAAAAATATGCTAGGGGGCACCCTAGCCTAGTGGTGCTCATGATAGTACGTCACGGCCTGTGCAATCATGCGCAAGAGACGAGTCCATCATCTAGGCACACCAATGGTGTGACGCTGCATCTGTAAAGGTAACTCGTCGATCTGTACATCCGGAAGGCCACGAGTAAGGCTCTCAACCTGCTCCTGCATAGCTGTAAGGGTCTCAGTGTCGTCAAGATCGCGGATAACGACTCTCCTAGCAGGCTCCCCTGCTGGGGCAGCAGCTGGCGATCTCGGACGAACTGCTGGACGAACAGGACCAATATCTGCATGCACCCAAGAGTACAATTAAAAGTCTTGATAGAATAAAGCACAGTAACGTTATGAACAAGAATAATAAACAGTAATGTGGTCAAAGAGTTTACCAATAGCACCCCACTGCTCGCCATCCGGTAGAACCAAATCCGGATCACCTCGGAAATCCATACCCACATATGGATACTCAGAAAACGCCATTTCCTGGCGCTCGAACCACCTGAAGAAGGCCTCAGTGAAAGTAATCTGAGGTTGACCTGCATGCCTAGACATGTGGTCAACCCACCTCTCCATGCGTGGCTCGGTCGGAGAGGGCAAGTTAAGTATGATGTACTGAGGCTGCATCAGTGGGATTTTCTCCAAGGCAAAGGTAGTCAGAATAGAACCAAATCCAAAGTTCTTCAGCTTCCCGTCCTTTATCTTGGTCAATTGACTTTTCATCTGAACAAGTACTGCATCACACCAGTTGAATACTTTCGGTTGGAGACACTCCAAGGCGTGCTACACATAGGACCTGTTGGCAACATGTAAAGCTGCGCTACCGGCCATCCTACCAATAGTGAACAGAATGGACCTGAGAGCCCGATCAGTAATCTCTCGGATAACAATCTTGCCGTCTCTGCTCGGCTGAGAACCTTCCCTGCAATACTGGCGGACATAATCTCTGGTGGAATCAGTCCCCCGAGCCGTACCTGATAAGGAAACGAAGGCACCACGTCTTGACAACCCAGTCAAGAAGTACATGTCCTCTATGGTCAAGGGGATGGTCTTCCCCCTAATCTGGAACACTTGGTTAACAGGATCCCAAGCATCAGGCATATACTGCAGTAAAGAAATCTGTGCTCTCATACTAGAGATCTAGAAGAACTTCAGCAGGCCACAGTTCCGCAGCGCGTTCACCGTGACCGGGTCATGGAGGGCAATCATGTCCTCCTCTTCATGTTGTTGTTCTCGCCATGTAAGGGACATTTTGCTCAAGTCACCCTGCAAAGAAAACAAGAGAGAGAATGAGTTCCTGTTTTGATGAAAAACTGGCGAAAAAATCATCAAAAATAACCTCAAAACTCAGTCCTTTTGAGCCCAGCGCAGGCAGGAAGTCTCCCACTTGCGCTGAGGGTCAGGCTGCCTTAAGGCAGCTTGACCTTCAGCGCAGGTTTCGAAAGGGAAACCTGCGCTGATCCTAGGGCGCCCTGGCAAAACCCCAAGGGCTCAGAAAGACTGGAAAACATGAAAAAAACAGGAAAAGGAAACCATGAAAAGAAAGAGCTAGGGTTTAGCTCCTACCTGGTCCAGACGGCACCGAAAATCGTCTGCAGAATCTCCCAGAATCAGCTGGTGAAAATCAAGGGGGAAGAGGCACCTCCAGAGCTCCAACAAACCAAATGCAAATGAAATGGTAAATGAGAGGTAAAAACACCTTTTAATGGCTTTTTACACAGTTTAAAGTGAAATATTAGGGTTATAATCTCATTTTCATGCAAATATTATTCATTTCTAACAAAGTTTGTTGCAGCAATTGAAAATGCAGTACTATATTTGAAAAAGAGAAAAAGCTAGTAATGGTAAAAAGCAAAATTTGACCATATCATCGAGCAGTTTTACCGCGGAATTTATGCTCGTTAAAAAATAGAAAAGCGAGATCCGAGCAGTTTTAGCGTCATAGTTCATGCTCGTTAAAAAATAAACATAAGCTTTTGAGCAAGAGTTTCCTCCAGAGTTCAAGCTCGTTAAAAAATGAACCTATTCCGGTAAATAACCATTGTGATCGTAAATTTATTAGCCATAAAAGCCTTGGTCGTGTTTGCACCCGCCACCTCCATTTCATTTGGCCGATCGTTCACCTCCATATGATTGTTTACCCATTTTGAGGAACAACTGCGAAGAGTGATTTCACTTAGCCATCCTTGTGACACTGCCGTGATTAGAAAATTCCAACCTGTACCTGGAATCTGCTGCTATCCCTGTTTATCACTCGTTCCTCAAAAGACGAGTCTTCTTTGAGCTCTTTTCATCTGACTCGTAAAATATGAAAAGTTTGCCGAGTTTTGGCCTTCTAGCTCATTAAAAGGACCGGAAGAGCTATCCCTCCTCTAGATTTTAATCTTTTTGGACCTGAGGGATTATTGCACAAAAAGGTCGAGCGCTTGTTTTATTCGGCTCGTTAAAGTTATCGAAAATTCATCCCTTTTGTATTGTTTTATACTTTTTTGGACTTAAGGGATTAGATGACGAAAAAGGAATTTCGGAGTTAACTTTCTGTACCTTTTTAGACTCTCTAAAAATGAAAAGGACCGAGTTGTCTTTGTCGCTAGACTCGTTAAAATGATTAAATAGCGACAAACTTGTCTTTAGACGAGAACGAGTTTCCCTATCGCTAGGCTCGTTAAAACATAGCGATGGGCTTGCCCGAAGGGCAGGTTATAGAATAAGCATATGTTATCCTCCTCAAGCTTGACAAAAATAAAGAGGTACTGGTCAGAAATGACTGGGGAAAAATTGGGAGAACCTCAAAGCTTTGATGGTAGCAAGTCGCTCTTGAACATGACACTTTGTCCTCCGTATCACATCGGGTTGGGTTGTTTCATTCACCGGTCTCATCACCATGGTCCTCGCCAAACCATACGTATTTGAGGTAATGCTACCGATCCATCACATTAGTGTCGTTAGATGTTCAAGAGATGTGTTCAGAAAGAGTCAACCGTGTCCCATCCACTGCCGTACATTATCCTTCATCCACCCATGATCGCCACCCTGAATCATGTTTCACAGATTGTTTTCACCTCCACTAAAACCATTAGCTCCGTTCTGTGTCATTGATGTGGGATTCATTAAGGCCCTCCTTTGACAGATCGCTTCTTGTCGACTTCAGCTCATTATCCAAGAAGTTGATCTAGGAACAAACCCCCCCAGTACTTTGAAGCTTGCATGCCTCAATGGCAAGTTTCTCACTTCCGGCAACAGGTATACATCAATGACCTTCGACCAGAAGATTTTGCGTGGTGTTCGACGCCAAGTCCTTTATTCACACCACGTGAATTGTACTATAGTACCTTGAGGGTCATTGTCATTATTGGTGATTCCTCTCGCGCTTGTTAACGGTTTACATTATTGACCGGTAATCAGGCGATATCTTTCCATGTTCGACTTCAGCGAAATTCTCACATGGATCGACTTATACTTAGAGTGAAGATCGAACGAGATTGAAGACCCTGGATCTAGTTTCATCCATCCGGGCTGCGATATATATTCAGGAAATATAAAGACATTTGATATGTACATCATTGCAGCAGATGATCATCCTACTCAAAGGATGATAATTTCAGCAGAGAATTATCAGTCTATAATCAGACGGTCGTCTGTTATGTGTACCAAAATGAATTTATAAAGCTGAGCATGGGAATGCCCGCCTCAGCTAGATCATGAAAGAAGAATGAAAAATAATGTATTGTATTGTATTTTATTGCAGGGCACCTCTCAGTGATTGAATGAACTTCGGATCCTCCTAATAAAGCATTTCACCCGATAAACGACCTCATACTTTAGGGGGCAACTGTTATAGACATTTTTGTGCCTAACAGCATGGAGCATGAAATGTCAATAATCTGAGGGATCCAAAGTCCCTAAACATGTTGTTCTTACCCTTAGAGGAACAAGTTCTGCAAACCACAGCACTGAGAATCAGTTCTCCACCCAAAAACACTCAAAAACAGGCTATTTCTGGATCATGTCAGCTGCTCCACTGAGCATCTGCGCTGAATGTCAACTACTCCTCCTTGTACCTGCGCTGAAGGTCAAAACTAATGAAGGCTACCTGCGCTGGGCGAGATTGGCCAAGTGGCACAGTCATTCTGCAAGGTGTCAACTGCCCAGGAAGCTTCCAAACTGACACTTGGGTCAAGGAATTCGCCTAGTGATGAGTAAGAGGGTCTTGATCTCCAAGTGGAAGCAAGATTCTCCAAGTGGACTCAAGAACTGAAGATTAACTAAAGTGGGAGAGGACACAAGTCAGCTTCAGGCCCGTCTCAAGATGACTCATCCTTTCTCCAAAACCCTATATATAGAGCTCTCTCATGAGGTCTAGGGAGGCTGGAATTTTGTGCGAGTAAGGAAGTGCTGTTGGTTTGTGTATAGAACTATTGGGTGTTTTGCTTGAAGGAGGTGAAGAGGAGATTTCTTTCAGCTGGGAGGTGTTGCTGGATTGGGCCCATTATGGTTGTAACTCTCTCAGAACTTTACTTCTATTATCAATAAAGTATTTGAGGGTCTTCTATATGCATGTGTCTTTATGATGAATGGATGCTTGTATATTTGATTTATGCTAATCCTATAATCGATTATGGATGTATGCTTCTTGTAGTTTCCTTTTCTTGTGCTTTTACAGGATCTGTGTGTAGCTGGGCCGGTGAAAGGGCAAGGAGCTAGGAGCAAGTGGCAAGGAATGAAGACTGGATCGACTATTAGCGCAATATAACGGTTAGTAGATCATCCTTTTCTTCCCTCTCTCATCTCATAAAGAAGAAACTTTGAATAGCTTTGCATTCAGTTGTTGCTGGAGTACTATCACCTTCAGAGTGGGATAGAGGCATTCTGCATTAGATACTTTTCCCCCCAACAGGCTAGGGGTGGCCAGTTGTAGCAAGATTTTGTGCAACCGAGCCTACAGTTCGGTGGAGAGTGGTTCCCAAGAATTTGTTGCAGGTAGTAAAATTCAACTAGCATTCAACTAACGTTCCACATGTAAGTTGTCTCTCTCTTCACTCATATTTTTTTAACTTAATGCTAACTAGTTGTTAAATTGATCATTGATTATAAATCACTTGATTAATATAATTAATTATGTGTTGTTATTTCGAGGCTGTTACAGGTTCGCCAAACAAAACTTTGTAATGACTTCCAAGTGCCAACTTGAGATGTTTGGTAGTCCCCACAATTGGGACATATGTCCAACTAGTTTTCATTTTTTATCCTAAATGGTATTTAATATCATAGATAGGTAGGAAAGCTAGTCTAGAGGTGTGTTGAAAAGTGTGGGAGAGAGAGATCAAAATTTGTGTGGAGATTAGCCAATAGGCCATCAAATCCTATGTATATATTCACTTTTTTAAATAGTAAAGAAATAAATTCATTTTTTTTTGTATCTAAACTCTATGTTAAATGTATGTGATTTGTTCTCATTGAGACTGACACATTATGAGTGAGAAAGGAACCCACCATGCCTATATTTTAGTTCCTATGAGTTGAGGCAGGCCACAATTGAATATATCAAAGGTACAAGGTGTTTAATAGCCCTATAGGATATGTGTTATAATTCTTTCTAAGTTTGAGTAGGTAGTCAATGATAATTCCCGGTGACTCCATCTTGAGCAAGTTAAAATTGATTCTCCCCGATGCATTGTTATAGTGAAGGGAAAATTTAATCAATACCGTCAAGGCCACCAATATTGTGTGAAGTATGGGAGAAATGAGATTCCTAGTCTTAATCCCATGATACTATAGAATGGGAAGAATGTGAAAGTGGAGGTTGTCTAGATGCCACTAGGTTTGTATAAGAATTTTGGTGTGTAAAGTGTAATAGAACAATTAGTAGGAAATAAATAAATTGTAAGCTCACATCTAAAGGTCAGCGTGGGAAAACATTGAAGCTAACGAGCATGAGAAAGGACTTAATTGAGTTCATATCATAAGCGCAAAGAGTAGATGACAGTTAGGTGAATTTGAATATGGAAGTGATTGACATATTTGACCACTGAAACTAGTGGCTAGTTTAAAATTTCATTTGGAACTTGACTAATTCAAGCTACAAGTGAAGTGTAATCCCGAAGCACAAGAGGAAGTCCAAAGATGACCTTATTTGGCGCCCAAGTAGTTCAACTTCTGGGCAAAAATTCATATTCACCGAGAACTGAAAGAGGGTTCTGACCTCTGTCTATAGGTTTGTCTTTGACCCTTGACTAAGTGTTGATCATCCAAGTGAATCCAAAGTCTAGTTGACCTTGTTTATCATGATCGATCCTCACCATGTTTTTTGAATGGTGTATTTAACACGATCCCCAACTAGTCTTTCTTCGTGTCAAAGAAAAAGTTTAATTAGTGCATGATAATTTGGGATATAATTGGGTTCAATATGTTTATCATATTGGCATAGAAAAAATCCTTGGGGGTCCCCCACTACAGGGATTGTTTTATTTACATTGGATTTGGCATGTGTTGTTTCATGATTTGGGGATGTAGAGAGAAATAAAAAAACCGTAGTGCTTCGGCTACATCATATTGCCAGCTTGCATGAAATTGAAATTTCATCACTAAAGGTGATATTAACAAACCTGATCAAATGAACGATGTTAATGATGAGAATTTGAAAAAAAAATCATTGTGATAACAAGTGGCATTAATGATTATTCTATTTCAAACGTAACGATTCCATTTCTATAAATACTTTTTTTCTTTTCTTTGTAAAGACTAATTCTATTAAAAGGAAAGAAAAATATAATTACAATGAGGCAGAAGTCTCAGCCAAGAGCATCCGAGTGCCGTCAAGTCATCAAAACTGTCCCATAATTGAGAAAACCAGTTATAGTTTGCAAAAAACCATGCAAAAGAGCAGGAATACAACGGTAAAACCAAAATGAGGACTTGAGATAACCCCCTTTGAAGTAGTCGAGACAAACACCAAGAGAAAGAATTGTTTTACATTTCAGCAATAGAACCACACACTACTGAGACACAGAAACATAAAAAAAACTACAAAACTGTAAACAACTGAACCTAATCAATTAGCAATAAAAATCTGAGAGGACATGATGGAGTTTGAGTTGCGTCACATGGGGACGTCGTGGTCTGGTGACTCCTCAATGATGGGGCAAGCATTTCCATACCAAATTTCACCATCCTTCACCATGTCACCAGCCGCACTACCACCTGGAGGATCCAATGCTTGACAGGTGCCGCTTGAGCTGCCAGCAATAGCCATCGAAATTGTGGCTCCAAGAGAGCTACAACCTGGTTGTCGAGTGTCGCCTGGAGTATCACCATCCTCATGTTGTCTGTGATGCCTTGTAGCCTTTCCTTCTTCTCCAGGTTTTTCTCAAAGCCATGACTGCTAGCAATTCTGCGAATGTCCTGAGAATGCTCTGCCGAGGTAGCGCTAGAAGATGAGGCAGAACTTCTTCTTCAGATAAGATGATGGTGAAATTAGCCGTGACAATGGGCCTATTCAGGTTGCTCTGAAATTTGAAATGGGTCGACTGGAAGGTGCTATGCAGAAAGGGTCTGTGGGATGGGCTCGGAGGGGGTGAATTAGCTTGAGATGAAGGTGGAGAGGCACGGGGCGGTGGTTGATCAACTGACTGAGCTGCTTGAGAGGATGCGCGACCACCATGGCTACCTGCATGGAGGCTTCTCATGCGGTGACGGACCATGGTTAAGCGGTGAAGGGGAAGCTCAGAAGAATTGGGCTCTTGGATGGGAAGCAGAGAATGCACAATGGGTTCCTAAGAAGGGTTCAAAGAGCAGAGCTGTGAATGAGAGAAATGAAACCCATTTCGAAAATCAAGAAAGCCAAGGAGCCAACAGCGATTGCCTGTAACAGTTCTGCTGCAGGGGTTTCCTCCTTGGAGCGGGCATATGCTTAAGGAAGGGAGGAAAACAATGGGGTTGAAGACCAAATGCGCCATGTTTAAACTATCAGCTGCCTTGGCTCGATTAGAGCCAGCAGTTAAGACATCCTGTAGGCGGACCTGGTCTCGCCTTAGGTGAACCTTCATGTGCCAATTCTGGGCATGGATAATAGCACTGGCCAGCAGCAGGTAGGGCCGAGCGCCATCAATCATATTAAAGGCCATTAATGAGCTCGAATTTCACCCGCATCTGGGTCATTTCTATAAATACTTCACATGATGTGGGTGATTAAATTATTAATCAGTACTCAAGTATGTGATAATTTTTACATGGGATACTATATGTTGGTACATTTTGATGAATAAAAAAATATCCACGTGTCTTTTTGCATGAGATCTAAAGAGGGATGTTACGTAAGACATCATCTTTATACTATCCTTTGATGTAATTCCACCCTCACATTTGAGGTCTAATATATTAGCCTCTCACCTAGAGCCTTCGGAACCTTGGTTGGTTAGATTTTGTCACTTAGCTATGACTATTGCAATATGTTAGTCCCTATACCATAAATCCCTATCAAATTTTAAGCACAACTTGTAAAGGAATCATGTTTCCCATTATTAGAGTTTATTCAATTGGAAACCAAAACATACTGTCACATCATGGTAAAAGAGGAAATAAGATAAGGTCTATAAGACTACAACACAAAGGATTTGCAAACACACAAAGATTCACACACATTTACAAACACACCAGATATATATGCAGACACACATTTAGAAAAACACATAAGCTTTAGAAACACACTTATATTTACAAGCACATAGGGCATTTACTTTCTCAACAATTTATTTCAAATCATTCATTCCTTCACCAATCCTTCACCAACCCTACATTCATTACATTGCATTTTTATCTCTAATAGTGACGACTAATAAATCTCGTGCCCCCCATCGAAACTCATCGGTAGAAGAAAACTATCTAAAAGACTCTCTAAGAGAATGTGATACAATGTGTTTGTCTCTACAAGATGGTGAACATGAACAATGTGTATTGATGAACAAGATGACGAAAATGAACAATGTGTATTGAAATGTCGCATTGCCATGTAACATGTGGCATAGAAACTTCACAAAAAAATTTAGAAATAGCAAACGGTGACCATTCATTTTGCGAGATTTTAATTTAGTCTATCTATTTTTCAAATACAATGAAGAATATTTGAAGTTTATTAAATTTAAACTTTCCAAACAACTTTCAACTTGTCCTCATGATGAACCACACTCGTTGGTTCGAAACACGTCGACAAATGTATCATCATGTAATTTACGACGATTTTTTTTTTCTCATAAACTTGATATGGATCACAGAAGCCTCAATTCAACAACTTTTCACTCCTAAATCTTATATCCTAATTCCAAAAATATATTCAACTATGGACATAATTATTTTTGATCAAATTTTTATTTATTTAAAATAAACATAGTTATAAATTATAAACAAAATAAAATAACATTTTACTAATTGCTTTTACGTAATATTACAAATTGATTCTTATTCGATGGAGATAAGCCATATGGAACCTGAATTCAATCAATTTAGGATCCGTAAATAAAAAACCTTTTATGTTATTAAATTATATATATATATATATATATATATATATATATATATAATTTTGTAATATACTTTGTATATTGGATTTCCTAAATAAAAAACCTCTCATATTATTAAATCCTACACTTATTTGTGTTAATAAAATGTGAAAATTTTGTTGTATAATTTTTATACTAGACTATTAATAGATATGGAAAAAATTGATATAAATATATTTTAATTGAAATTATTAAATATGAAAAGACAAACACAAAATGGTTTATTATTATACAACCACGCTATATTAACAAGCGAAATAAAATAAATATAATATTAGATACTAAAAATATATATTTTAATTTCAGAAATTAATTTTTTTCTAAAATTGTAAAAAAATTAAAAATTAAAACATATTTTTAATAGTTGAAATATATTTTATATAATTATTTTAATTATATTCCATTCATTCATAATCAATATAATAAATTCTAGTTCTAAAAAGTATTGTTCACTAGGAGTGTGGAGTGTCTTTTGATAAAGTTTATCATGATATGTTTTTGTATCATTTTCTGTAAAGGTTTTAACGATTTAGTAGAGGATTATGATGATGGTGGTGGTTAACGTCCACTGAGACCAATTTTTGGTCTATCAGACCTAAAGAAATGAATTATTTAGTTTGATTTAAGATATTATTCTTATGCTCAAAAAGCTTGGAGAGAAGCCTCCCGAGCTCACTATAATTTTGACAACGTAAAAGGCTAGGAAGGTCAGTATTGCAACAAATATTCTGTGACGGAGATCTAAGGTGGTTGTACGCGGGGCACTCTAAGAGGAAGTGATTTTAATCCTTGATGTTCGTATTCTCACAGAGATGGCAGAACCTTTCAATCCATGGTGTTTTAGGAACTTCCCAATGACCCGTTTCACTATGGAGCTCATGGGAGTTCATTCTAATCTTGGCTAGCCTTATTTTCTTCTTTGAGCTAGTTAAAACAGAGAGATACTTTTGATCTTCTAGGGTGGGTTTGATGAGCTCCTTATAATATCTTAATTTTCTTTTAGCTGATAAATCTTTCTCACACCACATTTTTTCTTTGAACTTAGAAGTAAAAATATTTTTAATGTTAATATGTTTTGTAATGCAACATTCTCTTCGATCTCCCAATGGCTTAACCAGGCCCTGCTGTCTTTACGCCAACCTCGTTTGAGCCTTAGGTGGTTTTGGCTGGAACTTAAAGCTAGCTTAGGAAGTCTATGGTCTACTATGTTATTGAGTTTGTGCTTGTACAATAGAAGCCTAGTCATAGCTAGGCTCTCGATAGGAGAAACACCGACTTCTATAAGGAGAATAGGATAGGGTGTGCTGCTTTTATTTTTGAGGTTATATGTTATAAAACACTTCTGGATTTGCTCAATCTTTCTCCAGGATTCTCTAGAGATGCTACAACCCCAAACCTCACATCCATATAAGATAGATGAAGTGACCAAAGTTTCAAAGAGTAACTTCTTTCTATCCCACACTACGAGGTTTTCCATTTTACAATTATTTTCAAGACCAAATAAGCTTTCCATCGCCCATTAATCCTTTTCTCAATGCTATAGTTCCAGTTGAGCTTGTGATGAATATCAATTCGTAGGTACTTGTAGGAAGACACTTCCTCCAAGTTACTATTGTCATACACAAAATTAGCATAAGTGTCCTTCTTGGATTTGATAATCATAACTTTTGTATTGTCAGTGTTAACAATCATACCCATGGTAAAGTAGAAATCCCTAAGAAGTATAAGTTGCTTACCAAGATCAGATGGGCACCTTACAAGAAGAACAATATCGTCACCGTAGAGAGGAAGGATGATGACTATCCCAGCTAAGATCATGGCAGCGCATCCTGCTTCCTCTAAACAACCTTCTATCTTGTCGATGTAAATGCCAAATAGGGTAGGGGAGTGGCAGCAACCTTGTTTAACTCCGATATTACACTTAATATCTTTTGACCACCCATCATTTCTCTTTAACTTGGTGATTACATTCTCATATAACCTTGTAATGGTAGCTCTCAACTCAAAATGAACCTTTAGTTCTTCTAATCTATTCTAAAGGTTGTTTCTAGGAACTGTATGAAAAGCCTTTCTAAAGTCTACAAAGGAACAAAAGAGATTGGATTTATCATTTCAGCACTCCTCCACAATGATCCTAAGTGTAACGAGGTGGTATGTTGTTGAGTGTTGTTTTCTAAAACCCGTTTAGCCTTTAGTCCCCTTACCTTCACTTTCAAGCCATATGCTCAACTTCCTTTCCAAAATAATACCATATAACTTGGCTAGGAGAGAGCTAATCATAATTGTCCGATAATTAGAAGGGTTATTTGTATCCCCACTTTTAAAAATCGGGATAATGAGGCCTTGAGTCCATGGTTTAGGGAACCCTAACATAATCACTTGTTGTAAATTTTGTAAAAAAATATTTTTTTTGTTGTTATATATAAAGATAATTACCAAAATATGAAAGAAATTATACATTTGGAGAAACACGTATGAGTTAAATAAATGGAATAGATAGAATGCATTTTGATCCAATGAGAAATTTGAAGAAACGTGTGAGTTAGATAAATAGAATAGATAGAAATGCCCTTGTCTTTTTGTGATTGTTACTTCCCCACATATATGTTTACACATATAATATTCTAGTTCTTTTTAATTTCTTTTTATTATTAAATAATTTTAATAATTAATATTTTTTTTTGTGATTGTTACTTCTCAAACATATATGTTTATAAATATAATATTTTAGTTTTCTTTAATTTTTTTATTATTAATATAATTTTTATAATTAATATAAATTTATATTAAATGATATATAATTCAAAGAATTTTTCCTATATATAAATATATCACTACAACCATATTAATAAAATGAGACATATATATTGATAAATATTAATTTTCATTTATAATCACATAAATTACCATATATAAAGTGGAAAATTATACTACTTAGATTTATTTTTATTCTTTATCAACCACTTAGTTAATGTAATTGTAAGGAACATATAAAATTACTTGCCAAAATAATTTATTTATTATTTATAATTTAAAACTTATAAAATCCTTTATAAGAGAGTGCTTCACCGTAAATAGTTTTGATATACTTCATGAAAATATTAGTAAATGTGTATGAAACCTTCCATGGAAATGTTCGTAACAAACAAAAACTTCAAGTATAATCTTATTTATGCAAATAATATATATATATATAACATCAATATTTCTATCGCTAATAAACACAGTACACTGTGGTACATCCATGACTCCCTAATTCTGCATCCTGACCCATACGTTTTTTTTTTTAGCTATGACCATGAGAATAATCATAGATCTCTTTGAGGATTTTTTTTTTCCTGGCAGATATTTATTTTTGACGGCAATATTAAAATAGTGCAATAATGGTATTATCTTGAGTTAAATCTAGTTCTAGGCATTTTTCATAATTTATATTAGAGGATATATAATTCTAAAAAATTCATTCTTCGTAATAATATATATGCTACATTAATAAATGGTTTATAGATATTGATAAATATTATTTCTATTCATAATGGTATAAATTTTTATGTAGAAATTGGAAAATTACATGAGTAAGATTTACACTTTATCAACCATTTTTTTTAATGTAATTGTGTAAGATTTACTATTTATCAACCACTTTGTCAATGTGATTGTGATGAATATATAAAATTATTTCTCAAAATATATTATTTATTCTTCATAACCTAAAACTTATAAAATCTTTTATAAAGGAGTGATTCACCATACTAATACGCTTCGTGAAAAAATTAATGAATAAATATTAAACCTGCCATGGAAATGGTGGTAAGAAACAAAAACATAAAATAATAATGTTATTTCTGTAAATTATAATTAATTATATATATATATATATATATATATATATATATATTTCTTAATTTGCATTACCTGAAAACATCATATTACATCGATCTTTCTATCGTTAATAAATACAGTATGTGGCAATACATTCAATATATCCCTAATTCTACTTCTTAACCCACACATTTCTTTCCTTGCTAATGACACAAAGAATACTCATAAATATCTTCGAGGATCCCCTTTTCCTTTTTTCTTGTGAACACCTATCGAGTCTGAGGAAATTTTAGGAACATGTGAATCTAGTACAGTAGTTAGTTATGTTATCTTGAGTCAAATCTAATTCTAGGGCTTCATTTAGAAGTGCTTCCTTATCACTATCTCCACTTATCGGCAAAGCTAGAAACATAGTTGTCTCTTATGTGGGTCTTCTTAAGGTGTTGACCAAAACATCCAAAGGATGTGATGGCACTATTACGACAAACCTAAAGCTAAAGGTCTCAATTTGTTTGTATATATATTTTTGGAGTTCATTGTTATCCATCTAGTTTGTTATAGATTTCTTATATTCCTTTGAACATTTAGTGTCATTCCATCCTCGGGGTTTTTTCTTTGCCGCTGAAGCAGGAGAGCACCACTGAAATAGAGGTCATACATTCTGCGAATGTCCTGACTATTAAAAAAGATGGCAACGAAATTACATATTCTCATAATCTATTAGGTTCATAACGTTTAGAAGGATTTTATCCGGAAGTGGATTAGTGATATTTACTTCAACATAAATGTGACAAAATGTAAGAATACTCGTCTTCAACTTTTTTGTGTCTATTTTAATGAAATCGTCGATGGAGTTACCCACTTCATCTAAAATAAATCGGTTAAGTATGTAAAGGGGCATAGAAAGAGGGTTAAAAGAATTAAAATATGACTTCATGCAAAGCCTGGATCGACCCCAAAACGAGGGTCTTTTCAAAACACTTATCATAATATTAACAAAAATTTAAATTTCACCAGAAAACAACTTTTTGAGAAAAAACTAGGTGTCTAAGTTTAATGTACCCAATTCTGAACCCAATTCTGAAGCATAGTCATCAATGGAAAAACCCATTGAGTCGGAAAATAACAACATGCAACCCAAAGTACTTGCTAGTATATTAATATCTAGGATATCAACTTCCTAATCCACAATGAAAATATGCCCTGAGTGTTCTTTATGGGGATGAGAACTAGACCTTTGCTTGAGATAATCCATAAATAATTTCATTTAGAATGAGGAGGAATCACCTAATACTTTATATCCTCTTTTTATTCTTGCTACAAGATAAATCAAGGCATCCTTGGTTATGCCATACTCAGTGAGAGACTTTCGATCCTGAAGTTGTTGACATTCATGAAGAAGCGAGTTATTGTAATATAGGAGTCTTACCCTTTCTTAGATCCTCGATGTTGAAGAGGAAACAAGATCTGAGGCATTAACCCATAAATAAATGAATTCCGTTCTGTTTTTTCTCACAAAGACCATGAAATTGTCAAGATCTGGGTTAAAAGAACATATATTTGGTTGAGGTTTTTTAGGCAAAACATATTGATTTTTATGAAGCCTAAGTCTAGATGTAAAAGATCGAACTTCAAGTTATATGGTGTTAAAATAATCATTGATTCAATGACAATCGAAAAGGATCAAATTCCACTAGGAATACACCATAATCGGGCCAAGAAATTTTCATGTTTTACAAGAAGACTATGCATAGTCCATCTCATAGCTTCTCTCTGTTTTAGAACAATTATTCCTTGAGCGAATCCCCACTTCATGGATAAAGCATGGCTTCTTGTCACTCTCACTCCTATCATCATTATTGTTGAAGCTAATAATATAGTGCTAAAGTAGATCTGGCCTGCAAATCCCTCGGAGAGCGTCTTATATATTAAAACCAAAAAGAAATATTTTATGTAATATATATTATTAAAAGATAAATAAATTCTAATGAGTTTTAAAGTGAAAATTAGAATTACTCAATACAAGCTGAAAACGTTTTCCCTTTTAGTTATAATATAAATTTGGAATGTAAATAATATTTTAAATACAAATTTAAAAATACCTGTAACTCTATCAAAACAATCTCCAAACTATTTTGAAATATTTTTCTATATCTTTTGAATATTTTTTTTTTAACTAGATGTAAATAATATATTAAAATTTTATGTTCTTTTGAAGTTATTTATAATCATCTTATTATACCGTTATTATTATATTAATTTTCTATAATCTATAAAATAATACTATTAAATATAATGAAGATGTGATGTTTATTGTTATGCAACCAATTCACAAAATATAAGAAGAGATAGATCAACTACTTCAAAATAAGCCGCTTTGAGGGGGCAACCCCTTTTGCATTACACAAAAGAACAATTCTCCAATGATCCAAATGACAATACCTCCTTTAGATATATAGGAGTTTAAGGGGTCACAATATAATTAGATCCGACATAACAATAATAATGCAAGGGAACAAAAACAATACTGGGTTTCTATGGGGCACAATAATAACAATATGGGGACTACACGGGCATAACAATACAATAAGGGGGTTGCACTGATAACAACAAGGGGCTACACTAGTAGTATAGGGACCTAACATGTCCCTCTCCTTCAAAAGGTGTTGTCCTCAATGCTTGAGTAGTTCTAGATGCTTCTGTATTAAAATCTCATCCTCCAATGCAGAATCTTCAGTGGTTAAGTTCTTCCACTTGATGAGAAACTCTAAAATTGATCGATTTTGTAGCTGTCAGGTTCTTATTTCCATAACTTATTCAGGTTCCAATATGATTTTTCCTTCCTCATTAAGTTCCGAAAATATTGTTTGAATTGGGATCTTGTCACTTATAACCTTCTTTAAGCATGAAACATGGAAAACTGGGTGCTCTTGGGAAGATGTAGGAAGCTCCAATTTGTAGGCCATAGTACCAATATTTTAAAACACCTTCTAAGGACCATAGTACTTTGGTTATAATTTATTATCCTTCTTATCTTTCTTGAGGGAGATTTGTTTGTATGGTTGTAGCCGTAAAAATACTCAATCGCCTACATTAAGACCTCTTTAGCTATGATGTAGATCTATTGCTTCTTTAATTTGATTCTATGCAAAAGTGAGGTTATTCTTTACAAGTTGGAGAAGTGGTTCGTTGATGCTTGATGTGATCTGTGATTTCTTGAACCTTTGAATTTTCTCTTAAGTATGATGTGATGGGTGTCCTATGATATCCATAAAGTGTCATAAATGGGGTCATTGTTGATGAAGTGTTATGCCACCATTCAAATAGAGGTAACCAATTGACCCATTTTATTTTTTTATCATATAAAAAGAAACAAATATATCCTTTCAAATTATTTTTTTAGTCCCTCTGTTTGTCCATCAATATTGAGAGTTTGAAGAGTGGCAATTCCTGCCAATGCACTACAAGATATGGTTAGATTCATTTCTTCTTTCTCTAGGGTTGGTTCCTGGTGTATATCCTCTTCTTTTGACATTTCTTGATCTTTTTCTTCCTCCTCTTCGCAATCTATGTAAAATAATTTCTTTTCAACACACTATAACCTTTAATGTATTATCTATCACAACTATAACAAAGACCGTTTTCTCTTTTCTCTTCCAATTTTTGTGGTGTCCAACTTGTAGGTTGTGAAAGGCTAGGATCAACAACAATTCCATCTCTATAGTTGTGAGTGGTAGGATTTCTTGTTGCCATAATTTTTCTTTCAATTTTTCTTGCCAACTTGAATGCCTTTTCTAGTGAATCTGGTTCCCAAAGGTTAACCTCATGTTTGATGTTATCATTTAAAGTCCCTATGAACACATCAATCATATGCTCCTATAGAATATCATTTACCCTTATATTCATTTTTTGGAAGTCCTCAATGTGCTCCACCATTGACCTGTTTTGTTTGAG
Source organism: Pinus tabuliformis (assembly GCA_031772625.1). NCBI lineage: Eukaryota > Viridiplantae > Streptophyta > Pinopsida > Pinales > Pinaceae > Pinus > Pinus tabuliformis. The sequence continues at coordinate 191,748,151 of CM062808.1, forward strand.
ATGGATCAATTGACTAGAGAAGGTGTTACTCTTTGTATCCTCATAATGTGCTATCATTTCTGCTGTAAAAATGAACCAAGTGACATTTTTTTACGAGAGAAAAGTCATTGATACCATACAAATTGGTTTGGTTCCAAATATAATGTTGCAATGCGTACCTTATGTGTGTTTTTTCACATTATGGATATCGAAATATTGCTCCGAAAGTAGTATCCATGTTATGAGATCTTTGCCATCAAACTTCCTCATATCAAACTTTGTAACATGTTGGGTCTTCGATCTAATGTTAGAGTCTATAAAATCATGATCAACATTTCTTTTGTTCTCATTGTGAGTTTCATCTAATACCATTGTTCCATCAGGAAGCATTTCTTGTAGCAACCTTCTCAAACCTTCTTGGAAACCTTCCATGCATTCTCTTAAACCATTCTTAAAATATTCCAAATTATATTTCATGTTATTCTTCAATCCTTCCATGTATGATTTTAAGTTATTCTTCAAACCATCCATCTTAGCTCCCATTTCATTTTTGTGAGAGCGAAAATTGTTGCACTTGGTCTCATAATTTTGATATATTATGTTGCATTTCTTCTTATTATTCATGCGTTATAGTAGAAATTTTAGGTTCCTCATTAGGTGCTTCCATTTTATTTCTTCGGAGCATCAATTAATGATTATTATGCTTCACTATGTCCTTTGAATCACTTCAAATTATTTTTTCAAACAAAAATTCTACAAATTTTAAAAAAATACACACCTTTGTTTTCTCTTTGTAGGAGCTCGATATTTAATCTATTCTATCTCTATAGTTGCAGATCTCTAAGGTCTAAAATTCCGTTTTGTTGTAACCCTCTAAGTTCTCTTTCCAACCCCACTAGTCTTATCACAATTGGATTCTTCAAGGAATATTTATGCCCAATATCCCACAATGGCCTAATCATAGACTTGTTCAGTAGAGCGAAGTTGTACGAAGTGTCACGTGCCCCAATTTCCACCTTTGCAGCTGAAAATGATATCCAAAAAACTACAGTCTGTCCTATTTTTGTCACTTTCAATGAAATTTAAATGCGATGCTCAGAGAAAAAGCTATGATGATTTTCCCAAGGTCACATGTTTCAAATGGAATTTTGGAGCCTACAAAAACTCTAATTTCCTTGGTTCATGTCTTAGAAAATATAGCGATAAAAGATATGAAATTTGGACATGAAGTTCATCCACATTTCATCACAAATGGGTTTCTTTCACCTTCTGAAGCTTTTCAAAAATAATGTTATAGAAAAACTTCCACGAGGACCTGTTTGAAGCAGCAAAACCCTAGAGTCCAAAACTTTGATTCCAATGTTATACAACCAGCTTATAAAATAGAAGAAAATATAGATCAACGACTTAAAAATCAGCCTCTTCAAGGGGGATCCTACTTTACATTACAGAAATGAACAATTATTGGATGATACAAATGAAAAAACCTCCTTTCTATATATATGAAGTCTATGGGGTCACAATATATTGAGAGCCAACATATCAATAATAACGTAAGGGCACAACAATAACAATACTAGAGTTCAATAAGACACAATAATAACAATATGGGGACATCATGGGCATAAAAATACCATAAAGGGGTTGCATTAATAACAATAAGAGGTTACACTAGTAGTATAGGGACCTAACACTTGTTCTGAACTATAATAATATTAATTTAGAGTAAAAATATAATTCAAACCAATAATATCATGTTAAATATATAACTATAATATTATAATTATTTCACATTATCAACTTCTAATATATTTACATAATATAAATTATCAATAACTAGAATATATATATATAGATATATATATACTTGGAAATAATCTTACTTTCTTTAAAAAACAAATATTATATTAAATCTTTATAACCATTATTTATTAGTATATTATTTTATAATTCATAAAAATACATTTTAAACATAATATTATGATTTGGTATTTATCTAAAGCTAGAAATTTATAATAATATTATAATTTGATATTCACTTAAAGCTAGAAATTTATAAAGGATAATAATCCAATGACATATCAATATTATTTATAAAAGTGTTTTAATGATGAGAATAAATATATAGTTCACAAAAAAATAATTAAAGATATAATTAAGTAGTTTAATAAATAATGAATTATAATAAAAATATGTCCAAATAAATTAGGTTTAATAAAAATTAATTATTCACCTTGAACTGGGTTAGCTCCTCATTTTTGTAGCACAACATATCATATATATAGCTTTATTTCTCTTCTTTGTAGATTCAGTCCTGAGGACAAGTCTTGTTCTACGCTCGAAACGTAGACATAAAAATGCACGTTGTGGAATATCCGAACTCACTATCTCAAAAACCACACCACAAAAATCTCCAATCCATTAATGGGAATAAAATTAACAAATATTATATAATTTATATATTTTTATAAAATATAATAAATTTAATATATATTATTTATTTATATTTTATAAATCTAAATTTGTAACTAATATCTCTTTTGCTGGAGGGGACAAAAAGGTAGGTGCATGGGCACTATGTCACCCAACACACATGATACGAATAGTGGCCAGACCTCCCATGTACTACCCATTTCGTTCTTCGAAGTGGTCATCGCTTTTTCGCTTAGGTTCCAAGTCTGAAGGTGTAATGTATCATCATTCTTCATGGATTTAATTTCCCACATTAGCCCTCTCGTTCCGCAATGAATTCCTTTTCTTTCTTGATTATTTGGATTCCGTGTTTTTTGCTCTATTTTGTGTCCTATTTCTCTACTCATCCTTTGCGACGTATGAGTTTTTCTCTCTCTTCCTTTTGCTACGCTTTTTGTTGTCTCGTCCAATTTCCAATTATTGACTCTGAAGCAAAATCTCGCTTCATTATAGACCCGTTTTCCTAATCATGGGCCATCTCTCATAATATCCCTATTTTTAGCTCCTCCATTTTCTCGGTGTTCGTTCTCTCTTTGCAACTCTGCATGGGTCAACATTCCCATTCATTAGATAAAGGCCTCTTTTATCCTCTCTAAATGTTTTTCTAGTGGCGAGTGCCTATTTTCGATGCCTTCGCAATGAACTAGGAGTAAGTGTTATGACATTTATTTTGTAAGCAAGGTGTATCACACATACAGATAATGAGTTGTGCATAGTTTTACTATGTTAACATCTTGCTAGGAATCCAAGAGGTGATTTCATAAGAAAACGCTAAACATATGTATGAAAAGAGATTGTTTAAATAGCACATAATTGCTAAGTGCAATAGTATATCGAGTGCAAGATACTAAACATATCAGACATCACTACAGTTAATATATCTATAAAATTGCGATTTGTTTCCATTTGAATCTCCTACTTCTTCATTGTTACTTGAAAAAAATCAGGACAAAGAGGGAATTCTTTTTAGTGACTCGAGAATCACAGTTCACTGTGACAAGTTTGGACTAATATCTTCGGCATATTCAAAGCTAGCTAGGAATCCCTTAGTACCCTAGATACTCTCCTAATAGAAACGATTCAAGACGTGTGGAAACTTCAGACTCATAATCATCTAAATGATGCGTTTTTATCACCTCAATATTTTAATCTCTCTCAATTTTCCTTGTTTTATTTGTTAAATCTTGGTGTTCAGTCTCTGATCAAGATATGTTTGTTGCTTTTTAGATCTACAATAGCCAATTACTACGATGTCTTTCTTTAAAGAATAAATACATACCAAAAAAAACATCGAGTAAAATCAAAATACTCTATAAACACTATTCACATCAGTTTATCACTTTACTTTTATGGTGGAAAAAGAATTAAGAGTAAACATAGAATATCATCATAGGTTTGCTAACCGTAAAGCCTAGGAAGCATGGTAATATAAACAAATGTAAAAATGTATATTTAATATGAAAATAACAAACTCATTGATCACATAGCTTTTTGGGAATTGAACAACTCCAAATTTCACTATGAAGCGTATGACAATTTGTTTTTATCTTAATATTATTCATCTTCTTATTTTAGTCCATATATATAAAAGGTTGATTACGTCTTTATAACATATTAATTTCTCTTCAAAATTCTCATTACGTTATTATGTAATAATAATTTTAGTGTTATTTCTATTAAGCAAAACTATTTTTGATTTTCTATTATCTTATCTCAATTTGATCTGATAGTATTTTTTATATTATCTTTATTTAGGTTAAATTATATGTCCGTTTGTTTTTAATTATCCAAATAAAACTAACTAATAATTAAAATTTTAATGACAGTACGCATAAAGTTTATTTAATCATAATAGTTATAATATTTTTTTTATGTTGATATTTAAAGTTGATAATCTTATTAAAAAGAAATTTAAATTTCAGTTTTAAAATCAATATTAATTATATATATATATATATATATATATATATATATATATATATTTAGCTGTTCGAACCATCTAAATTCATTGGTAAAACTTTGAATTTTAACATCATTTTGGCCGTGAAGAACATTTGCATTTGATTTTGTTATCAAACATAGTGGCATTTCTATTATAATGATTTACATCTATCCTCTCAGGTTAACATTTCTAGAAAATATTATTTGGTTACACCATCAACCATTTGCATATTTTCACGTGACTTCTTTTCCATACTATGATTAATCCGGAAAAGTCATGATGACTTAGTTCATCACTGTCACATACCTCGTTTACCAAATATGAACAACCACCTACAATGCTCCAACCACTACATCTACCTTGGATTTATTTTATATATACAATAGTTGTCACATGCATATGTATTAAATTTTACACAGAAAGATATCACATGAAAATATACTCATATTCTTATAGAATTGATAACATAACAGAAAGAGTAAAGAGCCAACATACAGAACATCTGATGCACTTAAATCAACTCAGATTAGCGGAAATAATGTCACTTGGAAAACTGAGCACCACCACCCAACCTAGAACTGACTTCCTTCAGTTCACCACCGAGCTAAGTGTTCATGCCATGGATCAACTGCTTCTTGTTGATATCTGAAATGGGTATCTAATAACCTCTTTCATGATATGGTTTCCTTTAGCAGTGCCCTGCTTTTATGGATCTTTTTATCCATTCTCCTAGGCTTTTCCAAGAAAATCTAACCTTTCTCTCCTGTGAGGCTTTTCCTCATAAAATCATGCCTTTTTGTCCTAGAAGGCTTTTATGTTTTTCTTAAACTTAGCATATTTATCAAGCTAAATAACTTGATGGATATTTATCTTCAAATGAATTAAGCTTATCTAGAATTGGATCTAGAAGTCTTATCATAAAAGAATTATCCATTCCCATTCACCTATGGGATTTCATTGGGCAAGAATCTCACCTCTTGGTGTCTCCTTTTCCAAGTGATTAGATTATCTTTATTTATTTAATAAAAAGTATTTACTTTCATTGTTACACCTCAGACCTATATTTCTTAGCTTAGGTCAAGAGAGTGTTACATACAAAAGAGGGGTGTTACATACTTCCCCCTTAAATTTACACCATCCTTAATGTATTACTACATCTTACAATTTATTTCCTCGTTCACAACTAGTTGTTTCTGAATTTACAGGTTCCCATGGCCTTGCCACCTGAATTAGATCTTTCGATATATAGGTTACAAAGGAGTTCTACCAGCAAATTTCCCTCCATTGCTACCTATAACATTATTTTCAGTCAATGTTGTGAGCAAAGGAAAATTTTAACGATGGAAAATCTTCTTGAAGTTTAAAAACATTGGCTAATCTCACTAATACCTAATATGCAAACTATAAAATGTTTATTGATATATTTGTAAAATTATTCAAATTTATAATGATTTTATATATAGCCTCTATATAATGTTGGTGATTTTTAAGGTAAAATAGTTTATATTCTAAAATTGGGGTGAATCGTTTTTTATAAAAATTGGAAATTGGGGAATCTTTTTTGTGGAAAAATCATGGAAAATTAGCCCACTTAGCGAACATTTGCCCCTAAAATTTTCCATGGTTGTGAGATACTTCAGATGCAATAACTCAAGTTTGTTTACAACAATTATTGTCTTAAGAGTACTATTATTTGAGTAGGTACGAGTTAATGTTGTCCACCATTTAACTATGATTCCTCATTTTCATTGTATTTAAATAATAGGAATAAATGCATGTTCTTATAATAAATTTGTGTTCTTGTCAAATGCTTCCTTCTTGCAATCTCCCCACATTAGTCACACAACAAGTCAAAATCGCACATTTGACCAACCAACACATATAAAAATATCACACCAGGTTAGGTCAAAATCATAACCATCAAAACCATAATCATATGTAACCATCATAATCCCAATCAAAGATCACATTTAATAATCATAGACTAGAATCATAAATCATGTGTAAACAAAAATGACATAAACAATTGATACTTATCCTTGAATCAATTCTTAACTTCCACTTATGTCCTTACTTTTCACACACTTTGGATTGCTTTCCACACTAGGCAATCACCTAGTGCTTTCTCCTCAACCAGGTGCACATACACATAGTATTCATCACACACATACAACTATACATGTTAACCAACGTCATGAAATACCTGCATCCAAACCAATACCATATGCATCACATGTACACAGTACCACTTGTACAGTGTGTACACAATACCAAATGTCCATAGCATCACATGCACGACATGTCCCATATCCACATGTTTCAAATAATTTTAGTATAATTAACATAGCATTAAGTGAATGCCAAAAACTCCTTTATTTATTCACATTACCTTTAGCCAAGTCCAACCAAACCATGTTTTGTTTGTCAATTGGAGAATAAGGAATTCATGGACTTGTTACACTTTTTAGGTCAAAGTATTCAAGTTCTTTTATTTTGCTAATCCATTTCATGTATCTTGTGGTTGTAGGATTTTTTATGCAAAATGATAACATCGAGATAATCATGCTTAATACAACTTTCCAATACAACTAACTCTGGGTTTTGGAAGTGACTTTGTCACCAGGGAAGGTCTTAATAACACCAGAATCTCACCTCTAGAGAATTTTAAAGAATATTATTGACTATGACAGGTAGTCTAGTATTGACTCCAATATTATATTTGAAGTTTTAATAACAATATTAACCTTGTCTTTAACCAAGAGAATATTTTTTTTGGTAATTAGAAGTACTCCACACATAATATAGTTATGTCATATGATTTCTTGTTTGCTCTGTTTAACACTACTTCCAACACTTTGTTGACCATGAATAATTAGTGTATATCTAAAACCAATCAAATAATCACTATGGAAGTACATACGCCTCCTATAAATGAGTCATGAATGAGGGTTACAACGCTCTTAATTCCACACTCACTAAGTTTCTAGGTACTATGTGTACTAGGGTGTCAACCTGGGTCATTAATATGTTGATACCCCACCTTAACATGAAATCGTGACTTAGTAGAATATAATTCATTTATTGCAAATCCAATCAATTATGAAATTCCTTAAATAAGTTTGAGATTAGTTTATGCAATAATTGATATGTTGTCATATTCAAAACCAGACAACACTATCAATCTCATAGGCAGACTTTTCCAAGATTGCTCGGTAGGAATAGTGGTACAAAAATAGGCATACCTGACTACGAATTAATTTGAATATATTTATAGATACCAAATATCTTTATAATTAAAATAATTATATCAATTAATAAAAATAAAATATCCACCTAAATTATAGCTACTTAAAGTAATTATAAATTAGAAAACAACTAAAATTAATAAAAAAATTAAAATAACCATCTAAAATAATAAAAATATTAATAATTTAAAAATTAGAGATAACTACATCACCCAAAAATAATAGTATTTTATAACTTAAATATTTATATAAGTTTTATATTAGTGTTTTTTCGGTTTTACTTATTAGAATTTTTAACACTAGATTTAGAATATAATAATAATAATAATAATAATAGATCTAAGACTTTGGTGTTCCATAATTTAGAAAATAGTCTTCCAGATTAATCGCATTGTAAGGATTGGGTCGACATTTCGAACTAGCTAATGTGGTCCTGAGGATGAACCACATTAGCTACTTCAAAACTTCGACCCAATTCTTACAATGTGATTAATACGAAAGACTATTTTCTAAATAATAATGCTATAAACATTAATATAATTATTAATAGTAATAGTACATTATTATTTTTTATATTTTTTTATTTTTTAACTTATTAATATTATTTAAACATTAATAAATTTATAATAATATAATAATAACTATAGATTATTACATCAAATTATAAATTTCCACATTAATAATATGTTAATTTAAGCCCTTACACATTATAATCATCATCAGTTTGGTCAAAGATAGTGAACATGAAGATCATGTTGAACAATGATAATTGATAGGCATTATGTTTAACATGCTTAAAGTTAAGCATAAACACATATCTATAGTCATCGTGATGACATAGAGAAAGATATTTAACCTTTGTAGTCGACCATTGTAGTCAATGTAAAAGTAATCAACCATGTCAATGTTGATGAACTATATGTTTATTGTACTCAATGATAGTCAACATTGTTCATTAATAGTCATCCTTAGTCAATAATAGTCAACCATGGTCAGTCATAATCAACCATGGTCGATCATCGCATTGTGACAAAGAATGTCCGGATATGAAAATTAACAATAGTTGACCATGGTCAATCATGGTCAACCATATTTTATAAAACCAATCGTGGTAAATCATTGTTAATAATGATAACCTATTGTCCAATGGCACATTGTGACAAATATTGTCTCAATATGAAAATCAATAATTGTCACAACCATGGTCCAATGTCGCATTATGACAAAGATTGCTCAATATGATAATCATGGTCAACTGTGGTCAATTATGACCTCGGTAAATTACGTTCACCATGTTTTATAAAATCAAACATGGTAATCCATGGTCAATCATGGTCAACCATGGTTGAACATTACAATGTCACCAACATTATCTAGATGTGAAAATCAACTATGGTTAAGCAATGTCAACCATGGTTAAACAATGCGTTGTGACAAGGATTGTCTCAATATCAAAATCAACCATGGTCAACCATGTTTATTTTAGTGTTTATAATATTTATCTTATGGTTTATATACCTTGGGTTTGTCCCTTGGGTTTATAATTTAAACCCTTTGAGTTTATTAGTACCTTGGGTTTATAATATTAGTTATAGTCAATTATGGTCAATCATAGTCAAATGTCGCATTGTGACAATGATTGTCTCAATATGAAAATCAACCATGATCCAACATTGCATGGTGACAAATATTTTCTCGATATGTAAATTAATCATGGTCAACAATTGTTATAGATCTGATATGAAGATATAAGACAATGCAAATAAACCCAAGAAATAACAAGATCTGAATATAGATAGAAATGATTCACTTTATTGATCAAACCCTTAAGGTAGGGCAACACCATATATTCACTCCTTAAGGAAGGAGAACACTCCACAAGCCATATGCCTGTTTATACAATAAATCTTCACATCCGTCAATGTGGAGTCTCTAACCTCTTTATAGGCCTGATAGATCAAATACCATGGGTCATTACCATGGTTCTCTCAATACCATCTATCTAATACCATAGGCCCATTACATTATTACTAACTACTTGTGGTCCCTTACATGATATGGGTTAACCACATTATTTACTACTATGGCCCATCCCATTATTACATTATTCCCTTAGGTACCTCCCTTTGTACCCCATGTTATCCCCCCTAGGTATATAACATTCCACCCCCCTTAACATGTTTCGTCCCTGAAACATGAGAAGAACACAAATAATAAGATCTACTCAAAAGAGTAGTCCACTGGTACCATGCACGTGCATCTAGCCATCCAAGAGAAAGGTGAACCCTCGATCTCGCTGGTGCCTCACTCGCTTGAGATGGAAGTTGATCGTGGTAGCTCTTCTGTGTTGATGTGTAGTAGGTGGATCTTCACTCCTCTCTATCTCTCATGCGGTGGTTGTTGTCCTTGTGGCTAATTGGTTGCCATTTTGTTGGTTGTTTTCTTGCGGGGTGATGTGGGTGATGATATGTTGAAGTTTTAACCCACGGTGTCTTTTTACTTAATTCACCTTGCTGTGGTGTCTTATCTTCCAATATTACTTCAACCACTGAGCCCTCATCAAATGTATCAACACCTGTACCCTTTTCTGCTTCAGCCTCTGTTTGTGTTTGATTGTCGATCATCAATGGCTCATTATATAATATGCCAGTCCCTAGAATATCTTCTGCGTCAACCTTCATGGAATCTACTTGTTTATTGATGGAAATATCCTGTAATGTAATTTTCTTCTTTTTATACCAGAGCTTCAGGAATTTCTTCTGCACATTAATATTGATAGTACCCATGGATTCCATCCAATGATATCCTAAAACAACATCCATATTATCCATCTCTGAAGTATAAAAATCACCATGCAACACATACTTATCCATAGAAATCTTCAAATCCTTATACACTTGAACATCCTCATCATCCACTTGTCTGTTTTCAATGTGTTTTGCTGGAACTTGCTATTTTTTTAGCAAATTAACATTCATAAAATTGTGCTTGCAACTAGGATTTATGGATACAAAAATTTTCTCCTTCTGAATCAATCCATGAACCTGCAATAAAGAGACACCGGTATAAAATAACCCTTTATGTGTCTCATTCTCACTTTTTCTAGTCCGAGACCATTTGTTTGAAAGGACTCTTTCAAATTCTGCATCTGAAAGTTTGGACAACTGCTTGTCGTCAAGTGAGAAATACCATTTGTAACCCTCATCTCTAAAATTAAGCCACACTGAATCCTTCCAATTTTTTGCCCATACTGACTTAGTTTGCTTTATGTATTCTTCAATAGTAGGGTTATCATCTTTTCCAGTAAAATTTTCCATGAAGAGGGTTTGAGAAAAATTCACTTACTTGGCGAAAATTTGAAATGGCCACAATTTCATCAATATTGCTCAGAATCTCTATTATGACCTATTTCTGAAAATGGAACAACCATTCTGCATCTACCCATGTGATAGAAATCCTGATCCAGACACTAGAATTCCATATCTGCACTACAACATTCCCGTCGTCGCCAAATTTTTTGCAAAAAAGAGTTGATTTTAAATCAATGATATCTCCCTCATCCGGACTCCGATTCGACTGATTTTTTTTTTAAATTGGGTAATTTTTCCCAAAAAATTGACATCTACAATTTGATTTTGTAGATCTTGCACCAGGAAGTTCAGATATGCGCCACAAACTCACTGCCCCAAAAAATTGTTTGCAACACCACTGATTTTTAGATCAGCGATATCTCCTTCATCCGGACTCCGATTCGACCAATTTTTTTTTTTTTTAAATCGGGTATTTCTTCACAAAGAATTCAGATCTACAATTAAATTTTGTAGATCTTTCACTAGGACATCTATATCTTTGCCGCAAACTCGCTGCCCTAAAAAAATTGTCTACAACCCCACTAATTTTTAAATCAGCGATATCTCCTTCATCCGGACTCCGATTCGACCGATTTTTTTTTTCAAATTGTGTATTTTTTCACATAGAATCTATATATACAATTAGATTTTGTAGATCTTGCACCAAAACATACATATATAATCTGCAAACTCGCCGCCCCAAAAATTTCTTACAAAACATAAGAAAAATTCTCCACTTTTTTGCCCAAGAAAGTGCTCTGATACCACTTGTTATAGATCTGATATGAAAATATAAGACAATGAAAATAAACCCACAAAATAACAAGATCTGAATATAGATAGAAATGATTCACTTTATTGATCAAACCCTTAAGGTAGGGCAACACCATATATTCACTCCTTAAGGAAGGAGAACACTCCACAAGCAATGTGTCTGTTCATACAATAATCCTTCAAATCCCTCAATGTGGAGTCTCTAGCCTCTTTATAGGCCTCGTACATACAATACCATGGGTCATTACCATGGTTCCCTCAATACAGTCTATCTAATACCATGGGCCCATTACATTGTTACTAACTACTTGTGGTCCCTTACATGATATGGGTTAACCACCTTATTTATTACTATGGCCCATCCCATTATTACGTTATTCCCTTGGATACCTCCCTTTGTACCCCATGTTATCCCCCCTAGGTATATAACAGCAATGGTCAACCATCATAGAAAATTCCATTGTGACAAGGATTATGTCGATATAAAAATCCACCATAGTCAACCGTGGTCAACCATGTTTATTCTAGGGTTTATAATATTTATCTTTGCATTTATATACCTTGGGTTTATAAACCTTTATCCGTTGGGTCTATTAATATAAGTGTTCTATGGATGCTGATCGAGCTGCCATGATTCAGGGGGTCTCCTCGATATGAAGTCCCAATTAGCCCTCACATCATTTGGAGTAAGAGCCCCATCTGGAATATGGTTTGGTTGCTAAAATGATTGGTTTTAGTGTTATGTCTTTGTCACGATAATGCATAGAATGATGTATTCATGACTCTCGTGAAACAAGTGTGTGACTTTACGAAGGGTCAAGTGCATTACATGAAACATTTTAACACAATTAGGGCAAAATCTATGAGCCCCTTATAAGCCTGTAATAGTATGCAATTTTAAAGAAACAGAAGAGCATAAAAGACATCACAAGTTAGCCTGCAAAATAGTTCACAGGTTAACCATGATTTACATATATAACATCATGCATTCAACAAGATTCATATTAATGCAAATGAAATAGTTCATAAGAACTAGCAGAAATGAAATAACATATATTGCAAACATAACAATAATATTCCAACTATATTCACAACATATGCATAGAAACGTGCTGGCTCTGAGATTTTATTAAAGTGAAAGTTTCAGGCATATATCCACAATTGACAAATGACAAGTCCCAATAGTGGAACATAAAGTCTACACTTGATCATCTAACGAAAGATACTCCCTCTATGATACGGAGAAGCCTAGGCTCCCAACAAAACTTCCAAGCTCTTCATCCTCAGCTAAATCTTAATCCAAAGGTTGGCTCCCAAAAGGCCTTTACATGGGTCATGACAACATATTTATAAAAAAAGAGGTAACTATTCATTTCCCTTTTGAGACTCTTTGACTTCCCTCATGACTCTTCAACTTCATTACAAAATAAACCTTCACATTTGCAATTTGACATTTAGAATTTCACTTACAAATTAATTACAAAAGAATATTACAATATACTTGTACCCATATATGATAGAATTGAGTAGAGCTAACTAGATAGATTAATAAAAAAAAACAAGTTAATCTTGAGTCTAGGGAAACTCCATCTTACTAAATTCATCTTGTAGTTTATGGGTCATACCATGCTGCAAAGAATTGTATTGTGCGACTTCTTCCCCAAACCGTAAATTATGATCTGGCTTGAGGTAGACTCTAGCCGCCAATGCATCCGGGTACACTAATTTGGAACCAATGTAAGTTTCCTTTTTGATGAGGAGAAACATGGTATTGATATGGAGAGGGCCACCTTCGTACTTCTCCATATTCTTCTTTTTCACATCAAGGTCTTCCTTGGTAGTGACCTCCCTCAACTGATCCAAGTATGAATCAACCTCCTTCTTGACCTAATTCCTATATTTGGCTTCAATGCATGAGCGAACTAATGGGATCCTATGAGATTTCACCAGACAATCCACATTATTGTACAATCGTCTATGGGAGGCCTGAATACTAGCGATGAATGAGTTAGCTACTTGTTACTATGAATGTTCATTCACACTTGTGCTCTCTTTAGCTCTACATGTTGCCCTGTTTTCCTTTCCAATTTAGATTATACCCTTTTGTATTGCATCGACCACTAATGCAGGGTAGCGATGGTTGTATGGACAGTCTTGAGGGATTTACCACTATCCTTACACTTCTATTTCATTCCATGAAATAGGAAAATTGATTTATGCATGGTAACAAGCTCCTCATTAAGGCTCTGCATGGCTTCTCCCAATGTTGATAGTTCACCAAGCCTGGCTTCCTTAAGTACTTCCAGATGACTTCCAAATATACTCATGTGGGAGTTGCGTTCTAGACCTCTACTTAGAGATATTAAACTTCCTTCCTTGCAACCAACGATTTCTTTTCAATTTTCCTATTCTTTGTCATGAGATACTACATGTTTGACTTGCTAACACCTACGGAGGCCAAGTTAGATGCAGTAGTGGAATTTGGATTGCTTCTAGTGTTTGTCAAAATCACCCTTTCTCTAATGAATGAAAGGGATGTGAGATCATCTAGAAAATGTTTCTTCCTTTATTCTACAATATTCTTTGGAATCTCATGGTAAGTCAAATTGTACATGTTCATGACTGGACTATCATAAAGAGGAATAATTTCCTCTTCCTCACTTGGAGCATTCTCTCTTGTCGAAGGAGAGGGAGATTGAATGGTGGCCTTGTTAGTGCTCAACATCGAATCAATATCTTAGTGCACTCGCTCTTGTTCCACATCCATGTCTTGAATCATAATCAGTTCCTCAAATTCCTAAGCAAGTTCTTGTATCTATTTGCTATCCTCTTCTAGTAGTCAATTCTACTCTTATTCCTCAACTTGTTTCCATCTTTCCTCTTCTTCCTTATTCCTTTGTTTCCTCCTCTTTTATAATGTTATGGATACTTTCAGGATGATTGGATCTTCCTTCATCTTGTGGCAACCGCAAGACAAGAGATCAGATATTTGAGATCCGTAGTTACAGAGATACAACAGATTCAATATCGAGTTCTTACAAAGTGAAAAACAAATTGTGTAGTTTTTTTTTTAAATTTTGCATAAGATTGGTTTGAAAATTTAGTATGAAGGAATTCAAAGGGAATAGTGAATAAGTATTAGCATTAATTAATGCCCAAAGAAAGAAAATGGAAACACCTAGTAAGCAACCTGAAAGCTCTAGCATGAGTCGTGAACAAGAGGAAGAAATGTAACATGCTATATCAAAATTAAAAGACCAAGTACAACAAATTTCACTCTCACTAAAGGTAAATGAAGCCAAGATGAATGGCATGGAAGCTAAAATGAATGGCATGCAAGTTAAGATGGATGTCATGGTAGCTAATATGAATGGCATGCAGGTTAAGATGGATGGCGTGGAAGCTAAGATGGATGGTGTGGAAGCTAAGATGGATGGCATGGAAGCTAAGATGAATGGTATGGAGGATAATATGAATGGAATGGATGATAATATGGAAGAATTGAAGATAACTTTAAATAAGTTGCTACAAGAGATGGTCACTAATGGTGAAAGGGTAGTAAAGGAAACTCATGATGAGAACAAAAGAAATGTTAATAATGATTTCATAGACTCTAATGTTGGATTGAAGACCCACCATGTTCCGAAATTCGATATGAGGAAGTTTGATGGCAAGGATCCCGGAACATGGATACTACACATGGAGCAATTTTTCGATCTCCATAATGTGAAAAACACACAAAAGGTATGTATTGCAAATTTATATTTGGAACCAAATCAGTTTGTATTTTATCGATGACTTTGCTCTCATAAACAAATTGTCACTTGGGAAATTTTTTACAGAAGAAATGATAGCACATTATGAGGATACAAAAAGCAACAAGTTTTTTAGCCAATTGACTATGATAGTTATTCTAGTATTGACTCCAATGTTATATTTGAAGTTTTAATAACAATATTAACCTTGTCTTTAACCAAGAAAATAATTTTTTGGTAATCAGAAGTACTCCACACATAATCTAGTTATGTCATACGATTTCTTGTTTGCTCTGTTTAACACTACTTCCAACACTTTGCTGACGATGAATAATTCAGTGTGTATCTGAAACCAATCGAATAATCATTATGAAAGTACATATGCCTCCAATAAATGAGTCATGAATGAGGGTTACAATGCTCTCAATGCCACACCAACTAAGTTTTTAGGCACTATGTGTACTAGGGTGTGAACCTCGGTCATTAATATGTTGATACCCCACCTTAACATGAAATCATGACTTAGTAGAATATAGATCATTTACTTCAAATCTAATCAGTTATGAAATTACTTAAATAAATTTGAGAGTAGTTTATGCACTAATTGATATGTTGTCATATTCAAAACTAGACAACACTATCAATCTCACAGGCAAGCTTTTCCAAGATTGCTCGGTAGGAGTGGTGGTACAAAAATAGGCATACCTGATTATGAATTAATTTGAATAGATTTATATATACCAGATATCTTTATAATTAAAACAATTATATAAATTAATGAAAAAATAAAATATCTAACTAAATTGTAGCTACTTAAATTAATTATAAATTAGAAAACAACTAAAATTAAAATAACCATATAAAATAATAAAAATATTAATAATTTAAAAATTAGAGATAACTACATCACCCAAAAAAATAGTATTTTATAACTTAAATATTTACATAAAGTTTAATATTAGAGTTTCTTTAGTTTTACTTATTAGAATTTTTAATACTAGGTTTAGAATATAATAATAATAATGCTAGATCTAAGACTTTTGTGATCCATAATTTAAAAAATAGTGTTCCGAATTAATCACATTGTAAGGATTGGGTCGATGTTTCGAACCAGCTAATGTGGTCCTGAGGATGAACCACATTAGATGGTTCGAAACATTGACCCAATACTTACAATGTGATTAATACCAAAGACTATTTTCCAAATAATAATGCTATAAATACATTAATATAATTACTAATAGTAATAGTACATTACTAATTTTATTTTATTAATTTTTTAACTTATTAATATTATCTAAGCTCTAATAAATTTATAATAATATATAATAACTATAGATTATTACATCAAATTATAAATTTCCACATTAAGAATATGTTAATTTAAACACTTACACATTATAATCATGATTAGATTGGTAAAAGATAGGGAACATGAAGATCATGTTGAACCATGATAATTGATAGGCATTATGCTTAACATGCTTAAAGTTAAGCATAAACACATATGTATTGTCATCGTAATCACATAGAGAATCATATTTAACCTTTGTAGTCAACCATTGTAGTCAATGCATAAATAATCAACCATGGTCAATGTTGATGAACTATATATTTATTGTACTCAATGATAGTCAACATTGTTCACTCATAGTCATCCTAAGTCAATAATAGTCAACCATGGTCGATCATCGCATTGTGACAAAGAATGTTAGGATATTAAAATTAACAATAGTTGACCATGGTCAATCATGGTCAACCATATTTTATAAAGCCAATCATGGTAAACGATGGTTAATAATGATAAACTATTGTCCAATGGCGCATTGTGACAAATATTGTGTCAATATGAAAATCAATGATTGTCTCCACCATGGTCCAATGTCGCATTATGACAAAGATTGCTCAATATGATAATCATGGTCATCTGTTGTCAATCATGACCTCGGTAAATTACGTTCACCACATTTTATAAAAACAAACATGGTCATCCATGGTCAATCATGGTCAACCATGGTTGAACATCACAATGTCACAAACATTATCTAGATGTTAAAATCAACCATGGTTAAGAAATGTCAACCATGGTTAAACATTGCATTATGACAAGGATTGTCTTAATATCAAAATCAACCATGGTCAACCATGTTTATTTTAGTGTTTATAATATTTATCTTATGGTTTATATACCTTGGGTTTGTCCCTTGGGTTTATAATTTAAACCCTTTGAGTTTATTATTCCCTTGGCTTTATAATATCAGTCATGGTCAAGTATGGTCAATCATAGTCGAATGTCGCATTGTGACAATGATTGTCTCAATATGAAAATCAAACATGATCCAACATTGCATGGTGACAAATATTTTCTCGATATGAAAATTAATCATGGTCAACAATGGTCAACCATCGTACAAAATTCCATTGTGAAAAGGATTATGTTGATATAAAAATCCACCATAGTCAACCATAGTCAACCATGTTTATTTTAAGGTTTATAATATTTATCTTTGCGTTTACATACCTTGGGTTTATAAACTTTTATCCCTTGGGTTTTTTAAATTATCTAAGTCTTCGTGGATGTTGATCGACCTACTGCGATTCAGGGGGTCTCCTTGACATGAAGTTCCAATTAGCCCTCACATCATTTCGAGTAAGAGCCCCATTTGGAATATGGTCTGGTTGCTGATATGATTGGTTTTAGTGTTATGTCTTGGCCACGATAATGCATAGGGTGATGTATTCCTGACTCTCATGAAACAAGTGTGTGACTTTACAAAGAGTCAAGTGCATTGCATGAACTGTTTTAACCCAATTAGGCGAAAATCTGTGAGCTCCTTATAATCCTGTAATAGTACGCAATTTGAAAGGAACACACGAGCATAAAAGACATCACAAGTTATCCTGCAAAATAGTTCATAGGTTAAACATGATTTACATATATAACATCATGCATTGAACAAGATTCATATTAATGGAAATGAAATAGTTCATTAGAATTAGCATAAATGAAATAACATATATTGCAAACATAACATTAATATTCCTACTATATTCACAACATATCCATGGAAATGTGTTGGCTTTGAGATTTTATTAAAGTGAAAGTTTCAGATATACATATACAATTAACAAATGACAAGTCCCAATAGTGGAACACAAAGTCTACACTTGATACTCTAACAAAAGATACTCCCTCTCTGATATAGAGAAGCCTAGGCTCCCATCAAAACTCCCAAGCTCTTCATCCTAAGCTAAAGCCTAATCAAAAGGTTGGCTCCCAAAAGGCCTTTACATGGGTTATGAAAACATATGTGTAACAAAAGGGGTAATTATTCATTTCCCTTTTGTTACTCTTTGACTTCCCTTATGACTATTCAACTTCATTACAAAATAAACCTTCACATTTCCAATTTGACACTTAGAATTTCACTTACAAATTAATTACAAAGGAATATTACAATATACTTGTACCCATATAGGATAGAATTGAGTAGCGCTAACTAGACAGCCTAATAATACAAAACAAGTTAATCTTGAGTCTAGGGAAACTCCAGCTTAGTAAACTCAACTTGTAGTTTATGGGTCACACCATGGTGCAAAGAGTTGTATTGCGTGATGACTTCCCCGAACCGTAAAATGTGATCTAGCTCGAAGCAGACTCTAGCCGCCAACGCATCAGGGTACACTGATTTGGAACCAATCTAAGTTTCCTTTTTGATGAGGAGAAACATGGTATTGATATGGAGAGGGCCACCATCCTACTTCTCCATATTCTTCTTTTTCATATCAAGATCTTCCTTGGTAGCAACCTACCTCAACTAATCCAAGTATGGCTCAACCTCCTTCATGACCCAATTCCTATGTTTGGCTTCAATGAGTGAGAAAAATGATGGGATCCTGTGCAATTTCAGCACACAATCCACGTTATTGTACAATCATCCATGGGAGGCCTGAATACTAGCAATGAATGAGCTAGGCTATTTGTTATTATGAATGATCATTCACAATTGTGCTCTCTTCAACACTATATGTTGCCTTGTTTTCCTTTCCAATTTAGATTATGCCTTTTTGTATTGCATTGACCACTCATGCAAGGTAGCGATGGCTATAGGGATAGCCTTGACGAATTTACCACTATCCTTACACTTCTATTGCATTCCATGAAATAGGAAAATTGATTTCTGCATGGTAACAAGCTCCTCATAAAGGCTCTACATGGCTTCTCCCAATGTTGATAGTTCACCAAGTTTGGCTTCCTCAAGTACCTCCAGATAACTTCCAAATATACTCATGTGGGAGTTGTGTTCTAGACCTCTACTTAGAGATATTAAACTTCCTTCCTCGCAACCAATGAGTTCTTTTCAATTTTTCTATTCTTTTTCATGAGGTACTCCGTGTTTGACTCGGTAACACCTACGAAGGCTAGGTTAGATGAAACTATGGCATTTGGATTGCTTCTAGTGTTTGTCAAAATCACCCTTTCTCTAATGAATTCAAGGGATGTGAGATCATCTGAGAAAAATTTCTTCTTTTATCGTACAATATTCTTTGGAATCTCATAGTAAGTCAAATTTTACATGTTCGTGACTGGACTATCATAAAGAGGAAAAATTTCCTCTTCCTCACTTGGAGAATTCTCTGTTGTCAGAGGAGGGAGAGACTCCTTCTTAGTGCGCAACATTAGATCAATATCTTAGTGCACTCGCTCTTGTTCCACCTCCATGTCTTGATTCATAATGAGTTCCTCAAATTCCTAAGCAAGTCCATTCTCTTGTATCTATTCACTCTCCTCTTCTAGTAGTCAATTCTACTCTTATTCCTCAGCTTGTTTATGTGTTTCCTCTTCTTTCTTCTCCTCTTTTATAATGATATGGATACTTTCAGGATGATCGGATCTACTTTCATCTTGTGGCTATGTTCTTCCACTGGACTATGTGCAACCTTCCTCTTTCCCTTTTTTGCATTGGGTTGCACCTTCCTACTGGAACATCCTCTGGAGTGACTTCCCTCCATGGAGTAACCAGTGACGTTCCTGTGAAGCAGACTAGTTCAGGGGAGTTGGAGGCATTGTAATGATTATTCATCTCCTCCTCCTCAGGCCTGTAAAATTTTACTCTTGGACATTGAAAATGAATCCTTGCAAAATGGTATTTACAAACATTCCTAGGATAGAATGGATTGAAATAAAAATGGCCGAATGTGAATTTATATATCTCCTTTCCTTTGGTGTTGGCAACTTTTAAATTCATGATTTCATACAATCATATTTGCAAAGGAAGAGTGTGCCAATGTGCTTTCTTCTTCTTGTGAAAAACTACTCACAACCTATGAAAATATGGTAAGAAACTTCTTGCATGACCAAATTATCAGTGGCATACCTTGGTAGAGGATGTGGATAGTTTTATCCATCGAACACTATGAGGAAAGGGTCATCTAGTGAGGCAAGAAAATGTTCTATTTCTTATGCTAATTCCATTGCCCCACATGACATGGAAGGTGGTTCTTCCTCAGATTAATTTATACAATAGAATGAGGAAGTGATCAACCAAATTTTACATTAGTCATTTGTGGTTGCAGTCCAAATGGCTTGCAGTAAATGTGCACAACAATCTCTCTTAGTGACCAAGTCCAATTCATGCTAGGAAATGAATTGTGAGTGCATATTTCATCCAACAGGTAGGAAAACATGTAGAATCTAGCTTTCCTTCCCTTTGGATGATTCTGGGTATTGAAAACATAGATCTTCACTTCTTAAGCCAAAAATTCTTAGGAGTTGAATGGTTTTCCTTCATTCACAATCTGATTCAGCAAGAATGCCCAACCTTCGAGGAAGGTCTCAGTACTCTTCTGACCATAGATCCTACAACATAGAACTATCAAGTACTGAAAGGCCTTCATAATTTATTTGGTCTTGTAGGTGTTGGTGGGTGTTTTATAGAACTTTGTTGGCTCTTTCACCCAACCTTTGACAAAATTATTCGTGCTTAAGTAACTAGTGACTACATAGAAGTGAGAATCCATGGGCGATTTTGGCTCTTGCAAATGATAGATGAGATGGTAATCTAGTGCCTGGAAAGAGGCAAGACTTTTTCCATTTGCACAACTAATATTCATGGTCTTGTAATCTATATGAGATATTATCCAGCTGACAATGTCTACACATGGGAAGATTGGGGACCTGCAAGCAATATTATGTAATTGTGACCTTTGGACACTGATATACACCTGTCGATCTTCAAGATATGATTTCAATCTTCTTATTGAGAATGCATCATTGAATTTGTGCCATGTGATTTCTGAATCTTTCTCTATAGATAATTGAGTATCTGAGAAAACTAACAAGTTCACCAAACTACTCTCAAATACCTCCCCGATTTTTCTTTCTATAGTGTCCTTTGAAGTATATCTCTTGGGGCCCATGATAACTATGACTCATCAAGAGAAGGGCTCAAAAAATTCGATAGTTGTAGGAGGAAAATTTACTCATGGAAAACATGAATTAGCTTAAGAAAAATGACTCACAATGCAAGATCAACGCAAAAACCACAAGACTAAGATGGAAAATAACCCAATTCTTGAGCTAGGGGAAGGCGATAGTTTCAAGAACTGAGAATTTCACGGTCTCAGTAGCCAAGGGAGAAGCTTGAGGCTTGAGAGTACATGATTCACAATCTCAGTGTGAGCATGATTAGGGAGAGATTACACATTGCACAATCTCAAAGGCCGAGCATGAGTCCTAAGCCCTGGAACTACACAATGCAATAGCTAGGTACTATGCGTTATGTAGTCTCAAAGGCCAAGCATGAAGCTTGAGCCTTGGACATGCATAATGCCTAGTTGAACAAGGCAACTACTAGGCAAGTGAAGTGCAGATCTTCCCAGTAAGAGGATAGGAAAGTGAAAGATCTAACTGATAGTGCAAGTTAGAGTGTCAATATGACTAGAGAAATATAGACCAGTGAATATCAAGTGTAGAATATCACTATGGAAATGAAAAATCAAGCATGCATAGGAAGTCACAGAGACGATGACCACTAATGGGAAAAAATAAGAAAGTCAATGTGGCACTTGTAAAAGGAAAACAATGGACTACACCAACACTTGTACAAGCTAATATAACTTTAAGCACAAACAACCGTTAAAATAAACAAGAAAAACATCACTAATATTAGAGAAATGACAAAAAATGACAGAAACCCGACAAAAGACCAGAAAAGAAAAACTCACCTGGAAAAGTGACATAAACTCCACTGAAGGCTCCTCGATCTTCTTCGAAAAAATAGAGCTCCAATATCAAATGTGCAAATGAGATCTAGGGGAATCTATTATATAGATCTAGGTTAGTTACAATTTATGACGTGCATACTTAAAATCAAGGAAAAAGAGACACA
This sequence comes from Pinus tabuliformis, assembly GCA_031772625.1. NCBI lineage: Eukaryota > Viridiplantae > Streptophyta > Pinopsida > Pinales > Pinaceae > Pinus > Pinus tabuliformis. Next base: position 191,771,059 of record CM062808.1, read on the forward strand.
TGGCAGAAAGTTCAAAAATAAAAACTTGTGCCACTGTTCAGGTAACTAATTGATCATTCCCTATTTTCTAGGGATTGATTTTTTTTTCTTTTTTCATTTTTTTGGAAACTAGTCATTCACACTACCAAGAAGGATTTCACAATTCCCAACCACAAGGGACTAGGAAAGTCCTTGACTTAGTGAATTGTGCAATTTCTAAGAGAAAGGGAAGATTTCCACATGTTGTGACCTCAAGGTCAAGTAGTTTCCCATAATTGCATAGTTTTTGAGCTTAAGGTTGACCTACTTGTCTAGATTGTGCAATTCGTATCCTCAAGGCTAGCATGCCTTTTAAGATGTGTAGTTTCTAGAGGGAATATTGGCAATGCTACAATGTGTGGGAAAAATCTGGCTTTTGATCAAAAAGATTTAGGTTGGGATCAAAACAAGAAATCATGAGCAATACAGGCAACGATAAGTTTTTAAAATAGCATGAATACGTGATAACAATGAATCATAAGCTCCTTTGGACATAAAGGAGGCTCCAAACTAAAGCATGGGTAAATGTTTTTAGGGTGGTTGTAGCTACTACAAAAGTTTCATATTCCTAGGGTTTAATATTATTCCCATAGGTTCATGATAGAGAAATTTTTAAGGATATAATTTATCCTAAAGTTTACCAACCTTGGTAAATATTATTAGTCCCTAATATCCAAATTTTAAAATGTTTGATGATATTTTCTTACAAATTCTTATATTTATAATTATTTTATATTAGATAATATATAATATTGGTGATTTTTGAGGTAAAATATTTTTATACTATAAAATTTTTAGGAATTCATTTTTAAAAAAATGGAAATTAATGAATCTTTCTTTTGGAAAAAGCATGAAATATTAGCCCACCTACAAATTTTAGCCCCTAAAATTTTCCCTAGTTTATAATCCCTTTGGTTTTTAGTATTATTCCCTAAGGTTTATGATTCCATTGGGTTTATAATATCGATCATGGTCAACCATGGTCGAACATCGCATTGTGACAGGGATTGTCTTGATATGGAAATCAATGATGGTTAAGCATGGTTCAACATCGCATTGTGACAAGGATTCTCTCAAATAAACCATGGTCTACCATGTTTATTTTAGTTTTTATAATAATTATATTATGGTTTATATACCTTGGGTGTATATTCCTTAGGTTTATATCCCTTGGGTTTATATTCCTAGGGTTTAATATTGTTCCCTTAATTTTAAAATCCCTCGGGTTCTTAGTATTATTCCATAGGGTTTCTTATTCCCTTGGCTTTATAATGTCAATCATGGTAAACAATGGTTAACCATGTTTTATAAATTTAATCATGTTCAACCATTCTCAACCATATTTTGTAAATTCAATTATGGTCAACCATGCTCCTACATTGCATTGTGACAAAGATTGCCTCAATATGAAAATGTATCATTGTCTAAAACATGGTCCAACATCACATTATGAGAAATACTATTTCAATATGATAGTCATGGTCAAGCATGAGCGACCATGGTCAATCATGGTCAACCATGGTAAACCAGGTTCAATGATGTTTTATAAAATTAAAAAAGGTCATTTATGGTTAATGATGGTCAACCATGGTTGAACATCTTGTTGTAACAAATATTGTCTTGATATCAAAATCAACTACAGGTAATCATGGTGAACCATCGTCCAACGTCGGATCGATCTTTTGTCCAACCAACCCATTTATATTTTTTTGAGTCCTTTCCCGATAACTTCGATCAGAGAACGATAAGCCCCATTCACTATTACAATGATTAAAATTATCAAGCATGAAATATTTTGTATAATTTGAGTCCATAAAGTCTTTTTTATCGGAACTGGGCCGATGGATCACAAATAGAGATTCCGTCAATTGCTTTAGAGTTGTTTTAGTTCCAATAATTAATTTCTGAAGGGACTCCATTTTATCGATAGGAAAGTTTATTGAAAAAAAAACTTCAGGAACTGTCTCAATATGAAAATCAACCATGGTCAGCCATGGTCTACGATATTTATTTTAGTGTTCATAATATTTATCTTAGGGTTTATATTCCTTGGGTTCATAATATTAGTCCCTTGTGTTTAATATTATTCCTTTGAGTTCATAATTCCTTGGGTTTTGAGTAGTAATCCCTCGGGTTAGTTATTCCCTTGGGTTTATAATATCAATCCCTTTGGTCTATTATTCCCTAGGGTTTATAATATAAATCATGGTCAACCATGATCCAACGTCACATTGTGACAAGACAACCTTGATATGAAAATAAATCATGGTCAAGCATGGTCCAACTTTTCATTGTGACAAGAATCGTCTCAATATGGAAATCAACCATGTTCATTTTATGGTTTATAATATTTATCTCAGCATTTATATATATTTGGTTTATAATTTCTATCTCTTAAGTTTGTTATTCATTTGGGTTTATAATATCAATCCCTAGGTTTTATGAATATAAGGGTTAATACTCTTAGGGTTTAATATTATTCCCTGAGGTTTATAATCCCTTAGTTTTTTAACATTAATCCCTAGTGTTTATTATTCTCTTCAGTTTATAATATCGATCATTAGGGTTTGTTATTCCCTTGGGTTTATAATATTGATCATGGTAAGCCATGGCCATCCATGTTTTATAAATTTAATAATGGCCAACCATCATCGACCATATTTTATAAAATCAATCATGGTCAACCATGGTTAATCATGGTCATACATTATCCTACGTCACATTGTGACAAACATGATCTCAATATGAAAATCAATCATTGTTTCAGCCATGGTCCAACGTCGCATTATGAAAAAGATTTATTCAATATGTTAATCATGGTCAACCATGATCAACCATGGTCAGTCATGGTCAACCTTGGTAAACCATGTTCAACCATTTTTTTTTAAATCAAACATTGTCATCGATGGACAATCATGGTCAACCATGTTCAAACATCACATTGTGACAAATATTGTCTTGATATGAGAATTAACCATACTTAGGCATGGTCAACCATGGTCCAATGTCACATTGTAACACAAATTTTCTAAATATGAAAATAAACCATGGTCAACTATGGTCAACCGCACTTATTTTACTGTTTATAATGTTTATCTTATGGTTTATATACCTTGGGTTTATAATATTAATCCATTGGGTTTGATATTATTCCCTTGGGTTCACAATCCATTTGGGCTTAGTATTAATCCCTTGGGCTTATAATATCAATCCCATGAGTTTATTATTCATTATTTGCTTGGTTTATAATATCAATCATGGTCAACCATGGTAACTCGTAGTAGGAAAAATCCATTGATTAATTCAAGAAATGTGAAATCATTGAAACTTGAAAGACCGAGGTTCAAATACCCCTTATTTTAACCTGGGTTATTGGGAGGATGGCATATCATAGCCCCCATAGGTTTATTGGTAGTTACCTTACATGTGTGTTGTTGGGTTCCTTTGGGTCACAAAAAGAAAATCACTGTCCATCATAGAAAACCATGGTCAAATGTCGTATTGTGACAATGATTGTCGCAATATGAAAATCAAACACGGTCAACCATTGTACAATGTTGTATTGTGAAAAATATTCTCTCGATATGCAACTCAATCATAGTCAACCATGGTAAACCATGGTCCAACATTGCATTGTGACAAGGATTGTCTCCATATGAAAATCAACGATGGTCAGCCATGTTTATTTATGGGTTTCTAATATTTATCTTAGGGTTTATATGCCTTGGGTTTATAATGATTATCCTTTAGGCTTATTATCCCCTTAGGTTTATATTATCCATCCCTTCGGTTTATTAATATATGGGTTCATATTCCTAGGGTTTAATATTATTCCCTCAGTTTATATTCCCTTCGGTTTTTAGTATAATCTGTTAGGTTTTTATAACATCGACCATGGCCAAGCATGGTCCAGTGTCGCATTGTGATGAAGATTCTATTGATTTGAAAATAAATCATGTTCAATCATGGTCAACCATAGTCCAATGTTACATTGTGACAAGGATTGTCTCGACATGAAAATTGACCATACTCAACCATGATTTATAAAATCAAACATGGTCATCCATGGCCAATCATGGTCAACCATGGTTGAACGTGAAATAAACCATGGTTAAGCATGGTCAACCATGGTTTATAAATAACCCATAGTTAATAAGTAATTATTATTATATAATAATTAAATTATTAATAATTTAATAATAATTTAGTCAATAATAATTAATTATTATTAAATAATAATAATAGTTAATAGTTAGTTAATAATGGATAATAAATAATAATGAATTAATAATTAAATATTATTATAATCATATTAAAATAATTTTTGTTATTACTAAATAATTATTGTAATTAACACGATTATTATTTCTTAATAACAAAATTTTAACTTGACATTGTTAGAAATACAATTTGTGTATCTACAACTTGAACTCAACCCTTTCAACAAAACTTATTTATATATTATATAAAGTAATTAGAAAATAAATTCTTATTGTCATAACATGTTGAGGAGTTACACTATTCTACATTTTTATATTTTGGCCTTTCAAAGTATATTTTTCAACCAATCTTGTTTAAAATTAATTAAAGATATGTTGGAATTGAACATTTATACTATTAGTTGTAGAATACGTAAGTCCTATAAAGTTTTGAATGTATGAAATCCATTTATTCATTCAAAAATACAATTTAAATAACAAAAAATTATACAATATATATATATATATATATATATATATATATATATATATATATATTCTTCTTAGTCAGAAATTTATCAAGGCTTTAGAAAGATAAAATCTAAGTGTCCATCATATTCTAAGTTTTGTATTATAAAAGAAATTTCCATATTAAAATATTAACATTTAATAGATGAATTTTTACATGATCAAATTAATGAATACATATTTAAATCAGGTTGATTTATTTATGATGTTATCTACCGAGGTGGAGGAATTTCCTGAACGCTCAAAAGTGGTCGAAATCCGACCAATGTTTTTTCAAACAATCTCATAGTAGTAGTGTTCGAATCATGTTTTCAATGGTGGAAATTGATTCAAAACCATCAAAAACCTTTGGGGCACCCAAAATCTTGAAGTTTGACAGCTGTAACATGGATTTACAAACTTCCATAACAAATTTTATCGAAATCTTGCCGCAATTTCCATGATTTTAAGGGAAAATTTGGAAGTTTGTTAGACTAAGACTCTATTTAATGGATATAATTTAACGTGATCAAATTAATAAATGAATATTTAAGAAAAAAAAATTTCATAAGAGGTTTGTTTATTTAATGGATATACTTTAAGAGGATAATTTGGACAATGCATTGAGTCTAGGCATGCCTAACCATAATAAAAATTTAGATCAATAAAATACCAAAGGACACAACGATCTTGAATTTACTTTTCCAAGAACAACATATGTTTATATTTATTATTATGTTAGAAAAAATAGAAAAATTCATATTCTCTTTCCATTTAACTGGTCAACAGGAAATGCATGCACCTAGTTTCTCCTACAGGGTTTTCCTGTATATTCAGTTTTGTAAGGTAGTTCTACAAAATAACGTTTTATGTGCCCGAAATCATTGGGTTCTTCTGCAAAACATTCTGTTTCTAACTATTTCCTCAAATCTTCTATTTTTCTTATGATTGTAGTTTGTCTCAATCCTTCATCAATATTAGCATGGGATTTTATATCTTTGGGTTCTTCTATACTCGTTTCGGACTCACGCAATTCTTTCATGGCTTGGACCATAGTTTAAATCCTTGTAGTTGAGACAAAAGGCAATGTTATGGCTTGTAAATATGCTTCTTGATTTTGGACCAAGATATAATACCTAACCAACCATCATCTAATATTGTTGAACCACGGGGTTCAACGACTTCTAATAATGTATTTCCCAAAATACAATCTATTAGGAACTTCATACTGAATGTTATATTCTTATGTTCCTAGCCCTATGAATTATCTTCTTGCCTTAGCCCAATATTTATCAAGAATTGATTTTCTATTTAATACATTTATGTCTGCCCCTATGATGAATAGAGTCTTTAGAGTAAAAAGTTCATCTTGAATTTTGAATTTAAGCATAACATGGTATTGTTGGGATTGGACTACCATAATTTTCATATTGTTTAGCCTTGGGAAGTCATCTTATTTGACCTCATAAATATCTATATTTGAATTCTTGATTAAAGAGGGATTTTTCTTACACCCAATGATCTTCTGGGATATTATCTTCTTTTTCTTTCTTCATTTTCCTTTTTCTAATTTGCAAACTTGAGCTTTAGTTTCACTGATTTCACTTTCATATTCTTTTATCTCTTGACTGACTTCATTGATTGTAAGAACTACTTGTTTATCTCATTGATCCTTTCTTTGAAATGACTTACTATTCTTCTCATATGAAGCATCAACAACGAGGGCTCAAGAGGCAATACGTTTTCTTGTAGGAGTTGATGTAGAACCCTTTTACTTAAGCATGGTTTGCAGGAACGTTTCCATTATCTTTTATTTGATCTCTTTTTTAGAAAGCATTTTGATTCTTGCTAAGGCCTTGGCTTCTTCATCGTCAAAAATATGAGCCATACATATTTTTAAATTTTATTGTAAGACAAGCTTTGAGTTACTGCAATAACAATTTTCTAAGTCTGTGCATTTACAATAGTTAAGAAGAAAAATTTCATCATGATCATATGCAGATTCTAAATCAGAAATACTAGGAGTAGAAGTTTCTATAGAGTCACAATAGTTTTGTTCGAAAATATGTAATTCTTCTTTGAGGTGAATATTAGGATAACTTTCAGTGTTATAGAATTTAGAACCACATTTGTAAGATTGAATCTTGACTAGAGGTTCCCTTTCTTCTCTTGTTTTTCTATCCTCTTGGTACTTCTTAGCGATTTCCTGTGATTTTTTTCCCATTGTGCAATTTTTACTCTTCTCCTTGTGGGAAATTATTTGAAGTATGCCCTTGTTTTCCACATAGCCATCGAGTGTGTTTATTCCAAGCCTCTTTTGTATGTGTCCTAAGATGAATATCTTGAGGATCATGATAGTGGGATCTGGAAATCCTTTTGTAATATCCATTTTCTTTTCTATATCTGTGGGGCTTGGCAAAATATTTCATTTTTATTTTTCATTTTTTTCCTGTGTACAATTGGATTATCTATTTATAGACCATATTTATTATAGGTACATCTATTATCAAGTAACTTGGATAAGTTTTGTGTGGATTTGTTCACTTTCATGCTCCTACAAAGTCCTACCAAATCTTTAGTTATGACGGTGTATATTTCTCCCCAAGTATAAGATTCATAGGGATTTTGAAAGAATTCTTGAATCTTCAAGTAATCTACAAATTTGGAAGGAAGAGCGACAAGATATACTTGTTTCCACAAAATATTTTTGTTATTTTTTACTTCATAAATTATCAGGACCTAATCGCTATGAAAATCTTCATATTGGGACATATTTTTTCATTTGAAATTCATTAGTACCAAGGAGTATTTATCTAAAATCTTTGTCTCTGCACCACACCAGTGCTCAAGAATGAATGATGTCAGAGCACCTATCATGTTATTTTGTGGATTCCCATCTTCATTATGTACAATATCGCCTGCTCCATCTTTGATTTTTTCTTCTTCCATTTTGGCTGCAAGTGCGGGAGAGGATTCTTCTTCCCACCATCTCTAAAGGGTACCAATAAAACACTGAATCAATGTCTTATAGGCTTCTACTTCACTTTTTCCCCTCATGCACATCAATTTATATGTTGTGAACATTTGATCAATCATTTTCTATATTTGGCCTGAGGTTAAGTTGTCAATGTTCCATTGTTGATGAGCATTAGTGAAAAATGTGTGGGACTCGGGAAAATTTCCTTTACCTCTTAAATTAGGGAATGAATACTCGGAGTATTGGCTAGGTAGTGGTTCATAAATCGGAAAAATGACAATCATATGACGATTATGGTTTTTCTATTTTTTCTTTTGGGAACAAACTAGGAAATTTATCTATAGAATTTTGGATAGAATGTACTGGCACAAGATAGTTAAATAATAGTGAAGATGGGATCGCTTTCACCTTTTTTTTGAAAGACACTTTTTCAAATTATGAGGAAAGGTCTTAAATTTTTTAATGGGTTAAAACAAATCCCTTGTGAACTTCACTTTCTATTTCTCCAAATTGACTATCTATTTTTTCTGACAATATCTTTGTTTCATTATAACCTTCTTGAATAAATCCTTCTATAGTAGAAAAAAAAATCGAAACTCATTCATACTTTTATTTACACTATTTATAATGACTTGTAAAGAATCTATTTGTTCCTTTTGTGCACTGGCCGTTGATGTATGTACTGCTAATCCTTTTAGAGATGTATTAGTACACTTTATTTGCTCCCTAAATTTTTCTACTCTTCCATCGATCCCTAAAGCAGAGTCATCTATTAGGACTAAAGGTACTGCTCTAGTAACTTTTCTTGTGTCTTCAAGGATGATTCCTTTATATGGAGGAAAAGTAGAAGAGTATTCAATATTTGTGCCATCACTACCTGTCCACTAAGGTTTTGAAGAGGAGGATGAGGATTTTGAAAATACCATCTGTACATCCATATTTTCTTCTTACTTGTTCCATTCATAGAAGGAAATTCATGAATATGATTGATCAATATATTATTTCCATCTTCATGAGAGATTTATCTTCTCTTATTGGGATGTAGTCATATTGAATACTTTGGTTTCTGGATGAGTGAATATGTCCCAATTTAGCATTATTTTTATCCATTATGTGTCCACTTCATGGTTTGGACAACCTTCCATAATATAAAAGAATTTATATAGATTTGGCTTAGATGGCTCTTTGCAGTCATTCGACATAGTGTTTTGAAACTAGAAGGATGCAATGGGATCATCCATTTGTTCTAGATATCCAAGTCCATATTTGGGCATGCGAGGTGGCCTCATCTTTCTAAACATTTATGTCAACCTTGTGTCCTCATTTTCAAGATATGGAAGTTCATGGATTACTAAGACAAAATCATGAGGGAATGAGATGTCATTGTAGTTGGGATTTGGACATGAATTTTTCAACATGGTCGATGGTGCTTCACCCATTCTTTTGTTGTGGTTATCATGAATCCAATATTTATAAGATACTATAAGTTAAGAAATGATTTATTAGTAGGGCTTTTGACTACTAACTTAGAACATTTTAAAACTTGAGCAAGCTAAAATAACTCGATATGGACAAAATTTGTACAAGAGGATTTTGAATCTATTGTGGATGCTTTAGAGTGTATCGGTTCTGATTTTATGTATTCTTCTACCTCTCTATCTATATTCTTTCTGGGAATGGTAGAACATCTTCAAAAGAATAATATACTGAAAAAACAATTTTCTTTTTTTGAGAAAATGTTATATTTTTTACTGTAGGAGTTTTGGGTATATCAACTACCCAATTTTCAAGGAAACTTAACTCTTCCCACTTTATCATTTGGTGTTCTATTTTCTGGTTCTCAAGATCTATAATAACTAGAAAAATTGATTTAGAGTCTTGACTTATCGAATGTAGGACTGTAGGATAAAGTGTATTTGTTTGGTGAAAGAAAATCCCTGTATATATTGAAATATTTTTCCTTTTTATATTCAGATAGAACCCTGGAGTTTTTATTTGCAACTATAAAATATCCTCGATGTGTTCATCAAATATGTACATGGAAAGTTTTGGATATAAATCAAACAACATTGGTCCATTTGAGAGGGGTGAAACAATCCCACGAAGCAAGGAGTTAATATATTTATTATGTGTCAAATATCTGATTGTAGCCAAGATAAAAGTATTCAAGCCTCTATGGGTTAAGGGGGAGATTCCTACCCTTATACACCCAAGATGAACATAAGAAGTGTTATGATTTTGGGATTCTTTCTATAATTCTTTGGGATCTAGTAGAGGAATCGTTTGAATGGATTCACCATTCTCTTGTATTTGACTAACATATTCTTTGACAGACACTCTAGTAATGGCTTTTAAATGGAACATAGATAGATCAGAATAGACTTTAGAAGGACTAATTGAAGGTAGTTTCCAACAAGAAGAGGGTTGATTTTCAATAATCTCTAATTCAACAACATTTATCATAGAATAATAATCTTTATCAAAGAGAGTTTGTATATCAAGGCTATATGCATTTTGTTATCTTTCTTAAACTTCCTGGAAAGATACAAATTTTCTTCTTCATTCCATTTTTAGTGAGGAGAAAGTTTGTTTAGAATTACTCAATGAACCAAACGTCATTCGCTGTGATACCACTTTGGACCATTTTGGTTGCAAAGGCTTCCTCCGATAGAAAATGAATCTCACAAAGAAGTATGACTCTTTACTGTGTTACACAAACTCTTACACAAAATTGTACATAAACATTCAGATAGATCCAATGCATGTTCTTTCAATGAACTCCTTCTTATACCAGCAAAATTGCACTCCGGGATTCTAAGTGAACATCCAATGAATCTCAGATGAGCTTCACATAGTCAAAATATCACACAAAGGTATAATGTAGCAAAAAATGAGACAAAATACTTCGTTCTTTATTAATCTTCTGAATAGTTGGATATTACAATTATAGAGTCTTGGTTTTTATTTGAGATTGACAACCAAGGCATTTTTTAGTTGTACTAGCTAAGAACAAGCTAGAAATTGAAGCCTTATTGGTATGTTGCAGACTCTTCCTATGAAACAGAGAGCCAAAACCAAAAGAATATTCCCTAAGAAAGTTTTGCCACTTTAGGTTCTCACTAGGCACACAGGTCATGATGCACATTCTTCTCAGACTTTGGAATATCTATGGCTGATACTAAAGAACTTCTCCATGATGCAAGCAGATCACCTTCAAGACACAGATGCAAAGCAGGTATAATTCTTGACTCTCAGACTCTAGAATTTTGTAACTTCTGATGCCCAAAATGGTTCTCCTCCCACTTAATTATAAGAAGTTAGTGAGAGAAAAGGAATCGTATGGTGATACTGATACTAACTAATATCTTTTACATAGATTCTCTGAGATGTGGGTCAAACTACACCAATCGTTAGACAAGCGATGTGTGTCTTGGAGAATTGTTCAATAAAGTTTTATAATAATGACGTTTCCGACAGAGAATCATCCTAAAATTTACAAAGTGGAGATGTAAGGTGTCCCATGACACCTTTATTTACGAGTTGGAGATATTATCATAATCTCGCGATACCGGTGACACTCATCATTAGGTGACCATACTTTTACATTATTTCACCCTCTGGATTTTGTTATCGTGCAAAGACCATGGGAAATGAATATATGTAAAATAGTTATGTTTCCAACATATTTGTTCCAGGGAATATTTCTTTAGGATGCCTTGCACTAGTGTCTCATTCTTTAGAAAATATGTGGCGAACTATCATGGGCTTCCATAGTGCTAGCTGATTATTTATTTTTGTCATGACTAACCATTGCTGATGTTTAGCCATAAAATCCAAAAGAATTCCATCATCTATGAATTTATTCAAATCTGCTACAGGTTTACAAGGCTGGTGAAAGCAGTCCATACATTCTTCACATTGATGTACACCTTCACATTTTTTACAATGACAATGGATTCCATGGAAATTTATTATAACATAAGGTTTTATACGGTTAAATGGATATGGAGTTGATGAGGTATCACATCACATTCAATACAGGTTGTGAAAGGTAACTATAATTATTAATCACTGTGTCTTAACTACATCCACTTTTGTGGACATTATCATTTGAAATTGTGAGAGACAGTGAAGGTTCCCTACACTATTAGGAATGGTGGGATTCATAATTTTCTTTTTGATGTTAATTGTATCTTGTTGCATTCATTTCAAAATCTGATTTCACCGACCACGTGGAAACAAATGGTAGATAGTCTAGCCAAATATATTATAAATCATACTCATTGATTGATTTGATTATTTATATTATGATTCAAGCATTTAGAACACAAAAATTTAATCAATGAATAGTTTACTGATATCTTTGGAGAGATTTTATTTGGTTTTTAAGAGTAAATACACCACAATAGTTGAAATGGTTGAAATTTAAACACAGTAGTTTTAAGCCCTTGATGGATATGAATGATATTTTCTTGCAATTGTGAAATCTAATATGGAGTGAGTTGCGATGATAGTGGAAACTCATCATTCCCATTAAATATAGAGTAGACTCCACCAGTGGGATGACTCATAAGGAGACTCTAAAGGTTGATTCCCTTATTATAGGTGAAAGGATTATGACCTTTGATTGTCATCGAGATTATTTAGTATGCACTTTTAGGCATGTTACTATAAATTAATGGCTATTGTCATAATAGAAAGGCAACTCGAGGGATCTCTTGTGCCAATTTCACTTCGCATTTTTTATGTCATCAATAATGACACTATCATGAAATTTGTATTAAAAAAGATAGTGAGTTTTAATTTTAATCCATGAGTGTGTCTAGAAAAGAGAGTAAATTTTAATTATTTTCTATGATGATATTCTGAAGTGAAGAAATATCAGGGAAGGGAGGGATTGAAATATTAGAAAAGTATTTGATCAAAATCATATTTTCCAACTTCTACTTAAAATTGGTATTTGGATCCGATAGGGATAATTCGGTTCAAAAAAATTAATTGGAACATAGTTTCCCATTACAATTCAAGAATTTACTTTTATGTTACAAAATTTATAGAAATCAATTGCAATTCAAGCTCTCTGAATAAGGGTGTCTGTTGCTTTGGTTGGTCCCTCTCTGTAAGCTTATAGAAATATAAATGGCAATGCATTAATGTTTTTTTTTGTTTTAGACATGGAAAACCTTTATTACATCAGTTTTGATGTCCCTTCATGTCTCTCACCCATGTAATCCTGAAAGGAATAGATTTTTTTAGGAATAGTTTGTTGGAAACTAGATCACTACTGGGGGGCTAAATCAATAGTAGTGTAACTCATCAAATTTTATTCATTTAATTATTCATCAAACCATTCATAATTAAAACTTAGAAAAAGCGATCAAAGAATGAAACATAAACCAAAAGCGATCAAAACATTCAACATAAGGGACACAAGTATTTCTCGTGGAAAAACCTTCTTGGGGAAAAACAACACCCTTGTTTCTTGTATGTTGCTCAGTATTTGTTATTATGCTAAGAAAATTCTTTACATAGTTATTTAGCTACCTACTATAAAATGGAGATCTCTTTCTCACATGGATCTATGGATAACCATCCACTGGAATCCATCGCAAAAAATGATCTACACCTAGTTAGTCCTAAACTATCATATGACTTTACATACTCCTATCTGTTGTCAGCCACCATGACTAACAGGCCTTGACCAATTTCCTTTGAATTGTCCAACTATGATTAGATGGAGAAAACGGCTCACTATATTGATTCCTCCACAATCCTCCAACTCCTCTCCTCTATGTGGTTCTTGTTTCATATATTTTGAAATTGGAACTAAGAACTTCTGAACATGAACACCACGACAATAGCCTCTTCAAGGCACATAATAAGAAACAACAGATACACCATAAACTACATCACAATCTCAACAAACACTGCATAGATTAATTTCGTCAACACATCAGCTGAAACCATCTTTGCAACAAGTAAAACTTCTAACAATTGGATTTTGAACTTAAACAATAAAATGGAGAATATACTAGGAGAAAACAATGTCCAAATACACTTGCAATCAAACTCGATTTCATCTCTTCACTCACTGAACAAAAGGTTGGGTGAAACATACTCTTGCTATCTATTTCAACACTTGTAAACTACTTCAGAAAATATACTTCAAAACTCTCACAACTTTCACATAATCCTCCTCTCTCAAGCTCAATCAACTCACTACTCATCCAACCAAACTATAGTTGAGCTCTCTTCATTAATAGATGAACTGATGTGCTAAACTCAATAATTACCCAAAACTACTAAGCTCCACAAACTTTGTTCATATAGTTGATTTGTTCCAAATTCAACTCCTTGACTATACCACTAACCCCACTTCATGAAGTATATTATCATCTTTAATCATGTTATAGAATCTACTTAACCTTTTTTTGACCTTTACATGAAGAGGCCCGAATAAGAAAAAGCAAAAAAACCAAATAAACGCCCGATGTGCGAGAGGAATGCAAAGAAAAAGTCACTTTAGCCTCAATCACATCCACATAACTAGCATATTTTGGTTGTAACCACACTTACAAGCCTACCAAATTTTGGTTGTAGCCTTTCATCTAGATGCATAATCCTATCTCCCTACGTTTGGGGTAAATGATGGACCAAACTCAAAAACTTGAGCTTAGAATTGCCTCCAACTTCTATCACTCCTTCATGAACACCTGTGGACTCACAAGACATCATTGCATGCTCTGCAACTCACTACATAGGCTAAGAACCTTTACAACAAGTCAGGGACATGAAGACCCAACATTCCCTTATCCGATCAAACTCCTCATCAATATCAACACCTCTAACACCTCTAACAACGATAAAAACCAATATGAACACCTCCAACACCTATAGAAACATCTCTAACACTTGCATTAGCAGCCTCGAGTAATCTAACTTCCTCCAACAATTGTACAGACACCTCTAATACTTGTAGCAAGATCAATCTAAAAAAATCGATCATAAACATATCCTCCATCCATCTCTATTCAACCTCCAAATTCTGCACTAAGTCATGCAAAAACCAATTTGGCATCAATGAAAACCAACAAGATCGACAAGTTGACCACTGATACAACCCAAAACTTATCAGGAGGAGGACTACCAACATCATTAGATTTACATAAGACATATGAAAGGAAACACCATGACCCTATTGAAACTAATTTCACCACTACAATTCAAACAACCTCCCTCTTTGGCATTCATTCTAACTTCAATATAATATTTAACATCTGAGGTTGACCTCCATATGCTCTCGAATTCTGAAGTTGCAATACTGAAGATGATCTATATTGATCTAAATTCTCTCCTCTTTTGATATCAATGGCAGAGGACCATACCAACACTGAAGAACCATGCCAATAATGTGTCAGATGGGATAAATATATCATCGAAGATAAACGTGTAGAACAATGAACTCATCTACCAATAAGTCTCTAGCTAGTGTCATGCAATTTTGAAACTATACATGGTCCCCCCAAGCATGTAATGGAGCTATAATCACACTCTCTTTGTTGTTGTAGCAACAAATTCACTGCACCATTATGATATATAATGAATTATGAAACATATACAATGCTTCATGGAGCAAATACATGGTGGTGAGAAATATATAGGACTAAAAAATGGCTCCTATATAAGCACACATATTACCAACCATGACTCTATGGAACCAAGATGGAATCATGTACCCAACAAAATAAGGCTACATCAATGAGATATAAACCAATATGTAATACCCATTATCCCATACATCTCTAACTAACACTATGGGTCTCTGCATAACCAATACACTCTAAATATGAAACATTGGTAATACAAGGCCTCTAGAACTTGACATAAAAATGTTGTCCTCTATGCATGCCCAAAATAAGAAACAATCCTGAGTACATGGCGTAAATGAGCAATGATATATGCTCCATACATGGCAGATCCATAAATTACATGACATATCCATCAAATACAAGGCCTCCATGAGTAATGACTTATAATTTCTATATAAATCAGCAATAATATAAGTACTATCCAAAAAATATGTTAGTGAATAGCCACTCAACTCCTTGGCCATTACCTTCCCAAAAATGAAGATATTGCAGAAATACCAGAATAATCACTTGCAACCACCATGTTCCATATAGGCATTAGAAGGAAATTCAGCTAAAAACAACAACATAGCAATATTTCATAGAAGAAACAACAAATACATATCCTTATCACAATAGAGCATCCATGAAGCTCATTAACTAACAATAATATATTATTAAATGAAACCATGATAAACAAATCAACAAGAAGCAACAATAACACTAGGATCATATGAACCAATACTTTCAATCTCTGCTACATCACCAATGTGTATGCAAGTAAACAATGAATCCAAGAAATGCTAGATAAGAGAAGAAATAACATAAGATGTGGCACTATAACACTATTTTCAACACTAAACACATCATATTCGCAATCTAATGCCATCAACTCATTCTCTCATGAGAGTAGAAACTAAGAAGAAACAATATAAACTAGCACGTCAGTGACCTAGTCCATAAACATTTGCAACAATGTATTCTCTGCATGTATGAGAAGCAAAATAAATCATCATGACTCAACCATATGAATGCAGAATATCCAAAACACCATAAGAAGAAACATACACTCTATCCATGAAATAAGAGCATCACAACACACCCATCCAAATACATATCAATAGTAGTATGATACATCTACAATAAAAAAATATGAGAAGTAAAGTACATACCCTAGATGAGCCCACTCTAACACATCATCTGATCTCCAAAGAAACAACACATGCATGACAACACGTGAGATATATCTAGCAATATAAATATTAAAACTATGTCATGTTATCATATTTAAGGCCCCTATAATATTAGTGATTTCCCCATTACTATTGTCATTATATCCCTTATTGTTATTATTGTGCCCCTATTATCCCCATATTACTATTAGTATGCCCCATAGAAACCCACTATTGTTATTTTTGTGACCTTATGTTATTATTGTTATGTCGACTTGATTATATTGTGACCCCTTATACTCCTATATATACAAGGGAGGTTTAGTCATTTGTATCATCCAAGAATTGCTCATTTGTGTAATGTAAATGAGGTTGCCCCCTCAAAGAGGTTGAATTCTAAGGTGTTGACCTATCCTTTCTATATTTTTGTGAGTTGGTTTCCTAACATTTGGTATCAGAGCTTTGGATTATAGGGTTTCACTACTCCAAACAGGTCATCGTGGAATTTTTGCTATAATCCATTTGAGATGAAATCATTCTAAACTTCGGGTCTGAATTTCAGAGCTTGTCTCGCTATATTGGCCGAGATATGATCTGAGGAAGTTAGGGTTTTTGCAGACACTCGAATTACATTCCAAAAAGGTGACCTCGAGAAAATCATCATAACTTTTGTTTTGAGCATCAAATTGAAATTTCGTAAGAAGTTTCAGAACTAGTATGGCTTGTAGTTTTCTATGTATCAGTTTTAAGTACTAAGGGTGAAACAGTGACATGTGGAATGTCTTAGAAGTTCGCTCTACTGAACTAGTCTATAATCAAGTCATCGTGGGAGATTTGGCATAACTCTTCTGTGGAGAATCCAATCTTGATCAGAATTGCAACGTTAGAAAGAGGACTCAAAGGGCTACCACAAGACAAGAGTTCAAATATTTGAGATCTGTAGTTATAGAGATACAACAGATTCCATATCTAGCTTTTACAAAGCGAAAAAAAAGGTGTGTAGTTTTCTTAAAATTTTTCATAAGATTGGTTTGAAAAGTTAGTTTGAAGGAATTCAAAGGAAATAGTGAATAATTATTATCATTAATTAATGCCCAAAAGAAAGGAAATGGAAACACCTAGTAAGCAACCTGAAAGCTCTAGCATGATTTGTGAAGAAGAGGAAGAAATGCAACAATCTATATCAAAATTACAAGATCATGTACAACAAATTTCACTCTCACTAAATTTAAATGAAGCCAAGATGAATGGCATGGAAGATGATATGAATGGCATGCAAGTTAGGATGGATGGTGTGGAAGCTAATATGAATGGCATGTAGGTTAATATGGATGGTGTGGAAACTAAGATGGATGGCATGGAAGCTGAGATGGATGGAATGGAAGCTTAGATGAATGGTATGGACACTAAGATGAATAGAATGGACGATAAGATGGAAGAATTGAAGATAAATTTGAATAAGTTGCTACAATAAATGGTCGCTAATAGTGAAAGGGTAGTAATGGAAACTCATGATGAGAACAAAATAAATGTTAATCATGATTTCATAGACTCTAATGTTGGATTGAAGACCCACCATGTTCCAAAAATCGATACGAGGAAGTTTGATGGCAAGGATCCCGAAACATGCATACTACAGATGGAGCAATTTTTTGATCTCCATAATGGGCCAAACACACAAAAGGTATGTATTGCAACTTTACATTTGGAACCACATCAGTTTGTATGGCATCGATGGCTTTGTTCTTGTAAGAAAATTGTCACTTGGGAAATTTTTATGGAATAAATGATAGAGCATTATGAGGATACAAAAAGCAACACCTTTTTTAGCCAATTGATAAATCTCCAACAAAAGTGTTCAATGATGGAGCACATTGAGGACTTCCAAAAATTGAACATAAGGGTAAAATATATTCCAAAGGAGCATAGGATTGATGTGTTCATAGGGACTTTAAAGGATAATATCCAACATGAGGTTTTCCTTTGGGAACCTGATTCATTGGAGGAGACATTTAGGTTATCAAGAAAAATGAAAAGAAAAATTATGGCAACTAGGAAGCCTACCACTCACAACTATAAAGATGGAAGTGTTGTTTCCCCTAGCCTTCCACAACCTACAAGGTTGACACGACAACAATTGGAAGAAAAAAGAGAAAAATGGCTTTGTTATAGTTGTGATAGCAAATACACTAAAGGTCATAAGTGTGCTGAGAAGAAATTATTCTACGTAGATTGTTAAGAGGAGGAAGAAATAGAATAAGAAATGTCAAAAGAAGAGGATATACTCTAGGAAAAAACCCTAGATAAAGAAGAAATGAATCCGACCATATCTTGTAATGCATTGGCTTGAATTACCACTCCTCAAACTATCAAGATAGAAGTACATATCAAGAAGAAAAAGGTAATAGTGTTGATTGATTCTGGAAGTAACCATAATTTTATTCATTGTAAGATAACAAAGGAATTGAATTTCTTCCTATATCCATCACCAGAGTGTCAAGTGATGGTTGCAAGTGGAGGAGCCATAAATTTCTCTGGAAAGTGCCATAATATCAAGATATCCATGGGAGAATATGTATTGAATAGCCAATGCTTTCCATTCCAATGGGTGGTGCTGATGTTCTACTAGGAGTCCAATGGCTACAATCCTTGGGTACAATAGCTTTTAATTTTCAAGAAATTTTCATCAAATTTTGTGTGGAAGGAAAGAAAGTTAAATTAAGGGGTATTACAGTGGAACCAGGAAGGATAATCAGCTCTAATGTTATGACAAAGCTTCTAAAGAAATAACAATGATGTGTAATTTCACAATTATGTTCGCTAGAGGTTCCCACATCGAAATCATCCATTTCTCCAGATCTCCAAAGAGTCCTGGACAATCATTCCAAGGTATTTGAGACTCCCAAAGGTCTCCCGCCTATTCGTGATCATGATCATTCTATTCATTTGATTCTAGGAAGTGTTACTCCAAACATTAGGCCGTACATATATCCCTATGCCCAAAAGTATGAAATTGAATGTATTGTTGCAGAAATGATAGAGGCTGGTATAATTCAACCTAGTCAAAGTTACTTCTCTGCTCTATTACTATTGGTGCACAAGAAGGATGTATTATGGTGCATGTGTCTGGATTATAGGAAGCTCAACAAGCTCACTATTAAAGATAAATTTCCCATTCCTATCATTGATGAATTATTGGATGAATTGCGTGGATCGATTTACTTCACGAAGTTGGATCTTCATTTAGGATATCATCAAATCAAAATGAAGAATGAAGACATTTTGAAAACAAAATTTATAGCTTGTTAGCCTCCTGCTGCAGCAGGTTAATCATCTTTCATGATTGACATTTCTGCATGCCAAATATGCCGTACTATGCATGCTGCAATGCTCCATATTCGCTACAGATGGCCAAAGAAGTGTCCATAAGAGTGGGCTAGTCTAAGTGCCACTACCGTGTTCCAATTTTGATAAGCAATCCATTTTTTGGTTTAAGGCAGTTTTGCAGTTGGAGGTACTCAGGCTGGAATTCACTAACCTCTCCTTTTTTCTCATCACCATTATTATATAACTCCCTGACAATTTTCCCCTTTCCCCTATTTAAAACATGTATATAAATCCCCTTATGTAAATATTCCCCCCTGGCAATATAGCAATATTTTTACTAAGTCATGGAAATCACAGTCCATCTGGGACTATTTTTAGCCCATCCGTGTTCAGGGATTACTCTGACATCAGGTCAGAATAATAACCTCTTCCCTAAACCAAAAAAACCCTAAAAACCCCTCAAAAACCCATATTCCGCCCCTAACCCAAAGTTTCTGTGCATAAGTGTTAAGCCAGCGCCTGTAAAACCCACATAAACCTGTTTTCCTAAGTTTTTAACCCACCCGCGCAAATATTAAAAAGTGAATATACTCCGCATATACCCCGCACTTAACCCGCCGTCCCTTCGCGTCCGCCGCCAGCCGTCCGATCCACAGCCCTGCAGATCGACGGTGGGCAGGCTGCCCCATCCCCGAACCACCCGGCCTTTAACGTCCGGGAGATGGGCAGTTTTGCCGCCGTACTCCCGCCATGCGTCAGGCGCTGGGCTGTGGTGGAACCCCTCCCTCCGAAACCGCTCTCCCCAAAAAGCATTGCGCCACATACCACTTACCGCCTCCTGCCTAGGTGACATCACTACCTACGTCACCCCCTACACAGTCACCGCCCACGTCACCCCTTGTCCAGTCACCCAATGAGTCACCTGCCTGCGTGGCTTCCTGCCATGTCACTGCCACGTGTCCCCGCCACCATACTTGCCACATCATCGTTCGTATGTGATGACATCATGCTGACATCATCCCGCCACGTCGCCCTGCTGACATCACCCGCTGTACAATGCTAACGCCATGCTGACATCATCAGCGCAAAAGTCGCACTTCGGAGCCCCGGAATCGAATTCTGAGGCAGTTTTTGATGAGCGATTTGTGCCTAGCGCAAATCGCTCATCGCAGGATTTTTTAGGCCGAAATGGAGAATCTTCAGGGAATCTTTAAGGAATCTTCTCACCATGCAGCCCCAGGAAGCCCGAAAAGGCGCAAAAATGATCTGTTTTCTTCACAGAACATACCAAAAGGATCAGAAGACAATTCCAGATGATACAAAGGCCGAATAGCGGCCATTTACTGGTGTATAGACCTGCAACACATCAGATCAGCAGTCCAGATTTTGTCAGAGAGTATCAGTGGAAGAAAAGACGCCAGAGAGAATCAGTCATGATTTTTTAGGGGCTTGAGGCACCAGAACATTGATGAAGCCCCCAGAAAGTCAAATCAATAAGCATCAGCCCATCCTTGCCTTCAAATCACCATCAAGGCATTCAAAGCAGCAGGACAGCAAGGAAGCAGAAACCCATACTCATTTATTGCAGAAAACACTGCAGCAAGCCACCAAGGATAACATTATTTATTCAGTTTTGATACATCAGCCCTGAGCACGACCCGAGATATTTTTGTATTTATTTCAGGATAGGATTAGGTCAAGTAGTCATTTTTTATGACCTAATTAGGTCAAAATGTAATAAAAGAACTCTCCAGATGGTTTCTGCCCTATATATACCACCCTCTGTATAGTTTTAAGGGTTGGTTAATTGAGAATTTTCACTAGAGACTCGCTGTGTGTACCTGAACTTTTCTGTAATCAAAGATTGCTTAAAGCTTGGAGAGCAAATTGTCTGTTGTTGATGAACGTTTTGAAGAGTTGAAGATGGAATTCCTGCACTGCGGTCTGAAGCGATAAGTGCCTCTTATCTCTGTTTATGTGTTTGCCATTATGTAAATAGCAGAAAAAAGGAATAGCCTAGAATTAGTTTAAATACTCTCCACGCTCAATTTCTGTTGTTTTTTGATGTTTTCCTCTAAAGAATTGGTTATGAACATTGAATTCCTTCTGGCTCATGTTTACCCCAATTCACCTGTGTTGGCCAATTATCTAGGGATTCTTAACTGCCTCTCTTTCTTTAGCATTCAATTCATCCCTTAAACCTGAAATTTGCTTCAACCTCAGCTATCTTGCTCCATGTTCCCTCACTGATATTAATAAAATGCACTAGCAGTTCCCCTCCTCAACTCCACGCCCAATGGCTTGAAAGATTCAGACTATACTCTGCCTCTCTACCTGAAAGTGTCAGTTTTCCCACCAAAACTCAATCAAAACCCCTGTGCATCATATCTAGCCTAAAGTCATCCCTTCTCAACAAAGCTAAATCATAAAGAGAGAGCCCTCTCTGACTGCAGGTAGGCTAGGACCTGCAGTCCAAAGTTGGTTTGTGGTTACCTCAGCCGTATCCCTTTAGGAGTCAAAAGGGACAACCTGAGTGATAACATAATGGCGACTCCACTGGGGAAGTGAATCATGTGTTTATTAGTGTAAATCCTCAATTTTAACCAGTTCGCCTCATTTTCTGGAGAAAGTGTTCCTTTTCTTCAGGGTTTTTCATGTTCAGCTCTGATCTGTGACGGTGGATAGAGATCAGGCACTTCAAGGTTGATTCATCCTCCTGGTGACTCCGCTGGAGAAATGAACCCAAAGGAAATATATAAGCAGACCAGGCTCTTGACCTGGACTATCATCCAAGAGATCATGTTCTTTCTCTTGCACTAGATTTTGTTGTGCATATTGTACTTTAAAAACGATTTTATGTCAGATTTTTATGTTTTTCCTTTGGAAAGGGTTGTTGAAAAGCCTCCTTGCACATCAGAGCAACAACTTTCAAATGCTATTGAAAATCATCATACAGCCAAGGAGGAACCAAAAATAGAGTCCAGTCTTCTAGTTCTTGTACATACTCCCGTGCCTCGTAAAGTTCCTGAAAGATATAAGCCGCTCATTTTTCCTCCTGTGCTTGGTCCTCTGCCGGCAAATCATCCTGAATATCTCCCTAGATTTGATGGAGAGAATGGTATTACTGCCCAAAAACATATCCAGGCTTTTGAAGATTATCTTAATACATTTGAAGTGGAAGATGAAGATGTCAGTCTTAGACTATTTGCCCTTTCTTTGCAAAGCGAAGCTAGGACTTGGTTTAAAGCGTTGCCTGAGGCGAGCATCTCTAAGTTTCAGCAGTGTGCCAAGCTTTTCCTTGATAGATGGATGATCATAGGTAATCTCTTCATGCTCATCGAAGAATACAATCATTTAGAAAGGCATCCAGATGAATCTTTTCAGCAGTTTTCGGACAGATTCAATCAAGTGTATCAGTCCATGCCTTTAAATATAAGACCTCCCCTTGATCTAGCTCTATTGCAATATCCTAGAGCATTTGACACAGAGATGGAATTCTGTTTGAGAGAAAGATGCTCGTCCACTTTGAAACAGATGCAGGACATAGCTATGGACGTAGAGGCAAATCTAAGAAGGAGGGAAGAACAGCGCAAAGCAGATAAAGAAGAAAGATTTCATAGTGTGTTACAAAGGACAGAGGAAATGATGCGGCTGATCACAATGAAAGTGGAATGTTCAGAGCACCAGAAAAGATCTGTTTCACAACAGGAAAGTAGTGACATTCACGAACAAACCTGCCACAAAACATATGACATATTCATTCAGCCATACATGATGGAGCAGTCTCCTGATATACTGTGTGAATATAATAGCTTCTCTTCTTTCAACTATTTGCCCAAATATGATCTGTATGATGATGATTATGAGCCTAACGACCAAATCAGCCTTTCAGAGGAATCAGATACTATTTTGGTTGGAAGCAGTGTTCAGATTCAGCAATCTGAACCCAATGATCAGCATGCCCATCTCGGCTATGAAGAAAAGGAAGAAAACGCAGAGTGTGTTGATTTCAGTGAAGGAACTTTACCGTTTTGTTTTGAATCTTTTCAATTTATCAAGGATAACTATCATGCTGTATATGATCAAGTGTCACCGCGTGTTGCTATTGACCGTCTGGAGGTTAATCAAAATATTGTTCCAAAGGTATTGCCTCTAGTTTTGCAGCCCCAAAGAGCCATTGAATATCAGATTGAGGAGGACCCAGAAGCAGCAGCATATGACCAAATGATCCAAGTAGATCCCAGCCATCTGAGCTGTTCAAAGAAGAAGAAGACTTGCAGCCTGCACAGATCAGTCAAGTCCTATTCGAGCCAGATTGTAATAAATTACAAGCACCTCTGCAAGTTCTGAATGACCTATCCACTGGCAGGCAGAATGATGAAAGAGATCAGTTCTCTTCTCCATCAACAGGCTGCACGGCTTAGTATAGAGTTGTCGTTGATCTCCCGACTCCAAGGCATGGTAGCGATCCTCAACCTTTGTACAGTTCTTTAATTCAGCATAGAAATTGTATATATATGTTGCAGGACAGTTTTGCACAGTATTTAAACATCGCAAAGGAGGTCAGTAGCTTCCTGATCTTCTCAAAGATTGACAAAGCCATAAAAAATTGCAAAATCTCAGTTGGTCTCACCAGCAAGCACGAGCAGCAAAGCCCACTCATGTTATCATTGCTTAAATGGCTGCATTGGCTATTTCACTTCACCTAACAGCAAAGTAAGTACTGGTTAGGGTAGGTAGGTAGGTAGGATCAATAAGGCAGCCAGCCAAGGGAAACTTGCAGAACACAGCAACAATTGAATACAAGGTAGTCTGACCTGCTGTTCTTGACTTTTCACAAGGAAAAGCCATCCCCAAGTGGAGCCACTGTCAGCCTCTTGCTGCAACAGGTTAATCATCTTTCATGATCGACATTTTTACATGCCAAATATGTCGTACTATGCATGCTGCAATGCTCCATATTCGCTACAGATGGCCAAAGAAGTGTCCATAAGAGTGGGCTAGTCTAAGTGCCACTGTTGTGTTCCAATTTTGATAAGCAATCCATTTTTCGGTTTAAGGCAGTTTTTCAGTTGGAGGTACTCAGGCTGGAATTCACTAACCTCTCCCTTTTTCTCATCACCCTTATTATATAACTCCCTGACAATTTTCCCCTTTCCCCTATTTAAAACATGTATATAAATCCCCTTATGTAAATATTCCCCCCTGGAAATATAGCCATATTTTTACTAAGTCAGGGAAATCACAGTCCACCTGGGACTGTTTTTAGCCCATCCGCGTCCAGAGATTACTCTGACATCAGGTCAGAATAATAACCTCTTCCCTAAACCAAAAAAACCCTAAAAACACCTAAAAAACCCATATTCCGCCCCTAACCCAAAGTTTCTGTGCATACGTGTTAAGCCCGCGACTGTAAAATCCACATAAACCCGTTTTCCTAAGTTTTTAACCCACCCGCGCAAATATTAAAAAGCGAATATACTCCACATATACCCCGCACTTAACCCGCCGTCGCTTCGCGTCCGCCGCCAGCCGTCTGATCCACAGCCCCGCAGATCGACGGTGGGCGGGCCGCCCCATCCCCGAACCACCCGGCCTTTAACATCCAGGAGATGGGTGGTTTTGCCGCCGTACTCCCGCCACGCATCATGCGCTGGGCTGTGGCGGAGCCCCTCCCTCCGAAACAACTCTCCCCGAAAAGCGGTGCGCCACATACCACTTACCGCCTCTTGCCTAGGTGACGTCACTGCCTACGTCACCCCCTACACAATCACCGCCCACGTCACCCCTTGTCCAGTCACCCGATGAGTCACCTGCCTGCGTGGCCTCCTGCCACATCACTGCCACATGTCCCCGCCACCGTACCTGCCACGTCATCGTCCGTACGTGATGACGTCATGCTGACGTCATCCCGCCACGTCGCCCTGCCGACGTCATCCTGACGTCACCCGTCGTACAATGCTGATGTCATGCTGACGTCATCAGCCCTTTTTGGACGCAGAGGCCCAAAAGTCGCACTTCGGAGCCCCGGAATCGAATTCTGAGGCAGTTTTTGATGAGCGATTTGCGCCGCGCAAATCTCTCATCGTAGGATTTTTTAGGCCGAAATGGAGAATCTTCAGGGAATCTTTAAGGAATCTTCTCACCATGCGGCCCCAGGAAGCCCGAAAAGGCGCAAAAATGATCCGTTTTCTTCACAGAACATACCAAAAGGATCAGAAGACAATTCCAGATGATACAGAGGCCAAACACTGGCCATTTACTGGTGAATAGACCCGCAGCACATCAGATCAGCAGTACAGATTTTGTCAGAGAGTATCAGTGGAAGAAAAGACGCCAGAGACAATCAGTCATGATTTTTTAGGGGCTCGAGGCACCAGAACATTGATGAAGCCCCTAGAAAGTCAAATCAATAAGCATCAGCCCATCCTTGCCTTCAAATCACCATCAAGGCATTCAAAGCAGCAGGACAACAAGGAAGCAGAAACCCATACTCATTTATTGTAGAAAACACTGCAGCAAGCCACCAAGGACAACATTATTTCTTCAGTTTTGATACATCGGCCCTGAGCACGGCCCGAGAAATTTTTGTATTTATTTCAGGATAGGATTAGGTCAAGTAGTCATTTTTTATGACCTAATTAGGTCAAAATGTAATAAAGGAACTCTCCAGAGGGTTTTTGCCCTATATATACCACGCTCTGTATAGTTTTAAGGGTTGGTTAATTGAGAATTTTCACTAGAGACTCGCTGTGTGTACCTAAACTTTTCTGTAATCAAAGATTGCTTAAAGCTTGGAGAGCGAATTGTCTGTTGTTGATGAACGTTTTGAAGAGTTGAAGATGAAATTCCTGCACTGCGGTCTAAAGCAATAAGTGCCTCTTATCTCTGTTTATGTGTTTGCCGTTATCTAAATAGCAGAAAAAAGGAATAGCCTAGAATTAATTTAAATACTCTCTATGCTCAATTTCTGTTGTTTCTTGATGTTTTCCTCTAAAGAATTGGTTATGAACATTGAATTCCTTCTGGCTCATGTTTACCCCAATTCACCTGTGTTGGCCAATTATCTAGGAATTCTTAACTGCCCCTAGGTAGCGCCCTGTTATTTTCTCTGCTAATCTGTTGGAGAGATTCTTAACTGCCTCTCTTTCTTTAGCATTCAATTCATCCCTTAAACCTGAAATTTGCTTCAACCTCAGCTATCTTGCTCCATGTTCCCTAACTGTTATTAAGAAAACGCACCAGCAGTTCCCCTCCTCGACTCCACGCCCAATGGCTTGAAAGTTTCAGACTATACTCTGCCTCTCTACCTAAAAGTGTCGGTTTTCCCACCAAAACTCAATCAAAACCCTTGTGCATCATATCTAGCCTAAAATCATCCCTTTTCAACAAAGCTAAATCATAAAGAGAGAGCCCTCTCTGACTGCAGGTAGGCTAGGACCTGCAATCCAAAGTTGGTTTGTGGTTACCTCGGCCGTATCCCTTTAGGAGTCAAAAGGGACAACCTGAGTGATAACATAACTCATGAGGGTCATTATGAATTTTTGGTCATGTCTTTCGGCCTTACCAATCCACCTTCTACATTTCATGATTTGATGAATTTCAGTTTCAAACTGTTCCTTAGAAAATTTGTGTTAGTATTTTTTGATGATATACTAATCTATAACAAGTCTTGGAAGGATCATGTTGAACATGTTAACAAGGTGCTCAAACTATTGGAGGAGAAAAAATTATATGCAAAAATCTCCAAATGTTTCTTTGGACTACAAGAGGTGGAATTTCTGGGTCATATTGTATATCATGAAGGTGTTAAGGTAGACCCTAGCAAAATTAAAGCCATTAAGGAATGGAAAATCCCTAGATCCATAAAGCATCTGCGAGGATTTCTTGGGTTGACAGGGTATTATCGCAAGCTTGTTAAGAATTATGGGAGAATAGTAGCACCTCTAACAACATTATTGAAGAAAGATGCATTTTCATGGAATCCAGAAGCAACAAAGGCCTTCCAACATCTTAAAAAGGCAATATGCCAAGCACCAGTCTTAGTTATGTTAGACTTCACAAAAGACTTTATTGTGGAATGTGATGCTTTAGGAAATGGAATTGGTGTTATTTTAATGCAAGATGAAAGATCCATTGATTTCAAAAATCGTCCGATCAAGGCAAATTATTTACACAAAGCTATTTATGAGAAGGAAATGTTGACAGTACTACATGCACTTAAGAAATGGCGACCCTACCTAGTGGGAAGACACTTCAAGGTAAAAGCGGATCATGATAGTCTTAAATACTTTTTAGAGCAAAGATAATCCTCTGAAGAGCAAAGAAAATGGGTCACAAAGATGTTGGGTTATGACTTTGAAATCATCTACAAAAAAGGGAAGCAAAATGTTGTGGCAGATGCACTCTCAAGAAAGGATGAGGATGTGGAAGCATGTGCACCATTTCTATTATCCAACTAGTTTGGATAAATGAAGAAAGGGAGAAATGGAAGAATGACAAAGAAGTGTGGGCACTCATTCGAAAGTTACAACAAGATCCTAGTACATCTGATTCATTTAGCTAGAAAAATGATTCGTTATGTTACAAAGATCACTTATACCTATGTAAGAATTCCCAACTCAAACAAAAGATTCTTATGGAATTGCAAACTTCTCCCTTAGGAGGGCACTCAAGACTTTTAAAAACTTACCACAGGGTTAAGAAGAAATTTTTTTGGGATGGCCTTGAATCAAATATTCAAAAGTTTGTGGCAGAATGTTTGGTTTGCCAACAAAATAAAGTTGAAACAATTAAGACCCCAGGTCTATTATAACCTTTATCCATTCCAAGCCAACATTGGGAGGAGGTTTCAATGGATTTCATCATAGGTTTACCCAAGTCTGAAGGCAAGAGTGTCATCATGGTGGTAGTTGATAGACTTACCAAGTATGCACACTTTTGTGCATTATCACATCCATTTAAAGCCAATACATTTTTTATTGCATTTCTGGAAACAATTCAAAAGCTACATGGAAACCCAAACATTATTGTAAGCGACAGAGATCCCATTTTCACTGGAAATTTTTGGACTAAATTCTTTTTTTGTCTCAGTACTCAGTTATCTCATAGTTTATCTTATTACCCTCAATGTGATGCGAAAACTGAGATAGTAAGCAAATTTTTGGAAGGATATATTCGTTGTTTTGTATCTAATAAACAGACACAATGGGTCAAATGGTTGCCTTTGGCTGAATGTTGGTATAACACTTCATTCCATACTGCAGAAAAGATGATCCCATTTATGGCACTCTATGGATATCATCCACCATCCATCACATCATATTTAAGAGAAAATTCTAAGTTTCAAGCAGTGTAACATCTCATCGAGCTTCAACAACAAGTTCTCCAACTCTTAAAGGATAACCTTGCATTGGCGCAGAATAGAATGAAACAATAGGTAGATCAACATCCTACAACTACAACCATGTAAACAAATGTCCCTCGGGCAAGCTAAGAAGGATAATAAATTATCACCAGAGTATTATGGTTCGTACAAGGTGTTGGAAAGATTGGTACTATGGCATACAAATTAGAGCTTCCTCCAGCTTCTCGTGGAACCAGAAGTAGTCATAGAAACAGAACTCACTAGCTACGAAATCGATCAATTTCAGAGTCTCTCATCAAGTGGAAGAACTTGTCCGCTGAAGATTCCACATGGGAGGATGAGAATTTTATATAGAAGAATCTAAAACTACTCAATCATTGAGGACAACATTTCTCAGAAGGAGAGGTGCATGTTAGGCCCCTATAATACTAGTGATTCCCCCATTACTATTTTCATTGTATACCTTATTATTATTATTATTGTGCTCCTATTGTCATTAGCATGCCCCATTGAAACCCACTATTGTTATTTTTATGCCAATATGTTATTACTATTACGTCGACTTGATTATATTGTGACCCCTTAGACTCCCATATATAGAAGGGAGGTTTAGTCATTTGTATCATCCAAGAGTTGTTCATTTGTGTAATGTAAAGGAGGTTTCCGCCTTGAAGAGGGTGAATTCTAAGGCGTTGATCTATCTTCTCTATATTTTTGAGAGCTAGTTTCCTAACATCATATCACCATGTACTACAAGCAACATATATGGAAACAACGTAAAAAACTAGCAAACTCATGTCAAGCAAGCACAAAAAACTCCTCCATAGTGAGCACAATTCCAACAATCTATAAAACAATTAGGAAGAAAAAATCTCCCCCTCAATGTGTGAAAGAACATCATAACCATGTGTATGTAGCTGATCCAAAATCATAAAAAATAAGCATAAGTTGATCCAACTAACATTTGATAAGAATAAGAATAGATCAGTAATCAATGTAACACTTCAAACCTCATAAAATCCCCTTGAACACATGCATCTCCTACAATAGGCATATTTGTTTTTATGCATTCTTTCTTATAATTTTGCACCTCCGAAGATATATGTGCTACTCATGATGCAACCATATGCTACCCCTGAGACCATGCAGACCTCAATTTTTGATGGGATTTCCTTGTTGTTCTTTCCTCCTCCAAACTTTCATATGTCAGTCCTCTATTTTTTATATTGTTAGCATTGCAACATGTTCTTCTGCCTTTGATTGGATCTCCTAAAACACATGGGTAGCTTGCAATCTTTGGCCTTATGGAAAATAGTTTCACACAAAAAAATCTTATGTGGCTAAGGAACTGAGGAGTAGACTAATATCTCCGATTGAATTATTTTTATTCCATGCATGTTCCCTACAGTCAAGAGGCTTATGGAAAAAATAATTGCATGAGAAACAATTACCATAAAAAGTATTATTATACCTTATGAATGGTGACCTTCTTTGCATGCATGCTTGAGGTTGATTCTCATTTGGCTATTCGTATTGATGAGAGGGTATGATCTATCCGCTACTGCAAATTGATACTATATGTCAATGTATTCCACAATTATAACATCTCCCAATTCTATTCTTCTTCTATGGCCTTCTTCACTTTCTCTTTTGCTTCTTGCATGACTATTTATTATCATTTTTCTCACTATTATCAACTACTCCAACTATTTTTGATTTGGTTGTAGATGCTTGAGTACTAGATTTGGACCTCTCTAATTCGTTCCATGTAGAAATTGCTTCAGCCTTCAATTTTTGGCACTTGCCCTTTGGCTCCTTATATTTCTTGCTCATTCCATTTTCTATTTTTCTTCCTTCTTCTAACTAAGTTTTTAGATTCAAAATTTATTCTTTGAAGGAACACTCCTTTTCATCAAAAAATTGCAGCAACATTCATCAATTTGTATTTTCAATGGTGAGCCTTTAATTTATGCTTCTAGGGCCATCACCTTGGATTTCTCTTAAGAAATTTCTTTTATATCTTCTTGTTGTTCCTATTGATTAATTCTTGATCTATACTTCCTATCAGTAGGGATTTCATCCTGATATTGAGAGAAGTTTGTAATTACATATTCTTCATGTGATGAGGCTTCAATTATCACTACCATAAGAGTAGAATCCTTTGCATTATTTTCCAATTATGAAATTCGCAATTTTATTCCATAATACAAACTTTGCAACATGTCCAAAAATGCTTTTGCAGTCTCACAATGTCTCAGATAAAGAATGTCAGATCTTGAAATCATATGTAGAATAATCACTTTAGCCTGATCATAAAATTCATCCTTTTTTCGACATTCCACTAATAGAAAAATATTTGCACCAAGAGACTGAAAGTATGTACCTCATTTTACCTTATTTTATCACAATTTTAGTTTTGGGTTAAGAAATTTCATTTTTATACGTAAATTTTATTCCCTCTAACATTTATTTTGTCAGCATTATTTCAAAAAATTGTAACACAAGTGTTGACAAATAAAATCTCAACAAAAGTGAGGGATTTATAACAAGAAAACACTATAAAAATAAAAGTGTTTAATGACTATTTGAGTAATGACAACTGGCATTGACAAAACCAACGCCAATGATATCTAATATAAATATATTCATAGTAAAAATATTATTTATTCAT
Source organism: Pinus tabuliformis (assembly GCA_031772625.1). Taxonomy (NCBI): domain Eukaryota; kingdom Viridiplantae; phylum Streptophyta; class Pinopsida; order Pinales; family Pinaceae; genus Pinus; species Pinus tabuliformis. The sequence continues at coordinate 191,802,925 of CM062808.1, forward strand.
CATTATTTCCTTACAAATAATTGTCAAAGGTAGTGATTAAGTTGTAACCCATATCTTTCCAGCTGAACAACTTGTGAATTAGCTTTCATCACATTAAAAAGGTCATTGTAGCCAATTTTCTTCAAATATCAGTCCCATGGTTTCAGTATTCGTTGCATTTTTTGTGGAAAGTTTTTGATAATATGGGGAAGAGTGGTCTCATGCAGAGAGGAGAATCGGAAGCTACTAAGAAATTTTTCTTCATATGCGATGGATATCACAATGCTGTTGCACATGTCTTCGCAGAAGGTTCCAATGGAGAAATTGTTAGCCTAGACAAGACAAGTTATTTTATAATTATGGAGCAGATTATTTCTGAGGCAATTGACATACAATTTCATGGGGAGCATTCTTTCAAGAAAAAAATCCTCAGTGGAACTGATATTATTTTTTCCCTTAAGGATGAGCATAAAAATGAGCCATGATGCTTGGGTGTATAAAGATCCTGGTTGAAAAGGAATGGCATGAAGCGATGATCATCATCCATAAATATTTCACCCATGAAGGGTCCTATCACATATTTGGTATGCATTGATTCAAACTCTTAGCACACCTCTCTGGTGAGATATGTGTGAATGTGGCCTTTTTCTTGTTAATGAGTTTAAAAAATATGTCATCCAAGGTTTGAATTAATCCCAAGTTTGTTGTGTATCCTAAAGGTCTGATTAAATTATTAGTGGTATACCATTTGAGGAAATTGAATAGGACATGGGATCTTTTTTTGTTCATTGGAGGTTTCGATATAGTAGGAAATCGTAATTCTCCAGCCATCAAAATAAAAATATGCAGAGACCTGCAAAAGGCTCATAAGATTATAGGGGAGCCTTCCACTTATTCCATTGAAAGAAGATATAGTGGTAGGGTTACACCTCCTAAAACACCATTATGAAAAATATAAAAAAGAAATACCAGGAGGGAAATTATAAAGGAAGTGTCATCTCCTCCTCAATATTTTGAGCGAACTGAAACCTCAAAGTCCCCTAAACCAATTCTTATGAGTCAAACACTAAAATATGTAGAGGAGGAACCTAGGGAAATAGGGGTGGCCAACATATTAGAAGAAGAAGGAGAGAAAGAACCCACATTAGATAAATGGTATGGGGTTCATAAATCTCATAGTAGGTTGGTGAATAAACTTTGACCGAGTTTCAAATTAAAACAAAATCCTTCCCTAGCTAAGGAGGTCATTCAGATAGATGATTCACTAATGAAATATTTGGTGATAAATGAAGAAATGGGTTCTATTTCCAAAATAGAAAAATAAAAGCAAAAGACGAAGAAGGGCCTCAATGCCAAGAAAAGAAAAATAAATGAAAAGAAACTTGCTCTAACGGATGAGGTGGACCTGTGACTAAGGTCAACAGACTAGTTCAAAAGTGATTGATTAAAACCAGTGTCCATTATTTTACCAACATTTTTCATTGTAATTTTCATAGAGCACTAACAATTATTTTGTCAGCACTAAAATTTTCTATTTTGTACCAAGCGTTGACAATTATTTTGTGAGCAGTTGTCCCGATTTCAGTCTGATATAAAGTGTTAGTTCATTTGTCAATATGCAGAATTGGAATTTTTTCATACAGTAGCTAAATATATGGATTTTAGGCATATGTGGTTCATTTCTTTTGTGTTTTGTCTCGGACTATCCTCAGTAGAAACCATATTTGTACGCATTTCGAATCCCAATAGGGATCCATCATCAGGACCAAACTGAATGATGATATAAGAAGAGCTATGTGATAGGATAAATAGTTTAAAGAAACAGTTTTGAAGGTCCGCTGATAACTTCTATATTTTATTTATATTTTTTAATTTTTTAATTTTATCATACTCATTAATAAATTGTTTCTTTTTTATTTTAATTTAAATTTTAACAGATTTTTATGAGTTGAATAATTAATTAATTGGAGGTTTTCTAATGGATATAATATTGCTGATTTGATTAATTTGTTACTTAATTATTTTAAAAACTAATTTTATTCTAAAAATCATTATCATACCATAAATAAATAAATGATTATTATTAATAATTTTAATATTAATATTTTAATAATAGTTAATTAATTGAATATAGTTTAATTTTATTTTTATATAAACTAATAATAATTAGTTAGTAATAATTATTGATATCATAAATTTCTTTTTTAAACTTTATTTTAATATTTTTATGATAATTATTATTATAAAAATTCAATAATAATTATTATTACGAATTACAATTTCTTTTCAAATTATATTAAAAAATTTCGGTAATAATAATTATTAATTTCATAAATTAATATCATAAATTTCTTTTTAATCTTTGTTTTAATATTTTTATGATAATTAATATTATAATTTTTTCTAATAATTATTATTAAGAATTACAATTTCTTTTCAATTTATATTGAAAATAAGGTAAGATAGTTAGTTTGTTTTGTTTTATAAACAATATTAGATTAGATACTTTATAATTATTTTAAGATATAATGTTATAATGATATAAATTATATATTTATTAGTGGTTAAATAATAGTTTTATTATAAATAACTTTATTATAAATAATATTCCTATATTATTTTATTATAAACAAATTATTATTATCATTATTAAAATAATCTTCATGATAATGATCATTATTGTAAAACCTAATAGTCATATCTATTTTAATTTTATCTTTGTGTATTAATAATATCATTATAAGATTAGGTATTTATAAGGTTAGGAGAGGAAAAATAACTACCTGATTACCTATGATGCCTTTGTGGTTCTAACTCTCTAATTAACGGTAGCCAACTTTTACTGATCTCAATCCCGTTGTCCCTATTGAGATATTTTGGATGTTTTATAATCTCAAGGGCCTCCCTAATATTCCTTCTTTGATATGGTTCCTCCCTTGCGATAATTGAGGCGCTTTCCAAACAAAATTGATGTCTTTCTTTCGAGGAATGCTCCGCAAGGGCTGAAGTATGAAACCTTTCGTTCTTAATATCAGCTCCATGTTCTTTCAGTGTTTTCTATAAAAAGCGACATGTTTCGCTCTTTACAGAAAAGGCTGAAAGAACATGGAGTTGATATTAAGAATGAAAGATCTCGTACTTCAACCCTTGCGGAGCATTCCTCAAAAGCAAGACATCAAGTTTGTTTCATTCTTAATATCAGCTCCATGTTATTCTAGTGTTTTCTGTAAAGAGCAACATGTTTCGCTCTTTACAAAAAAGATTGAAAGAACATGGAGTTGATATTAAGAACGAAATATCTCGTACTTCAACCCTTGTGGAGCATTCCTCGAAAGCAAGACATCAAGTTTGTTTGGAAAGCACCTCAATTATCGCAAGGGAGGAACAATATCAAATAAGGAAGATTAGGGAGGCCTGTGAGATTATAAAACATCCAAAAAATCTCAATAGGGACAATGGGATTGAGATCAGTAAAAGTTGGCTACCCTTAATTAGAGAGTTAGAAACACAAAGGCATCCTAGGTAATTAGGTAGTTGTTTTTCCTCTCCTAACCTTATAAATACCTAATATTATAACGATATTATTAATACACAAAGATAAAATTAAAATAGATATGACTATTAGGTTTTATAATAATGATCATTATAATAAAGATTATTTTAATAATAATAATATTAATTTGTTTATAATAAAATAATATAGTAATTTATAATAAAATTATTTATAATAAAACTATTATTTAACCACTAATAAATATTATATCATTATATATTAAAATATATTAATAAAGTTTCTAATCTAATATTGTTTATAAAACAAAACAAATTAACTATCTCACCTTATTTTTAAAATAAATTAAAAAGAAATTGTAATTCTTAATAATAAGTATTAGAAAAGTTTATAATATTAATTATCACAAAAATATTAAAATAACGATTAGAAAGAAATTTATGATATTAATTTATGAAATTAATAATTATTATTACCTAAAATTTTTAATATAGTTTGAAAAAATTTGTAATTCTTAATAATTATTATTATTGAATTTTTATAATAATAATTATCATAAAAATATTAAAATAAAGTTTAAAAAAGAGAAATTTATGATATTAATAATTATTACTAACTAATTATAAAAATAATTACTTTATATAAAAATAAAATTAAACTATATTCAATTAATTAACTATTATTTAAATATTAATATAAAAATTAATAATAATAATAATTTATTTATTTATGTTATGATAATGATTTTTAGAATAAAATTAGTTTTTAAAAGAATTATGTAACTAATTAATCAAATCAGCCAATATTAAATCCATTAAAAAAACTCCAATTAATTAATTATTCAACTAATAAAAATTTGTTAAAACATGAATTAAAATAAGAAAGAAGCAATTTATTAATCAGTATGATAAAATTAAAAAATTAAAAAATATAAATAAAATATAGAAGTTATCTGCCGACCTTTAAAACTATTTCTTTAAACTATTTATCCTATCACATAGCTCTTTTTATATCATCATTCAGATTGGTCCTCATTATGGATCCCTGTTGGTTTTCGAAACATTGACAAATATGGTTTCTACTGTGGATACTCTGAGACAAAACTCAAAAGCTAAATATATGTTTTACAAAGGTATCCGAAAGGTAAATATGGAGCATATTTTTTCTTTATGAAATTATCTCGAAAATATAAATAATGAATATTTTCAGTAGACTTTCAATTTATAAAACATGGCATTTTCCTGATTTTTTAATAGAAAATCAGTCATATGTTTTAGTTCCTCTTCCTTCATAGTTTCTTCAGCTACAGTTCATTTCAGATATCTATGTTTAATAATCTATCATGAAGAGACATCAAACCAAACATTATTTTTGAAAATGTATATTTATTTTTAATTAGCATAAAAATAGGATTTATTTTCCAGAATTAGACTACAGTTAAACTTCCTTTAATTTCTAAAGTTTATTGTAGATATTGTCTCTATAAAGCAATTATTGAAGATAGACATAGGGTTGAAATTGTTTGCAGAAGCCATGTATATTGTGGATACCTTTGATATTAACATAATTTGTTGTGAACAATGTTACTTGTGAATTTCCAGATATTCATGTGTGATACGTTTCCTCTCATTTCTCTGTTGTGAGTATTTTCTTTTGTACTAAAAAATATGATCACCATCTTTAGTGTTTGAATAAACTATTTATGAATTCGAATTATTAGCATATGCTCATGTTCATGTTATTTAAATTACTCATATTTGTTTTTTAACTTATATGTCACTTACATAAATAATATGGTTCCTATGTTTTTTTTGTCTTTACTCCCTACTATATTCTACCATATCTTGTTTATGATTTTCCTATCTTAAACTTGTTCATACCACTTGTAGCTAGCAAGTATTATGTAAAAGACTCCATGCCAAATGGCCCCTATCTTATTCCTTCCAACAAAATTTGATGTGTTACAACCTGAATCTAGAAAATGAGCTAAATTACCTATTGCTTAAGTTAGAATGTGTAGTAGAGTTTTAAGGAGAGATCCCCCTCCAAACTGAGGGGCCATATTTCAATCCAAAGTGGTTAGAGTTTACCTTAGTTTTTTCCTTCCATAGCCTAGGCTTTTTCTAAGTGATAAGACATTCCAAGTTGCATATTCAACCCCGTTATGTACTAGCGCTCCTTGTTGATCCATTTCAAAAATCACCAAAATTCTACTGAAAATCCTACATCCATGCTCCAACGACTACTTGCAATTGAGAGCCCTACTCGGATACCAATTGTTGGAAACTATATCACTGCTGAGAGGGAGGGTTGAATTTGTAGTTGTAGCACTTATAATTTTTTCTCCATTTAATTATTCACTAAAGCATGGATAAGTAAAACACATAATGACATATTAGAGAATTAAACATAAACTAGAAACCATAAAAAATTTCAACACAAGGGATGTTGGATAGTTGGCATTTCTTGGATGGCTAGTGGAAGCAAGTGTGTTGGCATAGATGTCAATAGTTATGCTAGGAGATGTGTTGGACAATTCACATTTCCTGTAAGTGCGTTGGCATTGATTTCAACCAGACTCTAATTGAAGTTGGTGGAAATAGATGTTGGCATTAGTATGCATGGTCTATCAATCTTAGGGAGAGTTCCATGGGTGCTACAGTCACTTGTAGATAATCATCATAGTAACATTGTTAGTGGATAAGCCATAAAAAAAATGACTATGATGGTTGGGAGTCCCATATTTTGGAGGAATTTCTTCCCCGTGTGTTTAGCTAATACTCTCTAGGATATGACATAGTTGGATAGTGCTTTGAAAAATATTTCCAACAATATGTTGAAGTTTGAAAATGTCCTCCTCGATAAATAATTATGCTCAGTCAAAGTAAGAACCTCAAAGCCATAGTAGTAGTGCCCAAAAGGCCTACAAGCTTGGAGGTTTATTTAAAATAGTTATAGGATGGCATTAAGTTAGGGTAGTGAGAACAGTTCCCGGAAGCCTAGAGGCTAGAAAACCCAAAACCCTAAAAGCGTGGAGTTATGGTAGTAGAGCATGGAATCAGAGAACCCGAGAATCACAAATTTTCATAAGGTTGAAAGCCCAAAAGGTTTTATAATTGAGAGTTTGGAATCATAGTGGGGTCAATGGGCGTTATTCTACATGAGTCGACTTACAGAGCATAAGCAAGCATACAAAGGGATTGATAATAGTGTCACAGGTGGGCTAAGACTGGGAGTCTGTAAGCCCGTAATTATTAAGGAATTCAATTTAAAAATTGATCTGCGGACTAGGGCATCTGAGATCCATCTACAGAGGGGTATATATATATGAGTGGGGCCCGATGACCATTTTGTGATGGTTTTTTTGTGTTTTGGTGACTAAGGACCTCATGTGAATAATAAAGGGAATTTAGCCCTCACATAGTAGAAAAGAGGTCTAGCACCGATAACACTAGTTGTAGGTCATTCCATCAAGTCCTATGAAGGAGAACAGGCATAGGAGCTATGTGAAAGGTACTAAGGCACAAGTGGGCTAGGAAGAAAGCCTAGAAGCCTGTAATATGTATGGAATACATTTTACAAGAAGTTACAAGCATCTAGGACCCAACCCCAAAGCGACATATGGATATGTATGGGTCCTAGTGGACATCCAAATGGTGTTTTTCTTGTGTATTAGTGATTAGCGGCACAAAAGTATTAACACATGAAATTCAATCCCTTAGGGATATATTTCAAAGAGGCACCCAAGAGTTTACTTGCCATTATTTTTCATTGTTAACCAACTGAGAGACTACTGTCTATTTTCAATCAAAAAGTATTTGAGAATTGGAGTGTAGGAAAAAGAATTGAAGGAATATTCTCAAAGGCATGGATGAGTTAGATACTTTGGAGAAGAAGTTTTTCATATTTGATGACTATGCCAAATTGGTATTTAGCTACAATTTGCTCCTACATGAGCTTATTCAATATTTTGAGTTTAACGCCTCTGATCATGAAGGATTGTGATTGCACAAAAATTTTATTGGGCATGTCTCGAATAGAGGTAAGCCATTTGATCTTCCTTACATGATAAGTAGAATTAAATGGGAAATATGGCTAAGTGTATAAGCTTTGATATAAATTGAGAATATCCATACTACCAATACAGGTTGAATTCAATAGAGAAGCTCTTTGATTTCAGTGTTTGGCTAAGACTTAATTGTTGGTATGATAAACACTCAGGGGCCCATCTTTATTCCTGATGTAACTACAATATTCAAGCAGTCAGATGCAACAATAGGATGGAGAAACATGCAAGAGTACACTTGAACAACATGAATATTAGAGTGTTGGCTCACAAAGACAACAACTTGTCCTAACGATGAACCACACTGGTTGGTTCGAAACGCGTCGACAAAAATTTCTCCATGTGATTTTCACCGAAGAATTCTTCAAAAAAAATGATATGGATCACAGAAGTCTCAATTCAATAATCAATCACTGTGTTTCAGTGAAATGAAAACTAGGATTGGAATTGAGAAAAGAGGGGATGCAACATTGTTGAGTAAGCTGAGTGGAAAGATTTGGGTGTGAGATTTGCTGAGAAGATGCCAATTGTGTTTGTGATGTAGAGAGAGGCTGAGAGTGCCTATGTAGAGGATAAAGGTTTAAAGTGCCTATGCTACACTAAGAGAGGTTGAGAGTGCCAATGTTGAGAGTAGAGGATCAAGAACTATGTGTTTCTTTAATGTGAGGAGAGACATAGTGTTAGATGGGTTAAATGAAGTGAGGGTTACTAAGAAAAACAAGGTGTAATATCAAGAAATGTGCCAGTTGAGTGGGCCAACATGATGAGCATATAATCGAAACAAGGTAGAATGAGTTCCAAAGACAACAAACATTAGTTCCTTATTGAATGTGGGTTGGAGCTTGGATACAAGGAGTTGTTTCTTCTATCTCTAGTGGACATTTGAGTAAGGCTTGTGGGTTGGCTTTGCTTGCAAGTTGGTTCTTGCATAAATGCAAGGATCTGTAATTTGGTTCTTGCAACAAATCCATGAAGTGGTGCTTCATATGGTGCTTCTGGTAAGTTGATCAAGTGTTTTCGAAAGCAGGGAGTCGTTGCTTCCCACTAGTAGGTGCTAGCAAATAATCAGTGAGGAGTTGGTGCTTACTATGAGTGGTGGATCTAAAAAAAATTGGTTTAATAGATTATGTTCTCATATTTACATAAATAACAGAACATAATTTGGTGGTTTTTTTCCTGGAAGGGTTTCCACATTAAACATTTTTGTCCAATGTGTATGATTCTTATGGTTTATGTTTATGTCCTAATTTCATATTATTGCAGAATGATATGCTGTTAATGATTATATGGATGGTTTCCAACTTTGAATGAAAAGATAAATTTGCATAAAAGTTTAAATTAGCCTTAATATTGATTCAATCCACTCCCCCCCCGTTAGTATTAACATTGTCTCCAACAAGGGAAATAGGTATTTCTGGTGGAAAACCCTTCTCTTGGAAGAAAACCACCCTCATTTGTACTACATTGTGCAATATACTTTATTATTCTAAGAAAATTATTTAAATATAGATTCACCTAGATACTTTCAAATGGAGATATATTTCTCACACAGATTTATGGATAACCATCTGCTGGAAGCAACCATTACCAAAATTGTTCACCTTATTACTCTTGAACTATCATATAACTCTATAGACTAATAATTATTGGAAGCCACCATGACCATCGAGTCTCACCTAGTTTATTCTGAACTATCCAACTACTATTGGTTAGAGAATATTTCTCTGTATATCAATTTCGCTTGAGTCCTCCAACTCCTCTCCTTTATGTTTTTCTCGTTTCACACATTTTAAGCTTGACACGGAGAACTACTAAACATGAACACCACAACAATAATATCTTCAAGACATGAAATTAAAACCAAAAAATACACCACAAATGACATCACAATCTGACCAAACACTACGCAAAATAATTTGATTAACTCATCAATGGAAATCCTCTCTCCAACAAGTAAAACTTCTCACAACTTAATGTCTCATTCAAATAATAAATTGAAGAATATACTAGGGGAAAATAATATTCATATACACTTTCAATCCAACTATATTTCATCTCCTTTATCACTGCAGAAAAGTGTGGTTGAAACATACTCCTACTATCTATTGCAACATCTGTAAACTGCCTCAAAAGAAATTCTTCAAAAATCTCACAACTTGCACACAATTCTCCTCCCTCACTCACTCGACTCACTACTCATATGACCAAAATATCTTCGAGCTCTCTCCATTATATAAATGAATTGAGTTTCTCACTTCAATAATTATGAAGAACTACTAATCTCTAAAAACATTGTTCATATGCTTGATTTGATCTAGATTCAACTCCTTGACTAGATCATACCACTAACTCCACTTCATGAACGATATTTTGAATCTTAATCATGTTGTAGAACATCATTAACCTTTTTCTAACCTTTACTCAGTGAGTCTCAAACAAGGCAAGCCGAAAAAACAAATACCTAGCCGATGCTTACAAGGAAAGCAAAGAAAATATCTCTTTAGCCACAACCACACCCACAAAACTATCAAAGTTTTGTTGTAATTTGACACAAAGGCTTGCAAAAGTTTTTTTGGAGCCTTTCAACCACATGCATGAGCCTATCTCCCTATGGTTGGGGTAAAGGATAGAAAAAACTCAAAAACTTTAGCTCAAAACTACCTCCAACTTCTATCACTCCATCAACACTTGTGGACTCTACAAGACACCATAACATGCTTTGCAACTCATGACATAGGCCAATAACCTGTCCAACAAGTCAGGGACATGAATACCTAGTCTGCCCTAGTCTTTGAAACTCCTCATCAAGATGAGCACCTCTAAGACCCGTAGTAGCAACAACAACCTATCAAAACACCTCCAACACCTATAACAACATCTCCAACACCTGCAACATCAACATCAATTCATAAAACTACCTACAACACCTATAGAGGAACCTCCAATACTTGTAGCAACATCAACCTATAACAATACATCATGAACATACCCTACAACCATCTTTATTCAACCACCAAATCCTACATTAGGTCATGCCAAAACCAAGCTGACATCAATGCCAAGCAAGAAAACCAACAAGTTGACCACTGCTACAACTCAACACTCATCATGAGGAGGATAAAAACCATCATCATATTGACAAAAAACATATGACAAGCAACACCATGACGTCGTTGACATCAATGCCAACATAGTTTAGACCCGTAATTTTTGTTACCCATTAAGTTGAATTTGGTAACTATAATTAGAATTACCCTTTCATGTCATGCAAGAATTTCTTAACATTTTTAGAAAAGTGTGTAGGTTGAAATTGTTATTTTATGTTATCAATTTTCATTTTAAAATTGAAAATCTTGAATAATTCATACAACTAAACATTGTAATAACTAGACAAATAGCTCAGGCTGACATTTCAAAACATCCATTGTGGTTCATCATCACGACATAGATGAAGGACCAGATACAACAAGGGAAATAAAAAATGTGGAAATGCTTCAAAAAGTCAAATTAATTAAATCAAAAAATTTCTCAAATAATTAATAATTTATTTAAATGCATAGATCCTTAAAAATAAGATTTAAAATACAAAACAAAAATGTAAATATTAGAATTGAGCATTCTGAAATATACAAATATAACTAACTATATAAACAATAGTATATATAAAACAAAAAATTATATTATTAGAACCTAATACTGAAAAAACACTAAAATAAATCGTAATAGAGCGCAATCTCTTCATATATTCTTCTCAAAAGAAAATTTCACGAAAACACAATTTATTCCTCCTCCACACTTGGTTGTCTACATTTCACAACCACAATTCTGCAAGGATTCTATTTCTATTTATCCTACCATTTCACCAGTCGCATACCCTAATTTATTTTTCAATCAAATTTCAAGTAAAATTTATTTCTGCAAGTCTTCCTCCACGATGACCAAATGGATTAAACTTCTCTTATCGACCTTAAAATTGTTTTCCCTTTAAAAAAAAATGAACTAAATATTCAAGGACTAATTAATGCATGGTTCCCAAGTAGGTTGGGAGTCAGAGCTTCATCTTGCTCTAAAAAATAGTTTCACTTGAACTTCCGACTAGGGTCAGACCCATCTATGATTATACCTCCTCTGCCATAGGACAATTTACTTTGGATTCTAATTGGGAGGTCAAATTCTATAGGTACCCGCACATAAGTTCGAGGTCGACACAATGTTCACAAATATTAACACAGTTGTTTAAGCCCGACCTTTATCCTTGTTCACCCCTTTACGAAGGCCTTCCTCTTAATAACCAAAATATTAATTTTCCTTAAATAGAATTCAAGTTACTTCCCTTAGAATTCAATTCCAAATCCCACTACGACAAAGTCATTCTCATGAAGAACTACGATTATTCTGTACCAAAGGGAGAACCAAAATTGTTTTCTTGAACTCACTCTGTTGTAAAATTACTTTAGGGAAAATATTTAATAACCTAAAGAATAAAATTATAGGAACTTTTTAAACAATGAATTCATAGAACTAGAACATAAATTAAGCATTCATCACATGAATTGAAAACGTTGAGGCTACAGAAGCACACACATTCAGATATGAGATGAGTGTGAATTAAATACTTACAAATCCAAGTTGTAATTTCTTCCCTCTATTTTCCTTTCTATTCTTTGAGACTACAAATCCTTTATTTACATGTATATATAGAAGAGTAAGGAAGAAATATCGTTTAACAACCCATAGGTATGCCAGTAATAGAAACCTTTCCAAAATTGACACTAAAACAAAGTTCTAGTAGGGAATACTAAAAAATAGGAACTTGTCCCTAAAAGGGACACATCATTTAACTATAAAATAAATAATTTTCCTATTTGTCCCTTGGGTACACATAAACAAAATCGACTACATGATATTTACAAAAGTTGTTGATGCAAAGTGATGCTCTTGTATCAAACTGTTGGGTCCCTATAATACTAGTGATTACCCCATTACTATTGTAGTTATACCCCTTATTAATATTGTTGTGCCCCTATTGCCCACATATTGTTATTACTGTGCCCCATAGAATCCCTATATTGTTATTTTTGTGGCTTTATATTATTATTGTTAGGTCGGCTGGATTATATTGTGACTCCTTAGACTCCTATATATAGAAAGGAGGTTTTGTCATTTGAATCATCCAAGAATTGTTCATTTATGTAATGTAAAGGAGGTTTCCCCCTCGAAGAGGCTGAATTCGAAGGTGTTGATCTATCTTTTCTATCTTTTCTTGAGTTGGTTTCATAACATTTGGTATCAGAGCTTTGGATTCTAGGGTTTCGCTGCTCCAAACAGGTCATCGTGGCATTTTCTCTATAACTTTTTTTTCTACGAAGTTTCAGAAGTTGAAAAAAAAACCCATTTGAGAAGAAATCGCGCTGAACCTTGGGTCAAAATTTCAGAGCTTTTCGCACTATATTTGCTGAGATATGTTCTAAGGAAGTTGGTATTTTTGCAGACTCCTGAATTACATTCCAAACAGGCGACCTGGGGAAAATCGTCATAACTTCCTCTCTGGGGATCGGATTGAAATTTCGTAAGAAGGTACATAAATAGGACGGAATTTAGTTTCTTATATGCATTTTTTTAGATCCAAAGGTCGAAACAGTGACTCGTGGCACGTCGTTCAATTTTTCTCTACTGAACTAGTCTATAATCAAGTCACTGTGGGAGATTTCACATAACTCTTCCTTGGAGAATCCAATTTGGGTCAGACTTGTGGCATTGGAAAGAGGACACAGAGGGCTACTGTAGGTCAAAAATTCAGAACTACATGATCAGAAAGTACAGAGATACATCAGAGGCAATATCGAGCTCGTACAAAGTGAAAAAAGGTGTGTAGATTTTCTTAAGTTTTTGCTTAAGCTTGGTTTGAAAATTTATTTTGAAGGAATTCAAAGGGAAAAATAGAGCATTATTATTAGTAACTGATGACCCGAGGAAATAAAATGCAAACACCTAGTAAGGAACCTGAAAGCTCTAGCATGACTCATGAAGAAGAAGAAGAAATGCTATATGATATATATAAATTACAAGAACAAGTGTAACAAGTGTCACTTGCACCAAAAGCAACAGAATCTAAGATGGGTGGTTTAAGGAAAGATGTAGAAGCTACGATGCATGGTTTAAAGAAAGGTGTAGAAGCTAAGATGGATTGTTTAAAGGAAGGCGTAGAAGATAAAATTGATGGCATGGATGATAAGATGGAAGAATTGAAGATAAATATGAATAAGTTTCTACAAGAAATGGTCACTAAGGGTGAAAGGGTACTAAAGGAAACTCATGATGAGAAAAAAAGAAATGTTAATCATGATTCCATAGACTCTAATGTTAGATCGAAGACTCACCATATTCCAAAAATTGATATGAGGAAGTTTGATGGCAAGGATCCCGCCACATGGATATTACAGATGGAGCAATTCTTCGATCTCAATAATGTGCAAAACACACAAAAGGTACGTATGGTAGCTTTATATTTGGAACCAAATCAGTTTGTATGGTATCAATGGCTTTGCTCTCCTAAACAATTTATCACTTGGGCAATTTTTACGGAAGAATTGATAGCACATTATGAGGATACAAAAAGAAACACTTTTTTTAGCCAATTGATAAGTCTCAAACAAAAGGGTTCAATAATGGAGCACAATGAGGAGTTCCAAAAATTGAACATAAGGGTAAAAGATATTCCAGAGGAGTATACGATTGATGTGTTCATAGGGTCTTTAAAGGATAATATCCAAAATGATGTTCGCCTTTGGGAACCTAATTCATTAGAGAAGGCATTCACGTTAGCAAGAAAAATGGAAAGCAAAATTATGGCAACCAGGAAGCATACCACTCACAACTATAAAGACAGAAGTGTTGTTGGCCCTAGTCTTCCACAACCTATAAGGTTGACACCACAACAATTGGAAGAAAAAAGAGCAAAAGGGCTTTGTTATAGTTGTGATAGCAAATACACTAAAGGTCATAAGTGTGCTGAGAAGAAATTATTCTACATAGATTGTGAAGAGGAAGTAGAAAAGGAGCAAGAGAGGTCAAACAAAGAGGATATACTACAAGAATAAAGCCTAGATGAAGAACAAATAAATCCGACCATATCTTGTAATGCATTGGCGGGAATTACCGCTCCTCAAACCATCAAGATAGAAGGACAAATCAAGAAGAAAAAGGTAATAGTGTTGATTGATTCGGGAAGCACCCACAATTTTATTCATTGTAAGGTAGCAAAAGAATTGAATTGCTTCCTACATCCAGCACCACAGTGCCAAGTGATGATTGCAAATGGAAGAACAATAAGTTTCTCTAGAAAGTGCCATAATATAAAGCTATCCATGGGAGAATATGTATTGACTAGCCCAATGCTTTCCATTCTAATGGGAGGTGCTGATGTTGTACTAGGAGTTCAATGGCTACAATCCTTGGGTACAATAGCTTTTAATTTTCAAGAACTTTTCATCAAATTTTCTACGGAAGGAAAGGAAGTCGAATTAAGGGGTATTTCAGGGAAACCAGGAAAGATAATCAGCTCTAATGATATGCCAAAGCTTCTAAAAAAGGAGCAAAGAGGTGTAATTGCACAATTATGTTTGCTAGATGTTTCCACATCGGAGTCATCTATTTCTCCAGATCTCCAAAAAGTCCTAGACAATCATTGCAAGGTATTTGAGACTCCCAAAGGTCTCCCACCTATGCATGATCATGATCATGCTATTAATCTGATTCCAGGAAGTGTTCCTCCAAACATCAGGCCGTACAGATATACCTATGTCCAAAAGAGTGAAATTGAACGTATGGTTGCAGAAATGCTAGAGGCTGGTATAATTCAACCGAGTCAAAGTTCTTTCTCTACTCTAGTAGTATTGGTGCACAAGAAGGATGGATCATGGCGCATGTGTCCAGATTATAGGGAGCTCAACAAGCTCACTATTAAAGATAAGTTCCCCATTCCTGTCATTGATGAATTACTGGATGAATTGCATGGATCAATTTACTTCACCAAGTTGGATCTTCGTTTGGGATATCATCAAATCAGAATGAAGACTGAAGACATTTCGAAAATAGCATTTAGAACGCATGAGGCTCATGATGAATTTTTGGTCATGCCTTTTGGCCTTACCAATGCACCTTCAACATTTCAAGGTTTGATGAATTCAATTTTCAAACTATTCCTTAGAAAATTTGTGTTAGTATTTTTTGATGATATACTAATCTACAACAAGTCTTGGAAGGATCATGTTGAACATGTTGACAGGGTGCTACAACTATTGGAGGAGAAACAATTATATGCAAAAAGATCCAAATGTTTCTTTGGAGTCCAGGAGGTGGAATATCTGGGTCATATTGTATCTCATGAAGGAGTTAAGGTAGACCGTAGCAAAATTAAAGCCATTAAGGAATGGAAAATCCCCACATCCATAAAGCATCTGCGAGGATTTCTCGGGTTGACAAGGTATTATCGCAAGTTTGTTAAGAATTATGGGAGAATAGCAGCACCTCTAACAACATTATTGAAGAAAGATGCATTTTCATGGACTCCAGAAGAAACAAAGGCCTTTGAACATCTTAAAGAGGCAATGTGCCAAGCACCGGTCTTAGCCACATCGGACTTCACAAAAACCTTTATTGTGGAATGTGATGCTTCAAGAAATAGAATTCGTGATGTTCTAATGCAAGATGAAAGACCCATTTCTTTTGAAAGTCGTCCAATCAAGGGAAAGTTTTTAAGCAAAGCTATTTATGAGAAGGAAACGTTGGCAATACTCCATGCACTTAAGAAATGGTGACCCTACCTAATGGGAAGACACTTCAAGGTAAAAACAGAACATGATAGCCTTAAATACTATTTAGAACAAACATTATCCTCTGAAGAGCAACAAAAGTGGGTCACAAAGATGTTGGGTTATGACTTTGAAATCATCTACAAAAAAGGGAAGCAAAATGTGGTGGCAGATGCACTCTCAAGAAAGGATGAGGATGTGGAAGCATTGTTGTGCGCCATTTCTATTATCCAACTAGATTGGATAAACGAAGCAAGGGAGGAATGGAAGAATGACGAAGAAGTGTGGGGACTTATTCGAAAGTTACAACAAGATTCTAGTACGTCTGATACATTTAGCTGGAAAAATGATTTGTTATGGTACAAAGATCGCTTATACCTCTGTAAGAATTCACAGCTAAAACAAAAGATTCTTATGGAATTGCACACTTCTCCCTTAGGAGGGCACTCAGGATTTTTAAAAACTTTTTTTTTTCTCGTTAAAACTATACTATTCTATTATATACAGGAACAGGAAAAACATTTACAGTCACTGAGTCATATTGCCAAAGGCCACGGATGGCACTTTGGACTGAAAGTTATCAGATAGAGCAGCCCACGCCGGGGCACCGCGACTAAGCCAAACCGCCCACGCAGGGGCTTTAAACCACAGAAGTACTACCAGTTCAAAAATTAAGAACCCGTGCAGGGGCTCAAAAAAACCTTCATCAAGATCCCACGCAGGGGCATCAAAAAAACCTTCATCAAGATCTCTTTCGAACCAAACAAACATAGCAAGAACATACAGTAGGCAAACATAACAAACACAGAAAATCAAAGAAGGACCTGAGCAGCGCCTGAGTGGGTGATGCTGAGCGAGTGGACGGCTAATCGTCTGGCTTCTCCTCGATGATCCTGCACCAGCCATATTCTTCCATTTCCTCTGCCGTAGGGAAAGAATCCAAGTCGTTCTTGTCCCCCGTGGGTGAAAGCGCTACCTGAGTCTGAGGTGGGTTGGCGGCATGCTCTGGAGCAGCCTCTGGCGTCTCCTCGACATCCTTTGAGCTCCCTGCCTGGTGCATCTCCTTGCTGGGGTGTTCCTCGCCCTCATCCTGAGGTTCTTCAAGGAAGAGGACTGAGACGTGGGCGTTGATACGGGATTTTTCCTGGGAGCTGCTGAAGGAGAAGATGGCAGTACCAAAAGCAGGCAGAGGTGCCGAGTCAGAATCTGGGCTTCTGGAGTCCATGAATTGGCTTGATTGGAGGGGATTGGCTTCATTAATTCGATGGTAAAGGCATCGACAGCAGTGGGATTGGGGATTTTCAGTTGAAGGACGAGAAGACCCACCTCGGCCAGAGCCTCGACAGCTGAGCAGGCGCTGTCGAGGCCTGACCATCTTTGCAAAAGTACCAGGGGGATAGAACAAAGCAGAATAGGAGGAATTGGAGGAATTGAAGCGCCACCCAACCAACCTTTCAAACTTGATACAGCGTTCAACTGACAGAGGGATGGCGAGAGCTGTTGCTCCGTAAACCATAGACCAGGCAGGAGCCTGAACACCAAACTCTAGATTCTGAGCGTGAACCAGCACATTACAATCCACCCCATCACCTTTCTTAAACTCTTCATCGCTTCCTCGAACCCTGCACGCCATAACTGCTCGCTGCAGTCGCACCTGAACCCCGGACAGAGCATTGAATTGCCGTCCATGAGAACCCACACTTATATTCCTTGGCGGCGTTTCGCATTGAATGCCTGTCTTAGGCTTGAGGCAGCACATGGCTTCCATGTGGCTCCTCACCTCTATCCGTAGTGTCACCCGCATCCGGGGAAGCAGCATCGCTTTGGACCAGCCTAGCGTATTCCTGAGCCTGGACATTATTTGGTATTATAGTCGTGTTTCCTGTGAGGAGAGTATTCTCATTTTCTACTCCTATGTTGGCTAGGAGGTCTGCAACCTTGTTGCCTTCCCTTTTTGTGTGATTGAAGGAAATGGCCCTGTTGCTGCGGAGAGCTTGTTCGATGGCCTCTAGTCTGGCTTCGAGCCTCCAGCTGGCGGCGATTGTTTTTTCTTGTGAGCCATTCTGAAGGCGCTTGGCCATGTTTATGAGAATCTGAGAGTCTCCTTCCACGATCAGGGGTTGAAGGTAGGATTTTTAAAAACTTACCACAGGGTTAAGAAGGAATTTTTTTGGGATGGCCTTAAATCAAATATTCAAAAGTTTGTGGCGGAATGTTTGGTTTTCCAAAAAAATAAAGTTGAAACAATTAAGACACTGGGTCTATTACAACCTTTATCCATTCCAAGCCAACATTGGGAGGAGGTTTCAATGGATTTTATCATAGGTTTACCCAAGTTTGAGGGAAAGAGTGTCATCATGGTGGTAGTTGAAAGACTTACAAAGTATGCACACTTTTGTGCATTATCACATCCATTTAAAGCCAATACAGTTTCTACTGCATTTATGGAAACAATTCAAAAGCTACATGGAAACCCAAAGATTATTGTAAGTGACAGAGATCCCATTTTCACTGGAAATTTTTGGAGATAATTATTTTCTTGTCTTGGTACTCAGTTAGCTCATAACTCATCTTATCATCCTCAATATGATGGGAAAACTGAGATATTAAACAAATGTTTGGAAGGATATCTTCGTTGCTTTGTATCTGATAAATAGACACAATGGGTCAAATGGTTGCCTCTGGCTGAATGGTGGTATAACACTTCCTTCCATACAACAACAAAAATGACCCCATTTATGGCACTTTATGGTTATCAACCACCATCCATCAGATCATATTTAAGAGAAAATTCTAAGGTTCAGGCAGTGGAACATCACATCGAACATCAACAACAAGTCCTCCAACTCTTAAAGGATAACCTCATGTTGGCACAGAATAGAATGGAACAATAGGCAGATCAACATCGCAGTGAAAGAAGTTTTGATATAGGTGATTGGGTATTCCTACAGCTACAACCATATAAGAAAATGTCCCTCAAGCAAGCTAATAAGGATAATAAATTATCACCAAAGTATTATGGTTTGTACAAGGTGTTGCAAAAGATTGGTACTATGGCATACAAATTGGAGCTTCCTGCAGCTTCTCGATTGCACCCAGTTTTCCATGTTTCATGTTTAAAGACGGTTATAGGCGACAAGCTCCTAGTTCAAACAATATTGCTAGAACTTGACGAGGAAGGAAAAATAATATTGGAACTGGAAGCAGTCACAGAAAAAAGAACTCGACAGCTACAAAATCGATCAATTTCAGAGTATCTTATCAAGTGGAAGAACTTATCCGCTGAAGATTCCACATGGGAGGATGAGAATTTTATGCAGAAGTATCTGGAACTACTCAAGCGTTGAGGACATCACTTTTTTGAAGGAGAGGGGCATGTTGGGTCCCTATAATACTAGTGATTACCCAATTACTATTGTAGTTATACCCCTTATTAATATTGTTGTGCCCCTATTGGCCCCATATTGTTATTACTGTGCCCCATAGAATCCCTCTATTATTATTTTTGTGGCTTTATATTATTATTGTTAGGTCGGCTGGATTATATTGTGACTCCTTAGACTCCTATATATAGAAAGGAGGTTTTGTCATTTGAATCATCCAAGAATTGTTCATTTATGTAATGTAAAGGAGGTTTCCCCCTCGAAGAGGCTGAATTCTAAGGCGTTGATCTATCTTTTCTATCTTTTCTTGAGTTGGTTTCATAACACAAACTCTCTCAGAAAAATAGGTTTCATGGATTCATATCCATGATATATGGAACAATACTACCACACTTCAATATCTTTGCTTCATCCATATAAATTACTTCTTCAGTTGGAAGACCCCTCCATTTGACCAAATACTCATAATAATTTATGTTCCTGGTTCTTTTAATGAGCTATTGGTCAAGAATCAATTCCATCCATAGTTTTTGAGTCGTACTTAATTGTATCTCCCACTAAATCTGTGCTTCTTTATTTTGTGTATTTTCTTCAAGTTATTGATAATGGTACATATAAACGACATTGAATATAGGGAGAATTCCTATATTCTAGGGTAATTCAATTTCATAAGATTTTTTGAAAGCTTCTCCAAGAATTTGCAAGGACCAACCTTCTTTAGCTTCAACTTATTATCCTCATGCTTTTGGAACCCTTCGTTCATTAAGTGGACTAGAACTAAATCCCCAACTTCAAAATTTACCTCGCTTCACTTGACATCATCCATTTTCTTATATTTAAGACTAGTTTTCGGTAACTACTCTTTAACTTACACATGTATCATCTGCATTGTTGTAACGAACTCCACATAAGTGCTTCAATTTTTTCCTTTCCCAAGATTTTTTAGTTCATGAATGTCTCTAGGATGCATGCCATACACAATCTCAAAATGACATTTTCTTGTACTCCTATTAGGAGAACCATTATAGGGAAATTACACTTGTGGGATAACTTGATCCCATTGCTTATTATGTTCATGAACTAAACACCTTAGTAAACTTCCCATACTTATATTTACCATTTTTTTCTACACATCTATTTGGGGATGATAAGTTTAGTTGTAAGTTGATTTTTTCCCCAATTTCTTCCACAAAGTTCCCCGAAAATGTCCAACAAACTTGGTGTCACAATCTGATGCAATGCTCCTACGAAGTCCATGTACTCTCACTACTCACAAAAAAAGAATTGCAATGTGGGAAGAACCATTGATTTTTCAATAAGGTATGAAATGAATAATTTTAGAGAACCTATCCACTACTACAAAAATTAAATCATGACTAATGTGAGTTCTTGGAAAACCTAGAACAAAATCCATACTAATGGCCTCCTAATGCATGCTCTATATGGGGAATGTTCGATATAGTCCTACATTATTTCATCTACCTTTAGCATGTTTTCAAATTCTAATTTTTTCAAAAAACAATCTGACATCTTCCCTCATACCCTGCCAATAATAAAATGAACATAGTTGGTCATACGTCTTGTCATGGTCAAAATGACAAGCAAGCACTCCATTATGTCTCTTTCATTAAATTGTCCCACATTGATCCTATTGGGATACACAACTTGCTTCCCTTGAACAACAATCCATCTTGAACCAAATATTCAAGCCATGGTATTTGATCTCTCTCAACACATGGGCACAAACTTTCTCTAATCAACCTTTTTTCCAACATCTCTTGGACTTAATTCCTGGTCTCCTCATTTTACTTAGGGTTCAATCTATAAGTTGCCATGTTAGGTAGACTAGCCCCTGGAATTAAATCTATATGATGGCTAATACTTATTATAGGAGGAAAGGCATTGGGTAACCGTCCATGACAATATCGTCAAATTCATCTAATAATGACTAAATTTTAGAAGAAAAATAATTTAGATTTGTGTGTGTAAGGATAATTTGAGGCTTACCAATTACAAAAAATTGCACCTCCTCTCCATGTTTGACTTGTTGTAGCAACTCCTTCCTAGTCATCATTAATATACTTGGACTTACTCTTTGCCACCTTTCTCTTCCAAAGGTAACAACACATGCTTATTTTTATCCTTCTTGAAGGAGAAGGTATTATTTCTCCCTTCATGAATAGAACCTCTATCATACTGCCATGGCGTGCCTAATAAGACATGAAAAATGTCCATAGGCACGATGTCACACAACAACTCATCCTTGTAGCTGTCAATTTGGAATTCCACCTCAATATGTTAATTGACTAAAATATGATGTCCCTTTTACAAACATGTCACTTGAAAAGGATTGGGATGTTCCATCCTTAGAAGCTCCAATTTCTCCGCCATTTCCATATAAAGTAAGTTGTCAGTGTGGCCACTATCAATAATTACTTTGCATCACTTACCTTTCGATTTGCAAAACAGTCTGAGAATATTTCTTCACTGGGTTGGTTGTTGCTTCACCTTCAATGCATTAATTAAAATCCTCTTTAGCATTAGAGACTCACCCAACACAGGGGTCTCCTCTTCTTCCAATGTTGTTGTTTCTTCATCCTTAACCTTTGCAACATGTGCTCCTCTTTGGCCTGCTAATTTATTTTTAGGACAGTTCCATTATATATGGCCTGTATATCCACATATATAGCATCTAACTTCATTATTTCTACCTCTTACTCTTGGGGAAGATATTCCACACCTTGAATCTCCTCTGCTTGGATATTGACTGCTTGAATTCTCTACTTCATCTCCTCGAGTCTCGGATATTCTTCTATTGAGAGACCCTTTCCCTCTAGCTAGACTCCTTCATCTACTATATTAGCTATGCTTCCTAGCCAACTTTTCCTTTTCCCTAGTGATTCCTTAATAAGCATCCTCCAAACTCTTAAGGGAAAGAAGTTGATATAATATTGCATTTCAAAACTTAGGAAATTTATATACCTAGAAACCTTCTCCATATATTCTTCAATGAGACCTTCTATTATACTCAACCTATAAAAATCGCCTTCAATGAGACCTTCAATTATACTCAACCTATAAAAATCTCTGGTATACAGTTTCACTATCGTGAACTTTTGCTTGAAATTCTGGAGTTTTTTAACAGATTCAGCTGATAATCCTTGGGCATAAAGCTTCTCTTGAATTTAGCCACCATCCTATCTCAACTTTTAATATTTTCCTTTCCTTTTGTTCTCTATTCTGCTTACAACTCATCCCAGAATAATGCTTCATGTCCTCTCAACCTGGTCACCACATACTTGACCTTCTATTTCTTCTCAACATATTCACAGTCAAAATATTTTTCCAAAGTGTCTATATAATGCATAATCTCTTCCACATTCACATTTCCCTCATATACTAGCACTTCAATTTTTGGTTTCAAATCGAGCTTCGTAACCATTTTAATCAACTGCTTCTCTGGTTAATTTCTTCCTTGATTTCACTCAATCTCTTCCTTAGAGCTCGTATCCTCACTCTCACTGATATCTCTTGTATCCGGGTCTTGTTTTTGGGTAGTTTCCTGAACCTTCATGCTTGCCTAGATATGCATCAGCTCCAATCTCTAGTCCACATCCATCTCAACCCTTCATTGACCTCCTCTTTTGGTCCCCATATTAGCGGCAAACCTTTAGTAGTGTATCCAATTATTCTTTTTGTTACAAGCTTCTTTTTTAGATCTTAGAGCACGCTTTGATACCACAAATTAACATAGTGGAGTGCAGTCTCTTCCTTTTTTCTTCCCAATTTTTTTCGTAAAAACCCAATTTATTGCTCATCCACTCTTGGTCATATGTGCTTCGCAACCACAGTTCTATGAGGAATTTTTTAATTTTTCATATCCTACTATTTCCCAATGTGCATATCTTTGTTTATTGTTTCAATGAAATCTCAGATAAATTTGATTTCTCTAGGTCTTGCTCCATGATGACAAAACTTCTCTTAAAATCCTTCCTTTTGGTTTCCAGTGAAAGACATTTAAACTAAATATTTAAGAACTAATTCTCCCACTTTTCCCAACCAGATTAGGAGTCAGAGCTTCATCTTCTTCTCCAAAATAGTGACACTTCCGACTAAGGTCAGTCTAGACTATGGTCAAAATTCCTCTATGAAAGGACCCTTTACTCTATATTTAATTGAGAGCTTGACTTCTGACGTCACCCACATGCACAGTCAGGGTCCTGTTCACTCCTTTAACAATAGCCTTCTCCCGGTAACCAAAATTTTTGTTCTCCTTAAATATAATTCAAGCTCCTTCACACAGACTTCAACTCTACCTCCCACTTTCAATTAGAGTCATCCTCACAAAGCACTTCCATTATTTAGCACCAAAGGGAAACCAAAACCATTTTCCAGAAATCACTCTGCTATAAACTATTTTAGTGAAAAGAATTGAAAACTAAAGGAATAAAATTACAAGACTATCTTAAACTAATAAATTCACAGGACTGGATCATAAAGGAAGCGATTGTCACACAGATTGAAAATATTAAGGTTACACAATCACAACTATTCATACAGTAGAGGAGTGCGAATTAAATCCTTATGTATGCAAGCTGCAATTTCTTCCTTCTATTTTCTTTCATTAGGGGAATTTTGAGGTCTAAAATGGGCCTGCTAAGGAAATTATAAAATAATAGTGGAAATAATAAAATAAGATTAGACTACATCATCAACTTTTAGAGGGAAAAAAGAAAAAACTATTTTTTCAACTTATATTTTCAACTTATCTCCCTATCGGTTTATTCAAATTTTGAGAAACAACACTCGTTAGATGCATAATTTGATTCCTCATCCAAGGAGTGTCCATGTTGCATACTTTATATGTACCCCACTACATGAAAAATAAGAAATACATGTAAAACGTGATTAAAATCATGTTTTTCATGTATTTTTCATTTTTTGTGTAGCAAGGTCCATCGAAAGTATGCAACATGGGTACTCCTTGGATGAGGAGTGAAATTTTGCATCCAATGATTACTCATACCTGAAATTTGAGTAAACCCTTAGGCAGATAAGTTGAAAATACGAATTGAAAAAATATTTTATTATTTTATTATTTATTAAAGTTTTTATTTTTTTTACTTCAAAAATGATGAATTGTTCCCCATGGTTGACATCATCATCTTGAATCCTATTGGTTCTTACAAATTTTATTTTGGTTGTACATTTTTCTTAGGAGGCCCATTTTGGACCTCAAAATTCCCCTGATGTTCGGTGTTCAAGCCCGTGAAACCTTTTAGTACATGTATATATAAAAGAGTAAGGACTGAATACCATTTAACAATCCATATGCATGTTTTCAATAATGACTTTCCAAAATTGATAGCAAAATAGAGTTCTAGAAGGGAATACTAACAAATAGGTAATTTTCCCTAAAAAGGACATGTCATTTAACTATATAATAAACAACTTACGTAGTTGTCCCCCAGAGGCTACATAAGTTGTTAATACAAAGTGATTATCCTGCATCAACTTTCTTTTAATATGGTAAAAATATTTATATTTGAGGCTAAATATTATGATGACATGTAATCTGTAACCAAATTTGAATTAGAATAGGATTTTGTTAGATATATTTTTTATATTTTTTAAGATGTATATATTATTATTCTACTAAATATGATTATTAATAGCATGAATAAATTATACAAAAACGTATGAAATATTTTTTATTAAATAGCTACTCAAATAATTAGTAATACTTATTAACTAAGTATGATAAATGATATAAAATTATTTATAATAATAAGAAAACTAATTAATTAAATTGTATTATTATCTATTATCTATATATATATATATAATTTAACCATTATGAGATTTTCATTAGTTAAATGTCTATATTAATAGAAATATATTATAAATTAATAATTAAAAATAATAATAATTAATATTATTTATTAACTAAATAAGATTATATACTATCTACATAATATTATCAATTGATTATAATAAAAAACCAAAGTGTTAACTAAATTGGTTTTACATATTTTATATATATATATATATATAAAGAATTGTCATATGCATAAGTTAACACATTACAACATAGTTAGTTAACACTTTTCTTTACGTAAAGTCTATAAGTAGTAATCCTTACCATGCTAAACTATTTGCTTTGCGATATCATGTGGAATTTTGGTTATAACCCTTGGTAATTCTTGTTTAAGGGTCGAGTATTGTATTATGTTATTTGTTGTCATTCCACCATTGTAGAGTAATCCATCCTAAGTATTAAACCTATGATCACCCCAGTGTGAACCTCACATTGATACATTTGATCATAATCCAATGACAAACATGTTCTTACTCTGGAGGTGTACTATGATGGTTATGAGTTTGATTCCACACATGGATCCAATCAACCTCTTGCATCCACATCAACCCTGCTCATGTGAAAACACTCACCCGTCACATGTCTACATGACAATCTAGGTACTCGTTGAAGCCTCCAAAATCATTTTTTACAACATGGGGGAAAACCACTTGGTCCAGACCTTGGTTGGCAGTTCCTTTTTTGTTTGGTGTAGTGGCTCCATCTGGGGATAATGGAATAAGTTTCCCAATCTAATTTATGATAGTGCTGACGAGGTGATATGTGATATTTTGGACTAATGTTTAAGCTAAAAGTAATCTGACCTAAACTAATAATCACATGCATATATCCTAATTTAAACACTATCTAGCTATTACTATAAGCGAGAATAAATTTGAAGTACGCGATCTACAATAATGTCTTAAAGAAATTGGTAATAAATATCATTCAACTATAATAAGAAATGAAATCGTTTTAACAATAATCATTTCGGATAAATAGTTAGTCGAAACGATTGTGAAATATATATCACATAAGAAATTGTTCATTTATTCAGCATAAAATTTAGGCCATCACCATGCAAAAGTGCAATAATGCTAACCAAGATTCAAACATTCATACATAAACAACTTGAAGAGAAGTTAATGCTTAGTACACAAATAAAACATAATTACGAGATAAAAGTACCATTTGTAATAAGTGTTGCTCATGTGTTTCAGCAATATTGATTTACTTGCAATCAATCCAACACCATATAAGAGTACAAAGTGCAATTTCAGTAGACTATGCCAGATAACATGAAAATAAATCATCTTCCATTCATTTCACCAGAACTTCCTCAAAGTGATAAAAGTGCATGTTTTGAAGATTGTTTCTCATAAAATTTCTGGACCCCTCTCTAAATGTAAGAGAGGGATTTAAATACTAGACTATAAAACTAAAAATAAATTATTACAAAAATAGTTAAGGAGGTTTAGACGACCTTCCTCAAATTATGAAAAATTAAATAAAAATAGAAATGAACATGGTGAGTAACTCCTTTTCATTTGATCTTTGAGATCGCAGATGTTTGTCATGACCTTGTGCTATGTCATTCGACCGATTTCAGATTTCAACTACCCACTGAACACAACGTCGGTCAGTGCTACCACCATTTTCTCTGTGGAACTGGTTAGGCATCACAGGGTCATCCATTGGCTATGAGGTTTTGCTAAATGTCGATAGTATGCTTCCCAATTTAACTTGGTCATTTTCCTAATTGCTTCTTCTTTTTCCTTTGTTGCCTACCTCCACTGTTGTTCGAGTTGTTTTAAACTTGGAAGAAAACCTGGAATAGACTTTTCCACAGGTTGATGCTATGTAAATTTTCATTGATGTTCAAGATAACACTGTTTTGTGCAGCTATTGCATCTACTGTTGCCTTTTTTGCCTCTCTAAGTTGAGAATCTGAGTTTGCAAATAAATTTTCTTGTGTGATTCCTCTAGTTTAGGCAAGTCAACCTTTCTCCCATCTTCTGAATTCTGCCAGGTAATGATGTTGGAAACTCTTTTCAAGATTTCATCATATTTGAGTCTCATGTAAATGACTTGACTCTTAAATTTGTCACTTGTCTCTCAATAGGAATTCCATTGCGAGATCTTCTGGCATAATAGTTCCTTTTGGTGCATCAGCTGGGAGTTAAGGCCAAGCACATCAGTAATAAAATGATCAATTTTTGGATCATATTTATGCAGATCAGTTCTTCCTTGTATCCACGCTTCCTTTTCTGCTAAGCTGGCTTGATGTCTTATATGCATCTACTAGAATTCTTATTGGAGCTTAACCAACTGTGATTCTACTTGCTGGTTAGATTTTTCATGTTGTGACTATTGTTCTAACAAAAAAAAAATTATTTTACCTTTAATTGAGAAAAATTTTCACCTATGTTACTTTATCGATAGTCATTGTAGCATAGGCTCCTACAAACTGTAACAATCTAGTAAGGTTCGCAGATGGGTCAATGGGTGAGTCCTTCGAAATAATATCCAACGGTTCAGTATCAAGAGTAGTGACAGTTGTAGCATCCAATTTCCTCTTCTTCCTTTAACTTTTAATAATGGCTTTGTGAGTAGGGCTATAAAATACATCTAAAGGAGGAATCTCCTCAATCCTCAAAACTATTTCAGACGTAGGAGCGATAAGAATGCACTCTACCTCTTGAGTATTTACAGTTTTCTCTACTGCAATTCATTCTGTTATTTTGTCTTGTGGAGTCTGTAGCTCTAGTGTTTGTTCCTCTGTATGGATATTTCTATTAAAGTGCTCCCATTATTCATCTAAATCAATCACCAGGGGTTTTATTGGCTGGGTGGAGGTGCAATGAATTTTAGCCTATTTTTTATTGAACTTTTCTCAGTTGTCTTTTCTGTAGATTGGGTTGTATCTTTTTCTGACTCCTTACCTTTTCTTCTCCCATTCTGTGATTTTTTTTCTGAGTGCTCTGACTCCCTGGTAGACTTTTCTTGGGATTCAGCTTCAGAATCAACTTTAGAATTTTCTTTGGAACCACCTTCAAGACTTACACTAGGACTTGGCTCCCTTATTGGTGCTATCAGCAATTGGTCCAACAGGACCTTTAATCATCTCCTTTCTCTGTATTCATGAAAGGCCACAATATCTCTTGGGTCAAAAATTAGTGATTCCATGTGCTTCACATCTGTGAACGTCTCCTTTTGTAGAAAGATGTCATCAAATGCATCTTTCCCATGACTAAATACCTTCACTTTTATCATGGTAGTAAAGTTTTTGGTGGTGCCAAATGGGTCATACTACCTTCTTGGGAATTTAGGTAATTTTAGATATAACATGATCTCTACTTCTTTAAATGCATGCCCCACATCGTGTAATGAAAATTCTCCACACTGCTAATGGAGTGCAGGCCAAATGGACATTTTTGCTTTCTTTAATCCTTTGCTCAGCCCACCCTCACTCGCTATTTGATAGGCTATCTCTCTGGCAATCAATGTGTTTAGAACATAGTATGAGAGGACATGCGGCAAGGTAATGCTGCAAAATACCCTGATATATGTGAATGTTTCCTCTCCAAACCATCTGGCCACCGGGAGGATATCTACCTCGACCTCCTTGGAAAACCTAGAAGCATCTCAGTCGTAAATCTATTTATGGATAGACAACATAACTCCATGACATATTTTGTAAAAATGTGGGAGAAACTAAGATTCCCACATGTATTTATGGTATATATGAATGGGAAGTGGATCTTTGACAGTCCACTTCCATTCCAGGACAAGAAATTTTGAACCAAAATAGATTGCAACCATCACATATGCACTCATAGAAAATGGAGGGTAAACCCTCGAACGGACACTTATTTTCCTCCTATACTCCATTATCGTTCTTACTAAATTATAAGACAAAATTTGGGCCCAATTCATTATATTTGCGTTTATGACTGCTTCTATCAATGGCGGCCATTCTGGGGAAAATTTAGTGCAATTGGGCTTTCCATGTAGAATTTCCAGCTTAGATCAATAGATTATGCAATAGACTAAAGAAGAATACAAGCTCTACTCCTACAACAAACTTTGCGGAAGCCTAGTCGAATTGAGCAAGATCAATGAGAACACATATAACTAAGAATGAGAAATCAATCACACATAACACAGAAGAAATAACATGGGGAAAGCCTTAGCCTAAAACCCCAATCTCTATATTATCATACAAGTGGAAATCTTGTTCAAGTTACAAAAAGAATCAGCTCCCAAGCTATCATGCTCTGTCTGCAATCAAACAATACAACTCACAGACTGAATAGTCATAGTATATGTGCTCCTCAAGCCCTCCAAGACTCCTATTTCCTTGGGTAGTTTTTCTTGGGGTCCAGTGAAGCCACATGAGTGAATTGGCCTCATCACACTCACAAAATCTGAAGAGGTAACTATGCAATCCTCAAGGAAAGAATTCCTTCTGCATGCAAGGGATATTCACAATGGAATATTCTAGCAATTGATAGTACACTGTACCTCCATATAATCTCAACTGGGTCTCTATCTGAACTAACATGCATGAGTTATTTATGAGAGAATATTCAATTATCGGAAGTGCAACAGTTACATGCATGCATGCATTAACTAACTAAACTCACATTAATTCAACAAAATGTTTGAATTAATCTAATTGTACTTGACTCAGTTAACTAAGCTGACTAATTGCAACTCAATATTGCAACTCATCCTTATCTCTTTAACTGAAGATTAAATTCCTCAATTAATGGAGAAATTGTTGCATGTCCCCACATAGACTTCATGTTTGATTTTCCTTAACTAATTAACTCATGGCGAATTAATTAATTATTTTAAAAATAGTTGCTAAGATCAATTTCGAATTTTACTTCTCTATTTTAGTTTAGGGATTGACTAAAATAGGAAGGTATCTTGAAATGCTATTTATAGAAGTACTAAATTTATCACTTCTATATTTAGCATTTCTTGTTGCTATTTTCAACCCTTCCTCTCAACAAGAAAGGGATTATCAGCAACCCCAATCCTATCTCTATGGAACTAAAACTTGCATTTTGACAATGCCTTCGTCAAAATATCTGCATCCTATTCCTCGGTCAAAACATACAGTAGCAACATGATCCTCTTAACAACACAGTCTTGAAGATGGCGATACCAGATATCAATGTGCTTGGACCTGTCATGAAAATATAGATTCTTAGAGAGTTTGATACAACTATGGTTATCGCAATAGATCATGGCTGGATCTATCCTCTGACCAAACAATCCCACTAGAATCTTCCGCATCCAAATGGCCTCACATGCAGCCTGACTAGCGGCCATGTATTCAGCGTTTCCTGAGCTAAGTGCAACTGACCTTTGCTTCCTGTTGTACCAGGAAACTGCAGCTGAACCAAGTTTGAAGATTCCTCCAGAAGTTCTCTTCCAGTCTGATGGACTCCCTACCCAATCAACATCTATGAAGCCTTGAAGCTTCAGTCCCTCTGTCCATCTGTACCACAATCTGAACTGAGATGTGCCTCAGAGGTATCTCAGCACATGCTTTACTGCCGTCCAAAACAACTTGGTAGGCTGAACCATAGCTTGACTTAGTTGGTTCACCACAAATCATAAGTCGGGTCATGTGTTCACCAGATACATAAGTGAACCAACAAGCTACCGATAAATAGTAGCAACTACTACCTCACCTGAGGTTGCATCATCCTTCCTCTAGTTCCCAGCTAGAGGAGTCTACATGGGCTTGCACTTCTCCATATGAAAGCGCCTAAGTATCTCATTGGCATACTTGCCTTGAGACACAAATACTTCACCATATTTCTACCACACCTCCATGCCTAGAAAGTAGTGCATCAGGCCCATGTCCTTCATCTCAAACTCTCTTGCAAGGTCCTCCTTGCAAGACTGTATCAGCTAATCATTACCTGTCAAAATTAGATCATCGACATAAAGAAAAATGATCAATGGTTTACCTTCTACCATGATGTGGTAAAGGTTCACATCTACTTCAATCTTGGTGAAGCCCAACCCAGTGAAATAACTATTGATCCTAGTGTACCAAGCACGGGTTTCTTGCTTCAGCCCATACAAAGCCCTCTTGAGTCTGCACACATGCGACTCATGATTGAAGGTCTCAAAACCCTCTGGCTGCTCAATATACACCTCCTCCTCAATCTTCCCATTGAGGAATTTTGTCTTCACGTCCATCTGGTGGATCTTCCACCCCATCTGAGCTGATAGTGCCAATGTTGATTTAATCAATGAGTACCTTGCTATGGGAGCAAAAGTTTCATCGTAGTTGATCCCCTTGACTTGTGAGAAACCTAGGGCAATAAACCTTGCCTTATGTTCCTCAACACTGCCATCAACTGCCTGCTTTACCTTGTAAAGTCATCTAGAACTCACCACTGACTTTCCCTGAGGTCTTGGGATAACATCCCACACAATGTTTTGAATAATAGTGTCATACTCCTCTACCATTGCATCAACCTAGATTGGTTGCTGCACTGCCTCCTCGAATGAAGAAGGTTCGGTGTCTACACACTCCCCAACCAGGGCCATGTACCCAGTGTACCGCTCGTGTGACCATCTCTATTTGTGTTGAGAATATGGATGTCGTACACTCTCCCGCACATCAAACATCAACATGTCAGCTTCCCTTGAGCTTTTTCGCCCATCTTTGGATGCATTAGCATGAGTGGATGTTTTCACTCCCACAACCTCTGCACGCGGCTGCTCCGCATCAATCTGAGGCTCCTCCTCCTAAGGAACAAAAATTTCCTCCTCTACATGCAACTTGAGCTCCTTCTCAAGTGACACTTGCATGGCTTTCTTCTCGTTGAACTTCATATCCTTACATACCATAGTCCTCTGAGCGGAAGGTAAGTACACCGGATAGTTGTGGGGTGTATCAGTGTACCCCACAAGTATTCCCAGCTCAGCTGTTAGGTCTATCTTCTTCCTGGCATATTTGGTCACATGACAGTAAACTGATGATCCAAAGATTCAGAAGTGACTTACATCAGGTCGCTTCCCAAAATAAGCCTCCATAGTTGCCTTCATCCCCAGTATACGGTTCGGGCTTCTATTCTGCAAGTATACTGCTGTATTACATGCCTCAGCCGAAAAATGCAGTGGCAGGATTTGGTCATGCAAGATCACTCGAGTTGGTCCCACAACCGATCTATTCTTCCTTTCGACCATCCCATTATGTTGTAGGTTATGGGGTGTTGTCGATTCCCATTTAATTCCTTCTACATCACAAAATTCATTAAATTGTTGGGAGACATACTTTCCGCCATTGTCACTATGCGAAGCTTTTATTTTATTTCTAGATTCTTTCTCTACCAAGGCTTTAAACTCACAAAACCTCAAGAAGGTCTGATCCTCCTTTTTCATAAAGTAGATCCAGCATATACGAGAAAAATCATCAATAAAAAAAACATAGTACCTTTGTTTAGCGTTGGAGGCTGTAGAGAAAGGTCCACAAACATTTGAGTGAACTTGCTCCAGGATTGCTCCAGCTCTACTATCTCGATCTAGAAAGGAATATTTCACATACTTACCCAAGGTACAACCTTTGCATGTAGTCATCTGCTCAAGTTTTCCCTTGGATAATCTGGTAGAAATATGTTGCATGATCTTCAGGGCTCCATGGTGCAAGTGGCCCAGTCTTCTATTCCATAGCTCGCCAAAGTCTTGGCTCTGCACCATCTAAACTTTTGAAATTGATGTAGCACAGTCATCTACCTCTAGCTTGTAGAGATTCTTCACTCAAATCCCAATTCTCTTTGTATGTATAGTACCGATATGCCTCAAGAATACATTTCCGTTACTAAAGACTACATCATAGCCTTTATCTTCTAGCATAGCGACAGACACAAGGTTCTTATTTTGACCTGGTACATACTTTACATTAGTCAGGGTGAGGGGAGATCCATGCTCCCTCTGAAACGTAACTGTACCTTCACCTGAAACACGGTACTTTCCATCATCACCCATCTTGATCCGCATTTGTAGATCCTTCTCCTCCAAGGTACTGAAAAGGTTCTTGTCAACTGACATGTGGAATGAAGCTTCACTGTCTAGGTACCACACACATCCCACCATGGATGAAACCATGCATGCAATAAGCGAGAAATCTAGCTCAAACTTTGAGGCTAGTGCCTCACCATTGGATCCCTTCGAGGAACCCTTCTTGGATTTCTTCTGTGGACAATTCGTAGCATAATGGCCCACTTCATGACAATGAAGACATTGCACTTTCGATTTGTCAATATTCTTCCCACCATGGGAAGAACCTTATTTGCGATGGGATGGCTTCCCTTTCCCTTTCCTCGCCTTACTTGCTAAGGCTATATTTTCCTCATCATCTTGCTTCAATGAGGATCCACTTGTGGTGCTTCTTCTTATTTCCTCCTGCAACAGATTCGACCAAAGTCGTTCCCATTTGGTAGTTTTTCTCTTCCATTAACTAAGTCTTGGTAGCTATGCTAGCTATTAGGAAGACCAAGGAGTGCAAGACTCACGATGTCATCATCAGCGGTTGTGATCCCTACACTTCCAAACTCATCCATGTAGGTGCTGAACTTGTTCAGATATGTAGAGATCGTGTCGCCCTTTTCACACTTGATCTTACGAAGCTTGTCTTTCAGAGCCAGCTTGCTTTGATCACTGTTGTTCTGATATAGATTTTTCAATGTTTTCCACATCAAAAACGGTGTCTCCTTCCCATGGAGGCTCGAGACAATGTGGTCTTGAACTCCCTCCAAGAGGATTCTCCTTGCTCTAGCCACACATTTCTTCCATTCCGCTAGTTGAGTAGCATCAGTCGGCTTGGGGACTTCTTGATCAATGAAGTCCTTTAGATCGTTATCCTCTAATACTGCTTCCATGTGATCCTTCCAGGCTATATAATTCAAGTTGCCATAAAGGACATACTCAAGCCTTAAACCACTGAATGCCATTGGTGAAACTGAGATGTGATAAGAACCTCATTTCTATATTCAGGAACCACAAACTTCAAACTTCTCCTTCTTGTATATTGTTCTTCACCCTGATCACCTTTGCTCTGATACCATGTAGAAATTCCCACTATAGATCGACATATTATGCAATAGACTAAAGCAAAGTACAAGATCTACTTCTACAAAAAACTTTGCGGAAGCTTAATCGAATTGAGCAAGAACAATGAGAACACATATAACTAAGAATGAGAAGTCAATCACACATAACACAGAAGAAATAACCTGGGGAAAGCCTCAGCCTAAAACCCCAATCTCTATATTATCATACAAGTGGAAATCTTGTTCAAGTTACAAAAAGAATCAGCTCTCAAGCTATCCTTCTCTCTCTGCAATCAAATAATACAGCTCACAGACTGAATAAGCATAGTATATGTCCTCCTCAAGCCCTCCAAGCCTCCTATTTCCTTGCGCAATTTTTCTTGTGGTCTAATGAGGCCACATGTGTGAATTGGCCTCATCACACTCATAAAACCTGAAGAAGTAACTACACAATCCTCAAGGAAAAAATTACTTCTGCATGCAAGGGATATTCATAATGAAATATTCTAGCAACTGATAGTACATTGTCCCTCCATCTGATCTCAACTGGGTCTCTTTATGAACTGACATGCATGAGTTATTGACAAGAGAATATTTAGTTATCTGAAGTGCATCAGTTCCATGCATGCATGCATTAACTAACTAAACTCACATTAATTCAAAAACTGTTTGAATTAGTGTAACTGGACTTGACTCAGTTAACTGAGCCAACTAATTACAACTCAATATTACAACTCATCCTTATCTCTTTAACTGAAGGATAGATTCCTCAATTAATGGAGAAATTGTTGCATGTCCCCACATAGACTTCATGTTTGATTTTCCTAAACTTATTAACTCATGGTGAATTAATTAATTATTTTACAAACAACTGCTATGATCAAATTCAAAGTTTACTTCTCTATTTTAGTTTAGGGATTGACTAAAATAGGAAGGTATCCTGAAATGCTATTTATAGCAGTACTAAGTTTATCACTTCTATATTTAGCATTTCTTGTTGCTACTTTCAACATGCCAAATATCCTACATAGCATGGCTGCTGCAAAACTACGAGGGGGAGAAATGAAAGCATTAGAGTACATACCGTTTTTCTCCTTTTTGATTTTTCCCTCATTATTTGACTAGGTCCAGGTGTAATTTGTTGGGTCCTTGTTCTCTTTGGAAAACTTCTCAACGAACTATTTGTTGTACATGACTTGTGGCTTTGGTAGGTGGTACATAAGCCTTAGGTTGTTTGGCGAAAAATATCCCATAACCTCTTGGCTTCTAGTTCTGAATTATTTGTCTGAGATATTGACCTCATCAATAACCCATTTAACCATATCTGTATAAGGGACTATCTTTGGGCGCATAGTATGCGATGCAAAAATGAGCATGTCATATAAATGGAGGCATCTAAGGAATCACGACCATCCACTGTGATCTTTGTTTCTACAAGCTTTGGTTCATCTTCTTATAGTATATTATACATGCTTTCCCACGTAGAGGTTCCCCCATCTCTGCTGCATGTAGTATCCGAAAATAGAGGATTCATTTCGTATTTCTCAGACGTGACTGCCTTGCCTTTCTTCACCATCGCTCTGAATGATTTGTTCTATGGATTTTTCCTGAAAGTGGAGAAAAACAACAATTATTGGATATACGGAGATAATCATGAACATGAAATGGAATAATACAGACAACTTGTAAAGGTGATAAAAATGAGTTTTATTTGGACGCAAGTAAGAAGATATCAAATCACGTTGAATGGATTTTCACACATAAATGCCATTAACCTTCACTAAATGCCCACTAATGTTTCATTATCTCTTAGCTTTAATTCTCATAAATGTCTGCATCGTAAGTGAGGAAGAAAGCTTCTATGGTGGGGAGCCTTTGAATTGCGATAATGTCGATTTTGCGATTTGTGAAGCAATATCGTAGATAACATTATCGTCTTATGCCTTTTTTCTTTTCTTATCGTTTCTTATCTTTATATGAGACACAAGATGTGAGACGCTTGTTATTATTTCTAAGACATAGTTCATTTTTAGGTTTTCTATGTAAATACCTTTTTACTAAGCGATGGACCTAAACATTTGTTTGTAATGTATCTCGAGAGTGGGTCTAGTTCTTGATCATGTATTTAGACCGATGGTAGGTTTGCAGTGCTATTTCAAATGATATTAATGTGATGTGGTAAGGGAAATGATGCAATTGCAATTTCACATTTCGCTTGTTTTTGTGGTAACTTATTAAGGCCTGCCTTCTATGAATAGCGATATGTGATGCGAGACTTAGTTTTGATGAGAAATAACTAAGGACCTAGTTTATATAAGAAACTTAGTAGTTTCAATGTGTTTCAGCATGAAGTCCTTCTTTGATTGCTTTTCACTAGATTTTGTGGGTTAGCAAGGCTTTCAATCATGCTTAATCGTGTGATATGTGGGAAAGGAAAGAATTTACTAGTTATTTTGAAAAAGGGTTTGATTGATATCTTGTTTTATTCTAAAATTAAATAAGAAAAATGGCTAAATGCTAAGTTTAGTTTTGGAAGGATTTTTTTAAAGGATCCCCATTTATTAATGTAACATTGACTACTACTATTAACAAATCGGGGGTTATTGAATAGCACAATAGTATTGTAAGTGATCAAGGGTCAGAAATATGTTTGTGAAGATCTATGGTGAGACTTTGTTTGTAAAAACACTACCTTTGTCCACCTATCTCTCATTTCGATTCTTTTCTTTGATCCTGTCACATCATTACTAAGGTGATACTTCACCTATGGACATCCTTCTTCGTGGTTTTTCAACCCTTGCTAGAATGAATTATGGTACCTACACATCTACTATGAAACCCCGGGTAAGAAATACACATTATTAAATCCCTCTACCTATTTATTTCATCATATAATTTTTTTTTCTATTAATATATGTCTTCATGTAGGTTCAAATGTGATATTTTGGTAGCATCCCTATTGTTAGGGTAGTTTCAACCCTCATCTACTCAAGTACAAGGTTCTCCTTTACCTTTTTTTCTTTCAGATTATAGATGCTTTCGACTTTTGTTTTGTCGTTTACTCGGCCTTCATGTTCTCACTTCTCTACTTTTGTGTCACATGGTACAATAGGGATATTTCTTTGCTCACCATTCACACTAGAGGCCTATGCTATATGTTTGATATCAATTTCTCTGAAAAGTAGTTTTCCAGGTGAAGTTCTATGGAGGTAAGCTTTTACCCTCGTGGCTATTGGAAATTTCTAGTACATTTCCTTGCGAACAGTCTCTCTTTCCATTTTTTTTGGCTCACTCACTTTGTCTAGGGTTTCATCCTTGTTTTCCTTACTTAAGGTAGAAAGCGAGATGAACCTTATATCAATTCATCACTTGCTAAGGTAAACCCTATCTCACTCAGCCGTTACACCCTTCTATACATATTTAGTTTCATAATTAATTATTAATTTATTGATTTGTTTATCTTCTTCTATGCGAGGTACCATTAACAAAGTTGCATTCCTCTTGTTTCTTGTTATATGTTACTGTGAAAAGGATTAAGACGCCTTCTCTTCATTAGAGGTCGGTACACTGCGCATCTTATATGGCTTCCTTCATGATATCCTAGTTAGGATTTGGGTCTAATACTCATCATGGTGAATTTTTCTTGTGGTTTGGTCAAAATTTTCTTGGGTGGAAGTGTACCCTTGTTCATCCGTACAAATATTAATCATCGCTTAAAGGATAACAAAGTTTGTTTGTAATTTCCATGATAAAATTGCAATTTTTATTTTTTCCCTGAAGACCTTGGCATGCCACTGATGTTTCCAAAAGTGGCTTGTTGCCTCGGTATTCTCCAAATGTTTGCATTTATATCTACTTACACACTTAAAACTATTCTCATGGGTTTTTGATACAAATTGGCTCTACTAAACAATATCCAACTTTTGTTTCTTAACCATAATGTATTGTGTTTGTATTAATTTATAAATCTTGAAACTCTTATGCTTGTATAATGTATATCTTTTTCCCATGGTTGGAGGAACAATTATTTTGTTTTCTTCTCTTTTGACTTAAATTGCATTTGTGGACGTAGACTTTCTGTGACTAAGTCAAGGTTGGCCTTGTCTTTTAACAATCAATTCCTTAACTGTTCTCTTCCTTCCTTAACAACTGTTTTATCCATGATGGTATTATTATGGTATAAAATATGTGGCTTATGATGAGTGTTTACTTATTCATCTTAAAATAGTGAATTCACTTGGTATGGAGATTCCATCTTCGTTACAATTTCATGTATAATTGTGAACTTACAAGCATTTTGTTAGTTGTACATACTCGTAATTTCTCTGGGTTATAAATTTTATTTAAATGTATGTTTATATATCGAAACCTCTATTTTGTATGCAAGTGTTAAGTTGACACCTTACCAACCCTATATTAATTCCATGATCCCTTAGCATTTGTTGGTGCACGTACTGTTAGTTCATTCTTGCACAGAATTAGGGCCTTCAAGATTATAATTTGTAATTATTTGAATTATGTTCCAACTATTATTTGGCATTTCTCTTCTTATTCTCGGTATTGGATATCGTGCACAATCGTTACCAACCAAATATTAAGGTTTACTACCTTAGCGAACTATATTTATTAATTATGTATATTACCTACTAATTGTAATTGTGAAACCCTTTCCATATTTCTAGGGCTAATAAAAGTTAATTTGTTTTGCTATTTCAAATCGATTCGAGTATTGTATTTTTACCTTCAGCATGATAGTAAGCTACTAGCATTTAACCGCCATAACTTGTTGAGTACAATGAATGTCTAGAAGAAGGTTTCTGTTACGTACAGGTTTTACCCTTACTTATTTCCAAGGGTTTAACACTAAGCCAATTTTAC
The DNA here is from genome assembly GCA_031772625.1 of Pinus tabuliformis. Classification (NCBI taxonomy): domain Eukaryota; kingdom Viridiplantae; phylum Streptophyta; class Pinopsida; order Pinales; family Pinaceae; genus Pinus; species Pinus tabuliformis. The sequence continues at coordinate 191,842,495 of CM062808.1, forward strand.
CATATTCTGGTATCACTAGTTATCAGAGAGTTCTCCAAAGAGTCTCACTTTGGAAAGTTGAGTCTCAAAAAAGTCACATAAATACTTTTACTCGTCACATACGAAAGATAAGGGATATTATCAAATCAATTATTAATGTAATTCTAACCACCCAAATTAACAATTCCAATATGTTAACATTTAATCACCAAGAATTACACCTCATTACACAACTCTTTGTGCGATCTTAGCTACACACTTATCTAGTAACTTTATTTCTTCTCAACGATTATGTCCTCAATCCATTCTATTAATTATCTACATATAATGGTACAGTTCACTATCTTGAATCATATCAAATAACTAATAAATACCTATTTCAGTTTTTTCCACCAATAAACCAAGTCTAGTGTGTTAAACATTACATTAAATCGGATTGGGTAATTTATGCCCACATGTTTCAACTAGTCTCTTCATACATGCATAATCCTATAGCCAGAGTTCTGTCACGATTTATTCCTTTCCCTAATATTTTTCCTAATTTTCTATACATGTAAATATCTAATTTTATTTTCCGCAATCGACATTTCAGAACAGATTCATCAATTTTCCAATCTTTCCTCATATAGATACTTAATCATGTCAACACAAAATCGAAGAACATCTAACAAAATTTTGAAATCTTCAGGCTCAACATTCTCATAGGTTCTTTCTCTCCTTTATGTATAATAGAGTAGTAACCTTAACATAGATTTTACCATAGTAAAGACAATTACAAAGAGAACCTGTAACTAAATATTTATAGGAAAATGCAGGTGGAAAATCTGCTCTCCTCCCAACTGTGAACCAAGAACCTTGAGTTCCCCCTGAGCAGTGATACTTGCCTAGTATCAACCAACTATTCATGATTCCAATCATGTATTCTACACATTAATTTCCCTAAGATTTTTCTGTGGCAATGTCTTGCCTTTCAGGGTTGTGCTAAGCCATTAGTCAAGGTTGTTTCCTTTTTTTCTTCCTTTAAATCCTACTTTTCTCTCCCATAGAGATTTCCTCATTATTTTTCTCCATTTGAGTAATTTTTAAGGAATTTATCATAATCTAATATTTTTTCCTGATTTGGCAAGTATCTCTTATACAAATTTATACAAATATCTTTCCCATCATTTTCCAGCTTTATTCCTCAAATTTAATTATTTAATACATCATTATTTCAAAATCCAGTTTATCATGGCTTACTGGCCAACATACTAAAAATAGTCCAATGTAAAAAAAAACAAAAGATATTTCCATTAAAACAGAGGGGTATTACATCTTCCCCCTCTCAAAAATAACATCATCCTATGCATTTTATTATTCATTTATTTCCTTATTGAAATAGTGTTGGATATGCTTCCTTCATAGTGTCCTCCCACTCCCAAGTAGCCTCCTCAGGTCTAAAGTTCTTCCATTTCACTTTAACATGAGCAATGACTCAATTCCACAACATGGTCTCTTTCCACTCCAAGATGTAGAGTGGCTCTAGCAGAAAATATCCTTAAAGTTCGACCTATATCAAATTCCAATCAATTACATGAGAATTGTCATGGACATACCTTTTTAATAAGGACACATGAAAAACATTATGAACTTTAATATGGTTGCGAAGAGTGAGTTGATATGCCAGTGGCCCAATTCTGTCCAGGATATCAAAAGGCCCACAGAATCATGGTGCCAAATTTTCACTAGTTCCTGTTCTTAAAGTATTTTTCCCAGGTTTTACCCACAAATACACATGTTTACCAATGATGAATTCTTTATGAACCGCTTTCTTGTCTGTGTAACGTTTTTATCGATCTTATGTTGTTTTGATATTATGTCATATGCTCCACACTATTTGATCCATTTCCTATAAAGGATATGGCCCAAATATTAGTTTATATTCCAGTTGACTCCAACTAAGCAGTGTATGACATTTCCTACCATACAAAGCTTCAAAATGACTCATTTTAATAGAAACTTGGTAGTTATTGTTATAAGAAAATTCTACTAAATGCATAAAACTATCCCACTTGGTAGGTTGATTCATAACATACATTCTTAACATATCTTCAAGTATCTGGTTAGTCATTTCTGTCTACCCATCTATCTAATGATGACATGTAGTGGTAAAATTTAACGATGTTCCCATAACCACGAAGAATGCTTTCCAGAACTTGGAGGTAATTTTTTCACCTCTATCTGATATGATTACCTTGGGTACCCCATGTAGGCGAAAAATGTCCCTCATGAAAATACTATAAATTTGGGTAGACCCAAACCTAAACTACAGCGGTATAAAGTGTGTTGCCTTAGTTAAAACATCTATTACCACCATGATAAAATAATGCTGGTGTTTTGTCTGTGGTAATCCTGTGATAAAATATATTGAAATCACCTCCCACTTCCATTCAGGTATCGGTAGGGGATTTAGTAATCGAGTAGGATGTTGAGAGTCTAACTTTACTTGTTGGCATTCTATACACTCTACTAAATATTCTACCACAGATTTCTTCATACATAGTGAAAATAACTTCTTCCTTAATGCAGTGATCATTTTATGGTATCCACGATGGCCTTAATAAGGTTTCTTATCATAGTCATGTAATATTGCATGTTTTAATGTGCTCACATTTGGAATATACAAGCTATTTTAGTAGGTGAGTAGTTTTTCTGAATATTCAGCATATCCTAAAATTTATTTTTGTTGTAATTTTTGTTGAATTTATATATAATGAGTGTCTTCTTGTATTTCCGTCTTAACCTGTTCCATAAAGTCTATGCTCACCCTACTAAAAGACATCCATTACACATCATGAGCATGTCTGCGTAGAGAATATGTCTGTTTACTTCCTTTCCCTTTTATGTGCCTTATTTCAAAGTCAATGTTCCTTAGGGATGCCAACCACTTTGCTTGCCTAGGATTTAAATCAGTTTGGCTAAAAAGATATTTCAAGATGATATGATCAATTTGCAAAGTGAATTTTTTCCTAACAGGTAGTGTTACTACATTTTGAGCGTGTGTGTCACTTTTAGCAACTGTAATTCATACACTACATAATTCTACTCATGTAATTTCATCCTTTTCAACCCATAAGCTATTACAACATTATTTTGCATCAACACTCCTCTAGGGCCTTGCAAACGAGCATTTGTACAAATAGTGAATTCCTTATTTGGATCTGTGATTTTTAGTATAGGAGCTGTGGTTAATAATTGTTTTATCTCATCAAAGCTTTCTTGACATTTGGTTGTCCATTCAAATTTTACACCCTTTTTCTGTAGGGAAGTAATAAGGTAAGCCAATCTTGAAAATACTTCAATAAATATTTGATAATATCCTGCAATACCCATAAAATAATGAACTATTGATACATCCTTGCATATGGGCCAATTCATCATAGCCTTAACCTTTATGGGATCCACAAATAATCCTTCCTTATAAATTACATGTCCCAAATATTTTATCCTATCTTTATAAAACTCACATTTGATGAGCTTTTCCACACACTCAATGCTCCCTTCCTGTTTGTAACACTAACTTCAAGTGTTCCTTGTGCTCCTCCTCATTTTTTGAATACACTAAAATATCATCTATGAATAATAGTAAAAACTTATCAAGGTATGTATGGAGTATGTTACTCATCAAGCACATGAAAGTTGTTGGTGAATTTGTGAGACCCAAAGGTAACACAACAAATTTAGAATGGAATTATTTATTTCTAAAATTTGTCTTATGTATATCCTCATCCTTTATACGTAGTTGGTAGTAACCAGTCCTTAAGTCAATTTTTTAAAATATTATTGCTTCTCTCACTTGATCAAAAATATCATCGAATTGAGGTAATGGATAATATTTTTTACAGTTAACTTATTCAAGTGACAGTAATTGATTCACATTCTAAATGTGCCATTTTTATTTTTAACAAAAAGTATAGGTGCCCCTGATTATGCGATACTAGGCCTAATATACTGCATTTTCAACAATTCCTGTAATTGAATTTTCAATTCAAGTAGCTCTTGTGTGATCATTCAATACGGGGCTCGAGACATGGTAATGGAACCGTACACCAAACCAATGGTGAAATATATATCCCTAGGTGACGCTAACCCCAAAATTTCTTCTAGAAAAACATCTTGACGTTCCCTAATGATTGGTAAATTGTTTACATTACCTTTTCTGTTGGCTGATCACTAGTTTCCTCCTGTACAAAGTACAACTAAAATCCCTTCCTGTCACTTCTTCTCAACTGTATATATGAAATTTTTATTACTGACACTGGTTTTGGTTCCCCGGTAATTAACCAAGTTTTACCACATTGTCTCACACAATTGACTCTCTTCTCTAAACAATTTATAAAATATCTCTATTTTCCTAGCCAATCTGTGCCTATTAACATATCATAAGACACCAAGGGAAGTATATTTAAATATTTTGTGGTAGGATAACCATTTAAGTTAAGGGAACACTATTTTATTTTACTAGTTACTTTTCTCTTGGTACCCATTGTGAACTATACTAGTCATTCACTCTTGAATTTTTCACGTTTCGAATTACATTTGTCTACAATTTGGGATTGATATAACTTAATATATCCCTTGGATCAATTCAAATAGACAGAATTTGGCTTATTATAGTACCTTTTATTTCAATCATGATAGATTTATGCTTGACTTGTATGTCCTCTAATGTTCTGCTAATCCAAGGAATATTTCTAGAAATGTCATTCACTATCATTGCTTCATGGATTTCTTGAATGTTCTAGACATATTTGGGATTATGCAGGCAATATCATAGCAAATGTGGCTTTCCACATCCCTAAAATTTTAATGGTTCCCTCTCCTTTATGATTTTTTTCTTCCTTCTCTTTAATTGTTTCGACTTTGATGATGTATAATATTGCGCAGGTGGAAGTGCATTCCCTTCACTAAACGTCTTCCTTTGATGACTCTTACCAAAATTCTTAAGGTAAGAAGGTTTCTGTCTTTACACATTACCTCCAACCTTGATCCTATCTTTATTTTTCCACAACTTTCCACCTTCACTTCTATTCTTGAATTGTGAGTAAAAAAACCTAGCCTTCTTGACTACTTCATCCATTGATTTTGGATTATCGAACTGAATCCTCTCTTTATTGGAGGTTGGAAAAAAGTTTAAGACTCATTATACTTTGTACTTCTCTTCTTTAAGACAGGAAACATACCATATAAATTTTATAATTTCTTTCCAGAAATGCATGCACACATAGTTGTAATATCCTTAGTTCATGGAATTCCTTGGACCGATCATCATAATAACATTCACTAAGATACCAAGACTTAATTTTTTTTTGGAATTCCTCCCAAGAAATTGTTTTTTCTTCTAAAGATGCATGCCTTTTAACTCTTCCCACCAAAGAGTAGCTTTACCCTGCAACTGATAGATTTCCATTTGAGCCTTCAAATTACTGTCATATTCATACACATGGAAATATTTAATCATGTTTAGAAGCCAAGCCTCTGCATCCTCCTCTTTCTCCCCATCAAAGGTAGGGGGTTTGATCTTCCTAAATTCACCTTGTAACTCAATATTTTTTTCTTTCTACACTTTTGGAGATATCTGACCCGACTACCCTCCACTCTCATATTTTTCAGATTTTGTTTCATTTTTCTTCCTCTTCAACCCTTCAGTCTCTACAATACTATGGATGGATTTTTACATTCATTCTCTAATCATTCTTTTCTGCTCCACACTAGATTTGAATAATTGTTGATTACTAATATGAATTTTTGCTCATTCCACTTGTGGATTTTACACTATATCCACAAAGTGAGGGGGTAGTGAAGTACTACCTTCGCCCAATTCCACATACAAATATTCACCAATCATGTGAACTCGAGGAGAATTTTGTGTCATTCTGTTGCAACCTACTTGACCTCTATACCTTATAAAATATATATAACTTCTACCAGTACTCTATATTTACCTATGGCGGTGCCTTTCGACGCCCAGTGTAGTAACTGGAGCACTAATACAATTTTTCATATGCCTAAGTTAACATATTACAACATGTACTTTAAATGAAAAAAAAAAGAATTATTTCTGCTTATTCTTCTCATATATAGTTTGTATATTCAATGTGAATGACATAAGGTTTGAGATTACTTTCTATACATAGAACCTTTGAACTATGTTTATACATGATAATTTCTTCTTTACACAAAGTGTATAAGTATTAGCCCTTATTGTGTGAAACTATGTGCTTTGTGATATCATGTGGCATTTGGGTTATAACCCTTGGTCATTCTTGTATAAGGTTGGGTTTTGATGTATGTTATTTGCTGCTATTCCTCCACTATAGAGTAATCCATCCTAATTATTAAACCTATGAGCACTTTAGTGCGAACCCCACATTTACACTATGAGGGCTACAATAGTGATTCCACACACAACTCCAACCAATCTCATGCGTCCACATCAACCCTACCCATAACAATGTAAACTTTGAAACGGGAACTGATATTGTTACACGTTTTGTAGAGATAGCAATAAATTGACCCGATTTGGAAAACATGTGATGGAGAACACACATGTTTTTTTTAGAGCATAGTTTTGGCACTATAAACTTTTTTATGTACATTGCAGTTTAGAATGGTAGTGATTTTGATGCTGATTTTAAAAAGTAGTAATTCTACACCATGCCCTTTTTTTAAAAGGCTTTTTCTCTTTACTTTTAATTTGATAATGTATGAAATGTAAATAATTATTTGGTAAATTTAATAATTTTTGAAGTGGTCTTCTTCTTCATATTTTCTTGTTTTTATTTTAATTTTTTTTTTTGTAGTGAGGCTTTTATTGTTTTGCATATTTAAAGAAAAAGGTCGATATTTTGGATTATTGATATTCTACATATTTATACATCGTTAATTAATTTTTCAATCCACTTGAAATAATTATCTCTAAAAATCAATATTTTTTAACAATTGGCATAAAAATAACCATTTTTAACATAAATATAACTAAAAGCTACATGTTTTGATAATCTTTTGCTAGAAATGACATGTCAAAATCACAATTTTTATAGGAAAAATTTAACTAAAAATAGTTAAATAATATTTTTTTTTATGAATTTCATGTCAAAAAAATAATAATAATCTTTTTTTTCAAAAAATAATTATTAACTTAAAAATTAATGCAAAAATCACATAATACAAATATTGAATGCATAACAACCTTAATTGAGTGTATATTTTTCTCATTAAATGTCTGAGTCAAAACATTATAAGTATAACTAATTAATAGTTACAAAAAATGAGCTTGATTTCCAACCATAACTTAAATTTAATCAACAATGTCATGTAATCCAAACTCTTCGTCCTCTAGAGTTTCATCATTGTCTTCTTCCACAATATTTTCTGCTTCATTTTGCTCATTTTCCTCTTCTAATGGATCTCTGATGTCTGTGAATCTCCCAATGTATGCCTTTCCAGTCATTCTGTGTAATGGTGGTTGGGGTTCCTTTGCCTTTTTTGCCACACGTGATTCACGAAAGTCCCCTTTCCTCAACCCAAGTTCTTGCATTGCATCTGGAAGAAATTGAAGAGCATTAATTCTTTGCTAAATGAAATTGCACTGTTTTGGATCTTCTTCAATTAGAATGCAATTTCTTCCTTTTTGAAGGCAACATGCTAGTGTTTTACCTAATTATAAAGCAAAAAAGAAATAATGAAGTAAATTAGTACAATAACACATTAACTAAAAAATAACATATTGAAATTCAATTCCATATAATAAAACTTACCTGAGCCAAAAAATAAATCCAGAACCCAATCTCCTTCATTTGAACATATGTCTATAAGATAGTTAATCAATAACTGTGGTTTTTAATAAATGCTAACTTTCTCTCCTTTTTCTTCTTTGTCTTCATATGTTAGTTTTCTCACAACAACATCATAAGTCAGTATTTGGCTATGAATCTTTCCATCTACCCGATTAAAAATCATAGACATATAGCTATCATCTTTTGCCCAACTATCAATATGGATGAACTGATAATCATTTATAAATAGTTAATCTTCATGGTTAAAAAGATTTGACTTTTGCCTGTAACATGAAATAGTAAAAGTTCAATTAACTTGTACATAAATGAATTTTTCAACATTAATCAAATATACATTTTAAACATCTTACCATGTAAGTTGCATCCTTGAATTTGTTTTCCCCTTGAATCTTGACAATAACATTGCCAATTGTGTGTCTAAATGAAATATCACAAATCTCCATAATGGTGATGACGTGACTTCTAGAAATCCCGCAACCATTTTACTAAGAGCTTGATAAGTATAAGGGTCACTAGCATAGTCAATATTTGGAATATTGAAACCATTGGGAATATATGCAATAACTAGGGCATAATCCCTTTTAGGTATGAGTTTAGCAATGTATTCATAGTCACCTTGTATTACCTGATATTGAATAGTGTCTAGCCCATTCCAAATGAAATGAGTAAGAGTTGGATCAAGTTCAACATTCTTAATACGCTACTTCTTCAGTCTTTCGATCTTTATTTTTTCAATAAAGGTTCTGAAAATATCTGGTGCTCCATTATCATCGTTCTTCATCTTTTATAAAATAAACAAATATATGTGTAAGTTATAAGTTTAAAATAGTACACAGATAAATAAAAATGAATGTATAAATCAAGATACATTTTTAAATGCAATATAAAAAACTTTAATGTTGATGTAGAACTTGAATCTGGATAGTTGCGTACAACATCATCCCAACTATCTTGATTCAACAATTTAACCATTTGTTCTTGAATTTTCATGCAAACTTTGTGACTGCATAGATAAAGTAAGAAAATGCTAATACAATGATATGTATAACAAATACTACCAAGAACAATATGTTATATTTAAAATAAAATTATAATCTAGAAATAAATAAAATTAATTCAACAAACTTACTTTTGAAATTCCTCAGACACTTTCTCCAATGATAATTCCCCTAAAATCACACGAGATAATATTGCTTTGACAATTTTTTCATCTTTCACTCTTTGCAATGCTCTCCAATGTGTGATAGTCATACAAAGAAAAATGAAAACTGTGGATTATCCGAGTTCAGATTCTAAAAAACCGAACCACAGAAATCTGCAATCCATTAAGTTGCTTCATTTCAGGACCTGATTTATTGCTGCTACATATCAATGGCTTAGAATTTTTGACCTTTTGGTTTTTAATGCTAATGTTTTCCCACATGCTAAAAATATAATTAGTCAACTCCCATATATCTCGAGTTCTAAATGCCAACTAGAAAATGTTATCAACACCTCTGAATCAATCACTAAATTTTTCGCCTTTTCCACCTTTTGAGTTGATTTTCTCTTCAACTGGATAGCCTATTTCCATACAACAATCCTTTCAGAAATCTACAGTAACATTTATCATATCCCCACCATATATTTCTTCAAATTCACTATGAATAAATCTAACCCTTTGGATGAAAGTCATAGACATCCTATACTCCTTATCTGAATTATGATCCCATGCCACTAACTTTGCTTTTGTATCTGATAAACCAACATAAATGATACATTTCATTGTTTCAAAACGTGGGTTATTGGGATATTCCTCCATCAATTATCTTTTAGCTTCTACAGAATGGTTCCCCCCAGGAACATAATAAGTGTATTCAAAGCATTTTGACTTATCAAATGCTTCTTTGTTGGGAACTTGAACTGGATCAACAAGAACCACATAACTAACCACATGAGCATATGGATTGTAGCTCATAAATGTCTTCAAGTTGTGAACATGCAGATGATGTGGTGTTCTTATTTGATATTGACATTGTCCTTCACTTGCCTTATAGATTTGTTTGCCATTAAGCTGAAATGTATGACCACCCTCAATTAAGTTTCTCTTTGTCAAATTCTGTTGAATGGCATTTTGTTTTGTTTTGATAATGGCATCCTCTAAATCAGCTCCTGGTGTAATGATTTCTCTGCTTTCTTTTGAAGTCTCACTAGGTTCTTGACTGTTGGTAATGACTACTTCAAAATCTTCAACTTTACTCTCCTTCCTCATAACATTCTCATCATTAAGTGTAATAGATTTATTTTTGGGCTTTGTTACTTTTGGTATTTTATGGCTCTTCTCAGTTCCAATGTCATCTTCAGTAATGGAAACATATCCTTCACTATCAGTTTCAACTTCATCATCTTCAAAAATAACTTTTCTACCCTTGCTAGATTTATTCACTAGAGGCCTTTTTTTTGATCCCTTGGATGTAGTTTTGTAGCATCATCAATTACTACATTTTTCTTGTTTGCCATATCTTCTTCTGACACTGAGTAGAAACTGCTGACAAATTTCATAATATCATGCTCTATGAAATGAATGCCTCCAAACCTAATTGAACAAACAAAATATCATATGTCAATAAAAACAAAGTTAAAAAAATATAGTGAGATAGTTACAAGAACTCAAAATACAAATATAAATAAAAATAATTATGATATTCTGTTTCATCTCATTTACGATTTGTTTACACAACATTTTAGATACCTCTCTCGTGTCATACAATGAATATGATAACTGGTATTTAATCCTTTCATGTGACATGGGCAGTTTTGTAAGTATGTAAACAACTTCACTGTCTGGTACCAAACACATGTGTATGACTCTTCCCATGACTTCATAAATTCCATTATCATTCGGTATATCAATATATAGATATATATTCACATTTTGCATTTCTCTTTATTTCACATACCAGATTCTTGATGGAAGTTTCACTTCTTTTGAATTCTTCCAGTATGAAATAATATTCTTATCATTTGAGGCACTTGAAAGATTTGTAGCCATCAGCTCAGCTAGAGTTTGTTCACCAATGTTTTTTGGAGATCCACCTTTAAGAGTCTTTGGTCCAGAAAGATTCACAGAAATCTTCTTTGATGCCATTTTCCTGAAAAAGGAAACACATAAATAAGTAAATAATGAAAACATATTAACTTTGATCATCATTTACATCTGTTAAACTTTTTAATATACCACCCTACCGTAATAATACCAGGAATATACAGACTAATAAAAGGACTGTACCCATATATCATGCACTACCCTACAAAATATATCACATTCTTAATACATCTCGTTACCTTATTAATAGAGGTAAAACCAGAGTCAAAATCACTATAATAAAATAATAAGTAAATGTACGATATATCTTTCACACTAGTTAAAATTATATCATAACTTTTTAATCTGTATAATCCGTACTATTAGATCAGATCATTGAAATTAAAAAAATATTAATACTAAGAAATCAAAATTTTCTTAGTATTAATATATCACCCTACCACTGCACCCCCACCACACCACCCCAGTGGCCCACTCGCCTGCGGGGTGGTGGAGCGATTCTCGGAATCACCTCGCCACCCTGTAGGTAGGGGGCACCTAGGGTGGCATGGGGGGAGGTTACAGTAGCACCCCCCACGCAACCCCTGTGGCCAGCCTGCCCACAGGGTGGTGGAAGAAAGTGGGTGGGCGGGCTGCCAGGGTGGTGCATAGGGGGCTTCCGCAGCCTCCCCCCATGCCACCACGGCGGCCTGCCCACCTACGGGGTGGACGAGCGACTCAATAGTCGCCCCGCCACACCCCGGGCAAGCGAGCCACCGGGGTGGCGATGGATGAAGTTGCGGCACCCCCCCACACCCCCCCGCCGACACCACCCCAGCGGCCCGCTTACCTACAGGGTGGTGGAGCTACTGTACTAGTCACCCCGCCACCCCCCAGGCGGGTGGGCCGCTAGGGTGGCGTGGGAGGGGGGGCTGCAACATCCAACCCCCATGCCAACCCGATGGACCGCCCACCCGTGGGGTGGCAGGGCGACTGTGTTAGTTGCCCTGCCACCCCGCGGATGAGCGACCTGTGGGTAGGGGGGCGTGGGGTGCTGCCGTACCCCCCTCCCCCATGCCCCCTGCGCCACCCTGGTGGCCCACTCGCTCACAAGGTGGTGGGGCGACTAACATAGTTGCCCCGCCACCTCGCAGGTGGGTACGCCATTGCGGTGTCGCGAGGGGGTGGCTGCCCCAGACCCCCTTGCGCCATAGTCACCCCACCACCCCGCGGGCAGGCGAGCTTCCAGGGTGGCATGGCGGGGGGCTGTGATGCCACCAGGGTAGTGTGGCGGGGTGGCTACCGCAGCCCCCCCATGCCACCCCAGTGGCCCGCCACCCCAGAGGCAGGCAGGCCGCTAGTGTGGTGTAGGAGGGGCTGCCGCAGCTTCCACCTATGCTACCCTAGAGGCCCACCCACCTGCGTGGTGGCAGGGTGATTCTTGGAATCGTCGTGCCACCTTGCAGGCGGGCAGGCTAGCCATGCCCATCGCTCTTAACCTATGGGCCTGTTTGGCTACCATGAGCATTACCGAGCCCGTTTGGCCATCGTGAAATTTACCATGCCCACCATGCTCACAACGGACGTAGTGGGTAAGTTTAGCTCACAAAATTTTTTAATTTAAAAAAAAATAGACTTCATTAAACTTATTTAATATTAACATTTGCAAGGAAAAAAATTTAACTAACCTTTCAATTGCGAGAATTCTCCGTTGAATATGTTGTTGATAGTAATGTAGCTCCATAAATTCGCTCCAAGTCTTTCAACAAACCTTAGAAAACCTTGATCTGATGTGAGTAAGAGTGATAATGGAATTTATTATATAGGTGAAATTATGGAGATGTTTTATCGTACAGTTAATGTGGGATTAATTTGTTTAAAAAAAATTAACATATTATTTTTTTTATGGTGACAAAGAAAACTATGATAAAGCGAATATTATGGAATTGTTTTACAGTGGGGTGAATGTGGGATTAATTTGTTTTAGAATGTATTATAAACATTAAAAAAACATTCAATTGTTTAGTGCATATTATATACTTTAACTATTAAAATAATTTAGGTAAAAGTTGTAGTTTACAATTTTAACCTTAAAGATTTATTTCATAAAAAATTTAGTTTACAATTTTCAATAAATTGTAAAATAAAATAATGAAGGGAAATAAATATAACAAACTTTTTGGAGGGAAAATTTTTGGATGGAAAATTTTTGGATGGAAAATTTCATCCTCTAAGCTATATAATATCTTTAGGAGACTCTGCATTTGTATCACTCAACCTCTTCTATTTGAAAGGGATGGATTGTCCTGATACTGAAGTTTCGATTTGTACAACATCAACATCTTCATCGTGTAACAACTCTATTCATATTGATGAACATAGTGGGAATTCTTCCACTATGAATAGAAAGTCAATTCTTCCACTTAGTCCTAATCCTAAGGACTATGAGAGAAACACTGATGAAAGAGGAGATGGAGAATTTCAAATAAATAAAGAGTCACAGATTCCACTTAGTCTTAATTCTAAGGACTATGAGAGCAGCAATGATGAAGATCATTATCATGAATTTCAAAAGAATGGAGTGTCACGGTGTCCACTTAGTCCTAATTCTAAGGACTATGAGAGCAATAGTGATGAAGAGCATGATGATGAAGTTAAAAAGAATGGAGTGTCACGGTGTCCACTTAGTTCTAATTCTAAGGACTATGAGAGCAGCATTGTTGTTAGGTCCCTATAATACTAGTGATTACCCCATTACTATTGTAGTTATACCCCTTATTTATATTTTTGTGCCCCTATTACGCCCATATTGTTATTTCTGTGCCCCATAGAATCCCTCTATTGTTATTTTTGTGGCTTTATATTATTATTGTTAGGTCGGATGGATTATATTGCGACTCCTTAGACTCCTATATATAGAAAGGAGGTTTTGTCATTTTTATCATCCAAGAATTGTTCATTTATGTAATGTAAAGGAGGTTGCCCCCTCGAAGAGGCTGAATTCTAAGGCGTTGATCTTTCTTTCCTATCTTTTCTTGAGTTGGTTTCATAACATTTGGTATCAAAGCTTTGGATTCTAGGGTTTCGTTGCTCCAAATAGGCCATCGTAGCATTTTCGCTATAACGTTTTTTCTGTGATGTTTCAAAAGTTTCAAAAAAAACCCATTTGAGAAGAAATCGCGCTGAACCTTGGGTCCGAATTTCAGAACTTTTCGCGTGATATTTGCGGAGATATGCTCTGAGGAAGTTGGTCTTTTTGCAGACTCCTCAATTACATTCAAAACAGGTGACCTAGGGAAAATCATCATAACTTTCTCTCTGGGGATCGGATTGAAATTTCGTCAGAAGGTACAGAAAGAGGACAGAATTTAGTTTCTTGTATATCGTTTTCAGAACCAGAGGTCGAAAATTGTACACGTGGCACTTCATACAAGTTCAACCTTCTAGAAAGGTATATAATCAGGTCATCTTGGAAGATTGTGCATAACGCTTTCTTGGAGAATCCAATTTGGATCAGACTGGTGGCATTGGAAAGAGGACACAGAGAGCTACTACAGGTCACAATTTCAGAACTAGATGATTGGAAGGTACAGAGATACATCAGAGGCAATATCAAGCTCCTACAAAGTGAAAAAAGGTGTGTAGATTTTTTTAAAGTTTTGCTTAAGCTTGGTTTGAAAATTTATTTTGAAGGAATTCAAAGGGCATAGTAGAGCATTATTATCGGTAACTGATGCCCCGAGGAAAGAAAATGCAAACACCTAGTAAGGAACCTGAAAGATCTAGCATGACTCATGAAGAAGAGGAAGAAATGCAACATGATATATCAAAATTACAAGACCAAGTGCAACAACTGTCCCTTGCACAAAAAGGAACAGAATCTAAGATGGATGGTTTAAAGAAAGATGTAGAAGCTAAGATGGATGGTTTAAAGAAAGGTGTAGAAACTAAGATGGACTGTTTAAAGAAAGGCGTAGAAGCTAAGATGGATGGCATGGAAGCTAAGGTGAATGGCATGGACGCTAAAATTGATGGCATGGATGATAAGATGGAAGAATTGAAGATAAATATGAATAAGTTGCTACAAGAAATGGTCACTAAGGGTGAAAGAGTACTAAAGGAAACTCATGATGAGAACAAAAGAAATGTTAATCATGATTCCATAGACTCTAATGTTGGATCGAAGACTCACCATGTTCCAAAAATCGATATGAGGAAGTTTGATGGCAAGGATCCCGCCACATGGATATTACAGATGGAGCAATTCTTCGATCTCAATAATGTGCAAAACACACAAAAGGTACGTATGGCAACTTTATATTTGGAACCAAATCAGTTTGTATGGTATCAATGGCTTTGTTTTCGTAAACAATTTATCACTTGGGCAATTTTTACGGAAGAATTGATAGCACATTATGAGGATACAAAAAGCAACACTTTTTTTAGCCAATTGATAAGTCTCAAACAAAAGGGTTCAATAATGGAGCACATTGAGGAGTTCCAAAAATTGAACATAAGGGTAAAAGATATTCCAGAGGAGCATAGGATTGATGTGTTCATAGGGTCTTTAAAGGATAATATCCAACATGATGTGCGCCTTTGGGAACCTGATTCATTAGAGAAGGCATTCAGGTTAGCAAGAAAAATGGAAAGAAAAATTATGGCAACTAGGAAGCATACCATTCACAACTATAAAGACGGAAGTGTTGTTGCCCATAGTCTTCCACAACCTACAAGGTTGACACCACAACAATTGGAAGAAAAAAGAGCAAAAGGGCTTTGTTACAATTGTGATAGAAAATACACAAAAGGTCATAAGTGTGCTGAGAAGAAATTATTCTACATAGATTGTGAAGAGGAAGAAGAAAAGGAGCAAGAAAGGTCAAAAGAAGACGATATATTCCAGGAACAAAGCCTAGATGAAGAACAAATAAATCCGACCATATCTTGTAATGCATTGGTGGGAATTACCACTCCTCAAACCATCAAGATAGAAGGACAAATCAAGAAGAAAAAGGTAATAGTGTTGATTGATTCAGGAAGCACCCACAATTTTATTCATTGTAGGGTAGCAAAAGAATTGAATTGCTTCCTATATCCAGCACCAGAGTGTCAAGTGGTGATTGCAAATGGAGGAACAATAAATTGTTCTGGAAAGTGCCATAATATCAAGCTATCCATGGGAGAATATGTATTGACTAGCCCAATGCTTTCCATTCCAATGGGAGGTGCTGATGTTGTACTAGGAGTCCAATGGCTACAATCCTTGGGTACAATAGCTTTTAATTTTCAAGAACTTTTCATGAAATTTTCTGTGGAAGGAAAGGAAGTTGAATTAAGGGGTATTGCAGGGAAACCAGGAAAGATAATCAGCTCTAATGGCATGACAAAGCTTCTAAAAAAGGAGCAAAGAGGTGTAATTGCACAATTATGTTCGCTAGATGTTTCCACATTGGAATCATCTATTTCTCCAGATCTCCAAAAAGTCCTGGACAATCATTTCAAGGTATTTGAGACTCCCAAAGGTCTCCCACCTATGTGTGATCATGATCATGCTATTCATCTGATTCTAGGAAGTGTTCCTCCAAACATCAGGCCGTACAGATATCCATATGTCCAAAAAAGTGAAATTGAACGTATGGTTGCAGAAATGCTAGAGGCTGGTATAATTCAACCGAGTCAAAGTTCTTTCTCAGCTCCAGTAGTATTGGTGCACAAGAAGGATGGATCATGGTGCATGTGTCCAGATTATAGGGAGCTCAACAAGCTCACTATTAAAGATAAGTTCCCCATTCCTGTCATTGATGAATTACTGGATGAATTGCATGGATCAATTTACTTCACCAAGTTGGATCTTCGTTCGAGATATCATCAAATCAGAATGAAGATTGAAGACATTCCGAAAACGACATTTAGAACTCATGAGGGTCATTATGAATTTTTGGTCATGCCTTTTGGCCTTACCAATGCACCTTCAACATTTCAAGGTTTGATGAATTCAATTTTCAAACCATTCCTTAGAAAATTTGTGTTAGTATTTTTTGATGATATACTAATCTACAGCAAGTCTTGGAAGGATCATGTTGAACATGTTGACAAGGTGCTACAACTATTGGAGGAGAAACAATTATATGCAAAAAGATCCAAATGTTTCTTTGGAGTCCAGGAGGTGGAATATTTGGGTCATATTGTATCTCATGAAGGAGTTAAGGTAGACCCTAGCAAAATTAAAGCCATTAAGGAATGGAAAATCCCCACATCCATAAAGCATCTGCGAGGATTTCTTGGGTTGACAGGGTATTATCGCAAGTTTGTTAAGAATTATGGGAGAATAGCAGCACCTCTAACAACATTATTGAAGAAAGATTCATTTTCATGGACTCCGGAAGCAACAAAGGCCTTTAAACATCTTAAAGAGGCAATTTGCCAAGCACCGGTCTTAGCTACACCCGACTTCACAAAAACCTTTATTGTGGAATGTGATGCTTCAGGAAATGGAATTGGTGATGTTCTAATGCAAGATGAAAGACCCATTGCTTTTGAAAGTCGTCCAATCAAGGGAAAGTTTTTAAGCAAAGCTATTTATGAGAAGGAAATGTTGGCAATACTCCATGCACTTAAGAAATGGCGACCCTACCTAATGGGAAGACACTTCAATGTAAAAACGGATCATGATAGCCTTAAATACTTTTTAGAACAAAGATTATCCTCTGAAGAGCAACAAAGGTGGGTCACAAAGATGTTGGGTTATGACTTTGAAATCATCTACAAAAAAGGGAAGCAAAATGTGGTGGCAGATGCACTCTCAAGAAAGGATGAGGATATGGAAGCATTGTTGTGTGCCATTTCTATTATCCAACCAGATTGGATAAACGAAGCAAAGGAGGAATGGAAGAATGACGAAGAAGTGTGGGCTACAACAAGCTACAACAAGATTCTAGTACTTCTGATACATTTAGCTGGAAAAATGATTCGTTATGGTACAAAGATCGCTTATACCTCTGTAAGAATTCCCAGCTAAAACAAAAGATTCTTATGGAATTGCACACTTCTCCCTTAGGAGGGCACTCAAGATTTTTAAAAACTTACCATAGGGTTAAGAAGGAATTTTTTTGGGATGGCCTTAAATCAGATATTCAAAAGTTTGTGGCGAAATGTTTGGTTTGCCGACAAAATAAAGTTGAAACAATTAAGACAACGGGTCTATTACAACCTTTATCCATTCCAAGCCAACGTTGGGAGGAGGTTTCAATGGATTTTATCACAGGTTTACCCAAGTCTGAGGGAAAGAGTGTCATCATGGTGGTAGTTGACAGACTTACCAAATATGCACACTTTTGTGCATTATCACATCCATTTAAAGCCAGTACAGTTTCTACTGCATTTATGGAAACAATTCAAAAGCTACATGGAAACCCAAAGATTATTGTAAGTGACAGAGATCCCATTTTCACTGGAAATTTTTGGACAGAATTATTTTCTTGTCTTGGTACTCAGTTAGCTCATAGCTCATCTTATCATCCTCAATCTGATGGGCAAACTGAGATAGTAAACAAATGTTTGGAAGGATATCTTCGTTGCTTTGTATCTGATAAACAGACACAATGGGTCAAATGGTTGCCTCTGGCTGAATGGTGGTATAACACTTCCTTCCATACAGCAACAAAAATGACCCCATTTATGGCACTTTATGGGTACCAACCACCATCAATCACATCATATTTAAGAGAAAATTCTAAGGTTCAGGCAGTGGAACATCACATCGAAAATCAACAACAAGTCCTCCAACTCTTAAAGGATAACCTCGTGTTGGCACAAAATAGAATGAAACAACAGGCAGATCAACATCGCAGTGAAAGAAGTTTTGATGTAGGTGATTGGGTATTCCTACGGCTACAACCATATAAGAAAATGTCCCTAAAGCAAGCTAAGAAGGATAATAAATTATCACCAAAGTATTATGGTCCGTACAAGGTGTTGGAAAAGATTGGTACTATGGCATACAAATTGGAGCTTCTTGCAGCTTCTCGATTGCACCCAGTTTTCCATGTTTCATGTTTAAAGAAGGTTATAGGTGACAAGCTCCCAGTTCAAACAATATTGCCAGAACTTGACGAGGAAGGAAAAATTATATTGGAACTGGAAGCAGTGATAGAAACAAGAACTCGACAGCTACGAAATCGATCAATTTCAGAGTATCTTATCAAGTGGAAGAACTTATCCGCTGAAGATTCCA
The DNA here is from genome assembly GCA_031772625.1 of Pinus tabuliformis. Taxonomy (NCBI): domain Eukaryota; kingdom Viridiplantae; phylum Streptophyta; class Pinopsida; order Pinales; family Pinaceae; genus Pinus; species Pinus tabuliformis. The sequence goes on from CM062808.1 coordinate 191,861,612, forward strand.
CATGGGAGGATGAGAATTTTATGCAGAAGTATCCAGAACTGCTCAAACGTTGAGGACAACACTTTTTTGAAGGAGAGGGGCATGTTGGGTCCCTATAATACTAGTGATTACCCCATTACTATTGTAGTTATACCCCTTATTTATATTGTTGTGCCCCTATTACCCCCATATTGTTATTTTTGTACCCCATAGAATCCCTCTATTGTTATTTTTGTGGCTTTATATTATTATTGTGAGGTCGGCTGGATTATATTGTGACTCCTTAGACTCATATATATATAGAAAGGAGGTTTTGTCATTTGTATCATCCAAGAATTGTTCATTCATGTAATGTAAAGGAGGTTGCCCCCTCGAAGAGGCTGAATTCTAAGGCGTTGATCTTTCTTTTCTATCTTTTCTTGAGTTGGTTTCATAACAATTGTTGAAGAGCATGATGATGAATTTAAAAAGAATTCAGTGTCACGGTGTCCACTTAGTCTGAATTATAAAGACTATTATAGCAGCAGCGATGAAGAGCATGATGACGAATTTGAAAAGAATTGAGTGTCACAGTGTCCACTTAGTCCTAATCCTAAGGACTATGAGAGCAGCAGTGATGAAGAGCATGATGATGAATTTCAAAATAATGGAGTTTCACAGTGTCCACTTAGTCTTAATTCTAAGGACTATGAGAGAATCAATGATGAAGAGTGTGATGATGAATTTCAAAAGAATGGAGTGTCACAGTGTCCACTTAGTCCTAATTCTAAGGACTATGAGAGAAGTAGTGATGAAGAGCGTGATGATGAATTTCAAAAGAATGGAGTGTCATGGTGTCCTCTTACTCCAAATTCTAAGGACTATGAGAGCAACAATGATGAAGAGTCTGATGATGAATTTCAAAAGAATGGAGTGACAAGGTGTTCTCTTAGTCCTAATTCTAAGGACTATGAGAGCAGTAGTGATGAAGGACAGGATAATGCACTTAGTCCTAATTATAATGAGTATAAAAGTAGTAGTGAAAAATGATAGGATGTATAATTTTCAGCAAGTAAATAATCACATTTTTTATGTAGTCCTAATTCTATGGACTATGAGAGCAGCACTGAAAATGCACATGAGGAAGAATATCCAATAAACATCGAGTCAAATTTTCCATTCAGTTTGAATTCTAAGGACCATGAAAGTAGCACTAAAGAAGGGTAAAATGAAGAATATCCTCCAAGTCAGTATTTGAAAAGCATAGCTAATTAAAGTGTGGATAACATTCCTCTTAATGATGATGAAAATCCTTATACAAATGATGATCCAATGATGGAGATGTTGCCAAGAAATATTGTATCGAGGAGTAGGAGCAGACCTTTTTGTATCAATGCAAGATGTTCTACTTATACAAGGGGTAGAGAAGAATATTTAACGAGAAGAAGTTCTATCAACACTCTCATTTCAAGTGAACGTTGTCAAAAAGATTGCTTGAAACATATGGATTTCAAATTTTCATTAGAGCGTAGGAAGAGATATCTGTCAATGAATAAAAGCATGTGAAATTCATATATAGTTGGGTGCTTGAAATATACATTATCAGGTTATGATTATCATATTTGGACTTTATTTATCTGTAGAAAGGCTTTCAAAATGTTTCATTCGATTGGGAATATTTTTCTCTCAAGAATTCAAGAAAATTTGGAAAAGGATCCCACATTTAATTCAGAAGTACATCATAAAAGATAGTTTGGGCCATTATCAAATACTTCAATGACATGGATGAAAGATTTATTTTCAAAGCATGGAGAGTGTATGCCAAATAGAGAGACAATACATATTCCAAATAATTTTTCAAGACGAGAAATCTACAACTTATACAAAGAATATGCAGAAGGTGCTAAGGGACATGGCTAGTTTATTACATATCAATATTCTGTGAAGGTATGGAAGAAATAATTCAACAATGTCTGTATTCCTAAGAATACAAGGATGGGGATTTGCAGTACATGTGTTTCTCTTAAATAAAAAAGGGACAAATGTGAAGGGTTTGAAAGAGGTTAGCATTCATAACTTTAACTTTCAAAATTTTACAGTCATCAACTATGAAAACATATTTCTTAATGGCTTTCATTTATGTTGTGTAGATTCAATTCTTAAAGAACTTCAGGAGCATCCTGAACAACAAACAAATGGAAGGAAAAAGTTGTACAAGCATCAAAAGAAGTTTTATGATAATCCGAATAAATATTTGGGTTTGATAATTGATGTTATGGACCAGAAGAAAACAGTTTTACCACATTTTGTTTGCACACCCAAAAATTTAGAGGAGGAAAATTTTATTCAGTATCACTTGGTCGGTTGTATGGTCTTCAATGGGAAAATGTTGCCAAGGGTGTACTTCACGGCTACAAATATTCATAATGATGCAAATCTGACCATAACCATAATTGATGATGTGCTTTCTCATTGGTCTGGTAATCTTCCTGAAGTTTTGTATCTACAATTGGACAACACTTGCCATGAAAAAAAAATCAAGTTGTTTTTGGATATCTAAACATGCTTGTTGAATTGAGAATTTTTCAGAAGGGAAAGGTTGGTTTCCTTCTTGTTGGGCACACTCATGACCATATTGATCAGATGTTCAATCATTTTTCAGTCACATTGAGGAGGAAGGAAGTTGAGAGCTTGCCATCATTAATTGAATGTATTAATAAATCATATATTCCAGAGCCTACTTTTGATGTGTTGGAAGAAACTGTTGAGATGCGAAGGTTTATTCTATGATCACATGGTGAGGGGAAATGCATTGAACAACTTAATGACATTAGCTTCCAACATCAATTTCGTATCAAAAAAATTGATGGGAAAACACTAATATGGGGCAAGAAGTATTCAACTACTGCAGAATGGGCACCTTCATCAGGTTTGGAATTTTTGAATTTCATTCCAAATCATCCAATATTTGCATCAAAAATATTGTTATTACAATCAGTTGGTGAATTTCATAATGCACATAGACAAAATATAGATATAAATTATTTTGATTGCCTAGAAGAAATTAAAAAATGTATTAGATATAGATATGACTACTTTGACATTGTTGATTCAGTTTGGTGGGGCTCATTTTTCAATAATGAAAGTGATATCATTTCAACAACAACAAATGAAGATATACCTTTGAAAAATCCATTTATTTGGCCACAAAATGTGTCGAACGAACATGAGGAAATAAACATTGTTGAATAGCAACAATCTCAAGGTATTATTAATTCTTGACAGGTAGAGGAAAGAGAGATGTATATTGGTTCCTAAAGGTCTCAGCACAACATGAAGCCATGGAACACCTTTATAGGGGTTCAGTACATGATATTAAGGAGGGTTGAATGATCACAGTGCTAGCAGATGGAGATCCCAATGGCTATCCACTCTGGTTTGCTAAAGTTATAAAGGTATTTATAGAAAATGGGGATGTTACAGGTGTTGAAGTACATTGGTGTGCCACAAATACACACCCATTCAATGGTGTGTGTAAGCCAAAGAGTATAGTTGACAAAAAAATGGCGGAAAGAGAAAAAGAAAGGGTACAAATATAAATCGCCGTCGCACAGACAAATTAATATTGGAGGATGTTGACATACTTGTTTATGACTTCAATTTAACAAAGAGAGGAAATATTCGCTTCAAGACGATAGGGATTCTAAAAAGTTTGTTACCAAAATGAACAATGTTGAGATGGGAGTTTGCTGAAACCAGTCGTAGATCTAGAAGAATTTTGAAACTTGAAATGCTTGGCATGCATGTGGACTTAGATGGGGCACTAGTTGATGAAAGAGAAGAATATGGAACATCTTCGTCAGCATCGAGTCACTCATCTGAAGATGTGAATTTTGATGGTGTGCAAGAAAATATGAGTGACTTTGAATAATTGTTTAAGATAGTTTATATAACTGACGTTTGCATCGTATCTTGAAATACAATTTTTGATTTCCATATGATGTTAAATGAGAAGTTATGAGTCACTTTATGTTGTTGGATTATATGTCTTAATTATGATAATTTTTATTGTATATAATATCTAAAATGCAACATTAAATTAGAGATATAATGTATGTTTCATTCAATATGCAAATAATGACTTTTGAATTCATTTAGTCATGTAATTTGTTCATAATGTCATGGTTTTTCAATTTTATGGTTGAAAAAAATCCAATTTCTTTTGTACCTAGGATGCTAGGGTTGAGAACATGTTGAATTTATACTTAGGAAACAAAAACGTTATTCTACCAAAAACATTAGTGTGTTTTTTTCCTCATAAACAATTTTTCTTGGCACATAAAAATTCGGTTTTACTAGCATTTTTTAAAAATGCTGAAAATTGACCCTAAAAAAAATCATTGTTTTAGTATCATCAGTATTTCATTTTCAAGGTGTTTTTTGCATGAAAATTTCATGTTCATTGCCATTTTTAAAACATGTTCAAAATTGAGCCTAAAAAAAATCCATCGTTCCAGTATACACACTTTTCATTTTTAGCACTATTTTTGATGTTTTTTCGAGGTTTTTTTGGCCAGAGTTCCCGTTTCAAAGTTTACATTGTTCCATGTGAACATCATCACCCATCACATGTCATCATGTTGATATAGTTAGTGTTACTGGTCAAGGGTCAGAAATACGTTGGTGAAGATCCATGGTGGGCCTTTGTTTGTAAAAATCCTACCTTCATCCACCTATCTCGCATTTGGCTTCTTTCATTTACACCTATCATGGCGTTGTGAGGGTGATACATGGCCTATTTACATCCTTTTTTGTGGCTATTCATCCATCACTGGTACAAATTACAGTACGTATGCATCTGCTATTGATCCATCAATGAAAAAAGGTATTATAGACTATGTCTAAATTTGCTTATGTTACTTAATGCAATGGATCGAAAAGATTACGAATAACATAAACACATAAACAATTTGAAGAAACATTTAAACACATCAACACAGCCAAATTTAATAAAGGAGTTCACCAGTCTTTTTGGCTACATCTTTTGGTCCTTTTGCTTCCAGTGTTGACCCATTTATTTTGTCTTCAATATGTTGTTACAGGCATGAGCTCAAAAACAAAGTCTCAGATGATAAAATGGGCATCACCACTATGTCCAGCTTGAAATTTTGAGTCAAATGAGTGTAAACTCGACCATATTTGGCCATGGTGACTTCGAAATCCCCTGGAATGTCAAAAACCACCACACACCTGCAAAAACCGCTTTTACACTGCACAAAATCACCTCTGCATGTGAAAACCGCTTTGAAAAGTGTGATGATGGTATTATGGGTTCAGCAACTGCAAAACTATATAAAAATATTGGCAGCTTAAATACCAAGCTGCACCATATGGTATGTTGGCTAGTGGATTTATGTGAAAGTGTTGTTATATAATAGTTTTGGAAGGTTGGCAGTTCCAAACCTCTGCCCGATCCTTCCGCCTCATTTTCTATTGACTATTGTTAATATATATAGATATATATATATATATATATATATATATATATATATATATATATATATATATATATATATATATATATATATCATATGATATATATTTCCGTCGTGCCTGTGGGATATCCTATGCATATGGTTACACATATATATGGTTGCGACTATGGTTTCGGTTCGACTGTTAATGATAACATCAAATGCTTAAGGGACCAACGGTCATGGGGTTGACGCTGACCGTCCGGCCCTTTTCCAGCGGTCAGTACTGATCCACCTTAAATATCATATCTTCACCATTATGAACAAGCGGAAAAGTATCTCATCCAGTGAGCAGAATCTGATGAAGTCTTAGCCTTCTGGCAGGTGAAGGGTTCAATCATCCATGACCCACAAAATTTTGGGATTGCATGCCAATATTGGGCAAATCTTGACTATCATGTGTCAGCATCAGATTGGACCATGTGAACCAATCAAAAACTGCCATATCACCTTCCCTATTAACGTCATCCAAAACATGTGGTGCATTTTTGGGATGACACATGTCTTGCTGATGTAAGAATTGACTGTTGAACGTTGACCTTTTTTACATTGACCTTTCCTTTGAGTTTGACTTTTTGACTTTTTGCCATGGTTTGCCTTGAAACTTTGACTGGCCTTAACTTATTCATCCGAACTCGGATTTTCATTCTGTTTGCATCGTTGGAATTGTCTCGTCGAGCAGTTTAACTTTAGGCCACCTTCAACTAAGTTTGAAGACTTTGAGCTGGAGGAAAAAATGTATCCATTTTGGATCAGCTACGAAACCCCATGTCAAAAAGACACATTGTTATATCCCTCTACTTGTTTATTTCTTTTTTTTTCTCGGCAATTCTAGCTACTTTGTATTAATATTTACAGTAAAACATTTACATCAAACAGACAAGCTGCCCAGGGCCACCTACGGCTCCTTGGGTGGTGATAGCAAACTTGAATTTTTGCCTCGCAGGGCACCTGTTCCAGAGAGATTGACAAAACATGACTATGTGATTTTCCACCATGACTACAAAACGGCCCGCGCAGGGGCAAACCAGAGGAGACACAGAGTACAGACAAACTGAAAAAACTGGTGACATTACCGTAAACCGACACGATACAGGTAAAGACATATAGCTAAGACCCGACATTAGACTCCGGACCCAGTGCAACTGAGGTAGCCGTGAGCTGGACTTACAAATATAAAGAGAATAGACTAAGATGCACATTGAAAACTTGAAATTAGCCAGTATCCAGACCCCAACCTAAGAGAAGGAAGCAAAAACGAAGGGGAGCCGCTGAGGACTACTCTTCTGGTTCTTCTTCCACAATTCTGCTCCAAGCCTGCCCATCTCGAACTCCTTCCCACATGGCCATGGGGTTCTGCGCAGTAGATGACATTTCGGGTTGTTGAAGTTGGGCAGGGGGATGAGGCAGCTCTCCTTCAGAATGGCTCGCTGCGTTGGAAGACTCCCCCATTGGGCGTTTTCCTTTTTCCTTTGCTGAATTGTCCTCCGCCAGAACCAGTGACGAGCTATCCTCATCTTCCTCAGGGATTTTTGTAAAAAGCACAGAGATGTGGGCATTAACACCTGCAGTGTCTCTGGAGCTGCCCAGCGTGAAGGAGACTGAGCCAAATGCTGGGAGAATTGGCTCACCCTCGATGGAGCTTCCCACTTCCATGAATTGACCAGCTGGGATTTGGGTGACTTCCGCCCTCTGATAACAATAGCAACAGCAGCAATGATGATGAACATCAGCTGCAGGAGGACGAGAGGATTCCCCCCTTCCTGGGCCTCTTCGGCTAGGCATCCTCTCTCTCGGCCGCACCATGGAATCCTCCAATTCCGCTTCCTGAGCCCGAGCAGCGAAGGGCCGACAGTGGCTATGCCCCCTTCCCTTATCTTGCAGCACCCAAATTGGGTATGTACTAGCGTAGACTGAACGAATACAGAGCCCAGACAGCACCAGAATGGCGTGGACCTTACCCGAACCTCCAAATACCAAGACGAGATATTGACTCTCAGGATTCTGAGAATTATGCCAATCACTCTGAGCTCCCTTACCCACCGAATCGGCATATTTAAGCTCCTGCACATTCCCTCTGAAAAGACCTCCATTAACTGCGTCTGGCTGGACTGCCATCACCTCCCGCAGCGCCATTAAAACCTCCTTTATGCCTCTCGCTTGCTGAAGGATCGGCGGCTTGAGGCAATAAAGGCTCGCTTTCCTCACGTGTCGGCCCATGCCCGCCATGTGGCCTCCCATGGATTAGCTCGAAGACACCCGCATCCGGGGCGACAGCCTCTTCTTGGATCAGTCTTTGACAATCCTGAAGCAGATGCCTGTTGGAAATGATGTTGGTATTTCCAGACACCAGAGGGTGGTCTGCCTCTGTCCCAATGTTGGCTAGAAGGTCTGCAATTTTGTTGCCTTCTCGTTTAGTGTGTGTGAAGGAGAGGGCTATAGAATTGCGGAGCTTCTGAGCTAAGTCATTTAACCTAGCTTCTAGCCGCCAACTGGGGGCTACTTTCCTTGCATTCGTGCCATTCTGAAGACGGGTGGCCATGTTAATGAGAATCTGGGAATCCCCTTCTACTATCAGAGGTTGAAGATTGAGATTCCAAGCTAGCAAAAGGCCTTGCCACAGGCCTTCCAGCTCTGCAGAGTTATTGGTATCCCACCCTAGGTTCCCAAAATAAATCAGAATGGGCTTTCCTTCCGAGTCCCTTAGTATACCTCCATATCCAGCTGCGCCAGGATTTCCTTTGGAAGCTCCATCAAAATTCAGCGTGTATGAGTTTTGGGGAGGGGCTTTCCATTGACAGAGGTTCGTGCAATTGACCTTAGGAGCACTGCTCTTAAGAGAATCTGGTGGTAACTGTAGCTGCCAATTGCTTAGAATGTTATGCTCGTTATCAATAGTGGGAAGATCATCCGCTGTCCATGCCTGAAGAGCCATTGTCTCTTGTATGTTTTTGTGAGTCTTGCTCCAGATTTCTTCTAAGGGAGAACGATTGTTTTTGAATATGCGCTGATTACGTTCCTTCCAGATGTTCCAGAGGACGATCCCTGGAAGAATATTCCATAAATGATTGAGGATCCTGCTCTTGTAAGGAGATTTTTGCCAAAGTCTTAAGGAGTTGATAATGTCCCCCTCCCTCCTGCAACTTCGTTGACATCTGAAGCTGACCTTGTCCCAAAGTTGACTGGCCAGAGAGCAGGTATCAAGGAGATGCTGGAGAGTTTCTTCATTTTGTGAGCAATTGAGACAGATCGAAGGGCCATGAAAGCTCTGCTTCCTGAGTTTGTCCCAGGTAAGGATTTTTTTGTGACCCACCAGCCATAGAAAGTAGGTAATTTTTGGCCATGGACCAAGCTCCCAGATTCTGCTCCATATGGGATCTGGGGGAGAAGGGAAGTTGCATACCAACTTGTAAGCCTCTGAGGTTGTGTAGGATCCCTTGGGAAGGTACCCCCATCTGAGAATATCCTCTCTATTATCCTGCCTGATATTTCTTTTCCTTATCTTGATCCTTAGCTCCTCTTGCTACTGCTCATTTGCTTGATTGAGAATCAAGTTGCTCCTTTTCCAGATCCTGAAGCCGTGCTCCAACTCCTGCGACCAGAATTGGTAAACTTTTTCCTGCCGGTGTTCTGACCTTTCTGGGAGAACAGAGGGGTGGAGAATGTTCTGGAGTTTGGGCAGTTGGTTCCAGGCATCGGTCCAAAATCTTGCAGTGCGTCCGTTCCTTATTTCCAGACAACACTACCAGTTAATAGCGTTTTCTGGCCGCATTCCATATTGCGGATCCCTTTTCAGTGGGGATGAATCTGATGAGTTCCTCTTGAGGTCGATTTCCGGCATACTTGGCTGTCCATATGTTTTCCCAAGGCTTTTCTGGGCTAGTGATCCATTGCCACCAGATCTTGGCGCTCATGATGGAATTGCTGTGTTCAGGATCCCTTAATCCAATGCCTCCCTTTTCCTTGGGCATACATACATTGGTCCACTTCACTAGAGCCCATTTGCGGTTGGTGGCCGCACTACTCCATAGAAAATTGCGCTGAAGGTTTCTTATGCTTCTTAGGACCCATTTTGGTGCCGCTAAGAAAGAGAACAAGTACAGAGGCATTGCCTGCAAAACCGATTTGATGAGAACTATTCGACTGGCTAGATTAAGGGATCTATAAGTCCAGAGAGTAAGACGGTTTTCCAGTTTCTCAAGCAAGGAACGCCAAGTGGGTTGTTTAAGACTCGAGACCGAGAGGGGAGCACCCAGGTACTTGGAGGGAAGAGAAGCTGCGGTGAACCCCAAGATTCGAGAAACAACCGACTTGACTGAAGGCGGCGTATGGAAGAAAAAAGATCTAGGATTTAGAACTGTTGATGTGCATTCCAGAGGCCTCCGAGAAGTCCTGAAGGAGAGATTTTAGTCGGCGGGCTTCTTGAGCAGAAGGGTAAGCATAGAGCATAGTGTCGTCGACGAACTGCTGGTGGGAAGTGGGTGGAGAGTTATGCACAGAGATGCCTTTGATCTGATGAGAGAGGAGGGCTTGCTTAATGTGTCTCCCTAACCCTTCCGCCATAATGACGAAGAGAAAGGGGAGAGGGGGTCCCCTTGCCGAATACCCCTGGAGGGGTTGAAGGGGCGGGAGGGGATGCCATTAACGAGGATTGAGAAATGAGTGGAGGAGATCAGATTCATGATCCAACGGATCCAAGGAGGGCAGAAGCCAAAAGCAGTTAGCATTTCATGAATATAAGTCCAGCTTAGTTTGTCAAAAGCCTTGGAAAGGTCCAATTTGAGAAGCATACCTGATTGCTTTGATTGCTTGAGGGAATGAATGATTTCATGAGAGAGCAGGATGCCATCCATAATGTGCCTTCCTTCCACATACCCTGACTGCTCCGGAGAAATGAGTCCAGGTAATAGAGGTTTGAGGCGATTGGAAATGACTTTTGATATAACTTTGTAAATCACATTGCAAAGCGCAATAGGCCTGAACTTATCCGGTGTGATGGACTCCTCCTCCTTGGGGATGAGAGTTATGAAAGTGGCGTTGAGAGAGGGAAGGAGCCAACGCGTTGCCCTGGATTCTTCGACTACCTGCCAGACTTCCTCCTTAAGCATATCCCAGAAAGAGTGAAAGAAGGTGGTGGAAAACCCATCTGGCCCCGGGGCTTTACCTTCCTTGAGCTGCTTCATTGCCTCATCCACCTCCTGCGGGTGAATAGGGCGCATTAGGAGGTCATTTTGTTCCTCCGTAATGATTTTAGGGATGTTGCTAGTGATTTTGCTAATGGCCTGTCTCCTTCCTTCTCTCTGCTCTTTATGGATCTGTTGGAAGTGGCTGAGAAGTTCCTCTTCAATTTCCTCATGAGTCTCTACTCTTGCCCCTGTCTGCTTTTGAATGAAGGGAATGTTGTTATGCATCCTTCTCTGAACTGTGGTTCTGTGGAAGAATTTTGTGTTGCGCTCACCCTCCTTCAACCATCTGACCCTTGACTTTTGCCTCCAGTAGATTTCTTCCTGCTTCCTCCTGTTCTCCATTTGACTATGGATGAGTCTCTCTTGCTCCAGGGTAGCTTCTGTGTGCCCTTCCGAGATAACCCTTTGGTGAAGAGTTTCCAGGTCCTGAGTGAGTTTATGCTGCTCCTTGAAGATGTTTCCAAAGGTTTCCCTGTTCCACCTTTTTAGCTGATTTTTGAGAAATTTTAACTTTTGCTGGAATTGATACATCTTTGATCCTACTGGGGGAATAAACGAAGCCCAAGTAGCCTTCACAAACTCCTTAAAGGTGGGATGCGTGAGCCAAAATCCTTCAAATCGGAAGGGTCGTTTGGTTAAGTTACCTGGTCGTTGCCATTGAAGTGCTATTGGCCAGTGGTCCGATCCCGTATGAGCAAGAATGGCTGCAGAGAAGTCTCCTCCTAAGTGGACCGCGTTGTCAGAGATGAGGAAGCGATCCAGTTTTGAGGCGATTTGGTGCTTTCCAGACCTACGGTTACTCCAAGTATAGGTGCCATTGCAGAAAGGCATGTCAATAAGAAAGGTAGATTGGATGAAGTCTTTGAAGCGGATGTCCTCTTGCTCCATTCTGCGCCTACCTCCCAGCTTTTCTTCAGTATTAGTTATCATGTTGAAATCCCCGGCAACGATCCAGAGAGGGTACCTTCTGCTATTGCTAAGAACTTCAATTGTGTCTAGAAGTGCTATTTTGCTTCCAGTGTCTTGAGGGAAGTATACATTTGACAAATTACCATAAATATTGGTACCCATGATATGAAAGGTCGCCTGGATGAGGTGGTGCGCCGCGTGAAAGTCAGAGAGGGATACCGCTTGGGTATTCCATGCTATTGCCAGACCTCCTGAGGCTCTAGAGGCATCTACAGCTACCGATCTACAACCAGGCCAGGCTTTCGAGAGGATGCTGCCTAGCGTATTACTGTTACACTTAGTTTCTTGGAGAAAGCACATTTGTGGCTTTTCCTTTTTTATCATATGCTTTAACATTCTGAGTTTTCCGGGACTGTTGAGCCCTCTTATGTTCCATGATACCAGCTTCATCATTAACCATTGACAGAGGGCTTGTAGTACTTCGTCAACTGTGCGTATCTGCCTGAATCCACCAGGATTTTCCCAATCTCTATTGTCCTTTGCAGATCAGTTTTTCTGCCTCTCTTCTTCGAATCTTTTGGGCGCATGTTTCCGTCCCATTGGCTACCTGATTGTATTCCAAGTTGGCTTTGATAGTAAGCTCGAGAAATGACCATTTCGAGCTTGTTGAGTTGGAGTTCTGGTATTGCATCGTATGCTCTTTTTTTGCAGGTTGCTTCCAGCTCTAGTAGGTCTAAGCCGTGCAGATCAATACTCTCGGGCTCTTCTTCCATGATTTGCACCTGGTCGTTTTCTTCAGCGCTGATCTCTGGGTTCTGGGGTTGTTCCGATTTTCCATCAACTTCCATTTCTTTGATGATCTCTGGAGTTTCTTTCTGATCCCTTTTGAGAATAGAGGGGGAAATAACGGGAGAGGAAGCTTTGGGGGGGGGGTGCGAAGGAGGAGGAGTTGACGAGGAGGACGGGCGTTCAGGGTTGACTTCATCGATGAGAGGCAGATTCTCAGAGGCTTGGCCAAGAATGTCAAAGCTGTTCTTGGTTACTGGGCCATGAGACTTGGAGGGCTGGGGCCTGGACCCAATAGGGGGTTTTTTGTGAGAGCGCCTCCTGCTAGTGACTTTGGTGAATCCATCCTGGGCAGGGGCTTCAGAAGAGCCGGGAAAGCTAGTTTGGGTATTCTGAGGACAATCCCTGAAGAGATGACCAAGGGTATGACATTTTCGGCACCGGAAAGGAACATGCTCATAATCAAGAGGCTGGATCCATTCCTCATCCCTATGAGAAAGAGTGATCGAATCTGGAAGGGCTTCATTGAGGCGAATAAACACACAAATTCGGGCGTAGGAGATATATTTGCGAGACTTGGTTTCATCCGATGATCTAATGTATTCTCCCACCCCATTTCCTATTCTTTTGAGAGCCTCCTCCTCCCAGTATTCATCCGGGAGGGAGTATAACCAGATCCAGACAGGCGCCCAGGTTAGATCTTCCTTGTCTGGGTTGAATCTGGGGATCCAATCTCTCAGATAAAGGCCGGCCGAGTTGAAAAAGTATGGTCCGCCCACTAGTATTTTGTGTTTGTCCTCCAGGAAATAGAAAATTGTTGTAAAGAAACCTTTTGGCCCGAGCTGAAGCGTTACATCCCCCTTTGGTTTCAATTTCGCTGCTATCCATCCATTCAGGGCTCTCTCAGTAGGCCAGAACCCTATAAATTTCCCGATGAGGGCGTGATCTCGCATGAATTTGATTCTTCTGTCTATCATGTCTCTTGGCAACTCGATTCTTGGTCTTTCCTTGGCAACTGGTCTGCAAGTTGATGAAGTGACCTTCAAACCTTCTACAGGATTTTCAGAACCCTTCCGGGGATTATCGTCTTCTTCCCTACGATCTTCGCTTCCTTTGTTGCTGTCTTGGGGTGTTTTCCCCCTGTTCAGAATCTCTTTGTCAACTGACCCGAATACGACGTTTTGCGCCGAATCTTGCTGCGACGGGGAGGGCGCTGACGCCCCCCCTGCGGCTGAGCCATTGAGGGACCCTGGTACGCTACAGATCTGAACCGCTGCAGCAAATTTTCACTTCAGTGTTGAGCTTGACAGGGGCGCTGACGGCGCCGTGTAAGGAACAACCCGAGCCCTAGCAAAACCCTAGCAGAGCGTTTTTTCGAAGAGAGCACAATGGTCCATTTTACAATAAGGAAAAGGTAGTGGGCTTGGCCCGGTTTAGACTAACTACTCGCACGACGAGCTACGACCTTGCTCGGGATCGAACACAAGACCGGTCCGTCATGACGAGGCCGACTTTACCACTACGTCGCCTCCACGACCTTCCCTCTACTTGTTTATTTCACCATATACTTACTGTTTCGATTAAAATTTTCCTTCATGTAGGTTCAATGGTGATACCTTGGTAGCAACCCTCATGCTAGGTTAGCTTCAACCCTCATTTACTCAGATTATAGATGTTTTAACCCTTTGTTTTATTGTCTCCTCAGCCTTCAGTTTCATGCTTCTCGAGTTTGTGTCACAGGGTATAATAGGGCTATTTCTTTGGTCACCATTCGCACTAGAGGCCTACGTTACCTATCAGATAAGAATTTCTCTGAAAATGATTTTTTGAGTTGAAGTTTTGTTGAGGTAAGCTTTTACCCTTGTGGCTATTGGAAAATTTGAGTACATTTTCTTGCTAATGCTCTCTATTTCCATTTTTGTTTGGATCACTCACTCTGTCTAAATTTTCATCCTTTTTTTCTTAATTCAAGTAGAAAGGGAGATGAACATGCTATCAATTCATCACCTCATCAGGTAAACCCTATCTCATTCAATTATTAGATCCTTCTTCACATATTTAGTTTCAAAATTAATAATTAATTTATATTGATTTGTTTATCCTCTTATGTGCTAGGTACCATTACCGCAGTTTCACACCTCATGTTTCCTATTATGTGTTATTGTGAAAAGGGTTAAGACGCCTTCTCTTTGCTATAGATGGGTACACTGTGCATCTTATTATTTATATGGTGTCCTTGAATATATCCTAGCTAGTACTTGGGTCTACTACTCATTGTGGTGAATTTTCCTGGTATTTTGGTCAGAAATTTCTTGTGTGAAAGTATACCTCATTTAATCCTTATGTCTATTAATCGACGATTAAAGGATAAATAAGTTCATTTGCAATTTCTACGATAAACTTGTAGTTTTCAATTTTTTCCTGGAGAACTTTACGTGCAACCCCTATTTCAAATAATGGTTTTCCACCTTGGTACTCGCTAAATGTTTGTAGCTATATTTAGTTACAGACTTAGAATTGTTGTCATGGGTTTTTGATACAAATTGGCTCTACTGTGAGATATCTATTTTTTTTGTTTAACTATAATATATTACATTTGTACTATATAAAACTTGAAACTCTTATGCTTCTATAGTTTATATGTTATTCCCATGGCTGGAGGAACAATTATTTTAATTTCTTCTCCTTTGAGACTTATTGTGACTAACTCAAAGTTGGTGTTGTCTTTAAATAGTCAATTCCTTAGGTATTCTCAACCTTTCTCAATGGTTTTTCCATCCATGATCGTATTATTATGGTATAACATATGTGGTTTATGATGAGGGTTTACTTATTCATCTTAAAAGAGTGAATTCATTTACTTTAGAGATTTTCGCTTTGCTGCAATTTCTTGTATAATTGTGAACTTACATGCATGTTGTTAGTTATACATACTCTTAATTTATCTGGCATATAAATTTTCTTTAAAGTTTTGTTTATATATCAGAACCACTATTTGTGATGCAATTTTTAGGTTGACATCTTACAGACCATATATCGATTCCAGAATCCATCGGGGTTTGTTGGTGTATGTACTATCATTTTAGATTTTCACATAATTGGGATCTTCAAGCATAATTATTTGAATTATTTTCTAACTTTTGTTTGGCATTTCCCCTTTTATTCTTAGTGGTTGACATCATGCACAGTCGTTACCAACCGAATATTAAGGATTCCTACCTTAGCAAATTATATTTCATTATACATATTACCTATTGACTCTAATTGCGAAACCCTTTCCGTATTTATAGGGCCAATAAAAGTTAATTTGTTTAGCTATTTCAAATTGTTTCTAGTATTGTAGTTTTACCTTCACCATAGTAGTGTTCTACCAGTGATGAATCGCCACAACTTCTTGAGTCCAATGAATTTCTACCATAAGGTTTCCCTTACATACAAGGCTTACCCTTACTTATTTCAAAAATTTTAACACTAAGCCAATTTTACCCAATTCTACTATCACTAGTAATTCGAGAGTTATCCAAAGAGTCTTGGTCTCAAAAGTTGAGTCTCTGAAAAGTCGCATAAACAATTTTACTGATTGCATATTAAACATAAGGGATATTATCAAATCAATCATTAATCTAATTATAACCACCCAAATTAACAATCCCAATATATTTACATTTAATCACCAAGCATCACACCTCATTACACAACTCTTCTCATGATCTTAGCTACATACCTATCTGGTAACTTTATTTCTTCTCAACAATTATGTCCCCAATCCCTTCCATTAACTATCTAGATCTAAAGGTACATATTAGTAACTTGAATCATATTATATAACTAATCACTAACTTTTTCAATTTTTCCCATCAATGAACCCAACCTAACGTGAGAAACGGTACTTTAAGTCAAATTGGATAATTTATGACTACATGTTACAACTAGCCACTTCATACATCCATAACCCTATACCCAAAGTTCTGTCACAATTTATTCCATTCCCAAATCTTTTTGATAATTTCCTATGCATGTAATTATCTAATTTTAGTTTCCAGAATCAAAATTTCAAAATAGACTCATCAATTTTTAAATCTTTCCATATAAAGATACTTAATCATGTCAACAGAGACTAGAGGACCTTCTAGCATAAGTATCAAAATCTTCATAAACAACATCCTCGTAGTTTTTTTTTCTCCTTTATGTAAAACAGAACAGTAATCTTACCATAGATTTTAACCATAGTAGAGACAATTAGAAAGAAAACCTCTAACCGAAATCTCAATAGGAAAAACCTCTTGGGAAATCCACTCTCCTCCCAACAATGAACCAACAACCTCTGGTTCCCCTGAGTAGAGGCATATTTCATGGAATGAACCAGGTTTTCATGATTCTAATCACGTATTCTATACATAATTTCTAGCGAATTTTTCCTTCATAGTGTCATGCCTTTTAGGGTCCTACCAACCTATTAGCCTAGGGTGTTTCTTCTTCTTTTTTCTTCCTTTAAATCATGTTTTTTCTCCTACAAATCTTTCCTGAATATTTCTCTCCAATTGAGTATTTTTTAAGGAATTTATCATAATCTGAATATTTTTGATATTTGGAAAGTATCTCTTATACAAATTTATATAAATCTCTTCCCCATAATTTTCCAACTTTATTCTTCAAATTTAATTATTTAATACATCCTTATTTCAAAATCCAATTTATCATGGCTTACCGGCCAACATACTAAAAATAGTCCAATATAAA
The DNA here is from genome assembly GCA_031772625.1 of Pinus tabuliformis. Taxonomy (NCBI): domain Eukaryota; kingdom Viridiplantae; phylum Streptophyta; class Pinopsida; order Pinales; family Pinaceae; genus Pinus; species Pinus tabuliformis. The sequence goes on from CM062808.1 coordinate 191,878,725, forward strand.
ATAAAAGTAAAAGATATTTCCATAACAATAGAGGGGTATTACAAAAATAAGAAAATAAAGTTGTATTGTTAGAGCCTAAATCTACCTTAGGCTGAGGAAGGTAGGATCCAGGGCCAACATCAAACCACGCTTAACCTAGTAGCTAGCCCTACCAAGTCAGGAGAGGGCTCTCTCCGGGTCAATCTCAGCAAATTATGACCGATGACGGCTTGAGATGACTAATAGAATATTGATCTTAGGCTAGGTATATGTGTGAAAAAGTTTGATTGAATAAAATCATGTTTTTGTTGGCTCAGATGGAAAGGTAGATTTTGGGCGTGGGAATTGAGGCTCAGTCTTGCAGATATCTCAATGGGGCAAGGTAGAAAAATGTTTTTGGCACTTAAAATTGAATTAGATGGAAGGATTTATACAGGTGAGGATCTCGAGAGGGCAAGAAAACTCATGGATCCTCTTGAATCAGCTGAAAACACTGAAGACTAAAGCAAACCTCAAGTAGAGCACTGCAATTTCAATGGATTCTACTTACACTCTTGTTTGATTTAGCTGAGAAGAAATAAGAGAGATAATGGCATACAATAACATAAATAAATGCATAATTAGAAAGGAAAGCACTATACCAAGACAACTTGCCACATGGATCCCAAAGAGTGTTGCAAACCCTAGTCTAAATTCCTTAGCCAAAATGCTAATATGAGTGTACAATGAAGCTTAAGGCTTTCTCAAAAGTCCAACCATGCTAATGACTGAAAAAAACAGAATATAGACAACCATAGCTCATCCTTGCCTCTAGGGGTTGAGCTCACATGTTTAGGCGCTGTTTCAACTAATTCCAAACTGAGAACTAGAAATTAGGCAACAGAACAACATGCCTCTAGAAGCAAGGGAATTGATTCATTCAGTTTAAAACAACTTTTAAACTGCTGAATCTACCTCTACAAGTGAACATTTGACACATTTACATCATGATCCATCAATGTACATTAAATTACATCACAAATTTGCCATTAAGAAAGTGAAAAAGTTAAACTGGCCAAAGCTGGGCGAAAAACAAAGCAATACTCGATCAAACTGGCAATTTTTCCTCTATGCGTCGCGCCTGATTCTCTATGCGTAGCGCCTGTCTGGACCCACTTTTTGAGGCCTTCCTAATGTCCAAATTAGCTCCAAGTGTGCTTGTTGGAAAGGTCTATTTGTCTACTTTCCAACACAGGTGGAATTTTTCAATTTAGCCTCCATTTTCCCCTCCAAAAGTCAGTTCTTTGAACATTGCTTCCTGTGTGTCAAAATAGGGGCAGTAAGGCCATTTTTTGAGTGTTTTTGAGCCTTTTGAGGGCTCAAATCCTGCCCAAATTTCTTTGCCATTGGTAGGAAAGCATGCCAAATCGAAAAATGTTAGGTTTTTTTCATTTCAAAGCTTCCATCAAAAGCGAGTGCCAGGTGGCGCGGCGCACTGGGTAGAAAAGTTTGTTTTTGCTCAAAAATTTATAGTTCCGCACTTTTTCTTAGTATTATTTGTGGTCCTAAACCCAGTTTTCATGTCTCTAGCAGACCTAATTGCACCTTTCCTGTGTTAAAGGAGCGGACCACTGATGCACCGTGCCACTAACCAGGTGCACCACACCCTTTTACAGGAAACGTTTGGAGGCCTTCCTGGTGTTCAAATTGGGAAGGGGATAGCTTGTTGGAAAGAATATTGAGTATACTTTCCAACCGAACTAAAATTTTTCAATTTCGAGTTCATTTGTCCTGTCAAAAGTTAAATCTCCCAAGACTGTTGAAAATGTGCAAAATGAGGTTGCCTCAAGGCAGAGTGATGTTGCAGTCAACTTTTGAAGGTCTTCTTCAAATCCAAATTGAGTTCATGATGGTTCATGGGAAATATCCTTATGTCTAGTTATCATTTGAGTCATCAATCAAGTCATTTGGCCAACCAAGCTGGGAGAACACTTGATTTTCCCAAGGTCACTTCAAAGGTGCATCAATACTCCCGAGGAAACTGTGAGATTTCTCTAAATCCATGACACCTGTGTAAGAAGTGAAGGAGGTTTTTTGTCCTTGGCCTATTTTGGACAAAAACCTCTCTCATTTTTCCCAAATTCATCTTTTATTTCTCAGAAACATCATTGAAGTAAAACCTACTCCGATGTGTGGAACAAGGGATTTGTCGAAATGAAGGGGATAAGGGCCTTTTAAATTCTTGAGAAAATTTTTGGAAGTAGGGAGGGATGTTAGGAAGTAGTGGAATGTGGAATTTCAAAGATTGAGTGAGGGGAAGGGGTCCAAAAGGGCAAAACACAAGCCTAGCCTAGAAAATTGTCAAATTGTAGCAAGAAACTAGGGTTTGTGCAAAAATGAGCAATTTGAGGGATATCAGTGATGGGAAATGTTTGGTAAGGTACATTAAGGATAAGGGAAGGTTTATGACCATCATTATACAAGTTTTGTTGACGATTTGACCATCTAAGAGAAATTACCTTCAAAACCCTTGGAGAGGGAAATGAACCTTACCTAGGCACAATTGACCCATTGGAACCTGACATGATGATGACAACCCTCTAAATGATGGTACACTCAGCTGAATGGTGACATGGACTGACATTTGGACAACTTTGATAGGAGTAAAAGCAAACCCTAGACCTAATAGCTAGTGACCAAATTTTGCTTGAAGACTCACTGAAATGACAAAATTTGACCTTGACACCTTAAAATCACTTTGTAAGTGCATGTTTGATCACTGGTGGAAGGCTGCAAAGACTGACACTAACATCTGCTCCAATGGAAAAGGTAGCTCCTTGGAGGTGGCAAGAACTACAGATCTCTGGAAAGTAGACAATGCCTTCATCCATTGGGCAATGGAGTCAAAAACTCAAGCAGAAATGCATGACTGAAAACTGATGACTCGATGACACAAATTGACTCTCACTCAACTAAAAACTGACTTGATACTTAAACACAACTGAAAAACTATAAAATATGCTCAAAGTAGAGCTTATTCATCAAAACCTACTCTAACAATTTCATTCATCTCCTGATCAAGTGAAATGAAACAACCAATGCAACCAAGTAAGTATTCCAGCTGCTGTTTGAATTCTCCGTAAGTGCTTGCTTATGAACAACAAGAGAGAACTACTAAAAGGCAACTCCCATGAAAACTTGTGAGAAAATCTGTTGAATAATATGGATTCTCTATTCGCCTCCAAAAACACTTCATAAGGATCTTGAAGTTCATTCAGACTGGGACATAGCTCATCCAATGGATTACTTCTCTTTTCCTCATACCATGAATGCAAACCTTCATCTGAGCTTTGTGATGAGACTCCTGCTAAAAATGACAAGGAAACCAGCTTTCAGATCAAATTTATATCAGCACACATCTCAAGCTCACATGTAGTCAATGGAGACAGACTTGGACTGCAGACATCATCCAACACATCAGCTATTGGATCATGAAAAACTCGAAAAGACCATTGCAACCCATTTTCTATTGGTTCCGATGAGATTCCATGATTTCCTATAGGTTGCTCATTTGAAGATATACTATGCAATTTTTCCTTCAAAAATTGAAATGATTCAAAACATAAAGGTACATAATCATCTTGCATCATTTTATCATATATTCCAGCTTTCAAGTCTTTATTTGCAACTTGACAATTAAAGGCATTTGAGGGCTACAAATCTGGGTATGAAAAGTCTTGAACAAGGTTTTCAGTGCCCTCAAGATGGTCCAAATCAAGACTTGTCGACAATTCATTTTTGATTGCATGAAAGTTGTCTCTGATGAACTGAAATGAATCAAAACAAAAAGGCAAAGATCCTTCACTTAGTTCAAAATTTGTTGCACTTTCCTCCTCACTTCCTTGACTGATATGCATCGACTGAACATTGTATTCGAGCTGTTGAAAATGAAATTCCTCCTCCCACAAACCAGTTGTTGATTTGTCTGTAAGATTAGCTTCTGTTTGGAGAACATAATCATCGTCATACTGATCAAACTGAGGCAAATCATCAGTATAAAACACATCATCAAGCATACATGTCATCTCAACAGATATCTCTTCTCCAAGATGATCTACAAAATAATCATTATCAGATCTATGACAACTAGGATAAGAAAGAAAATTGTTTTGGATCAGCAACTTGTTCTTCTTCAATCGACAAGCCATGGGCTTGAACATTATACTCATTCCTTGTGGTGATCCTTTGCATCATCACTTCCACTGCACTTACCAAAATGTCAAGGTTTACCTCTAAAGATGCCTACTCCTCCAGATCTATGTTTTTCATCTCTTCTTCCTTCAACTTTTCCCTTCGGATCAACAAATGAGCCTCTACATCTACTGCACTGTTCTGCATCTCTTCAAGTGTTGCAAGATTCCTTTCTCTCAGCTAAAACTCCATTTCTAGATCAAAGGCACCTGGGTAGTGCAAGAGAGCGAATCCAGGAGGAGGTCTTATATTAACAGGAATCGAATAATAAACTTGGTTAAATCTGGCAGAAAATTGTTGTACTGTCTCCCCCAACAATCTTTTCAGTTGGTTATACTCTCTTATAATCAACAAAGGGTTTTGTCTTACCACCGACCTGTCGAGGAAAACTTTTACGAACTGTTGTAAATCTGAGATGCTCGCATCAGGCAGTGTTTTGAACCAACACTTGACTTTGCCTTGCAAAAAAGAGCAAAAAGCCTAATACTGACATCTTCATCATCAACTTCAAAAAGATCGAGAAAAGACTCAAAATTCAATACATGTCTCTCAGCAGTGATATTGTCGCATTCACCATCAAATCTTGGTAGATATAGGTCATGATTTTTAGGGAAAGCATGGGATATTGGAGGTAAAATCAGAGGCTTTTATTGTTCTAAAATTTTACAAGGTAGAAGGGTATGTACAAATGTTGTAAAATTAGTCTTGGTCTCTTGAAGTTCATCAGTTTGAAGACGATCATCACAAGATTTAGAGGAAGGGTCTTGATCAAGCTCAAAGGCATGCAAATCTTTGGTATTCAAAACCTTCAAAGGGAAGGAATCAAATGTAGGCCAAGGATCTCTTCTCAAACATAGTATACTTTGTAAAGCCTTCTTGACATTCTCGGGAAAAGAGAAGAAATAATTTATAACAAAGAACAAAATGTCTTGGATGAAATTCCAACTTGAATACTTGATCTTTCCATATTATCCTTTCATGTTTTTGCTAGTTAGGTTGATCCAATGGAGTCCTTGGATCTAATCCTGAAAATGATTTGGAATTGCTAGGTAAATGATTTCAGCCTTTTCGGTGTCTGATCGTTGTCTGCCATCAACAATCAGATCCAAACTTGATACATGCTACTGGGGCAATTTGCAAATAAGATGTTCAGCTTATAAGACTAGACCAGAGATTGATTGAAGCAGCTTTTATCTACTTATGCACTCGCAAAACAATATGCAGTTCGAAGTCTTCCTGGCTAACTTTAGGCTCCTTCTATAATATACAAAACCAAAACAATGAAAATAAACTTTCTTCCCCTGTATGGTCGCCACTATGTTAGAGCCTAAAGCCACCTTAGGCTGAGGAAGGTAGGATCTAGGGCCAACATCAAACCATGATTCACCTGGTAGCTAGCCCTATCAGGTTGGGAGAGGGCTCTCTCCGGGTCAATCTCAGCAAATTATGTTCGACGATGGCTTGAGATGACTGATAGAAATACTGATCTTAGGCTAGGTATATGTTTGAAAAAGTTTGATTGAATAAAATGATGTTTTTGTTGGATCAGATGGAAAGGTGTATTTTGGGTGCAAGGATTGAGGCTCAGTCTTGCAAAGATCTCAATGGGGCAAGGTAGGAAAATGTTTTTGGCACTTAAAATTGAATTAGATGGAAGGATTCAGATAGGTTAGGAGCTGAAGAGGGCAAGAAAACTCATGGATCCTCTCCAAACGGCTGAAAACACCAAAGACTAAAGCAAACCTCAAGTAGAGCACTACAATTTCAATGGATTCTACTTACACTCTTGTTTGATTTAGCTGAGAGGAAATAAGAGAGATAATGGCATACAATCACATAAATAAATGCACAATTATAGAGGAAGGCACTGTACCAAGACAAGTTGCCACATGGATCCCAAAGAGTGCTGCAAACCTTGGTCTCAATTCCTTAGCCAAAATGCTGATATGAGTGTACAATGAAGCTCAAGGCTTTCTAAAAAGTCCAACCATGCTAATGGCTGAAAAAAAAACATAATATAGACAACCATAGCTCATCCTTGCCTATAGGGGTCGATCTCACATGTTTAGGAGCTGTTTCAACTAATTCTAAATTGAGAACTAGAAATTAGGCAACGAAACAACATGCCTCTAGAAACAAGGGAACTGATTCATTCAGTTTCAAACAACTTTCAAACTAATTAATATACCTCTACAAGTAAACGTTTCACACATTTACATCATGATCCATTATTGTACATTAAATTACATCACAAATTTTCCGTTAAGAAAGTGAAAAGGTCAAACTGGCCAAAGCTGGGCGAAAAACAGAGAAATACTTGGTCAAATTGGCAATTTTTCCTCTATGCGCTGCGCCTGATTCTCTATACATAGAGCCTATTTGGACCAACTTTTGGAGGCCTTTCCGATGTCAAAATTAGCTCCAAGTGTGCTAGTTGGAAAGGTCTATCTATCTACTTTCCAACACAAGTCGAATTTTTAAATTTGGCCTCCATTTGCCCCTCCAAAGGTCAGTTCTCCCAACACTTCTTCTTGTGTTTCAAAATAGGGGCAATAAGGTCATTTTTTGAGTGTTTTTGAGCATACTCTCCTATAATCAAGAAAGGGTTTTGTCTTACCACCCATCTGTCGAGGAAAACTTTGACGAACAACTGTAAATCTGAGATGCTCGCATCAAGTAGGGTTTTGAACCAACTCTTGACTTTGCCTTGCAAAGAAAGAGCAAAAATCCTAATACTGACATCTTCATCATCAACTTCAAAAAGATCAAGAAAAGACTCAAAATTCAATACATGTCTCTTCGCAGTGATATTTTCGCATTCACCATAAAATCTTGGTAGAGATAGGTCATGATTTTTAGGGAAAGCATGGGATATAGGACGTAAAATCAAAGGCTTGTATCAATTTGGAATTTTACAAGGTATAGGGGTATCTACAACTGCTACAGAATCAGTCTTGGCCTCTTGAGGTTCATCAGTTTGAAGATGGTCATCACAAGATTTAGAAGAAGGGTCTTGATCAAGCTCAAAGGCATGCAAATCTTTGGTATTCACAATCTTCAAAGGGAAGGAATAAAATGTAGGCTGAGGATCTCTTCTCAAACATAGTATACTTTGCAAAGCCTTCTTGACATTCTCGGGAAAAGAGAAGAAATAATTTATAACAAAGAACAAAATGACTTGGAAGAAATTCCAACTTGAATACCTGATCTTTCCATATTGTCCTTTCATGTTTTTGCTAGTCAAGTTCATCCAGTGGAGTCCTTGGATCTGATCCTGAAAATGATTTGGAATCGCCAGGTGAATGATTTCAGCCTTTCCAATGTTTGATCGTTGTCCACCATCAACAATCAGATCCGAGCTTGATACATGTTACTGGGGCAATTTGCAAGTCAGATGTTCAGCTTATAAGACTAGACCGGAGATTGACTGAAACAAATTTTATCTACTTATGCACTCACAAAGCAATGTGTAGTTTGAAGGCTTCCTGGCTAACTTCAGGATCTGTTTATAATCTACAAAGCCAAACAATGAAAACAAAATTTCTTCCCCAGTATGGTTGCCACTATGTTAGATCCTAAATCTACCTTAGGCTGAGGAAGGTAGGATCCATGGCCAACATCAAACCACGCTTCACCTGGTAGCTAGCCCTATCAGGTTGGGAGAGGGCTCTCTCCAGGTCAATCTCAGCAAATTATGATCGATGATGACTTGAGATGACTAATCGTTGTTGGCTCAGATGGAGAGGTAGATTTTGGATGCGGGGATTGAGGCTCAGTCTTGTAGATATCTGAATGGGGCAAGGCATGCAAATATTTTTGGCACTTAAAATTGAATGTGATGGAAGGATTTAGATAGGTGAGGAGATGGAGAGGGCAATAAAACTCATGGATCCTCTCCAAAAAGCTGAAAACATCGAACACTAAAGCAAACATCAAGTAGAGCACTGCAATTTCAATGGATTCTACTTACACTCTTGCTTGATTTAGCTGACAGGAAATAAGAGAGATAATGGCATACAATCACATAAAAAAATGCACAATTACAAAGGAAAACACTGTACCAAGACAATTTGCCACATGGATCCCAAAGAGTTCTGCAAACCTTGGTCTCAATTCCTTAGCCAAAATGTTGATTTGAGTGTACAATGAAGCTCAAGGCTTTCTCAAAAGTCCAATCATGCTAGTGACAGAAAAAAAACATAATATAGACAAGCATAGCTCATACTTGCCTCTAGGGGTCGAGCTCACATGTTTAGGAGCTGTTTCAACTAATTCTAAACTGAGAACTAGAAATTAGGCAACAGAACAACATGCCTCTAGAAACAAGGGAACTGATTCATTCAGTTTGAAACAACTTTTAAAATGATGAATCTACCTCTACAAGTGAATGTTTGACACATTTACATCGTGATCCATCAATGTACATTAAATTACATCACAGATTTTTCATTAAGAAAGTGAAAAAGTCAAACTGGCCAAAGCAAGGTGAAAAACAGAGCAATACTCGATCAAACTAGCGATTTTTCCTCTATGCACCGCACATGATTCTCTATGTATAGCGCCTATTTGGACCCACTTTTGGGGGCCTTCCCAATGTCCAAATTAGCTCGAAGTGTGCTTGCTAGAAGGGCTTGTCTGTCTACTTTCCTACCGAAGTGGAATTTTTCAATTTTGCCTCCATTTTCTGCTCCCAAAGTCAGTTCACCCAACATTGCTTCCTGTATGTCATAATAGGGGTAGTAAGGTTATTTTTTGAGTGTTTTTGAGCCTTTTAATGACTCAAGACCTGCCCAAATTTCTTGGTGATTGGTACTAAAGCATGCCAAATCCAAAAATGTTATGTTTTTGTCATTTGGAGGGTTCCATCAAAAGCGAGCGCCAGGTGGCATGGTGCACTGGGCAGAAAAGTCTGTTTTTGCTCAAAATTTTCTAGTTCCACACTTTTTCTTAGTATTACCTATGGTCTCGCATCTGTTGGTCATCTCTCCAGTGGACCTAACCACACCTTTCCTGTGTTAAAGGTGCGGAGAACTGATGCACCACGCCACTACCTAGGTGTGCTGACCCTTTTTGCTCATTCCAAAGCTTATTGAGCATAATTTCCAACCCAACTAGAATTTTTCAATTGGGAGTTCATTTTCCCTGTCAAAAGTCAAATCTCCCAAGACTGGTCAAAATGTGCAAAATGAGGCTGCTTCAAGGCAGAAAGATGTTGCAGTCAACTTTTGAAGGTCTTCGTTAACTCCAAATTGAGCTCATGATGGTTCATTGGAAATCTCCTTTTGTATAGTTATCATTTAACGCATCAAGGAAGTCATTTGGCCAACCAATCTAGGAGAAAACTTGATTTTCCCAAGGTCACTTCAAAGGTGCATCAATTCTCTTGAGGAAACTATATTTTTTACATTTCTCTAAAACCATGACACATGTGTAAAAAGTGGAGGTTTTTTTTCTTTGGCCTACTTTGGACAAAACCATCTCTCATTTTTCCCAAATTCATCTTTTGTTGCTCAGAAACATCATTGAAGTAAAATCTATCCCGATGTGTAGAATAGGGGATTTGTCGAAATGAAGTGAAATGAATGGGATAAGGGACTTTCAAATTCTTGAGAAAATTTTGGGAAGTAGGCAGGGGTGTTAGGAAGCAGTGGAAAGTGGAATTTTTGAGATTGAGTGGGGGGAAGGGGTGCAAAAGGGAAAAACACAGGCCTAGCCTAGAAAATTGTCAAATTGTAGCAAGAAACTAGGGTTTGTGCGAAAATGAGGAATTTGAGGGATATCATTGATGGGAATTGTCTAATAAGGTACATTAAGGATAAGGGAAGGTGCATGAAGATCAGGACACAAGTTTTGCTGAAGATTTGACCATCCAAGAGAAATTACCTTCAAAACCCTAGGAGAGGGAAATGAACCTTACCTAGGCACAACTGAAGCATGAACAAGGTGTAAAATGACCCATTGAAACCTAACCTGATGATGACAACCATTTGAATGATGGTCCTCTCAGCTGAATAGTGACATGGACTGACATTTGGACAACTTTGACAGGAGTAAAAGCAAACCCTAGACCTAATAGTTAGTGACCAAATTTTTCTCGAAGACTCACTGAAATGAAAAAATTTGACCTTGACACCTTAAAATCACTTTGTAAGAGCATGTTTGATCACTGGAGGAAGGCTGCAAAGATTGAAACTAACATTGGCTCCAATGGGGATGGTAGCTCCTTGGAGGTGCCAAGAACTACAAATCTTTGGAAAGTAGACAGTGCCTTCACCCATCGGGCAATGGAGTCAAAAACTCAAGCAGAAATGCATGACTGAAAACTGATGACTCGATGACACAAATTGACTCTCACTCAACTAAAAACTGACTCGATACTTAAACACAACTGACAAACTGGAAATGATGCTCAAAGTAGAGCTTATTCATCAAAACCTACTGTAACAGTTTCATTCATCACCTGATCAAGTGAAATGAAACAACCAATGAAACCAAGTAAGTATTCCAGTTGTTGTTTGAATTCTCCGTAAGTGCTTTCTTATGAACAACAAGAGATAACTACTGAAAGGCAACTCCCATGAAAACTTGTGAAGAGATCTGTTGAATAATATGGATTCTCTATCCGCCTCCAAAAACACTGCATAAGGATCTTGAAGTTCATGCACACTGGGACTTAGCTCATCCAATGGATTACTTCTCCTTTCCTCATACAATGAATGCAAACTTTCGTCTGAGCTTTGTGACGACACTCCTAAAAATGACAAAGAAACCAGCTTTCAGATCAAATTTATATCAGCACACGTTTCAAGCTCACATGTAGTCAATGGAGACGAACTTGGACTACACACATCATCCAAACATTAGCTATTAGATCATGAAAAAATTGAAAATACTTCTACAACCCATTTTCTATTGGTTCCAATGAGATTCCATGATTTCCTATAGGCTGCTCATTTGAAGATATACTATGCAATTTTTCCTTAAAAAATTGAAATGATTCAAAACAGAAAGGTACGGAATCATCTTGCATCATTTGATGATATGTTCCATCTTTCAAGTATTTATTTGCAACTTGACAATCAAAGGCATTCGAGGGATGCAAATTTGGTATGAAAAGTCTTGAACAAGGTTTTCAGTGCCCTCTAGATGGTCCAAATCAAGACTTGTCGATAATTGATTTCTGATTGCATGAAAGTTGTCTTTGATGAACTAAAACGAATCAAAACAAAAAGGAAAAGATCCTTCACTTACTTCAAAATTTGTTGCACTTTCCTCCTCACTTCCACTATTGATATGCATCGGCTGAACATTGTATTCGAGCTGCTGAAAATGAACTTTATCCTCCCACAAACTAGATGCTAATTTGTCTGTAAGATTAGCTTCTGTTTGGAGAACATAATCATCGTCATACTGATCAAGCTGAGGCAAATCATCAGTATAAAACACATCATCAAGCATACATGTCATATCAACAGATCTCTCTTCACCAAGATGATCTACAAAACAATCATTATCAGATCTATGACAACTGGGATAAGAAAGAAAATGTTTTGGATCAACAACTTGTTCTTCTTTTCAGCGAGCCATGGGTTTGAACATTATACTCTTTCCTTGTGGTGATCCTTTGCATCAACTCTTCCACTGCACTTACCAAAATGTCAAGCTTTACCTCTAGAGATGTCGATTCCTCTGGATATTTTTTTTTCATCTCTTCTTCCTTCAACTTTGCCCTTTGAATCAGCAAATGAGCCTCTACATCTACTACACTGTTCTGCATCTCTTCAAGTGTTGCAAGATTCCTTTCTCTTAGCTAAAACTTCATTTCCGAATCAAAGGCACCCGGGTAGTGCAAGAGAGCGGATCCAGGAGAAGGTCTTATATTAACAGGCATCGAATAATATTTTGGTTAAATCTGGAAGAAACTTGTTGTACTGTCTCCGCCGGAAATCTTTTCAGCTGGTTATACTCTACTATAATAAAGAAAGGGTTTTGTCTTACCACCCACAGGTCGAGGAAAACTTTGATGAACTGATGTAAATCTGAGATGCTCACATCAGGCAGGGTTTTGAACCAACTCTTGACTTTGCCTTGTAAAGAGAGAGAAAAAAGCCTAATATTGTTATCTTCATCATCAACTTCAAAAATATCAAGAAAAGACTCAAAATTCAATACATGTCGCTCAGCAGTCATATTGTCGCATTCACCATCAAATCTTGGTAGACATAGGTCATGATTTTTAGGGAAAGCATGGGATATAGGAGGTTAAATCAGAGGCTTGTATCGAACTAGAATTTTACAAGGTATAGGGGTATGTACAAATGCTGCAGAATTAGTCTTGGTCTCTTGAGGTTCATCAGTTTTAATATGGTCATCACAAGATTTAGAAGAAGGGTCTTGATCAAGCTCAAAGGCATGAAAATCTTTGGTACTCACAATCTTCAAAGGGAAGGAATCAAATGCAGGCCGAGGATCTCTTCTCAAACATAGTATACTTTGTAAATCCTTCTTGACATTCTCAGGAAGAGAGAAGAAATAATTTATAACAAAGAACAAAATGTCTTGGATGAAATTCCAACTTGAATACCTAATCTTTCCATATTGTACTTTCATGTTTTTGCTGGTCAGGTTCATCCAGTGGAGTCCTTGGATCTGATCTCAAAAATGATTTGGAATTGCCAGGTAAATGATTTGAGCCTTTCTAGTGTCTGATCGTTGTCCACCATCAACAATCAGATCCAAACTTGATACATGTTACTGGGGTAATTTGCAAGTCAGATGTTCAGCTTATAAAACTAGACCGGAGATTGACTGAAGCAGCTTTTATCCACTTATGCACCCACAAAGCAATGTGCAGTTCCAAGGCTTCTTGGCTAAATTTAGTCTCCGTCTGTAATCTACAAAGCCAAACAATGAAAATAAACTTTCTCGCCCATTATGGTCACCACTATGTTAGAGCCAACCAAGCTAGGAGGAAACTTGATTTTCCCAAGGTCACTTCAGAGGTGCATCAATTCTCCCAAGGCAGCTGTATTTTTGACATTTCTCTAAAACCATGACACATGCGTAAAAAATGAAGGAGCTTTTACTTCCTTGGCCTATTGTCGACAAAATTGTCTCTCAGTTTTCCCAAATTCATCTTTTCTTGCTCAGAAACATCATTGAAGTAAAACCTATCCCGATGTGTGAAATGGGGGATTTGTCGAAATGAAGCAAAATGAAGGGGATAAGGGGATTTTAAATTGTTGAGAAAATTTTTGGAAGTAGGGAGGGATGTTAGGAAGTAGTGCAAAGTGGAATTTCAGAGATTGAGTGAGGGGAGAGGGTCCAAAAGGGCAAAACACAGGCCTAGCCTAAAAAATTGTCAAATTATGGCAAGAAACTAGGGTTTGAGTGAAAATGAGGAATTTGAGGGATATCAGTGATGGGAAGTGTTTAATAAGGTACATTAATGATAAGGGATGGTGTATGAACATCAGGATACAAGTTTTGCTGATGATTTGACCATGCAAGAGAAATTACCTTCAAAACCCTAGGAGAGGGAAATGAAGCTTACCTAGGCACAACTGAAGCATGAACAAGGTGTAAAATGACCCATTGGAACCTGACATGATGATGAAAACCCTCTGAATGATGGTACACTCAGCTGAATGGTGACATGGACCAACATTTGACAACTTTGACAGGAGTAAAAGCAAACCCTAGACCTAATAGCTAGTGACCAAATTTTGCTTGAAGACTCACTGAGATGACAAAGTTTGACCTTGACACCTTAAAATCACTTTGTAAGAGCATGTTTGATCACCGGAGGAAGGATGCAAAGACTGACACTAACTTGTACCATAAAAGAAGACATGGCAGATGGTTTTTCATGAAAGAAGATATTATTAAGAAAGGGTAGGAATCGAACCCCTGTTTATCTTCCACTCCTCGTCTCTATTCAGATTGCTAACACACCTATCAATCTCTATAGACTCAAAATTTAGGAGTTCGTGATGCAAGGGATGCAGGTTCTTTCTTATTTACTCAATCTCTAAAACATAATGCTTATTTTCAATTGTTTGACCCTATATTTTCCCATGATTAATAATTGGCTCAATTTTCATAGAGTCTTGGCATCCTAACAGTTTGACCATGTGCCAAAAACTTTAGGTGTCATATTTTGTTGTGGTGTTAGCCTTTCCACCTTCTTAGAGTCAGAAATCCTTATATTTATTATGGATTGTCATAATATTCAAGGATATGCTGGAAATTGGTGGGGTCAAATAATTAACCTTGCTCATGTTTTTTGAATCCCATAAAATTTTGGGTGTCCACAATCAACTTAAGCTCAGGGATCCAAACTCAATCCTTTCTTTTACATCAACTTATCAATGAACATTTCGCATATGGTCCTCCTAGAATAAAGTAAAATCTTACTTTGTTCATCATATCATTGGGTCTGACACCTTAAATGATTCTCAATTAAATTATGATGAGACCCAACCATGCAATGATGGGTCCCACTTATTGAATAAATACAAGTTGAGGGTACCTGTTTGCATTGTTCCTTAATTCTCTTCTCCATCACTCGCCTCTGACTACATTGAGGTCTAAATTTAATGAATTAGGTAGGGCCTAACTGACCTGACTTCAAGGTTGGGGTCGAGAATTGGTTATCTCCAGTTGACATCAAGGTCTCAAACCCATTTTCCTATCCATCTACAAATCAGCTACCACTTATTGTGACTAATGATTAGCCCCAAGCGCCTTTCGCGACTTCACTCTATTCAGGTGATTGGAGTGTTAGAGGAAAATTTCAGCCTAAGAGTGGCCTCCTAAGGAAAAATAATAAAGTAATAGTTAAAATATTAAAATAAGAGTATCTAATTTTAGACGGAAAAGAAGAAAACTGCTTTTTTAAATTGTACTTTTGGCTTATCTCGTTCTATGTTCACTCAAATTTCTAAGTGTAGATTCTCCTTGGATGAGGAACATAATTCCACATCCAATGAGTACCAGTTATGCATACTTTTTAGAAGACCCACATTGATAAAAATTAATGATACATTGAGAAGGTGTGTTCAACATGTTTTTTAATGTATCTTCATTTTTTATCAATGTAGCCATTTTCAAAAGTATGCATAACAAGTAAATTTTGGATGTGGAATTTAGATCCACATAAAATGAGTGTCTACACATGAAATTTGAGTAAACATATAAGGAGATAAGTGGAAAATACGATTAATAAAATAATGTTTTTCTTCATTTCCCTCCAAAATATTTACATGTACCTCCTTTTAAATTTTTAAAGGATTTTGATTTATTTTTGTAATGACATGGAAATTACATGAAAAATTCATGGGCACCTTTAGGATGAAATTCCCTCTAATGGATTAGTTATACAATTGACCGAGCTTAGACCCAATTACTCATACTCTTATATTTCACTATGTGATGGGTTTGTTCACTTGTCTTTGTTTTAACCAATGAGTTCCTATTAAAATGAAACACAATTCCTACTACGTTGATCAGTGATTTTTTCTTCAGCCAATGAACTTAAAAGGGATCTACATGAAGTATCTATAACAATGTGACAAAGAAGACACCCCAAGCCTCGAACAATATACTCAATAGAGTGTTCCACTTGTTGTTCTACTCTCAGTATTATCACAATATATTAATTTATTTTAATGGAGAACTATACAACCCCATGGACAGGTATTGGCATGCTTTTAGATAGGTTTCAAAACAAACAATTTATACAACCTTTACAAATATTTACCCAAAGTACTATTTAGAATTCAAATGGCATATACATAGGGATATTACAGTGGCTCACTTCCCAAGTCTTCTCGAATCATACCATGTCTGTCACTCCTATTCAATTTCTTTGAGAGTTATCTAACACTACTGTACATACATTCTCATACACAATATTATTGGCTCAGAAAACATCTCAATGGAATAACCAAAACGAGACATTTTTCCACTCCTAAAAATAATGCACAACTTATCTAAAAACTTGTTATCGTTACATATGGCCACTTGGGCAGAATACTATCTTTCCTAAATGATTCTAAGATCCTATTTTTCCAGGGAATTCTTACAATAAAGATACATGGGATTACCTCAGAAATCCTATATTTCATAATTATATAGTTTATAATTTTGAGGGAGTTTTCTCTTTAATTCAAAAATTTACACTACACTCTTGGGGTTTAGATAAAATAAGCTTCATGGAGGGTGATCGTCCTGCGTCAAGCTCTCCAAGTTGAAACCTTTTTTACCTCCTGGTCAAATTATTTTTGTTTGCAAATCCACCAATGTCCCATACTTGGTTTTGTAATTTCCCACCATGTTTAACTTGTTGGACTATTGTTGTCACCTTCTGGGTTCCAGTGTCCCATAACCTATTTTGTTCCTTCCTCCTTATTGTCCTAATGAAATCTTCCATCGACAACCACATTTATTTTCTTTATGTACCCTTTCTTCCTGGTTGCAAAACATCATGACTTCCCTCTTGGACATCACTACTCCATAATTCACCTAGCCTCCTACTTTGTTTTGTTTCTCCATGTGTTGCTAAAAAATTTAGGTCATTTTTAATTTCAAAATTATAATTTAGGGGTCTTTAGGAAAGCATCTCTTTGGCATACTCTTCTTGTGAAAATTACACTACAATCATGCACTCTTTCATTCGTGCTTCCTCATTGTCATATCGTTGATGTATCCCCTCTTCTTTAGCAGCCTTTATGCTTTGATGATTACAATAGCTTTAACACAATTTCAAATACTTTCAAAATGATTTTCCGATCCTCCTCATTTGTATCACAACTGCACATGTATATATTCTTCAAATATGGAATTACACAACTTCCTCCACACTTCTCTTCTTTCATCATCTTCCTTTGGAAACACTTGTTGCTCATTTTTTGCAAGCTCTACAATCTTGAGAACATTTTCACAATAAAAATTATAAAAAATAAATAATTTTTTTGGGAACCTCAGCATCTCATATTTCCATGCTAACATTCCTCATGCAATCTTCCTCAACTTTCAGATTGTCCAACCAGTCTATTATGAATTTTAATTCACTTTCATATTGTGACAACAAAATATCTAAACGTTGTCCTTTCTCCTTAGTTCTTATACCTCCATGGATAAACGTTTTATCTCTACTTCCATTTTGAACAGTATTAGGAAGCTCCCCTTCACCTTTTATATGGCTATCCTCACTAGAAAAAATTATTTCTGTTGGAGGCATAGTTCCCTTTTCTCTATGGTCAGACTTGATTTGATGGATTTTGGTAGATAAATTTTCTTCTTCAAGCCCTTGCTTCTTTAAATCCATCTCAACACTTTCCTCCTTTGGGACAACCTCTCCAAATTCTCCACCTACCAATGCACCTTTGAAATTGTTCAATAAAAGTTTATTTCCCAAAGGAAAACACATTACCTTTCCACCTATAGTTCCTTTCTATATAGTCTAACTTGGAATGACACTCTCCTTCACCACCTCAAATTCATTTCCCTTCTTTTCACTGGTTTATTTTTCCTTTTTCTCCATGTCTCTTAGGGGTAAATTCATCGTCTCTCACTTCATTACAAAAAAAAATAGTGGTTTTTCTCCTTCCTTACTTGCAAGACCTACATCCACACACAATTTATTAGATTAAAAAACACAAGGCTTTCTAGTCTCATTCCCCATCATAAGGGTCTCCTTCATTTTTGGACTTTTTACTCAATTTATGAGAATTTCCACCAGTCTCATCTCATCATCATAATCATCACGCTCACCAAGTATTTGTCCTTGTTATGGTGGATAGAGGTAAACACTTCCTTCATACTTTTCTCCTAAATTCTTCCCTCTTCAAAATTATTCTTTAGCCTCTTTTGTAGCAGAGTCCACTTCACTTTTTTCTTCCTTAAAACCTATCCATTTCATTGGTTTTACCATTATTTCTGTAACAACTCAATTATAACATTAATCCATGGCTTGATCTCATCCATTTCCTTATAAAATTCGTCCTCACTTACCCTCCTCATGTTGACCTCTTTGGCATTCTTTTTCATCCAACTGTTACTTCCCTTTGAACCCTTCTCATGGCCATCTATAATTATTTGACTCCCTCATTATGTGGAATCCCTTTGTCCATTTGTGAGAAGTAACAAGCCTTCTCCATCACTATAAAAAATTTTCCACTTATCACCTATATGAGGTCCTCTTGTTATCATCCTTCTCTTTGAAATTATATCTACAATCAAACTTGTGGCACTGCCTGTGACAACTTCTACCCAACTGTAGGTTGAAGTGGTCCTCCTTCTAGTTCTGTACAATATAAATATTTTTGAGAACTTTTTAATATATTAGGATACCTCAAAAATCACTCTTTCTCATTTGCTAACTTACTACATGTCCCTCCTCTTCAAGAATTTTATTTTATTGACAGGGTTTAGTCACAAACGCCTCCTTATTGTAGCTTTGATTACTCCCTCTTAACTGCTGAAATAGTTTCTACCAATATTCTCCCTTTTCACTTGTAATAAAAAAATTACTTCACACATCAATTGAAAACATAAAAATACCATTTACCTCACTTGAATGGTTATTACTACTACTTTTAGTGCTTTATGTTTACTTCTAGTCTTTTATTGTTTTCTTACTTTATGAGGAGTAATCTATTGTTACTTATCTCTATTATTTCTTCCTTCAGAAGTGTTCTTCAATATCCTTCATCTTTTCAAGAAGTCTTCAGTACCTCCATCATTTCACTAGGCTCTGGTTCACCCCATGTTTAGTCCACTTTATATCCTAACCTTGTATCTTCAACAATTCTTATTCATGGGATGAAAATATACCACTCTAATATTCCTCCTTTAGAACAAGCAAATGTTGTTCAGATTTAGTTCTCTAGTGAGGAGGCGCATAAGATTTGATACCACTTGACATAGTGGAAGAAGGTTCTCTACTCTTTACTCTATCTATAAAACATAATCCTTCTTTTTAGTCAGTCGACCCTGTATTAGCCCATAGTTAAGACACGGATCTAATTTCATAGACACTTAACATAATAATATATTGACCATGTGCCAAACTCTTGGGACATCATATTGTGCCATGGCATTAGTGATTCTACCTTCTCTGAGTGGGCTCATTTCTTTTACATGAATTAAGACATCAATATTTCACATCTGACCCTCCTATCATAAATTAAAATCTTACCTCGTTCCCTCACGTGTTGGGTCTAACACCTTACATGACTCCAAAATAATCTACGTTGAAAGCCAAACAAGCCAGGGAAGGTTCCACTTATTGAACAAAGACAACTGAGGGATTGTGGTTTCACGAATTCCCTACTTCTCTTATCCATCTATAGACTTTGAGTACATCAAGATCTAACTATAATTACTAAGGTTTAGTTTGAATGACTTGACTTCAAGTTTGGGGTGCGAATTTGGGGGGCTCTACTCGAAGTCAGAGTCTACAACCCACTTTCTTATCCATCACCGAGTTGAGTACAACTTATCCTAAATAAAACCTAGCCCGAATACCTTTAGTGATTTCACTCTATTCATATTCTTAAAGGAAGAATTACACCATTGATTGAGCTCAAGCGCAATTAGATGGACTCCTTTGTTTCACTGCATGAAGCATTTCTTTATTGGTCTTTCTTTTAAGCAACAAAATCCTATTAAAATGTAGCACAATTCCTACTACACGGATCAACAAATTTTTCGACACCAAGTA
The DNA here is from genome assembly GCA_031772625.1 of Pinus tabuliformis. Classification (NCBI taxonomy): domain Eukaryota; kingdom Viridiplantae; phylum Streptophyta; class Pinopsida; order Pinales; family Pinaceae; genus Pinus; species Pinus tabuliformis. Next base: position 191,898,661 of record CM062808.1, read on the forward strand.
AAATGATAGGGGATATATGTGAATTCCTAATATTAATATAACAAGGAAGACACCTCAAGGCTCCAACAATATACTCAACTGAGTGTTCCACTCGTCACTTGTCTCTCACTATTTTCACAATATATTAATTGATTTTAAAGAATAACTATAAAACCCCATGGATAGGTAGTAACATGCATTAGGAATCGTTTGAAAACACAAGAAATGCACATTCTTTATAGAGATCAATCAAAATTAACATTAAAAACTAAAAGAGCATATTTACAGGGATTTTACATTGGCTTGCTCACCTGATCCTTCTCAAATCATACTAACTCTATTAGTCCTATTAAATTTCTTCGAGAGTTGTCTGATACTATTATACATACATTCCCATATAAAATATTATTATTTTAGAAAATATGTCAATCAAATAGCCAAAATTGGATATCTATCCACTCCTAAAATTATCCCATAGCTCTTTTCTAAACACTTGTTACTGTCACATATTACCACTTGGGCATAATACTAACTTTCCTAAAATATCCTGAAAACCTCATTGTCTAGGTCCTTCTTACAATTAGAACACATGGAATTACCTCAAAAATACTATAATTATTATTTACATAATTTACAATTTTAAGGGAGTTTCCTCTCCCCTTCATAAATTTACACTACTCTGCTGTGTTTTACACAAAAATAAGCTACCTGGTGGGTGATGCTCCCACTTAAGTTAGTTAAAATAATCACATGATTAGAACAGATAATCCAAATGTTGGAGGAATATAATACCCATGTGCATGTACATCAAATGCTATGAAATTATTCTTTAATTATGTTATAATTAACATTTAACAATAATATTAAATTGTTTGATAACTAGCTAATAATATAAATTAATAAACAAATAAATTTGGAGTTATATCAAACTATGAACATAGTAGGGTCAATGGATTATATTATTATATGAAACTAAGAGCAACATGGGGTCAATTAATAGAATGAGAGTGGTAGTGCATGTAAGTAATTATTAGTATTCAAGAAATTGATTTTCTTGATGATAACTATTAATTAGCATTAATCAATGCATGTTATAATATTAAATATTGAAAAAAATATATTATTTTTAATATTATTGAAAAAACTATTTTTCAAATATTTGATTGGATACTAAATTTGAAGGTCTTATTGCAGCGTTTGTACCATGTATGTAAGTGCCTCTCGATTTTTTTCCATAATTTCTAGATGTAATTTCCATGCTTATGGTATGATTTTTAAATATTTTGGCAATGAATTTTCATTATTGAGCTTGATGGGAAAACCACATCAAATTAAAATCCTTAATAATATCTCATAATATGTAAATAACATATGCTATTTACCATTTCCCACCATAATTAAAGAAAGTATTTGGATAAAAAATGAATAGAAACAAGATGGAAATAAATATACCTAGATGGAGTTATGGGCCACCATTATTTATGTGTTCTTCAACTCTTTAACATATAGGAATAAAAGTGTGAATGTGCAAACGTATTGATCATTACCACCCACCAAAAACATATGCAAGTCTTTATCCTTTAGTATGCAATTAAAGGATGACAGATTTTCTTGTTTGAACATAAATGTTTTGTTTATTCTAAATATTTATATCAATGATCCAAATAAATAATAATAATTTGTTCATATATTTAAAATAACTTGACATAAAAAGGTGCTTCCCACAAACAAATAAATTCAATAGGTATACACACAACAACCATCTCCATACAATTGTAGAATATAAACAATTTACATAACCATTTGTATGTTCATTTTGCTTTCCATTTTGTCCTTTTGTTAGTGACTGTTAAATTGCAATTAACGACCGTACCACTACAAAGCATCACTTTCTTTATTAATAGTAAGTATTGATATGAGTATTCCATTATGGGTTTTTGAGTTTGCTTATTAAAAGTGTCATAAACATTTTGGGTTCATTCATTCATCATGAAATATATATACATATTGTTTTATGATATTTCTTGTGTTCTTTTAATTTGAAAATCTTTCTTTGTATCACAACAAGTTTTCAAATTTTCTATTCCTTCATATATAGTTTAGGGTTGTTTTTCTTTTGTATACATTCGATATTATCAATAGAAAACAATATTCTATCACATTTTTGCTTTCTATAAGCATCTAGGTTTTCTGTGAATATAGTTTTATGGATTTTGTGAGTTCAAGATATTTGGAATATTGCAACAACTATAGATATTATAATTCTATCATGATCTAGAGAAGAATTTTGAAAGTTAATTAGGTCCTTCAATAGATTTTTTAGCTAGCCTGGTAGAATAGAAGAATTTAGGGTTTGATATTGCTTTTTATGCATATACCATAACATGCTCCTATGGAAAATATGAAGGTAAATTTGTTAGAAGAAAAATCATTTTCTTGGGTTATAACATGTATGAAAAAAGAAGTGTTGTCTAGAGTTAATTGGTAGCAACACTTTTTCGTCTATTGCATCTCTACCATCTCTGGTAGATTTAAAAAAAAATCATATATTTTTTAACAAATATTGAATACTACTATTAAATATTACAATGGGTTTGAATCCTTATGTTTATGCGGTGTTAATTAAAATTTTAAATATTTCTATTAATGTGTGGCAGAGTTGAATAATATTACAATGGGTTTGAATCCTTATGCTTATGTCGTGTTAATTAAAATTTGAAATCTTTATATTCACGTGTGGCAGAGTTGAATACCTATAAGTATGGTTACTATGTTTTTTTAATATAAATAATTATTACACTTCACCTCTCTCGACATGCATTAAAACCAAATGAATGTGCTTTTACACAATAATACACGACCAAATTGAAAACCCTATTTGAAGCACATTATACTAGAAAAAATTGAAAGCTATAGTTCAAATCACTCATAATAGAACATGAAGTTTATTTTGTGTGAAAGCTCAAGATGCACAGCCATGAAATCAATCTAAGCATGATTGGGAGATATATATTCCTCAAATAAATGGGCCAAATGGATATAAGGATAATAATCGTCCAATTAAAAAAGCATGATCTACAAAAATATTCCTCGATCAAAAAAAACATAAATTAGTAAAAATCACGACTACTATTCATTTATGTCTGAACATTTGGAATCAAAGATATAATAGATTAAGGGAATAATCTTTTCCTAAATATTATTTTCCTTTTCTAGTACACACAAGGAAATTAACTTCTATTTCATGGCTATCTTATACAATCATGGGAAACAATAAGGAAAATAGTGGTTCACGTCTTTTATCAAGCATGGACATGGGTTATATTATTGATCAAAATGGTCTTATCTAAATGGTCTTATCTTTCTCCTCCTAAGACAAGGTTAAATAGATTACACTTTCCCATATTTATATTTACCTTCCCATCTCTAGGCCGTCATCATCATCTATGATTGATACCATCCTTCTGCTACCATCATTTTTAAATATTTTTGCAATGAATTTTCATTGTTAAGCTTTGTAGGAAAACCATTTAAAATTAAAATGTGATTGAAACCATCCTTCTACTACCATGATTTTTGAATATTTTTGCAATGGTTTTTCATTGTGAATCTTTTTAGGAAAACCACTTAAAATTAAAATCCTTGAAAATAGCTCATACTCAGAGAGATAACATATGTACCATCAGTTACTACCCACAATAATTTAAAAGAAAAATTTTCTCCTGCTTTAACATGTAGTAGTAATAGTGTAAATATACCAACATAGTAGTAGTTTCTAGCGATGAAAAATTTCTTAAATACTTATCCTTTGCAGGAAATTAAATTCTCCACTTTATATATCAATTTATATTTTTCTCAAAACATAACATCCACTACACTACCCTACAACAACGGTTGTATTTAACATTACTTGTCTTCATTTACAAAAACCTAACTTTTATTTTGTAAAGGAATATAGTTTCCATGTAAAATATGCAAAGGAATGAGTGAAATTTGAAAAAGCATGTCCTTTATTTTCATAAAGGGATACTTACGGGTTGGTTATGTTATTATATTTTGTCATTTTTAGTATTCATTATCTCAAAGCTATAGTTGGACAATTTATCATAGTGTTTTATTGTTTGCAATAAATTATGGTTGAGTGTGTGGATAATGATTGAGTTATAATTGATATTTTTTAGTATTCATTATCTCAAAGCTATAGTTGGACAATTTATCATAGTGTTTTATTGTTTGCAATAAATTATGGTTGAGTTTGTGGATAATGGTTGAGATATAATTGATATTTAGCATTAGATAATTCTTGACTAATCCAAATGGGATATTCAGGATCAGTTGGAAATTGTGAAAAAATTTAATGGTGATGGAGCTTACTCCATTGTTTGGAGTAAGCCGGATAGAAACCTATGAGTAATAGGGATAAGTGAGATATAGTAAGAGTTTATATAATAGTGAGGGGATCTTTTTCCATTGAGGAGACAACCATAGTTAGAAAAGAATTCGTTAATACAAACATTGAAGCTAAAATATCAAAGATCTCAAAGAATCATATTTTTGTGCTCCTTTTTATCATTTAGATTAGTACAATAATGAATATATTCATATTTAGATTTTGTAATTTTACAATTATAGAAATTTCCTTGACATTTCTACAACTATATAGATTTTTACTAATCATCGAATCTAATTCCAATTTATTACTTAAAATTCTCACTTATAAGTAACAATCAAAATTCGTTAACATAGTTTACCATTGAGAATTGTCTTCAACGTCCCTCTTTAGTGCTTAATGGGGTGATTAGAGTCATATTTCTAATATAATGAAATGTAGATTTTTACTAATCATCTCGTCTAATTCCAATTTATTAATTAATATTGTCACTTATGATTAACAATCAAAATTTATTAACATAGCTTACCATTGAGAATTATCTTCAACACTCCTCTTTAATTCTCAATGGGGTGATACATGTTATATTTCTAATATAATGAAATTTCTCTTTTTTAGTGATTTGGAAAATATATCACCAAGTTGATCATTTTTTTTTAAAACATACATATTTTCAATTTCTCCTTCTTTCACATGATCACTTATGAAATATCTTCAACACTCCTCTTTAGTGGTTAATGGTGTGATTCCATTCATATTTCTAATATAATGAAATTTCTCTTTTTGTAGTGATTTGGAAAATATATCACCAAGTCAATCATTTTTTTTCTAAAACATATATTCAATTTCTCCTATTTTTCACATGATCACTTATGAAATGTTATTTCATGTCAATATGGTTGAAGTTACTATGAAATATTGGATTTTTACTTATAGAAATTGTAGATAGATTATTACAAAAGATAATTCTAACATCTTGTTCTTCTTGTTCTAGATTTTCTGTTGTAGATTTTTTAGGATTGCTTCCAACCAATTCGCTTCACATGTTGTTTTCTTATATCAATGTAATTTTCCTCTATACAATATATTAAAATAGTTGGTTTTTTTTTTGAAAAGCATTTTAATATATGTGGTACTAGGCTTAAAAGAAAACTTGAAGTACTTTTTCTATTGTCAAGGAATCCAACACAATCACTATACGTACTGCAAACCAACCTAAAATTGTGTTGACGTATACCAAATACCAAAATTTCTTATGACATAGAAATACTTCAAAATAATTTTTGTTGCTACAAAATTAATCTTACTTTGCCTTCACATGAATCTAGAAATCAAGGTTACTAGGAGTAAGATACATAAGACCTCCTGCTAAACTCTACATTTTTAGCTTCATATTCTAAAGAAATTTTTTCATTCATATTCATGGTTTTTCTCATTGATTTATCATTTTATGTTCTCCATTTTCCTCACTTTTATGACAAATCAATCATTCCAATTTCTTTGATCATACAATTTTATCTTCTATGTTTTTCTATGTTTACTCGTGCTAAAGGAAAGTCTTGATATCAATTTTTATGTTATCCGTGTTACAAATTAGAGAAAGTAGAGAGAGATTAAACACACAACAAATCACACTTCAATATGTATTGATCACAACGATTACAAATATATAGGACATAAAACATTGACTTTGACATGTCTAGATCACGACTACAACTCATACATATTAAATAACAACTTCTATATTACTCTTGGTGACTCATAATGACAACTACACATGACATGCAAGCATTACCTCCAACAACATCCCTTATTACTTACACGGAAAACACATATTACAACAATAAATGAATCTTTCTCAAATTTGTATCATATGGTCATCATGATAACTACCCATGACATGCAAGCATTACCTCCAACACCCTCCCTTATTACTTACACGGAAACCACATATTACAACAATAAATGAATCCTTCTCAAATTTATATCATATGGTCATCACTAGCACTCATATCCACTCTTAGATCTCACAATTTTTGCTCTTTTCTTCAGCACACTTTCAAGCTTCCCACTTGATCTATTTAAGACATAGCTGCTTCATACCATCATTGAAATACTTTGCAGAATTGATGTTTCTCAACCTTCTCAACCTCCCAAAGCATGAAGGGTCAATCTTGATATTGAACCATCCTATGGACATACCTCCATCTATTGAACACATGGTCTTACATTGTATTCTCAAGTTATCTAGGAAGGAATTCTAGGTACAAGGTGACCTCTTAACAACATAATCAAATTAAATTAACCTGTAAGTTGATTGTAAGATGATGTTTCTAGCTCCACATGATATGACCAACTTATAACAAATTATACATAATCAAATTAGTGATATATTTTTGTGTCACTGTATGCATCAAGAACCACCAATTCGACAATATGTTAATTTGCAAATTTTAAAATTGATTCTTGTTTTATTTTTCAGTTGGAAAATAACACACCATAATATAGTAAAACTGCAACACACTACAAAATAAAAACTAGATAAAGAAATATTTATGACTAAGAACACAAACATTCTAATTTCTTGGAGCAACTCACATCCTCGTTCATGCACAACATTTTCTTTGTGACGTCGAACTCTTTTGGACAAATTTAACACTAATTCGCTTCCTCACAAATGTTGCCAATAAGCTATTGGAAATAAACTTATAAACTACTATTGCAGATAAATAGTCCTCTCACTTCCCAGCTCTCATCCTTCCATTCCACTTCACCAAAATCTTTTAGTTTTGTCATTCTTGGATTGGAGATGGGTTGTGCCATTCGCTGGTGAAAAGAATTCCATTCACCTTTACCATTGTCGACTAATGTTGTTTCTCCAACAGGCATGGAACATAGGTTAGGTATGTATACCTGAAAAAAGATTCATAATAGTATTGGATGAGTATTTACTATTAGTATGTAAATGTTTCTATTGAAACCTCCCTCCACAAATAATGATGCTGTGGATGTTCCTCAACTTTCCACAACAGATCGATCTTAGATCTAGAAACCAAATATCGGATCTAGATCAATGGTTTCATGTTGCATGATAATGCTTGCGTAGGTTGATTTCACCTCAGGTCTAACCTATCGACCGTTCATTCAAATTAATTCACTTTTTCCTTGGTTCTCGATGCAACATGGAAATATTGTTAGCTACATCATTGTTCAAATCTGCCTCTCACACGGATCAAGAGGGAATCAATGCGCTCAAAAAATTGAGGATATAAAAAAGGTAACCATCCTGCACATGACCATGACACCAACAATCACAAGGCCATCTTTAATGATCAAAGATTCAGAGATCCTGTCTTTCATACCTGCTCACAATCCGAATTTGGTTGAATTTATATCTCTGTCAAGCCTTCACCATTACACCATAATGGCTCTCCTAGATTGGGATAAAATGGTGTTCCATACGGGGCAGCGGAGTCCCTCTACATTTAGAGACGAGGTGACGTAGAGATATTGAAGCTTGGCCAAACGAAAAAGAGCACTATTGAAAATCTCATTACAACACGACTTAATAATAATGCAAATCTACACACAGGAACACAAGAACATGAAAATCACACATTAAATTAAACAAAATGTCAAGAGTAGCAGAGGGAAGACATGAAATGACGAACCAACATAAGAGGAGCTCACAGGTTGGGATCACAAAGAGCTAGCTCAAGCAAAATGCCACACGGGCTTCACATTAATATTCAATATTAAATAGATACAATTTGTTAGGGACATCAAATCATATCCGGCGAGAATAGGAACTAAATGACTATAGAAAGGAAAAGCACAAGTATGTAACTATAATAGCCTATTCTCCATTAATTCTAACACTCCCCCTTACTGGAGAAAGGGTTCTTAAACACACCTAATATGTCCCTAAACAATTCAAACTTCAGTCTTCCCAGAGGATTAGTAAATATATCAGCGATATTATTACAAGAATTACAATATTCAAAACAAATCTCTTTGGACTGCACCTTTTCCCTAACAAAATGAAATTGAGTGTCTATGTGCTTAGTGTTTTTATGAAATACAGGATTGTAAGCCAGTTTTATGGACCTTTGATTATCGCAATTGATAATCGTGGCTTTTCTCTATTCTTCCCCTGCATCTTAGAGAAGTTTGCACAACCAAACTGCCTCACATGTTGTTGCACACATAGCTTGATATTATGCTTCTGTTGAGGATAAGGCTACAGTATGTTGCTTCTTGCTACACCAAGAGATGACCCCATATCCAATGCTAAAGGTGTAACCTGTAATTGATCTTCTATTATCTAAATTTCCCGCCCAGTCAGAGTTTGTATAACCTGTCAAGCTAAAATCAATTTAGTTAGAATACAAAATACCAAAGTCTAAAATTCCTTACAGATACCTCAGTACTCCTTTCGCTGCAAGCCAATGGTTCTCATGAGGTTGAGTCATGAACTGACTCAAAACACTCACTGCATAAGCTAGATATGGTCTCATTGTAGTCAAATAGATAAGTCTACCAACCAACTGTCTGTACAATGTTGCATTTGCATATTTCGAACCATCATTCATCGGAAGTTTACTGTTCTACAGTAAATGAAAAAATGTAGCCTTGCACTCATCCATTTTAAATTTATTCAACAAACTCTTAGCATATTTAGCCTAGGACAAGAAAGTTTGGCTTGAATCTCTCCAACTTCTAGAGCCAAAAAGTAATGCAATTCTCCAAGGTCCTTCATCTCAAATTTATGTGATAGTTGTTTCTTGATTTCTTTAATGAGTTTGTCTGCATTTCCTGTCATGATCAGATCATCTATATATAAAGAAATCAACATTATCTGCCCCTCATCATTAAACACAGTATACAAATTAGGATCATTTTTGCTCTGTTTATAACCATGCATGAGGAAAAATGAATCAATTTTGTCATACCAGGATCTAGCAGCCTATTTTAAACCATATATATCTTTATTTAGTCTATAGACTAAATTATCCTCTCCCTTCTTAACGAACCCCTCGGGTTGCACTAAGTATACTTCCTCTTTTAAATCACCATTTAAGAAAGAATATTTAACATCTAATTGATGTATTTTCGAATGATGTTTAATGGATAAAGAAATAATCATTCTAATAGTATTTAATTTTGCAACAGGGGAACATGTTTCCTCAAAGTCAATACCTTCTTTATGGGAATACCCCTTTCTAACCAACCTTGCTTTATACTTATCAATAGACCCATCTGCTTTAAATTTCAACATAAATAACCATCTGCAACCTATGGGTTGTTTACCATGAGGAAGCTTTACTAGATCCCAAGTATATTTCTTAATAATAAATTCATATTCCTCTTTCATTTCTTCCTTCCATTAACAAATCTTACTAGCTTCATGAAAATTAGAAGGTTCTGCAATGTTTAGCATACCAGTCATGAGCACACAATACCTATACTCAGCTGGTAACTATTTCGGCCTGCTAGATATCCTGAGTGGTTGGGTGCAACTATTCTACTCGGTTCTTCTCTTTGTGGACTGAACTCAATTTACTCCTCTTTATGTTGTTGTTGATGTTGTTGTTGATGTTGTTGTTGTTGTTGTTGTTGTTGTTGTTGCTATTGTTTTTGTTGTTGTTGCTAAGTGATCCCTCTTTCAACATCATCATCTGAAAGTAAGGGTACATGCTATTCTTCATTATCTTGAATAGGATTTCCATCATCAATTTGTTCATGGAATACTATGTCTCTACTAACAAACACCTTGTGAGTAGAAGGATCAAACAACTTATAAGCCTTATACTCACTGCAGTATCTAATGAAAGTGCATCTAATGGAATTTGAATCTAACTTCTTCCTATTTTATTCGGGAACATGCACAAAATATTTACAACCAAACACTCAAAGATGACTCACTGCAGGCTTGAATCCAAACAATGCTTCAAAAGGAGTTTTATAATCAAGAATTTTAGTGGGACTCTTATTCTTCAAATGCACTGCAGTATTGATAGCTTCTACCCAAAAACCATTAGTTAGATTCTTACCTTTCAACATACTGCGAGCACACTCCACCAGTGTTTTGTTTTTTCTCTCAACTACTCCATTATGCTGAGGATGGTAAGGTGTTGTAAACTACAACTATATCCCCTGCTCTTTGTAGTATTTGATGAAATCCCCTTTCTTGAATTCTCCGCCTTGATCTGATCAAATAAACCTAATGAACTTTCCTGTCTGCTTTTCGATCATGTTCCTGAACTGCTTGAAATACTCAAAGGCATGACTCTTCAGTCTAAGAAAATACATCCATGTATATCTTGTACAATAACAAACAAAGATTAGAAAACAGTAGGCCCCACCTAACAATCTTATCTGCATAGGCCCACATAAATTAGTGTGTACAAGTTCGAGTGTATCCCTCTGTTTCCTATCTTGAACAGCAGGAAAATCATATCTATGTTGTTTACCGAATGCACATGCTTCACAATCAATATGCAACTTTTTCAAAATAGGAAGATCATTCACCACACCTTTTTTCTGTAACAGAAGAAGATCATTGAAATTTATGTGCCCAAGTCGTTGATGTCACAAGTTTTTAGCAGACTTATCCGATGACATCAAGGCTTATAGTGGTGTACTCTTCACATCTAGTTTGTAGAGTCCTCCTATACGAACACCTGTAGCAATAGGCTTCATCTGGTCCAACAAGCCTTTAATGATACAATAAGATTTAAAGAATTCTACCTTGAGATCCTGATCTATAATCTTTGATACAAAAATCTAGTTCTTCTTAATACCAGGTACATACCACACATCAGATATATTCCTGATGTTTCCATCAGGTACAGTGACAAGGACATGTCCATGTCCCTTGATCTCATACCCTCTATCATCCCCAAGGTATACTTTTACTCCAGTGTTGGATTCTCTAAAATTTCTAAGCCATTGCTTCTTACCTGTCATATGTGAGGAGGCTCCAGAATCTACGAACTTCATCCTCCTCAGTGGCTAGTGCAGTTTTAGCCATAAATCATCTGACATCCTGGTTCTGATTTGCATCAACAAGATGGCCTACATGTCTTCTTTGCTTGTACCTCTCCCCATCTGCCTTTTTCTTATGGAAAAATTTAGCAATATGGCCTATGTTACCACAATAAAAACATTTAGGACCAGAGCTATGCTTATGCGAGGTCATACCTTGTGGTGTCACTTTTTGTGATACGTTGCCTTTCCTGTGATAAAACACTGCTTTCCCTTTTGGCTTGAAATTCATCATCAATGCAAGATATTGATTTTGAGGTTTCAGAGACAACCTCCTTTCCTCCTCTTGTAGCAGGATCCCGGTAAGATCTTCAAAACTTGGAGGCTTTTCTCTTGCATTCAATCTCGTTATAAACATCTGATAATCATCCTTCATGTCGTTCATGGTAGTCATCATTTTCCGCAATCTGACTGATATCAATTAGTTTATATTTAACCTCTTTTATCCGAGATATGAATGAAGAAACAGACTCATTCTCCTCCATCTTTACGGAGAGAATCTTCTTCCTCGGGTACAAAGTTCAATTCGTGTTCTTAATCTCATACATTTATTTGGGAATCATCCATATATCATTCGCCATGTTGCACTCCAGAATGTGAGAGATAATGCAATCTTTGACTGATAACTTGAGGATAACCTTTGCCTTCATCTCCCATTTCTCCCAGTCTTGAATTGTTATATTCGATCCACCAGTTGCAGTAGTCAGCTTGACCTCATCACCGGTAGCAATGCCATAGGTATTCTATCCCTCAAGCAGGTTCTACAGCTTAAACTTCCAATTGGTGTAATTGGAACCATCAAGCTTATTACTCTCATTAATATAAGCTTCAACAATTTGATTATTCATTTTGGATGAATAAAAATATTCAATAACTTAAACAAACCCCAAATCTTCTTTAAAAAATGCCCTGATCATTGAGAATTTCCTTTTCAAAAAAAATGCCCCCCTTATATCAAATAATAATTCCTTCAAATACTGTAGAGTTGTTCAATTTAAAGGAATTCCATATTTCTAATTAAAAATTTAGAAAAAAACTTTAATTATGCAAGGGGCCACCTCAACATATATTAAAAATTGCAGATTAGTTTAAATGGAGCAAAAGCTTGTGGGTCAAATGTGACTGTTTATGACAGCATTGTCCATGACTCATTGAAAGACGTTCGGATCAAAACATGGCAAGGAGGAATGGGATCTGTGAGAGGTGTCTCCTTCTCCAATATCCGAGTATCCAATGTAAAAATCCCAATAAATATCGACCAATATTACTGAGAAAGAAGGGCGTGCATGAATCGAACATCGATGATGGCCATCTCAGATGTAACATACGAGAAAATCAGAGGAAGTTACATGGACATGAAGCTCCATTTGACATCGCATGGGCCTAGATCCTATTTCTGCTGTGCATATCTCATGCAGCCCTCTTCGCGGCCTTCTCCACTCAGACAGTAGAGCTCCAAAGGAACACACAGTTTATGCTCTTTGCCTTGCCTTCGGGCCTGACACCTTCCACTGCAATGATGATGATTACTACTCAATTCTTAGCTACATGAACTCTGGGTGATCTCAACCTCATTGGCTGATCTATTCAATTGTTGTTTTGCTTGGCGATCCACACCTCCGCATGTCACCTCGACGTCTAAAAGCCACCGCACCACCGACTCCTCCTCGGTGGCACACATATACGACAATCTAAAATATGCAGGTGACCAGAAAAAAATATAAGAAACTCTTTTTTTCTATTTCAATGATGATCGGAGCCCTTATCTACCAGGGAGACGTGAATCTCTTTTCAGATATTCAGCACGGAGTTGCGATGTCATGTCGAATTTCTAAATTGAAATATGGGTTAAGTGCTATAGTGCAATCGTCCCGTTTTTCCACCCAAACTCCGCGACGATTTCAACTCAGTCGCACCCTTCACTCAACATACATGATCACCAACCGTACAGCTTTGATACCATGTCAAGAGTAGCACAGGGAAGACATGAAATGACAAACCAACACAAGAGGATCTCATAGGTGCAAATCACCAAGAGCTACCTCAAGCAAAATGCCACACGGGCTTCACATTAATCTTCAATATTACATAGATACAATTTGTTAGGGACAACAAATAATATCGCAAGAGAATAGGGACTCAATGACTATAGGAAGGAAAATCACAACTATGTAACTATAATAGCCTATTATCCATTAATTCTAACACTAAACGCAGTGTATGTACATAGAATCAATCCTCAAGACTCTGTCACATTCTCTCATTTTCTTGTCATCGGTTTTTCTCGAGGGAGTCAAGTTAGAACTAGTTTTGATACCATGTTAGAAATTAGAGAGATTGGAAAGATCCATTAAACACACAAACAATTACATTTCGACATCTATTTATCACAACAATTATAAATATATAAGACATTTAACACTAATTTTAAGACATTAGATCACTACTATAACTCATAAGTAAAAAACAACAATTTCTAGATTGACTCCTAATAACTCATAATAACAACTACATATAACATAGAAACATTTCTTCCAACAATCTATATATTATTTTGAACTAAATTACTCTTCCAATATTAATATGGTTTCCAATGTTATAAAAATACCCATAAAATTTGATAAGTTATAATTTTTATTATAAAAAAATATTGTTTATTATTTACATTTTCATATTTTGAATATTATTATAAAATATTAAAAAAACAAATATTCTTACATATGAAACATGTCTAAATTAATGAGTAAACTAAAAAAATATAGATAAATATAAAATTTTATATATTTCCCACAAGTGGAAATTATTTTGGAAAAGTCTTAGAACTAAGATAGATTTAATTCATTAAAAAACATTACAAATTGAATATAATATTACTTATTTTATTAATATTATTCAAATTAATTTATAATTATTTTTAGTAAAAATCGTATTATTCAAAATTTAAAATTTCATTTTTTATAAATTATAAAATAAAATAATATTCTGCAGGTTCCTTTTTATTAGTATTATAAATTGATTCCAATTCCATCGACATGATCCATGCTGGAATCAATATTCAATCAATTTAGTGTTCGTCAATAAACCACCTTTTATATTATTAAGTCCTACAGAGGATATATATCTTAATAAAATGTTAAAATTTTATGGTACAATTTTTATGCTATATTGGTAATCGATTTAAAAACATTTAAATAGTTAATATAATTCTTTTAATGAAAAGTATTAAATATATGTCAAGAATATATAGAGGGGTGGTCAAAAGATATTAAGTGTAACATCGGAGTTAAACAAGGTTGCCCCCTCTCCCCTACCTTATTTAGCATTTAGATCAATAAGCTCGAAGGCTATTTAGAGGAAGCAGGATGTGATGGGACGATCTTAGCTGGGATAGTCGTCATCCTTCTTCTCTATGTTGACGATATTGTTCTTTTGGCAAGGTGCCCATCTAATCTTGATAAGCAACTCAGGCTTCTTAAGGATTTTTGCGCTACCATGGGTATGATTGTTAACACTGACAGAACAAAAGTTATGATTATCAAATCCAAGAAGGACACTTACGCTAATTTTATGTATGACAATAATAACTTGGAGGAAGTGTATTCTTACCAGTACCTAGGAATTGATATTCATCACAAGCTCAACTGGAACCATATCATTGAGAAAAGGATTAATGGAGGGTGGAAAGCTTATTTTGGTCTTGAAAATAATTGTAAAGAAACAAACCTCGTAATGTGGGATAAAAAGAAGTTCCTCTTTAAAAATTTAGTCACTCCTGTTATCTTATATGGTTGTGAGGTTTGGGGTTGAAGCATCTCCAGAGAATCATGGAGAAAGATTGAGCAAATCTAGAAGCATTTTATAACTTATAACTTGAAAATTAAAAGTAATACACTCTATCCTATTCTCCTTATAGAAGCAAGTCTTTCCCCTATTGAGAGCCTAGTTATGCTTAGGTTTCTGTTGTACAAGCACAAACTCAATAACATAGATGATCATATACTTCCTAAGCTAGCTTTAAATTCCAGCCAAAACCACCTAAGGCTCAATCGAGGGTGGCATAAAGACACAAGGGCCTGGTTAAACTATTGGGAGATCAACGAAAATGATGCATTGCAAAGCATAAATAACATTAAAGATATTGTTACTTCTATGTTCAAAGAAAAAATGTGGTGTGAGAAAGATTTAGCGGCTAAAAGAAAATTAAGTTATTATAAGAAGGTCATCAACCCCACCCTAGAAGATCAAAAGTATCTCTCTATTTTAACTAGCTCAAAGAAGAAAATCAATATAGCAAAGATTAGAATGAATTCTCATGAGCTCCATAGTGAAACAAGTCGTTGGGCATTTCCTAAAACACCATGGATGGAAAGGATCTGCCATATATGTGAGAATAGGAACATCGAGGATGAAAACCACTTGCTCTTAGAGTGCCCCGCGTACAACCACATTAGATCTCAGTTTCACAATCTTTGTTACAATACTGACCTTCCTAGCCTTTTACAATGTCAAAATTATAGTGAGCTCAGGAGGCTTCTCTCCAAGCTTTTTGAGCATAGGAATAAAATCTTAAATCAAAATAAATAATTTGTTTCTCTAGGTCCGATAGACCACTGTTTGGTCTCAGTGAACGTTAACCATCATCGTCATCATCATCATCAAAATTAGATGCCCTATTGTTTATTATTATATAATCATGCTATATTAATAAAATAAAATAAATTAAAATCATTGAAAAACTCAACATTATTACTTTTATAAAATTATATATATATATATGTAAATTATTTTAATTAAATTAAAATGAATAGAAGAAATGTCAACCCTTAAAAATCTCGAAGTTTTTTGTGGGATTGTTTTTCTTCATCATACCATGTTTTTGTATCAGTATAAATTATGTTAAATTTTGTTTGGGGGCATATCGGCATAATGATTTAGATATCAAAGAAATCTTACATTTTGATTCTTTGTGAAATAGTTATTTTTTTTTTTTTTTTACATATGGTTTAGACCATGTAGATTTTTATAAATATATATTTTATGTTATTAATTGTTTTTAATAATTAATATAAAGTTATATTAGAATATATATAATTCAAATCAATTTTTTACTATATAAATATATTACCACAACTACATTAATAAAGTGGTGGATATACATTAAATCGAATTATCACTTATCACTTTTACTTTAGCAACAATTTTATTAATAAGATTTTCATAAATCTACAAAATTATTTATAAATAAATTAGTCAAAATTATATATAAACAAATTAGTTAGTAAATATTAAGCATCATATGAAAATGGATATAACAAGCATAGCATAGATTTAATTTGTATAAAGAAAATATGTTTAAAAAAAATATTTAATTTAATATACATTATCAAAAACAATTTTTTATTATATGTTTTATAATATGAATGAAGAAAAAACATTGTTATCACATTGATAAATTTTATTAGGAAGAAGATCTCAAATTTAAATTATTATGAAAAGCACTTCAAATTTAAATTTAAAAATATTTATTATAATACTCAATTAATACTTATCTTATTCTTGAAAACTTATCATAATATCTTTTGATTATAAAAATAAAATTTTAGCTATTTGTAAAAAACATATTAAAATTTAACAAAATATTGAATTTAGTTATCATCATCATATTATAATATTATCATCATATTATAATATTATCGTTACATTAAATTTAAAAATAATAACATTAAATACAATTACAATTACAGTTTAATATTTATTTTTTATCGCAATAATAATTTTAATTGAAACTAAAGATATAAATAATAGAATTAACATTATATTAAATAAATAAATAATTATAATATTATAGCTATCTAAAACTATAAACTAAATAACATAATTTACTAATAATATCACTAAGGTATATATATATGTATATATTAATTTTTGATAACATTTATTTATTATTATATTAATTATAATAAATTTATAATTTATATATAAAAAAAAATAATTCTATATATATAATTGTTATTTATATATTTATTTAAAAATGGAAATTTATTAGATTATACGCCATTACTAACCCAATGAGATGCCAATATTATTTATCAAAATGTTTAGAGGCTGAAAATAAAATTAATACTGGTTAATTTTATTAAAAATAAATAAATTTATTATACATTATTTATTTAAAATTTACTAATATAAATTTATAATTAATAGTGTCCATTAATATCTTGATGTTATGAGGGAACAAAATGTTGGGTGTATGCCCAACCTCCTAACTGTGACCATGCCTTACCTAGGAGACCTTCCACCTAAACTAATTAACTCAGGCATGCAAGACAAAGACCATAACGTTGGCCATGATGCAAGCTACCACCATATTAAGAAAAAGTTTCACGACAGGGTTTAAATACATATTGTTGGAGGTACTACACACCTAGGAGCTTCAAACCTGCACATGCGGACACTTAGTTAGAGAATTCACTAACATGCAAGGCTTCAACATTGGAATCTTCACGAGATTGGCACCTTTGACTGTCCATGCATCCATGGGACTACATACAAGATCCTTTTTGCATGATTTACTCCCTGATTTGCTCCTCCTTTCACTCTGCAACTGGCTAGTTCGCTCTAAAACTTGTTGTAGGTGTCGCTTCCTCTCATTGATCACCACCATGGTGCATTACCTTGGGATCTTCACCCAGTGATGCATATTAGTTGACTTTCATGTACTATATCATGAGCATTGTAACCTATTTTCTGTTAATAAATAATTCTTTTCATTCTTTCAATTTTTTTAACGTTTTTCCTCTACAAAACTGTGTTCAACCTTGACTAGCCAGATTCATCTGTGCAGGTTTTCTAACACATTTACATGGTATCAGAGCCCACAGGTTGCTAGATAAAAGGTGTACCAACACTTTATTTTGCAGGTATAACAGCTTGGAGATTGAAGATCGATAGAAAAATGGAGTTTCCCAAAGCATTAAACCTAACACCATACAACTATCACGAACGGAAGGACCAAATGGTTTGATACCTTGATAAGAAGGGGTTGTATAGGATTACCATGGCTGTTGAAGTGGAACCCACTTTAGCCATAGAGAAATCCAAGTGCCTCAACCACATGAATGTGCATCTCCCGAGAGTTACAGTTTCATCTATCTACCTGCAATACTCCCAATGAGATTTGGAAAAAGGTTGAAGAACTCTACGGGAAACAGGATGAGATGAAAGGACATCTGCTGGAAGTGTAGCTTCTCTCATTGGATCCACAAAACTATGACAGAATTAGAGACTTCTTCACCAATTATAATGATCTATTGTTGCAACTCAAGGGTTTTGGAATTGACAAATCCAAGCAGGAGAGTCGCCAAGTTCTCTCTATTATGTCAAAGCTTAGACCAAAATACTCCATATTTGTGTCTACATTTCATTTAGTAAGGCTCACAACAGGTAAATCCTACACTATGGCTTCTGTCAAAGAGTACATGGAGTCCCTCACTTTTGAGCAAGATAAACTCATTGGCATGGGGAAAATCAAACCTGCAAAAGCGCATGCACTTACTGTGCATGATGGCATCCACAATAAAAATCACAGATCTGATACTAATCAGAAATATTAGCAGTAAAGATACAAGGGAAAAACACATTCCCATCCAAAGAAGGAAGGGTACACCAAGCTCTTCAATGACTCCTTCAGCTCCAAAATTGAGAAATGGAAGAAAGGAAACAAATGCACCTACTGTCACCAAGGATTCCATCTGGAATCCTCTTACATGAAGAAACAAATTGACCAAATGGCATAAATCGTTCAAAAGCACAACCTTGGGGACCACATCCCTTAGGGTGCCAAGAAGAAAACTGAGGATCCACCACACGGGAAAGGTAAAAATTTTCATGTTTTAGTTGCAATTAACTCTTCCCCTGATGCATGGATTATAGATTATGGTGCATCACATCATATGGCTATTGTAAAGGAATTCTATTCCTCTTTGGATGCATGAAAAGGACTTCCCATCCTCGTGGGAGATGACTCACCTATTGAGGTCATCGGAAAAGGTAAAGTGGAACTTTTACACGGAAGCTTTGAAGATGTGCTTCATGTTCCAAAACTTTCGGTAAACCTGCTTTCAGTTTATCAGATCACTCATTCTGGCACTGGAAAGGGAGTGGAATTCATTCTACATGTAGTGAACATATATGACCTACACAATAGCTCCAAAATTGCAACCGGTGAGGTAAACAATGGAGCTAGACTATATACATTTTCTGAATTTATTGAATTTGAATCCTCCTTATTACTTACACATGCTGATTATAGTAGTAGGCTTTGGCAAAAGAGGTTTGGTCACTTAAATTACAGGTATATGCAGTAGCTAAGCAAGCATGAGATGGTGGAAGGATTTCCAAATATCATTTTCTCCAAAGGAGTTTGTGAAGGGTGTGTCCTTGGCAAACATCCTAGAGAAACGTTTGACACTGGCAAGACTCACAGAGCATCCTCGGATCCATAGTGATCTAATGCGGCCTTTTTCTCATCCTTCCATAAAAAAATGAAGGTATGTGCTTACATTTATTGATGATTTCTCACAGTATACGTGGGTGTATCTTCTCAGGGCCAAATCTAAAGTTTTTACACACTTTGAAGATTTCAAAGCCCTAGTTGAGACATAGTCAGAGAGAAAGATTAAAGCCCTCTGTACAAACAATGGGGGGGAATATGTTAGCACGGCACTTCAGAACCTTTTCCTTGAGTCCAGCATACAGTTGCAACACACAGTTCCATACATTCTGTAGCAGAATGAAGTTGCTGAGAGAAAGAACCAATCTCTCAAAGAGATGGCTTCCTGCATGCTGCATGCTAAGTCACTACCTCATAAGCTATGGGCTGAAGCACTTAATTGTGCTAACTACATCCAGAATAGATCTCCTCATAGATCTGTCAAGGATCATACCCCCATTGAGGCTTGGAGCGGCACTAAACTGGAGGTCACCCACTTCCATGTTTTCGGCTCCTGAGCATGCGCAAGGATCCCCTCTGAAAAGAGGAATGTTCTTATCCACAGAGCATTGAGTGTATCTTTGTTGGATACCTTGATGGTGTGAAGGGATAACAACTCATGATTTCCTCTATGGACAAGCTCATCATTGAACGAAGTGTCCAATTTGAGGAAAGTCTCTCACATGCACCTCAATTGCCACATGCAGACACCTTTTATATACCTCATGACCGAGCTGATGACTCAATACACTCAGATGCAGATGCAGAGCATGCAGATGTAGAGACAAAATCTTCAGATACAAATCGAGTGCGTGCATATGATGATCAGCATCCAAGCACAGATCGGGCTTCCAGCAGTGAATCAACTTCCCCTGTCATAAATCAGAGAACAAGGAGCTTAAGTGAGATAAATGCACAAGACCACCTAGCTACTAGAAATGGTCTTGTGGGGGATAATTCTAATCTACGGAGAACTAGCTCAGAGTTTATTGAGCCTCCTCTTGCCCTCATTGCCACTGAACCAATGCCATCCCGACATTGTCATTTGGTTCAGTCTTCTGATCCGTAGTCTTATGCTGAGGCTGCTAGGCATCCCTCTTGGGAGTCTGCCATGGAGGAGGAGTACAACTCCCTCCTCAAGAATTAGACCTGGGATCTGGTCCCCCTCATTTCAGGAAGGAAACTTGTCCGATGCAAATGGGTCTATAGGACCAAGAGTGCTGTAGATGGGAAAATCACCAAACAGAAAGACAGGCTAGTAGCCAAAGGCTTCTAGCAAGTGCATGGCATTGATTACGATGAGACCTTTGCTCCAGTAGCAAAGATGGATTCCACATGTGGTGGTGTGGGTGCAGGCGATGAGGACAACCTCTCAAATCTGGCTACAATTTCTTCAATATCTAGTTGAATTTATTGTTCTGCATCTATTGGTGTATCAATAATCTACATCCACATGAGTTTTTCCCTCTGATCACCCCAATCCTTGTTATCGACGGGAAGTTGCTACACAAAGCCTTATACTCTATCGGGACTATAATTCCAAAAGAGTTACACAAAAACACTCTCGGCACCTTAAAAATGAGGAACATGTGTTTTCAATGCAAAATACACTATCGGCGGGAATTTTGTTCCAGAGGAACAAAATAGACTATTGGCGCTTTTAACCATAGTCACGGCATTCAAACAGTCTTCGTGTTAATTCCAAAGGAACCAAATACACTATCGGCGCTTTTAACCACAATCACAGCATTCAAATAGTCTTCATGTTAATTCCAAAGGAATTACACCATCGCCACAGTAATATTCAAAGTATTGTGTTATACACAATATACACTATCGGCCCCTTCCAATGCTCCTTCTCTGATGCGATAAAACTTGGCTATCGGCAATCACTATTAGTGATTCCAAAAGACTGCACCATAGACTACTCTGAATTCAATTGTGCGATGCGACAGTCCTTGCAGGCCCGAAAATTTATCCAACCCGCTATATAATATTTTGGGTCCAAGCTTATCGGGGTTTTGGACCTTGGCAGTTCCACAGCCCTTTCCACTCCACTTGTGATTAGGCGATGCGATAACGGTTTGGACCCGATACGGTATGAACCAAAATCGATAAAATTTCAAGTCCAGAGCTACATCCAAACTAAGGTTTTTTGGTGAATTCTCTGTGTAAAACAGAGGTTGCTGCGGAACTCTATGCAACAATTTAAGAGCCTACGCTCACCGATATGAACTAGAAGTAATCATAAAGGCTCCAACCTAAACATTCATGTGAAAATAAGGCCAATTCATCCATATTCAAACTCAGAAGAAGCACTTGAACTAATCCACGCATATAATTATCAATTAATAGAGAACTACCAATGTAAATACATAGAGAGAGGTTTCTTCAATGGATAATACTTCCGAGAACCCCTCCCCCTATGAGCCTCCCTTCATTTTATTTATAATCAATAGATAAAGCCTTTCTTGGCCATTATCCTTTATAAAAGCATGCTTTTACATAGAGTGATTTAAAGCGTAAAGCTTTGTTACAACTATCCATAAGTGATGATTTTTCATGATTTATTCTTAATTCTATTTTTATCCTAAACTAGGAAAGCATGGAAATTGTTGGCGAAAGGACCCCACTCCCTTGCCTGTATATTATTTTAGATTTTTGGAATATGTTTGAAGACTTTTTCCCTCTAATTCACATGCTCCTACATCAGACTCCTAAGGACCAAATTCTTCATGGGCTCCTATCCATGAGTTCATCTACAAAACTACACAGTTTCTGTAGCATACCTTCTGTAACCCAAGTAGCTTCAACGGTCAGCTGATCCTTCCACTTTACCAAATACTAGATGTACTCTTGTCCCCTTGTTTTCTTAAACACCTTCTTGTCCAGAATTCTTTCTGGTTGTAAATTCTTTGTTGTGGGTAATTGTTTTACCCAGTCAATCTCTTGGGTCTCTTGATCTTGTGTTGTATCATCTGCAGTTTCACCTTCATACTTGTACAGGTCTGCAACATTAAAAATTGATGATATTTCAACATCAGGGGTTAACTCAATCTCGTAGGAATTCGCAGAAAATTTCCTCAACGCTCTGCACAGTCCAATGTTTTTGAACTTCAGTTTGTTATACTCCCTCTTTGGAAACCTCTCCTTTCTAAGATGTGCTAAAACCAGATCTCCAACTTCAAATTTCACCTCTCTTCTTCTCATGTCTGCTCTGGTTTTTTATTTGATGTTGCTATCATGTAGCTGTTACTTCACTTGTTCATGTACTGCCTGCATTTCTGAAGCAAAGTCTTCACCCTTTGCACTTCTCATCTCTTCTTTTCCCAAGCTTGTTAACTCAACTACTCCTCTTGGATGCATTCCATAAACAATATGGAATGGACTCTGTCCGGTACTCTTTTCAGGTGAGTCATTATATGCATATTCAGCTTGTTCCAATACTTGATCCCATTGCTTTGGATGTTCTGCAGTAAGGCTCCTTAAAAGATCGCCTAAACTCCCATTCACCACTTCAGTCTGTCCATCAATTTCTGGATGATAAGCAAAACTAAAACTTAATTTAGTTCCCAATTTCTTCCATAGTGTCCTCCATAAATTTCCAACAAATTTGAAATCCCTGTCTGAGACAATACTTTTGGGGAACCCATGCAATCTTACAATCTCCTTAAAAAACAAATTAGCAAAGTGAGAAGCATCACTAGTTTTATAAGAGGGAATAAAATGTGCCATTTTTTTTAAATCTGTCCGCTACAACAAAAATTGAATTATTACCTCTTTGAGTCTTTGGTAAGCCCAAAACAAAATCCATACTTACCATATCCCAAGGTCTATCTGGAATTGGTAATGGGATATACAAACCTGTGTTTTGGCTTCTTCCCTTTGCATGTTGACAGACTTTGCAAGTTCCCACATACTTCTTCACTTCAGATTTCATTTTCAGCCAGAAATAAAATTTGTTTAGATTCTCATAAGTCTTCTCTATGTTAAAATGTCCTGCAAGTCCTCCGCTAGGCTTTTCTTTGATTAAATTCTCCCTCATTGAACAATTTGGTATGCATAGATGATTTTTCTTAAATAACAATCCATCTTGTAAGAAGTAATCCAACTATCTACTCCTATCCACCAAAACAGGATTTTTACAAGCCTCAAATGCCTCTTTAAAATCTGAATCAATCTCATACAATTCTTTAAGAAAATCAAAACCCAACACTTGGATTTGACTCTCTTGAAATAATACATTCCTCTTACTTAATGCATCTGCAACTTTGTTTGACTTCCCATTTATATGCTTCAAAAAAAATGGAAACCTTGAAGATACTCTACCCATTTAGCATGTTTCTAGTTGAGCTTTGGCTACTGCATTATAAACTATAGTGCATGGTTATCTGAAAAAAGGATAAATTCTTTTGACATTAAATAATGCCTCCATTTTTTAATGACTACAGAACTGCGTAGAACTCCTTGTCATAAGAAGAATACTTTCTTTTTGAATCATTCAACTTCTCACTAAAATAGGCTATTGGTCTATCTTCCTGTCTTAAAACACCTCCAATTGCTTCTCCGCTAGCATCACACTTCACTTGAAAAGGTTTGATAAAATCAAGCAGAACCACAATAGGCTTTTCATTGATTTTCTTCTTAATAGCTGAAAATTCTTCTATGCTTTAGCACTCCATATAAATGGTTGTTTATCCTTCTTTATGGTCTCAATAATGGGTGCATTAATCCTACTAAAATTCTTGATGAATTTTCTATAAAATCTAGCAAGACCATGAAAACTCCTTACCTCAAAAGCACTCTTGGGTGAAGGCCACTCCATAATTGCCTTTGATCTTCTCTGGATCCATCTTCAGCCCTTCAACAAAAATAAAAAAACCCAAGTACACTAGCTCTTCTTTCATGAATGAACAATTATTCAAATTCAACAATAATTTCTCCTGCTGCAGCCTTTGTAAGACATAATTTAGATGTCTCAGGTGCTCCTCCTTAGACCTACTATAAACTAATATATAGTCCAGATATACTATTACAAAATTGTTGGCATTATGACACAGGATTGGATTAGGTTTGGCTCCATGACATAAGTGTTGTCTTTGATGGCAACGCATTCAAATGACAGATCATAGTTCAGGCTCTCAGAATGAAATAAAATGAGGGATACGCGGGTTCCTCGTAACGAAGTCATGTATACGCGGGTGTACCAATCAGA
The DNA here is from genome assembly GCA_031772625.1 of Pinus tabuliformis. NCBI lineage: Eukaryota > Viridiplantae > Streptophyta > Pinopsida > Pinales > Pinaceae > Pinus > Pinus tabuliformis. Next base: position 191,923,783 of record CM062808.1, read on the forward strand.
AGGCGCATATACGTATGCACACACTTTCATGCAAAGAAAAGCGCGTAGATGTGGGAAAACTTATGGTTGGTCCATGGTATTTAGTCCGACATATTTGAACCTATGGTTTTGGTCCTTGGTATTGCATTTAAAATGTTGAACTCGGGTATTGAGTCCCTAGTATTGGATCTTTATGGTTTTGGACCATGGTTTGAGTAAGGCCTAAGTCTATAAAAGGGAAGGAGATCATTTGGCAAGGCATCAACTGAAGCATTGAATATCTTATTAAAAGCAAGATCTAGAATACTGTCATTGGGATATTTTCCATAACTAGATCTGAATGAAGGAGGAACCTGAACGCAAGGAGAAGGATAAGTTCTATTGATGGGTCAAGATCTTAAGGCGGTTTGAAGAGAAGTATCTTTGTGTAATGTTTTATCTGTTATATTTGGTGCATGACGTGATCTATAAATATGATAATCTAGGTATAACTAATGTCTGATTAAGTAGAAGGATAAATTATCTTTTATAAATCTGTATGCAGGTTAGACACAGCGGAGGCACATATACACGCAGGTTAAGCAAGTGAAGGTTGTGTATACGCTGGTTGGCCTTGGCATAGCTGCGTACATATGCAGGTTTCTATTGGTGAAGTAGCATATGTCTCTTGAATTATGTTTTAGCTGCTTCTGTTTATTGCTGCAGTGTTCTGGGTTCAGAATTGGTGTCTAGTTACTAGTACTGTTTTCTGGTTACAATATTCTAAGAAGTTATTGGTTGATTCAGTATTTGTACAGAGGAGATTGGTTGTTGCAGATCTACTTGATGTTTGATTGATATTCATGGATCCAATCTGAAAATTTATGAAATGTGGTCCCTGGAAGAAAAGAGAAGGTTGAAGCCTTCTGTAGGTTAGCACCTACGTACTAGTACCTCAGATAGTACAAGAGCTAAGGGGGTTGTAGCTCCCTTCCAGGAGAAGCTGGAGAAGGAGAGAAGGTTGTAGCCTTCTACAGGTTGAAGCCTACATGCTGGTATAAGACTGCACCAGTACAGAATGATTGTAAAAAGAAGTTTCTAATTGAAAGAAGATAGAGACATATTGCAGCAGGTGGTTTTCACCTACATTGGGTTTCCATCTTATATCTTGTGTTCTTATGTGTGATTGCCTGTTCTGTTTTACTGTTCCTGGTTAATGTTCATATGATTTGATGCATATATTAATGATCAACATCTGAAGAATAATCTTAATTACAAAGTTTGATCATATACGCTTGTTTCCTTAACTGAAGTTGCGTACATACGTGATATTCACTAACTAAAGTAGCGTATACAAATCTGATTGTGAAATGAAAAATAATTGACATGATAATACTGATTCACCCCCCCTCTCAGTATTATTTCCAACAATTGGTATCAGAGCAGGTCCTTCAAAAGAAGCTTGATCGCTTGAAGGAAGATCTATCATCATGAGCAACTACGAAAAAGAAGCATCAATCAGGCAATCAATTTTTGATGGAAGGGACTTTGTCTATTGGAAGGTAAGAATCACTGCCTATCTTCAATCTCTTGGTACAAAATTTTGGGATATTGTGGAAATAGGATACACTTTTCCATCAGCAAATCCTACAGATACAGTTGGTAAGAAGCAGTATGAAACAAATGCAAAGGTGGTCAATACTCTATTAGGGAGCCTATCTCAATCAGAAGTCGTTAAGGTTATGAAACTCAAAACCACAAAAGAAATATGGGATAAGATCGTTCTAAGCTATGAGGGAGATGAACAGGTAAAACAAGCAAAACTACAAACTCTCATAATTCAATATGAAAATCCCAGAATGTACAATGATGAAAGTGTGGCTAACTATTTCCTACGTATAGATGAGATTTTCAATTGTATGAAAAATTTGGGTGAAGAGATAAAAGAAGTTGTTTTGGTTGAAAAGGTTCTAAGATCTTTGTCTTCTAAGTTTGAATCAAAAGTCTCTGCCATAGAAGAAAAACAGAATCTATATAGCCTTACCATGTCATAGCTACACGGAATCCTAACCTCTTAAGAAATGAGAAAAGGGAGACCAACAGACAAGAGGGAAGCCGCACTCAAAGCCTCAGGAAACCGAGGTTACAATGACTAAGGACATATGTCAGAAGAAGAGGAAGAGTCAAATTTTGTCAAGAACCTTCAACGGGGTTCTGGAAGATTCATAGTAGGCTCCCATTCAAATGTTTGCTTGTGGAAGAGTCGGTCACTATGCTGCCAGGTGTGATCATAAAGATAAGCTTGACAAATGTAAGGAACCAGTTAGATGGAACAGAAAACAGAATGTAAGTAAGAAGAGCTATTACACACATGAAGACAGTGATGGACTTTCAAATAGCAATCGAGATGAACAAGGTAATGATTATAGACTTTTGATGGCTTTTGAAGATGATGATTTCTTGGATGCTATAAATGAAGAAAGTCTTTATGAAGAAATTTCTAAACTCAAACTTTGCATAGAGGAGAAATATATGATTATAGATACTCTGACATCCCAACTTGCTAAAATGGAGAAACACAATGAAAAGTTAGAATGTGAAATTGTGGGACTTAGAAAGGACATTGAGAAAAGGAAAGCTCTTAATCTTAGATTTGCTAAAGGATCTTAAACTTTAGATGAGATTATCAAAGTGCAGCATTCTCCTCTAATCAAGACAGGTCTTGGGTATACCAAAGAAACATCTCGAGAACAAAAGCCATCTACCTCCAAAAGATATCTTGAAGCTGCAAGGAGAAGTGAGTAGTTTGACAATTGACAGCAAAGGCCCAATGGAGATCACCAGGTAAATCAGGGACAATTTACCTCAAGAATGAACAAAGACTACCAGGTAAATCGGGCGCAATCTACTTCAAGGATGAACAAAAGGTACAACCAACCACAGGTAAATCATTCTCAATTTGCTTCAAGAATGGATGTCAGTAGAAACTACAATCATTTGGTTGGTAGATTTGATAATCGCAAGAGTTTCTTTAATGGGCAATGTTTCTCTTGTCATAACTTTGGTCACAAATCTACTCAATGTGTTGCCTACAAGACCATCATGACTAGGGAAGCTCAAAAACAAAGGAGTATGACTGGGATCATGAAAAGGACCTACAATAACTTTTCTGCTCTTGAGAATGAAGTAGAATGTTCTATTTGTAACAACTTCGGTCATGAAGATTTTGAATGTAGGAGTAGGTTTCAACAAACAACTCAGAAGGAGCAAGTTTTATTGAGTCCCAAAACATGGAAAAAGAAAGAATTGCAACCAGAAAGATGTGGGATAGCCTTATATGCAGAAGGACAGGAAAATCAGTGGTACATCGATAGTGGATGCTCAAAACATATGACAGGTGATGAAGATAAACTTCAGCCATATAGTGCCTAAGAAAAGGAAAAGAAGGTCTCATTTGGAAATGACACCCCTGCACTCATAAAAGGTAAAGGTTTTGTTCTTTTGAAAGAAAAGGTCAAGGCTGGAAATGTTATGTATGTTGATGGCTTAAAGCATAATTTATTAAGTGTCTGTCAAATGTGTGATCAAGGAAATGAAGTAATATTTCGATCAAATGGATGCATTGTTCGTGATCTTGATACAGGAGAAATAGTGATCAAAGGCATAAGAACTCCAAATAATTTGTATATACCCAAGGGAGGACAACAACAATGCTATCTAAGCAAGAATGATGAACATTGGCTATGGCACAGAAGATTGGGGCATCTAAGCGTCCCATAGATAAGGAAAGCATGCAAATATCAGATGGTCCATGATCTACCTGACATCATAATTCCAGACAATACAATATTCAAATCATGTCAATTTGGTAAGCAAACCAGAACTAATTTCCCTGAGACGGAAGGATCAGCTAGCAGGCCACTTGAACTTTTCCATACTAATGTATGTGGTCCATCTAGGAAAAGGTCACCTCGAGGAGAAGAATATTTTATATTGTTCATTGATGACTTTTCCAGGATGTGTTGGATAGGACTTATGAACCATAAAGATGAAGCTTTCGAAAAGTTCAAGTCATTCAAAGCCTTGGTGGAAAACGAATCAGATCGCAGAATCAAATGCCTCAGGCCTGATCGAGGAGGAGAATTTACCTCAAATGAATTTTTCGATTTTTGTGAAAAACATGGAATAAGAAGGGAGTTCTCTACTGCTAGGACTCCTCAACAAAATGGAGTAGTGGAAAGGATGAACAGAATGGTCCAACAAATGGCTCGTGCTATGCTTGATGAGTTTGGAACTCCCGCAACTTTCTCGGGTGAAGCTGCATTTGCTGCAGTCACTATTCTCAACAAAACAAATGTCCGGGTGAACAACACTCAAACTCCTCATGAACTGTGGTATGGTAAGACGCCTACGGTAAAATACTTCAAAATTTATGGAAGCAAATGCTATATCAAAAAGACTGATGAAAATCTTGGCAATTTTGAACCTAGAGTAGATGAAGGCATTCTCCTTGGGTACTCTCCCCTCAGCAAATCATATAACTGTTACAATAAAAGACTTGGAAAAATTGTTGACAGTGTTGATGTAGTGGTTGATGAAGAAGGAAACATTCCTAGGCAAGTAAATTCTGAAGATTTCAAATATGATGAGGACTATCCTTCTACATCAAATCAGATTTATGATGAAGAAGAAACCCATGAGGCACCAAAAGAACACCATGAGACACCAGAAAAATGGATAAGGATAGAGGAGAAGACTCCATTCAGGTACATTCAACAGAATCATCTAGAAACTCAAATTTTGGGGCAGAAAGAGGCAGGTATACAAACAAGAAGAACAATTTCAGAAGCTTCAAGCTATTTAGCATTGCTCTCCTCCACTGAACCACAAAATGTAAGAGAGGCATGCAAAGATGAATGTTGGGTAAAGGCAATGGATGAAGAACTTGAGCAAATTGGAAAGAATAACACTTGGGAGTTGGTTCCTAGACCAAAAGGTAAGAATGTCATAGGAACAAAATGGATATTCAAAAATAAGCTGAATGAAAATGGAGATGTGATTAGAGACAAGGCCAGACTTGTTTGCAAAGGGTATGCTCAAAAAGAAGGGGTAGACTTTGAAGAAACTTTTGCACCAGTTGCTAGACTTGAGGCCATAAGAATGTTCCTTGCTCTTTCTAGCTTTTAGAAGTTCAAAGTATTTCAAATCGACGTAAAGTTTGCCTTCCTAAATGGAGACTTGGATGAAGAAGTATATATTGAACAACCAGATGGGTTTATTCTTGGAAATGATCCAAAACTTGTATGCAGACTCAAAAAGGCTCTCTATGGCCTTAAACAGGCTCCAAGGGCTTGGTATTATCAGTTGGATAAGTACCTCCATCAACAAGGTTTTATAAAAGGATCAACTGATAGCAATCTATATATAACAATTGACAATGATAAGTTGTTAATACTTGTTGTGTATGTTGATGATATCATCTTTGGTAGCAATGAAGAAGACATGAGTCAAAATTTTGCCTTCGTGATGCAGAAAGAGTTTGAAATGTCCATGCTTGGTGAGCTCACATATTTTCTTGGTTTACAAGTCCAACAAAATAAAGACAACATTTTTCTATCACAAACCAAGTATCTCAAACAGATCTTGAAGAAATATGGGATGGAGGATTCAAAACCAGTATGTACCCCTATGGTGACAGGATGCAGCCTCAGCACAAATGATGAATTGGTAGCAGTACATCAACCAACCTATAGATCCATGATTGGTAGTCTACTCTATCTAACAGGTACCCGACGAGACATAATGCATGCAGTGGGAATAGTTGGAAGGTTTCAGGAAAATCCAAAGGAAACTCATCTTTAGGTAGTTAAGAGAATTTTCAAGTATCTTCAAGGAACTCAAAATTATGGCTTATGGTATCCTAGAGGTACAGATCTCACTCTTCATGCATATACAGGTGTGGATTGGGCAGGAAGCATGGATGACAGAAAAAGCACTAGTGGTGGTGCATTCTTCATGGGTCCTAGATTAGTATCTTAGTTCATCAAAAAAAAAAGTTTTATTGCATTGCCTACAGCTGAAGCAGAATATGTAGTTGTTGCATCTTGCTGCACACGAATTCTTTGGATGATGCAAACATTGCAAGACCTTCAAATCACTTGTACTCCACCTATCTCCATTTTCTGTGATAATACAAGTGCAATCAGTATTTCAAAGAATCCTGTCATGCATTCAAAGACTAAGCACATACCAATCAAGTATCATTTTCTCTGGGAACAAGTGCTTGAACAAAAGGTCAAATTGGAGTATGTTCCCTCTAAGGAACAAGTTGCTGATATCCTCACCAAATCACTGCCCAAGGAGACATTTGAATACCTCAGATAGAAGCTGGGGGTAGTTGATGCATCATCTTGCTGTTAAATCTTATCTGTTTCAGAGAAAAGTGGTGGTACGCGAGTTGAATGAGGAGGATCCACGTACATACGCAGGTTTATTAAGGTACAATCACGTATATGTTGGTTTGAAGAACAGCAAGGGGGCCAGGCTCAGGATAAAAAGAGTCTGATATGGGTCTGAAAGAGACCATCTGGCACAAGTTCAGGGGGAGCATATATTCTTCTAATAATTCATTGTTGGCATTATCTTAGAAGATATTGGTTCAAATTCATAGTTGGTGTGTTTTCAAGAGGAACAGGGGCAGATGGAGAACATGGATGCTGGTCTGAATAATGATTGACAAATGTTGTTGATGTTTGTTGTTGATATCTGTCAGAGTCTTGCTGTAGATATTTTGTCTCTATTTCTTTTATCAATGTCATATAATGGCCTATTTTGGTTTCCCCACTATTCCTGGGATGGATGAAGCAATGTTCTTATTGTTATCATGTGTAAATTCTTGGTGTATCCCCACTTGGGTGGGTAGATGAGTCAGTCCCCATTTGATTTGGAGATGGGTGTATGAATGAGTCTTTGGTGATAGGAAGGTCATTTACAATGTATAAAGTCATGTTCTATTTTATAGAACATCTTCTTGTAGACCGTGCCTACAAGTCAGGGGGAGCTTGGACGGCACAGCACAGCAGAGAATTCAGCATGGACTCGGGGGGAGCATAACCCATTGCCCTTGATGTCAAAGGGGGAGAATGATAATGATTTTGAGTGACTTTGGGTTGCCATCAAGTCCAAAGGGGGAGATTGTTGGCATTATGACACAGGATTGGATCAGGTTTGGCTCCATGACGTAAGTGTTGTCCTTGACGGCAACTCACTCAAATGACAGATCACAGTTCAGGCTCTCAGAATGAAAGAAAATGAGGTATACGGAGGTTCCTTGTAACGAAGTCATGTATACACGTGGGTGTACCAATCAGAAGGCACATACATGTATGCACACACTTTCATGCAAAGAAAAGCGCGTACATGTGGGAAAACTTATGGTTGGTCCATGGTATTTAGTCCGACATATTTGAACCTATGGTTTTGGTCCTTGGTATTGCATTTAAAATGTTGAACCCGGGTATTGAGTCCCTAGTATTGGATCTTCATGGTTTTGGACCATGGTTTGAGTAAGGCATAAGTCTATAAAAGGGAAGGAGATCATTTGGCAAGGCATCAACTGAAGCATTGAATATCTTATTAAAAGCAAGATCTAGAATACTGTTATTGGGATATGCTGCATAACTAGATCTGAATGAAGGAGGAACCTGAACGCAAGGAGAAGGATAAGTTCTATTGATGGGTCAAGATCTTAAGGCAGTTTGAAGAGAAGTATCTTCGTGTAATGTTTGATTTGTTATATTTGGCGCATGACGTGATATATAAATATGATAATCTGGGTATAACTAATGTCTGATTAAGTATAAGGATAAATTATCTTTTATAGATTTGTATGCAGGTTAGACACAGCGGAGGTGCGTATACATGCAGGTTAAGCAAGTGAAGACTGCGTATATGCTAGTGTGCCTTGGCATAGCTGCGTATGTACAGAGGTTTCTATTGGTGAAGTAGCATACGTCTCTTGAATTATGTTTTCGCTACTTCTATTTATTGTTGTAGTGTTTTGGGTTCAGAATTGGTGTCTGGTTACTGGTACTATTTTATGGTTACAACATTCTGAGAAGTTATTGGTTGATTCAGTATTTTTACAAAGGAGATTGGTTGTTGCAGATCTACTTTATGTTTGATTGATATTCATGGATCTAGTCTGAAAATTTATGAAACGTGGTCCATGGAAGAAAAGGGAAGGTTGAAGCCTTCTGTAGGTCAACACCTACGTACTAGTACCTCAGCTAGTACAAGAGCTAAGGGGTTGTAGGTCCCTTCTAGGAGAAGCTTGAGAACGAGAGAAGGTTGTAGCCTTCTGCAAGTTGAAGCCTGCGTGCTGGTAAAAGACTGCACCAGTACAACATGATTGTAAAAATAAGTTTCTAATTGAAAGAAGATAGAGACATATTGCAGCAGGTGGTTTTCACCCACATTGGGTTTCCACCTTATATCTTGTGTTCTTATGTGTGATTACCTGTTCTGTTTTATTATTCCTAGTTATTGTTCATATGATTTCATGCATAGATTAATGATCAACATCTGAAGGATAATCTTAATTACAAATTTTGCTCATATACGCTTGTTTCCTTAACTGAAATTGCGTACATACGTGGTATTCACTAACTGAAGTAGCGTATACAAATCTGATTGTGAAATGAAAGATAATTGACCTGATAATACTAATTCACCCACCCTCTTAGTATTATTTCCAACAAAACTTACCAATGAACTCCTTAAGAACTTCATTCATGAGTCTCATAAATGTACTTGGTGCATTGGAGAACCCAAAAGGCATTACTCTCCACTCATATAAACCCTCATTTTTCTTAAAAGCAGTTTTCCACTCATCCCCTTCTCTTATCCTTATTTGATGATACTCACTTTTAAGATCTAGTTTCGAAAAATACTTTGCTCCACTCAAGAAATCCATTAAATCTTCAATTCTAGGTAATGTAAATCCATACCTGATTGTGATTTTATTGATGGCTCTTGAATCTGTACACATTCTCCAACCTCCACCTTTCTTAGACTCAACAATGTTGGTATTGTGTAAGGACTCAAGCTTTCTCTAATCAGCCCTTTGTCAAGAAATTCTTGCACATGCTTTCTAACTTCTTCATTTCCTATAGGAGTCATTCTATAAGCTACTTTATTAGGTAGAATTTCTCCAGGAATCAAATCTATATGATGGCTAATTCTTCTAATGGGTGGCAACTCATTTGGCAAATCATCAACAATAATATCACAATATTTCTCCAACATTTCTTGAATTTCAATGGGTAAATCAGAAATTTTAGTAGAATCCATTATTACCTTGGACTTGCAAATTACAACAAAATTTACCTCATTTTCTTCAATCTGCTTCAAGTATTCCTTTCCTCCTAATAACAAAGTTTTTGGATCAATCTTCTTTCCTGGTACATCTTCTTCTTGCAGAGGCAACAACATATGATTAACACCATCCTTCCCAAACTTGTAAGTGTTTCCTTTCCCATCATGCATGGCTCCTTTATCATATTACCAAGGTCTTCCAAGTAATATGTGACACACATCCATTGGCATCACATCACATACAATTTTATCTTTATACTTGCCCACCTGAAATTCCACTTCACACTATTCATTTACTAACAGTTGATGTCCCTTTTGCAACCATGACACCTTATAAGGTGTTGGATGTTTTATTGTATTCAGCTTCAATTTCTCCACCACTTTTGCAGAGACCAAATTATCAATGCTACCACTATCAATGATCATCTGGCAACATTTCCCTTGGACTTTACACACTATCCTGAATAAATTCTTTCTTTGTGATAGTTCAACCACCTCTTGTGCTGGCTTGAGAAAAACTTTATTAATTACCAAATATTCTCCTCTCTTTGGTATATTTTCTTCTTCTGTCACTGCTGTTGTTGGTGCCTTTCCCTCAGCTTGAGAAACAATTACATTCCTCTAATTTTTTTCTACATTCTCTCGACACTCAAAAGCTCTGTGTCTCGGTTTGTTACATTTGTGACATCTTATTTCTCTGCCTCTTCCTCTGCCTCCTCTTCCTTTAGAAAAACTCCCTCTACCTCTTGCATCACCTCCTGTGGAAGCATGCTAGGTTGAGCTACTACTAGCTCCACCTTTACGTGTTGTAGATCTCCCTCTATCACCTTGACTTCCCCTTCCTTGAAAAGTACCTCTCCCTTAGGTAGACTACTTCCTCGTGAGTTTTTCTTCAACTTTCAGTGCTACCTGATAAGCTTCTTCTACTGTTTTAGGAGACAATAGACTTATTTCATCTTGAGTGTCCATCCTAAGGCCATTCACATATCTAGACACCTTTTCATCTGTATCCTGGGCTTCTCCAACTCTTATGCTTACCTTGTATAATTCCTCTGTGTATTCTTTTACTATCAATGACCTCTCTCTAATATTTTGCATCTGTCTGAACAAGGTTTGCTGATAATTACTTGGCAAAAACTTACCTCTTGGCTTTGCTACCATCTTGTTCCAATTCTTGATTGGTTACTTGCCAAGTCTCTTCCATTCTACCTACACACCATCCCACCAAAGCATTGCGTGGCCTTTTAACTTGGTGAGAACAAACTTAACTTTCTTCTCATCATTTGTTTCTTCATAGTCGAATAATTTCTCCATGCCATTAATCCAATCTATCAATTCTTCTGGATTCAATCCTCCTTCATATATTGATACCTCGGTCTTTGGCCTGGCGGTGGATCTCAATACTGAATGAAAGAACCTCATCTCAGGAGTAACTGCTACAACTTCCTCCTCTGCAGCTTCAATCTCAGGTTCACTAACATCTCCATCATCTATGTTCATGCCTGTTGTTAATGCATCCAATCTAGCTTGCATCTGTTGCACAGCTTCCATCACTTCAGCATTTGCAACAGGGCGTCCTCTTCCACGATGTCTTCGTCCTCTTCCAAATATGAAAGCCATAGTAACTTTCCTTCTCCTACTTCTCAGATTAAATCCCATGTCAGCTCGTTGCTCTAATACCACTAATGGTGGCCTGGGTGTAGGCGATGTGGACAACCTCTCAAATCTGGCTACAATTTATTCAATATCTAGTTGAATTTCTCCTTCTACATCTATTGGTGTATCATTCATCTACATCCACATGGGTTTTTCCCTCTGATCACCCGAATCCTTGTTATTGGTGGAAAGTTGCTCCACAGAGCCTTATACTCTATCAGGACTGTAATTCCAAAAGAATTATGCAAAAACACTCTCAGCACTTTAAAAATGAGGAACCTATGTTTTCAACACAGAAATACACTATTGGACAGAATTTTGTTCCATAGGAACAAAATACACTATTAGTGCTTTTAACCATATTCACAACATTCAAACAGTCTTCATCTTAATTCCAAAGGAATTACACTATCAACCCGATAATATTCAAAGTATTGCATTACGCAATATACACTATTGGCCACTTCCAATGCTCCTTCTTCAATGTGATAACACATGGCTATCAGTAATCGCTATCGGCGATTCCGAAAGGCCACACCATATACTCCTCCGACTTCAACTGTGCGATGCGACAGTCCTTGTGGACCCAAAAATTTATCCAACCCACTATCTAATATTTCTGGTCCAAGCTTATTAGGGTTTCAGACCTTGGTAGTTCCACAGCCCTTTCCACTCCACTTGTGATTAGGCAATTCGATAAAGGTTCGGACCCGATACGGCAGGAACGAGAATTGATAAATTTTCAAGTATAGAGCTAAGTTTAGACTAAGGTTTTTCCGCGAATTCTTTGTGTAAAACAGAGGTTGTTGCGTAACTCTATGCAATGATTTAAGATCCTGTGCTCTCCAATATGAAGGAAAAGTAATCTTAAAGTCTCTAGCCTAAACATTAATGTGAAAATAAGGCCAATTCATCCATATTCACACTCAGAAGAAGCACTTGAACTGAGACATGCACATAATTATCAATTAACTGAGAACTACTAATGTAAATACGCAGAAAGAGGTTTCTTGAAAGGATAATACTTCTAAACACCCATCCCCCTATGAGCCTCCCATTATTTTATTTATAATCAATAGATAAAGCCTTTCTCCGCGACTATCCTTTATAAAAGCTTGCTTTTACATAGAGTGATTTAAAGCGTAAAGCTTTGTTATAGCTATCCATAAGCGATGATTTTGCGTGATTTATTCTTAATTCTATTTTTATCCTAAACTAGGAAAGCATGGAAATTGCTGGCTAAAGGACCCCACTCCCTTCCCTGTAGATTTTTTTGGATTTTTGGAATATATTTGAATACTTTTTCCCTCTAAGTCACATGCTCCTGCATCAATACACCTTGCACTTGCCATTGCGGCTATCCAAGGGTGGGAAGTACATCAGATGGATGTGAAGAATTTCTTTCTTCATAGAGATCTATCCAAGGAGATCTACATGGAGCAGCCACATGGTTTCATTCAGGATTCATCTTTGGTCTACAAACTGAAGAAGTCTCTCTATGGCCTTAAGCAGGCCCTGCAAGCTTGGTATGTGAAGATGGATTCTTTTCTCTTATCACAAAAACTCGAAGGATGTAAGTCTGATCCAAATGTTGACATGCTCAAGACACATGACTCTCTTCTTATCTTATTTTTGTATGTGGATGATCTCTTGATCACCGATAGCTCGGCTTCAGCCATTGCTACAATCAAGAGGACCTTGCATGATAGGTTCTTTGTGATGGAAATGGGTCCATTATACTTCTTTCTTGGTCTTGAGATTAGCCAGGATGCTCGAGGCGTCAAACTCTCTCAGGCTAAGTATATACAGGATCTCCTCGAGAGATTTCACATGACTAACTGTAAGCCAACACTGACTCCTTTTCTGTCTAGGGTTCTCCTTGAGGATGGATGTTAAGATTAGGTATGTTCTATGCTAGAGCAATTTATTTAAATTTTCACAGTTAGCAATCACATCAGCATTATGATAAACTACAGATAGAACATAAATGTAAAACGCAGAAGACAGGCCAAGATAAGAGGACACAAGATATGGCGCAAGCTAGGGACAAACCCCACAATGTGTGGGGAAACCCTTGATCAATTCTTCTTTTATCTTCAAAGTTCAGCAGAGAAAGAGAGAGAGAGTACATTTACAACAGAAGTCAACACTTTTACTTGTCTAGATCTGAACATAGATCATCTCCTATAATGATTAGATCAGTTGAAGACATTCTGCTTCAACTGATCCTCCAAGGTGATTCCTTCACCTATCATCATCCTACATCAGGTTCTCAAGCTGCACCACTGCATACTGCATCATGTTGCACTAATCATGATTATCATGCTGTTTATGTCCATGATCTTATCCATCATAATGCTGTTCAAACTAAGGTGCATCATCATCATGCTACTGCCCCTGCTAATGTATCATTGTCCTGCCATGCACATGATCTCGTAGTGCTGCCCATCATGTTGCTTCCTCTGCCTTCTGATTGCTTCATCATGTAGTGTTGTAATTTTCTTCTTTTGATATCAGCCTTAGCTGCTTGCTATGGCTTGTAGCCTAGCAAAGCAACTAGGCTATCCTCCACGTAGTCCCATTAATTTCTGCCCTTCAAAGATGACAGCGTATATGTATGCCCAGATCATACATCATGCTGCCTTGATTGCGTCATTTATGCCTGTGTATATATATGTTCTGAATGCTGCGTTGTGTCATTTCCTCCACTATAGCTTCATCATGTGACTGCGTTCCATACGACTATCAACATACAGCGTATGTATATGACTGTGTACTACAACGTATGTATATACTCTTGCGTTCCATACATCATTAATATGACTTCGTCCCATAATGAATATGACCTGTATCATGCTGCGTTCCATACAGCTGCTGTTGTTCCATAATTTATGACCACGTTCTCATATGATAGCGTTTATACTAAATATGAATATATACCTGTGTTCCATATAGCATTTGTTGTTCCATAATGTATGACCACGTTCTTGTATGACAGCGTTTATACTGAATATGAATATATACTTGTGTTCCATTATCTATTGCGTTGTACTGCGGTTATATTTGCGCTCCAATCTTTAGCTGCTGTCCAATAACATTTGCATTCCAATATCTCTCTGCATACTACTGCGTTCAATAGCTACGGGTTCCATCTACCGTGGCTCCCTTCTACTGTGGTTTTATTTATATATACCCAACACATAGATTTTGATCTCTGCCCTGTGTTTAGGGCATCACGTTAGCTATATGATTTGCGTGTAAGTGTGTAGTGTATATCATCCTTGTGAACAGTGTATATGATCCCCTTATGTACAGCGATATAAATGCATCCATTGACTTCGTTTAGGGCTACTTAAAACAGCAAATTAGTTCATGACTGCATTCTCCATTTAGGGCATCATTATGCATTGGTAGGGCATCATCTTTGGGCCAGCGTCTGTTTCTCTTGATGTATCACTCCTTCTCCAAAAACCCAAGACGTGGAGAGGAGGAGATCACTCAAGAGTTGTGTCCAAATGCCATCAAATCTTCTTCTATTTATACTAAAACATATATGATGAATAGACACGTCGGTTGGGCCTCTAGAGCCTACATAAGAGCTGGTCGGCTTGATAATAATTACATAAACAAGATAAATTCATAACTCCATAAATAATTATCAGAATCGGATGATCCTTGGATCAATCCTACACCTCTCGACGAGAGGGATCCAATAAAAATATCAGCTGCCATAAATAAAAGACCCACATGGAGTTTGGCCCTAGTTGCCAATTTCAACAATGGAGGTGACACTCCATTAGTTGATAGCACTCTCTACTGATAGCTAGTGGGGAGATTATTGTACCTCACCCACTCTAGACCTGATCTCTCATATGCAGTAGGGGCAATTTCCAGATACATGCAAGAGCCGCATGAGCTACACTGGAAATTTGCCAAGCACATCCTCCTATATGTGCAGGGCACCATCACCTTCGGGATTCACTATGCAACATGCACTGCAATGAATCTCCTTGGCTTCACATATTGTGATTGGGCGAGTGACACCATTGATCGCATGTCCACCTCCGGATATTCACTCGGTCTAGGGTCTAGCCCTATCTGTTGGTCGAGCAAGAAGTAGGCTACTATTGCTCTCTCTTCAACTGAGGTCGAGTATAAAGGAGTAGTCAACATCACCATTTAGGCTCTGTGGCTACAACACTTCCTCACTAAGTTGGGCATCCAGTTCCACCAGCCCACTGTCATGTAGTGTGACAACCAGAGCACTCTCAAATTTTGGAGGGATCCAGTACAACAGCAGCGGACGAAGCACATAGAGATCCATATGCACTACATCAAAGACTTAGTACAGGATCGGGTCATTGATTTGCAGTTCAGTCCTTTAGAAGAACAGACTGTAGACATCTTCACTAAGACATTCACTGAGTAGAAGTTTCACTCTCTATGTGATCATCTTGGAGTGAAGGACACAGTTTCTTAGCAATTGTCTTTTCTTCCTCTTTTCTTTTGATTACATTGTATTTTGAGGGGGGTAGTTTTCCAACGAGGTTTTCCCTCTTTCCTCAATTTTAGTACAAGTTGTACTATATTTTGGATGACATATGGCCTTAGTTGCCAGGGCCCATTTTCTATTTTTCCCCATAGTGGTGTTCAAGGGGGGTGTTGGAGGTACTACACACCTAGGACCTTCATTATTGGTAGATGCAGACACTTAGTTAAAGAATTCACTGACATGCAAGGCTTAAACATTGGAATCTTCACCAGATTGGTGCCTTTGACTATCCAAGCATGCATGGGGCTACATGCAAAATCCTTTCTGCATGATTTACTCCTTGATTTTCTCCTCCTTTCACTCCACAATTGGCTAGTTCTCTCCAGAACTTGATGTAGGTGTCGAGCCCTCTCATTGATCACAAATATGGCACATTACCTTGGGATCTTGACCGAGTGATGCATATTAGTTGAATCTCATGCTACATATCATGAGCATTGTAACTTATTTTCTGTTAATAAATAATTCTCTTTTTTCTTTCGATTATTTTAGTGTTTTTGCTTTGCAACACTGTTTGTTCAACTTTACTAGCTAGAATCATCTCTACATGCTTTCTAACACATTTACACATATTTATCACTTCAATAATGTGCCATAATGGAAAATTGTATTTGGGAGTGATTCAATAGTATTCATAGCTCCCATATACTACTTTCATCATTTTTGGAAGTGGTCATTCACTCGGTCCACTGACTGATCTTGGTACACACGAGCTATAGATTCTAGGTTTTAAGACATGACGAGTGGTGCATCATAGTTTATTGTAGATTTGAATTTATTTCTCAACCCTCACTCTTTGGTAACCTTTTCATTACATGTTGTTATTATCAACTTTATTTGTGGCCCTTTTATCCACTCATCCTTTGGGGCTTACGATTTTAGCTCCATCTTGTTTTGGCTAGGTTTATTTGTTGGGCTCTTCCAATTTCCATTTTTTTCAGTTGTGACCAAAATCTTGCTTCATTCTAACAATTTTTGCTTAATAATTCCCTTCTCCCACAATATCCCTATTTTCGGTTCCTTCATTTTTTTGGTATCCATTCTCTCTTTGCAATCCATTATATGTTTGCATTCCCATTCATTCCTTCCTTATGGGTCTTCTTTATCCCTTCTAAATATTTTCCCCGTGCCAAGGGCCTATCCATGGTGCCTCACCAATGAATTAGGAATCAGAGTAGTGCCACTTATTTTGAATGCAAGGTGGATCACAAGCACATGATGCCTCACTAATAAGTTAGGAGTCACAGTAGTGCCACTTATTTTGAAAGCAAGGTGGATCACAAGCATGACAACAGGTAGAGAATTTTGCATAGTGCTACTGTGATAACATCCTGTAGGGAATAAAAAACGAGATTCCACACTCAAAGCCATATGTAGCAGTGAAATAATTTTCTTGGGCTAACACACAAATCGCTGCGTAAAATTATGCACATAGGGTGCCAAAATAATATGTCTACAATCCACATTTGTTGGCATCTGAATCTCCTACTTTCCTGAGTATTACTTTGCCAAAATGAAGTCCAATAAGAAATTCTTATAATCCCATTAAATTATGGATCGCGATGAGGAATGTGTATCAACCTCTTGGGCATATTCAAATTCAGCTAGGAATCGCTTTGTTCCATAGATGTTCTCTTAGGGGAATGGAGTCAAATCTTATGTAAGGTTCAAACTCCGCAATTTTGATCACCTCAATTTTTCATGTTTCCCTATCATGTTTCATTTTTTATTATTTTTTAAAGCTTGGTGTTTGCTCAACATAATGTGTTTCTTCTTTCGCTGAGCTATAATAGATATAATGTCGGGCTGCTAAAGCAATTGGGAAAAGCAAACCTTCCTCACACGAAGAAAACAATTTCGGCGTTGTCTAAATATGTTATAAGAAAACAATCCTCACAGTAAGAAAACAATTTCGGCGATTTCTAAATATGTTATGCTTTAGGTTTCTTGGTTGTATATGTTATGTTTTAGATTTTTTTGTTGGAATCTTGTAAATTTTATAATGGTTAAATTTTATTTTTTGAAATTTAAAATGAGTTTTTGATTAAATATATAGATCTTTACTCTCGAAATCTCTTGAACACTGCCATTGTGGAGAGTTTTTTACTCAAATTTTTGATTCGATGAAATTCTTAACTAACTGGAAAATATTTCAGAAAACATGCCAAAAAGTTCTAGGAATAGGTTATAAATATTACTCACATGTGTTTATCATTTTATTTTTATGGTCAACAAGTATTATGAATAAACATAGAACATCACTCTTTTTTTTCTAAACCCCAAAAGTTAAGGAATATGATAATATAATAAATATTTAGAAATTTAGATTGATCTCATCCTATTTTGGGATTTGGCCAACTCCAGGTTTCACCATGGAAGCTCATGACATTTTTTTTTCTTCTAACCATATGCATTTTTGTAATTACAATACCTTATTTTTTTTTAATAATTATTAAGTGATAATATTTTTATTGTTATATTTATTGTTCTTTTCTTTTTTTTTGATAAGTAAGAGATGAACCTTCTATTAATCTGATCAAATTACATAATATACAGAGTGCCCCAGACAGCAGGGGCAGCAAAAAACTAGGGACCGAAGCTTACAAGATTCTTACAAACAGCTCAAAGTGGTTCCTACTACAACACTTCCACAATACCAGATACCAACCATGTCCGGCGCGATGTGCCACATAAGGTTTTGGGGTTTTGTGTCCATGGTTTCACGGAAAGTTTGGGGCCCATACAAGGACCCACAGTGGACCCCACTGCCCCCCGCAAACGGACCCGACCGCAACTCTAAACTGGGTCCAATAAAAAGAAATAGGTCCAGAACCCTAAGGCAACAAGCATGACCCATCTTAGCCATCGAATACATAATCTCGATCCAATGGTCATCGAGGATATCACACAGACGAGAAGCGCAAAGGTTAACCATGCGATCAGAGCATTTTTCTCTCACCTCTCGATGCCACGTGTTACCCACTGAGTGGAATCACATGCGCCTGCCAAAATGGCAGATACCATCTAAGTCCTGTGTGAAATACCACTTATGGTATTGATTTCGTGGTTTCATGAAAAATCCAAAACATTCTCGTAGACCTTGCTGAACCTTCCGCCTATAGTCGCCAACAAAAACCCACTGAGCTAGATACCCCCAGGCAATCCGTTTTGTGTCATTGTCCGACTTGAAACCTTCCTCATTCGTTCAAAATCTAACAAAGTTGAGGAGAGCAACCATATCCCAAGATCGTAGGATGGATTAGGTGATATCATCCTTACTTCTGTCTCCCAAATCCCTTCGATTAGCACTGTTCCTCCATAAGTCCCAATCTTTGGTTGCCAGGATGAAACAATCCTCTCGCAGTTTCCCTTCAAGTAGCAACTCCCATGCATACCGAGAATCGCTATCCTTATTGGCCACACCTTCGTTGGCCAACCGATCTACAAGCGTATTTTCCTTCCTTCTAACATGAACAAATCTAATCGTTTTAAGGGTCTCCAAGTGAGAGTGGATGCGGTGAAAAACCTGCGGCAAATTCCAGTGCTTTGACACTTTATATGGCGAAGTTCCATTGTGAATCTTCTTTGCTACTGTGATGATCAAATCCGAATCTGCTTCAATGATAACATTCTGTAAATTTTCCTCTGCCAAGATTTCCAAGCATTGATCTAAAGCCAGAAGTTCAACCATGTTATTGGTACCCTTTTCCAAGTGGCTATGGAGATGTATTTTGTGTGCCCCTGAGGATCTTTTATAGAAACCCCAAAGCCTACTTCCCTCGGATTGCCCTTAGAAGATCCATCAATGTTTACATTGAAGAAGCCCTGTGGAGAGGGCTGCCATATACTAGCTCCTATGTTAATTTTTCTCACTTCCTTCCTTATTCCTTGAGGATTGATGGATTGAAGACCCAAATTAAGTATAATAATCTCCTCAAGAAGTAGAGAAGGATTTGTGGGAAATGACCTCTAAAGGGTTTTTACTATTTCTTTAATATTTTTTAGAATTTGATTGATTATATGCTAGGGTTCGCTAGCTTTATTTAAGAAGATCCACCTATTACATTCTTTCCAAACATTCCTAATGAAAAAGCCTGGTACTAGCATCCAAGCTTTGTTGATGATCTCATTCTTTGAGAAGTTCTTTCTCTAGTTTTTCAGAGTGCTGGATATGCTGAAACTATCTCTGTCGGTATGTCAGAAACTTGAGGCCACCCAGTCCCACACCTTAGCAGAAAAAGAGCAGTGGTTGAACAAGTGTTCAATCATTTCCTCATGTGAGCTGCATAGGTGACATTTGGAAGGGACAATGAAGCCTTTCTTGAGAAGGTTTTCCCAAGTTAGGATCTTTCTTTGATGCACAAGCCAGAGAAATAACTTTATTTTCATCAAGTGAGGAGTTTTCCAAAGTTCCTTCCAGACTTTATCAGCATTTACGAAGTTGAGTCCAGTGATTTCTTGTTTTTCCTCTTTGAGGTTAAAGTTACCTTCATTATTCTTCCCCCATCTTAATTGGTCATGTGAGGAGGAAACCAGAATTTGTCTGTGCTTTAAGTCCATGGTGAGAGTCCCTGCCATGGCCTTCAAAGGACTCTCATCACTGTAACTTAGTTCCTTCCACTTCCTCAATTTTTCATTGTTCCTTCCCTGGTCCCAGAATCTTTTACCAATAATAGGCCTTTGTTATCTGTGTCTCTCTTGAGGGTCGCCAGGTCAAGCCTATTAGCGATGGGTTCTTGTTTCCAGTTTTCCTCCCAGAATAGAGCTTGGTCCCCTGCTCGGATTTCCCAAAAACAATGTTGCTGAACAATTCTTTTGTTCTCCCTGGAAAGGCTCCATATGTGTGGGCCTCTGATTTGTCCTATCATTCTAATAAGATCCTTTTCCTGCCAGTGCTCGACATACTTTTGTTTCCAAAGCTTCACCCAAGGGGCATTCAGCTCCTTGATCCATTGCCACCAAAGCTTAGCTCCCGAAACTTTACTGGGAGTTTCTGGATCATGCAGCCACAAGCCACCATGGCTTTTGGGCTTGCAGATCTTGTCCCATGCAACTAAAGCCCATTTTTTTTCTCTTCCCCTCTACCCCATAGAAAGATCCTTTCAATGTTCCTTATATGTTGCTTAATACCTTGGGGAGCAGGGATGGCTGTAAACATGAAAATGGGAATGGCTTGCAAGACCGCCTGTGTGAGCACAAGTCGCCCTGCTAAGTTTAAAGATCTGCATGTCCATTTTCTGATTTTGTCCTGAAGTTTATTTAAAACTGGTTCCCATATTTTCTTACTCAGAGTTTTATCAGTAAGAGGAATGCCAAGATATTTGGAAGGAAACTATTCCCTTTGATAACTCAAAATCCTAGTAATGTTTCTCTGTATAGCAATATTAGTGTTAAAGAAAAATACTTTGGACTTGTTTTGGCTTACCTCTGTACCTACTGCCATAGCAAAGTCATTTAAGATATCTTTGATTTCCCTTGCTTCCTTGACTGTGGGTATGCCCTGCAACATAGTATCATCCACAAATTGTTGATGAGTGCTAGCCTCTCCATCCAGGGTGAGCTTGATCCCCTGAATTCAACCTTCAACATTTGCCATTTTGATTGCCCTTCCTAGCCCTTCCATCATGAGGACAAATAGGAAAGGAGAGAGTGGATCACCTTGTTTGAGCTCTGTGGAAGGTGTGAATGTATTTGAAGGAGCTCCATTTAGCAGAATGGAATAACTGATCATGGTGACTAGTGCCATAACCCATATTATCCAATTTTGGTCAAACCCATATGCTTTCAAAGTAGCTCTGATGTAGGACCAGCTGAGTTTGCCAAAGTCTTTCGCAATGTCCAACTTAATAATCATGTCGGCTTGCTTGTTTCTTTTGAGAGAGTGTACCACCTCATGTGCTTGGATGATGTTGTTGAGAATTTGTCGCCCTTCCACATAGCCTATTTGCTCTTCCGAGATGAGGGAAGGTAGTAGGGGCTTGAGTCTATTGGCTACCACTTTGGAGATGATTTTATACACCACATTACATAAGATTATGGGTCTAAATCCATCCGGAGTCATAGCATTTTCCTTTTTGGGGTTTAAAGCTATGAAGGAAGCATTGACTGCTTTTAGAACCTTTTGTGTTTTCTTGAGTGTTCCACAACCTCGAGGATGTCCTGTTTGACTGTCCATGCATGAATGGGACTACATGCAAGATCCTTTCTACATGATTTACTCCTTGATTTGCTCCTCCTTTCACTCTGCAACTGGCTAGTTCTCTCCAGAACTTGTTGTAGGTGTCAAGCCCTTTCATTGATCACGAATATGGAGCATTACCTTGGGATATTGACCCAGTGATGCGTATTAGTTGACTCTCATGTTACATATCATGAGCATTGTAACCTATTTTCTGTTAATAAATAATTACTTGTGTTCTTTTGATTTTTTTAGTGTTTTTGCTCTACAAAGTTGTGGAGAGCAACCATATCCCAAGATCGTAGGATGGATTAGGTGATATCATCCTCACTTCTGTCTCCTGAATCCCTTCGATCAGCATTGTTCCTCCATAAATCCCAATCTTTGGTTGCCAGGATGAAACAATCCTCTCTTAGTTTCCCTTCAAGAAACAACTCCCATGCATACCAAGAATCCATGTCCTTATTGGCCACACCTTCATTGGCCAACCAATCTGCAAGCATATTTGCCTTCCTTCTAACATGAACAAATCTAATCATTTTAAGGGTCTGCAAGTGAGAGTGGATGTGGTGAAAAACTGCAACAGCTTCCAGTGCTTTCGACACTTTATATAGAAAAGTTCCTTTGAGAATCTTCCTTGCTACTCTGATGATAATATATGAATCTGCTTCAATGATAACATCCTGTAAATTTTCCTCCACTAGGATTTCCAAGCATTGATCTAAAGCCAGAAGTTCAGCCATGTTATTGGTACCCTTTTCCAAGTGGCTATGGAAGATGTATTTTGTGTGCCCCTGAGGATCTCTTATAGCACCCCCAAAGCCTGCTTCCTTCAGATTTCCCTTAGAAGCTCCATCAATGTTTACTTTGAAGAAGCCCTGAGGAGGGGGCTGCCATCTACTGGCTCCTGTGTTAATTGTTCTCACTTCCTTCCTTATTCCTTGAGGATTGATGGATTGAAGACCCAAATTAAGAATAATAATCTCCTCCCGTGAGGCAGTGGAGGATTCGTGCAAAATGACCTCAAAAGGATATTTATTGTTTCTTTAATAAGTTTTAGAATTTGATTGATTATATGCTAGGGTTTGCTAGCTTTATTTAAGAAGATCCACCTATTGCATTCTTTCCAAACATTCCAAATGACAAAGCGTGGTACTAGCATCCAAGATTTGTTGATGATCTCATTCTTTGAGAAGTTCTTTCTCTAGCTTTTCAGAGTGCTAGATATGCTGAGATTGTCTCTGTCAGTATCTCGGAAACTTGAGGCCACTGAGTCCCACACCTTAGCAGAAAGTGAGTAGTGGTTGAGCAGGTGTTCAATCGTTTCTTCATGTGAGCCACATAAGTGACATTTGGAAGGGCCAATGAAGCATTTCTTGAGGAGGTTTTCCCAAGTTAGGATCTTTTTTTGATGCACAGGCCAGATAAATAACTTTATTTTCATCCAGTGAGGAGTTTGCCAAAGTTCCTTGCAGACTTTATCAGCATTTACAAAGTTGAATCTAGTGATTGGTTGTTTTGCCTCTTTGAGGTTAAAGTTACCTTCATTATTCTTCCCCCATCTTAATTGGTCATGTGAGGAGAAAACCAGAATTCGTCTGTGCTTTAAGTCCATGGTGAGAGTCTTTGCCATGGCCTTCAAAGGACTCTCATCACTGTAACTTAGGTCCTTCTACTTCCTCCATTTTTCATTGTTCCTTCCCTGGTCCCAGAAATATTTTATCAATAATAGGCCTTTGTTATCTGTGTCTCTTTTGAGGGCCACCAGGTCAATACTGTTGGGGATGGGTTCTTGTTGCCAGTTTTCCTCCAAGAATCGAGCTCAGTACCCTGCTCGGATTTCCAGAAAAAGATGCTGCTAAACAATGATTTTGTTCTCCCAAGCAAGTTTCCATATGTCTGAGCCTCTAATTTGTCCTGTCATTCTAATAAGATCCTTTTCCTACCACCGCTTGACATACATTTTTTTCCAAAGCTTCACCCAGGGGGCATTTGGCTCCTTGATCCATTGCCACCAAAGCTTAGCTACCGAAACTCTACTAAGAGTTTCTGGATCATGCAGCCACAAGCCACCATGGCTTTTAGGCTTGCAGATCTTGTCCCATTCAGCTAAAGCCCATTTTTTTTTCTCCTCCCCTCTACCCAATAGAAAGTTCCTTTCAATGTTCCTTATCTGCTACTTAATACCTTGAGGAGCAGGGATGGCTGCAAACATGAAAATGGGAATGGCTTGCAAGACCACCTATTTGAGCACAAGTTGTCCTACTAAGTTTAAAGATCTACATGCCCATTTTCTGATTTTGTCCTGAAGTTTATTTAAAATTGGTTCCCATATTTTCTTGCTGAGAGGTTTTCCAGTAAGAGGAATGCCATGATATTTGGAAGGCAACGGTTCCCTTTGATAACCTAGAATCCTAGTAATGTCTCTCTGGATAGCAATATTAGTGTTAAAGAAAAAAACTTTGGACTTGTTTTGGCTTACCTCTGTACCTGCTGCCATAGCAAACTTGTTTAATATATCTTTGATTGCCCTTGCTTCCATGACTGTGGATATGCCCTGCAGCATAGTATCATCCACAAATTGTTGATGAGTGTTAGCCTCTCCATCCGGGTTGAGCTTGGTCCCCTGAATTTGCCCTTCAAAATTTGCCATTTTGATTGCCCTGCCTAGCGCTTCCATCATGAGGACAAAAAGGAAAGGAGAGAGAGGATCACCTTGTCTGAGCCCTCTGGAAGGCGTGAATGTATTTGAGGGAGCTCCATTAAGCATAATGGAAAAACTGGTCGTGGTGACTAGTGCCAAAACCCATCTTATCCAATTTTGTTCAAAGCCATATGCTTTCAGAGTAGCTTTGATGTAGGACCAGCTGAGTTTGTCGCTTTCACAATGTCCAACTGAATAATCATGCCTATTTGCTTGTTGCTTTTGAGAGAGTGTACCACCACATGTGCTTGGATGATGTTGTTGAGAGTTTATTGTCCTTCCACATAGGATGTTTGCTCTTCCGAGATGAGGGAAGGTAGTAGGGGCTTGAGTATATTGGCTACCACTTTGGAGATGATTTTATACACCACATTACATAAGGCTATGTCTCTAAATCCATCTGGAGTCATAGAATTTTCCTCTTTGGGGATTAAAGATATGAAGGAAGCATTCAATGATTTCAGAACCTTTTTGTGTTTTCTTAAGTCTTCCACAACCTCGAGGATGTCCTGTTTGACTGTATCTCAACAGGCTTTGAAGAAATCAACATTGAATCCATCAGGGCCTGGTGCTTTTCCACTTTGCATTTTGTTGATCACCTCACTAACTTGCTCCTCCAAGACTGGCCTGTTGAGATTGTGGTTGTCCTCTCCAGTGACCAACTTGGGGACATACTGGGTGAACTGATTAATGAACCTAGATCAGTCCTCCATTGGCTCCTTAGCAATATTAGAGAAGTGTTGTACTAGATTTGATTCTATGTCCTTGTGGGAGACAAGCTCAACACCCTGAGAATCCTTAATCTTTGTGATTTTATTATGTGCCCTGTGGGCCATAGTGGATTTGTGGAAGAACTTAGTATTTCTTTCTCCCTCTTTGATCCATTGAATCCTGGATTTCTATCTTCAGAAGGTTTGATCTTGTAAGCATCGATCCTCCCATTCTTCCTGCAAAGAATTAGTTAGCTTTTGCCTCTCTTCATTGAACCCCTCTATGATATTGATCTGATTGATTTCCTGGAGTTTTTCTTTAGTCTCAATTCTAGCCTTGAGGATATCACCAAATTCCTTTTTGTTCCAAGCTTTAAGTTTGGATTTAATATATTTCAGTCTCTGCTGGAGTGTGTACCTTTTAGTACCCTGAATATTCAAATCCTCTTTACACCATTTGTCAATGTTACTGGTGAATTTGGGGTGGGAGAGGCAGGCATTCTCGAATATGAAGGGCTTGTTTCTCGGGGTGCCCATCAAGGTAGCTTCTACATGAACTGGCCAATCATCCAAAACCCCAAAGGGCAGAATGGACGTTGTGATGGCTAGTCCTATGAGGAAGAGATCCTCAGAGACGATAAATCTATCAAGTTTTGAAGCCACTTGAGAAGCCCCTCCGATTTTGTTGTTCCACGTGAAGGTTCCATTTATTGTCTCGGTTTCCACTAGTCCCATGTTCATGATGAAACCTTGGAAGGCTTCAGAATCTCTGCCTAGCTATCTAGTGCCTCCTTTTTTTTCTGAAAGAGATCTTATCATATTGAGTTTATCTACTTGCTTCTCAGGTTCATAAACGTTTGTTACCATGTATGTCTCCTTATCACCTACAGGGCTACAGACCAAAGATAGATAGTTTTTGGATGCTTCAGCATCTAGGATTCCAAATTTTTGTGGATCCCACAGCGTGAGAATCCCACCTGCCAGGTTATTTTCCTTGTCCTATAAATACTCATACTTGATTAACCATTTATTATGAATTTCTCTTATTTTCTCCATTGAACATTTGGTCTCCTGAATAAAGACCATGTTTGGGTTTTATTCCTTTATTCTGTTACTTAGATTCCTTTGCTTCCTTCTACTGCCTATACCTCTAATATTCCAGGTTGTGAGCTTCATTAAGAAAGGTTAGTAAAGGAATAGCTGGTAAGATCTTTCATCTTACCTGAGTTAATCAGTAGTTTTCCACATTCATTTAGCAATTCATTCTGTCTTTTCCTTCCTCTTTTCCTTCTTGAGTTCTTTGGAAATTGGTCCTGAGAGTTATCCATCATTTTGACCCCACTTTGCTCCTGGATTTCGTGGTTTCTTTTGACACCAGTTCCTTTAGATTGTGCCCTCCATAGAAAGAATTGTTGAACTCGATCATAATCTTCTTTTGGTAAGGAGTCCACTCCTTTGTTCTTTCCTTGTTCCAGAAATTGTTCTAGATCTAGATTTTCCCTATCTAGAATCTCTTGTAGTTCTTGGTCCTCCGTTCCTGCCTCACTTGGAGTCATCTCATGGTCCTTGCTGATCTCCATGCAGCTTTGTATCTCCTCCTTCTGCTGGTTGTTTGCTAGGATATCCTCCATTTCAGCTTCCATATCCTGCTCCTTAACTGCATTTTCCCTGTCTTGGACTATTTCTACACTCTCCTCCACTTCTTATAGGATTTTGAAACTATTGTGTTTGGTCTGTCTGTCTTCACTATTCTTCTAATGTGACCGTTTTCCCCCTTTCTCTTTGCCCCCAACCTTGGTGAAACCCTCGTGATCTCTGTCCAAATAGGCTTTCCAATTTCCTTCCATATTGTTTGTTGAGCAGCCTTTGAATAGATGGTCGTGTTCATGACATTTGCGACATTTGAATGGTATGTGCTCATAGTCCACCGTTTGCGCCCATTCTTCATCATATACCTCTAAAATTATTGCTTCCGGAAGGGCTCCAGATAGATCCATTTCCACACATATTCGGGTGAAGGAGGTATATTTACCTTTTAGCATTGCCTCTGATATCTTCAAAAAATGCCCCAACTTGTTGCCTATGGTTTTCAAAGATTCTAGTTGCCAATAATCCAGAGGTAAATAGTATAGTCTGATCCAGACCGGTACGGATGTAAATGTTTCACATTCCGGAACAAAATTCATCATCCATGGCCACATGTAGAGTCCAGCCACAGCATAGAAGTAAGCCCCCCCTTCAAACACTTTGTCTTTGTCCTCTAGGCTTGCGAACACCACTATGAAGAAGCCCTTAGAACCGAGATGTAAATGTATTTCTCCCTTTGGTTTCCATTGGCTCCTAATCTAGATATGTAATGCCCTCTCTGTTGGCCATAACCCCATGAACTTGCAAATGATTACATGTTCTTTCATGTGGTCCTTGTGTGCTTGAATCGCTGGATCATTCAGTATGACCCAGGGAATGATGCTCGATTTGGGTTTGCAGACTCCTGTGGTTTTCATAGGAGTCATTTTTCTGCTGCTGCGTCCCTTCTCCTTTTCTTTACTTGTTTCCTCTTGATTTTCTTCTTGATGCTAGAAATCTTTTCTTCCAACCGTCTACTTGCCTCTTTCTTCTGATATCTTTTCCAATAGTTTTTTAAAATGCTTTCCTCCTGCTTCCTTGCCTCCCTTTGTGACTTTCATAGGAGTCATTTTTCTGCTGCTGCCTCCCTTCTCCCTTTCTTTACTTGTTTCCTCTTGATTTTCTTCTTGATCCTAGAAATCTTTTCTTCCAAACGTCTACTTGCCTCTTTCTTCTGAGATCTTTTCCAATAGTTTTTTAAAATGCTTTCCTCGTGCTTCCTTGCCTCCCTCTGTGACTGCTTGACTTTAGGAGGGAGCGGCAATCTCCCCTGCGCATCCCGCCATGGAACCTTAATGTAGAACCTTAGCGCCGACTACAATCGTTTCTCAAGTTGTAGACCTCCTTGATTCGGTCCCAAACAATCGAATCCCTTAACATACGACCCAAGAATCGCAGCATGTTATTTTGCCCCTCAGGTCTCGAGAACTTACAAAAAAAAATGTTATCTTTATTATTCAAAATGACTTAAAGTTTTTTATTATTTTGAGTTTGATATTTTTTATATTATCTTTATTAATTAAAATGATATATATTTTAGTTTTAATTATTTAAATAAAACTAAATGAAATTCCTTTAGTAATTAAACATTAAATAATAATTATTGTAAAATTGTTCTTTAGGATGTAAATGTTAACATTTAGAGTCAATTAATCGAAAAAAGCCATGTTTCTAAGTTAATTGTATTGTCTTTCAAAATCATGTTGCATACCTAGACACAGCCTAGAAGTCATAAAAAACCATACCTTTGCCATGAAACCAGGGATTTAGGATGGTCTAAAAAGTCCGGAATAAACAATATAATAAACAGAAGAGCAACAGCAGGAAAGCGAAAATGGCCAATATTTCAAATTTAAGTGTAGACCGCTCCACATCTTAGGTCATATTAGTAGAAGACTAAATTGGACTAGGATCCTCTGCCTTGGTACCCGGGGTGCCTTACTCTTGAACCTCACTGAACGTACAGTTCCAGAAAAGCAAGCCAGAAATCCATCATGTCCAAGCTGTCTTGCAACAGCTATTGGTTGCTTTGGATGGTGTTGAGGAAGGATATAGTCTAACTATAGTCCTCTTGTTTCTCCCGCAGAATACACCCAATCAATGTCTCGAGGCACCAATAAAAGATGAGTATGTGCAAATACTCATTCATTCATCCCCTGGTGTTACCAGAGAAGGAGGTAACAGATCTCATAAATTAATTCAGAATCAAAATGTTCCGATGTTCCGGCTCTTATAGCTTCCGGATGTCACTCCCGGAAATTCAGGTCCCTTCTCTTGGCAGCTATCCAAAAAGAAACACTTTAAATTTTAGTTTCAAAATCAATATTATATAACATTTTTTAATCAAGCCATCCAAATTTATTGGTAAAACTTTAAATTTTAAAATTATTATTATATAACATTTTTTAATCAAGCCATCTAAATTTATTTGTAAAACTTTAAATTCTAGTGTCGTTTTAAAGAACATTTGAATTCGAATTTGTCGCCAAGCATAGTGGCATGTATATTACAGCATCTATAACACTCTGATTTAGTGTTCAGTTGGAATCTATAATTATAATTATAATTTTAAAATGTTTGGACTTGATACATTTGATTTCTGATTTACTGTTTAGTTGGAATCTATAGTTTTTCAGGAATGAAAAAGCATGATTATATTATATAAGGAATATAATGATCAGAAATACATCTGTCAGATGCAAAAACAGACTAATG
Source organism: Pinus tabuliformis (assembly GCA_031772625.1). Taxonomy (NCBI): domain Eukaryota; kingdom Viridiplantae; phylum Streptophyta; class Pinopsida; order Pinales; family Pinaceae; genus Pinus; species Pinus tabuliformis. Next base: position 191,953,257 of record CM062808.1, read on the forward strand.
GGTAGTCTGTTACAGGAGTAAACTGAGAATATGATAGAAGCAGATAATCCAAAAAAAAAACATAAATCTGAGTATCATCTAGCAGGATAGCCATATCTCTGTAATAGGCAGAGACGATATTTAGTACATACAAAACATTTGGAGAACCAAAGATCCTCCATGGAGGAGGCAGCGTTGTATAGATTTTCCAAAAAAGAGATTGACAAAATCATAAAGATGACAGCAAGGACAAAAAATACCTGACATCCTCAAGATAATAATTATGCATCAGGTAAAGAGAAATCTGTAATAGAGAACACTTGCTTGTCTGAAATTACCTTCATGTGCCAAATACCTGGAGCCGAAAACAAGCCTTCCTTTGATAAATTGTCTGTCTTCTTGTTCTGTGACCTGTAAATGTGCTGTATGGAACTTCCTTCCATCCTTTCCCATAGAAAAACAATCCTGTTCATCCAACCTGCAAGGTGAGGATTGCTAATATGGATTTTCCCCAAGACAAAATCAACCATTACTTTGGAATCCCCAAAAATTGAGCCGCTCCATCGAAGAACGCTCTCGGGAACTTGTTATGATGCATAACCTGCACGTTTGGATATGATCTTTTTTCCTTGGGAGGTTTACCACGTAAGGATTCGAAAAGAGAAGATATGCTTTGGATGATTCCCATAAAAGGCTCCTTACATTCCTTAAAAAATTTGTTGTTTCTCCATTTCCAAATGCACCATAAAGTGATGATAAAAAATGGCCGCCAGGATTCCTTTTGCCTGCTCCACTAGACAAAAGCATCTTGAATAGATGTGTGAGTAACATGAGGGAATCCATAAAAAAGTTCCAGAGCATGCCAAATCTGTTGCGTTTTCTGACAGAGGAGGAACATGTGACAGTTTGTTTCTTCCTCAGAGTTGCAAATTGAGCAGACCCAGGCCCTGCCAACCCCTCTTTTTTAAATTATCTCAAAATAAGTTTCTATTGTGGAATACCAGCCACCAGAAAAAAAATAGATTTTGAGAGGCAACCTGATTTCCAGAAGGATGATGGAATCTATAGTTATAATGTTTAAATATGGAAGTTGATACATTTAATTTTAGGGTTTTATGTGTGTGGTTGGACAGAGGCATAGATTTTTAAATTTTAATTATAATTTTAAAATGTTGAAGTTGATACCTTTGATTTCTGATTTACTGTTTAGCTGGAATCTATAGTTATAATGTTTAAATATGGAAGTTGATACATTTAATTTTAGGGTTTTAGTTGAACAAAGGCATATATTTTTAAATTAGAAAATAGATTCAATACATTTTCATGTAATTAAGATAAACGTATTCCAAAATTTACATCTCTCGGCAAAACAATTGGACTAAATTTTCTTTCGCTTACACCATCAACAATTTCATTTTTTCGCGTCGCTTATTGGCTATAGTGTCTTATTTTTCCATGACTATCCTGGAAAACGCGACAGGACTTCGTTAGGTCATCAACGCGTTGTTCCCTGAAGTAATAGCACAGTTTGAAACGTCTAGCCACGTCTCATCCAAAATTTGCAAAGAAATTTGCATCTTTGAGCTCTTAAAAGGTACTGTATCAACAATTACAAATAGAAAGATAAAATTAATTTGGAGCTATGGAAAATATCTCCGTAAATGATATATATATATAGGAGTTGTCTATAATGCGACTTTTTGAGATTCCGGTGACGGAATCCGGCGGAAGAAATTGAGATGAAATCATGATTTGTTGCAGTTGTTTTTTAACTGCATATTCGGATTCATCACCATGAAAAACCCCTGGGACGCTTTCATTGTGCAGAAACTAGTTATCAAACTTCGATTTCAATAAATTACTGCCGGATTTTCACCGGAAAAAATCGCCGGAAAGGCTTTCAAAAAGTCGCGTTAAAGACTACGCCTATATATATATATATACACGTGCGATCCCATGCCTCTATGCTCTACAATATTGTCAAGGATATGGTCAATGTTATACCTTAAGATGTATTTCTTGTCAGATGTTTTGTGTGAGTACGTTAGCCCATGTTTTGGAGTTGAGATAGAGCGGAACTATGCAGTTGTCATACCCACTATGTTTATATATTTCTTTTCCATAATTTTATTTTCGGATAAGCTTCTCATTAGATCTAAATTATTAACTAATGAATTTAGAAGAAATAAAATTTATATTATTATGATTTTATTAAATTTAGAGTTACATTTTGAAGATATGTGTGTTTTTGGTTTACTAAACAATATTCTTAATTTGATTATATATTGGAAGATATTTCTAAATATAAGTTTATTGAACCACTTACCAATACAAATCTACTTTCCCAATTTAATGGTAAGTAGATTTTGCATCTAGGAAGAATAACCTAAATACTAGGTAGCCGAAAACTTGAAAGTTTTAGTAAAAAATAACTAGATATAAGTTGGTCGATTTACAAATACATACTATGGAAAATTTAAATGGAAAATACATAGAATTGAACTCTCAATTGTATCTATCTTCTATTGAATACTAAAAAATAAATCCTTGATAATCAACACAATGACGCACCTTTCATCTCGCTTATAGAATAAGAAGACGAGAAAAAGTACAATGAATATGGATACATGAAAAATCCTATCTAGTTGGACTTTGTCGAGTCAAAGCCCTAACCTAATCACCTAGTGCACCATAATTGCATGGTAAGAGTGCCAAGTAAGTGTGTCTCCCTCAACACATCAACTCAAGCATGCAAGCATGCATCCCTTCCTTAAGATATGTGTCATCTACCTAAGATGTGGATTTCTCATGCCCAACTATTATAATTGACTAAGGATTTGCACCCTCTTAGTAATAATAGATCAAGTATGCTAAAAATAACAAAATAAAATCTCTAATAATAGAAAAAATCCATCTAAAACTAAAATGGCTAATTTTAAAATAATATCTAAATTGAAATTAATTGAAGGTGTGACATGTGTGCCCTTAGCATGCATGCACCCTCTTCCAAACAATAGTTTGTTTCGCTATCTCTTGTGGCATTCATGTGTCCTCTACCAAGCAATAGTTTGTATCACTATCTCCTTCACTTTCATTCAACCTGTTCTTTACTAATGTAAGGAAAGGATGAATGTGCCATATTTTTGTCTTCTCTACTGCCCCATCATTGGGAGGATCACTAGCTAAGCAATAGGTAAAAAATATTATCACACACATTGCACATATACCATACAGATATTAGTAATGTGATGCATGTTTGTTCAGCAACAAGGTTGCTTGGGACCAGGAGTAGAAATGAGAAGCGAGAGTAGAAGAAAGAAGTGGGAGTGGAAGTAGGAGCAAGGTGTGACATTTTCAAAAGATCTTAGGTTGGGAGCGATTTTGGGAGTGAATTTTATATAATATATATTTTTTATATATTTGATGCATATATGTCAACAAAAACTTCTAGAATGATGAACTTGTAATAAAAAATAAAAACATTGATTAAGTCATATACCATCATTCATCTGGGGTGGATTAACACATAGGACTGGAACAATGAACCCTAACTCCCTGGACGCCGCCTCCCTTCCTTCAACCACCGCCTGGCCTATGCTCGGCCCTGATGTTGACGGAGGCGCGCGTTTCAGCCACACGGCGCTGGTTTTCCCCTTAAACAGTGATCTGCAGGTATTTCATCATCTTCTGAGTGCCCCCTTCTCTTCTTTAGCTTCCGTTTGGGTTTCTGGGGTTGCCAGATTGCGGCCCTCTGTGGCTGCTTCTGGCACCCGTCGCCCCCCTCAGACTGCAAACGAGATGGCTAAGGATGATCAGGCGGATTATTCTCACGCTTCTCCTCAGATGGCGGCTAATGGGAAGACATTCTATGATCTGGAAGGTTGCTCAACCTTATTATTACCTCCTTTGTCCCCCCAGAATAGCCAAAACTCTGGTTTTAATCTTCAGAATTCCCTCAGAACCCTGGATCTATTTGGATGGTCCATATGGAGGCTTGATGGAGCGGGATGCATTGACAGTCTCAATGACGATGGAATACCCCCATCATCTCCTCTCATGCCCTTGCGGCAAGTTCAGAAAAAGAATACCCAGCAAAGCTCCTACCTCCTCTCGTCTCAGATCTGCAGAGGAAAGAGGAACTCTGATCTTTTTGTCTCGTTTCAGATCCAAATCAAGCTCATCTCTGGCAAAACTCTGCTACAATGGGTGAACTCTTCGGATCTAGTGCAGGACCTCAAGCATGCTCTGGATCTCAAGTTGGGGATCCCCTCGGCAGCTCAACGACTTCTCCACGAAGGTAAACAACTTGATGATCTCTACCCTCTTTCTTTTTACAGCATTAAGAGAAATGCTTCCATTATTATTGCCCTTCGTCTGAGAGGGGGAGCTGTAGGACAATCATCCTCAGCCAAGGCATTTTCATACAAAGATGCAGTCCATGCACAAAAGCAGGAAAAAAACAGTTCCACCAGTTCAGGCTCCCAAACCTTTTCTGGTGGAAAAACTGGAGGAAACCGCCTCCATTGAAATTGGGCATCCAACGTTGGATGAGCAAACCCAAAAGTATGCAGAGCATGGCATTATATGTAGGTTCAATGGGCTATGGCGACGCACACCAGACCTCTACCAGTGGATTCACTCTAACTGGACCAACAATTGTCAGGCTCTGTTATGCTCAAAGGGCTTTTTCATTACAGTGTTTGCTTTTGATGAGGACTACCAAAGAGCTTTAAAAGCAGGGCCATGGTTTTGGGGCTCAGCAGGTTTATTCCTCACCCCCTGGTTCCCAAACATCGATCGATCTACAACAATCATCACCAAGCTCCCAATCTGGGTCAGACTTCCTAATCTCCCGGCACACCTATGGCACTTTACAGTATTCCAAGAGATAGGTAATTCTCTAGGCCGCTTTCTAGACACAGACACATCTAGAGGGGAAAAGGGCCTATACACCTTTGCCAGAATCTGTTCAGAAATAGACATGAGCAAAGGTCTCTCTCACAAGATCAATCTCAAGATTGGAGACTTCCACTGGACTCAGAACTTGGATTACGAGAACACAGCCTTCCACTGCCGCAACTGCCATCACACAGGGCACCTTCAGAGCCCCTGTCCCTCGATGCCTGCCCAAAAGAAGAAAACCAATCCTAAGCAGAAATCCAAAAGCTGGAAGCCTCATGACCCTCCTCCCATGGACGATTTTGATTTCAGCTCGGATGAAGAGGAGGAGAATGAGGAGGGAGTGGCTGCAAAGATGGCACAGGATCCGCCCTCGGCTGAGCCCAAAAATTTGTCTGTCCAACCATTCTCTCATAAAAGAATTCATGAATCTTCTACCTCAGATTCAGATAAGGAAAACTCTCAGTCAGCCAAGCTCAGTTTGCAAACCATGCCAGCTCAGCAATGCCCTCTTGAATGGGTCAAAGTTGGTAAAAAGAAAGGGAAAATGTTCCGAATAGTTGGCTCTTCCCATGTTGGGTAGAATCCTATGCTTCGCTTTCGCTCCCTGGTTCTTCTAGTTACTTCTTTCTCAGCTCTACTCTCTTCTCTCTTCTTCTAGGAGCCGAGGTGGATAGCCTATCCTTTCCGGCTGCCTGTGTTCTTGCTTCTCCTGGTTGTAACTTCCTGCTGTACTATACTTTCTTTCAATAGATTTAATCTTTACCGAGAAAAAAAAAACATCATTCATCTGGTAGTTATAATCTTCATCAACCAGATGTCCACAAATTACAAGTTCTCATATAGCATGTAAGGGTGCACAAAACCGAAATAACATCGAGTGAAATCCATCTATTAACCAAAATACATCTACAAACAGGTTGTGGATGGCCTCTAGCATCCAAAAAACCATGCTACAACAAATACCTACATATCATAAAAATCATTGCCTATATTGGGATATTTGCTATTAATATCACCCTCCAAGCATTAACTTAAAATAGAAAAAACGTAGTATGTAAGTCAAGATTTTTTTTGAGTGATAGGTATATTTTTATTAGGGTCGTTATAGAGTTTGACAACCAATGCCACTAACATCAAGGTAAATCGAGGGTTTGTTTGTCTTGATTGAATACAAGTGTATACCCTAGTACTTGACAAAACCCAAGAGAGACTTTACAATCCCCCCAATCTTGAAATCCTAGACAACAAATAAGTTTGTTGGATTTTGAGTGAGATCTAAAATTCTATGTCTCGACTACTCTCAAACTTCGTCATTTATTTCATGGTAATCTTAAAAACTTAAGTAAAATGATGAAAAATAATGAATATGGAAGATAAAAGAGAATGTCACTTTTACTTTTAATTTAACATTACCATGAATCGCAGGTTAGTACACAGCGAAATGTTTGAATATTAAGCTACTATGGACCTAATATTACCATAGTTTTTTCTTTCTAGCTCACACTCTAGATACTCCCATAATATTCTTGAACCTCTCTTTCTTTAGACCACTTATTGGATGTTTGAATATTAGGCTACTATGGACCTAATATTACCATAGTTTTTTCTTTCTGGCTCACACTTTTGATACTCCCAAAATACTCTTGAACCTCTATTTCTGGAGTGCACTTATTGTTCCCTCTACATGACTAATACATTGTATAAACAATATCTTATAATACACATATTGCTATACAACATATAAAAATCTTTTAACCCTATTATATGCTCAATATATTATTTTATTTTTTCCAATTTTTTATTTTGAAACTCTATTCTACTTTATGTTTACCAAAATAAAACAATTCCCCGTTCCCTATTTGTTTCAATTGAAATGCATACATCTGTATTATCATGTGAAGCATTTATGTACGCCATCACATTACTGACGATGATAATGGATTCCACGGAGACTTATTATAACACAAGGTTTTGTTAATTAATTGGATATGGAGTCAACGAGTAAGCGCATAACAATTCAATACGGGCTGTGAACGCTGTTTATAATTATTAATCATGGCACCCGATCGACATCCACTTTTGTGGACACTATTCTTTTTAGAATTGCAGTAGACATGCAAAGTGCCCTACAGTTTTTGTGACGGTGGGGATCCATATTATTCGTTTTACTGGTAACTGTACGCGGTTGCAGTCATTTTCAAAGCCGATTTCACCGACCTTGCGGAATCAACCCGTAGATCGTCGGGCCAAATGCCAAATATATTAGCAATAATATTTTAGCAATCATACTCGCTGATTGATTTGATTGTTTATATTATGATTTCAAGCGTTTAGAAGAGACGAATCAAATCAGTGAATAGTTTGCTGATATCTTTGGCCAGATATTTTTTGTTTTCCATGAGGAAATACACCGCAATATTCGAAATGGCAGAAATTCAAACACAATAATGTGAATGACAGGAAACCATTTTTAAAAAACTTAAGCCCTCAATGCATACGAATGATCTTTTCATGCAATTCTGAGACCGAATAAGAAGGCAGTAGTGATGACAGTGGAAATTCATTCCTATTCATGATTGAGCTGACTCCATCAGTGGGATGATTGATAAGGAGACTCTAGAAGTTGATCATCTTCTTGTAGGTGAAAGGGTTGTCATCCTGGATTGCTGGAGATGTTATTTAGTAATAAGGGATGTTGTACCTAGTAATATAATTTAAAGGTTATTGTGTTAATGGAATGACAACTTGACGAACCTTTTGTGGCAGATTCACTTCGCATAATCGATCTCATCCATAATGAGGGTATCACCGAGATTGTGTTAAAAAAGATAGTGAGTTTGAATTCTTCTCCCTGAGATATGTGACAAAAGATGAGATATGTGAAAAAGATAACAAGTGAATTATTTTCAAGTAATGAAACATTAGGGAAGGATGGGATTCGAATATTAGAAAAGTATTCGATTAAAATTTCTCTTTATGTAATGAAAGCTGAAGGCTCTTCGCAACATATTTATAACATAAAAAAAGCTGTTCGTAACATATTTAAAAAAGTATTGTATTCCATTTGCTATTTTATACTATGATTTTTAATTTTAAAATTGAACGTTTTCAACAACCGACCTAATTTAATATTGTAATATTTATGTTTTCTTTAGGAAGCTCCGTGGATTATCGCTACGTAAGATATGAGATCCAACTTTCAAATATTTGTAGATGAAGAAAATAAAAGAACATTTATGTTTTTATTAATGATTATTATTAACACATATTTTTTTTTTCGAAGAGATATTTCAAATGATAGAGGAATATAATACGCATTCACATTTATATGGCAGGTTAGGAAATTAAATTGTTCTTTGATTATCTCCTAGTTAACATTTAATAATTATATTAATTTGTTTAAAAAAACAATAATAATATAAATTAATAAATGACACTTAGTGTCAATTAACCAACACGAGGGTTAGTAGATGTGAATAAACATTATTTGATTTGAGTTTAATTGTTTTTAGTTAGCAAAACTTCACTTTGTATTATGTATCTTATGTTTTTTGACTATTCGTTCATTCGAAAAATATGTTTGACCTTCATTTTCTTAAAGAGAAACTTTTTTAGTTAGTTATGTTATGATAATGTGTCATTATTAGTATTTATTATCTTAAAGTTATAGTCGATGGTTATATACTATCATAGTATGTTAATGTTGAGTATAAATTACGGTTTTGTGTACGGGTAATGGTTGAGTTACAATTGAGATTTAGGATTACATATTTCTTAACCAATTTATATGGAGTATTAAGGATAAGCAAGATATTGTGAAGGACAATTTAATGGTTCCGTGGATCTTACTTTATTATTTCAAATAAGTGTGAGGGGCTAATCAACCTTGAGTAGCGGGGATAAGTGAGATATAGTGAGGGTTTATTTAATTGTGAAAGGGATCTTATTCCTATGACAAGACAACTATGGCTGGAAAGACAAAACCAATACAAATATTTAACCCAAAAGATTAAATATCTCAAATCCTAGGACTTTTTCTACTCCTCATTCATATGCATAGAACAATGAATACATTCATATATAGTCTTCAAATTTCTACAACTATGGAAATTGCCTTCCCATTCTACAACTCTACAACTATGGAAATTCTGCTCACATTTCTATAACTATGGAGATTTCTACTAATCATCTATGTATAATTACAACTTATTAGTTGGGAGTCTCAATTAAGGCTAGCACATAAAATTTGCTAACATAAGAGAGTGATATAACAATTCAATATGTTAGTATCTACAATTGAGCATTACCTTCAACACTCCTTAATCCTTAACGGTGTGACTCCAGTCATATTTCTCATATAATGAAATTTCTATTTTTTAAGTCATTTTTCAAATATGTCACCAAGTTGATTAATTGTTTTCTAAAACTTAATTTCAATTTCTCCTTTTGTGATATGACCCCTTCTGAAATGATATTTGATGAAACTACATTTGGTGTGACTACGAAATAATGAATTTTTACTTATAGTAATCGTACATATGTTATCACGATAAAAAATTGCAGCATCTTGTTGTTCTTTCTATTGGTTTCTTAAGATTGTTTCCAACCAATTTTATTAAAACATTTTTTTTGCTATAGAAATGTATTCCTCCCCTATACAAGATATTGAAATAGTTGGTTTTCTATTTGTAAACGATTATTCTACATGGGATACTAGATTGAAAATATAACCTGAAGTAAGTTTTCTATAATCAACGAATCCAATCAAATCACTATCTATACAACAAACCAACTCAAAATTGTTCTTTGAAGTATACCAAATAATGAATTGCTTGTTACACAGAAATATTTCAAAATTATTTTTATTGTTCCAAATGAATCTTAATTGGACTTTACATGAATCTGTAAGCCAAGCGTACTCAGAGTAAGATAGATAAGAATTCCTACCAATTTAACATCTACCTTTTTATTTTCATATTATATAGAAAGTTTTCTATTCATATTCATGGTTGTGCTCATGAGTTTACTTTTTCCCATTTTCCATTAGAGAAGAGGATATTTAGCGTATTTTTCATCTTTAATAAATATACCATCATCTATTTTGATCACATCTATTCCAAGAAAATAATGCATCAATCGAAGATCAATAATTATAAATTGGTCATCATACCATCATTTAATTATTTCACTAGTAGGTTACTTGAATACCTATGTATCAAGTCATCAACGTATAAAAAAACAATCATTATATAATTAACATAATCTATCCCATGATCTTGGATTTTGTTTAGGTAGATAAAGATCATTTTTCTATATATAGACTTTGTGGTCATTTGCTACAGCTTCATATCCTTGGGGAAGTTGAACATAGACACCTCCCTTACAATAAGCCATTTGAAAAGGTTGATTACAATTTAATCAAAATGATAAACCAATGAATTATTTGATTACAATAATGCCAAAATACTTCTTCTTGTATCATTCTCGCAAGATGAGCATATGTTTCACTGTAATCAATGCCTAGTTGTTGCATACCCCTTTTCCTCTAATGTTGCTTTAGGTTTTTGTATTGAACCATTAGTTGCATGCATTTTTTTGTACAACTCAGAATGGTCCATAGGCTCCCATGTTTCATTCTTCACAATTATTACAATCTCTTCACCCATTACTTTCCACTATGATTTATCTTCTATTGCATGTTCAAAATACATTGTCTCTACATTAGTTTGATAGAATTAGTAAAGAGGAATTACTGTATAGATAAATTTCATTTAAGGACTTTACCTTTCTTAGAGGAGGACTTGAACTTGAATTAGCATATGAATTGATCCATAAACTACCATGGATATTTGGCTAGACAATTCATCACAATAGATCTGATAAAACATACAAAAAAAGGATCTATAATATTAAAGTTTCACCTCTATTTATAGTTATAGATCTATAGAACTATTAACAGTGTATGCCTATTAATTAGAATTAAGTAAATAAATAATAATGAAAAAAAAATCTCCCAAACACATTTGACAGAATATTTGACAATGGGAAATCGTTTCAAGAGAAAAACCCAGTAGGAAGTTGAGGTTGGTCCACTCTGTTCCTTTGAATGGAAATATGCCTACCAGTACAAAGAAGGTATGTGGCCCATGGCTACTACAATACATAAATACTCTTTATGTGCTCTACATCCTGTCCATCTTGCCTATTTTTTCTCATCTATAGACCAAATGCCCTCGAACGAATCGAACCCCTTCTCCTCTTAGTGGTCTAATTATAACAGAACTTGATAGCCTACTGGTGGTTAGGTTTTACTACCACAACTCTTAAACAGAGTTACAATATGGACACTTCTAAAGTATTCTACATAACAATCATGTGGCTTCTGATTTTTCATGAATAATGTTGGCTAACATGGAATCCTCTCAAATTATGGTTTTGAGAACTAAAAGGTCTACTTATCAGTGGCATAACTTTCGCATATAAACTTTGATTGGCGTGATTCTTATGTTTTTTGAAAGTTAACTATGTGTAGAATACAAATAAAAGGAGAAGCGCTAGAGTGGCAAAGTTTTAACCCAAAAAAACATCGTTTGATGCCTCAAAATGCTCCCCAAAGGTTTAAGACACTAATTTGCCAAATTGGGTCTTATCTATAAAAATTGTCCTAAGACTTGATTCCTCCTCCTTTTCCACTCTAAAAGCATCAAGATGGTTGAAAATTAATATAATGATCTAATCTAGATCACAGCTCCCCATTTGGGAGGCTTTTAGTACCCAAAATCGTTTACTAAATGAGGTGAGGAAATTTTTCATCCGCCTTTTTTTTGGTGTACTATTTATCTTCACTTGGAAGTGGTCCTTTAACACCAATCCTCCAAATTTCATGCTACCCCTGTCTTGTAGTTCTGGTCCTCTTCTACAAAACTATATCTTCTATCAACTCTACCTTAGGTTTATGATAATCCTTCGATTTAACCCCTTGGGTTTTTTTGTATTAATTCCTTAGGTTTATCATTACATTGGGTTTATAATATCAATCATGGTCAAACGTTGTCAACCATGGTCAACGAGGTCAATAACCATGCTCCAATGTCACAATGTAACAAAGATTGTCTCAATATGAAAATTAGCCATGGTCAACCATGGTCCAATGTTTGATTGTGACAACTATTATCTTGATATAAAAAATAAATAAATAAATAAATAAAATAAAATAAAATAAATAAATAAATATATATCATGGTCAACCATGGGCAATCATGGTCCCACATCGCATTGTGGAAAATATTGTTACAATATGAAAATCAACAATGGTCAACCATGGTGAGCCATATCTATTTTATGGTTTATAATATTTATAATAGGGTTTATATACCTAGGTTTTATATTATTCCCTCGATTTTAATATTATTCGCTTAGGTTTAATACTATCCCATGGGTTTATAATATCTTGTATTTTTAGTATTAATCCCTGGTTTTAGTATTCCCCTGGGTTTATAGTATCAATCATAGTTAATCATGGTCATCGATAGTCCAACATCGCATTGTGACAAATTTTTGCCTTAGTATGAAAATCAACCATGGTCCAATGTCACATTATGACAAAGAGTGTTTCAATATGGAAATCAATCACGGTTAACCATGGCCAACCACGGTCGAGAGTTGCATTGTGAAAAGGATTTTCTCAATATGAAAACCAACCATGGTTAAGCATGTTTATTTTAAGGTTCATAATATCTATCTTAGGGTTTATATAACTTGTCTTTATCATATTAATCCATTGGGTTTAATTTTATTTCTTAGGGTTCATAATCTCTTAGGGTTTTAGTATTAATCCCTTGGGTTTACTAACAAACCTAACCATGCTTGACCATGTTTGACCATGATCAACTGCATTAATAAATGTAGCATTTATTAATGGTCTATAATCCATTGAGCTTTTAGAATTATTCCCTTGGGTTTATAATATCAATCATGGTCAACCATTCTCAACCAGGTTTTATAAAATCAATCATCAACCATAGTCCAACATATGATTGTCACAATGATTGCCATGATATGAAAATCAATCATGGTCAACCATGGTTGAGCTTGGTCCAATGCTGCATTGTGACAAAGATTGTATCAACGTGAAAATCAACCATGGTCAACTATGGTGAATCATGTTTATCTTAGGGTTTATAATATTTATCTTATGGTTTATATACCTTGGGTTTATATTATTCACTTGATTTTAATTTTATTCCATTGGGTTTAATATCATTCCCTTGGGTTTCATATTATAATCTCTTGGGTTTCTAGTACTAATCCCTTGAGTTTATTGCTACCTTGGGTTTATAACATAAACCATGGTCAACCATGGTCCAATGTCACATTGTAACAATGTTTGTATCAATATGAAAATCAATCATGGTCAACCATGCTTATTTTAGGGCTTATCTTATTTACCTTAGGGTTTATATACCATGGGTTTAATATTATTCCCTTGGTTTTATAATCCCTTTGGGTTTTATTATTAATCCCATGAGTTTATTATTCCATTGGGTTTATAATATCAGTCATCGCCAAACATGGTTAATCATGGTCAAGTAGGTTAACCATGTTTTATAAATCAATTGTGGTCAACCATCATCCAATGTCGCATTTTGACAAAGATTGCCTCAATATGAAAATCAACCATAGTCAACCATGGTCTAACATCACATTGTGACAAAGATTGTCTCGATATGAAAATCAATCATGGTCCACCATGGTCGAGCATGACATTGTGACAAGGATTGTCTCAATATGAAGATACACCATGGTCAACCATATTTATTTTAGTGTTTATAATGTCTATCTTAAGGTTTATATTCGTTGGGTTTATAACAGTAATAAGCCCTTGGTTAATAATATCAATATTCTGAATAATAGAAACATTTTCGGAAAAAATCACATCAGAAAAATAAGGTAGACGCGTTTCGAATATCAATATTTATTATATTATTGATACTATGAATCATATTAATATATTATAATATAATAATTATTATTATAAATTGTCATTATAATTGTTACAACAATTATCATATTATAATATAATGATAAAAATATTTTATAATATAATTATTAATATTGTATTATTATTATATTTATATATTTATTAATATCATTGTTAATAGTAAATCCATATACATTGATGCTTATTAATGTATATCAACCAGATTTAATAATATAATTGTAATAATAATAATAATAATATCCATTTTTAAGGTCACAGCCAAGCCAGACACCAAGTTGGTGTATGAGACCCCCTCGTTTGTGGGACAAGGGACCCACCTCCGCGCAGCGATTTGACTGCTAAGTCTACGAAGGCATACATACTCTACCCCCTCTGGTTTTGAACCTGTGACCTCTTACAAGGAAGCACATGCTCTTAACCATTAGGCCCACTCAAGTTGTACATATGATTAACCATATTTATTATTGTAATTGTGTTAATATTAAATTAATTTTTTAACTTTGAATTTTAAGATCATTATAACATTGAAAAACATTTGCATTTGATTTCTCATCAAAGATAATGGCATCTCTATTACATTGATTTAATGTTTAGCTATAATAATTAAATGTTGAAGTGGATGCATTTAATTCCGTTTGTTTTTATCTCGTGTGGATGGACTTGTTGGAGGGAGGCATATAGTTTTACTTGCATTCCAAAATTTACATCTATCGTGTTGTGTTAAGAATTAGACCAAATTTTATTTGTTTACACCATCAACAATTTGCATCTTTTCACGTGACTTCTTTGCCTGGCGTGTGGATGTTCCCATGACTATTGCGGAAAACTCAAGATGACTTTGTTAGGTCATCAACGGGGTCTTGCCACAACTAATACCAATGTTTGAACCGGCTAGCCACGTCTCATCCAAAAACTACAATGAGCTTTGCATCTTTGAAGTCTTAAAAGGCGATGTATTATCGAAAAATTACAAATGCATAGAGAACTAAATTTTAGCCATGGAGAAAATTTCTCTAGCAAATGTGATGGGACTACTAATAACAGATAAATTCAAATCTATATGCCCGTACTTCACACTTCAGATCTGCGGCTCTTCACCTCAGATCTTCACGTTGTGGCTCTCGTGACTGTCTTCTAGGATTTCCATGCAGCTCTTCAGATCTTCATGCTGTGGCTCTTCAGATCTTCACTCTATGGCTCTTCATGCTTCAGATCTGTGGCTCTTCACCTCAGATCTTCACGCTGCGGCTCTCGTGACCGTCTTTCAGGATTTCCATGCGGCTCTTCAGAGCTTCATGCTGCGACGCTTTAGATATTCACTTTGCCTTTTATGGCCCTTAGCACTGGTGCTACATCTGTCGATCTTGTGGCTTCCTAGGAGAGCATTCCCCAGATGGCTCTCAGCATCACGAAAATAGCCACTGGCTTAGTTTTGTTTGCCTCTGGGGGGCAAGCTCCTGCCCATATCGTTAGTGAAGCCCGAGCTCCCATTGTCCAGGTGGTCCAAGCCTCACTCGATGAGGCTTTGAAGTTCTCTGAAAGTGCCATAATGTATCGATTTAATGGTTTTTGGCCGCGAATGATAGCTATCTACAGTTGGATCTTGGAGGTATGGAAGCCTCTAATTCCTAATGCAATTAATATCTACCCCTGTGCTATGGGTTTCTTTATAGTAGATTTTGAAAAGCCTCAACGTAGACAATGTATTTTAGACTCTAGCCCTTGGTTTTGGGAAAAATCAAGCCTATTCATGAGGCCATGGAACCCATCATTCAATCCCTCAACAATAGTAATAGCCTCAACACCAGTTTGGGTGAGATTGCCAAACCTGCCCTTGCATTTCTGAAATTTCTCTTCACTAAAAGTCATTGGAAATGCAATTGGAAAATTTTACTGCAGGTGCCTAGAAACAGAAGAATATGGCAGAACCACCTATGCATGCATCTTTGTGGAAATGGACTTCAGTGCCAGATTCCCAGCTGAAATACACTTAACAAGTAAAGACTATGTGTGGAACCAGAAACTCGGTTATGAAAGTGTCCTTTTCAGATGTCCATCTCGCTTTTAGACATGCCACTTAGCTAAATACTGCCGAAAAGCCTCCCTGAAAAATTCTGCTAGAAAAAATCACCATAGATCTACCTGGTGGGAAGTAGCACAAAAAGAACACTACACTGTCATCAAAGAAGAATACTCTCGAGAAAACTTTGAGTCACAAGAAATAGGGAAAGAAAGAAACAACTCTCAAGACAAGCAAGGGGAAAGCCCCGCCCAACAATAAAAGAGTGAACTCGACAACCCCTCAAACATCAATAATTATGCGGATTCGAATACCGCACAAAATAAATCTTCATTTAACAGCAAAGCAGATCTCCTAGACCAAACTTCTTCTCCGACTACCTTCAAAAGGATGAACACAATAGATCGCGAAGCGAAGACACCAATGTCCCAAAAACCAGAAGGGATGAAGGAGATGCAAGATAAAGAAAGTTAGAAGACCGTAGAGAAAAAAAATAAAGTTATAGCATCAATCTCGCCAAGAAAGACGAGGAGCCAAACAACTAGAAACTAAGAAAATTATAGGTCCAATAAACCAATTTAGTCTCAGTGGACGCTAATCACGACCATGATTATCATCTATCATTTTCGTTACAGAAGCCATTCCATGACTCGATGATCGACAACATTGTCAAAGATATTGTTAATATTTTGTGTATAGGACGTATTTTCTTGTCAAATGTTTTGGGTTGGTAGTTTAGCCCATGTTTTTGACATGATCTAGAGGGCAGCTCTATTCAAAAAGGCAATGTTGATAAGGACTGTGTTTATACATTTCCATTTTCTTTATTTTTTATTTCCTGTCGACTTTCATACAATATCTAAATTAGCAACTAATAAATTTAAAAACATAAAATATATGGTAGGATGATTTTATTGCGCGGAGATTTAATAAAAAATAAATGTGGGTTATGAGTTTTAACTTAAAAGTATCATAAAAATTAAAATTAATAAATTGGTTTTATTTGTGTTGATATTACAAGTCAATATGAAAAATATGTAATAAAAATATTTTATTTTCACTCATAACCATAAATAAATTGTTTCCATTTTTATATAAAACAACAAAATGTTTATATTTTCATTTTAAAATATTATTAAATATCGTCCTTAAATATCGTCTTTATATTCTTAAGCATTCAATACAAGAAATAACAAAATTATTTGACCCAAAATAAAATATTCAGCTATTCCCAAATTTATAATTATTTCAATTCCTGTTTTATTATATAAAATTTACATTGGAATATTTTAGCTATATATATTTAATGTATCACTAAAATATAACATTAATTTGATATTACTAATTTGATATACTAGTTGTTTTTATTGCGACTTTTGGAAATTTTTCATGTGTTTTTTTTCAGATCGAGTTTCTCTAAAATCCAGCAGGAATTTATTGAAATTACAAGTTTGATGGGTAATTCCTGTCCAATCAAAACGCCCTAGGGTTTTTCAGGGTGCTTAATCTTTATATACAGTAAAAATAAACTAGTTTAAATAACACAAGTCAAGATTTTACCTCAATTGACAATAAAATTTTAAGGAGTTATGTTATTCTACATTTTTATGGTTTGACCATGAAAAGTATATTTTTCAATCAATTTGATAGAGATTTGTTAGAGTTACAAATTTAAACTGTGTATTCTAAACAATTCAAGTGTCCAATAAATTTGTAAAGTTTTGAATCTATTTAATGACTTAAAAATACGATTTAAAAACCCAAAAATTACACACAATATGTGTATAATTTAAAAATTTTACACACAATATGTGTATAATTTACCAAATTTTTAGAAAAAAAAAACAAAATCTAACTTAGTGCCCATCTTTTTCTAAATTTTGTATTATTAAAAAAAAAAAACAGCATTAGAAGATTAACATTTACCAGATTTATACATGATCAGGTTAATGAAAGCATATTTTAGAAATAAACTTTTGAAAGAGAACGACAATGAGTAGAATCTGGACATGACTAACGGTAATAACAATTCATATCAATAAAATACTGAAGGACATTACGATCTTGAATTTCCTTTTCCAAGACCACCATATGTTTATCATTATGATTATGTCAGCAAAAATACAAAAATTCCTATTCGATTTCCGTTTCACTGCTCAGCAGGAAATGCATGCACCTGGTTTATCGGGTGAAGCATAGATGTACGTTTTCACCACGGAAAGTTATTATAACACAAGGTTTCCTACAATTAAAAGGATATGTTGTCGACGACTTGGTGCATAACAATTCAATGCAGGCTGTGAAAGCTGTCTATAATTATTAATCGTCTGTTTTATCTACATCCACTTTTGTGACATTATCATTTGAAATTGCAAGAGATAGACAAGATGCCCTACAGTATTAGGGACGGTGGGAACCATAATTTTCGTTTTGCTGGTAACTGTACCTTGTTGCAGTCATTTCCAAACCCAATTTCACCGACCATGGGGAAACAATGTGCAGGTCGTCCGGCGAAATATATAAGGAATCATACTCGCTGATTAATTTGATTATTTAAATTATGATTCAAGCGTTCAGAGGACACAAATCTAATCAGTGAATAGTTTACTGATATCTTTGGCGAGATGTCATTTGGTTTGTAAGAGGAAATACACCGCAATAGTCGAAATGACAGAAATTCATGTTAAATTTGTAATTTCAACAGCGCAGGGCAGTTTTCGGAAAACCGCCCCGGTCTCCCCGCACCGCCTTTGGCAGAAGGCTATACCCGCAGAGGAGGCCCCGACACAATCAGGTGGCACCACGCGTCCCCTGTACAACAGCCAAACCGCTTGCTCTCCACACGTTAAAGTCCGTTTGGTTTGCCCGAAGTTGGCTCCCGAACCTCGTTGGATCAGCCAAGTGATCTGGGCGCGCGATCTCAGCCGTTGACTTCCCGAAGATGCATACCTCCCGCATCAAATCGATTTTTTGCGTGGAGTGAAAGACTTTTTCCCATTGACTGCCGTAGAAGAAAATTTAATGAAGTTGGTGGTTGTTCGTAGTTTTTGGTGGAGACGTTTAATATGGTTATGGGCACATTATTATATATGTTTTTTTATATATATGTTTTTTATATGTTGTAGTAAATGCAGCTCGCGAGCTGTAGTTTTTATGTGTAGTGGTGGCTGCGCGTGTTGTATTTTTTTTTGGTGTGCATTGAGGGTGCGCATGGGATGCGCAAGAGAGAACAGTGTTATGTATGGTGGGTGCGCACGGTGGCGTGTTTTTTTTTTTTTTTTTTTTTTTTTTTTTTTTTGTATTAAAAACGCACAGTAGTGCGGTAAAAACTAAACAGAGGTGCATTGTAATGGTGTTGAGCCTGTGCGCATTCCTTTTGTTGTTCATGGAAATGTATTGAACGCACAGCAGTGCGAGATATCAAAAACAGGGATGTAATGTCTTTGCTCGCCATTGTAAAACAGAGGAATACCATGAAATTGTTGTTGTAATACCCACAGCAGTGGAAGACCAGAAATGAGGAGACAGAGTTTCTCCAGTGAATCCCTCTCTGCGTAGAGGATGAGTTTGTAACAATTTTTTTATTTTAAGCAATAGAAAATGTTTTTATGGCTGTGTAATGGACTGTTATGTGTCATTTTGGTTTTAATAGCTTCCCTGTGCAAAGGTCCTGGAAGAAATGGAATAGAGCATTGGCTCTGTGGTATTTGCTTGATTGGTTTTGGTATTTTCTCCATTGAAAAATATCCAACAGTGGTATCAGAGCTAATCCAGGCTCTTTGAAGACTCAAAGAAGCTGAAGGAAGGTGTTGTTGCAGCAGTCAAACTTCTCCAGCAGTGTGAAGACTCATCCAAAAGAGTTAAGGTATTTTTCAAAGCTTTCCTTTCTGTTACTGTTAAGAGAACAGTTAGTGATTTAAAAGAAAACACAGTCAAGTATTTAAAGCCTAGATAAGAATGGCAAGGTCAAAGAAGAAAGCCTCCAAGCCTGCTAAAAATGTGTCTCCCTCCTCTACTAAAATAGAAGGCAATCCATTTGAATACATTTTATTTGAAACCCCAAAGTTTGATGGAAACTTTGATGTATGGGAAATAATGATGAGGGCTTTCCTAATGTCTGAGGGGATTGAAGTCTGGGAGTCAGTAATTGATGACAGCAAGATGGATAAAGAATCCATGGAGTATGATGCACAAGCAACAAAGACTATCTTGGATGGACTCCCTGACTCAGTAAAGAAGAATCTAGGAAAATATTCATCAGCGAAGGAGATATGGGATAGACTGCATGACCTTCATGCAAAGGGAGCACTGACCATGACAATGAGTCAAGAAGAACCCATCATAGAAGCTGAAAATGAGAAGGTTGACCTCATCAAGCTTCAAGTAAGAGAAAGGGATGAAGAGCTCGCTAAGCTTAAGAAGGAGCTTGACCAATGCAAGAAGAAACATCATGAAGAAGTCATATCCATGACAAATCCGCTGAATGGAGCAAAGAAGCAAGCAGATGTCTTGACAAGTCAACTTGAACAAAGGCACATGAGAATGAATAAGTTTGTGGAAGAGATTGGACAGTATAAGGTAGAGGTCTCCTCCCTTAAGTCTGAACTACAAAAAGCCAAGAAGCAGGCACAAGGAGCTGAAAAGAAAATGAAGAGCAGTCAAACAAAAGATGAGGAAATCTCCAAAATGAAGACTGATATTATCTCCCTTAAAGTAGTAGCAGCTGAAGCTACTCGTAGCAAGGAAGAAACTGAGGAACAACTAGCGAAGAAAAGTAATGAATGTGAAAAGTTAGAAGAAGAGATTGTCCTCCTCAGGAAGAAGGTTGAAGGGATGAACAAGATCATGAAGAGCTCTCAAGCTTTGGATGACATGCTTAGCTATCATAGATCTCCATCTGATAAATCAGGACTTGGGTATGTAGGTGAACCCTCAAACAAGGATGAGAATGCTTTAAGCAAAGGAGATGTGAAGAAGCCAGAAAGAGATGGTGATGCTCCTAGTTCCAGCAAAGGCAAGGATAAAAATGAAGGCTGCAATAGAAGAAATCCTGCTCCAAGCAGAAAACCAGCTCCAAGAAGAAATGTAGCTGATGGCAAGAAGGCAAGAGGCAATGGTGATCATCAAAGGATCTCAAGGCAGCAAGGCTTCAGAAGTGCATCAAGAAAACCTCCATCTCCCAGGTACCAAAGTTCATTTTTGGGTTGTTGTTATGCATGTTCAAACTTTGGTCATATGGCAAAAGACTGTAGAGCATTTCATAAAGATAGATGTTGTGGTCTTCGACAACCTCCAAGAAACAATTTTAGAAGAAATCATGAAATGTCATTCATGAAAAATGTAGAATGTTTTAAGTGTCATAACATTGGGCATATGGCACGAGATTGTAACTTGACATGGGCTCTTACACAAGCTAGACCCATGCAAAAGAAGAAAGTTACACAAGTATGGAGAAGAAAAGAAATACAGTGTGAAAGCCCCTTAAGAAACGCAGCTGATCTAAATTTATTTTGAGAAGAATCTGCCAAAAGAAGACAAGCACACATTAAAGGGGAGCTTGTAATTTTTTTTATTGCTGAACTGTATTAACAATCACTCCTTGATGAAGACTTTTTTTTAAAGGAAAAATATGAAGTTAAATCTGCCATAACAGCAGAGAAGAAAATGGGACAGCGCTCAAATGTAAAGAGCAGCAGCGCAAGAAGAAAAGTATGCAGAGCATGGAGACCCTCACAGCAGTGGGAAGATAGAACATAAAACAACAGTTTTGGATTTTTTTTGGAGCACATGCATTGAAATGCATAGCAATGGAATGTAGTTTTCCTTTTATGTAATGTGAGAGAATATACTCACAGCAGAGTGAGTATAATACACAGCAGATGGAAATGTTTTGTATTGGGAATGAAAATGCAAAGCAATGAGAAGAAAATGAGAAGAAGGCAAAACGCAGCAGAGCATAAATGCCCAGTGGCTGAGAATGCAATGAAATTTTTCACACAGCAGTGAAAAATGTAATATTTTTTGTATGCAATGCAACATGCACAGAAATGCCTAAAGAAAAACATGGACAACAGATTTTTAATGCACATGGGTGAATGAGAATGTGTGTGGCAGCAGAAAATCGAAAGGAATTGCACAACAGTGCATTATGAAAATAAAAAAATGAAGATGAAGATTGTGTGAAGCAAGGGTGTAAAAAGAAAAGGCAGCAACCCGTGTTAACAGGAGTTAGTGTATGGACACACAGCAGTATGATGAAACAAAAGGCAACCACAGTGCAAATTGCAGAGGCAATGCAGCAGCAAATAAAAACCCAGGGATGACAGTCTATGGTTATGGGTATGGACAGCAGTGAATATGAAAAATGCAGCAGCAAGAAGTTATGGACAGCAGCATGATGGCAAGAAGGAGAAGCACACAACAATGCAAATAAGAAAATGCAGCAGCATGAAGTTTTGTTGAAGAAATGAAAGGTAATGGACAGCAGCACATGTAAAAGAAAATTTTGTTTACAGCAGTAAATGTAAGTGTAATGAATGTGTTGTTCATTGAATTGAAATGCAATATATGCAACAGCAGTGAATGTAAGAAATATTTACACACAGCAGTGTAAATTTGTAAGTTGGGACAGTGTAATTGTTCCAGAAAAGACAGAGTATTTGTCTTTGAAAAGTGCACAAGCAGTGCAAGTGTAGACACAGCAGTGTGGGGTAGACACAGTAAAGAAGATGGCACAACAGTGCAGCAGAGAATATGCAGCAGCATAAAAGAACATTGTAATGAGTTTGCAGACACAGCAGTGCAATGATTGTTTGTTTTGGAACTGCATTTGAAGCAGTCATTTGGTGAATCCCTCTGTTGAGAGGAAGATGCTCTTTAGCATTGTTTGGTAAATCCCCCTGTTAAGAGGAATATGTTTTTTTTAACAGGTGAATCCCTCTGTCATGAGGAAGGTGCTCTTCAACACATTGTAATGGTGAACCCCTCTGTCATGAGGAAGGTGCTCTTCAGCACATTGTAATGGTGAACCCCTCTGTCATGAGGAAGGTGCTCTTCAGCACATTGTAATGGTGAATCCCTCTGTCATGAGGAAGGTGCTCTTAAGCACAGTTTCAGGTTAATCCCTCTATTAAGAGGAAGACAACTTTGTTTGTTTGTG
Source organism: Pinus tabuliformis (assembly GCA_031772625.1). NCBI lineage: Eukaryota > Viridiplantae > Streptophyta > Pinopsida > Pinales > Pinaceae > Pinus > Pinus tabuliformis. The sequence continues at coordinate 191,976,318 of CM062808.1, forward strand.
AACCGCATCAGAAGCAGTTGGTGAATCCCTCTATATGAGGAAGATATCTTTGTAACAGCAATACTGAGGAATCCCTCTATGTGAGGAAGTGCTTGGGTATGTCCTAATGCCCAGCAGTTGAAATTAAAGGGGAGTGTTAAATTTGTAATTTCAACAGCGCAGGGCAGTTTTCGGAAAACCGCCCCGGTCTCCCCGCACCGCCTTTGGCAGAAGGCTGTACCCGCAGAGGAGGCCCCGACACAATCAGGTGGCGCCACGCGTCCTCTGTACAACAGCCAAACCGCTTGCTCCCCGGACGTTAAAGTCCGTTTGGTTTGCCCGAAGTTGGCTCCCGAACCTCGTTGGATCAGCCAAGTGATCTGGGTGCGCGATCTCAGCCGTTGACTTCCCGAAGATGCATACCGCCCGCGTCAAATCGATTTTTTGCGTGGAGTGAAAGACTTTTTCCCGTTGATCGCCGTAGAAGAAAATTTAATGAAGTTGGTGGTTGTTCGTAGTTTTTGGTGGAGACGTTTAATATGGTTATGGGCACATTATTATATATGTTTTTTTATATATATGTTTTTTATATGTTGTAGTAAAAGCAGCCCGCGAGCTGTAGTTTTTATGTGTAGTGGTGGCTGCGCGTGTTGTATTTTTTTTTGGTGTGCATTGAGGCTGCGCATGGGATGCGCAAGAGAGAACAGTGTTATGTATGGTGGGTGCGCACGGTGGCGTGTTTTTTTTTTTTTTTGTATTAAAAACGCACAGTAGTGTGGTAAAAACTAAACAGAGGTGCATTGTAATGGTGTTGAGCCTGTGCGCATTCCTTTTGTTGTTCATGGAAATGTATTGAACGCACAGCAGTGCGAGATATCAAAAACAGGGATGTAATGTCTTTGCTCGCCATTGTAAAACAGAGGAATACCATGAAATTGTTGTTGTAATACCCACAGCAGTGGAAGACCAGAAATGAGGAGACAAAGTTTCTCCAGTGAATCCCTCTTTGCGTAGAGGATGAGTTTGTAACAGTTTTTTTATTTTAAGCAATAGAAAATGTTTTTATGGCTGTGTAATGGACTGTTATGTGTCATTTTGGTTTTAATAGCTTCCCTGTGCAAAGGTTCTGGAAGAAATGGAACAGAGCATTGGCTCTGTGGTATTTGCTTGATTGGTTTTGGTATTTTCCCATGTAAAAATTTCCAACAATTCAAACACAATAGTTTTAAGCCCTTAATGGATACGAATGATTTTTTCACTCAATTATGAGAGTTAATAAGAAAGCATTTGTCATGACAGCGGAAACTCATCATTCCCATTAAAGATTGAGTAGACTCCATCAGTGGGATGATTTATAACGAGACTCTAAAGGTTTGATTCTCTCTTGCAGGTGAAAGGATTGTAACCCTGCATTGTTATAGAGATTATTTAGTATAAGTTGTTGGGCATATTAATCTAATTAAAGGTTATTGTCATAATGGAATGACAACTTGAGGAATCTCTTGTTACAGAATCACTTCGCATATTTGATGTTATTAATAATGAGGCTATCACGGAAGTAGCTTGAAAAAAGATAAGTTTGAATTCTTCTCCGTAACCGTATGCAGAAAAGATAGTAAATTTTATTTCTTTTTGATATTGTGAAGTAAATAAATATTAGGGGAGAATGGGATTCTAATGTTTGAAAAGTATTGGATTAGAATCAGAGTTACCCAGTTCTATTTTCAATTTGGATTTGGATCCTATAGGGATAATTCGATTGAAAATTTTTTAATTCGAAAATAATTTCCCGGGATAATTGTAAAAAATCACTTTTATGTCACAAAATTTACCGAAATCACTCGTAATTCAGGCCCGTCGTGAACAACGATTCCTGTTGCTTTGGGTTGCTGTGCTAAGTGGTTGCTCTCTCTAGGCCCTTAGAAATATAAATGGCCATACATTAATATTTTTTTGATGTTTTGGACAGGGAAAATATGTATTACATGATTTTCGATGTCCTTGATGTTTCCCTCCCACGTAATCTTTAAAGGAATGGATTTTTTTGGGAATAGCTGAGTCCATTAATTTTTGTTACCTATTTAGTCGAATTTGATAACTATCTTTTGAATTACCCTTTTATGTTATGGAAGCATTTCTTAACATATTTAGAAAAGTCTTTAGATTCAAATGGCTATTTTATATTGCCAATTTTTCATTTTTCAAATGGCTATTTTGAAATTTTGGAATAATTGATACAGCTAAATAATTTGCTGACCGAGGATTATATATCAACTTTAGGTGGGGAAGGGTTCTTGAATTTTAATTTTATAATTTAATAGACCACAACGATTTACTGCAAACCGAATATCTTTGGAATATGCTTAGTCTTTGGAATATGCGCTGCAGGCAAGGTCGAAGCGTTGCAATCAAAAATATATGAAAAAGTATTAAAAGTTACATTGACTAAAAAAATCTTGGTGCCTTGTGCTGCAGGCGGTTACTTGATGGTGCTCATCCGTCGGTTTTCCATGGAGATCGTGATATGTCCGTTGTGATATGTTCATTTCAATAACCGTCCTCGCCTACCTGTCATTTTTGGTCCCTTCGTTTTCATAATTTGTCTCTGCGTTTTCTCCATGGCCTCTTTTCATTCTAACGTATTGCTCGAACTTTATTCACTAGAATTGTGTAATACCCTTTTGTCTCTATGTAAATATCATTTTTGTTGTTGACTCATCTATTTTAGTTGGAATGGCTATGGTGGATTTGACTTAAAATCAACAATAATGTATGATAATGTAGTAAATGAATTTTATGAATGGAAAGGGAAAAAATTTAAAATTTTTTCATAAAGAAACACTCGAGTAAAAGATTTTGGTCAAGATCTGAAAACCAATATTGGTGGATAACATGAAGAGAATTTTCTTTTAAATCACTCCTAAAAATTCTTAGGAGATGATTAATAAAATTTAATAGGATGGGAGATAAAATCTATTAATTGTAGAAAAACAATGAGTAAGTGTCAATAAAGTGTTGTGGGCGAGAAAATCGGGCTTTAAAGGAAAAGGAAAAAAAAATACATTTTTAGAAAAAAGAAGGAAAGCGTAGGTTTGCAAGTTGGGAGACCCATGAAAGACGTGATGTTGCTAAGGAAAAATGTGCTAAGGAAAAAATGTATAATATACATTACTTGGAATCACAAGATGTTGTTGATTGTTTGGTAAGCATGTCTCAGCTCGAGGGGAACTAGAGGATTTAGTTCAAGGTTGGGAGGAAAGGGATTCACCCAAGTGCAGTTGAAATTATAGATACAATTAGAATTTTCTGGTGAGGTATGAACTGTGATTTATGAAAAATTATGAGCACACTGTGTTTACTTTCTAACCATTCAGTAGGATGTGAAATAAGTGTATCTACTCTCGTAAAAGTATATTATTCATAGTATTGGTTCAAACATGATGGTGCATGGAAAGAGGGAAGTGGCTCTATAATCTTGTAGAATTGTATGTAGATATAACTAAATCATTTTAGTATAACTTTATTAATTTTATAAATAACGTTGTTTTTAGTCAAAAGATAATTCGCGAAGATGATAAAATTGGGTAGAATGTTTGATGATATGGGAAATCAGTGCCTTTCGTTATTATTATGATGAATTTCTTCGCATGCAACCAACGAGTTGGTGGTATAGCCGTATTATATAGCCTTCTCTCTCGAACCGTGGGATTCACTAAACAATTGGGGGGGGGAATCCATTGGTTCATAATTCCAAATAAGGTATAAATGGTGAGTTTTAGGCAACACCACCGTGTTAAGAATTGATACCTGGAGGATGGTCATGATTATGTCTTCACTCACCATCACAACATTAAATTATGAAAACCAAAAAAAACAAACAAAAAAATCTAGACGCGAATTCTAACTTATCATAGAAATACAGTGACAAACTCAAATCTGGATTTCAAGCAACAAGGCGAATTGAAGAGAAAACCCTAGGGACCTGGATGAAATATTTTAGTGGAATTCCTCTATGGAACCTAGAAATAATAATAAGGAGCCCTAGCAGGAACTTTAGCCAGTGTTGGTTCTAGGGTTTTTGCAAAGACTGCAACGGCAGAACTTCACAGACCTCTGCAATCCTGTCTACGACGCCAGTATTACGACTTTCCATACACGACAAAAAAGTCACGCGTATCATGAATCCCCCCTAGGGGGAGGACGTAGAGCCTCCCCCCAATGAAAATGAAACCCGACAAAAGAATAAGGAAGGGGCCAGACCAGAGGAACAAAATGGAGACAGCATGGATATGAATCCACAACAAGCCAAGACAGCTGGCAAAGATCATCCCAAAGTCACCTCGACCACCTGCAAGCTAGTAGCTGTTGAACGTCCGAAGATAGAACTCCCAAGTCACCGAATCAACGCTTAGATACAGTACATGAGAGACCATGCTCTGATAGCCAAGTTTATAGGATTGTGGCCAATAGAGAAAGCTCTGCATGGCTGGATAGTAGACAAATGGAAGCCGAAAGGACACATCACCCTACAGCTAGGACCCAAAGGGTTCTTCACGGCCATCTTCAACTACTTAGAGGACCGAAACAGGGTCCTAGATGGAGGGCCATATTTCTTCAATGCAGCCGGCCTATATCTGAGGGACTAGATCGAGCGCTTCAACCCAGATAAAGAAGACCTCAGCTGGGCCCTAGTCTAGATTTGTCTCTACTCTCTCCCACTGGAATACTGGGATGAAGCTTCTCTACAAGACATTGGGAATGGTCTTGGAGAATTTATCAAAGTTGCAGAGGAAACAAAGCTCCGAAGATACACCTCCTATGCCCGAATTTGTGTCTATATGCACCTTAGCAAGGCACTTCCGGATGCGGTAAGTCTCTACCATGATGATGTTGAATGGGTTCAGTTAATAGACTATGAACATGTTCCCTTTAGATGCAGAAGATGCCATGCCTTGGGCCACTTATTCAGGGACTGTACCCTTTAAATCAGAAACCCTCAAATCCATCAGCACCTGATAAGCCTGATTCAGATGGCTTCACTAAAGTCGCCAATCGTAGGAAAAACCACAAGAAACTGGCTTCAAATCCTAAAATGCCTCAAGCCAGCTCCTCCAAGCCCTCTATGAGCAATAGCTTTGAAGCATTAGCCCGACAAGTTGACCAAAACCCGGAAAACCTCGATTCCTCAGAGAGGGAGACCGAGAAGGACAAACAAGCTACCCATGTAGATTCCAAGAAAAACCAAAAAGATCCCCTGCCCACAGATCTATCCCCCTCTGCCCTGCACAAGGTCTCAGCTTGGAACATTCAAGGAATGGAGGTGGATAACATGCAGCCTGATTTTATAATAGCAACAGAAACAAGTGAAGGATTAAATGAATATCAACACATGGAAGAGGAACCAAAAAGCATAGATATTGGGGATTTGGACATTCTTGGCCTTGAGCAAGCATGCAAAACAAGAAATTATGAAAAAATCCCAAAGCGACAACTGGAGAATATGGAAGTGATTCTCTCACGAGCACAAAGGCATAAATCCCTAGGAATTCAGACCAAAGGCCTTTGGGATGGGAAGCACATCACCAAATATAACAAAAAGCATGGAAGGAAAACAGATCTCCAACAAACAATCCGCATCGAGGAAATGCTCCAAGCTTACAAAGTACTACAACTCCCTCCCCAACTTTCCTCAATGAAGCTAATATCATGGAATATCAGAGAGCTCAATAGCCCCGGGAAAGGTAAACTGATTAAAATTATGATATAGCAAGAGAAGCCACAAATCCTATTCTTCCAAGAAACCAAATGAAATTCAACCTCTCTGGAACAAACTATAGCAAAGGCTTGACCAGGATATCTCACAGTAGCAGTGGATGCCTCTGGTGCTTCGGGAGGCCTAGCAATCATTTGGGACGCTCGAACCATTATGCTCAATAACATCCACGCTAATAGGCATTTCATTCAAGCCACTTTTCACATTATAGGGACTAATATACATGGTCATTTAACCAATGTGTATTTTCCCCAGGAGGCTATGTACAAGATAGAAATTTTGAACACACTTTCTGCAATCAATACTGAAAGAGCACATCCACTGTGGATCACAGGGGGCGACTTCAATATGATAACCAAGCTAGAAGAAAAAAGGGGAGGCAGGAACAGACTGGACAAGGAAAGTTCTCATCTAAAAGAATTCATTCAAAACAACTGGCTCATTGACATGCCATTCAACAATGGACTTTATACCTGGAACAATAAAAGAGCAGGTTTGCATCAGATTGCTTCTCGCCTGGATAGATTCTTACTCTCAGACAACGCAATCCACCTCGGAGGAGACCTCTCAGCTTCAATTTTGCCGCTCTCAGGGTCAGATCACTGGCCAATCTCTCTCCAATGGTCTCGTCTTGGCAACACCACCCGAAGACCATTTCGCTTTGAGGCTTTTTGGATGTCACATATAGATTTCAACAACCTAATAAATTCAAAATGGAATAACTTTTCTCCTCCAAATGGCACGAAAATTTTCCAATTTCAGTAGAAACTCAAACACCTCAAAAGCAAGATCAAACAATGGAACCATTCTTCTTTGGCAACATTTTCCAGGCTCAAAGTGCCCTCGATCAAGACATGAAACAATTGCAGCAACGGATCATTACAGAAGGTAGATTAAATGACCTGTTAGAACAGGAAAGGTATCTTAAGTCTCAGATTTCAAAGAGGGAAAATCAGGAGGAAACGCTCTAGAGGAAAAAATCGAGAATAAGATGGCTTAAAGAAGGAGAAAAAAACACAAAATTTTTTCACCAGACTACGATCCAACGAAGAATGAATAACAACGTCACTCATATTCAAAATGAGAAGGGTTAAAGGTGGAAACACATGTAGACATCGAGCGCGAACTTCTAAACTACTTCAAGCAGGCTCATCAAGAGCCACAAATTGAAAGATCGCAAGCCATAGAAAAAATTACTAGGAATATTCCAAAAGTTATTACAGAGGAGCATAACCAACTCCTTCTCAGGCCGGTTGACCTACAGGAGGTGGAAACTGTAGTTTTTCAATTGAAAGAGGGGAAGGTGCCTGGTCCTGACGGTTTCACTTCAAATTTTTTCCACAATTTCTGGGAGTTGATAAAAATGGAAGTCTGGCAGGTAGTTGAGGAATCAAGGACTTTGAGATGGATGCTTCCAGCCATGAATGCCACATTCATTGCCCTTATTCCTAAGGAAGCTCAACCCAATACCCCTGACAAATATCGGCCCATTTCCCTGTGCAACGTAATCTACAAGATTGTCTCCAAAATCATCGCTTCCAGACTCAAATCATTGCTCCCACTTCTCATCTCACCTGAGAAATATGGGTATGTGGAAGGCAGGCAGATTACGGATGACATCATCCTTACTCATGAAATCATCCACTCCCTGAAGAATACCAAAAATTCAGGTATGCTCCTTAAAATAGATCTTTCGAAAGCATTTGATAGCTTAAGCTAGCTGTATATTCAAAAAACTATAATCGCTTTTGCTTTCGCTCACCCCTGCGTAAGATGGGTCATCAGTCTCATTTCTTCCTCCTCCTTCTCTGTTTTGATCAATGGTATTCCATCCTCCGCTTTCCATCCCTCCCACGGAATCAGACAGGGAGACCCTCTCTCCCCCTTCCTCTTCGTTATTATGGCAGAAGGTCTTGGCCGCAGCATTAAAATAGCCCAGCGAACCCAGCATCCAAAAGGATTGTCCTTTCATAACACCCTTGCTTTCCCCACCAGCAGTTTGTGGATGACAACATGCTTTTTGGTCATCCTTCAGTCTAGGAAGCTCGTCAATTCAATTCATTACTGTCAGATTTTTCAGAAGCCTCTGGTGCAAGCATAGATAAAGCCAAATCCCAAATTTTCCTTTTTCATACCCCTGCTATTACCCAAGCTTCCATAGGCCGCATTCTTGGATTCTCCATTGTTGTTCTCCCTTCCAAATATCTATGAGCACCCTTGACTGACTCGACCTTGAAGCACTCATCTTGGAGGATTCTTTTAGAAAAGTTGGAGGCTCGCCTTACCTCCTGGACTCACAGGACCCTCAATATGGCAAGCCGTCTTGTCTTAATTAAATCTGTGCTCCAATCAATGTCGTTGTACCTCTTCTCGATCCTCGCTGCTCCCAAATGGGTTCTCAATGAAATCAAACATATCCAACGATCCTTCTTGTGGGGCAATTCAGGTCAACTCCGTAAATGGGCTTTAGTCAAATGGGACACAGTGTGCCGTCCAAAATGTGCAGGTGGAACTGGATTGTGAGATCCATATCATAGCAATGAGGTCATGGGTGCTTGCATCTAGTGGAAATGGCTCACTGTGTCATTTACCCCCTGGGCAACCCTCTGGACGGAAAAATATGCCAGTAATCGCCCTACAGAAGAACTAATACGAATTTCAGAAGTTAGCCCGGGCTCTCTAATATGGAATGCAGCCAAGAAACACATAATCCTAATTCAGCAGCACAGTTTCTGGGAGGTTAAGGATGGTAATACAGCTCGGTTCTGGGAAGATTCGTGGCAGCAACAGCCCAAGTTGAAGGACCTAATCTTACCTCTTCAATTTCCGGAGTAGGATATGCAGACTTATGACAAAGTCAAGCTCTTCTGGAACCCTTCTACAACACAGGGAAACAGGCAATGGCTTAGTGCGGATCACATATTAAGACATGGAACAGAACAAGCTCAACAGATTCTTGATACAGAATTAATGAAGAGGAAAATACAACATTCAGATGAAAGGGATATTCTTAGATGGGGCTATGAAGAAAACGGCACCTTCACTACTCGAGAGGCTTATAACATCATTATCAAAGATCATATTGTCAAAGATCCTCTCTAGAACAAAGTCTGGGACCCAAATATATGGCCAAAAGTCTCAACCTTTTTATGGCTTTTATGTCAAAACAAAATCCTCACGTGGGACAACCTTAGGAAGAGAAACTATCACGGGCCCTCCTTATGTCCCAACTACAAGCAAGAAGAGGAATCCACTAAGCATCTTATGCACTCTTGTCAGCTGGCATGCAAGCTCTGGGAAAAAGTCAGCTTTCGATGCCAAAAGGAAGGACGGGTCCAAGGAGACATCATAGCCACTGTTCGCAATTGGGATCAGAATCCATTTAAAAGCAAGATTTTAAATTTCTTATGGAAGCTCATTCTGGGCTTTCTCATGTGGACGATATGGAAGGAGAGAAACTGGAGAATCTTCAAGGATCACTCCTCGCCCCTGGAAACTCTATGGAACATGTTCTGTCAAAATATCAAGGAAACCTTACTTCTCCACACCTGGCATGAGGAGGACTTTCCTTCTCTCCCTCAGGAACAGAATATATGGGCAAACTGGAACCTTCAGTGGAATCAAGAATTGATAATCAAAGGAAAAACTCCAATAAAGAGCAGGACTCCTGAAAAGTGGCTCCCTCCTCCCATTCATATGTTCTAGCTAAACTTTGATGGAGCCTCGAAAGGAAATCTAGGCAAAGTAGGTTTTGGAGGAATTTTCAGAGATCATAAGGGTGCTCCCCTTCTAACCTTCTTAGGTTCAAAAGGATGGGACACAAATAACTCGGCCGAACTTGAAGGACTATGGTAGGGACTCATTCTAGCTCAAAAAAATGGCTATTTTCTTCTTATTATAGAAGGTGACTCTCAGATCCTCATAAATATGGTCAACAAAATTATGCAAGGAACACCTTCAAGCAAAGTGAGCAACAACTAGAGAATGGCAAATAGGCTTGAACTTATTGAAATTTGGCTCTCTTCTCACAGAGTGATCATTCTCAAGAACATACGTTGGGAAGGAAAAAAAGTGGTTGATTTATTGGCTAATATAGCAGTGGAAAGTGGAATGGATCTACATGCAGGTTCACTCTCTATGTTGGCCTTGGAAGACCAATCAATGGAATACCAGAATCTTGTAAAGAATGAAATGAAACAGGGAGGCGAAGCGCACCTGGATGCGGGTGAATTTCTAGAAAATTAATGGTGAGGCGATGGATTGACGGCACTCGGCCCAGCTAGATGGTGGCCAGCGCACCATCCCAGACTCAGTTATGGCACCTGTAGACTCACTTCAGGTGAGATCAGGCTAGCTTGAAGGAAATCTTTAATGCTCGCTCCGACCAAGAAATGAAGGTTGTTCGATTTAACATGGCACCCATCAACCCATCTGTCTACCCTCCGTCCTTCAGCATTTGCCTACTCCAAGCAGGAAACCCCTGCAACAGAACTGTTACAAGAAAACACTACTGGCCTCTCTGTTGTCTTACCTTTGGCAATGGGTTCCATTATTCCCATTCCAAGCACTGCCCTTTGAACCCTATCCAGGAGCCCTCTGTGCATTCTCTGTTTTCCTTCCAGACCCCCAATTCTCCTGAGCTTCTATCCCGCCGCAGCACGATGGTTCGTCACCGCATGCGAAGTCGCAGAGGAGGTGACCGAGGTGGTAGCGCTCACTCTCAGGCTGCGCATAGTGATGCTCCACCACCACCATCTGTTTCTCTGCCCTCTTCTCAGGCCAGATCTCCCCCTCCTAGTCTGCCCCGTAGACAATATCCTCACTCTGCCTTCCATTCGAATCATTTCAGGTTCCAGAGCAACCTGAACCGGCCCATTATTTCGGCTAATGTCACTATCATCTTCACTGAAGAAGAAGAACAACACAATGCTCCTCAGGACATTCGCAGAATGGAAGTTCATCTGGGCTCTGAGTAGCTCCCGTCGGATGAAGGCAGGGCAGCCAGGCATGGCGGTCAGAATGTTGAAGGTGATATCGCAGGCAACACTCGGCATCCAGGTGGCAGCGCTCATGGAGCCATAGTTTCGATGGCTTTTGTTGGAAGCTCGAGCGGCATTCCTCAGGCAACGGAAACTCTAGGTGGCAGCGCTCATGGTGCCACAACTCCGATGGCCATTGCTGGCAGCTTGAGCAGTATCCCTCAGGCGATGGATCTTCCAGGTGGCAGGGTGGATAGCGACATGGCGAAGGAAGGCGAGATTTGGTATGGGAACGCATGTCTAGTTGTTGAGGAGGCTCTTGACCAGGACATCCCAATGTAATGCCATGTGGCCTCCCAAGTGCCACCTCAGAGTTTTGTTGCTGACTGGTCAGGTCCTGTTGTCTGTGGTTTTGTTTCTCGTTCTCTGGTTAGGCAATTCTGTCTTGTTTCTCAACTGTTTCAGATGGTGACATCTCAAGACTTCATTCCGGTTTTGTCATCACTCTCCTAGTCTTTTGCATGGTTTTTTGTAAGTTTAAACTGGTTTCCCCAAATATGGGGTAGTTATGATTCCCAGAAGGAACTTAGTTGTTCTCAGCTGAGACTTCAACCTCATTGTAATTTTATTTTTCCTTCCTTTTAATAGAATTATCTTTTACAGAGAAAAAAACAACAAGGCGAATTGAAGCTCTGGAAATTTAGGGGAAATCCTTGATTTCGGTAGGGTTACCATTAGCAACCAATAGTGGTATACCTCAATTGAATTAAGTTAATAATATAAAGTGAGAGGAAAAGAAAACAGTGCAATCTCACTTAGCCATAGAAATTGTTAGACCCTGTGATAAAGAATTCTACGGGTAGGAATATATATATGTAAGAAATATAGAAGAGAATTGTATTTCCTCAAACCTTGAAAAATATTAAGAAATTAGGGAAGTAGTTTCTATCTAATTTTTCTGTCGTAGTTCGCGAATAGTTTCTTCAAAGAGAAGAAAAGATTTATGCAAACGATTGAGAAAGGTAAGGGAGTATCTTAATAAAGCGATAACTTCATAATCATACGAAGGATGGAAGGTTACAGAAGATAATCAAAACAATAAAAGACTTTGCACAAAAATGTTGGAAAAGAAAACCAACGATTTAGAAATCCCCTAAGTTGGAGGTTTATAATACAACCGTATATATATATATATATATATATATATATATATATATATATATATATATATATATATATATATATATATATATATATATATATATATATATATATAGATATATATATATATATATATAAAGTGATCCATACTTATGACGCAATGTAAAAAAATACAGATATACACATAAACACAAGGATGTAAGAGAAATAAAACTTTATTTCATATATAGCAAAGAACTAAAATATGCTTACATACAGAAATGTAAATAAAATAGCTCAAACGATCGTAGCTTATCCATAAGAAGAGATGTGGGGCCTACATGCCTCTGAATTATGTTACAATGACGCTCAAATGCCTATTTGTTATTAAGAAACAATTGAAAACCCTAAACATTCAAAAACCTAACCCTAGGAGATCAACTGCCAAAATTGTGGGCCTCGTTAGGGTAAATCGGTAAATCAACTTCTCGGGGTTTTAACTTGGCATACAATCTCCATTTGGCTATCATAATACCTCATTTCGAGGTTCTCGAAGAGGAGGATAAAAAAAATTGTGTTAACTACTTTGGGACTTTTCTTGTTTCTCAGTTTTTGCTAAAAATGTCTTTTAGTTCCTCAAAACAACTTTGTATGTTTACGGCCCAGAAAACTACCAAAAATAGTAAGTTGTGCTGTAATTAAGGAAATTAAAAGGAAACAATAGTGGGGGTCCAAGTGGAATAGGAAGGTGGCCAACAATATTCACCTAGATAAGTCCTCCCTCCTTAGGAAGTAATGATCCCCATTACATTGAGCGCTTTAATGAGATGGGGGAACTTCTACTTAACTTGGTCCCCAATGGGCCACTTGCCTTGGTGAAGAAGTTTACTAACTTTGATAACCCGATACACTTGGACCTTTCGTTGGTGAGTGTTTTTTATCTTGGTGTCCATGATCCAATCAGCTGTGACTTGTTCCATGTAATTTGTGTTTAGCTCTGTTGGTGAGAGATGTTTTGCAATGTTTGATGTTTCCAATAATGGTGGAAAGTATGGTCGAAGGTGGTCCACATACAACACTAGTTGTGGGCCAAGGAATGGTGGAATGTTGAGCTCAAAAGAATGGTTCGCTACAACCTTAGTGATGGTGTAAGGCCCATATCGGAGCGGGTGAATCTTGTGGTGGGGCCCAATTAGGCAGTCCATCTACAAACGTAATGACATTGTGTCATCCACCTAGAATTTGTGTGAAACCTGATGCTAATCATGACATTGTTTGTCCTTAGCATTGATTTTGTCTAATATGTCATGGACTCGCTAGTGGATGTATTGAATGTGCTCAATGAAGTTGTTAACTTTCTTATCCTCAGACTAGACATGGGTTGAATCTATATTATTAGCTAAAAATGGTATGGCCACATCAATGGGACGTAGTGGCTTGAATCCAAACCAAACTTGAAAGGGGTTATGGCCAATTGATCTATGGAGAGATTTGTTGTAGCTATATTGGACATAGGGGAGGATTTCACCCCATGTATGTGGATGTTCTGAGTTGTACATATGCAGAATGTCTATGATAATCATGTTGACGGCCTCTATTTGGGCATCAGTTTGGGGGTGGAATGTTGTGGACTTAGTGAGCTTGGTATCCAATATCGACCAAAGGCTTGACCAAAATTTACTTAGAAACCTTCTGTCTCGATATTAGATAATGGACTGCGAAATCTCAAAATGTACCCACACTCATTCAAAGAAGATCTTAGTCATGGCTTTTATTGTGATACTATTTTTGTAGGGCACCAAAATGGCCATCTTAGAGAATATGTCGATGATCACAAAAATGCACTTGTCGCCATGCTTAGTAGAAGGAAGGCCCAAGATGTAATCCGTGTAGATGGTTCATAAGGTCGACTAGGAGTAGGAAGAGGAGTATATAAGCCTTTCCTCTTCATGTTTGGTTTGGAAACGACACAAGAAATGCAGGATCTCATGTACTTCCCAACATCTTGTATAAGGTTCAGCCAATAAAAATATTTCTGCAGCACTGCCACTATTTTCTCTACCCGAAAATGTCTAATGACTCAACTGTTGTGCACCTCCAAAATAATCTTGGCATGCTTGCTTCAAAGAACACAGAGGTGTACTAGGTGGCATAAAAACGCATCCTAGAGGTGAAAATTTGCAACTTGGTTGCCCTCCGTGAGCGTCTGGTATGTATTACAGAATTCTGGATAGCTCTTGCAAATATGCAACCACCCTGCAGTGTTGTGCTGACAAGAGTCGAGCACAGTGGTCAGTGCCATGATCGTCGGTTCGTGGAGGAAATCTTGAACATTGTTGGTTCTTCACTGATCCATGTGGCTCTAGAGACACACAGGACAAAGAGGGTTTATAAACGCTTGAAAATCAATGTGTTCAAAATGATTTTGACCTAGGACTAGAGCGTAGATCTCGTCATCTAGATCGCGGAGGTGCGAACGGTTCGTGATTCCAAGCTCGTATGAGGGAGAACGACTTAGTCAAAGTTTTGGTCAAATTTGCGTTGCGGACCAGGTTTATGTGTCCTACAATTTGACCAATCCCGAGGCATGAAACCTAGCTCCCGAAATCGATCAAAATTGTGGCCTCGTTAATTTGCCCAATAACCCTTATTTTCTAAAGATTTTAGAAGCACCTCTATTTCAATAAAAGTCAAAAAAATTATAAATGGGGTGGTGAGCCACCACCCCCGCCACCCCAAAATTGCATAGAAAAATCAAATTTTTGGGCCAACGGGCCATCACCCTCGTCGGTCCTCCCACAACCACATTACAAAATTAAAAAAAAATAAGTTTGGCTCAGTGGCCATCACCCCGTTGAGCCCTCCAAACCCTCCACACCATGTTACATTAACAATAATACGGGGTGGGCATGGCCCACCTCTGGTGGACCCGCCTGACACCCCAAAGCCCATGTAACATATCATACGAGACTAGTGGGGGTCGAACCCGCCCGGCCCACGTGGCCGACCCCAAAGCGGGCGGTCGAAAAAACTAAACAACTCCCCATTAATACGTAACCACCATGCTTATAACATATGTCATGGGGATTATGGGGGCGGGCCACCCAATGAAAACCAGACCCCCCATTCATATATATTTTTTCGGTTTAAAACTATAATGTGGAAAAATAGGAGGGGTAGGGTTTGACCACCTGACCCCTCCTCAACCAATTTGCTAAACTTACCACAATGCCACAACCAATTCATTGATAAATCCACCCTCCAATCTTTAAAAGAACCCAATTTTCTCAGTGCAGGAGACAGAGGGAGGAACCAAGAGCGGGCATGAATTTCGAGGCAGATAAGGCAGAATCTTGGCATGCAGTTCGAGGCAACATTTTGCAGGAGGGGTGAACTTTCATTTTGTTAGATTGTGAAAATTTGTATATGGTTTCAGCACTTCTTGACACCACGAACGCAATTGTCTCCATTAGAGTTTTTCATTTTTTGGTCATTTTCAGTATGAGGGTGGAACCATGAATGCTACAAAAACAGGGAGCGAAACCATGATCCTTGCAACTTTCCTAAGGAGGTAATTTTTCTCCATGTCGAAATATAGTCAAGTTTATAGTCGTTTTTCATGGTTTTCCATAGGGATCACAGTGGCAAAGTCAGATTCACCTTTGGAGTTGCAGATTTCCTGTCCACCCATGGAGCAAAATCTTTGAGGAATCTAGGGGGAATCTAAAAGATTCCTTGAGCCCCAAATTCTCAACTTTTCAGAATTCAGATTTTGGACAGTCAATTTTGTACTATTCAACGCCGCAAATCTAATGGTGCATTAGATTTATCATTCTCTCATTCTATTCTTCAGCCACTTTTCTAAGTGGAATGCAAGTGTCAACATCCATGTGTGAGCGGTCATGCGATTGATGCCATGAGATCGATGGTCTGAACAGCTTCAGCAATTCGACATACGCTTCTTCAGATGGCCCTTGGTTGTGAGGTATATGTTGTGTTCATGTACTTCTTCTTTATGCATTATGTTGCACAGATCCTTGTTGATGCTTGATGTGGGATCTTGTTTCTTACTCATTGTTATGATCCCTACTTGATGTGATGCAGAATCGCCTATGTGATGTACTTGTTGTCATGATTCATCATGTTGTGTTTTGAGATCCCCTTTGTTGTATGTTGATCGGATACTCATGTGTTGCCATGCATGTTTCTTTGAGATCCCTTTTATGCCATGTTGGCAGGATGCTCATCATACATGAGTTTTGTGTCATACTGATAGGAGTCTTTTGACTGAGAGTTCCTATAGTAGAACATCGTTTAGAGCCACTCCTGCGTGACGGAATTTTTCTTGTATGATCGTGACATCATCTCCTATGTACATCATCACTATTGAGAGCACTTAATTCCCTCCTGGATGAACTCCGTTATCAATGCTTTTTTTTATGTTGTTGATGATTGACATGTTCCTCTTTTTACAGCATGCAGATGTATTCATTAATGTTCTTTTAAAAATGCAATTTAACACCTCACGAAAGTAAAAGGCCTTGGAAGGGTCCTTCATCACACCCAGACCTGGATCAAGTGGTATCAGAGCGATCTTTGCATTGATGTGAATTCCAGCATGAACAATGGAACGTGCAGCGACAGAGGATTAAAAAGTGATGTACGAGACCATGCTCAACATTTCCAAAAGAGTGGAAATCATGTATGAAACTCTACAGAAAGAGATAGAGTAAAAGGAGCGATTGCAGCTTTAGTTGCTAGCCATGGAAGAGGCCCTGGAAGAACTGAAGCAAAACAAACATAATCTTCAAACAAAGAATATTGAATTGAAGATGCATCTACATGAAGAGAAAGAGGAAAACAAAATTTTCTATGACAGCTGTAAGCAAAGGACAAGGCCTTGGAAAAGCTGCAGCGTGACCCATGCGAGGTAAAAAGTAGTTCTCCATCTTCATGTATGATTCCTGATGATAATTTCAATGTTTTTGAAAATCATACCATAGGAAATAGCTCCAAACTGTTGAAGAAAATGGAGTATGAAGGAAAAGGCTTGGGCATTAATGGCCAAGGCATTGTCAACCCCATCAAGGTAGAAGAATTTCCTTGTCGAATAGGACTTGGGTATATTAGAAAAGAAGTTGGGGAATGTGTCGAGACAGCTAGCAAACCACCAACAACAGATGATGAGAAGCTCTCATCAGTGCTTTCCAAGTCGACAAAGGAGGTAAAAGATGTTGATTTCCTTTTGGTTTCATCGTCACATATCATGATTTCTGTTGGAGATTTGGAGATCCCAATTACAGGGACAAACATGAGGCTCCTTACTAGGATGAGGCACGAGAATGAAAAAGAACTTGGTGTTAATAACCAACGTATAACTCAACCATTGGAGTTTGGGTAGAGACCTCTATTTGTAGGCTCGAGATACACCAAAGGAGAATGCTCGAAGGTGTCAGATTCTTTTGAGACATTGTTAAAATTGTCAAGGAAAGAAAATGATGGGAACACATCCCCATCATCCCATGGTAGTGTCCATTGCAAGGAAGGAGCTGATGCAAGCTCTCATCACCATACTTACACCAGAGACAACAAGGAAAGGTATAACCACTCTTGACATTCGAATGTTAATTTTGATTATATTCATGTTGTTAATGATGAAAGTAAAACATGGCATCGAAACACATGTACCTTTTGTGGATTACATAACCATACATTTTCTAAGTGTTGTAAAAGAATGGCAACACACAAAAGGATGAGGCATGAAAGACCCTCTCAATACCATGAAAATAAACAGGTTAAGCAAATATGGAGGAAGAAAACCTACTATAGTCATTGCGATAGAAGTGGCCATCAAAGAGCCACTTGTTGGAGGCTCCATCTAGAGCAGCGCCTTAAAGACAAAGTGTCGGTGCATGAACCAGGTGAATTCATTGTTCGACAAGCAAAACCACAACAAGGAGGTGACCCGTTCACCTTGATAAGTGAAAAATGGTTCCTAGACATGTTGTCATTTCATGGTCGTGCTTTCATAAATCATTTGTAGCATTTTAACATGTAAAAGTGATGATGTGTTTTCCATCACTTGTTCAACAACAATGATGTTTGGTCTTATTTGGTGTCGCATGTTAAACTGTGAAAGTGATGTTATGTTTCCATCACTTGTCAAAACAATAGTGTTTGGTCTTATGTTTGTAAATCATGTGTTTTAGTGATGATGTGTTTTCCATCACTTTTTGAAGCAACAATGATAGGTTGGCCTTGTTGTCATAGCTGAGGTCTTACGTCCATCTTGATGTAAACATGACCACTGAGTATGTGTTATAAACTCGTCGCAAGTGTGGGATGTTTGCATCATTAGTTGGTAACAAAATTCAAGCATGTAATTTGCAAAACAATGTACTACAGGTTGTAGAGGTAGTAGGTTTTGGCTCATCGCTTAAGGCTATGAAGAACATAGTTTAAGGAGATGGAAGCGAGGCCTTTTCAGGATGGTTGTTATGTAGACAAGGTACAGAGAAGTTGCAAATTATTTTTCATGCTTTTGGAGGACCAAAAGCTCCTCAGTGGGGAGGATTGATCCAGGTGTCCCTAGAGACACATAGGACAGAGGTTTTATGAACGCTCAAAAATCAAAGTGTTGAAAATGATGTCAACCCAGGACTAGAGCATAGATCTCGTCGTTGTAATCATAGAGGTGCGAATGGTTCATTAATCCAAGCTCGTATGCAGAGAACGAATTAGTCAAAGTTTTGGTCAAAGTTGGGCTATGGGCTAGGTTTAAGTGTCCTACAATTTGACTGACCCCGAGGCATGAAACCTAGCTCCTGATATCGGTCAAAATTGTGGTGTCGTTAATTTACCCAATAACCCTTATTTTCTAAAGATTTTATAAGCACCTCTATTTCAATAAAAGTCAAACAAATTATAAATGAGGTGGCGGGCCACCACCCCCACCGCCCCAAAATTGCATAGAAAAATTGAAATTTTGGGCTGATGGGCCATCACCCCGCCGGACCTCCCGAAACCACATTACAAAATTAAAAAAACTAAGTTTGGCTCGGTGGCCATCACCCCATAGAGCCCTCCAAACCCTCCACACCATATTACATTAACAATACTACGGGGTGGGCATGGGCCACCTTCGTGGACCCAATCCACACCTTGAAGCCCATGTAACATATCATATGGGACCAGTGGGGGTCAAACCCGCCCGGCCCATGTGGTTGCCCCCCAAGTGGGCGGCCCCAAAAACTAAACAACTCCCCATTAATATGTAACCACCATGTGCCTCCAATACACCTGTTATAACGTATGTCATGGGGATTATGGGGGTGGGTTGCCAAAAGCATAATCTACCCCCCATTCATATATATTTTTTGGGTTTAAAACTATAATGTGGAAAAATAGGAGGGGTGGGGTTTGACCACGAGACCCCTCCTCAACCAATATACTAAACTTACCACAATGCCACAACCAATTCATTGATAAATCCGCCCTCCAAACTTTAAAATAACTCAATTTTCTTAGTGCATGGGATAGATGGAGGAACCAGGAGCGGGAATGAATTTTTTGGTAGAAGCATAATCTTGGCATGTAGTACGAGGCAGTGTTTTGCAGGAGGGGTGAGCTTTCATTTTGTCAGATTGTGACAGATTTTATATGGTTTCAGCACTTCTCAAAGCCACGAACGCAATGGCGCTATCCATGTCTCCATTAAAGTTCTGCATATTTTGTTCATTTTCAGTATGAAGGTGGAACCATGAATGCTGCAAAAGTAGGGAGTGGAACCATGATCCTTACAATTTTCCTAAGGAGGTAATTTTTCTCCATGTCGAAATATAGTCAAGTTTACAATGTTCTTTCATGATTTTCCACAGGGATCGCAGTGGAGAAGTGAAAATCACCTTTGGATTTGCAGATTTCTAGTCCACCCATGGAGTAGAATCTTTGAGGAATCTAAAAGATTGCTTGAGCCCCAGATTCTCAACTTTTCAGAATTCAGATTTTGGATAGTCGATTTTGCACTATTCGGCACCACAAATTTGATGTTGTGTTCAGATTTCTCATTCTCTCATTCTATTCTTCTGCCACTTTTCCAGGCGGAATGTAGGTGTTAACAACCATGTGTGAGCAGTCATGTGATTGATGTCGTGAGATCGGTGGTCCAACAGCTTCAGCAGTTTTACATCTGCTTCTTCAGATGGCCCTTGGTTGTGAGGTATATGCTGTGTTCATGTACTTATTATTTATGCATTGTGTTGCACAGATCCTTGTTGATGCTTGAAGTGGGATCTTGTTTCTTACTCAATATTATGATTCTTGCTTGATGTGATGCAGAATTTCCCATGTGATGTACTTGTTGTCATGATTCATCATGTTGTGTTTTGAGATCCCCTTTGTTGTATGTTGATGGGATACTCATGTGTCGCCATGCATGTCTCTTTGAGATCCCTTTTATGCCATGTTGGCGGGATGCTCATTCTGCATGAGTTGTGTGTCATACTGATAGGAGTCCTTTGACTGAGAGTTCTTGTAGTGGAACATCTCTTAGAGCCACTCCTGCGTGAGGGCATTTTCCTTGTATGACCGCAACATCATCTCTTGTGTACACCATCACTATTGACAACACTTAATGCAGTGGCCTACACCATCTTGACACCAGGGCCTGGAGACATAGTCCCTCCTAGACGAACTCCGTTATCAACGCTTTTGTTTTTATGTTGCTGATGATTGACATGTTCCTCTTCTTTACAACATGCAGATGTATTCATTAATGTTCTTTTAAAAATAAAATTTAACACATCACGAAAGTAAAAGGTCTTGGAAGGGTCCTTTGTCACACCCGGACCTAGATCATTCACTTCTTGTACTTAATGTTCAAATGGAACTATTGTAGGTATGTGAACCATTACTGATGGAAATCTTTTTGCAACTTCCCTTGTGTCTGTATGAACTGCAGGGGTCGGTGGTTTGTGTCGATGACCATTTCCTTCCCTAGAACTTAATGGTTCCATTTCTGAGAGGCCTACACAATGGAGTACATCTCTTTTTCATAGGTGAGATATTTTTGGTTTGTGTCTGAAAGTGTCTCACTATGATATGTCACTGGATGCCCTTGATCACTAAAATTTTCACTACTAACATAGTTGGTGGCATTTGTCTCGATCTCAAATGGTTGTTGCAGGTATGGTAATGTGAGCACTAGTGAAGAGAAGAGGCCATACTTCAACTCGACAAAGGCCTTTTGTTGGGATTCATACCAAAAGAACTTTGTTGTTTCTCCACTGTGGTGGCTTCACTCAAAGTTCAAGTTATATGAGAGAATACCAACACGAACCTGCAATAGAAGTTAGCAAGACCCAGAAAGCTCCAACACTCTTTCAGAGTGGTTGGAGCTGAACAATCCTGAATGAATTGTATCTTAGCTAGGCCCACACGCATACCCCGCTCATTAATTATGTACCCAAGATATTGAACCTAGGCCATATCAAAAGTGCATTTCTCCAAATTGTCACACAACTTCAGTTGTGGGAGGGTTTGGAGGATCTGTCGGATATGGTGGAGGTGTTCTTCCTAACTTTGGTTGAAGATCAGAATCCCATCCAAATATACCACCATGAATTAATTGGTGAAGGGTCAACCCAAAAGGCATGACTAGCCATTCAAAATGGCCCTCCTTGTATTTTAAGGAAGACTTCCACACATTGGAAGGTTCGATCGGTACCTGGTGATAACCCAAATTCAAGTAAATCATGATGAAATATTGGTCTCCCTTGAGCTGGTCCAGAAGGTCATCAATATGTGGGATTAGATACCTGTTCTAGACAATGATTTGGTTCACCGCCTGATAGTCAATATAGACTCTCGAGGTCCCATCCTTCTTTGATACCAACGCAATCAGTCTCCCACTGAATGATTAACTTGGCCTACTATGCCCTTTCTCCAACAATTCCTAAATATGCCTATTGATTTCATCGTTCTCCAAAACAGAGCATCGATAGATCAGTCCATTGGGTAGCAGTGTGCCTGGGGACAAATTGATGGAGTACTTGACCTGACCATGTAGAGGTACCCCTATGGGTGAGGTGAAGATGTACTAGTACTCCTCTATAACCTTGTCCATATTATTCTTCATGTGTAGGAGCCCTATTTGGAGGTCGTGACCATAACATTCTTCTCTCCTTAGGGTGAATCATAATGAAAACAACTTTCCTGATTTAGCAAATAATCTTACTACATTTCTTTAGTCAGTAATCAAAGAAACGATGGTAGGCGGTTCTACCTTTGGTATCCTGTACAACGTATTTTCCAAAGTAGTAATAATAGTGCAAATCCCATACTAACATCACACAATACCTTATATGTGAATGGCTTGATGTTGTAGGGAAGGTGACACTGTTGATTGATGCCGAGATCTTACCCTTGGTGAAGCCACCCGATGGTGTATGACTTAGAGTGTGGTATGTTGGGTAGGCCCAACCATCTCACAATCTCTACTGAAATGAACTGCAATGGAGAACACTTCACCCACATATGTGAGTGGAAGAGCCACTCCCCCTCCTCTAGATCTTTGGGCTCATCCTTCTAGATATTGGTGGTGGCAACAGTGGCACTAGACTCCACCTTGATAATTTTCTTCCCTTTGACATTCCCCTTGTCTGTTATCCATCATCATGTTCCTTTATCGCTCGAGGGCTTCCTTGAGTACTATTTTGAAAGGATCTCCTACCCCGTCGCCTTTATTTTATTCTGTGATGGGATGCGATCGGGGATTTCGAGGCTGGTCTTGAAAGGGTTTAACAAGTTCAAGCCCTAACTCCTTATACCTTCACATTGTTGGAGACATGCAAAGAAAAACAAATAAAGAGCAAACCACTCTGATACCATTTATTTGGACTTATGCATGAACAAAAAAAATAGAAATATACACATAAACATAGAGATGCATCAAAAATAACATTTTATTTCATTAATAGAAAAGAACTGAAATATGCTTACATACAAAAATGGAAATATCCTTAAGAAGATGGTAGCTTATCCTTAAGAAGGTATGTGGGGGCTACATGCCTCTGAATTGTGTTAAAATGGGGTTCAAAATCATATTTATTATTGAGAAAAAATGGAAAATGAATAACGTCCATAAAGCTAACCCTAAGAGATGAAGCGCCACAACTATGGGCCCCATTTAGGTAAATTGGAGCATCAACTTCTCGGGGTTGTGACTTTGTCATATGATCTCTATTTCTCTATCATAATATTTCATTTCGAATATCATGAAGAAATAAATGAGACAAAGTGGGGAATGGTGGTTTGGGACTTTTCTAGTCTCTCCATTTACCATAAAAACTTCTTTTAGTCCATCAAAACAACTTTGGAACTTTAGGACCCAAAAAACTACCAAAAATAGTAATTTGTGCTACAATTAAGAAAACTGAAAAGACACAAAAGTGGGTGTCCAAGTGGAATAGATGGGTGGACACCAATATCCACCTAGATCAGTCCTCCCCCATTAGGAATCATAGTCCCCATTGTGTTGAGTGCCTCTATGAGATGGGAAAAATTATGTTGAACTTGGTCCATAGTTAGCCACTTGGCTTGGTGTAGTAGTTGGCCAACTTTGACAACCAGATACAATTATATATTCTGTTGGTGGGTGATCTTGATCTACGTGTCCATGATATGATAATTTGTGGCATGTTCCATGTAGTCTGAGTATAAATCTATTGGCGTGAGTTGTTCTGCAATGTTTTTTGTGTACAATAATGGTGGAAAGTATGGTCGAAGGTAGTCCACATTGAACACTGGGTGTGGGCCAAGGAATGATGGAATGTTGATCTTGAAAGAATTGTCCCCTAAAGCACTAGTGATGGTGTAAGGCCCATATTAGAGTGGGAGAAGCTTGCAGTGGGGCCCAAAGAGGTGTTCCATCTACAAATGTAACAAAAAATTTTCGCCCACCTGGAATTTGTATGGCACCCGAAGCTTATCATGACGTTTCTTGTACTTAGCATTGGCTCTGTCCAATATGTCATGGAAATACTAGCAGTTTTGCTGAATACGCTAAATGAATCTCTTAGCCCTGTCAACTTTATACTGGACATGATATGTATCCACCTCAGTTGTTGCAAATGGTATGGCCACATCAATGGGACATAGTGGTTAGAACCTGACTATGGCCAGTTGAGTTATGGAGAGTTCTATTGTAGTTGTGTTAGGGATAGGGGAGGATTTCATCCCATGTGCATGGATTATTTGAGTTGTACATACACATAATGTGTACAATCATCGTATTGATGACCTATGGTTGGCCATCAGTTTCAGGGTGGAAAGTCATGGACTTATTAAATTTGGTATCCAACATCGACTAGAGACTTGACCAAAATAGAATTAGGAATCTGTTGTTCGAAGATGAGATAATGGGTTGTGGGATCCCAAAATTTACCCACACTCTTTCAAAGAAGAGCTTAATATTGGATTCCACTATGATACTCTTCTTGCAAGCTACCATAATGGCCATCTTAGAGAATCTGTCCACGACCACGAAAACATAGTCATTTCCCTTCTTAGTAAAAGGAAGGTTTGACATGTAATCCATGGATATGGATTCCCAAGGTCAACTAGGAGTTGGTTGAGGACTATATAGGCCTTTCTTCTTGATGTTCGGTTTGGAAATGGTGCAGGCAGTGCATGATCTGATGTACTTCCCAACATCTTGTCGAAGGTTTGGCCAATATAAATATTTATTCGGCACTACCACTATTTTCTCTACCCCAAAATATCCAACGAATCGACTATAGTGCAGCTCCCAAATCATATTGGCATGCTCGCTTGAAGGAACATAGAGCCATCCCAGGTGGCATAAAAATGCATCCTAGAGGTGAAAATTTGCAACTTTCTTTCCTTCTAGAAGAGTCTAGTACGCGTTACCGAATTCTGAATCATTCTTTTAAAGATGCATTCATGTCGCAGTATCATGCCCATAAAATTTGAGCATAGTGGTCAGCGCCACGAGTGGTGGTCAGATGAAGCAGTGTGCAACGTTGTTCATGTTGACCTTCTTGTACTTAATGTTTAAATGGAACTATTGCAAGAATGTGGAACATTTTTTATGGCAACCATTCTTGCAACTTTCCCTGTGTTTGTAAGAACTACAGGAGTTAGTGGTTTGTGTGGATGATCGTTTCCTTCTCGAGAATGTAATGCTTCCATTGTCGATAGACCTACATAACGGAATGGATCTCTTTCCCTTAGGTGGGATAGTTTTAGACTGTTCCTGAAAGTGTCTCACTATGATATGCCACTTGATTCCCCTGCTAAGTAAGAACTAAACCAATAGCATTTTCAGAGGCATATGTCTCGATCTGAAATAGTTGTTGTAGGTCTCGTAATGTGAGCACTAGTGGTGAGCAGAGGTGATGCTTCAAATATACAAACTCCTTCTATTGGGATTCATACCAAAAGCCTTTTATTTTTCTCCTCCCTTGGTGACTTAACTCAAAGGCCAAGATATATGAGAGAACTCCAACACAAAGATGCAATAGAAGTTGCCAAGACCTTGAAAGCTATGAAGCTCTGTTAAAGTTGTTGGGACTGGCCAATCCCGAATGGTGTATATCTTGGCTGGGTCAACATGCACACCCCCCTCATCAGTGTTGTACCCTAGATATTGAACTTGGTTAATACCAAAAGTGCATTTCTCCAAATTGGCACACAACTTGTGTTGTCGCAGGGTTTGGAGGGCCTGACAAATATGGTAGAGGTGTTCTTCATAAATATGGTTGAAGATTAGGATGTCATTCAAATACACCGCCATGAATGAGTTTGCGCAGGGATGCAGGATGTTGTCCATCATCCTACGAAGGATTTGGGGCATTCGTCAACCCAAAAGGCATGACCATCCATTCGAAAAGGAACTCCTTGGATTTGAAGGTAGTCTTCCACATAGAGGAGGGTTCGATCTATACTTGGTTATAATAGGAACTCAATTCAATCTTGCTGTGATATTAGGCCCCCTTGAGCTGGTCCAAAAGGTTATCAATCCTTGGGATTGGATGCCTATTCCGGACAATGATCTTGCTCGGCACTCAATAGTCAATACAGTGTCTTGAATTCCCATCCTTCTTCTATGCCAGCACGATTGGGCTTCCACAAGGTGATGAACTTGGCAGGATGTGTCGTTTCTGCAACATCTCCTAAATCCGCCCTTTGATTTCATTATTCTTTGTAATAGATTGATGATATATCAGTCCAATGGGTAGCGGCGTGCCTAGGGTTAGATCGATGGAGTGCTTGACCTAACAATGTAGACTTATCTCTATAGAGGAGGTGAAGATGTCCTTGGAATCCTCTGCAACCTTTTCCATGTTTTGTTGTCATGTGGAGGAGCCCTATCTAGAGGTTGTGGCCACAATCTTCTTCTTTCCCTAAGTGAGAATCATAATGATTTTTTTTTCCTAGTATGGGAAATGATTTTTCTACATCGATTCATGGTGATCAAAGAAATAGTGGTAGGGAGTTTTACCTCCGATATCTTGCCCAAGTTATTTCCCAAAGTAATAATAACGATGCGAGGCCTAGACTCATACACAACATTTCACTGCTACAAGTGTAGTTGGCCTAATAAAACATCATAAACTTGAAGAGGAGAAGCATCACAAAATACCTCATCTTTGAAGGGCTTGATGCTCTAGGGAAGCCAACATTGTTGGATGATGTGGAGATCTCACCCTTGGTGAAGCCACCCGATGGTGTACAACTGTAGGAATGGTGTGGTCCGTAGGCCCATCCTCTTAATGACCTCTGCTGAAATGAGGTTCTTTTGGCTCCCGCTCTGAACAATGAAATGCAGTGGAGAACCCTTCACCCCCATTTATGAGTCGAATAGTGACTCCCCCTCCTATGGATCTTTTGGCTCATCCTTCTGGATCTTGGTCGTGGCAACGATGGCACTAGGTTCTGCCCTGATAATTAGCTTCCCTTTATCATTCCCTTTGTCCTTTTTAGTATTCGTTCTGTTTTCTTTCTTGTGGCTTTGACGGATTGTCCTAGGTCAGCCCACCTTGGATTTTTCCTTTATTCTATAGTTTGGGGGTGCCTTTCCCTTTCTTTGGATTCGCAGATCCAAAGTCTCGCTTCTTTTGTTTAAATCTCTACTCGATCTTCACATCGTATCGATAGGCGACATTAAGTGAGGAAATATCCAGGAACTCCATATTTTCATGGATGTACTTGTGTTGTCAGTCGTGGTACTTCACTACCACATTCCACTCAGAATACTTGATACCTAGCTTCGTACGAATGGTATGGATAATATTTGTGAATTCCTGCACATCTTGGTCCCTTGCCTGTCGCAGGGTGGTCCACTTTATATATTGATCTTCATAGCTCCCAACAAGGTAATATTGTTCCTTAATGGTGTCTCGAAATGAAATCTAGGTGGATGTGGGTTAAAACAATGAGGAATCCCTCTTGTTCTTTTCTTCACAGTAGTTTTCCTACCAGTTCTCGACATGTGGGGCAACTTTGAGCAATGAAAATGTAATATTTTCCAGATTTGAAAAGCCATGAACTGAAATATATCCTTCCAACATATTTAACCATATATCTACAATTTTTGCATCTATGTGTTCTTCAAATATGGGAAGGTCATATTTAACTTGTACCTTAAAGGGAGTGTCGCCTCCAGAGTGGCTGTTTGATGAAGATTTGTTTCCTGTGGGTAGCCACTAAAGGATTTGGGAAAATTTGTCCATCATCGAATTCCTTTGTCGCTCTAGGGATTCCTCGAGCAATATTTTGAAAGGATCTCCTGACCCCTCATCTTTCTTTTATTCTGCCATGGGACATCATCGGGGTTTGTGAGGCTGGTCTTACAAAAGTTCAACCAGTTCGAGCCCTAACTCCTTATACCCTTACCTCATTGGGGACATGCAAAGAAAGACAGAGACAGAGTAGACCACTCTGATACCACTAATCCAAACTTTGCAGGAACACAACAAAGTATATATATAGACATAAACATAGAGACGCAGAAGAAATTAAACTTTATTTCATTAAATAGCAAAGAACAAAAATATGCTTCATACAGAAATGGAAATAAACTAGCTCGGATGATGGTAGCTTATCTCTGAGAAGAGATGTGGCGGCTACATGCCTTTGAATTATGACACAATGGGGCTCAATGAACTATTTATAATTGAGAGAAAATGAAAAACCCTAAACATACAAAACCCTAACCCTAGGAGATGAAGCACCAAAACGGTGAGCCCCATTTGGGTAAATTGGTACATCAACTTCCCGGGGTTATAGCTTTGGCATACGATCTATGTTTGGTTATCATAATACCTCATTTTGAAGATATTGAAAAGACATATGAAAAAAATGGGTGAACTTAGTTGAGACTTTTTTGGTTTCTGTTTTCCCTAAAAATGTCTTTTAGTCCCTCAAAAAGGATCTAAATGTTTAGGACTCAGAAAACTATCAAAAATAGTAAGTTGTGTTACAATTAAGTAAAATGAGAAGAAACAATGGTGAGGGTCCAAGTGGAATAGGCGGGTGTCCACCAATATCCACCCATATTATTCCTCCTCCCTGAGGAAGCAATGGTCCATATTTTGTTGAGTGCCTCCATGAGATGGGGAAAATTTCTTTGAACTTTGTACGTGGTGAGACACTTGCCTTGCCTTGGTGTAGGAGTTTTCGAGCATTGACAACCAGATATAGTTGGATCTTTTGTGCGGGAGTATTATTGATCTGTTTGTTTATGATGTGATTAGTTGTGGCCTATTCCATGTACTTTGGGTTTAAATTTGTTTGTATGAGTTCTTTTGCAATGTCTAATGTGTCCAATAATGGTGGAAGATATGGTCAAAGGTGGTCCACATTGAATTGTGGGTGTGGGTCAAGGAATTCTCAAATGCTAAGCTCAAAGGAATTATCCCCTACAAAGTTAGTGATGTTGTAAGGTCCATATTAGAGTGGTAAAAGCTTGAGGTGGGGCCCAACGAGGTGCTCCTTCTACAAATGTAACTAAACTTTGTCGCCCACCTAGAATTTGTGTGGCACCTGATGTTGATCATGACGACGCTTGTACTTAGAATTGGCTCTATCGAATATGTCATGGACCTATTGGTGCATGTGTTGAATGCACTCAATGAAGTTGTTAGCTCTACCATCTATAGACTGTACATGAGCGAAATGTACTTGATTAGTTACAAATGGTATGGCCACATCAATGGGACATAATGGGCTGAATCCCAACCCCACCTTCAAGGGGTTACGGCTAGTTGAGATATGGAGAGTTCTTTTGTAGCTATGCTAGACATAGGGGAGGCTTTCATCCCATGTGCATGGATGTTTGGAGTTGTACATGCGTAGAATATGTACAGTCATCATGTTGCCGACCTCTATTTGGCCATTAGTTTGGTGGTGGAAAGGTGTGTAGTTAGTGAGCTTGGCATCAAACATTGATCAGAGACTTGACCAAAATTTACTTATGAACCTATTGTCCCCATCTAAGATAATGGACTATGGGATCCCTAAATGTACCCAGACTCATTCAAAGAAGAGCTTAGCAGTTACTTTTGTTGTGATACTCTTCCTGCAGGCCTTCAAAATGGCCATCTTAGAGAATCTGTTGACAACCACAAAAATGAGTCGTTGCCATGCTCAGTAGAAGGAAGTATCAACATGTAATCCATGGAGATGGACTCCCAAGGTCAAATAGGACTAGGAAGAGCAATATATATGGCTTTATTCTTGATGGTTGATTTGGCTATGGTGCAGGTAGTGAAGGATCTGATGTACTTCCCAACATCCTCTCGAAGGTTCATCCAGTAAAAATATTTCCCAACAATGCCACTATTTTCTCTACCTTGTAAGGTCTAACAAATCTTCTCTAGTGTGCCTCCAAAATCATCTTGGCACACTGACTTGAAGGAACACAGACGTGTCCCACGTGGCATAGCAGTGGAGCCTAGAGGTGAAATTTTGGAACTTTCTTTCCTTCTAGGAGCATCTGATATGTGTTGTTGAATTCTAGATCACTCTTGTAAAGATGCAGGCACCCAGTAGTCTCGTGCACACAAGATTCAAGCACAAAGGTTATAACCATGACCAATGGCCAGTTAAAGCAGTCTGCAACATTGTTGGTGTTGCCTTCTTGTACTTAATGTTCAGTTGGAACTGTTGTAGGTATGTTGACCATTTATGATGGCGATTATTTTGCAACTTCCCTCCTGTCTATATGAATTGTAGGGGTTAGTGGTTTTTGTGGGTGACCATTTCCTTCCCTAGAATGTAATGCTTCCATTCTCGATAGGCGTGCAGAATGGGATACATCTCTTTTTCATAGGTGAGATAGTTTTGGACTGTATTTGAAAGTGTCTCACTATGATATGTCACTAGATGCACCTGTTGAGTAAGAATGATCTAGGTGGCTCCAGAAAGACACAGAACAAAGAGGGTTTATGAACGCTCGAAAATCAAAGTGTTCAGAATGATGTCGACCTAATACCAGAGCATATATCTCGTCGTCTTGATTCCAACAATGCGAACGACACTCCAATCCGAGTCTGGATGATGAAGTTATCGCGAAAAGAGTTTGCCTTGGTTCCTTTGAAAAAGGAGACATTTCCTCAAAAAATGGGTTTTTAGCATTTAAAAGGCAAATCGCAATCAGAGGAGTCCAAAGGGTGGCTTAAGGCAAGGGTAGTGGAACCCTCGATTAGCGATCTCTGACTAATCACAATCGGGGACAAGCAATTAGCGATTGTGATTGGTATCAACGATCGGGAATTAAGACATGTGATTAGTGATTGCGATCGGTGATCAGTATCGGTGTATCGGCATCAACGATTGGCATTGGCGTGTATCGGCGAAGAAGCCCAGGTCATAGTGATAGTGATATGCGATGCGATATCAAGCATTTGATCAGGGAACATATCAACGATCCAGATTTAATCGATGATACTGACGATCGGCATATCGGCGATCAACATATCGGTGATCGGTGGATTGGCGCATCAGCGATCGACGAATCAACGATTCACAAATCGGTATATTAGAGATCGGTGATTCCAGATACCAAGGGGTGATGTGATAGTGACATGTGATGCAATCTGGACTGTTCGATCAGGGAACATATCAACAGTCTAGATCTGATCGGCATATCGGCAATCGACAAATTGGCGTATCGGTGATCGGCGATCCCCTGATATACAGGGCCATTGACATCAGTGATAGCGATTTGCGATAAAGGGCTAGACCCGATGGATTTATAGATCCGATTTAATAAAATTTGAAGTCTGGTTTTTTGGAATTTCAATGGTTCTGTGTATTTTGATTTTGAACAAAAAAATGCCATTTTGGGGTTTTGTTGCAATAACCGAACCTTCCGTTCAAACGGCTTCTATTCTAGACCAACAGACTCCATGTTTTAAGTGGCATTGTCACAAAAACGTGTTATTAAACACGATGAATGTAGAGAGCTGAGGCTAGAGTGCCTGAGAGCTTGATTGCCAGAGAGTAAAGGAGGAGGCTACGCTTGATGGAGAGCTGTAGAATGAGAGGGCCAGACAAAACCAGAGATAGCTAGACAGTGCCTGCGAGTTACTCAGAGAAGCTTGAAAGGCAGAGCACGTGAAAGCCAAAGTGTCGCGGAGTCGTAGAGCCACCGAGCTTGATCGAGGCAGCGCAGGAAGGTGACCCAAAGAACTAGAGGGTTAGGCAGAGCTGCAAAACTACAGTGACATAGCCAGAGTGCTACAAAGCCAGATAGCTAGAGAGCTACATTGCAGAGAGTTAGAGAAGTCCTATTCTTGCGGTCAATGTTGTGAGATCGATGGTTCAAAAAGCATTAGCACTTTGACAGTTTCTATTTCAAATGCCCCTGATTGTGACAAGCCAGAAAACTTTCGATGCAAGGAGAGGCAATGTCCAGATTGGTAATGGGCCCTGCCTGCGCATCAACAATGTGAACAAAATTATTCCCGGTGGATTGTTTTTGCGAAGGATATGAACATCAAGCTTCAGATGGTCCCTTGCTGTGAGGTATATGATGTATTCATGTACTTCTTCTTTATGCATTATGCTGCACATATCCTTGATTGATGTTGATGCAGGATCTTGTTTATTACATGTTGTCATGATTCCTTGCTTGATTTGATGTGAAATCTTTTATGTGATGTACTTATTGTCATAACTCATTATTTTATGTTTTGAGATCCCATGTTGTATGTTGCTGGGATACTCTTGTTTTCATCATGCATGTTTTGTTTTGACATCCCTTTTATGTAATGTTGGCAGGATACTCATCATGCATGTTTTTGTGGCATACTAATAGGAGTCTTTTGATTGAGAATTCCAGTAGTGGAATATCTCTTAGAGCCACTCCTGCGTGATGGCATTTTTCCTTGTATGATCACGACATCATCTCTGTGTACATCACCATTATTGACAGCACTTAATGCAGTGGCCTACACCATCTTGACATCGGGGCCCGGAGATGTAGTCCCTCCTGGACAAACTTCATTATCAATGTCTTATTATTTCATGTCTTGATGATTGTTATGTTCCTCTTTCTTTCCGCATGCAGATGAATTCATTAATGTTCTTTTAAAGTGCAATTTAACACATCACGAAAGTAAAAGGTCTTGGAAGGGTCCTTCATCACACCTGGACCTGGATCAAATAATTGCAATAGTAACATAGTCAGAGGCATCTGTCTCGATGTGGAATGGTTGTTTCAGGTATGGTAATGTGAGCACTAGTGAAGAGAATATTTGATGCTTCAACTAAAAAATTTCCTTTTGTTGGGATTCAGATCAAAATAACTTTCCTTTCACTCCTCCCTTGGTGGCTTGACTCAAAGGCCAAGTTATGTGCGACAACCCCAACACGAAACTATAGTAGAAGCTGGTAAGAGCCAGAAAGCTATGAATATCTTTTAGAGTGGTTGGGGATGGCCAATATCGAATGACTTATATCTTGGTTGGGTACACATGCAAACCTTTCTCATCAATGATGTACCCCAAATATTGAAAACTTGGGCCATACCAAAAGTGTATTTCTCCAAATTGGCACACAAATTGTGTTGTCTCAGAGTTTGGAGGATGTTTCGAATATGGTGTGGGTTTTCTTCTCAACTATGGTTGAATATCATAATATCATCCAAATACACCACCACGAATGAGTTGGTGAAGCGTCGCAAGATGTCATCCATGAGCCTCATGAAGGTTGTGGGGGCATTCTTCAACTCGAAAGGAATGACCAACCATTCGAGGATGCCCTCCTTGGATTTGAATGAAGTCTTCCACACATCAAAGGGTTCGATTAGTACCTGGTGATAACCAGACTTCAAGTTAATCTTGTTGAAATATTTGGCCCCCATGAGCTGTTCCAGAAGGTCATCAATCCGTGGGATTAAATACCTATTCTAGACAGTGATCTTGTTCAGTGCCCTTTAGTCAATACAAAGTCTCCAAATCCAATAGTTCTAATGCACCAACATAATCGGGGTCCCATAGGGTGAAAAAATTGGCCTGATGTGCCCTTTCTGCAGTAACTTTTCAATCTACCACTTGATTTCATCATTCTCCAGATTTGAGCATCGATAGATTGGTCCATTTGGTAGCGTCGCATTTGGGGTCAAATTGATTGAGTGTTTGACCTTACATTATAGTTGTAACCATGTGGGTGAGGTGAAGATGTCCCGGTACTCTTATAAAACCTTCTCCATCTGCTGCTGTCATATGGAGGAGCCCTGTGTGGACATCATGGCCACAATATTCTTCTTTCCCCGAGGGTGAATCATAAGGAAAACAAATTTCCTAGTCTTGGAAATGATCTTACTACATTGCTTCATGGTGATCAAAGAAATGGAGGCAGGAGGTGCTACCTCGAGTATCCTCGGGTCTCTCGTATTTCCTTGGAAATGTCGTTTAGTCCCTCAAAGTGGCTCTAGAAGTTTAGGACCTGAAGAACTGCCAAAAATATTAATTTATTCCAGAATTAAGGAAACTGAAAAGAAACAACGATGGGGATCCAAGTGAAATAGGAAGGTGGCAAAAAATATCCACCTAAATTAGTCCTCCCCTCTTTTCAAGAAATGGTCCCCATTGCATTGAGTGCCTCCATGAGATGTGGAAACTTCTGCTGAACTTCGTCCCTGGCGAGTCAATTTCTTCGGTGCAGGATTTGGCCAGCTTTGAAAGCAAGATACAGTTGGATATTATGTTAGTGAGTGTTTTGGATCTATGTTTCCATAATCTGATAATTTGTGGCCTGTCCCATGGAGTCTCGGTTTAAATTTGTTGGTGTGAGTTGTTCTGCAATGTCTAATGTGTTCAATAATGATGGAAAGTATGGTCGAAGGTAGTCCACATTGAACACTGGGTGTGGGCCAAGGAATGGTGGAATGTTGAGCTCAAAATTATTATCCCCTATAGCCTTAGTGACGGTTTAAGGAACACATCATAGTGGGTGAATCTTGCGGTGGGGCCCAACGAGGCGCGCCTTCTACAAATGTAATCAAACTTTGTCGCCCACCTGGAATCTGTGTAGCAACTGATGTTGATCATCATGTTACTTCTACATAGCATTGGCTATGTCCAATATGTCATGTACCTGCTAGCAGATGTGTTGAATGTGCTCAATGAAGTTTTTAGCCTTGTTAGCTTTGGACTGGACATGAGATGAATCTAGTTGAGTAGCTACAAATGGTATGGCCACATCAATGGGACATCTAATGGTTGGAATCCCAACCCCACCTGAAAGGGGTTGTGGCTATTTGAACAATGGAGAGTTTTGCTGTAGTTATTCTTGACATAGGGGAGGTTTTCATCCCATGTGCATGATTCTTTCAGTTGTACATATGGAGAATGTGTACGATCATCTTGTTGATGACCTAATGGTTTGACATCCATTTTACGGGTGGAAAGGCATGGAATTAGTGATCTTGGTATTCAACATCGACCAGAGACTTGACCCCTGCTATCCTAATATTAAATAATGGGCTTTGGGATCCCAAAATGTACCAACACTCATTCAAATAAGAGCTTAGTAGTGGATCCTATTGTGTTACTCTTCTTGCAGGTCGCTAGAATGGCCATATTAAAGAATATGTCGATGACCATGAAAATGTAATGGTCGCCATGCTTAGTAGAAGGAAGGCTTGACATGTAATCCATGGATACGGATCCCCAAGGTCGCCTAGGAGTAGGCTTGGGAGTACATAGTCCTTTCTTATTGATTATGGGTTTGGCAATGGTGTAGGCAGTGCAGGATCTGATGTGCTTCCCCACATCCTTTTGAAGGTTCAACCAGTAAAAATATTTCTACAGCACCGCACCTATTTTCCCTACGCCAAAATTTCCAGTGACTCAACTGTAGTGTGCCTCCCAAATCATCTTGGCACGCTCTCTTGAAGGAACACAAAGGTGTCCCAAGTGGCATAACAATGCATCATGGAGGTGAAAATTTGGAACTTCCTTTCACTTCAGGAGCGTCTGGTATGTGTTGTCAAATTTTGTATCGCTCTTGTAAATGTGCATTCACCCCATAATATCATGCCTACTAGAGTTGAGCATATTGGTCAGCGCCATGACCAATAGTTGGATGAGGTAGTTTGTAACATTTTTGGTGTTGCCATTCTTGTACATAATGTTAAAATGGAATTGTTGCAGGTATGTGGGCCATTTCTAATGGTGATTTTTCATTAACTTCCCTTGTGTCATTATGAACTATAGGCATCAGTTTTCAGTGTGGATAACCATTTCCTTCCCTAGAATGTAATGTTCCCATTGTCGGTAGATTTTCACAATGAAATACATCTAATTGTCATAGGTGGGATAATTTCAGACTATGTCTAAAAGTGTCTCACTATGATATGCCATTGGATGCATGTGCTGAGTAAGAACTGCACCAATAGCACAGTCAGAGGAATCTATCTTGATATAAAATGGTTGTTGTAGGTCTAGTAATGTGAGGACTGGTGGAGAGTAGAGGAAATGCTTCAACTTGGAAAATTCCTTCTTTTGGGATTCAGACCAAAATAACTTTTCTTTCACTCCTCCCTTGGTGAATTAACTCACGGGCCAAGTTATATGAGAGAACCCCAAAACGAACATGGGATAGAAGTTGGCAAGAGCCAAAACAATGTGAATCCCTATTAGTGTGGTTAGCGCTGGGAAATCTTGAATGACTTGTATCTTGGTTGGGTCAACATGCACACCTTTCTTATCAATGATGTACCCGAGATACTGAAATTGATCCATAACAAAAGTGAATTTCTCCAAATTGTCAGACAACTTGTGTTGTCGTGAGTTTTGGAGGACGTGTCGAATATGGTGGAGGTGTTCTTCCAAACTATGGCTGAAGATCATAATGTCATCCAAATATACCACAACGAATGATTTGGTTAAGGGTTGGAAGATATCATCCATCATCCTCATGATGTTTGTGGGGGCATTCTTCAACTAGAAATGAATGACCAACCATTCGAAAAGGCCCTCCTTAGGTTTGAATGTAGTCTTCTACACAGTGGAGGGTTTGGTCGATACTTGGTGATAAATGGACTTCAAGTCAATCTTGGTGAAAGATTTGGCACCTTTGAGCTGGTCCATAAGGTTTCCAATATGTGGGATTGGATGCCTATTGCGAACAGTGATCTTATTCAATGATAATAGTAAATACAAATTCTCTAGGTCCCATCCTTCTTCTATACCAACACAATCGGGCTCCCACAGGGTGATGAAATTGGCATCATGTGCCCTTTCTTAAACAACTCCTAAATCTGCCTCTTGACATCATCATGCTCTATAACGAAGCGTTGATATATTACTCCATTGGGTAGCGGCACATCTGAGGTCAGATTGATTAACTACTTGAAATAACAGTGTAGAGGTACCCCTGCGGCTGAGGTGTCCCTGTACTCCTCTACAACCTTGTCAATCTATTGTTGTTTTGCAGAGAAGCTCTATCTAGAGTCCTCACCACAATATTCTTCTTGCCCAAGGGCAAATCATAAGGAAAATTAATTTCATGAGATGAGAAATGATCTCATTGCATTGCTTCGCAATGATCAAGGGAACGACATCAGGTGGTGCTAACTCTGGTATACTATACAAGTTATTTCCCAAATTAATAATAACAGTGTGAGGTTTTGACTCATACACAACATGTCGCTTCCATAGGTATGGTTGGCCTATTAAAACATCATAGACTTCAATAGGGGCAACATCACACAACATCTCATCTTTGAAGGGGTTTATGTTGTAGGAAAGGAAACACTGTTGGATGATATAGAGATCTCACCCTTGGTGAAACCACCCTATGGTGTACGACTATAGGTGTGGTGTGGTTGGTAGGCCCAACTGCTTCGTGATCTCTGTTGAAATGAGGTTCTTTTGTCTCCCACTATCAACAATGAAATGCAGTGGAGAACCCTTCACCCCCATGTGTGATTGGAAGAGTCGCTCCCCCCTCTTACGGATCTTCTGACTCATCCTTCAGGATCTTGGTGGTGGCAATGGTGGAACTTGGTTTTGCCTCAATAATGTGATTCCCTTCATCACTCACCTCATCTATTTCTGACTAATATTTTGAACATGCATCTGATTCGAAATCCTTCATCTTGTCCACCAACGACTGCTTGGCTCGACACTCAGTTGTGTCGTGAGTTGGGATCCTATGGAACTCACACCATTTCCTTGTGTCCTTCTTTTTCTTCTTGGTTTTTTTCTTTTCTTATGGCTTGAGCGAGTTTCCCTAGGTCACCCCACCCTTACTTCAGATTCATAGATCCAAAATCTCACTTCTTCTATCTAAATTTTTGCTCGATATTGATAGCTTATTGATACACAATGCCAACTGAGGACATTTCTAGGAACTCCATATCATCCTGGATGTACTTGTGTAGACAGTCGTGGTACTTAAGCACCAAATGATTCTCAAAATACTCGATACCAAGCTTCATGCGAAGGGTATGGAAAATATTTGCGAACTACCACACATCTTGTTCCCTTCCCTGCCACAACATGGTCCACTTTATGTATTTATTAATATCTCCCGATAAGGTAATATCACTCCTTAATGGCATATCCAAAAGAATTCCAAGTGGATGGATTTGAAAAAAATGACAATTCCCTCTTATCCTTTTGTTCACAATAGGTTTCCCACCAATCCTTGACATGTGGGGCAGTTTGAGGAGTGAAAAAGTAATCGTTTCCCAGTTGGAATAGTTATGAACTAAAAAATATCTTTCCAATAGATTTAACCATCTATCTACAACATATGCATCTATCTGTCCTTCAAATATCGGAATATCAAAGTTAACTTGTACCTTATAAGGAG
Source organism: Pinus tabuliformis (assembly GCA_031772625.1). NCBI lineage: Eukaryota > Viridiplantae > Streptophyta > Pinopsida > Pinales > Pinaceae > Pinus > Pinus tabuliformis. The sequence continues at coordinate 192,014,538 of CM062808.1, forward strand.
TGGCATCTCCAGAGTGGTTGTTGGATGAAGATGTTTCGCTTGTGGGTAGCCACCAAAGGATCTGGGCAAAGTTGTCCATAAATGCATTCCTTTGTTTCTCATGCTTCCTCGAGCAACATTTGAAAGGATCTCCTACCCCCTCATCTTTCACTTCTTCCTCCATGGGAGGCCATCAGGGTTTGTGAGGTTGGTCTTGAAAAGGTTCAACGAGATCGAGCCCTAACTCGTTATAGCATGACCTCGTTGGGGACATGCAAAGAAAAGGAGAGAAAGAGAAGACCTCTTTGATACAACTGATCTAGACTTATCTAGGAACGAAACAAAATATAGATATACACATAAACACAAAGATGTAGTAGAAATCAAAATTCTTTTCACTAATAGAAAAGAACTGAAATATGCTTACATATAGAAATGGAAATAAACTAGCTCTGGTAACGGTAGCTTATCTCTTAGAAGAGATGTGGCAGCTACATGCCTTTGAACTGTGTTACAATGAGGCTCAAAGGCCTATTTATTATTTATAAACAATGGAAAACCCTAAACATAAAAAAACTAACCCTGCTAGATGAACTTCCAAAACTGTGGGCCCTGTTTGGGTAAATTGATACATCAAATTCTCGAGATCGTAACTATGGCATACGATCTATCTTTGGTTATGATAATACCTCGTTCCGATGATCTCAAAGAGGAGTACAACATGATTTGAATGAACTCGTTTGGGATTCTTTTAGTCTGTATGTTTTCACTGAAAATGTCTTTTAGTCCCTCAAAATGGCTTTGGAAGTATAGGCCTTGAAAAACTCCCAAAAATATTAAGGTGTGCTACAATTAAGGAAACTAAAATGAAACAATGGTGGGGATCCACATGCAATAGGAAGGTGGACACCAATATCCATGTAGGTCAGTCCTCCTCCCTTAAGAAGAAATGGTCCTCATTGTGTTGAGTGCCTCCATGAGATCGGGAAACTTCTGCTGAACTTGGACCCTCGTGAGACACTTGCCTTGGTGCAGGAGTTGGCCAATTTGACAACCCAATATAGGTGGACCTTTTTCTAGCAAGTGTTCTTGATTTGTGTGTCCATGATTTCATTAGTTGTGGCTCGTTCTATGCATTCTGGGTTTAACTATGTTGGTGTCAGTTTCTCTACAATGTTTGATGTGTCGAATAATGGTTGAAATTATAGTTGAGGGCAGTCTACATTGAACATTGGGTGTGGGCTAAGGAATGGTGGAATGCTGAGCTCGACAAAATTTTCCCCTATAGCCTTAGTGATGGTGTAATGCTCATATCAGAGCTGGAGAAGGTTGCGGTGGGGCCCCACAAGGCACTCCTTATACAAATGTAACCAAATTTTATCACACACCTAGGCCTGTACGTGGATTTGTTGAATGCACTCAATGAAGTTGTTAGCCCTATTAACTTTAGACTGGACATGAGTCGAATCTTCTTGAATATCTTTAAATGGTACAACCACATGAATGGGACATAGTGCCTGGAATCCCAACCCCACTTGACATGGCTGTGGCCAGTTGAGTTATGGAGAGCTCTGTTGTATTTGTGTTGGACGTAGTGGGGGATTTCATCCCATGTGCATGGATGCTTCGAGTTGTACAGATACAAAATTTGTACAATTATCCTATTGGCGACCTCTGTTTGGCCATCAGTTTGGGGGTGGAAAGTTGTGGACTTAGTGAGATTGGTATCGAACATTAACTAATGACTTAACTAAAATGTACTTAGGAACATGTTGTCCTAATCTAAAATAATGGACTACAGGATACACAAATGTACCCACACTCATTAAAAGAAGAGTTTAGTAGTGGCTTCTGCTGTTATAGCTGTCTTGCAAGCTGCCAAAATGGCCATCTTAAAGAATCTGTTGACGACCATGAAAATGTGGTCCTTGCCATGCTTAATAGAAGGAAGGCTGGACATGTAATCCATGGCGATGGATTCCCAAGGTCGACTAGGAGTAGGCAGAGGAGTATATAGGCATTTCTTCTTGATGGTTTGTTTGGAAATAAAGCAGGTAGTGCATAATCTGATGTACTTCCAAACATCATGTTGAAGGTTTGGCCAATAAAAATATTTCTGCGGCACTGCCACTATTTCGCTACCCCAAAATTTCCAGTAAATCAACTATAGTGCATCTCCCAATCATCTTGGCATGCTCATTTGAAGGAACACAGAGATGTCCTGGTTGGCATAATAGTGCATCCTCGAGGTGAAAATTTTGAACTTTCTTGCCTTCCCAGAGAGTCTAGTATGTGTTGCTGAATTTTGGATCACTCTTCTAAAGATGCGGCAACCCCGTATTCAGAAGAGGCAGCCTACAACATTATTGGTGTTGGACTTCTTGTAATTAATGCTGAAATGCAACTCTTGCAGGTATGTGCACTATTTCTGATGGTGATCTTTCAACAACTACACTTGAATTTGTATGAAATCCAGGGGTTCATGGTTTGTGTGGATGACCTTTTCCTTTCCCATAATGGAATGCTTCTATTGTTGGAAGACCTACACAATGGAATATGTCTCTTTTTCATAGGTGGGATAGTTTCTGACTATGTCTAAAAGTGTCTCATTTTCATAGATCATAATGTCATCCAAATACGCCACCATGAATGAGTTTGTGAAGGGTCACAAGATGTCTTCCATCAACATTATGAAGGTTGCAGGGGAATTCCCAACTCAAAAGGCATGACCAACCATTCTAAAAGGCCCTCCTTGGATTTGAACGCAATCTTCCACACATCAGAGGGTTCCATCGGTACCTCATGATAACTGGACTTCAAGTCAACCTTGTTGAAATATTTTTCTCCCTTGAGTTGGTCTAGAAGGTCATCAATGTCTGGTATTGGTTACCTATTTTTGATAGTGACCTTGTTCAACACCCAATACTCAATACAAATTCTCGAGGTCTTGTCATTTTTATTTACCAACATGATCATCCTCCAACAAGGTGAAGAACTTGGCCTAATGTACCCTTTCTATAGTAGCTCCTGAATCTTCCTCTTACTTTCATTAATCTCCAGAATAGAGCATCAGTAGATTGCTCCACTGGGTAGAGGTGCGCCCAGGGAAAGATTAATGGAGTTCTTGACCTGAAATTGTAGAGGTACTCCTAAGGGTGAGGTGAATAAGTCGTTGTACGCCTCTACAGCCCTTTCCATCTACTACTACCTATAGAAGAGCCTTGTCTAAAGGTCATGGCCACAATATTCACCTTCCCATGAGGGTGAATCATAAGGAAAAAACATTATCGGTCTAGGAAATGAACTTACTGCATTGCTTTGCAATGATCAAAGAAATGGTGGTAGGTGGTGCTACCTCTGGTATACTCTACAATGCAAGTCCTACATTCAAACACAACATGTCACTTCCACAAGTATGGTTGGCCTAATAAAACCTCACAAACTTCAAGAGGAGAAACATCACATAATACCTCATCTTTGAAGGGCTTGATGTTGTAGGGAATGTGACACTATTGGCTCACGTGGAGTTCTCACCCTTGGTGAAGCCACTTGATCATGTACAGTTGCAAGTGTGGTGTGTTCGATAGGCCCAACAACTTCATGACATCTGTTGAAATGAGATTCTTTTGGCTTCCACTATCAACAATGAACTTTAGTGGAGAACCCTTCGCCAACATCTGTGAGTAGAAGAGATGCTACGCCTGCTCTAGATCTTCCGGCTAATCCTTTAGGATCTTGGTAGTGGCAACAATGGCATTAGGCTCTGCCTCAATAATCTTATTCCCTTTGTCATTCCCATTGTCAATCTTTGACTCAGGGTTAGAATATGAATATTATTCTTAAGCCTTTAGATCACCCGCAAGTGATTTCTTGGCTCGACACTCACTTTTGTTGTGAGTGGGCCTCTTATGGAACTCACACCATTTCCCTGTGTCCTTCTTTGTCTTTGTGGTGTTTTTATTTTCTTGCAACTTTGATGGGTTTCCCAGGGTCACCCCACCTTCTCTTTGTCCTTTGTTTTGTGGTTTGGGGGTACCTTGCACTTGCTTTAGATTCACACATCCAAAGTCTCTCTTCTTCTTTTTAAATTTCTTCTCAATCTTACAACATATCGATAGGCAGCACCAAGTCCGGAGATTTCCATGAACTCCATCTCTTCGTAGATGTACTTCTAGACAATTGCACTGCTTGAGTACCAAATTCTTGTCAAAATCCTTGATACCCAGCTTCATGCGAAGGGTATGGAAATAGTATGTAAACTCTTGCACATCATGTCCCCTTCCCTAATACAGGGTGGTCAACTTTCTTTATTTGTCTTCATAGCTCGCGACAAGGTAATATTGCTCCTTAATGGCATCTCACAAAGAATTCCAAGTCGATGTGGATGAAAATGATAAGGATTCCCTCTCATCCTTTTTCTCATAGTAGGTTTCCCACTAGTCCTTCACATGTGGGGTGACTTTGATGAGTGCAAAGGTAATGTTTTCCCGATTGGAAAAGTCATGAAATGAAAAATATCCTTACAATAGATTTAACCATCTATTTATGCTGTATGCATCTATTTGTCATCCAAATATGGGAATGTCAAAGTTAACTTGTACCTTAAAAGGAGTGGCACCTCCATAGTGGTTGTTGGATGAATATGTGTCTCCTATGGGTAGTCGCCGAATGGTTTGGGAAATGCTATCCATCATCACATTCTTTTGTCGCTCAAGGGCTCCCTCAAGAAATATTTTGAAAGGATCTCCTACCTCTTCATCTTTCTTTTCTTTCACCATGGGAGGCCATTGGGATTTGTGAGGGTGGTCTTGCAAAGGTTCAAACAGTTAGAGCCTTAACTCTTTATACCTTGACCTCGTTTGAGACATGCAAAGAAAAACAAAGAAAGAGTAGACCGCTCTAATACCACTGATATACACTTATGTAGGAACACAACAAAATACATGTATACACATAAACATAGAGATGCAGTAGAAATAAAACTTCAATTCATTAATATCAAAGAACCAAATTATGCTTACATACATAAATGTAAATAGACTAGCTTGAGCGATGGTAGCTTATATCTGAGGAGAGATGTGGTGGATACATGCCTCTGAATTGTGTTACAATGAGGCTCAAAGGCATATTTATTATTGAGAAATAATGGAAAACCCTAAACATCCTAAAACCTAACTGTACGAAATGAAACGCCAAAAATATGGTCCCTATTTGTGTAATTTGGAAAATCGGCTTCTAGGGGTAATAACTTTGGCATAAGATCTCCATTTGGCTTTTATAATACTTCATTTTGAATATCCCTAAGTGGAGGATGAAAAAATATAGTATCTTATTTAGGATCTTTCTGCTCTCTCCATTTTCCCTAAAGATGTCCTTTAGTCCCTCAAACCAACTCCAAAAGTTTAGGACTCAAAAAATTGCCAAAAATAGTAAGTTGTGCTACAATTAATGAAAATGAAAAGAAACAATAGTGGGGGACCAGGTGGACTAGGGGGGTGGCCACCGATATGCTCCTAGATAATAAATCAAAATCTTTCGACTAGTGAAAAAACCCAGGAACCAAATAGTATATACACCATTCTTAACATAGATATGATTTATTGATCACTACATGTGTATAGGTATATACATAGAAGAATAAAATTCAGAGTAACTTCTATGAAACATTAATTCTAGTTTAAATTCCAAATGTATGAGAATTTTATACATAAGCCACCAATTTGAAACATTATCAAGGCAAAATTGGAAGAGAGGAGGAAAATTACCATTATGTGATAAACACCACACAAAACCTAGTAGTTCATAACACCAGAATTTAATAATAGTAATTATATAACCTTTATAAGGAGAAGAACTCCAAGAACACATCTCATGAAAAAATTAAGTGGGTGGACTCTTTCTAGAAGGAAGACCCGAGTCAAGTTTTGGTTGGAGGTACAAAATCCTCAAAAATGAATTACATGTCTACTATTCACAAACAAGACTAAACCTAATACAGATAAACAGTTTTTTTTTCCTACTCTTATAGTCATGATGGACGGAACATAAGAAAAAAATAGAAGAGAAACCAGTCACAACCCCTAGCAAGGAGAAATTTCATCAACAGGAAAATGAAAACCATCATTTCTTTAGGCGTGAACTCTCCTTCAAGAAGGAGAAGTTATATAGAACAACCAACCTGGCACGAGTAGGAGTGGATAATTAGTGGAAGACAATAGTGCAACGATCGCTAGAAATTAAAGGAAACACCTTGAATCCTACAGGGGCGAGAGTTACCTACAGAAGGAGAAACTTGAATTAGAGCCAACCTTGTTGAGGAAAATAAAATAACCCAATTAAGTAGAAAATTAAACAAAAATAAAAAGAAAAACGATTCAATTAGTTTTAGCTACCATTTGTAAGGCATTCTCACGATTACACCTTGTTCTTCCTGAAGGGACAACATAAAAAGGAAATATTAGTACTGATGACAATCATTTTATAATACCATAAATGCATAACTAAAATTAAATAGAGGAACTAAACAAAGACAAAGTACCTTTGTCACATAGAGATAACATTAGGGAGCGTGTTCCCGGAGTAGCACTCATTTTGTTTGTAGAAAAAAATAGGGTCAGAATTTTTAGGACTCAAGAGGACAACATATTTCTTTTTTGCTCTGGAAAGAAACCCATCCTAAGTCATTATACGAATTATTGCATGAAAATCCACGGGAAAAAAATAAAATAAATAAATATATAAATAAATAAATTTATGGGATTTACCCCAAGGAAAAAAGAAACGAGGACAAGAAAAAACCTTGTTCGAACTGCAAATCGACATAGAACTCCATTAGTACCGTGTCTATGTGAGGTCAGAGAAAAAACCCTAGTGAGAATCTTAGCACAGAGAAACAACTATCTATAAAAAAGAAGTTCGAGAAAGCTAGCAAAGGTGAGGTCATTTACGTGTAACCATGGGAGGTGGAAGCGTAGAAGCTCGGTGAATGCCACCACAATAAAAAGGAAACCCAAGTGTTTGAGTTCCCTGTTCTTTCGTGACGATGTTACAGGATATTGATAGATAGAGGCAAGAGTTGAAACTTTGAGAATGCAATACATTTGCTACCCCAACCCTAGGATAAAATGGAAGGAAACATATCCACCGTTGGATAGAAAGCCAAGTGATTCGACTATGGAGGAGGGAAGGGTATGACAGGCCATGTGAAATTCACATGGGCCTAGATTATGTGGCACAAAGTCACTCAATGGTATAACCAACGTTCACTATATGAGCATGCTAATAGTTAGTTAAGTAGGGGAATTTAAATTGATAAGTATGAGAAGGACACATAAATCAAGTTATACATCCACCATACATAGTGAAAAATTACAAATAAAACATAGGTTAAGTATGACCATGTACTCTGATACTTCGATAGTTAATATGCCAAGATTTCATACACATCAAACAACATCCGAATATGAGAGCTTGCTAAGAAGTGAAGTGGTTTTAAGGTTTACACATGAATTTGCATGATAAGGTTGTAACACTTAATGTAAGTAATGGGGTCTTTACCTCAACGACATATAGGATATGACATAACATAGAGAATATAGTTATTTCTAACTCCATGTTGGAATAATGTGAGAAAACATTTAATGCTTTGGTGATATACTAACTAACCATAGTTCCAATAGGTTTTTTATTTACAAATTGAAGAAGTAGTTTGATGTGGCCATGGTTGGAAATTGACAAAGGGACAAATGGTAGAATTGAGCAAAAATTAACATTTTTGTATGAAAGTAGCATATATATATATATATATATATATATATATATATATATATATATATATATATATATATATTATGTAAAGTAGAGTATTATTACAAATGGTATCAACACCCTCAGTTTCAACACTGGGCTTGGAAGGGACATCATATTTAAATTCAATATGGGTGGAAGAGTAATTATTAATACTGATAAGAGATTTTATTGTTCATAAAATACTAGAGGGAAGTGGGCCATAGCAGAATGGTGGAAAATTCCTTACAAACTATTAGAGTTAGAGAAGAGTTATATGTTGAGTTGGGAAACAAATTTGCTCCACCAAACTCTCAGTTTAAGGAGGTTATCATAAACGTGCAACAAGAGATGATTCATCTCATAAACGAAAATGAACATATATTAAAGGCTAGTGAGGAATAAGTGAGGATGATAAGAGAGTTCACTAAAAATTATAGCGATAGAAGTAAAAAACCAGAAAGGCTGAAGAGTAAGAATGTGAAGTTAGCATCAGAGAAGTCTAAATGTGGAGGTGAATCAGATAGGACATATTTGAAATCACATAAAGAAAAGAAGAAAATGGAGTTACAAGGAGAGTTTAGGAAAATCAAACCTCCTACATTCGATGTGGAAAAGGAAGAAGATGCGGAAGAATGGCTTCTCAAGATGATAAAATATTTTCAGGTATATGAGTATGGGAGTAAACTGAAGGTCAGATTAACTATCTACGAGTTGTAGGGAAAGGCTACTCTTTGGTGGGAAGAGGCCAAAAGTGTATGCCTGTTGGAAAAAAATATAGTTTCTTAGGAAGAATTCCAAAAAATATTTAAGTTGCAATACTTGAGAGAGCAATACTATGATGTTTGCGCCAATGTGTTTCATGAGTTAAGGCTTAGACAACTCATTATGCATGATTTTGTAGTAAAATTTACAAACTTAATATTGTTTGTTCCCTATATTGAAGAAGAGAAAGCCAAAGTGTTGTGACGTTTGAACTGCTTACCAACCCCTTACAAAGAATGTATTGGGTTCGACAATCCTAAGTCAATGGATGAGGCGGTATGGAAAGCTAGATTGTGCTATCAACAATTCGAGAATAAAAGTGAGGGATTAAAACTATGGCAAAGTAAGGACATAAACAAGATTGTAATAAGTACAAAAAGACAAAAACCTCCCGAGCTTAATAAATTTATAAAGGATCATCCAAGGAAGAAATTTAGCAAGGAAATGTAAATCAACCTGCACAGTCTCACACTGGTTGAAAACCCATGGAATTGATCAACAAAAATAATATTAGGGTAAGGGAAAAGAATCATTGAAGCATTGGGGTTGCGATGAACAAAATTTATTGAGGTATTATCCTCATAACCCGTGATCCATTTAGAATATTCAAGTAATCCACAAAGAAACGACTATGAATGATGTTTCCAGAAATATTCCCAGAATCACTATAGCACCATGAAACTATGTCAGTCATTAGTTAATTCCAAGATGTTCTTCCAAAGGAAATAACTAGTTTGCCTACCTGTAGAGACAAATATTTCTCCAGTGGTTTAGTACCATGTTTCACCCCAATGTCTAGAGATCCTTACCAAATGAGTATACTGGAATTACTAGAACTGAAAATGCAGTTACAAGAAGTGTTAGAAAAAGGTTATATCAGACCTAGTGTCTCATCATTAGGGAGCCTTGTACTGTTTGTCAAGAAAAAGGATGGCATGTTTAGAATTTGCATCAATTATCACCAAGTGAATAAGTTAACTGTTAAAAATAAATACCCATTGCCCCGAATTGATGATTTGTTCCATTAAGTGTGGAGAAACTATATTTTCAAATATTGATCTAAGGAATGGCTATCACCAACTGCAAGTAAAAGAGGGAGATATGCATAAGATGAATTTTAGAACCAGATATGGTCACTATGAGTTCATAGTGTTACCCTTTCGCCTCACTAAGGAACCAACAAACTTTATGTGTTTAATGAATAGTGTACTCGACAAATATATTAATAGGTTTGTGATGATATTCATAGATGATATTTTATTATATTCCAGAAATGAAGAAGAACACAACAAACATCTAAAATTGGTATTACAAACTCTATGAAAACATCAGATATATGCTAAAATCAACAAATGTGAGTTTTACAAAGACAAACTACAGTATTTGGGTCATGTCATTTCCAAGGAGGGATTGTCTGTTGATCCTGAAAAGGTTAGGGCTATTATGAATTGGACCATACCTAAGGATGTGTCAAAAGTTCACTCCTTTATGGGAATCACATGATATGCTCAAAGATTTATAGAAGGCTTCTCAAGTTTGGCTTATCCCATTACTTCCTTAGAGAAGAAAGGAACAAAATTTGAATGGAAAACCAAATGGCATGAAATTTTTGACAAGTTAAAAGAACTTCTAAAAGTAGCTCCACTAAATATTGCAGATGCAAACAAGGAATGTACTTTTGTATTGATTCCTCTTTGGAAGGCCTTGGGGGAGTTTTGATATAGGAAAATGTTGTACTAGCCTATGAATATACAAAACTAAAAACGCACAGGTAGAATAATGATGTATATGATATGGAATTGGCGGTATTGATACATGCCCTTAAGATGTGGAGACACTATTTGTTAGGAAACAAATTACTTTGGTGACAGATCACATTAGCCTAAAATATTTTTTCAGCCAACTTGATCTAAATTTTAGACAAGATAGGTGGCTAGTTTTCTTAGTGAGTTTGAATGTGATATTAAACACATAAAAGGTAAATAAAATAAAATAGAAAATGACTTAAGAATACATGCACATGTGTTATTGGGATTATCTGTGAGTAGTGTTAATACAAATTTTGTAGATAATATTAAAAATTCAATAAAACAAGATCCTAAATATCTGGAAATTCAATAGAAGTTACAACAAATGGAAATTCTAGCATATGTTGAAAATTTTCGAAAGCTGCTAACCTACAGAAATAGATTGTATATTCCCAATGTGATCTGAATTTAAAGAGGACTGCAACAAATTATATATATAACCATAAACAAAGAGAAGCAGTAGAAATAAATTTTCATTTCATTAATATCAAAGAACTAAAATATGTTGACATAGTGAATGGAAATAAAGTAGTTGGGGCAATGGTAGCTTAACTCTGAGAAGATATTTAGCGGCTACATGCCTCAGAACTATGTCACAATGAGGCTTGAAGGCCTATTTATTATTGAGAACCAATGGAAAACCCAAAAGCATCCAAAAACCTAACCCTAGGAGATGAAATGCCAAACTATGCGCCCCGTTAGGGTAAATTGGTACATCAACTTCCCAAGGTTGTAACTTTGGCATATGGTATTCGTTTGATGCACATGATACCTCGTTAGAAAGATATATCTAAAGAACACAACTGCTAACAACAAATATTGAGTTAAACACCCATATTATCAAATGATGATTTTCCAAAAAATCATTAGTTAGGGCCTCAAAAGGGCTTCGGAAGTTCAAGGCCCGAAAAACTACCAAAAATTGAAAATTGTGCTACAATTAAGGAAACCAAAACACTAAAAGAAATAATGGGGGGGGTCCAGGTTGAATAGCGAGGTGGCAATCAAAATACACCCAGATATTCCTACCCCTTACGAAGAAATGCTACCCGTTACATTGAGTTACTCCATAAGATGAGGAAACTTCTGCTGAACTTGGTCCCTGGTGAGCCACTTGCCCTAGTAAAGGGGTTGTCCTTCTTTGAAAACTCGATATAGTTGGATCCTCTTTTGCTAGGTGTTCTTGATCTGTGTGTCCATGATCTGATCAGTTGTAGCTTTTTCCATGTAGTCTAGGTTTAATTATGTTGGTGTCAATTGTTTTGCAATGTCGGATGTGTCCGAAAATGGTGGAAAGTAGGGCTGAAGGTGGTCCACATTGAACACTTGGCGTAGACCAAGGAATAGCAGAATACTGAGTTTGAAGGCATTGTCCCCTACTTCCTTGGTGATGGTGTATGGCCCATATTGGAGTGGGTGAAGCTTGCGGTGGGGCCCAGTGAGGCGCTCCTTCAGCAAATGTAGTCAAACTTTGTCGCCCACCTGGAACTTCTGTGGCACTCAATGCTCATTATTGATGAGCCTCATCATTGGGTAACTTTATGGACCTTGATACACCTCCAATATTATTTAAATGAACTCTTCTCATAATTTCTTACATATTTTTATTATATTTTGCTTAATGAGATGAGTAAAAGTGAGATCTTATGTCTAGTGGACTAATGTGCAGTGATTAGATGTTTTGAGAGAAAATCATGGCAATTTGGCTAATTAAGGATAGAAAATAGATTGAGACAAAGAGGATAAATTGTAGGAGATATATCCTCCTCATTTAATCCTCACTCATTCGAATATTCCTCCATCAAATCACACTAGCTCGGAGTTGGAAGCAAACAAATCATGAATATCAAAAGGTAGTCGAGCCAGTGATAGTTAAATAGCCAGTTCATCTTGAGTTTAGGAGCTAAGCTTCCCTAGATTTAAGGAAGTCATTCGAGACTTCACTTGTATAAATAAAGAGGCCTAGAGCCTTATTAGGATTCAGATTTTTGATGTAAAAGCCCTGGGCATTTTCGAGTTCAAGACTTGTGGAAGACATTGTTATGTAATTTTGTGATATGATAATGAGAATGAGCCTTTCCTTGATCGAAAATTGAGTTTACTCAGAGGGTTGAAGCTCTTGGGTTAGGGCCCAAACCTATCAAAAAATCCTCCTCTTCTTGTATTTATATTCTTAGTTGATTTCATAGATTAATGGTTGAAATGTTCTTAGCATTATTTCATTGCAAGTAGATGTGGATTTGATTAGTTTGCTTCCATTTGTGCATTGTTCCAGAAGTAGCTTAGGAGTATAAAGGAATATCAAAAAGCTAATATTAGGTATATTTGGCCTCACTCCTCCCTTCAAGGACCATGGTTTGAGGTAAGAACTCCTGTGCAGCCCCAAAAAGACATAATTTTGATTTCTTATGGGATTTACTGCTTTCTGCTACTTAGGCCAGCATTTTATTAGTTTTCAAGAATAGGATTCAATTTTCATTTCTGATGTCTTTAGTCTTGTATTAGACCTCATAGTGTTTCACATTATTTTTCAAGTTTTTCCATGCATGAAATAGGCAACTAGATAGTGAAAATATTTTTTCTTAGTTCATTAATAATCTTTCTTGTTTGACATGATTTATGGATAAATGCCAGTGATTGATGCAGTGCAGGGGGATTTCATGACCAACAACCCCATCCTAACCTCATCCATCCATGATTATCACCTTTTCCACTAAGTCCCTCACAAAATTCATCATTCCATAAGAACACTTCTCCATGTTTGTTGAGCAAATCCAACCATCTCACAAATCTATTTTGAGTTCTCATGAAGCCCTACCCACTCCATGGCTTTATTTCAGCCATCATTCACCTTCCCTAATCCCTACACCACCTTCAAAATAACTCCTATTTCTCTTGGTCTAATATTTTAGGAATACAAGGGATCCTGTAAGAGCATTAGTACATCTTGTAGGAGGCATTAGGACATCCTATAGAACAACCTGTAGTGGCCTGTTTTGAGGCCAAATTGTGGAAAAAAAACCTAGGAATATAGGAGAACACCTCTACTTGCCTTCCAAACCATATGACCATCCACCATCATCCCTAGTCCACTTGCCACATCACCAGGAGGATTTAGCATTCACATTTTCACACAAAAAAATACAAAAAGGAAAAAGAGAGTGTTTGTGTTCATTTACATGCACAACAATAGAATATTTGGTTATTTCAGATTGCATGCCTAGGAAAGTAGGATTACACACATGTTAACTTAGAATTCTCTTGAAGCAAAGCCTCTTAGCAATATTTAGATGAATGGTGTGTTTAAGCATTTGATCTTAGGTTTTCCTTACTACAGTAGACAAGATTTTAGTTCGTGTAAATTTCCCTTTTCCTCATTAGTAATCAAGCTTCGTTTGAATCAATAGAAGGTTGGTTTGAGAAACCATAGTGGTCCATCACTAGCTTAGCAGTGACAAAGAGCGGACCCATCGCATATGTTTGTGTATACAGCACTGTCACCTCCAAGTTTGGACAAACCTCGAGTTGATAAAATAAAGTTGGTAGCTCCACGAGTTGCAACATTCTTGCTGCAACACTGGTGCTCATCACTTTTTGGCATCGTTGCTAGGGAGGTGTCTAAGTAAGATGTTATTTCTGCTTTCTTTCTTCCATTTCTTATCTCTGACATTCTACTATTAGCTTCATTACTGAAAAGTAATTTTAAGTTATTTTTCTTTCTTTTCCATTTTGCAAGTGAAATTTCATTCAAGCAGTTAGTTTCCATTCAGTTTGTGATTTCAATTTTGCAATTAGTCTCAAAGATTGAGAAAAACCACAAAACAAAACAAAAGCACTTCTTTCATGCCTCGTAGGAATAGGGATAACTTAGGAAAGTTTCTACCAAATACCCCCACCACTTCCAACAGCCAACCTCCCCTCTTCTTCGGTGGTTATGAATTGGAGGACCCCGTAGTCCATCAACCAGAGATATTTGAAGAAACTATGGGGGGGGGGGAGAAGAAGGAGAACCGATTCCAACTGACCTAGTGGCTAAAAATAGAAATGATAGAGGAGATAGAGAAAGAACTGAGGGTTCCTTTCCCGTTAGAGAAGCTAATGGGGATAAAAATATGAAAAACAGAAGCCCCTTTGCTCTTCCTCATTTCCATTGCCTAACCTCAGAAGATCTAGATACTTTCTTGTTTGAGTTTGTTGTCACATGCAGAACATATGATTACACCACTAATGAGCAGAAGTTGAAACTATTCCCATCCACTCTCAAGGATGCCGCTCTGTGTTGGTTCATGGGTTTAGCTAGGGATAGCATCATAACATGGGATCAGATGCAACAAGCCTTCACCAATAAGTACCGAGACTGCAAGTCCAAAGACACTAAAGAGAAAATTTTTAGGATTATCTTGGGGCATGATGAATCCCTAGAGGATTATGAAGAAATATTCTAGCTTACCTACAAAAGGGCTAGGTTCACACTTGATCCTGAGTCACTGAAGCTAGTCCTACTCTGAGGGGTAAGGGAAGATCTTCTGGATACCCTAAACTTGCTAGCAGGAGGGGACATCTACTAGCTACCCTATGAAGATATCAAGACTATCTTTAGGAATCATTCTAGGGCAGCTAGGAAAAAGGGTAGGGGTAGTCAACCAATGGCCAGCCCATCCTCTTCCAACACATCCATAAAAGGTGAAATTGGAAATATGCTGGAAGATTTCAAGAGTGAAATGTTGCAAACCCTTTCCCTACAAATGGACACTATGCACATGAATAGAAAGCTGGAGGAGGCAGAGGGAGAATTAGCCATTTTCTGCCCTATATGCATAAGGAGGCACCCTAGGAATAAATGTCCATTAAATCTGATTGAAATCTTCTCAGTCTGTGAATAAAACCACTCCACAAACAAGTGCCCTTATCTACCTAGACTAAAAGTTGTGTATTAGGAAACTGTAGGGGTGACTGAACAACTCTGGTACATAAATCAAAGGAGACCTCATGGGCCTCGGCCATACCAGTAAGGCATGCAAGGGTCATCCGATGCATATTTCAACCCTAAAAAGAACACATCCATTCCCTCTTGGGGTCCCCTACTCATCCCTCCTCGCCTACACCTCCTCCTTCATCTTTTGCACCTCAATACAATTCCTAGCCGACCAGCGAGTCATTTCAGCTATATACTCTGCCACAGCCTCAGTGGAATGCACCAACCTAGGGGTGGAGGCCCCCATACAACAATGCTCTAGTTTTATTTCCCTCACCTCCTACTCAATCACAAATTTTACATCTTGCTCCACCTAAACAACCTCAGATTCCTTCCTAGCCAAATCCAAACCCGAAAAAATAGACAAGCACTATAAGTGTACAATGGAGAGACATCCTATCGTGCTTATGCTGTGGAGATTCAGGAAATCAAACTAAGATCTGGGAGATTACTTTCGGAAAACCAACCTCCACCTCCACCTAGGGAGAGTGAGGAGGAAAGAGAGGAAAGCATGCCTAGAGTGAATCCACCACCCTTTCCTGGGAGATTAACTCATCCAGTCCAGCGTACCCCAGAAGAGAATGAACTTCTGGGTGAATTGAAAAATCTATGTCAAAATTCCACTTCTCCAAGCCATCAAGGATTTACCTATTTACAACAAGTTGATTAAAGAGAAGTGTTTGAAACATCCAAGGAGGTGAAAAAGAGACACCCCTACCATTAATGTCATTGGAGAACTATCTGACTTAATGTTGGGCATGTAATTTTCCCAAAATATTTGGACCCTAGAAGCCCTGTAGTAGATGTGAAAATCAATGGTACCATTGTCCCACAAAATTTGATTGATATTGGGGTTGCCATTAATGTAATGAATAAGGACACCATGCTGAAGCTCAATCTCCAGGGTAGATTAAGAAAGACCACGATAGTCTTGCAACTTGCGGACCATTCCATAGTAACCCCTGAGGGGATTCTTGAGGATGCGATGGTCTCCATTGACTCTTGGGAGTACGCTGCAGCCTAGTTTTCCAGCATAACTCCAATATTATGGTTATCCTCTCATACTTGGGAGGCCTTGGTTAGCGACTGTCGATGCCTACATCAGCTGCAGGGGTAGAAATATGACTATAAAAAATGGGCCTATGTCCAAGAAGTTAGTCTTGTACCCTCTTTCTCAGCCATCTCTAGAAAATGAATTACCTTTATGGCTAGAAGAGGAAGAAGAAGATGAAATCTACTCAGCCCAACTCTATACCTTAGAAACACTCATGGGAGGAGGACAACCAGATGAAGATGATTTGATTGAACACATACTCCAAAGTCCAACTCCCAACACCTTGTCCTTAGAGGAATTAGTAAAGGAAACAAAGAGAAACCATCAGATTGATCTATGCTTAGCTTATTCAAATCCTACTCGTGTCAAAATAATAGAGTTCAGCCCTGAAATAACTTTGAAAATCGACCCCTCTCTTTTTGTACACCAATAAGAAATGTTGTGCAATATGCTAAAGTAACATCCGGATTCCTTTGCTTGGAGTTATAAGGAAATGAAGGGAGTGCACCACTCGGTGTGTACTCACCACATTTATATCAAAGAAGGTTACAAACCAGTCCGACAACCCCAAAGGAGAATGAATCCATGTCTCAAGGATATAGTCAAAGAAGAACTACAAAAGTTGCTAGATGTAGGATTCATTTACCATATCTCGAATAGTGAGTGGGTTTCTCCTTTGGTATTGGTTCTAAAGAAAAATGGGAAATGGAGGATTTTTGTTGATTACAGAGAGTTAAACAAAGCAACAAAGAAGGACTATTTCCCTCTACCTTTTATTGGCCAAGTTCTAGATGACTTGGTAGGGAATTTTTTTTTCTCTTTCCTAAATGGGTTTAATGGGTACAATCAAATCCAAATTACCCAAGAAGACTAGGATAAAACTACCTTCACTTTTCCTTAGGTTACTTTCACTTATAGGGTCCTTCCTTTTGGCCTATGAAATCCCCCTGCCACTTTCTAGATGGAAATCCCGAGTATCTTGCCCGAGCTAATCCATGATGCAGTAGAAATTTATATGGATGATTTTACACCCTATGGGTGTGATTTCCAGGAGGTTATTTCCAACTTGGGTAAGGTGCTGAGAAAATGAATTGAAATGAACTTGTCCCTTAGTCCTGAAAAATGTGAGTTCTTAATGATTGCAGGGACTGTTATAGGTCATTCAATATCCAAGAAAAGGTTGTAGGTGGACCCAAACAAGATATCCATCATCCAAAGGGTCCCACCTCCAAAAAAATAGAGGGATTTCAGAAGTTTTCTAGGTTTGGGGGGATACTATCAGAGATTTATAAAAGACTTATGCAAGTTAGGCTCTCCTTTATTTGGGTTATTGTCCAAAGACTCTGAATTTTTAGTGTCAAAAAGATGTCAAGAGGCGCTAGACACCCTAAAGGACAAGTTGACCACTGCACCTATTCTCTTAGGCCAAAGTTGGGCCCTTCCTTTCCATATACATGTTGATGCCTCTCACAAAGCCATAGGAGGAGCTCTAGGCTAGATAAATGACAAGTTACCTTATGCCATTTACTTCATCAGTAAGAATCTGTCAAAGGCCGAACTAAACTATACAATGACTAAAAAGGAGCTCCTGACTGTTATGCATTAATTGAACAAATTTAGGCATTACATTACATGTTACCAAACATTTGTACATACTGACCATGTTGCAATTAAATACTTGATGAATAAACCTGATGTGAATGCCTGGATTATTAGATGGTTACTTTTATTACAATAGTTCGATCTAACTATTATTGATAAGCCTAGTAAAGAGAATGTTGTTGCATATTTTTTATCCAGATTAACATTTCCTACAAGGGAGGAAGGAATGGTTGATGATCATTTATCGGACAAACACTTATTCGCCATTTCAATTCTCTCTCCATGGTTTTCTGACATAGAAAATTACTTGGTGACTTCACAGTTTCCACCGAACTTTTCCTCCAAAGAGAAAATCAAGATTGTGAGGAAGAGCACCCTATTAACTTGGATTGGGGTCAACCTCTTCAAACTAGGCCCGGATGAAATTCTAAGAAGATGTGTCAGGGAGGAGGAAGTCTTTGACATCCTTCTCACCTGTTGTGATGGGCCTTGTGGAGGTCACTTTGTAGCCAAGAGGACAACATTCAAGGAGTTACAAGCTAGTTATTATTGGCCTACTCTTCACCAGGATGTGAGGAGGTATACTAGTTAGTGTGATCGGTACCAAAGCATGGGAAAACCTACCCGACGGGATGAAATTCCTTTGCAACCAAAAGTGAATTTCAAGCCATTTGACAAGTGGGGCATGGATTTCATTCAGCCGATTGAACCTCCATCCTGGCAAAAGTAGTACACCATTGTGTGCACTGACTATTTAACCAAGTGGGCTGAAGCCAAGGCCATCAAAGCAACAACAGAGGAGAAAGTGGCTCAGTTCTTAAGGGAAAATGTATTTTATAAGTTTGGGTACCCTAGAGAAGTGGTCAGTGATCAAGGTAGCAAGTTCACATCTCACATGATTGAAAATTTGTTAAGCCAGCATAAGATCAAGCATAGAACATCCACTCCTTACCACCCACAATCTAATGGGCAAGTGGAGGTGACCAAGAAAGTGCTGGAGGGGATTCTGACCAAAGTGATTAGCAGCAGCAGAAAGGACTGGGAAAATATATTGGTTGAGGCCACTTGGTCCTACAATACCACCTGGAATACCATCATTAGATTCACTCATTATGAGTTGGTCTATGGGAAGAAGGCCCTACTATCCATTGAATTTTAGTACAACATCTTAAGAATGGCAACACAACTAGATCTAGATCTCACCTGGGCACAACAAGGGAGATGGCTCCAGCAGAATGTGTTAGTTGAGTTTAGAATGTAAGCCCTCTTGCACACAGAGGTGACTCAAGTTCAAAGGAAGATCTGGCATGAAAAGAACATAAAGGACAAACAGTTTCAAGAAGGTGATTTGGCACTGTTGTATGATTCCAGATATAAGGATTTTAAAGGAAAGTTGAGGACTAGGTGGTTAGGGCCTTATGTCATGATAATGGTTCAGTACATGTAAGAACCATTGATGCAAAGGCCATTACCTTACTTGTCAATGGGCACAAATTGAAGGTATACAAGAAGCCCTTTTCACAACAAGAATTCATCAATGGCATCAGCAAGATAGTGATAGTGGTGGAGCAAGTCTCAGATTCTACCCCATCAATTCCCTGAAAAGAGAAAAAAAAGAGAAAAAGTAAAGAGACTCAGGTGAAAAACTCCATGAGGCACCTGAGTCCCACGGTTGGGTTGAAAACCTCTTAAGGTGGCTCAATGATGTCAAAAAAAAGCAAAAGGGAGAATAATAAAAAATACAAAGATCTCTGGGTGAAAAACTCTTTTGAGGAACCCAGAGAAAGAAAATAGGATGAAAACCTATTTGAGGCAGACTATTTGTTTTCAAAAAGAGAGAGAGAGAGAAAAGTAAAAATTTGAAAATGTTGTTTGCAGGTCAATAAGAGGAGGATCAGAGCAATAAGAGAGGAGCAGAAGGACCTATACAATTCATGTTTTCATTCCTCCATCCCATATTCTTCATCATCCCATCATTCCCTCCATTTATGAACTCATACAACTCAGCTTACACGGGCTTTGTGTTTTCTACAGGATTCGTTGTAAACCTATAGGATTCCCTGAAAACATACAGGATGATCTAGTAGGAATTACGATGGCTTGCGAATCCCAAGGAAAGTGACCCTAAAGAAATAGGATTACCAACCTATGTCAGAAAAAAAAAAAAATTCACTCCACCACTTCACCACCATGCCTCTCACCACTATGATCATCCCTGCATTCATCCAATAAGTCAGTTCCAAAATGATTATAGTTTTCAGAGTGAAAACACACACATAGAAGAAGGTGATAATAGAGGACAAGAGGACAATACCTAAATACTACACCTCTCACCTACCAATCACTAGACCCATTCTCTACCCATGACCACAATCCTCATGCTCCAGAAGTAAAGAAAAAAATAAAAGTTTATGGGAGAGGCAGCTACAGGACATCTTGTAGGCTTCTTGTAGGAAATCCTGTAGCATCCTATCCCACAAAAATAAATTTCACAGGCTGCAATCATATTCAGCATGAAGATCCTATTATCAAGAAAGATCCTCCACAGCTTAGCAGCAATAGTAGGATCATTAGCATTACCCTCTGATACCTACACATCAAAGGAAACAAGCATCAAAGGAGGAAAATATTAAAAAAAAACACATGCAGAAAATACATAGGACAGGGACATCATTCTCCAACAAGTAGCTCCATCAAAGCATTTTACCCATAGGTATGTCATCTGGCTTAAGCTCCTTCATTAGCATAATATGATAAAAAATGTAGGAATGTGTAAGAGTTAGTTTTATAAGAAAAGGAGGTCAGTTAACTTAGCCACCTTTGACTAGTAGATGAGGAGATTACAATTAGATCACTACACACGTGGAAGTAGTCAAATTAGAAGAAAAATGAGATGATTCCAGAAATGGTTAAGTTACAGATGACCGAAGTGGGAGATGATTACGAGGTAAGGAGGAATAATGAAGTGGTAGTGGGACCAATGGTCCAAAAGTGGGTGCTCGTACTTCGGTAGCCAGCACACCATCCCACACAATCACCCATATGAGGAAACAAAACATTGACTACCATCCAAAGGAGGCATTCACATTCTCGAGGATTCATTGAAACAATGTTGCTCTTGGCTCTTGAAGTGGTGTCTACAGGAAAGACAGTGAGTAGTTTTCAGCATAGGAGAACCTACAGGATCCTACAAGGAAACTTATAGGATCCTACAGGATATAGAATAGTCAGCTACAGGGTTAGTAGTGGGCATTTATAGAGGAAAAATCAAAGGTTGACTTCATTAAGCAGTAACCAGGAGGTAGGAGCTATACCTTCCCACCTTTTCCAAGTTAAAAAATATAGAAAAACCTTCCATTTGGTTAAGGAAATTGCAGTATAGGGGAATTATATACAGAGTTGTCATTTAAAATATCTCACCCATTAGAATTTGGAATTAGACCCATACAAGCCTCCACAATTATCAGAGAAAAATGACAGGGGGATTTAACAAGAGGGAACCCACAAACAAAGTCAGAATTCATCAGCACCCTCCTGTAGTATAAATATTCACAAGGCACAATTCAATGGGTTTCTTTGAAAAAATGACGGGATATGATGATGAGGTGGCCAAAGACTTTGCTCTCTCACTCATACCACTAACTAGGACCCACGCCACTGCTGTGGTGAAAGGCCTCTCAGTGAAAACCACCCCTGAAATCATAGGCAGAATCACCACAGTTCCTTTAGGGTTTCCCTGGAGAAAGGAATATAACGGTAACAACCAACTTGCAAAGAACAAATTCTTTTTGGAAGGAGAAGAGGCAATGGAGGACAAAAATGGAATGAAATTATCTACCACATCATTAAATATATATCATGTCAAGGGAGATATAGTGTGGTATATGGATATCATTGCAGGCTTATCCAAGAACAAAGATTTGGAGCAGACACACCTCCTCAAAAAAGACTAAGAATACCCTAATTTCTTCTTCAATCAGTGACAGATATGAGCGTCAAAGCGCAGGAAGGAAAATATCAACAACTAGCCCATCATGCATTAATAAAACTTATCCTAGAATGTGTCCTCCAAAACCTAAGACTCCCTATTACATGGACAAATTTAAGGGACATGCAAGCAGAGGGAGAAATAAAATCTCTCGAATATGACAAAATCCCCACTTCTAGTGAGAGGGATGAAGGGGAAACAAAGGAGGAAGAAGGGGAGGAAATGTAGGAGGAAAGTGAAAAAGAGACAGAAGAAGATGCAAGAGAAGAAACTGATGAACAGAGTGAGGAACTGGAGGAAGAAAAGGAAGAGAAAGACAAGGATGAGAGGGAGAATGGAAAAGAGGAAACAAAAGGCATGGAAGAACAAAGGTCTACAGTTCAAGGCAAAGAAGGGGAAGAATCACCAATGGTATCTCTAGAACCCACTGAGAAAGAGGCAGCAACTTCTCTTACTACCCTAAGTACACCCATCAAGCAAAAAGGGAAGAGACAAAGACAAACCCCATTGTACTTTAGGAAAAGAAAAAGTACAAGGATTTTGCAAGGAAGACTTCAAACACCCACCAAAATCCCTATTGTCATTGAAGACTCACCAAAGCAGTAAGAAAATATAGTTTCTCTTGTGAAAAATCAAGGAGAAGGATCATTAGGACAAGCCTCTCCCAAATCTCCCATCACTTACATTAGGAGGCATGTCACCAGGTCTGCCTCATCAAAGGGAAAAGGTCCCTTACAGTAGACATGGAAGGACATACAGGAAGTAGAGGCCATCCTATAGGAAACTCTGCTAAACCTACGGAAACTCAAAAAATGGACCAAGAAGGTATCACTCAGAAAGAAACAAAGAAGGAAGATCCATAACTGAGGGATCCTAGTCCTCAACCCACCCTTGAATCTTACTATAGGTTCATTGAAGGGGGTAGGGTCATTCCAAAGAAAATTTCCATCCCCTTATTGTTATAGACATTTTTGTGCACTGCAACCCCAAGCATAAAATGTCCATAAACCAAGGGCTCCTAAGTCCCTAAAAATGTTGTTCCAACCCCTAAAGGAACAAGGTCAACTGATTACAGCTTCTCCCATAAGTTCTCCATGAAAACCTACTCAGAACTGGTCAAAAAAGGATCATTTCACCTGCTCCATAGGCAAAGTGCGTTGTGTCTCACCTAAGTACACTCAGTGGATGTGTTGCATTTCAAAAATCCCTTCTATGGGGTGCGATGGGCAAGAAGAGACAAATGGCAGTGTCAATCCGCGAGGTGGAGAAGCATGGAATATTCCAGAAACTTCTCCTGTGACACTTGCCTCTCTGAATTCGACCAAGGATGAGTAAGAGATCATCAATCTCCAAGTGGAAGCAAGAACTATCAGAGGGAAGACACTAATCAAATCACAAGCTGACTCATCTCCCTTACAGATATCTATATATGGATCCCTCATCCCAGAGAACCAGAGGCTGGAATTTTGCATCTTGTTAGGAATTGCTGTTGGTTTCTTGAGGCAACATCATAGTGTTGGGTGATCTAATCTTTGCATGAGGTGAAGAAGGGCTCACTGGCTGAGAGGATGATGCTGGGTCAGAACAACTGGTTGTAACTCTCTTGGCTCTTTCCTGATTATCAATAAAGCTATTTAAGTTTTCCTCCATACTCTTGTGTCATTTATGTTTTATGCATTTGTATGGTCAATTTACATATGATCCTAGATTGTTTATGATAGTAGATCCATGTTCTAGTATAGTGTTATGCTGCTTTGATTCTACAGGTACTCTGTGAAGCTGGGTATACCAGAAAACAAGCAGCAAAGGACTATCATAAGAGAGAGGAATCGAGCAAGGAGCCAAGCACAAGAGAGAGGTTGGTCTCCTTTATTCTTCTCTCATCTATCTTTCATAAAGGAAAACGAAAGTAGTTTTACTTTGTTTGTTTCTAAGGTAGCTACCACGCCTTAGTGGGATTCACAGTTCTGCATAGACACTTTTCCCTGTAACAAAATGGCGTCTCCACTCGGGAGCGACTAGGTTGTTTGTCTATCTACATTTGTTTACTTTATAAACTTACAGACGGAGCCTGAAGTTGAGCCAGGTAGCTTTCGAATTGTATTTGCTATGCAAATGCAAAGTAGATAAATGTCGCTTTAGTCAATCTCCAGGTTTTGTTTATGAATTAGACAACTGATTTACAAACTCTCTAATTGCCCTCGTGGTAGCTCTAGTAACCTCCTTAGATCTACCCCTGTTGTTGATTTATTGATTATCACTTGCTCGGCCAAAATCCCTGAACTGAACTGCAAACTATCACCTGGAATGCAAGCAAAGTCTCGTTTCTAGCCTAGCGCACTCTCTGTTTTGTGAATCTCAAATTCAGCGCACTTCCCGAGTGTAGTAGGTGCGCTACATTTCAGATTCACTGTGCTACAGTTGCGCTGATCAGACTAGGCATTGTTCCTGAATTTTGGTTTCTGTTCACTCTTTTCAGATCTATTCAAGAATTTTGCTGCCTGTAGTCAGTACACCTCTATTTGAAACCCCTTTACTTGCTTTTATTCCGCCTCCATTGTGAAAATAACTGTAAATGTTTTTGTGTATTTGTTGATTCATTTTCAGTTCTCCTTTGCAAAAAAGTAACGTAATTGTACTGTCATTTCTTGATTTGAAAGTGTCGCAAGTGTCGTTTTCAGTCATAGAAGAGAGTTTGATTGCTCTTGATAGTTGATTACCCTGTTACTATTGTATTTGATCTGAATTAGTAGTTTTCTAGTGTCGAAAGCAAGTTTTCATTTCCAAATCGTAAAGTGTTGTCATTATCTTCATTTTTGATTTTGAAAAGAAACTTGTTAGTAATTGTCGCTTTGAAAATAATTCAGATTTGCGCATTAGCTTTATTTTATCATTCACATATTAAGAAGGCTGAAAACAAATACATGCATGTGCATTTGCATTTAGACTATTTGATTGGTTTGATTTAGGACAGTGCATATAGTGTGTGCTCTATGCTCTTTGTGAAAGAATATTGTCTCTCTTTCCTTAGTAGCTAGGATTTTCATTGCACAAAGAAGATAAAAAGACTGTTTATCATCTTAGATTGCATTTTAGGAATTGTACATCTACATCACATGGTGAACCTGAAAGGAAAATTTCTTAAGCAAGATCAACTATAAAATAAATTTAATGAATCTAACAACGCTTTGGAACCTAACGCACAACATCTAGAAGTCTAGGCTAGAGACGTATTCCCGCGTCGTAATGCCTGGTAATTGTTGTTCTCACTGTTGGTTGGGTGATTCCTCCACTTTGAGATGATAAGTGCCAGTACGGACTTGTGCTCCCACGTACCGTCGAGTATATTTTGGGAGACCACAATAGGCTTAATCCTTTATCCAAAGGAATCCGTGTCTGCCGCCCTATCGATCGCAATGCACTAAACACAGAATTCAGGAAGATTGACTGCCATACCGTAAAAGGTATTCTGCAGTTTTGCGATTGGTTTGGTAATCCCTCTGCCTATATTTCTAGAGCAGTCCCTTTCATTCCTTTTTAGACTCCTTAACGGAAAAGGTCCATCTGAGCACTTGTCTCTTCAGGCTCATTAAAAATCGAAGGCGACTAGAGTCATCTTTTGTTTTTTCTCGACTCTTAAAAATTGAAAAAAAAAGTTGTGTCAAAGCGTCTAAAATTTATTTTAAACGGAATAGTCACCACCTTTCCTACGTTGGTCTTAGGTTGAGAGAATGGAGTCCACCAACCAAGGAGTTCCCCTTGGAGGAAATCCTAGTCCCTTCTCCTCTTGGGGAGATGTTGGTGCACCCCACATGGCCACATTGTCACTTCCAGGATTGACGATTGGTTTGCCCGTATGGCTTTTCTCAACCTCCATCATTCAGAACACCGCAATTCTTGAACAATCGAGTCAGCAACTAGACAATTCCAAAGTTACCTCCCAACCCTCTACTTCATCCAATTCTTCCTCTCCTCCTTCCTCTTCGCTTGATGAGGCTGGTAAAGCCAAAAATCAAGTACCTGAGAAGAAGAAGGAAAAGAAGAAGAAAGAGAAGAAGAAGAAGGAGCCAAAGGCGAAAAGGGGCAACCAAGCGTTGTCTAGCGAAAATCCGCACACTGCACTGACCAGGCCTAAATCACCATGTGTCATTTGCAAAGGAGACCATTATCATAGAGATTGTCCCTGCATCCCAAGGATCTTAAGGGACTGGTCTCCTCGTTTGCACAACCCGGTGTCGTCAACCTCTGATGATCATGTTGAAAGCACGCCGTCGACTAGTGAAAGTGAAGTCCTTGGACAAAAAGGAAAGTGCAAATTTCCTTGTAAAGTGTGTGAAGGCGATCACGCCGTCCACCGTTGTCCCTTCTTAGACGAAGCTAAAAGAGTTTTTTATGATCATCCGGTTTCACCGTTATGACTTCCTCCTGGATATAAGAAACTCTTGCTGAGTCCGTCATTAGTTGAAAATCCGGTTGACCCGCCCAGGTGGTCGGCCGAAGCATCTATCATTGAAGATCAACCATATGAACCCATACTAGACGAAATTCAAAAGGTCGAGGCGGCAGTTGACCTGGTCTTGCCTTCAGAGGTTCCATCTTCAGATGATACAGTCACTGAAGAGAACAAGGATGACACCGTCCAAATTCTTTTCATAAGCACAGATTCCGATGAACATGGGGGCAATTTACCCATTTCTTTACCGCAGGAAGGAAGTTCGTCAAAGTCATACTGGCCATCTATTCGGTCCCACCTCCAAGCAACCTAGTTGTTTCCTTCGACTGGAATCAACTAGGCAGACCCCGTTTACCGGCTAGTGTACCCTTCCGAATCATTGCTCAAGTATATAGAATGGTTATGGCTGGTACTATCATAGATGAAGGGGCTTCTGTGAGTATCCTTTCCTCGACTGCTTGGAAAGCGCTTGGTTCGCCATCACTTTTTCCTGAGATGAGAAATCTAACAGGCTTTGACAAAGGAACCAGTCGACCATTAGGGATCCTTCCCAATGTGCCCATAACATTGAGAGGGAAAACCGTTCACATGAACGTAATGGTAGTCCAAGGACCCCTGGATTATAATCTACTCCTTGGACGAGACTATATTTATTGCATGGGAGCCATTGTCTCATCACTCTTTAGAGTAATGTGTTTTCCGCACGAAGGAAGAATGGTCAAGCTCATAGACCAGCTTTCATTCCCCGGTTCACGCATAGCAAATATTCATATACCATCCCTAAATGGTATTTTCACACAAGGAATGTCTCGTCAATCTCCAGTCCGTCCACCTGATGAGCGCGAGTGATTCGGGGGACATGACTGAAACCCAGGGGGCATGCACCCTGGTCTGCTTCGGCAGGAAAACTTCAGGTATAGGATAGGTTTTTGCGAGGGATATATGACTAGTCTGACACTCCCGTCCGTGATTGGAAAAGGGGGTTGGATTGGAATAAGATTCCCTTGTCAAAGTTATGTGGGTGGAGGTGTCTGTGCCACTCGCCTTTGTCTATTTCGGTAGGCATCGCCGAAGAAGTGTTTTGTTTGCGGTGTAGATAAAACAATCTTTGGTAACCTGAAAGAGGTAGACCTTTCCCGATAAAATGAATGTCTTGTCGGTAGAATAAAAGGTGACCTTGAAACTCTATTTTATACCTGGGGGCATGCAAACCTTTTGGCGTGCAAGCGAAGAGCGACCATTTATTTTTTAAATTTGTAGGTCCTCTAACCCTTTAAACTCGTAGGATTGGTCGTTTCCTAACTTGCATAAAGAGAGGATGTGGGGCAAAACTTTAAAAATTGTCGTTTTCATATATGAGACGTTCTTATTATACGACTGGATTAATCGAGCAATTTTAACGTGGACTTCATGCTCGTTAAAAAATAAACATAAGCAATGAGCAAATGTTTCCCCCAGCGTTTAAGCTCAATAAAAAACGAACCAATTCCCGGTAAATAACCATCGTGAATGTAGTACTTTAGCCTTTAAATCCTTGGTCATGTTCTCATCATCACCTCCACTCAGTATTGGCGGATCATTCACCTCCATTTGATTGTTTACCCCTTTTGAGGAATAGATGCGAAGAGTGATCCTATTAGCCATCCTTGTAACACTGCCGTGATTGGAAAATTCAAAACCTTACCTGGAATCAGCTGCTACCCAATTTTATCACTCGTTCCTCAAAGACGAGTCTCCTTTAAGCTCTTTTCAACTGACTCGTAAAATATGAAAAGATTGCCGAGCCATTGGCCTCTCCAGCTCGTTAAAGGGATCGGAAGTGCTATCCCTCCTTTAGATTTTAATCTTTTTGGACCTAAGGGATTATTACACAAAAAGATCCAGCGCTTGTTTTATTCAGCTTGTTAAAAGTATCGAAAATTCATCCCTTCTGTATTGTTTTATACTTTTTCAGACTTAAGGGATTAGATGACTGTTACATAGTAATTTGTCACCATTGGTCACCGTCCCTGTTACCCCTTTCCCGTACTTTGGAGGACTCATTCCGGGACCTGTGAGCAGTGACATAACTTGAAAACATTTGCATTATGTTCCCCTAAGTATGGACTTCATGTGCCCTGAAGACACCTCTTGCAAAATATCCCTGAAAAGTGCCCTTTTTCCATTAGCGCGGGTCCACAATGTACTACCCGTGCCAATGAATAAGATCCTCAAAAAAAGGTGCAACCATTGGCGCTTTGTCTTAGAGTAACACCCGCGCCAACCAAGTTTGGAAAAGATTTTTAACAAACGCGCGCCCAGATGTTTTTTCCCTTCAAGTCATGAAGTCTTTTGAGGATAAAGCTCATCTTCTAGATGTTGAGAGTCATCATCTATCCCTTACATCTATCCACAGCGGCTTTTTGGAGATAATGCCAATCCATAATGGGTGTCTTGATTCATTGTATTTTCTTCCCCTTCTCTATCTATAAAAGTCTGTCCTCATGCATTTGACAAGCTAGTTCTTGAGTAGTAGTGATAATTCTTGTCTTGAGTGATAGTAAGAGTCTTGGAGTGTAGGGAGGTTATGCTGCCGGAAGTCTGAGAGAGAAAGGTCTATTGCAAGACATATATAGCTGCTCGCCCAGCCAGAGGAGAGATTCAACGTCAGAACTTTGGTTGTATCTTTCTCTGTTGATTATTCATTAATGAACGACTATCATTATGGTTCTGATCTTATTGTTCGCTATGATAATGTTTGATCTATATCCTTTTTGACTGATATATAGTTGTATTTAAAGGATTTTATGCTTGTATTCGCTTCGTTCTTTGCATGTGCAGGTATCCATTCGCGGAGATCATGAGGATCGTGACCTGCCCGAGCAAGGGAACGGGAGTATCAACTCTTCTACGACACTAGCGTTGGACTCGAGGTTGGTTCTCATAATCCACTTTCAGTTTGCAACTAGGAACTTGCATGGTAGCCTTAATTGATTGTTGCTAGACCCATTTTGGGCTAGTGGGATCGCCTCTGTCCACAGAGGGGATTTACCTCTCCAACAATTTGGCAACTCCTCTGGGGATTTTCGTTGTTTGATTCATAAACTTTGGATGGAGCCTGAAGTACGGCCAGGCAGCCTTCGAAACGCTATTGCTTTGCATTAGCGAAGTAGATCAATGCCACTTCAGTCAATCTCCGGTTTGGTTTATGAACCAAACAGCTTGGAGTTTGTCTTGCATTTTGGTTTCCTCTTGCTTGCTTGCGTAAATGAGCTTTCTGGGTTAGTTTTAAAGTTGTTTCTTGTTGTTTGATCTATCTGAATACTGTCGACCAGACCCTGGATTGCTTGATTTATTTTTTAAGCTAGCAAATTTGATTAGCGCGACTTTTTCCCTGACAGTCGCGCCAATTGGCGCAATTTTCTAGTGTACAGCTCGCGCCAATGCTCAATTAGCGCAGTTTTCTTCCTGACAGTCACGCCAACCCTGTGAACTTGTTCATTTTTCTTGTTTACAGCCTCCCAAGCTTGGGTTTCCTGTTTTGTTCAATCATCTGAATGTATCAAAGTCTTTTTTGACTAGTTTTGAGTCTTTTTCTGGCAAATTATTAATTTGATTTCCTTTGATCATTACTTGGAGGTTTGTATGAGTGTTAATCGCCTTTGATTGTTTTTAGTTTATGATCTTTGGAACTCTCACCCATTTTTTTTGGTTTGCACTTGATTGGTTCTTAGATTACATTAGAATCATCATGTGTTTGAGAATTCTCTTGCATAGATCACACTTGCATAATTAGAATTCTCATTTTTAGGATATGAATGAAAAGTGTGCATAGATTACATTTGCATACTTTGGGTGTTTGCCAGTTTCTGTTTCGGTCTTCTCTTGACCCAGTTAACTTTTTGGATACTCTTTTGCATCTGTTTGGTGGTTGTTGAAGCTTGTTTTTGGGTTATTTGAGCAATTTAGTTCTTTTTGCTTGATTTCCGTATGGCTTCGTTTTGAGCCTAGATCACATGGCTCATTGAGATTTTGGACTTTTTCTTGGTTTGAAGGATTGCCTTTCTTTTCAAAGACTTGATTGTGTCCATTGAGTGAAATTTGCTTTTTTGCTCTTTGTTATTGTTTCTCAAAATTTACTTAGTGCATTTTGCCAATAAAAGAAAAACGAACAATCTCTTTTGCGTTATATTAGTTAATGGAAATTAAAGTTTTTCGTTGTTGTTAGTGATTAATGACTTTAAAGAAAAGTTTCTTTTATTGCCATTAGCTACATTAGAGTTATCATTGTTTGTTTTATGATCATTTTGTTCGATTGAAAGATCTCAACTCTCTCGTAGTTAGCATTCATCAAATGAAATGATATATTTTGGCATATAGTTTGCATCTAGGAAATTTTGAGATATTACATACGGTAAGGCCTGAAAATCGAAACCTAATCAAAGATCAACCATAAAATGAACTAAATGAATCTAACAACGCATTGGAACTTAACGCACATATTTAGAGGTCTAGGCTAGAGACGTGTTCCGGCGTCGTTAAACCTAGTCACTGTTGTTTCACATTATGGTTGGGTGATTCCTCCTTTTGTGACTCGATAGTGGTCTAGTACGGATTTGTGCTCCCACGTACCGTCGAGTATATGTGGAGACCCCACTAGGTTATCATCCTTTATCCACAGGAAGCCGTGTCTGCCACCTTACAAGCCGTAATGCACTGAACACAGCATTCGGGAAGATTGACTGTCGTACGGGAAGTCCTTGGTTTTCTTCTGATTGCCAAGGTGTATAAGCAGTTTTACGGATTGTTTGGTAAACCCTTTGCCTAGAGTCTCCAGAGTAGTCACTTTTGATCCTTTTTGGACTCCTTAAAAGAAAAGGTGCCAGTGAGAGTCTTGTCACTTCGTGCTCACTAAATATTCGAAGGAGACTAGAGTCATCTTTTCGTCCTTTTCTCGACTCTTAAAACATGAAAAGGTCAAGTTAAGTCCGTGTGTCTTAAAATTTATTCGACCACGATTCACATTTACCCAGTTAGATCTTGTTTGCGTTATCTTGAGTAAGGTTCTTTCTTGTTTTCAATGGCATCCTTCCCCGAGTCTACCGGCCAAGGTGTTCCCCCGGATGGAAACCCTAATCCATTTCCTTCTTTTGGAAATGTCGATGCTCCATATATGGCAACTTTGTCTTTGCCTGGGTTAACCATCGGTTTTCCCGTATGGTTGTTTTCGACCTCGGTAGTCCCGAGTGTGATGACTCTTGTTCCCCCGTCTCCCCCACCTGAACAACATCATGTTTATTCCAAGGTGGACCTCTCCCCTTCTTCGCCTATTTCTGCGTCCTCATCTTCTACTTCGCCTGGCGAAATTCTGGATTCAAGTAACCAGGTGGCTAAGAAGAAGAAGAAGAAGACAAAGAAGAAGAAGACTCCTAAGCGAGAGGTTAAAAGTACAACTCAACTCGAGCCACCTTCTGCTCCTCCGCGGAAGGTCAAATTTCCTTGTAAGTTGTGCAAGGAGGACCATCTTCTTCGCGATTGTCCTGGCATTCCCAAGGTCTTAGAAGTATGGTCTCGTGATACGGCCCACCCCTCATCATCCTCTGGAGCTCACGACGATGCTACCCTATCAGCTGGAAATGGTAAGGGAAAAGGGAAGCTTCGAATCCCCTGTAGACTTTGTGAAGGCAATCATCCCCTTCACCTTTGTCCGCTCATGGATAAAGCTTCTGTTGTCTTGGAAAGTCTTACAGCTCCCTCACCCCAACTTCCCACTGGTTATCAACGTCTCTCTGCAGTCGCAGATCGTTCCCCTGCTGACAAAGAGATCGACCAAGATTCCTCTCTTGTCCAGCCTCCTCTTCCTGAACCTGGCTCTGCCAAGCCTGTTCTAGACCAACCATTGGTCGGAAAGAGTGTCGACTCGAGTTCACCACCCGTTGACCACTCTATTTCGGCAGAGCATCATTCCCATGTTCTTCTCGTCTCCTCAAATTCTCCTGAGTCCGGAAATGACTTTCCTATCCGAGCTGCTCCCGAGAGTCCTGCTTCGGTTCCTTTAGAGCAGGGGGGCAATCATACAATTCCCCCACCAAGTAGTTCAGTCGTTTCCTTCGACTGGAGTCGTTTGACTACCTTCTGCCTCCCATCCCATGTGTCTTTCTGGGTCATGGTACATGTCTATGATAAGGCAATACCTGACACTGTTTTGGATGAGGGTGCATCTGTTAGTCTTATGCCTGCCACTACTTGGCAAGCTTTGGGTTCCCCACAGCTTGTGCCAGTCGCATCGAATCTGACGACTTTTGACGGAGGAACTAGTCAACCATTAGGGATTCTTCCAAAGTTCCCTATTACTTTGGGAGGCAAAACCGTCTATATAGACGTGTCGGTTACCCCAGGTGCTTTAGATTTCAGTCTTCTCCTTGGCCGTCACTATGTTTATGCCATGGGGGCCCTTGTCTCTTCACTTTTCCATGTGGTTTGCTTTCCACACGATGGAAGAATTGTGACTATCGATCAATTATCATTCGTTCGTCCCCGGGTGCCTCCTGCGCAGTTTTCATCCCCTCCTGGTTTTCATCCACCAGTTGCATCTGCCCCACCACAGATCAACTACGTGGCCACTTATCCTATGCCTGTATCCAGTGATGCCGCCATCCTGCATAGTGTCTTGGGGGCATTGGGTCCTAACTTCCGAGATGTTATCCTTCCACCCGGAGTGGCACTCTTGGAAGCCCCAACTTCCTGTTCATTCTAATGAAGTTCGGGCGGAGCATCGTTTGTTTTTCTATGTCAAGCTCCTTAAAAAATGAAACTAGGTGTCCGAGCATAGTTCCTGGTCTTGTGTCAAGCTCATTAAAAAATGAAATAAGGGTTATGAGGATAGTTCTTTTCCTAGGTCAACCTCATTAAAAAATGAAACATCTCCTCCTTTCCAAATCGAGTCTTTGAATAAGATCTCGTAAAATACAAGTCAAGTATTTCCAAGATCTGGAAAGTGAACCTTCATTCCATCCACCTCGTTGAATGCAATGAATCTTGGGGGGCATGTACCTCGATTTGCGTCGATTTGCGTCATTATGTTGGGGGCATGCGAACTTATAACAAGCATAGTTTTTTCCTTTCAAGCTTGTGTAGAAATGAAACCGAATCCAAGCAGAGTTCTCCATGGTTCAAGCTTGTGTAAAAATGAACCCATACCCATTGCCGTTTATCCGCTAAGTTCTGCTAGATGAGCCTTGGTTGTTTCATTCCATCGCCACCATCTCTTTGGCCGATCATATGCTCTCACTTGGTTGTTTATCTTTTCCTGAGGAACCGCAGCGATGAGTGGTTTTATTAGCCAGCCTCTCGACCATCATATGTTTTGAGCAGTTCCGCCATTACCGGAACCAGTTGCTACCCGTTATACCACTTGTTCCTCAAGGACGAGTCTCCTTTAAGCTCTTTTCTGACTCTTAAAATATGAAAATATTGCCGAGTATTTTTTCCCTTTTGACTCGTTAAAAAGAATAAAATGGAGGTCTACTTTCAGCTCTTTTCCGACCGTTTAAAGACGAAAAGATTGTCGAGTTATCCCTCTTGACTCGTTAAACGTAAACTCTTTTCCGACTGTGTAAAAACGAAAAGATCGTCGGACCCTTGTCGTTTCAAGTTCGTTAACGGTTTCAAAATGACGTGGTTTTGATCACTTTTTTACTTCTTCAGGTCGAAATCACTACTTATGAAAAGTACTCCTCAATCGTAATGGTCGGGCGGTTCTTTCGAGCATTGTTTTATACTTTTTCAGGCTCGAGAGACACAACTCTATGAAAAAGGACACCCCTGGAGTTTCCTTTTCTGTTGTCTTTTCAAACTCTCTAAACATGAAAAGACGCCGAGTTCTTCCTTTGTCAGACTCGTTAAAACTTGATGACATTGGAGTCCATCAAGATGACGTTACAAGCATATGCTATCCCCATCAAGCTTGTTAAAAATAACTGGGGTACTCGCCAGAAATGGCGAGGGGAAAAAAAATTGAACCATAATTATTGTTGTGTCGGCAGTATGTCACTCTTGAACATGGCACTTGTCTGCTTTCGTGTCTGGGTGGGGATATCTCATCTCATTTTTCACTTGCCTCCGTGGATTTGGGTAATCCTGTTTGACCTCTCATATGCCCATTGCCTCGTCACCATGACCTCTGATCCATTGATGTCAAATACTGCCAATTCCACTATCGTGCTGCCGATATGTTCAAGAGAAGTTGACCTCTGCAGAAAAACAACCTCCCTCTGATAGCTCACATAATCCTGATTCACAACATTATCTTTGTCTCGTGTCAATGATGTGGGAAACATCATGGCCCACCTTCGATCAAGGTCACTTCCTGTCGACTTCAGCTCATTATCCAGGAAGCTGATCTAGAGACTCCCTTCCGGTGCCTTGGAGCCTGCATGCCTCAATGGCAGGTTCTTCATGTTCGACGTGAGGTTTTCATCATTGGCCTCCGATCGAATGATTCTACGGGTGTTCGAAGCCAGATC
Source organism: Pinus tabuliformis (assembly GCA_031772625.1). Taxonomy (NCBI): domain Eukaryota; kingdom Viridiplantae; phylum Streptophyta; class Pinopsida; order Pinales; family Pinaceae; genus Pinus; species Pinus tabuliformis. The sequence continues at coordinate 192,049,451 of CM062808.1, forward strand.
ACTAATTCGCATGCCATAGATTGTACCTATAGTACCTTGAGGGCGATTGTCATTATTGGTGGTACCTCTCGCGTCTGTTAACAGTTTTCATTATTGACTGGTAATCAGACGATGTTCATGCATGTTCGACTTCAGCTCATATATTCGCATGCTTGAACTTGTACTTTTGTTCAGGTCGAGATGGAGCACAAGACCCTGGCTTTTGTCTGTTGTAATCCAGACGTGATTCTTGTTACATGACTCATTCACTGGATGGCTGTGACCATACCTGAGTCGATTCATTGATCCTAACCAGATGGCTGCGCCCATACTATGGATCTAGATTATTATGTACTCTCTTATGGATGGCTGCGACCATACCACATATATCATGTACTTGAGCTATCAGTTGTATCTCTCGATGCAGAATCTCGGCGGCAGCTATATGTGTTCTTGTAAAGCATTTCACCCCTCTCTCTCTCTCTCGGGCCTCATGCTTTAGGGGGCATCTATTTTTTGGGGGGAAAGTATCTAATGCAGAATGCCTCTATCCCACTCTGAAGGTGATAGTACTCCAGCAACAACTGAATGCAAAGCTATTCAAAGTTTCTTCTTTATGAGATGAGAGAGGGAAGAAAAGGATGATCTACTAACTGTTATCTTGTGCTAATAGTCGATCTAGTCTTCACTCCTTGCCGCTTGCTCCTAGCTCCTTGCCCTTTCACCGGCCCAGCTACACACAGATCCTGTAAAAGCACAAGAAAAAGGAAACTACAAGAAGCATACATCCATAATCGATTATAGGATTAGCATAAATCAAATATACAAGCATCCATTCATCATAAAGACACATGCATATAGAAGAACCTCAAATGCTTTATTGATAATAGAAGTAAAGTTCTGAGAGAGTTACAACCACAATGGCCCCAATCCAGCAACACCTCCCAGCTGAAAGAAATCTCCACTTCACCTCCTTCAAGCAAAACACCCAATAGCTCTATACACAAACCAACAACACTTCCTTACTTGCACAAAATTCCAGCCTCCTTAGACCTCATGAGAGAGCTCTATATATAGGGTTTTGGAGAAAGGATGAGTCATCTTGAGACTGGCCTGAAGCTGACTTGTGTCCTCTCCCACTTTAGTTAATCTTCAGTTCTTGAGTCCACTTGGAGAATCTTGCTTCCACTTGGAGATCAAGACTCTCTTACTCATCAGTAGGCGAATTCCTTGACCCAAGTGTCAGTTTGGAAGCTTCCTGGGCAGTTGACACCTTGCAGAATGATCGTGCCACTTGGCCAATCTCGCCCAGCGCAGGTAGCCTTTATTAGTTTTGACCTTCAGTGCAGGTACAGGGAGGAGCAGTTGACATTCAGCGCAGATGCTCAGTGGAGCAGCTGACATGATCCAGAAATAGCCTGTTTTTGAGTGTTTTTGGGTGGAGAACTGATTCTCAGTGCTGTGGTTTGCAGACCTTGTTCCTCTAAGGGAAAGAACAACATGTTTAGGGACTTTGGATCCCTCAGATTATTGACATTTCATGCTCCATGCTGTTAGGCACAAAAATGTCTATAACAGTTGCCCCCTAAAGTATGAGGTCATTTATCGGGTGAAATGCTTTATTAGGAGGATCCGAAGTTCATTCAATCGCTGAGAGGTGCCCTGCAATAAAATACAATACAATACATTATTTTTCATTCTGCTTTCATGATCTAGCTGAGGCGGGCATTCCCATGCTTAGCTTTATAAATTCATTTTGGTACACATAACAGACGACCGTTTGATTATAGACAGATAATTCTCTGTTGAAATTATCATCCTTTGAGTAGGATGATCATCTGCTACAATGATGTACATATCAAATGTCTTTATATTTCCTGAATATATATCGCAGCCCGGATGGATGAAACTAGATCCGGGGTCTTCAATCTCGTTCGATCTTCACTCTAAGTACAAGTCGATCCATGTGAGAATTTCGCTGAAGTTGAACATGGAAAGACATCGCTTGATTACCGGTCAATAATGTAAACCGTTAACAAGCGTGAGAGGAATCACCAATAATGACAATGACCCTCAAGGTACTACAGTACAATTCACGTGGTGTGAATAAAGGACTTGGTGTCGAACACCACGCAAAATCTTCTGGTCGAAGGTCATTGATGTATACCTGTCGCCGGAAGTGAGAAACTTGCCATTGAGGCATGCAAGCTTCAAAGTACTGGGGGGGGGTGTTCCTAGATCAACTTCTTGGATAATGAGCTGAAGTCAAAAAGAAGCGATCCGTCAAAGGAGGGCCTTAATGAATCCCACATCAGTGACACGGAACGGAGCTAATGACTTTAGTGGAGGTGAAAACAATCTGTGAAATATGATTCAGGGTGGCGATCATGGGTGGATGAAGGATAATGTATGGCAGTGGATGGGACACGGTTGACTCTTTCTGAACACATCTCTTGAACATATAACGACACTAATGTGATGGATCGGTAGCATTACCCCAAATACGGATGGTTTGGCGAGGACCATGGTGATGAGACCGGTGAATGAAACAACCCAACCCGATGTGGTACGGAGGACAAAGTGTCATGTTCAAGAGCGACTTGCTACCATCAAAGCTTTGAGGTTCTCCCAATTTTTCCCCAATCATTTCTGACCAGTACCTCTTTAGTTTTGTCAAGCTTGAGGAGGATAACATATGCTTGTTCTATAACCTACCCTTCGGGCAAGCCCATCGCTATGTTTTAACGAGCCTAGCGATAGGGAAACTCGTTCTCGTCTAAAGACAAGTTTGTCGCTATTTAATCATTTTAACGAGTCTAGCGACAAAGACAACTCGGTCCTTTTCATTTTTAGAGAGTCTGAAAAGGTACAGAAAGTTAACTCCACAATTCCTTTTTCGTCATCTAATCCCTTAAGTCCGAAAAAGTATAAAACAATACAGAAGGGATGAGTTTTCGATTACTTTAACGAGCCGAATAAAACAAGCGCTCGACCTTTTTGTGCAATAATCCCTCAAGTCCAAAAAGATTAAAATCTAGAGGAGGGATAGCTCTTCTGGTCACTTTAACGAGCTGGAAGGCCAAAACTCGGCAAACTTTTCATATTTTACGAGTCAAATGAAAAGAGCTCAAAGAAGACTCATCTTTTGAGGAACGAGTGATAAACAGGGATAGCAGCAGATTCCAGATACAGGTTGGAATTTTCCAATCACGGCAGTGTCACAAGGATGGCTAAGTGAAATCACTCTTCGCAGTTGTTCCTCAAAATGGGTAAACAATCATATGGAGGTGAACGATTGGCCAAATGAAATGGAGGTGGCGGGTGCAAACACGACCAAGGCTTTTATGGCTAATAAATTTACGATCATAATGGTTATTTACCGGAATAGGTTCATTTTTTAACGAGCTTGAACTCTGGAGGAAACTCTTACTCAAAAGCTTATGTTTATTTTTTAACGAGCATGAACTATGACGCTAAAACTGCTCGGATCTTGCATTTATTTTTTAACGAGCATGAACTTTATGCTAAAACTGCTCGAAATACCAGTCATAAGATAAGAAATGTCTCTTGTGAGATAGCTATTTTTTATGGAGCTTTATCTCACGAAGCTATGCTCCTCATTTGGCAAATTTTGACCTTTGCCCCACATCCTTTCTTTATGTAAGTTAGGAAACGATCAATGACCGCTCTTTGCTTACACTCCAAAAGGTTTGCATGCCCCCAGGTATAAAATACAATTTCAAGGCTGCCCCTCCTCTCCCCCACCTTTGTTTTTCTTTGGGTGTTCACAGCTACTTGTCGTCTTGCTAGTCTAATGTTAACGATACTTGTCTTCTCGTTATTTTTAACGGGTCTTACGCGGTACTTGTCTTCCCGTCGGCCCAACTATTAACAGATCTTTTGCAAGATCGCAAGAGAACAGCTACTTGCGACAAGAGAGCAACTACTTGCGACAAGAGAAGAACACTACTCAAAGACAAAACATTAATGTTATTGAGGGAGGCTTGCCTCTTTCTGGTTACCCAAAGAATGGTTTTATTTGCTGCCGCAAATGAAACTCTTTCTTCGGCGATGTCTATCATTAGGTTACACAAAGATGGTTACAATTTGTTGCAGCAATAGAATCTCTTTCTTTGGAGGCTGCCCCTACTTATCCTTCAAAACATTTGTTTTAATGGGTGAGGCTTGCCTTTTACCCAAAGATGGTTACTACTTGCTGCCGCAAACGGATCCCCTTCTTTGGCAGAGCCTACTTTTTAGACAAAGATGAATGACCTTTGTCAAACAAGTAACCTTGACAAAAGAATCCTGTTCCAGAACAACCCCTCTTCCATCCACGGACGGGGTACGGACTAGTCATATTCTTTCGCGGAAATTCTACCCTATACCCAAGGTCTCTTCTGCCCAAAGCAGACCAGGATGCATGCCCCCTGGGTTCCAGTCCCATCTTTCCGAATCACTCGCACTCATCGGGAAGGAGGACTGGGGGTGGAGACATTTCTTGGGTGAATAGACCATTCAGGGTTGGTATTTGACTATTTGCGATGCGTGATCCTGGGAATGAAAGTTGGTCTACAAGCTTGACCATTCTTCCTTCGTGTGGAAAACACATTACTCTAAAGAGTGAGGAGACTATAGCTCCCATGCAATATATATAGTCTCGTCCAAGGAGTAGGTTATAATCCAAGGGTCCTTGAACAACCATCACGTTCATTTGAATGGTCTTCCCTTTCAATGTAACAGGCACATTCAGGAGGATCCCTAATGGTCGACTGGTTCCTTTATCAAAACCCGAGAGATTTCTTATCTTAGGCAAAAGCTCTGGGGATCCCAGTGCTTTCCAAGCAATAGAGGAAAGGATACTCACAGATGCCCCTTCATCAATGATAGTTCCAGCCATTACCATTCTGTAGATTTGGACGATGATTCTGAATGGTATACTGGCTGGTAACCGGGGTCTGCCTAGTTGGTTCCAATCAAAAGACACAACCAGGTTGCTTGGTGGTGGGACCGAATACACGGCCGGATACGATCCTGATGATGTTCCTTCCTGCGATAAAGGAATCGGCACATTGCCCTGATGCTCATCAGAATCTGTGTTGATGAAAAGAATCTGGATGGTGTCATCCTTATTCTCTTCAGTGAGGGTGTCATTTGAAGATGAATCTTCAGTGACGGTGTCATTTGAGGATGAAACCTCTGAAGGAAGAACCGGGTCAACTGCCGTATCGACCTTTAGACTTTCGTCTGGTCTGGATTCAGTAGGTTCATTTTCAATGACTGACACTTCAGCTGACCACTTGAGCAGGCCAGCTGTATTTTCAACCAACGAAGGACTTGGCACGAGTTTTTTGTATCCAGGAGGAAGTGTTACCGGTGAAACCGGACGATCTTCCAAAACTCTCTTTGCTTCGTCTAAGAAGGGACAACGGTGGATGGTGTGACTGCCTTCACATAGACTGCAAGGGGATCTTACTCCCCCTCTTCGTCTTGAACCTTCACTTTCGCTGGTTGACGGTAAGCAATCAACATGGCTATCAGAGGTTGATGCTCCCGAATTGTGCAACCGAGGGGACCAGTCCCTTAGTATCCGGGGAATACAGGGACAATCTCTATGGAAGTGGTCTCCTCTACATATGACACATGGCGATTTAGGCCCGGTCCGTGCTGTGTGTGGGTTTTTGTCAGATGTCTTTTGCTTGCCCCCAACCGCCTTAGGCTCCTTCTTCTTCTTTTCTTTCTTCTTCTTTTCCTTCTTCTCCATGGGAGCTTGGCTTTTGCCAGCTTTACCTTTTGAAGATGAAGGATCGGAGGAAGGGTTAGAGGAAGTAGAAGGCTGGTGGGATGCTCTAGATTCATCTAACTGTTGACTCGACTGCTCAGGAACCATGGTGTTCTGAACTACACTAGTTGAGAATAGCCAAATAGGCAGGCCAATTGTCAGTCCTGGAAGCGACAATGTGGCCATGTGGGGCGCACCAACTTCTCCCCAAGAGGAGGAAGGACTAGGATTTCCATCATGTGGAGTTCCTTGGTTGGGGCGTTCCATGTTCTCAACTTAAAGATCAACGCGGGAATAGGAGGTGATTATGTTCTGTTTAAAATAAATTTTATAACGACGCTTAGACACAACTTGCTTTTTCACCTTTTAAGAGTCGAGAAAAAGCTAAAGATGACTCTAGTCTCCTTCGATGTTTTAACGAGCCCGAAGTGACAAATGCTCGGATGGACTTTTTCAGTTATAGAGTTTGAAAAAGGCCAAAAGAAACTGCTCTGGAGTTCTAGGCAGAGGGTGTACCAAACTTTTCGCAAAACCACAGAATACGTTTTACGGTACGAGTGGTCGATCTTCGTGAATGTTGTGTTCACTGCATTGCGATCAGTAGGGCGGCCGACATGGTTTCCTATGGATAAAGGCTTTGATCCTATAGGGGTCTCCCAATATATACGCGACGGTACGTGGGAGCACAAGTCCGTATTGATACTTATCGCTTCACCGTGGAGGAATCACCCAACCACTCAACGCTAAGATATCACGTTTAACGACGCCGGAACACGTCTCTAGCTTAGACCTCTAGATGTTTGCGTTATGTTTCAATGCGTTGTTATGTAAATTCAATTTATTTTAAGGTTGATCTTGTTTAGCAGTTTGCCTTTATGGATCACCACGAGATGTATAGAAACACTCCTGAATGCAATCTAAGATGATAAGCAAGCTTTTCAATCTTTCAACTTTGAAAACCTTAACTACTGAGGGAGAAGGAAGATAACACCTTTTCACACAGATCATAGAGCACACACTAATGCACTTTCCTAAATCAACATGCAAACTGTCATAATGTACATGCACAATGCAAGTATTTCTTTTCTCTTTCTTAATGTTGATGAAATGAAAAAAGAAAGCTGTTGTATAACTTTGAATTCAATTTCAAGCGAAAACAAACAAGTTCGTCCAAAATCGAAAGACACCTTACGATTCACTTGTTTCGACACTTAGAAATATATAAATTCAAACCATATAACGAAAGCGACAAACTCAATCAGCTATGAACAGCAAATAAACTAACTCTTAAGATCAAAACGACACTTAATCACAGGTCTAGATCTAAGAGGTCAATGCAAGACTGGTTCACTTTCGTTATGGGAAACTGTAAATGACATAAGAAATACAAAAGAACAAATACAGTTTCTTTATACAACTGAGGCGGAATAATGACAAAGGAAGTTGGTTTCAGATAGGCCCACTGACTGGCAACAAACAGCAAAAACAATAGTGAAAACAAGGCAAGACACAGCAGGAAACCTCAGTAACTCAAGCCAAGACTGGTCCAGCGCAGGTGTAACACTGCCTGTTTGACCTTCAGTGCAGGTAGCCCCTTCGGGAACTACGCTGAAATGCAGACTGCCTTTGTACAGCCTGCAATGAAGAACGAGACTTTCGTCCGTCTTGGTTTCCGGGTCACAGATTGCTCAAAAATTCACAGTTTTTGCTCAAATCAGAATCTATCAGTCAAGGACACACTAAGGGATGTAAAGGAGGATGAAAAGCTATCACTAAGGGCTTATTAGAGTCCTTGTGGATCTGCTCTTCAAATCATAAACTTGCCCAGAAACTGAGCTAGAGTAGCTGCCCTCTACTTTGTGTTTGATGGACTCAAACACAGTTCGATTCGGTACTCCCTTTGTTTATGAAATGAATAGCAAGAAACACAAGAAACCAACAAGATACGCTCCCCAACGGAGTCACCAATTTGTTGGGGGGGAAAGTATCTAATGCAGAATGCCTCTATCCCACTCTGAAGGTGATAGTACTCCAGCAACAACTGAATGCAAAGCTATTCAAAGTTTCTTCTTTATGAGATGAGAGAGGGAAGAAAAGGATGATCTACTAACCGTTATCTTGCGCTAATAGTCGATCCAGTCTTCACTCCTTGCCGCTTGCTCCTAGCTCCTTGCCCTTTCACCGGCCCAGCTACACACAGATCCTATAAAAGCACAAGAAAAAGGAAACTACAAGAAGCATACATCCATAATCGATTATAGGATTAGCATAAATCAAATATACAAGCATCCATTCATCATAAAGACACATGCATATAGAAGAACCTCAAATGCTTTATTGATAATAAAAGTAAAGTTCTGAGAGAGTTACAACCACAATGGGCCCAATCCAACAACACCTCCCAGCTGAAATAAATCTCCTCTTCACCTCCTTCAAGCAAAACACCCAATAGCTCTATACACAAACCAACAGCACTTCCTTACTTGCACAAAATTCCAGCCTCCTTAGACCTCATGAGAGAGCTCTATATATAGGGTTTTGGAGAAAGGATGAGTCATCTTGAGACTGGCCTGAAGTTGACTTGTGTCCTCTCCCACTTTAGTTAATCTTCAGTTCTTGAGTCCACTTGCAGAATCTTGCTTCCACTTGGAGATCAAGACTCTCTTACTCATCACTAGGCGAATTCCTTGACCCAAGTGTCAGTTTGGAAGCTTCCTGGGCAGTTGACACCTTGCAGAATGACCGTGCCACTTGGCCAATCTCGCCCAGTGCAGATAGCCTTCATTATTTTTGACCTTCAGCGCAGGTACAAGGAGGAGCAGTTGACATTCAGCCCAGATGCTCAGTGGAGCAGCTGACATGATCCAGAAATAGCCTATTTTTGAGTGTTTTTGGGTGGAGAACTGATTCTCAGTGCTGTGGTTTGCAGACCTTGTTCCTCTAAGGGAAAGAACAACATGTTTAGGGACTTTGGATCGCTCAGATTATTGACATTTCATGCTCCATGTTGTTAGGCACAAAAATGTCTATAACACTGTTACACAGTAATTTGTCACCATTGGTCACCGTCCCTGTTACCCCTTTCCCTTACTTTGGAGGACTCATTCCGGGACCTGTGAGCAGTGACATAACTTGAAAACATTTGCATTATGTTCCCCTAAGTATGGACTTCATGTGCCCTGAAGACACCTCTTGCAAAATATCCCTGAAAAGTGCCCTTTTTCCATTAGCGCGGGTCCACAATGTACTACCCGCGCCAATGAATGAGATCCTCAAAAGAAGGTGTGACCATTGGCGCTCTGTCTTAGAGTAACACCCGCGCCAACCAAGTTTGGAAAATATTTTTAACAAACGCGTGCCCAGATGTTTTTTCCCTTCAAGTCATGAAATCTTTTGAGGATAAAGCTCATCTTCTAGATGTCGAGAGTCATCATCTATCCCTTACATCTATCCACAACGGCTTTTTGGAGATAATGCCAATCCATAATGGGTGTCTTGATTCATTGTATTTTCTTCCCCTTCTCTATCTATAAAAGTCTGTCCTCATGTATTTGACAAGCTAGTTCTTGAGTAGTAGTGATAATGCTTGTCTTGAGTGATAGTAAGAGTCTTGGAGCGTAGGGAGGTTATGCTGTCGGAAGTCTGAGAGAGAAAGGTCTATTGCAAGACATATATAGCTGCTCGCCCAGCCAGAGGAGAGATTCAACGTCAGAACTTTGGTTGTATCTTTCTCTGTTGATTATTCATTAATGAACGACTATCATTATGGTTCCGATCTTATTGTTCGCTATGATAATGTTTGATCTATATCCTTTCTGACTGATATATAGTTGTATTTAGTGGATTTTGTGCTTGTATTCGCTTCGTTCTTTGCATGTGTAGGTATCCATTCGCGGAGATCGTGAGGATCGTGACCTGCCGGAGCAAGGGAACGGGAGTATCAACTCTTCTACGACACTAGCGTTGGACTCGAGGTTGGTTCTCATAATCCACTTTCAGTTTGCAACTAGGAACTTGCATGGTAGCGTTAATTGATTGTTGCTAGACCCATTTTGGGCTAGTGGGATCGCCTCTGTCCGCAGAGGGGATTTACCTCTCCAACAATGACAAAAAAGGATTTTTGGAGTTTCCTTTACGTCCCTTTTCAGACTCTCTAAAATTAAAAAGGACCGAGTTATCTTTGTCGTTAAACTCGTTAAAACCTAATAGCGACAAACTTGTCCATAGTAGACAAGAACGAGTTTCACTATCGCTAGGCTCGTTAAAACATAGCGATGGGTTTGCCCGAAGGGAAAATTATAGAACAAGCATATGTTATCCTCCTCAAGCTTGACAAAAATAAAGAGGTACTGGTCAGCAATGACTGGGGAAAAATTGGGAAGAAAACTTGAAGAAAATTTGTTGGTAGCAAGTCGCTCTTGAACATGACACTTTCACTCCGCATCCAAGTCGGGTTGGGTTGTTTCATTCACCGGTCACATCACCATGGTCACATCACACCATCCACATTTGGGGTTAATGCTACCAATCCATCATGTCAGTGTCATCGATATGTTCAAGAGAAGTCACTCAGAGAATTCACCTGTGTATCACCCGCTGCAATACATTTACACTGCATTCTTTCATGACTGCCACCCTGAACCTTATATCACAAGATCGTTTTCACCTCCATTAAAATCATTTGCTCCGTTCTGTGTCATTGATGTGGGATTCATTAAGGCCCTCCTATGAAGGATCACTTCTTTTCGACATCAGCTCATTATCCAAGAAGTCGATCTAGGGACACCCCTTTCAGTACTTTGAAGCTTGCATGCCTCAATGGCAAGTTTCTCACTTCCGGCGATAGGTTTATGTCAATGGCCTTCGACCGAAATATTTTGCGTGGTGTTCGACGCCAATTCCCTTATTCAAACCACGTGAATTGTACTGTAGTACCTTGAGGATCATTATCATTATCGGTGATTCCTCTCGCGCCTGTTAATAGCCTACATCATTGGTTGGTAATCAGGCGATGTTTTTCTATGTTCGACTCCAGAACATCTCTCACATGGATCGACTTGTACTTTGAGTGAAGATCGAATGAGATTGAAGACCCCGGATCTAGTTTCATCCATCCGGGTTGCGATATATATTCAGGAAAATAAAGACATCAAATGTACATCATTCTTGCACAGATAATCATCCAATCTATGGGATGATGGCCCCTCCAGGACCATTAGTCTACACTCAGACGATTGTCTATCCTATGTACATGAAAATGAATTTATAAAGCTGAGCATGGGAATGCCCTCCTCAGCTAGATCATGAAAATATTATGAAGATAATGTATTGTATTGTATCTTATTATAGGTCTCCTCCCAGCTTGAAAGAACTTCGGATCCTCATGATAAAGCATTTCACCCGACATCAAAAAAGATTAACGACCTCATGCTTTAGGGGGCAACTATTATAGACATTTTTGGGCACTACAACCCCAAGCATAAAATTTCCATAAACCAAGGGCTCCTAAGTCCCTAAAAATGTTGTTCCAACCCCTAAAGGAACAAGGTCAACTAATTACAGCTTCTCCCAGAAGTTCTCCATGAAAAACTACTCAGAACTGGTCAAAACAGGATCATTTCACCTGCTCCATAGGCAAAGTGCGTTGCATCTCACCTAAGTACACTCAGTGGGTGTGTTGTATTTTAAAAAGCCCTTCTATGGGGTGCGATGGGTGAGAAGCGACAAATGTCATTGTCAATCCGCGAGGTGGAGAAGCATGGAATCTTCCAGAAACTTCTCCTGTGACACTTGCCTCTCTGAATTCGACCAAGGATGAGTAAGAGATCATCCATCTCCAAGTGGAAGGAAGAACTATTAGAGAGAAGACACTAATAAAATCACAAGCTGACTCATCTCCCTTACAGATATCTATATATGGATCCCTCATCCCAGAGATCCAGAGGCTGGAATTTTGCATCTTGTAAGGAATTGTTGTTGGTTTCTTGAGGCAACATCATAGTGTTGGGTGATCTAAGCTTTGCATGAGGTGAAGAAGGGCTCACTGGCTGAGAGGATGATGCTGGGTTAGAAAAACTGGTTGTAACTCTCTTGGCTCTTTCCTGATTATCAATAAAGCTATTCAAGTTTTCCTCCATACTCTTATGTCATTTATGTTTTATGCATTTGCATGGTCAATTTACATCTGATCCTAGATCGTTTATGATAGTAGATCCATGTTCTTGTATAGTGTTATGCTGCTTTGATTCTACAGGTACTCTTTGAAGCTGGGTATACCAGAAAACAAGCAGCAAAGGACTATCAGAAGAGAGAGGAATCGAGCAAGGAGCCAACTGCAAGACAGAGGTTGGTCTCCTTTATTCTTCTCTCATATATCTTTCATAAAGGAAAATGAAAGTAGTTTTACTTTGTTTGTTTCTAAGGTAGCTACCACGCCTTAGTGGGATTAGCAGTTCTGCATAGACACTTTTCCCTGTAACACTTATTCTTTGACCTTGAAAAAGAAAGGGCAAAAACACATAGGTGGATGCAAATTGCCAAATCTAAATGAGTGGAGGATATAGGCCACATGGAGGAGAAAGTAAAGGAGATGGGAAGAGAAATGAGTAGAATAAGGGACAGTGAGGGAATGATGAAATCTCAGTTGGAATAAGAGAATGGATGGCTATGGGGACAGTTACAAGAGAGATAAAGTCAATTGGAAACTATGGCCAGTTTATCCTTAGAGGCAATCCACTGCAGGATGCCAGCAAAGTCGTATGGATTGTATCCTAAGGAACAATGGCTACAGATCCAAATTAATACTTTAAAACAGAGAGGAACTATGCCCTTCCAAAACTATGAGCAATTCATTGATCTCTGTGATCAAACCACCTTGGAGGATAGAGCTAAAATTTTTGAGTTTTACCTACACAACTTGGCCTTGACAAATCTGAATGTGTAGGACCCAAATTCAAAACTAGGAGACTTGCAATTGATGGCTTTCACATCATGGATGAATCATGAGGAGGAAAGAGCTACAGAGATGAGTAAAGTAATGGAAAGAGAAGAGACAAAACCCCTCATGATAAGAGATGAGAAATCAAATCCAATGGTTGTCATCAGCCCCCACAACCTAATCACAAATGACCCTAAGCTTGCACCTAGGTACGTTGCTTCCCAAGAGCAAGCAATCACACACTTTGAAGACATGTTTAGGTTGCTAGGGGATGATAGCATGTAATATTTCCAAAGGAGATGGAACACTTTTCCCTATAGCCTGAAAAATAGAGAGTACCATTCTCCCCAGAGAATGAGAGAGGCACTAAATAGAACACCCATGTACAAGCAAGCTCTACAAAGACTCAAAGTCAATTGGATTGGCTTGAGACTCAGTCCACCACTACTCTTAGGAATGTTGGAAGGAAGGAAGGAAGAGGAAGAAAGAGAGTAGTGTGAAGAGACAGAGAGGAATGCAAGATTCTGTTCGCACGAGGAATAAACTACAACAAAAGCATGGGATGTCAGGGAGGCCACTAAAACAATGAAGGACATGGATATAGATTGAGTTTCTCAGAGGATGAGAAACAATTTCAATAGGGGGTGATGATGAGCCTCATCATAGGTAGCTTTATGGACCTTGTACACCTCCAAGCTTATTTAAATCAACTATTCTCATAATTCCTTACATATTTTCATTATATTTTACTTAATGAGATGAGTAAAAGCTAGATGTTATGTCTAGTGGAATAATGTGCATTGATTGCAGGTTTTGAGAGCAAATCATGGAAATTTTGGCTAAATAAGGGCAAAAACTCGAATGAGACAAGGAGGAGAAACTGTAGGAGATATATCCTCCTCATTTAATCCTCACTCATTTGAATATTCCTCCAGCAAATCACACTAGCTCAGTGTTGCAAGCAGCTGAGTCATGAAGATCAAAAGGCAGTCGAGCGAGTAACAATCAAAGAGCCATTTCATCTTGAGTTTGGGAGTTGAGCCTCCCTATATTCAAGGATGTTGTTGGAGACTTCATTTGTATAAATAAAGAGGCCTAGAACCTCATTAGGATTCAGAGTTTTGATGTAAAAGCACTAGGCATTTTTGAGTTCAAGACTTGTGGAAGACATTGTTATGTAATTTTCTGATATGATAATGAGAATGAGCATTTCCTTGATCTAGCACTAAGTTGACTTAGAGGGCTAAATATCTTGGCTTAAGGCCCAACCCTAGCAACAAAGGGTCCTCTTCCTGTATTTATATGCTTAGTTTATTTCATAGATTAATGGTTGAATTGTTCTTAGCATTATTTCATTGCAAGTAGTTGTGGATTCGATTAGTTTGCTTCCATTTGTGCAATGTTTTAGTAGTAAATTAGGAAGATAAAACAATATCAAAAAGTTGATAGTAGGTAGCTTTGGCCTCACTCCTCCCTTCAGGGACCATGGTTTTAGGAAATAACTCCTATGGAGCCTTGTTGGCTTAGTGGGACCTGACCCAGGTTCAAAAGTGATTTAGCCAACCAAATCTAGGTACTATTGGCCCTTTCGGCAATAGTACATGGAGCGTGGACTGAGGTCCCACCCGAAGTAGTATGGGGGGGTGCTAGAACCAGGTTTCTGCACCCTGGGGATGTCTGATAGGTGGTGATTGGTACGCAGTCCAACCTTCGCACTTACTGCACTATGTGCACCAGCAAGCACCACCGTGTCCTGCAATACTGTCTTCGCGCAGCTCTGACCACAGCGCGACCCATGATATTTACCCAAGTCTTCCTTAATTAGGCTCTCTTAGCTTATTACTTGGATTATTTTCATATATAAGCATTCATATAAGTATTTTAGCAATTGTGCACAGTAAATAACAGAATAAAATTAATGCATAACATCAAAAAACGGCTGCAAGAACAAATGCATAGAGTAAAATTCTCTTTATTAACTTTCGATCCCAATTACAGACTCGACTCCACCCTGTGCACTTAGCTGCAGGGGTCCGCGCACTCAACTGCGGACTCTACTAGGCCTCTATGCACTCAGCTGCAGAGTCTATTCCTACTACTATGACCCAGTACACTTCAGATCCAATTCTAACCTTGAACCATGCCTTCACTGTTCTACCTATTGTTAGTTGACTTTACAACTTAGTTCCTCGCTCTATTTATATAATCCCATGGTCTGTGTTAGGTTCCTATACTAATAGGAGTCATAATTATGAATGGCTGAGATTTAAACCTGTAATATGTACATACCTTTGCTTTCTGCAAATGTTTTCCATATTCAAAAAGTCAAAAAATTTAAAAAATATAAAGAGGGTATGTCCTAAAAGAAAAATAAAGGGCAAAAAGAAGGAAAAAGGTCAAAAAATATGAAAAATGAACCCCAAAAAGAAAAGACCATGAAAGTTTTCAAGCCCAAATGCCACTACATTTTACTTTTATGCATAATAATGATTGTGTGCAACTTCTAATCTATGCCACAATCCATGGTAATCAAACAGTTTAATCTTGATTATTCCATGTTTTGAACTTTATGTTGATAGATAGAGAATAAATATCTGAGCAAACAGTGTAATCTTGGCAGATAAGTAGATAGGTAGAGTGAATAAAAGGAGCTCAACTATTTAATCTGAGCCCTTGAATGTAATAAGGATAGATTTAGATAGATTTCTATTGTAACAGAAAAGAAAATGTTTTGATAAGGGTTTGCCAGCTTAAGTGCACCCTAATAAAGAGTAGAAAAAATGGTAGGATGAGTAGGTGGGTAAGTAGTTGAATGGTTGCAAAATTATGATGGATAGATAGTGAAAAATCATATCATATGCTTCATCATCAAGTTACTAAAGCATGGATGATAATTGAGTAGTTACAAAAAGTTAAATGGTTAATTTCCCCATTCATTTCACCTTCAATTTACTAATTTCTCACAAATAAAGACAAAAGTACCTAAAACAACCTTAAGTTAAAGGGGCCTGGACCCTCGACCCAATAACTTATAGGATCTAAGTACTAAAACCCCCTTACCAACATTCACCCCCTTCATAATTCATTCATTTAATCTAAAAATCCCTTTTCCTAAGGTGAAATCACCATTTGCCTAGGGAAAATAATTAACTCTACATAAAACCCCTTTTTCCCACAAAAAAAAACCCACAAAAAGGCATTTAGCCTAAGTTATAATGTGTAGGTACAAATTGTGTAAATAAATGTTCAACACATTATACTTAGCGCAAAACCCACTTTTCCCCTTTCATTTCATATTCACTTTAATATTCACTATATTTATTTAACTCCTTAAAAGAAACCCCTTCCCTTTATATTTATTAAATCCCATATGATAATATCCCGCTCGAGGTTTGAAATATAAACCTTACTTAGTAAATTAATTAAATGGATTAATTAGCTTATCAGTGACTAGATAAGAGCCATAAACCTCCACCAAACAAAAAGGGGTTAATTAATCAAATAGTGATTAATTAATAACCTGTTCCACCAATCAAATCGTTTTCAATGTCATTAAGTTCCCTTAAACCGCAGTTGCTATCCCGTCGGACCCCTCCAATAACTCCCCAATCAAATCACACCCCCAACCACCGTACGATCTGACCCCATCAGATCTAATGGCTGACGCTCATATCGGGCGGCCTCTGATGCCAAACGTTACCCACACGATGTGAGTGGTTTCACTATTCACCCGGCTGCTACGTGGTGCCTGATGAATGGCATCGGGCGAGCTCCCTTCAAAACCACCCACAACTCATAAGCGGTACAATGGCCCTTTCAATACCACTTCCCCACCACTTCAATAAACCACCCATCCGTTCATTTGATTGACTTTCACGCCATAATTCGAAATTCTTCCCGTTAAACCTCATAACGTGAAAACCTATGTTTTCATGGTTTTTGCCCGTTTGACTGTGTAAACCTATGAAATCTTCCAGCACCTCCCTGAACCTCTGCAACATGATTTCACCATCTATTTTCAATCCAAAACTCCATTGTGACCGCTTTCCCAGTCATCCCTATGCCGGAGAGCCATCAAGCGCCCTTCATGAAAACCTTATTCTCTTGAATAATATTGAATTTTTTCAGGTTATGAAACTAAGATCAGAGCTTGGATAAACAGTTTTGATACTAGTCAAAGAACTAGTTTATTCCAAGAATCAACAAAAAACCTCATTCAGAACTTGTGCTCAAAGGATCAATTACACACAAAACAGAGAAGAAAACAATCACACAGAGTTATGACTGTCAAAACAGAGCAACCAGACAGATAATACAGTTACAAGACAAGTGAAAAAAATATGCATGTACTTAACCTATATCCACTACCTGATGCTGATGTACACACAAATAAAAGGATTTACTGTTGAAATATACAATAAAAGCCTAAAATATACAGTGAAGGTAAGAGGACACAGTAAAGAATAGTCAAAGTGTATCAGGGTTAAAGATTATCAGATTGAAGACCGAGTCAAGTAAATCAGATAGCATGAAGATAAATAGCAGGGAAGATAGTTACAAAGCATACAGATTCATGTCAAAGTGAAGATATATGAATAAAACAGAACGGTAAAAGTAAAACAGTAAAAGTAAACTTGGATGCAGTAAGGGTTAAACAGAGATGAAAACACTTTCACCAGCAACAATGAATTTTATCCAAAGTAAAAGTGAAAAAAAGTTAAAAGAAATTTGAGGTTAAAATATGAAATCAGAGCAAAATTGGTACATTCTTCAGAAATTTCCTGTTTAAGTCATAGTTTTATAGAAACTATTGTGGAACATCCAAGAAGTTTTTTAAGAAACTGGTGGCGGTTTGCTTTCCTAACACGCAAATCTACAAAAACCTATCTCACTTTTTACACATGTATTATAAAACGTGAGATAAGTGCATATCGTCACAGCCTATTTTTCGGACTGTGCAAAGTCCTGTTTTCCAAGACATTATGTTCTTTCAAATTGATAAAGTTTTTTAATGTATATTGTATTTTAGAGAAGATTTTAGATTAATTTTTTATTATTTTCCTTTAAAAGTTGTAGATATAAAGTCTCCTTACATATTTGAACAACTTTTTTCTGAATCTAATGATGATCATATTCCATTGAAAGAAACTGAAACAATCAAGACTAATCATACAATCCCTATACATGTTCCTATACCTTGTAAAGTTCTTGATAAATATAAGCCCCTCATGTTACCTGCTACACTCCATGCTTTCCCTAACGATTATCACAAGCACCTCCCTAGGTTTGATAGAGAGAATGGTATCACTGCCCAAAAACATATTCAAGCTTTTGAGAATTATCTTAACTTAATTGAAGTAGATGAAGAGGATGTCACTATTAGGCTTTTTGCTCTTTCTTTGCAAGACAAAGTCAAGAGTTGGTTCAAAACCCTGCTTGAGGCAAGCATCTCAAATCTCCAACAGTTTCTCAAATTCTTCCTTCATAAATGGATAATCAAATTTAATCTATTTGTCATCATAGAACAATATAATCAGTTAAAAAGACATCCAGATGAAACAATACAACAATTTTAATATAGATTTAACCAAATCTATTATTCAATGCCATCAAATATAAGACCTCCCCCTGGTTCAGCTCTTTTGCATTACCCAAGAGCATTTGATCCAGAGCTAGAATTTTAGCTAAGAGAAAGAAACCCCTCAACACTGGAATAGATGCAGAACATAGCAGTAGATGTAGAAGTTAATCTGCAAATTAGAAGAGAAAAGTTGAAAGTAGATCAGATGTTAAACTAGACATTTTGTTAAAAACAATAGACGAGAGGATACAAAAGATCACCATGAAATATGAACTTTTTGTTCAAAATCACCATGACACATTTGTTTCACAAAAAGAAGAGGTTGATAGCCATGAACAAATTCTTGTTAATTCCAACTACCATAAATATGAAGATAGAGTTATAGAACCACATATGGAGAGGTAATCTACTAATCTAATATGTACATTTGGTGACATTACTTCTTATGATGATGTGCCTAAGCTTGATCACTATAATAATGATTATGTTCCTCAAATCCAAATTAACCTTGCAGAGGAATCATAAGCTAATTTGAGGAATAAGGAAGTTCAGGTTCAGCAGCTTGAAAATAGTGATTAGCTTGTTCATTTCAGCTATGAGAATGAGGAGGAAAGTACAGAAAATTTTGAAATCAGTGAAGGAACTTTACCATTATTTTTTTCTTCGTTTCAGTTTATCAGAAATAACTTTCATGCAATTAGAAATCAAATGTCAACAAGTTTTGATATTAACCATCTAGAGGGCAATAAAATCCTTGTTCAAGACTTCTCATATCTAGATTTGTAGCCCCAAAATGCCATTGGATGTCATGCTGCAGAAGAAGACTTGGAAGTTGGAACATATGGTCAAACTATCCAAGATGATTCCCTACCATTTTTTTCTGAGTCAGTTCAGTTTTTGAAAGGAAATTTGCATAATCTATATGTAAAAAAGGATGAGAAGTTTTTAGAAAATCATGCAGTTTCATTGGAACCAATAGAAAATAGATGGAAACAGTCTCTTCAAGTCTTTCATGATCCAATAGCTGATGTGTTGGATGGCATTTGTAGTGAAAGTCCTTCTCCATTAGCTAACTATGACTTTGAAAAAGGTATTGATATAGACTTGGATAGGCAACTAGTTTTCTTGCCATTTTTAGAAGAAACATCATCACAAAGCTCATTTGAAAACATGCGGGGTGATAAAGATGAAGGTATTATTTCAGTTTCATGGCATGCAGGCCATATACAATAGGTGTACAGTTGTTTGAAATAGTTCAGGAATAGTTTTTATATTTTACAAGATCCTTTTGTACAGTTTCTAGAGTCAACAAAGGAAATCATGAATTTCCTTTTCTTCTCGAAGGTTGACAAGGTTATATTTGATTTCAGGATCTCAATTTTAACCACCAAGAAGCACAACCGACAAAAGTCACCAATGTATATGATGCTTGAGTGGTTGCATTGGTTGTTTCATTTTACCTAACCAGTAGCTAGAAAGCAGATTAGAGTAAGTAGGTAGGATTTCAGTTTGAATAAATTCAATTTTCAGTAGCAAGTTTATGTTATATCAGGTTTTAGTTTGCAGAAAAGGGTGTAGTTTCAGTTCAAAATTTTTAGTCACAACTATTATACAACAAGGCATATACATGTGTGGGATTGGCCCAATGGATCAGGCTACTAGTCGATGTTGTTCTTGACATTTCACAAGGAAATGCCATCCCCAAGTGAAGCTGTTGTTAGGTTCCTATACTAATAGGAATCATAATTATGAATGGCTTAGATTTAAACCTGTAATATGTACATACCTTTACTTTCTGCAAATGTTTTCCATATTCAAAAAATAAAAAAATTTAAAAAATGTAAAGAGGGTATGTCCTAAAAGAAAAATCAAAGGGCAAAAAGAAGGAAAAAGGTCAAAAAAAATGAAAAATGAACCCCAAAATGAAAAGACCATGAAAGTGTGCAAGCCCAAATGCCACTACCATTTACTTTTATGCATAATAATGATTGTGTGCAACTTGTTATTTATGCCACAATCCATGGCAATCAAGCAGTTTAATCTTGATTATTCCATGTTTTGAACTTCATGTTGATAGATAGAGAATAAATATCTAACCAAACAGTGTAATATTGGTAGATAAGTAGATAGGTAGAGTGAATAAAAGGAGCTCAATTGTTTAATCTGAGCCCTTGAATGTAATAAGGATAGATTTAGATAGATTTCCATTGTAACAGAGAAGAAAAAGTTTTGATAAGGGTTTTCCAGCTTAAGTGCACCCTAATAAAGAGTATAAAAATGGTAGGATGAGTAGATGGGTAAGTAGATGAATGGTTAGTTAAAATTCATATCACATGCTTCATCATCAAGTTACTAAAGCATGGATGATAATTGAGTAGTTACAAAAAGTGAAATGGTTAATTTCCCCATTCATTTCACCCTCAATTTACTAATTTCCCACAAGTAAAGACAAAAGTACCTAAAACCTTAAGTTAAAGGGGCCCAAAGCATTTCTCTGACTTCTGGAGGGACCGAACCGTCGGCCCAATAACTTATAGGATTCAAGTACTAAAACCCACTTACCAATATTCACCCCTTCGTAATTCATTCATTTTATCTAAAAATCCCTTTTCCTAAGGTGAAATCACCATTTTCCTAGGGAAAATAATTAACCCTACATAAAACCTCTTTTTTCAACAAAAAAACCCACAAAAAGGCATTCAGCCTAAGTTATAATGTGTAGGTACGGATTGTGTAAATAAATGTTCAACACATTATACTTAGCGCAAAAGCCCACTTTTCCCCTTTCATTTCATATTAACTTTAATATTCACTATATTTACTTAACTCCCTAAAATAAACCCCTTTCCCATATATTTATTAAATCCCATATGATAATATCCTGCCTGAGGTTTGAAATATAAACCTCACATAGTAAATTAATTAAATGGATTAATTAGCTGATCAACGACTAGTTAAGAGCCATAACCCTCCACCAAAAAAAAGGGGTTAATTAATCAAACAGTGATTAATTAATAACCTGTTCCAGCAATCAAATCGTCCCCGACATCATTAAGTTCCCTTAAACCGCAGTTGCTATCCCGTTGGGCCTCTCCATTAACTCCCTAATCAAATCATACCCCCGACCACCATACGATCTGACCCCTTTAGATCTGATGGCTAATGCTCATATCAGGCGGCCTCTGATGCCGAACGTTACCCACCCGATGTGAGTGGCTTCATTGTTCACCCTGCTGCTACATGGCGCCCGATGAATGGCATCGGACGGCCTCCCCTCAAAGCCACCCATGACTCATAAGTGGTGCGATGGCCCTTTCAATACCAATTCCCCGCCATTTCGATAAACTGCCCATCCGTTCATTTAATTGACTTTCATGCCATATTTCCAACTTCTGCCTATTAAACCTTATAATGTGAAAACTTGTGTTTTCAAGGCTTTCGCCCGTTTGACTGTGTAAACCTATGAAACCTTCCAGCGCCTCCCTGAACCTTTGCAACACGATTTCACCATCTGTTTTCAGTCGAAAACTCCATTGTGACCCCTTTCCCAGTCATCCCTATGCTAGAGAGCCATTAAGAACCCTTCATGAAAACCTGTATTCTCTTGAATAATATTGAATTTTTACAGGTTATGAAACTAAGATCAGGGCTTGGATAAACAATTCTGATACTAGTCACAGAATTGGTTTATTCCAAGAATCAATAGAAAACCTCATTCAGAACTTGTGCTCAGAGGATCAATTACACACAGAACAGAGGAGAAAATAGTCACACAGAGCTATGACTATCAAAACAGAGAAACCAGACAGAGAATACAGTTACAAGACAAGTGAACAAAATATGCATGTACTTAACCTATATCCACTACCTGATGCTGATATACACAAAAATAAAAGGATTTACTGTTGAAATGTACAGTAAAAACCTAAAATATACAGTGAAGTTAAAAGGACACAGTAAAGAACAGTCAAAGTGTATCAAGGTTAAAGAGTATCAGATTGAAGACTGAGTCAAGTAAATCATATAGCATGAAGATAAACACCAGGGAAGATAGTTACAGAGCATACATATTCATTTCAAAGTGAAGATAGATGGAAAAAACAGAACGGTAAAAGTAAAACAGTAAAAATAAACTTGGATGCGGTAAGGGTTGAACAGAGGTGAAAACACTTTCACCAGCAACAATGAACTTTATCCAAAGTAAAAGTGAAAAACAATTAAAAGAAATGTGAGGTTAAGAGATGAGATCAGCACAAAAATGGTACATTCTTCAGAAATTTCATGTTTAAGTCATAGTTTTGTAGAAACTATTGTGGAAAATCAAAGAAATATTTTAAGAAATTGGAGGAGGTTTTTTTTCCTAACAGGACAATATACAAAAACCTATCTCATGTTTTACACAAGTATTACAAAATGTGAGATAAGTGCATATTGTCAGAACCTATTTTTCGGATTGTGCAAAGTCCTATTTTTTGACATCTTTTTATAGAGAATATTGTGAACAACTGGAGCTGAATTTTGGAAACTCAGAGAGGTTTATCTCAAAATTGTTCTTATCTACCATAATCTCTTTCACTCTTTACATATTTTCTCGGATTGAGATATACAAGCATATGATTGGACCCTAAGTTTGCAGAATTTCTGGGGCAGAATGCACAAAGGAGGGAGGCAGTTAGTGACTGGGATGCCTCATCATCACTTAAGAGTTGATACCATATTCGAATTTATCTTCTTTGCCACCATAAATCCATAAAAGTAGTGCCAAATAGATTTATTAGTTTTGAATGTCCTTTATTTAAGTTCTATTAATGTAAAACAGTTTGAGATATTTGTAAAACCAATCTTGATATTTCTTCAAGATATTTTAGTTTAGAATTAGTATAAATACTTCTTCATTTGAAGTATTTTGTGTGGATTAAAATACATTTCTGTAGACATATTATTTTTAAGCCAAGGAGCTATTGTACTCAAGACTGGACTAGTTTTGCTTGATATGAAATAAAGCTGAGGACATTTTAATGGATTCTCATGCACAGTTGGAACAAATAAGTATTATCTCTTCCTGTTTAAATATTGTTTTCTCTTCATGTTCTCAATATTCACATGTGTTTCTTATAAATCTGAAAAGAAAACAAGGAATGATATCATCAGAATTAGCTCAAGTGCTCTCTATTTTAACTGTTTGCTTTATTTATTTTTTCTACTAAACTGCCTTGGTATGGGAATCCTTAATTGCTCCCTTACTTCCGTAGTTTACCCCCCCGTTTGGTCCATAGTAAAGGATTCTTCATTTCCCTTTGCTACTGACCGTCCTTCCTTTCTTCATCTTAATCCATGTTAAGGATTCTTCATTGCCCTTTGCCCTAGTTAGGACTACTTCACCCATTTAAACTTGTAGATTTGATTTTGCTGTGCTAGCCTGCCCTGTGAACTCTTACCTTAGTGATTGATCAGATCCAGTCAAGCCACTCTTTGATTGACTCCATGGCCCAATGGCCTAAATACTTGTTCTGCCCATATTTTTTCTTAATTCCACCACCCAATCCAAAAAAGACACCAAGAGCACAAATAACTAGCCTAAAATCCTACCCAAAACAAAGTTAAATTATAAAGAGAGAGCCCTCTCTAGACTTAGGTTGGCTAGAACCCGAGTCTAAAAGATTAGGTTTGTGGTTACCTTAGGAATTTCTTTCTTTAACCTTGAGAAAATTTTGAGTGATAACAATCTGCAGACCATGGGTAGGCTAACACAACTTTACATTAAATTACACCCGTTTTAGGGTGGACAACCCTATGACTCATCCTAGACTTCATGCTCCGCACTTGCAATTCGTGGAGTCTTACAATACAATTGACCAAAACTTGGGCTTTGAGACCCAAAACCTACTATGGGGGATCCCATTTCGAACAGGCCCCCAACACAATCATCGTGACTCGCCCGGAGTCACTCTACTGGTGCGGCGTTCTTGGCATGGAGCCCCTCGCGTTCTTGGCATGGAGCCCCTCCAACTGTGCCTGTGCTGCGCAAAGGTCTGCAGCACACTGTTCTACTGTATGTTGGATCTGCTCTACTCTTTTGGCTGAATGCTCGCTGTCAAGGGCAGATACCTAACTTATGGCATGCGTTAGCTTCATCTTTGTGAGATTTCCTTTGATATCGGTAGTGATTAGAAAGGCCTCATTAATCCAAGGCTAGACGAGTGCTTTAAGTACTGCCTCTTTCTGTCGTGTGGCATCCACCTGTTCCTTCAATGCCTTCCCCTGTTGTAGCTTTGCCAGCCATTAGGTTAGGGCAACTGTCTGCACCGTCCCATGCACACTGTCATACTGTACTTGAAGATCCTGCACCTCTGTTTCCAGGTGCTCTATGGTGGGGTCCTCCTGTAACGAAGTGAGGACCGCGAAGGATTCTTCCAACAATGTTGTACAGTTCTGCACTTCCTGTCCTATTTCCTCTAGCCCTTTTTGGATAGCATCAGTTGGCTGTTCCCAAACTTCTGGGGGTGTGGATAACTATGCCTTCAATCACAATTCGACAATTTGAAGGTTGAGGTCCAACTGTATTCACATTGCTTTCTCCTTTGCCTCGCGGAATCCACTAGCCAATTTGTGAATTCACACTCCAACTGTTTGGTCTATCGCAATTTCTAGCTTTGGTTCTATGCCAGAGCTTCATCACGTTGTAGAATAAGATGCTCGGTGGTGATTCACTATTCGCTGAGCATTTGTACTATGCGTCCTTCCCTAGTGTGGAGTTATGTTGTCACTCTGTCATGTAGCTGGTATAATCTATCCCGCAGAAGGGTAGCCAAGTTTAGGCCAAGTCCGTTGATCTAGCCCACTGTGGCTCTGTCCTCCGTGCTGTCCATTATCAGTGCTCCTTTCAGTAGCACGATGGTGTTAGCCATTTTGGCCCACAGAAACTGCTCTGTTGCCGATGTAGCTGCAGTGCCATAGGCAGCTATTATTTCCTCCTGTGGGGGCCGCATCTGAAGTTGCTGTAGCTACGCCCCAAGGGCCCCCAACACATTTTGTTGCTCTGTCATTGCTTCCTGGAGTGCTTCCCCAGTGACCTCGTGAACTATGTTGCCGATGTCATAGAGGTCACCCTTTGTCAGTATAGTAGGTTCATTGTCTAGTTTGGAAGCCTTGGTCTTCTTCCATGGGCCTGCTCGTTCCATATCGCGTATCCATTTCAATTGTGTAGATGTCATGCTTGGGTTTGCACCTTTCGTTGTTTCCTCTCTTCCCTGTCCCGTGGTCAAGTCCGGGCCTCCTTCCTCCTATGTCTTGGTGGCCCCTGTTGACTGTGTTGTTGCTACCCCTTTGGCGCCCTTGGTTTTCTCTGCGGCAGTCTTCACTGCCTCGCAGAAAGCCCTTACCTCCTCAGCCAACTACTCATGGCATCCTTATGTTTTAGTAACGCTGTCTTATCGCGCGCCACTAGATCTGGGGCGCGCCACTTGGGTGGCCATGAGTCGAGCATAGAGAAAATGGCATCATCAATGATGATGAAAGGAAGTTTGGTCCAGTTCTACATCGGATATTTACGCGCCTTAATATACACATTCTGCATATCTGCCTTGAAGTCTGCAAAGCTCCACAGACTGTCACAAACTATGGGGGATAGGTGCGGCCTTTTGTTGATCCACATCTGGATGCTCTCCTCTATTAGCACCCAAAATATATTGGTCTCACAGAGCCTCCTGGCATCCTTTGTAGCCCAGAGCGACGCGTATTTTTCCACCTCTGGCAAGTCCTGTTAAAGAGGAGGGAAATAACTGTCCTCAGGCAGTTCCTCGGTCACCAATAAGATAGAGAACAACAACCACGCATAGTGGAAGGTCTTTTCCTACTCCGAAGCTTCTTTGTAGTTGGTTAGGAATTCGTCACTGAGGAATTCGTCCCAGTTAATTGGACTCCCTCCGCGCATTGTTCGGCTAGCGCGATGAGCATCACTGGTACCTCGTTGCCACGAAATTTTCTCATCACCTTCTCGGCCAGCAGCTGGGTGGCTACGTACACTCCTTTTCCTTGAATGCTACTAATTATGTAGCCTCTCTGCTTCTTTTCCAACTTGTATATCTTCTTCATGGCCTCCGCGAGCACCAAATCTCCGCTTTTGCCAGCTATTTCCGTGGGATCCCTTCCCTTACAAGGAAGCCAAGAAATCTTGTGGATAAGCTCTATCATGATGGTAATAGGCTCCTCCAGCCACAAGTACCCATTGTGTACCAAGCAAAGTAGCTGCCTGATGACAAAGATCGTAATCGATGCACTGTGAAAATGTGGAATCCATAGTAGTAGGAGTAGCCCGACCTTATCCACACCGCGCAGCCATTTCTGTGGTTCTAGCATTATAACGGACCCCTCCTTGCTCTATTTCATTAGTTTGCTAGTCTCCAAATGTGGGAACATTTTGTTGTCCACGAGATCCTAATCTTCAAATTTCATCATGGGCACATGGCCCAGAACCGAACCTTCAAACAGAATTCCATCTGGGAGGAGCAGGGTTTGGAGTGTGCTTTTAGCGGTATCCAAATCCTTGGGTACTTTTGCTTTCGCTTTCCACAGAGGGACATACTTGGGTAATTTTGTTGCAGCACAGACTGGTTAGATATCTTCTTCCATTTCTTCATCCGCCTCTATCTCCTCTACGAAAGTCTGGAGGTCATCCTCGTCATTATCTGTCTCAAGATTAACAGCCTTGCCCTTTTCCTCTATAGAAAGTTTACCAAACCGTGGATTTCGTGGGGACATGCAGACTAGTCTTTCTGCCTGTGGGTTCGTCTTGGGCCTCAGCGTCCGGGGCGATTTTGGAATTTTTGGTGCATCCCCCACCTGCAGCGTAGGGCTCTGCCCAGCTTCCTCAGAGGTACTTTCGACAAAACCCACACCTCTCCTGGTACTTGTCATCTTGTTCGAGCTATCTGTAGTTGTTCACGACTTTGGAGGCTCAAACATTGCTTGGCATTCAACACTGTGGGCTCTCTGTAACAGCTCAAATCTCAAACAAACAAGTGTTGTCTCGTGGCCAGACTTGGTAGTTTTATAGCATCTTTTGAATTTGAATTTGACTGCTCCCCCAATTTCTAAGTCATTAATGCATTCTTGGCGGTAGATCGTCCCAAATCTAGTTCTGATTTCAGGTCTTAATTTCCCATCGCTTGCTCCCTTTTGTCTTAAATTGGATGTCTTTTCATAAACAATGACAACAACGGTCACTTCCCAGCCTACCTGCGTGGTAGCGCAGCCCCCTCTGCGTGGTAGCGCAACCCCCTTTGCGCACAACCTCTTTATCGCACAGCTCCCCCATAGACTCTTTTATAGTCCCGTGCTCTCTTTCAACTACTCAGAGCGCTGAGACTGTGCTCCCTAGGGCTAGTCAAGTGGTCGCACCACTTGTGTGAGACTTCAATTCACCTTCCAGCCTAGTCTGTGGGCACTCTTCAATTATCCTCATGACATTCAGCGCCACGTGTTCTTCCTTATGTGGTGTGCTCCCCTGGTTACTTTGTTTGGCAAGGTACGGTCATAGCCATGGTAGCAGAGTCACAAATTCTCAGCGAAATCCTTCTAATGCAGTATTATGGTTGTCCATATCTTGTCTTGTTATTCTTCATTTATTGATGAGACATGCTTGTGCGATTTCGTTTTCTAGTGTTTTGATTTCTGCGTCGGTTAACATGCTTTTCTTCCTCAGGCATACCCAATCTTCTTCGAGTTCACGAAGCTTAAGTTTTCGTCGCCGAATGGCTTCATGAATCCACATATGTTCACCCTCGAGTAGCTGCATGATTCCTTTGTCCTGGTCCTCGCGTATTGTCCCAACTGTGGGAACTATTGCGTGAGGATTTCTTTCCTCCAAAATTATGGTCTCGACTCTGTTCCTCAGTTTCAGAATCATCTCCGCGCTCAGGTTTTTGCACATGGGCCTATAGGCCCATCGAATCGCTGGCACGCGCAGATCCCAGGCAGTTTGTCTCGCATGGTGAACCTTGTTCAAGACTCTACATACCTTATTGAACGCTTCTACATGGAACGTTTGTTGTGTGTGTCGCCTATCCTGTTGCTGTGTCATGTTCCAATTTTCGATCATGTGGTTGGGGTGTGCTTGTGTGGGCTACATAGCACATGTTTGTACCCATTGAGACAGATGGGCATGCAAGTTGCTCTGTCCTTACTGACCGAATCTTGTTCAAAGTTGGGGGTTTCCAAATCGTGGGTGCATCATCCTTCTACATCCGCGCTAGTCCTCAAAGTTTCCTTGTTGTGCACCGCACCATCGTGCGAGTGTTGCGTGCATTGCCCACTTCAATGCATCAAACAGTTGTTGTTTTGGTACTGTGCTTTCAAATTTCCTCAGGAATTCATCAACCTCTGTCAATCCATTATATGTCGGCAGCTCTCTTGCCTATGTTGTCACGCAACATAGTGGCCTAACCATCATGTTGCAATTTAGCATTGTCACTTTGTGCAACAGATTCTGCCATTGTTCTACTTCTTCGTCTGAATCCAAAGTGCAGGATATTTCACGCTCCCACGAGATCCTCCCATGTATAGTTGGATTCACCCAATCCTGGTCTTGTGTATGTTGGAAATAATACTGAGAGGGGGGGTGAATCAGTATTATCATATTAATAAAACTTTTTCATTTCCATAATCAGATTCATATATGCTACTTCCACAACTTCTTATGATTAAGTTAATCGATCTTCAATGAGTGCATTAGAACATTATCAACCATATTATCAGTTAACAGATGCAGTAACATAAAGTAGATCATCACACATAAGGCACACATATGAACACAATGATGTAAGGTGGAAACCCAATGCGGGAGAAAACCACCTGCTGCAAGTCATCTCAATCTTCTTCTTAATAAGAAAATTCTTTTACAATATTTGTACTGGTGCAGCCTTATACCAGTACGGGAGCTACAACCCCCTTTGCTCTTGTACTAGCCGATCCATTTACTAGTACGCAGGCTACTACCTGCTACAATGCTCCAAGATTTCTTTTAGCTCTTGTACTAGCTTAGATACTAGTACGTAGGCGCCGGCCTACAATCTTCTCCCTCTAAGTACCACGTTTCATCAATTTTCATACTGGATACATTGAGGCACAACTCATAATCTTGAAAGGCCACATTTCATCCAATTTTCATACTGGACCCAACAACAACATTGAAGCTCAAACAACCTTCTGAAACACCCAATCAACTGTAGTAACTAGATCAACAATAATAGGACCAAACCCAGGATGCAACAATGATAAACAAAGATTTTAAGAGAAGGAAGCACCCTGCTCAACTGCTAGCCTGAGTCCGGACTCACCCTGCTCAACTGCTAGCCTGAGTCCCGGACTCACCCTGCTCAACTGCTGGCCTGAGTCCCTGGACGCACCCTGTTCAACTGCTAGCCCGCGTCCCGGACGCACTCTGCTCAACTGCTAGCCTGCGTCCCTCGCTCTGAGTCTTTTGAACTGCCTGCGTCTCGGCGCACCTGAACCCTTCTGCGCCTGCGTCCGGCGCACCTGAACCGGTTCGCTCCTGCGTCCCGGACGCACCTGAACCCTTACTGCACCTGCGTCTCTTTAGATATGAAAGATATTAAGACTTCAAGACTAACCCAAACAGTCAGATCTACAGATCTGATCGTGCGCCATAGCGATCATAGTCCATTAGAAGATTCGCCTTCATAGATCTGGACTAGATCTCACCAAAAGATATTCAACAAAGATGGTGCATAATCCAAATGAACTCCTTTGCTTTATATAGGCAAGCTCCTCCCCAAAACATGGAACAATACCACGAGCCGACACCATAGAAACGCAAAACCGTCGGCTAGGTACCACACAAGAAACCCCCACGTGCTTTCCTCTGCCTTGATATGTGTGCACTGGGTGGACGCACCCCCTAAACGGCTGGCCTGCGTCTCTGGACGCGGGTTCTGCATGGATTACCTGCGGGGACGCACTTTCTGTAAGGTGTACCTGCGTCCTTCATAATTTCAACAATATTTGAGCCTCTGCTTACAAAGAGCTTGCCATTTGATTCCTTTGAGCTGTCCTGTAATATGTCACATCTGATATCTCTTCTGTAGATTCATCTGAATGTATATAAGTGAGATGATCTTCTATGAGAGTGTTGCCATCAAGTACAACATATGCATCATAATGCCAACAGTGTAGTTATATTGTAGATACAATCAAGATCATCATCACTATCGTCGTTGTGCAGCGGTCCATTGTAGCACGCTCCTTCAGCTGTGTCCAATGGCTCTACTAAACATAATGATTTTTTCTTAAAGATCATTTTGTGCTTCTTCAGATTGATGACTTCATTCATATCGGTCACCCAGTCTATTCCTAACAACGAGGGATAGGGATTGTTGTCATTGACAATCTCTATTACTTCAAAATTTGCCTGCGCACTCACGCCTTCAATATCAACTGTTAATCCTTGCAACCTCCCCATGGGCAAAATCTTCTATTGGTTCGCCATTCGTAGTTTAATAGGGGACCATTGCAATGCGGGCCTACCCATTCGTTCCCATGTTTTCTTCGGTAATACATTCGCGTCTAAACCCAGATCTAGGATTACCTGATCCATTTCATACTCACCAATCTGTGCAGTCAACCTCATTTCCCTTCTAGTTCGCAATGCATGTTTCCCCAATTTCCAGACTGCCCACAGTTCTCCTTACCCTGCGCACCTGGTGATTAGCTCCTATAGTCTTTAACTGCCTTTCTGTCACACAGTAGTTTCATGCATGTCTCTAGAAAGGTAGTGAGCATTGAAGGATCCATTCCTGGCTCTGGTTGATCCTTACTACCTAAAGTGGATGCCTCCGCGAAACTCTTCTTAGCTTCCATGAATGTCTCCTTTGCGCATTCTATGTCAAACTTGAGTTCCTTTGTAGGAGCCTTGCAAACCCATGTACTTTCCTCTGGCTACTTATCTGTATCTTCTCCTGTGGCCGTACCGCTTCTGAGCATCATGTTCACATTCGGGTCATCTTCGCATGGCTCAGACCTCATCATTTGTATATTCTGAGTCGAGGGAGGCTGGAATAGTCCTTTTTCGCGCATCTTTGTGACCAATGTAAGACAGTCTATTTTTCCATGATCAAACTGAGCACAATACAGACATTATATCCTCATCGACTTGGTACAATTGCGGGCATAGTTCCCTGGTCCTCCACAATTGTAACAAATTAACTATCCACGGCCCCTTGCTTGTCCCATTCCACCTCTTCCTCGACATCGCCCCTAGAATCCAGTGTGCGCCATCCCTGCATCTGGGTTGAAGGCTCGCATTTCGGTCTGCATCCTATAGGCAGGGGTCGGATCCATCATTAGCTCGTAACTATGGCAAGTGCACTCATTGTGGCTTACCGACCTGCAGAAATTGTAAAACAATTGTTGGGGTGTCTGTGTATACTTCTGCATCAAATGACCATTATCCATTGTGTGTTTCCCTCCTATCTGACAAATTGTGCACCATAAAGTGGGTGCCACGCTTGGCCCTGCCTATGCCTTTGGTCTCAACGGCATTGGCCCTCCTCCTGCCAAGTAGTTCACGAACACTAGACAGTCATCCTTATCATGGCCCTGGCCTTTGCATTTTACGCACCATACTTCCTCATGCACCTTTGGTCGCGGTGCCCTATCCTTCTTAAAACTTTGCATTTCCAAGCACAGATTCTGTATTTGCACATGAATTTGTTGAACTCCCAACCAAGGGTCTTGTATCGGGGTCTCATGTAATCTCATTGCCATTTCCAATGCTCCAGCCTAGGTGGAAATTTTTTGCTGTGACAGTGCCATCCTCAAGTGTAGTGCCAAAGATGCTACAAACCATGCACGATGCTATCCATTTATCAACGTCATATTGGCTTCGCGGATCGTACTCTTCAGCCATTGATCTAGATCCCAGGGAGTCTCACCCGGGAGCATCGTGATTTCTTTAAACCTGATGATTAATTGTGTTTCTGACTTTGGCCTGATAAATTCCCTGTTCAGCGCATTTTCGATCTCTACTATCCCTGAGTTTGGGTGGTCGTTAGACTGCTTGATGTACCATGTTAATGCGCGATCCTGCAGCACCCTCACCAATGTAGCTTTCTTAATATTGTCATCCGTGACACCTTGTGCTTCACATACTACTCTTACCATGAACCAGAATTGGTCTGGATCTTCATTCCCTACCCTTACGAATACCGGCAGTTTGATCGTGCTCGCCATACTAAATTGTGGAGGTGGTGGAGGTGGAGTGGGTGGGGATGGAGGCGAAGTGGGTGATGGAGGGAAATGTTTCCCTAGGGCTTTTTGGGTTGAAACCCTAGCAGACTGAAAGTTGTCTATTCAAAGAAGCACACATTCACATAGCCATTATGCTATTATAAGCAAATTCTATTGTAAAGGGTACGTACCTTAAGTCCTACATTCGAGAAGGCCCTTAGGGTCCAAACCCTTCTTGGAGTTCCCTTCTTTTCTTTTGCCCTGCAAAACAACCAATTCCAAAGAACACAACAGTATACAGACAAAACCTTATAAAGAAACCATCTTCATGTTATAAACAAAGGTAGCTAGTTATGAAATCCAAACAACCATTTACATATGAATTCTAAACATGAATATCATTAACATAAAGAGGATTCATTTCGGGAACCAAGACATGTGTTTCTTTTATTATAGACAAATAAAGTACATAAAAAGGAATATTTTCACCTGAGTCACCTTCAACAGGCTCCAAGCAAAGCTTCCTTCCAGATCCGTTCCAGCCTCAAGCCTCTAACAATCTCCTTCCATGACTCTCTCCATGATGTCACAAGTAATGGATGAACATCAACACACAAGGAAACAAGAGTTTCCTGTACAAATGGGTGAAGTGCAGAAGGCACAAGGGACTTCAAACCTGGTCAGGGGAAAAATCTCAGCATAATAACCTTTCTCTCTCCTCTCTCCTCCTTTAGGCCTTCCCTTTGAGGTCTTTTTATACCTCTCCCAAAGTAGTTTTTTAGTTGGGAGTTGGTTGGGAACAGTTGGGCTACAGGCACTAACAGATGATCAGCAGGTAAAACCCACGATCTCCGCCCGAAAATAAGGAATTTTATATTTTTTAAGTGTTTTAATACATATACGTGGGTTGGGTATACATAGACCCGCGTATACACGTGTTTAACTCAGGGCAATGTCGCGTATAAAGGACAAAACACTGTTTTTTAAATTTTAGGACCAGGTCTGGAAGGAGGGGTTGCCCTAGGCCATGAGTACAGCATCACAAACCATAAGAGTAAGATTTAGAGCTATAATAGATGCCCCCTAATATATGAGGTCTGAAGGGGCACATGATGGCCGAAATATATCATGCGAGTACATGGAAAGGAAGTCTGTCAAAAACCGAGGAGGACTTCACCAGAATTCAGCCTGCCAAGCCACCAAAGGAGATCAGAAATAAACACTGTCTGAGGCAGGCATACCCATGCTCAGAAAAAGTAAAGCATGTCCGCATATCAAGTACAAGCGGATCCACTAAGTATACAAGTATAAATGACTGAAAGATACATAATGGATCATATGATCATAATGAACAACTACATGTCTAAATATCACATATAAGACTGTCAATGATGCTAAAAGATGCAACGGATCACTGATATCAAAGGCTGATCCCAAAAGGTACCAACTGAACATGATGGAATAGGATGGTACTACACTACAAACTCAGGTGCCAGCATATAGAATGTCACCATGACTGACTGCAACATATAAAGTGGAGTGGTATCAACTAGCAGCAACAGGAGCAACTGTCAAGTGAACCAATGAATGCTGATACAACCTGAGGTCTTCACCGACTGCTGTGGTACATTTCTACACCATGGGAATAAATGATCTGAAGTCGACCATGTGAGAAATCATTTGATTACCGGTCATTAATGTATACAGTTAACAAACGTGAGACTACTCACCGATAATGATAATGAGCGTTAAGGTACCTAGTACAATCTAACAAGTGTGAATAGATGAGATGGAGTCGAACACCTGTAAGAATCTATCGATCAGGAGACAATGATGGTTTCCCACTGTCGATAGCGAAGGATATACCACTAATGACTGCAAACCCCAAGGTACTGCCAAATGGACTCTAGATCTTTGCCCCAGAGCAATGAGTCGGAGTCGATAGGGAAATATCCGCTAGAAGGAAGGCATTAAGGCATCCTTCATCAATCTAGCACGAGTGTATCCCGTAGGCCAATAATGTGGAAGGAATCGGACGAAAAAGATGTAGTAACCCAACCGAAGTATGTTTCCGGCGTACACAAGATGGGGCTAGCGCACAACAGAAACCCTCTGAACTAACCAATAATGAAAGCTGACACAGAGGCAAGGTATCCACCAATAGGGTCAAATGGAAAACAAGGTACTGCACGAATCCCAATGTGTGATAATGTAAGCTGATGTCGAACACAAGGGAAACCACTCAGTCAAAGACCCATGATACTTATCGATGCTGAGCACAAGGTGACCTATCAATAATGAAAATAGGGCCAGGGTGCGGCTCTAGGCCTTTCCTCAGAGCAAGATGTCGTCGTCAATAAGGACAAGACCTACCAGCAAGAAGTGAATGGGGACCTTCTCAAACCGGCACGAGTAAAGGACCAATATAGCTGATGTGATGATAGACATGACACTGACAACCAGGGATGGCCGACTGAAAAATGAGTCAAGAGACACCGCAAAGAGGCCGACTCAGGCTAACTTCCCTTGAACCGAAGCACAGCTCAATGTGACTATGTGGCAGCATATGATGACTGTGTATAAGTTCGCCATGCAGGAGGCACGAACGAACCCTCCATATGATTGGAAGAGATAACCAATCAGGGGAGAACTGACTCAATAACAAGGTTATGGCGTACCTAAGTCAAACTAAATCCCACCCATGTAGAGGAGACTTTGTTTCGAGTGCTTTGTTCAAGGGTGACACGACTGACTCTAGCTTCCAACAATAAATGGAAATACTGTCCCATTCCCCCTCTTTTTTTGAATATTTAATTTTTTTTGTCTTTTTCTGTTAAGCTGGAAAAAGAATAAAAGAATGCTATGGTAGAGTGGAAAGAACGAGTGTCGGTGAAACAGATGATCTAGTTCCTGGGAATGGAACGTTCCTATGCTCAACGCAGGGAGGTGAAAACTGGTCAGTGACACTCAAAGGTGTGTTCCTTCCACGGGTCAAGGTGTGTCAAGCTGCAGAAGTCAAAGGTATGCAAGATTCATTTTGCAGTCGTCATGGTCAAAAGTTGGCTTAAACACGAGTCTAAGTGAAGCCGGCACTAGGCCAAAAGGTGCAAGTGGTCAACATGCAATGCAGTAGTACAACTCAACACAAAGGAGCCTCTAGGGTGTAAGGCTAGAACAAAGCGGAGAAGCTAAGAGGAATGAGTCTTCAATGCATAAGTCATGGCGGGACTACAGAGGACTCCTGAGCCTACTCAATGGAGCAGCATGGGCAACAAATGTCAGTGAGGTGCTAACTACGATGCCCATGTAAAGGATGGCTCTACCATCGTGTCATGATTTAAAGAATCGGCGAGTGAAGATGGCTTACGAACCATAACACAATGGGATCGACCCTATGGCAGATGTATCGGCAAATGGAGGCTAGTATGCATAATGCAACGAAAAAATGGTGTCCCTAACCTATATGCCAGTGAGAAAACGATACCTGCCATGACGGTTCAATAGTCATGGAACCGTCTCAAAACTAAAAAACGTCCAAAATGTCCTGAAAAACAAACCATTCTCGACATTCCAAGCTCCCAAGTTAAAAGTCACATGAGGCCAAACAAAATAAAATTTTGAAAAAATTTTGCATTTTCAAAACTTATAAAAAGCATTTTGGACTCACCATTTTTACCATTTGAGTTTGAGAGAAAAGGATTTGGAGAAAAAGGAGCAAACTTCCCACAGCCAGATTCAACCGTTCAAATTCATCAAAGACCTCCAGGTAACTCTTATACTTAGCTTGCAATTGATTGTGACAGGTTTTAATATTTTTGATTGATGTTTCACCGTTGAACTTTTGTCAAAAATTTCCCTGCGGCATATACGTGGGTTGGTAATATTGAACCCGCATACACGCGCGCCCTATACGCGACTGTGTGCACAGGGACCCGCGTATACGCCGCGAACCATTTTTACACAAAAACTAACGGTTATAAATCAATTTTTTCTCAGGATGCCTGTTACATGGCGTGAAAGAGAGCACGCAGCGGTAGATCATGAAGTTATGAACAGTCCAGAAGCATTAGATGCCCTACGGGGATATGGTTTGCTTAAAATTTTCAAACTGCCAAATATGAAAGCGAACGCGCGTCTACTTGAGATGCTCATTGATTATTGGGACGTCGAGGAGGAAGCCTTTAAGATCAATCAGATGCTGCTCAGGGTAGAAGTGGAGGATATCTATTTTATCACGGGCCTTTCTCGAAGGGGAGAGGTAGTACATTCTCGGGGCAGGACACGGAGTAGCCTCACGATAGAGGACTATGTACAGATATACTGCCCGAGACATCCCAAGAAGGTTGGGAGCCATATTTCCATCACACATGTGGTGGGTTTGTCACTTAGGATAATCCTGTTCACCATAGCTCGAGTGAACGAATCATCCTCTCTGCATCAGGCGTCACGGGTCATCATGAGCATGGCAGTTAACTATCTCACTACTGTGTTCGACTGGTGTACTCCTCTCCTGGCCAACATGAAGAGCCAGCTCACTTCTATCAGGAGGGGACAGACCAAGAACTTTGGATATGGGACTATCCTGTGTACTTTCTTTTTCGAGAAGGTTCCCGCACTCCGCCCCAGGGTAGCAGTTTCCATCAACACCCCATGCGATCCACGCATGGGCCAGTGGGCCGATCTGATGAAACGTCTGGGGGGTGGGGAGGTCCCAAGGACTGCCTTCGACGATGATTTCTTGACCTGGTGGGATCAACAGATCATCGCTGTGGATGACTACCCCTATGCTGGGCTAGATTTCCGAGGAGATATTGATCTAGTGTTACCACCGAACGCAGCATGGGGCGAGATTGGTAAGAATTTTTTGATTTTATGATTTTTTTTTTTTGGATTTTTCAAATATAATGATGCATTTTGAAAAATATTTTTTATGAGATTCAAATGATTGATATGATGATCATGTTCCAGACATTGGGCTGGTACGACCAAATGGGCTCCCACGGCATGGACGACACGGCTGAGGAGCCGAAGAGGCGACTGCTGATATAGAACAGACTCTAAACAATGTCCAGTGACACTTGGTGACACTGAGCTGCTGAGTACCGATGGCCGCCATAGAGGACCTTCCTGAGGATATGCAACATCATGTGGTTGGCATGCCACGTGACTGGGTTTGCACTTTTCGGCGTGTGGCCAATGCGATAGTTATACTTAGCCGCTCATCCTGAGCTGGGGCATTAGATATGCCAGACATGATTATGGTCATTTGAGTCCCAATTTTGTATATTTCTGGAAACACATATGTACACTTGAAACGCTTTATGATATATATATACAGTTTGACTTTTTGATGCTTGATTTTATTGTGATGAA
This sequence comes from Pinus tabuliformis, assembly GCA_031772625.1. Lineage (NCBI taxonomy): Eukaryota > Viridiplantae > Streptophyta > Pinopsida > Pinales > Pinaceae > Pinus > Pinus tabuliformis. Next base: position 192,087,347 of record CM062808.1, read on the forward strand.
TGGTTGATGTGCCAGTCTAATGCTTGATTAGCGATAGAATCAGCTAACCAATTATGAGAACTTGGAATGTGCAAATAATAAATATAAGTAAATTATCTTTGCAATAACCTCACCCTTAAATACTGGCGATATAAAGATGGATCCCGTACCCGATAAATGTTATTTAATTGAGACACTATCAATTGAGAATCAAGATACACTACCAACGAGTCGATCCCATGAGAGATTGCCTCGGATAATAAATTAATAATGGAAATATACTCGGCCATATTGTTTGAAGCACGACCGATACACATGCCTCTTGATGCCATCAATTGACCAGTTGGATAATAGAGTACCCAAGCTGCGTAAGCAAGATTCCGAGTGTGCCAACTAGCACCATCGACGAACCCAAAATAGACCAAATCATCCATCAACACCTGCCACAGCAGACCAAAAAGTGCTGATATCAAAAAACTCTCGACGATATATGTACAAATATACATAAAGTAAAAAGAAGCCATTACCTGGACAAAACTAAGCAAAGTACTTCTTTAGGTAGATCCCGTTTCGGGGCTTCGCCAGCTTATTTCCCTCAAAATCGATTAACTCATACAACCATTTTTCTAAAACTCGTTTAATAATGAAAGGACCGTACCACATAGGCTTAAATTTGCCTGCCCCCAAGGTGTCTTTATCATGGTCATAGACCAAGACAAGGTCACCTTCGGAAAAGAATCGAGGACAGACAAATTTATCATACTGCGCTTTAACCCTTTTCTTATGAGCCTCATTCATCGTGGCAGCATTTGGATGCTGCTCATCGAGATGTTCCAAGTGAAGTAGGCGCTCTTCGAGATTCGAAGTCTCTAGAAGGAGCTCAACAGCCAATTTAAGAGATGGAATTTCACATTCAACGGGAAAGATAGATTCCATCCCATAAACCAACTGAAAAGGTGTAAAACTAGTAGCCGTCTTGACGGAGGTTCCGTATGCCCAAAGAGCTGAATACAACATAACCTGCCAATTGGACCGATTTTTATCGATTGTCTGTTGGAGTATCGTCTTAAGAGTTTTATTGACTGCCTCGACCTGTCCATTGGCCTGAGGATAATAAGGAGATGAATGCTCCTAGCGGAAATCCAATTTGAGAGCAAATTCGGACATCAGTTGATTCTGAAAATGACTGCCATTGTCAGTGACAATCTCTCTCAGGATACCGAATCTTGAGATAACCTAATTGAAAAGAAACAGTGCTGCCGTGTCACTATCGTTCTTATAAGTAGGCATGGCCTTAGCCCACTTCGTAAAGTAGTCTACAGCCACGATAATGTACCCGTGATTCGCCGTTGAAGGCAGATTACAAGTCATAAAATCAATACCCCACTTAGTAGAGGGACCGACGGTGACACGGGAAAAAGAGGAGCTAGATGCGCGCGCATTTTCCGAGTAAAAATTTGACACGGGTGATAGCGTTTGATCACTTCCACACATTTTTTAAAGAGTGAAGGCCAAAAATAGCCGGCACATAAGATGCGCTGTGCTGTAGCAAGCCCTGATAGATGACCACCACAAGCTCCACTATGGCAGTCATTGAGCACTGACTCTGCTTCCTCTAAGGTTAAACAGTGCCGAAGGATTGAATCAACCCCTCGACGGTATAATGTGTCACCGATGATAACATAGTTTTTAGCCAGGTGACATAATTTTCGACGTTCATCCTTGGAGAAAGTAGAGGGAAACTTCAAAGTCTGGAGATAGACAATGATATCTCCATACCAAGGGTCGAGTGAAGAGATGAGGAATAAATGTTCGTCGGGAAAACTTTCCTCATAAACAGTATCTTCTCCACAAGGTAGCTCAGAAATTAGCTCTGTGAAAACCATGGATTTCTTAGACTTGGTAGACAAGAACTCGAGATCGAATTCTTGAAAAATGACTATCCATAGATTATATTTGCCCCCAATCACTCGCCTACTGAGGACAAATTGAAATGGATTGATTTCCGCTAAGACAAAAGTTTTGCATAGCAGGATATAGTGACGGAGCCGCTGGACAGCATGGACAGCTGCCAAGGCCAACTTCTCAACCGGAGAATAGTGAAGTTCAGGACCTATTAAGCCTCGGCTCAAATAATAAATCACATGCTCGGTGAGAGAATTGTCCTCCTGAACGAGAACCATACCAATGGTTGATTCTGCTGCAGCGAGATATAAAAGGAAGTCTCTACCATAATTCGGTGGACTCAAAAGCGGGGTAGAGACTAATGCCTTTTTCAAAGCATCAAACGACTGCTGCGCAAAGTCGTCCCACAGAAATGGAACTCCTTTCTGTAGCAAATGCATGAACCCTTTAGTGATCTCGACATAGTTTGCTATAAACCATCTTAATAAATTAGCCTTCCCTTGAAGACTTTGAAGTTGTCGAATCGAGGACGGGGGAGGCAACTGAACTATTGCCTCAAAATTGAAGGGATCAACCTGAATCCCTTCATTGGACACGATGAACCCTAACAACCAACCGGACGTAACCGCGAAAATTCACTTGTTGGGATTCAACCGGATTTTATAAAAACGACATCGCTCGAAAACCAATCGAAGATGACTAGGGTGATCAATTCTCTTTCAAGAACGAGCAGCGAGATCATCCAAGTAAGCCTTGATGACATGTTTGATGTCGTGGAAAGCATATGACATGGCCCGCTGAAAAGTGGATCCAGCATTTTTAAGACCAAAAGGCACCTTTCTATATGCAAAGGTACCCCGGGGACATATAAAGGCTGTCTTATGTTGATCTTCAGGATGGATAGAAATTTGATTATAACCCGAAAAACCATCCATGAAGGAAAAAATCTCATTATCCGCACACTCATCGATAATCTGATCAATGAATGGTGTGGGGTAATTATCTTTCAGACAGGCCTTGTTTAAATCCCTAAAATCGATTCATACTCGGATTTTTCCTTGCTTTTTATCCACAGGGACTGGATTAGGAACCCAATCAGTAAGAGGAACAGCGTATATGAAACCCGCCTTTAGCAGCTTCTCAACCTCAGCTTTGATAGCTGCCGCTTTCCTAGGGTTAACCGGCCGAAGCCTTTGACGAACCGGTTTGGCGTTCTCATACGTCTTGATCTCATGCTGAACTATAGAAGGATCAATTCCAGGCATTTCCTCATAAGACCCAGCAAATACATCTCGAAATTCCTTGAAAAGGTCGGTGTAAATTTGAATTTCTTCAGGGGAACACTTAATTCCGATGAAGAGATTGTCGATGACGTTAGGGTCCCTAGAGATGTTTATAGGTATCATTTTTCAAATTACCGACATATTGCCTTCGGCACGAACGTGTGCTGGAGCCAAAGGGTTTGACACCGTACAAACATCACTAGTACAGAGCTCGGAGAATCTAGATTCTACTTCCTGCAATGGAGGAAGAAAGTATGAACGATGGTGTAAGTCTTCCCAAGGTCGATCTATACCCATCATTGCTTCGAGGATTGCTTCTTCAGAAGGTAAAACTGAATCTAAGTAGTCCAAGGCAGAGGTAGAATCAAGGCTCCAAGCCGGGGCCACATCACCATCTAACTCCTCTTCGGAAAAAGGAGCAGAGTGGTTGTCTGCAGAGTCTACGATAGACTGATATCTAAGCTCAGCTGTAGATATAGGGAATTCCATTCCATTTACTTGTCCTTCAACTAATGTGGTCGTAGGTGAAGGCAAGGTCCAAGGGTCTAAAAAATAACGAGTTCGAAAGAACTCTTGTCAAGGGGACTCCTTAGATGATGAAATGGCATTGATTTTAGCGAAAGGAGAGGGAAGATCAAAGGTACCCATCAATGAGGAATACTTTCCCACTCCTAAATGCTCAGTACGCGGGCGAGGGTTATACACTAAAGGAACTGTAGAGTCAGAGCTTGCTTGAGCATTGACTGTAAAATAATCCATTTGATCAACCTTAACGATTTTCCCCTCATGAGGAAAGAAAATGACACGAAATAGAGTCGAAACAACGACGTCCATTTCTTATACCCAGTTCCTTCCTAATAGGAGATTATAGTCTAGGTTAGCATCTATGACTTCTACTTCAATATTGACGACCTTCCCCCCAACACATATAGGAAAGGCCGGGATAATCCCATGCGGCCTATGAGAATGACCATCAAATGCAGTCAAGACAGTGGGTGAAGGAATAGCCGAAGGTGATCCAATAGCCTTCCAGCATGACATCGACATGATGCATGTGGAAGCTCCTTCATTGATAACGGTACGAAAAGTGTTGATTTTACGATATGTATACTTTATTTGGAAAGCCATATGATGAGGGAGTCGCTTTTTGACATTTAATATGTCAAAAGTGAGCACTAAAGAATTAGCTGGATCGACTGCTCCAATCGCAGAAAGTAAAGCACTTCACTGAGCCGGACATGACTGGAGAACCTCTAAAGCAGACATGGCACACAAACTCTGAGCCAGATCCTCCACAATGGAGTAATTCTGGGTGGCCCTGGCATTAGGATTAATAGTCGCGCGTTTAGCGGAAACTTTCAGTATCCGTGGTTTAGTCTCAACAGGGGTCGCTCAATATGAAGGTCGGTATTTCCAGGAACAGTCTTTTCCTTGGAAGTTTCGGCTTCACCATAATCACATGACCGAGTAGTCACATGGACGTTAGAACCCATCATGAAAAGATTCGATGATTTTTCCCCTTCCTGGTTGCCCCCTGCGGAGGTACTAGGATTTGAACTCGCGCCAGCAAGAAGTTGCTGCCCTTGGGGAAAAGGGTTAGTTAACACAGCCTGAGAACTAGAAGTCCCTTGCTGTCCTAACAAGCATTGAGCGTCTTCAATCTTAGGGCAGAGATGAGTTAAATTGTCTCCACTGCACAACTTGCATGGAAACTTAACTTTCTTTCTAGACTCATTTCTACCACCACCAGCATTGTTGTCGGACTTATTTGCATCAGGCTTCCCATCATGGTTCTTTTTCTTACCTCGTCCTTTCTTTTTACCATTGGAATTTTGATTTCCTTTGGGGTTATCAGATTGGATAGCATTAATTGAAGAAGTTTGGGAAGCGGGGGAATTAGACGATGTGACTTGGTTGTTAGAAGCAGTTTGTAAGGACAACTGCTGCAATTGGTTCAACAAGTTCACGGTAGTTGTGTCTACTGACCCAATGATACCATCCGCGTGGGGACCTGGCTTCAACTTAGCTATGTCAACCTTAGACCCAGGAGCATCTGGCAAGTACTTTTGTAGGATCCCAGACTGAGAGTAGATCAATTCTAATTGCTGGGCCCTAAAAATGGCTTACTCCTCAGAATAGACCCCAGACATGGAGACATCCTTGGAGATCTCGGGTTGTAAAGATTTCAAAAACCACTCGAGATGGTACTCCGGAGGGATTTTGGCTTTAATGAGCCTCTTTCTCCGTCTCCATTCCTGAATATGGTCAGAAATGTGAGTTGCCTTATCCTGACGAAAAGTGGCCAGAAGTTCAATTCCGGCATCATAGCGGACAGGCAACTAGAAATGATTTAAGAAAATATTGGCTAAGTCAGTGAAAGATGTGAAGCTGCCCCCTGGCAACTCTATATACCATTTGGCTGCATTACCAGTCAAGGTGCGCTGAAAGAGTCTCAACCTAATCGAGTCATTGATAAGGGAGTTAGATGAGCACCACAAATGGAATGTGGTTACATGGTCGCCTGGGTCCTCACCACTCTTCCCTTCGAATTTTGGAATGTTCGAAGGGAGTTTGGTTGGGACAGGAGGCCAAGAAATATTGTATTTGACTGGGTCATTTGTTAACTTAGTGAGATTTGGCAAGTTCAACGTTGCTAGAAACGGAAGCCTAGGAGGACCTTGGGGATTCCACCCAGACTGGGCAGAACTCCCAAAGTTCTGAAAATATTGTCCTGGATTTTGGGAGGCACCTGGCTGCCCGAAGTAACCAGTAGAACCGACTGAACCAAAAGGCAAGCCTTGTGATCTAGCAAAATTCGGAGTTTGACCAACTCCAGTCGCAATACCTCCATAACCAGCAAAGTTTCCTCCTAATGGATTGTAAGGAGTTGATAACCCCTGATAAGGATTCCAAGCTGAAGCTAGGGGATGAATACTTTGAAACAAATTAACCGTGGAGTACGACCTATTCCCATGTTGGCCGATAAACGGATTCCCAGTTCCCGCGCCACTGACCCCAGGGTTATTCCAACCTTGGAAAGGATTACTACTTTGTCCTACAGAAGAAAAAGGCATGGATCCTATCATCAGGTTGGAATGTGGTATATGACCACTTCTAAAAGGAAAACCCTGGAATGAAGCCGATCCACCCATCATGGACGTAGCGGCAATAAACGGAACCAATGGAATACCCTATGAGTGGGTGCCAAATGGAAAGAATCCAGTACCAAAAGAATTGGTTTGGGAATTTCCACTCGTGGACGGAATGGAGGTAGACCCAACTAAAGATGTGCTAGCGAAAGATCCAAACAAGGAAGCAAAGGAGATGGAAATCGTTCCTCCCCCTTGCACCGATGTTGGAGTTTGCATAGTCGTAGCACTTGTAAAAGCCATGCTTCCAGTAGTGGTCATCGATGGTAACCTGGACTTGACGGTCTATGTGTCGGAGTCCCAACATATTGTAATACGTCTTGATGACTAGATGGTAGTGGAGAATTTGGAGCCGCTAACGACTCTGAGAGTTCTTCTACCTCTATGTTATTCTCCACTTGAAAGAGAACTCGAGAAAGGACTGGAGTGTCCCTCTCTTGTTCAGAAGTTCCAGGCCTTGCTTGAACACTAATGCCCCCGAGAGGAGGATCAATCCCCGATGTGTCAACCGGCATGGGATGGAACCCACCGGTAGTATTACCTCTGCGCCTTCTAGGAGAAGGCTCTAAACTTGGTGGTGAAAGACCACGAAGTCTTTGAGACCGTCTGGGAGATCGGTCAGCCACTTTGAATTTTTTGTTATGATCTAACTAAAGACTCAAAAAATTGAAAGCTATGCCAACTAAGAGCACAGAGAACACACTATAAAGTCCCTGAAGAGAACAGCCAGTCAAACAACTTCCAAGTATTTTTGCTCTGGGTGATTAGGACCGGACACCAAAATACAAGAAAGTGAAATAAGAGGCCTTCCGAAGATAGTCTGGGATGATGAGGGCCCACTCCTATCAGCGAAGGTATCAGAGGAAGTTATGCTGACCTCCTATCAACAGCCTGCGCCAGTGTAAGCCCCCAAGATTTGCAAGGGTGCCCTCCAGTAGTATTGTCGAGAGTGATGCAACGTCGACCTCAGGTGCCACGGGATTCCCCCCCACAGCGACCTGTGTAGATCCCTAGGAGTAGCAACTATGGATACCAACTCGTCACAGAAGCCAGGCGGAACAGTCGTGAGGTAAGTTCGGACAAGTAGGAGAGGGGGTATCTCTCTTCCCTGTCTTCATAGACCCTCACGCTTAACTCCCAGATCCGGAGCTTTCCTGGTCTTCCTAACACTATTGGATTTTCTCTCGTTATTCAGACTCCTACCTTTGACGTTTATATGGCCTTGGAGAGTTAACTCTCCACTTGCCTAATCCAAGGCCCTAAAATCCTAAACTTGTTGTTGTAACTGACTTAAACAAAAAGTTCTAGTGAATTTTAGTTAGCGCTTGATTTTAAAATAGGATGTTCTTTAAGTCGCAAGGCAACGGAAGTGAAACTAGTGATGTTTTTTGACGCAAAAGAGATTAATAAAAACTTAACTACATTCCCATGCACTTTTTCGTTTTTCGATGAAGAGCAATTTCTATAGGGTTCAGAGGAACTTCTAATAAAACAAAATTTTCTTTTCTTTTTGTTAATTCACGCTTCACACTCACAAAAATTAACAACTCTATGTATGCCTAAAAAGGTATGCAAATCTATCCTAATGCAACAAATATATGCGGATGCAAGATTTAAAACTACTCTTAAAACAAAAAATGAAAGTTGCTTGCTTATCAATCTTTATCTTGCCACTTAAAATGTCTAGATGGAATATGAGATGCTACTATTCATTTCGTCTAAACACTAAAAACAAGTTCTAAGACAAACATAAAGCACTTTCACTCACTAAAAGGAAACCAAATGAAAACCAAGTTCAAGAAAGCAAAAATAAATTTTTCAAAAAGATTTTCTTCAAAATTAACAACAAAAGAGTCTTTTCAAAAATGCTCTCAACAACACTGAAACTTGTGATTGAAGAATAGGAAATCAAACACTTTTGCAAGTTGACACCACACAATGGATGAAAACTCAACAAAAATAAATGTGCTTAAAAGTGCTCTTAACAATCAAAAGCAGCAATGAAAGCTTTGGCAATGAAAATCAAAAAGATCAAAAAGACAAATTCCAAGAAAGTGTCAATCAACAACTTTCAAGAAACAAAGACGTGGATGGTCACAAAAAGCGGTTTTTGTGAAGCAAACAAAAAGTCATCAAAAGCAAGGTTAACACAAAGATTGAGATCAATCTTCCTACCCTGATGAACCATAGCAGCCAATATACCTAGCAAGAAATCTTGCGTGCTTTAGCAAAAGACGATGACACTTGCAATCAATGAAAAACAAGACCAATACTTCTTATACTCAGAGAGAATTCGGAACAAGATGCTCGCTGTAAAAAAAATAACTGATACTGGAAAATGATTGTTTCAGACTGACTCAAACTACCAGACAGACCTTCAGAGACAAAAAGATTTACAAATCTTGAAAATTGCAAGATATACGTGACTCTACTTATGTACAGAATGCGTGTATATGCTACTGTAACTAAGGAAACCCGCGTATACGTGGGTTCACTTAAAGCAACATGCGTACATACGCCTCTGTAACTAAGGAAAACAACATATATAAAAGGTTTCAAGAAAAATAAAAAACAAACTGAAGAAACTGGAAAAACTTAAAGTTCAAGAATAGACCAGATAGCAACAACAAACAAACAGGTAGCTGAGCCCTGATTGGCTTGAAAAACACCCAAACTAGGAACAACAAGAGTGTTGTCCGCAACGGAGTCACCAATTCTGATGGAGGGAAATGTTCCCCTAGGGCTTTTTGGGTTGAAACCCTAGCAGACTGAAAGTTGTCTATTCAAAGAAGCACAAATTCACACAGCCATTATGCTATTATAAGCAAATTCTATTGTAAAGGGCACGTACCTTAGGTCCTACGTTCGAGAAGGCCCTTAGGGTCCAAAACCTTCTTGGAGTTTTCTTCTTTTCTTTTTCCCTGCAAAACAACCAATTCCAAAGAACACAGCAGTATATGTACAAAACCTTATAAAGAAACCATCTTCATGCTATAAATAAAGGTAGTTAGTTATGAAATCCAAACAACCATTTACATATGAATTCTAAACATGAATATCATTAACATAAAGAGGATTCATTTCGGGAACCAAGACATGTGTTTCTTTTATTATAGACAAATAAAGTACATAAAAAGGAATATTTTCACCTGAGTCACCTTCAGCAGGCTCCAAGCAAAGCTTCCTTCCGGATCTGTTCCAGCCTCAAGCCTCTAACAATCTCCTTCCTTGATTCTCTCCATGATGTCACAAGTAATGGATGAACATCAACACACAAAGAAACAAGAGTTTCCTGTACAAATGGGGGAAGTGCAGAAGGCACAAGGGACATCAGACCTGGTTAGGGGAAAAATATCAGCATAATAACCTTTTTCTCTCTTCTCTCCTCTCTTAGGCCTTCCCTTTGAGGTCTTTTTATACCTCACCCAAAGTAGTTTTTTAGTTGGGAGTTGGTTGGGAACAGTTGGGCCACGAGCACTAACAGGTGATCAGCAGGTAAAACACGCGATCTCCGCCTGAAAATAAGGAATTTTATATTTTTTTAAGTGTTTTAATACATATACGCAGGTTGGGTATACACAGACCCGCGTATACACGCATTTAACTCAGGGAAATGTCGCGTATAAGGGATAAAACACTGTTTTTTAAATTTTAGGACCAGGTCTGGAAGGAGGGGTTGCCCTAGGCCATGAGTATAGCATCACAAACAATAAGAGTGAGATTTGGAGCTATAACAGTGGGTGGCAGTGTGGGTGGAGGTGGTAACCGCGGAATGCGTAGCCTTATCAAACTGACCTGCGCTTCTCGGAGAGACCTTAGTGAACTCCTCCTCGCTCTCTCATGAGGGTGAAATTAAGGGACTGTTTTCTAGCTCTTCGCTACTTTTGTAAATTTTTGCACTCTGCGCTGTCCCAAACATTAATGTATTCACATGACCCTTTTTTCACACAATAGAATCTTAATCCAAGTGTTCAAAGATTTAATGTACTTACGTCGAGGTCCTTTGAGAAAGCATTGCTCTACCTCGTTGTAGCTCATGGTCATGTCTACCACAAACTCAATGATGAATCCCCCTAATATCCGGCCAAGCCAATGGTCCACAGCTCACGCGGTCTTGTCTTCTGATTTTTCTAGTATGTGCACTAATTCCAGAGTCCACACTATCGGTTGGTAAAGCCTACACCTTTCCTGGCTGTCGAATAACCTTGCGATCCACTCATAGAGCTTCGAAGGAAAGGATGCAAATAAAATCTCATGGATTTCCATATACACGTACTGATCCAACCACTTTTCCTCAGATACTTGCGAAGATCTGTTTTCCTGTGTCGTGAACTCGTGAATCTTCTCGTCCAACCACTCTTCAATTTCCTTCTTTTTTGGGTTCCAGTGGCATGACATCAGACATCCCTTATGCAGATCCCGGTCCCGGCAATGAAACCATTTGTTGGCTTAGTGGGGCCTGACCCAGGTTTAGAATTTATTTAGCCAAGAAAATCTTGATATGACTGGCCATTTTGGCAATAGTCCACGAAGTGTAGACTGAGTTCTCACACGAAGTAGTATGGGAGGGTGCTAGAACCAGGTTTCCACACCATGGGGATGTCTAATATGTGGTGATTAGTACGCGGTCCAACCTTCACACTTACTACGCTACGCGCACCAGCAGACACCACCGCGTCCTGCAATACTCTTTGCACAGCTCTGGCCGCAGCGCGACCCGTGATATTTACCCAAGTCTTCCTTACTTAGGCTCTGTTAGCTGATTACTTAGATTATTTTCATATATAAGAATTCATACAAGTATTTTAGAAATTGTGCGCAGTAAATAACAGAATAAAGGTGATGCATAACATCAAAATACGGCTGTAAGAATAGATGTACAGAGGAAACTTCTCTTTATTAACTTTCGATCCCAATTACAGACCTGACTTTTCCCTGTGCACTTAGTTGCAAGGGTCTGCACACTCAGCTGTATAGCCTCTTCCTACTACTATGACCCAGTATAGTTTAGATCCAACTCCAACCTTGAACCATGCCTTCGCTATTCTATCTATTCTTAGCTAACTTTACAACCTAGAGCCTCGCTCTATTTATACAATCCCATGGTCCGCAGACCATGGGTAGGCTGACACAACTTTACATTAAATTACTATATTTTAGGGCGGATAGCCCTATTACTCATCCTAGACTTTGCGCTTTGTGCCCGCAATTCATAGAGTCTTACAATACAATTGACCAAAACTTGGGCTTTGAGCCCCAAAACCTACTGCGGGGGATCCCATGCCCAACAAGCCCCAAAAAGACATGATTCTGATTTGTTATGGAATTTAGGGTTTTCTGCTACTTAGGCAAGCATTTTATAAGTTTTCAAAAATAGGATTCAATTGTCATTTCTAATGTCTTCAGCCTTGTATTAGATCTGGTAGTGTTTCACATCATTGTGCAAGTTTTTCCGTGCATGAAATACGAAAGTAGATAATGAAAATTTGTTTTCTTAGTTGATTGGGAATATTTCATGTTTGACATGATTTTTGGATAAATTCCAGTGATTGATGCAGTGCAGGAGTTTCAACAGTGCAGGGGCATTTCATGACCACCAACCCCATCCTAACCTCATCCATCCATGATTATCACTTTTTCCACTATGTCTCTCACCAAATTTATCATTCCATATGAACACTTCTCCAAGTTTGTTGAGAAAATCAAACCATCTCACAAACTTTGTTTTGAGTTCTGAAGAAGCCCTAGACACTCCCTAGCTTTATTTCTCCCATCATTCACCTTCCCTAAGCCCTACACCACCTTCCAAATCAGTGTTATTGCTCTCGGACAGATCCTGTAGGAATACAAGGTGTTATCACTCAAGAAAAAATTCCTAAATTTTGAACATCAGTTGGATTCCAAAGGATTGGTGTTAGTCTTGGTCTAGTCTTTCCATGGTTTGACTTAGAGTCTAAAACCTAGAAGAGAGTCTTGTTGGAATTGTCAAATAGGGTCAACACTCTGGTTTTGCCTATCAATGGTCCCACATCACACATAAATTTCCATGTGTCAAACTTGTGTCAAGGTTTTCATGCACTATGAAACTGCCTAGGAGTTTTTGTAGCACAAAACCCAGAATTTCCACTGAACTAGGAGTTTTCGTAGCGTGCTACAAAACCACTGAAAAAGCCTATTTCAGCATAAAAGACTCTGCTTTCTGCTTTTACTAGTCAACTTCCAGAATGGTTCCTGAGTAGCTGATAACTCAATTTTGAAAATTGAAAGAAAATTTTCTTCCTAACATACTGGGCTACAAAAACCTCGTTCAGTTTCTTCAAATTCGTTCTGAGGTGGGAGGAATTTGTAGTTAAACTTGCGCTATGAAACTGCTCTAGGTGCAGTTTTTCACAAACTGATTTTTCCTGTTTTACAAGATTTTTTCAAGGACAGATTCTGGACAGCTGGGGTAGTGTTTTAAAAAACCAAAAGAATTTTTTGCTCTAGACATCATGGACTACAAAAGCCTCCTTAAGTTTCTTAAAATATGTCATGGATGAGAGGATAAAGGCTTTGTCCCACGTGCTAATTTTCAAAGATCCTAAACCTAAAAATAGGGAAACATGTTCCCTAATTTCTAGGGTTTGTCATCAGGAGTAAGGTGACAATGTGGGAGGCTTCATCAAATTTGACTTCATGAGGTTGCAGTTGTCCAATAATGCTTTCAATGTTTAGATAAGGTTGTTGTAATCATAATAAGCAGCTGCACTCCTAGTTGTATTAGGTCACTAACACTGCTAGTTAACAGCTAGTTCTAATTAATAGTTTGTTTAAGGATCAATAGGTGTCAGGTCAAGTGAAATTCGAATTCCCCTCATGATGGAGGAAGGAATCCAAGCTTGTAATAAACTCTATATATTGCAAGAGATGTAATGCATCAAAGGTTGGCAATTTTCAAAGAAACAAGCACATTGTGTTATTGTATGTGACTGTATGTTTTCAGGTTAATACAAAGAGTTGCTTTCACTACTTAGGATTCAGCAAGGGTTTTAATGTTTGATTTTTCTCATGGATTCCTTCATATAATTACTTGTAGTGGTATAGACACATGTTACTTAGAATTCATTGATGATGCTCTAACTTCCTTCATGTGTTTGTAGGTTGTGTTCTTTACATTATATCTCTGTTTTACTTTTATGTTAAAACCCTCTATGCCCTGACTTCCATGTGAGATTGATCTTGCTGTTGTACTGAAACACACTTTGAATCCATAGCCCAATGGAGTTTGTTAATTGGTATTTCAACCATTTATACATTATTGTTCGAATTTTCCATAGATTTAGCCCTCTAATCTTCAAAGTAAAATCTTTAACCCAGTGAGAGAGCCCTCTCAGGTTGAGGAGGCTAAGCCTCAGTGTTATAGACCATTTTGGGCACTGAAACCCAAATCATAAATTTCCATAAACCAAGGGCTCTTAAGTCCCTAAAAGTGTTGTTCCAACCTCTAAAAGAACAAGGTCAACTGATTACATCTTCTCCCAGAAGTTCTCCATGAAAAACTACTCAGAACTGGTCAAAACTGGACCATCTCACCTGCTCCATGGTCAAAGTGCGCTGCATCCCACCTAAATACACACAGGAGGTGCGATGCATCTTGAAAAGCCCTTCTATGGGGTGTGATGGGTGAGAGTGGACAAATGGTAGGGTCAATCTGCAAGGTGGAGAATAATGGAATCTTCCAGAAACTTCTCCTGTGACACTTGCCTCTCTGCATTCGTCTAGGGATGAGTAAGATATCATCAATCTCCAAGTGGAATCAAGAACTATCAGAGAGAGGACACTAATCAAATCTCAAAAGCTGACTCACCCCCCTTGCAAACATCTATATATGGATCCCTCATCCCAGAGATCCGGAGGATGGAATTTTGTATCTTGTAAGGAAGTGCTACTGGTTTCTTGGTGGAACATCATAGTGTTGGGTGATCTAAGCTTTTCATGAGGTGAAGAAGGGCTTTCTTGCTGAGAGGATGATGCTGGGTTAGAAGAATTGGTTGTAATCCTCTTTGCTATTCTTGATTATTAATAAAGCTATTCAAGTTTTCCTCCACATTCTTGTATGATTGATGATATATGCATTTGTGTGGTCAATATATATCTGGTCCTATAATGTTTATGATAATAGATCTATGTTCTTGGATACTGGTATGCTGATTTGATTCTACAAGTGCTCTTTGAAGCTTGGTAGACAAGGAAGCGAGTGGCAAAGGTCTATCAGAAGGGAGAGGAATAAAGCAAGGAACCAGCGCAAGGCAGAGGTTGGTCTCCATTATTCCCCTGTTATCTATTTCTCATAAAGGAAAATGAAAGTAGTTTTAGTTTATTTGTTTCTAAGGTAGCTACCAGCCTTAGTGGGACTAGCAACTCTGCATAGACAATAGATTTCCCGATAAAAAAATGGCGAATCCACTGGGGAGTGAATAGATTGTTTGTTTGTCTACATTTGTTTACTTTATAAACTTATAGATGGAGCCTGAAGTTAATCCAGCTAGCCTTCGAACTGCATTTTCTATGCAAGTGAAAAGTAGATCAATGCTGCTTCAGTCTATCTCCGGGTTTTGTTTATGAACTGAACAATCAATTTTCAAGCTCTCTAATTGCCCTTGTGGTGGCTCTAGTAACCTCTTTAGATATACCCCTGTGATTGATTTACTGATTACCACTTGCTCGGCCTAAATCCCTGAACTGAGCTGCAAACTGTCACCGAGAACCCAGTTGATGTCTTGTCCTTGGACCATCGCACTGTCTCTTCTTTGGATTCTGGATGCATAGCACTTCCCGAGTGTAGTAGGTGCGCTGCATCTCTTTTTCCCTGTGTTACAGGTGCGCTGATCAGATAAGGCCTCTTCTGCTCTCAAATTTTGGTTCTTGTGTTCACTCTTTTCCACTCTATTCAGGAGTTTTGCTGCCTGTAGTCAGTACACCTCTGTTGAAACCCTCTTCCTTCCCATTATTTCGCCTCCATTGTGCAAATAATTGTAAATGTTTTTATTTATTTTGAGCCATTATCAGTTCTCTTTTACAAAGAAGTAGCGTAATTGAACTATCATTTCTTGATTTGAAAGCTTCGCAAGTTTCATTTTCAGTCATAGAAGAGAATCTGATTGTTATTGCTAGTCGATTACCCTGTTACTCTTGTATTTGATTTGAATTAGTAGTTTTTCAAGTGTCGAAAGAAATTTTTCAATTCCAAATCGCAAAGTGTCGTCATTGTCTTCATTTTGTCTTGAAAAGAAACTTGTTAGTAATGTCGCTTTGAAAAATAATACAGATTTCTGCTTAGCTTTCTTTTTATCATTCACAGATTAGGAAGGCTGAAAACAAATACATGCATGTGCATTTGCATTTAGACTATTTGTTGGTTTGATTTAGGACAGTGCGTATAGTGTGTGCTCTCTGCTCTATGTTGAAAGAATAACATCTCTCTTTCCTTAGTAGCTAGGATTTTCATTTCAAAAAGAAGATTAAACGATTTTTTATCATCTTAGATTCCATTTTAGGAATTGTACATCTACATCACGCGGTGAACCTGAAAGGCAAATTTCTTAAGCAAGATCAACTGTAAAATAAATTTAATGAATCTAAAAACGCTTTGGAACCTAACGCACAACATTTAGAAGTCTAGGCTAGAGACATATTCCGGCGTCGTAAAGGCTGGTAACTGTTGTTTTCATTGATGGTTGGGTGATTCCTCCACTTTGAGACGATAAGTGTCAGTACGGACTTGTGTTCCCACGTACCATCGAGTATATATTGGGAGACCACAATAGGCTTTATCCTTTATCCATAGGAAGCCGTGTCTGCCGCCCTATCGATCACAATGTACTAAACACATCATTCGGGAATATTGACTGTCGTACCATAAAAAGTATTCTACAGCTTTGTGATTGGTTTGGTAATCCCTCTGTCTAGATTTCTAGAGCAGTCTCTTTCGTTCCTTTTTCAGACTCCTTAAAGGAAAAGGTCCATCTGAGCACTTGTCACTTCAGGCTCATTAAAAATCGAAGGCGACTAGAGTCATCTTTTGTTTTTTCTCGACTCTTAAAAATTGAAAAAACAAGTTGTGTCAAAGTGTCTAAAATTTATTTTAATCGGAATAAATATCACCTTTACTACGTTGGTCTTAGGTTGAGAAAAACGGAGTCCACCAACCAAGGAGTTCCCCTTGGGGGAAATCATAGTCCTTTCTCCTCTTGGGGAGATGTTGGCGCACCCCATATGGCCACATTGTCGCTTCCAGGATTGACAATCGGCTTGACCGTATGGCTCTTCTCAACCTCTGTCGTTCAGAACACCGTGATTCCTGAACAATCTTGTCAGCAACTAAATGATACCAGAGTTACCCCCAACCCTCTACTTCATCCAATTCTTCCTCTCCTCCTTCTTCCTCTCCTCCTTCCTCTTCGCTTGATGAAGCTGGTAAAGCCAAAAATCAAGTAACCGAGAAGAAGAAGGAGAAGAAGAAGAAAGAGAAGAAGAGAAAGGAGCCAAAGGTGAAAAGGGGCAACCAAGCATCATGCACCGAAAATCCACACACTGCACCGTCTAGGCCTAAATCGCCATGTATCATTTGCAAAGGAGACCACTATCATCGAGATTGTCCTTGCATCCCTCGGATATTAAGGGACTGGTCCCATCGTTTGCATAATCCGGTGTCATCAACCTCTATTGATCATGTTGAAAGTACACCATCAACTAGTGAAAGTGAAGCCCTTGGACAAAAAGGAAGATGTAAATTTCCTTGTAAACTGTGTGAAGGCGATCACACCGTCCACCATTGTCCCTTCTTAGACGAGGCTAAAAGAGTTTTGGACGACCGTCTGGTTTCACCATTACGGCTTCCTCTTGGATATAAGAAGCTCTTGCCGAGTCCGTCACTAGTTGAAAATCTAGCTGACACGCCCTTGTGGTCGGCCGAATCATCTATCATTGAAGATAAACCATCTGAATCCACACCAGACAAAAGTCAAAAGGTTGAGATGGCAGTTGACCCGGTCTTGCCTTCAGAGGATCCATCTTCAGATGATACAGTCACCGGAGAGAACAAGAACGATACCGTCCAAATTCTCTTCGTAAGCACATACTCCGATGAACATGGGGGTAGTCTACTCGTTCCTTTACCGCAGGAAGGAAGTTTGTCAGAGTCATATCCGGTTGTCTATTCGGTCCAACCCCCAAGCAACCTGCTTGTTTCCTTCGATTGGAATCTACTAGGTAGACCCCGTTTACCGGCTAGTGTACCATTTTGAATCATTGCTCAAATGTATAGAATGGTCATGGCCGGTGTTAACACCCAGGTTGTTCCCTATGACTCCCAAGGGAATACGGCCGGGGTAACCACTAACCAATCTTTGGATCACTGTTCCTAGCCAAACTGTGATCAGAGAGGGCTCTCTCTTTATGATTTGCAACTGTTTGTAATAGGGTTTTAGGCTAGCTTTTATATACTGATTTTCTGTTTATGTTTGGTTGATGAAACTCCTTTTAGATTCTATTGATGTAGTTTTCAGAGAGATTGAATACCATTGGGCAATGGAGTCTATGGCTATAAGTGTTTGAAACTTTGAGATGAAAGATGGAACTTACAGGGCCATTAGAGTGCTTAATAGAACAGGTTTTTTGATTAAATTACTGGAAACAGGTAATACAACAGTGAAAGCATTTAAGAATTTTCACTTGTTATCTATATGTTCCCAACAAACAGCTTTAAGAGGAGAAAACAGAGGTCTTAGGGGCAAAAGTTGAATCCCTGAGGATGACTGTTACAATAAAAACACAGTTTTGAATTGTAGCAATTAAGAATTACAATTCTGTCACTGTATATGAGGAAAACATATATAATAGCTCGGTTTGAGTCCAGGGTAAACATGGTTAAATCCTGGTACTATCCTTTCACCTTGCTATCAAGTGTAAAACATTAGAACAACTAAGAGAACAAAAGACTCAAAAACACATGACAAAGAGATTTGAGAATACTTGCTGTTTTATGCAACACCCTGGAATCCTGTAACATTCATCTTTCACCACAATACATCAAAGAACACCGAGCCTTGGAAATTCCATTCTTCTTTTGTATTAATTTTCTGAAAAATGTTACAACGAGCTAGAGCTCTTCAAAAGAAAATAACAACCACCAACCAACCCCTTTCACTGCTGTGAAGGGTGAATATATACTTGCGGTCATTTACAAAATATCTGAGTCCTGAGTTATCTCAGATTTTACTTCCTTACCAACTATTTAAGATATTATGGGCACAATTTAATGCAGCATTGATTACAGAGTACAGGCATTTTAATGCTCTGTCAGAAGATATTTTAGCCTTTGGAGACAGCTAAGTCGGTCGAGATTTTCTGAGTAAATGCTGGAAAACCTGTCTTTAATGCTTTGTACGCTGTGTCTTGGACTTGTCACCTGTGATTGTGACTGTTGCTTGTGTTGAGCTCAATGGTCCTGCTGAGTTGGCTCAGCCTCTGCCTCTTTCCTGTAGATATTTTTCCTCAAAACTGTGCCTGCGCATGATGCTTATTTGCCTGTAGGAACAGCGCTACTGATTCTGGCCTGACAGAACTGTTTGTGTCAAATTTCTCCAGGCATCCTGAGTGGGCAGTTGGTGTGCTAGGATTGCACCCAGAGTTTCATCTGCTTCTGTAAATTTGAAAAAGTTAGGTGGTGTGTCAAACAGATGGTCCACTTCATTCATTAGGAAAAACAGGTTTTCCACTCTGTCATACATACTTTGCCCTGTGGCTGGCCCTGGCTCTGCTGAAGTGCTGGGTGGTTGTGCAATTTCTGCCACTGCATGGGCATCAATCCTCTTGTTATAATTGTCCAGGGTGAGCAGTCTTCCTACACTGCTTAAGATGCTGGGGAGGCCTCTGTTCTGCAGAGTCACGAATTTTTCCAGGAATCTATTGATCTCAGTTTGCATATCCTGGGTCCTCCTCTCCAATGTTCCAACTAAGTTCCTTAATGTAACGACTCTCTTTGCTACAGCAATTGCTTCTGTCCTGTTAGTGATTCCCATGACAGCTAATTGAGAGCTAGTCTTATAGTTCAGAGTGTTGATTATCCTTGTAGCAGCTTCTGGCATGTGTCCAAGGCTCGCCCTGGCTCTCTGTATTTCTTTATTTGCTTTAGTGATGAGCACCATTTGCTCATCCATGGTCTCAATATATTGCCACTGTTTGGCAATGGACCTTCCAATGTTGCTCCATAATACTGCTTTCATTTCAGCTGTCACCCTTTCTAGTGCAAGCTCCTTCTCTAGTTCAGCAATCCTCTTTTTAAGAGCTTTCACCTCTCTGTCTTTGGTTGCCTCATTCTGTTTGCTCCTGTCAAACCTTTCATTTACCTTAGTCAAGGTTTTCTTAAGCTCATCCAGCTCTTTCATTTGAGATTCCATGGCTTGGATCTCAGCTTGCAGCTTTTGCATGTCTAAGCTAGCAGCCTGTTCTGATTTTGTAGTTGTTGCTGCTGTGGATGGTGCCGTGGTTTCTGTTTGCTGAAGAGGAGGAGTAATCTTGGGAGGGGTTTCCTCAAGGTTTATTATGATAGGAGGAGGCTGGGAGGGTTGGCCCTTTTCTCTTTGCTTCAGTGTCTCCTGTAGTGCTGCCTTTGCAGCTTCAGTCTGTCCTAGCTGGTCCTGAGTCCTGACCAGCTCTTTATATAAGGACACCAACAGATCTGTAGCATCCTTCTCTTGCCTTTGTTGGGCAACTTCATCGGTCTGTGGATGGAGGGTGGCCGGGAGTTTGATCTTCTTTCTTAGGGCTGCCATGTCTGCATCCCTTATCTTCAGGAGCTCTTGAATGCCTTTGACATCTTTAGGGTCATGCCCTATCTCTATGATTACCTCTTCCAAGGACTTGATCCTATTGTCCTTGGCTTGTGATGAAGCTCTTTCTAACTCCAGCTGAGAAGCTGTGTTGTCTAGACTGCTCTTTAATTTATAATTTTCTAATGTCTCATCTGCCAAGGAGGCATACACCATTTCACCAGTCTGCTTATGCAGTTCAATCTTGTCCATGGGGTGTATGTCTTTGGCAAGAACCTCCATGTTGGTTCTCAGATAGTCCGAGGTGGACTGAGGCTGCAAAGCTGTAGGCATGAAGTGGCTCATTATCATTTTGCCTTCGCTCACATCGAAAGCAGACATGAGTCTCTGCTGGTTGCTAGGAGCTAGGTTCAACAAGTGATCATATAGCTGCACTTTTATTGGATCACTCCTCCTTTTTATGTCAATGAATTGCTGTTTTATACTTGACTGTCCTTTTCTTGTTTCACTGGAGGAGCTGACCTCTCCTCCCATTGTCATGTCATGTCCTCGCTGGGATGAGCTGGCCGAAAGTTCTCCACTGGGTGGGCCCATACCCATGGCTTGCCTTACTGCAATGTCCTCCTCTTGGGAGTCATTCAGTCTTTGTCTCTTCTCTCCCCTGATGAAAGATGAGGTGTGGGGGGTCTCTCTCTCCCTTTTCCTTGTCACATCCTCCTTTTGTGGTGTTTGGAGGACTGATGTGTCAACATTGGTGTCTGTCCTGGGAGGCACATTTGTTTGAGGCTGCTGCTCGGTACTGCCAGGTTGATCTGTCCCCTTTTCCTGCTGTAAGGGCTGCTCACTGGACTGTGCTTTTTCTTGTTGCTGTCCCAGCTCTTGCTGTTCCATTTCCTCTTGCTGCTGTAGCAAGGTGTCCACTTGTTCCTCTGTCAATACAGGTGGCTGTTCCACCTGTTTACCTTTGTCTTTGCTTGCTGCCTGGGATGTCTTCTCAGTGGTTTGCTGCTGTGCTGCTGAAGATCCAGCAGCTGTTCCACTTTGCTTTCTGTAGGAGTAGGGCACCTGTAATTCGACGAGCAGAGGTTGAAACACAGGTACACAGGTGCTTTTTGAGAAGGTCGCCCGGGCAAATCAACTGGCTGGCGAAAATTCGAGCTCAAACGGTCAAGCAAAGCGCACAGTAAAAACACAGTGTAAATGGTAAAAATACGGGAAAATTTGGTAAATATGGCTCATTTTACCATTTGGCGCTTTTTTCTGCTGACGTCAGCATGACGTCATTGGTGGGTCATGGTGAGGTGACGTCAGCTGACGTCATCAGGCGACGTGGCGGTGGGCGACTGGTCAACGGTTTAGGCGAGGTGGCAGCCCAGTCAGCAGTGAGGTGGGCCAATAATATAAGCGGGTACGGGCAGGCAACGACGTGGCGGTGAATTAACGGCGGGCAAGTTGCGGTTAACGTGCAGCGGTCACGGTTAAGGGCTTAACCGTTGCAGTCTCCCGGGGCGGTTAAGGTACGGCGCGATGGATGTCAGAGCGGGCTCCGAGATAGTTTAACGCCCGACGCGTGGAGGAGGCGTGACAAGGCGCAACGTCACTTCCCCGGAAGTTAACGTGCGGTCACGGGAGGCGCTCCGATATTGCTGTAGGCCGTCGGATCTGGTGGGCTTGATCCGACGGCTGGCGGAGGGATAACATGCGCCTTCAATATTACGGGCGGAAAAATCAAAATTTGTGGTTTGTGTGGGTTTTTTCAAATGTTTGTTTAAACCACAATGCGGTAGGATCGGGGAATGTGCCAGAGGCGGGAATTTGACCTTTGCAAAGGTTTTACAGGCAAAATGGATTTCAGAGAGTGGGTTTTAGCAGTGCAGGGGTGATTTGAAGGTAAATCGACTTGCAGTAGAGGGGAAATGGGTGGAATAGGTTCACCAAAGTGGCCAGATGCCATTTGGTCCCTTTTTTTGAAAAATACACGGCTATTATGCCTAGGGGAGGGAATATACATAAGATTTGGGGTTTTATACACTTTAGTGTTAATAGTATTAGGGGTGGGGTAAGATAAGGGATGTTATATAGTAGAATTAGGAGTTAATATGAATGAAGAAGGGGGATTTAGAAAGGGGTGTTAGTGATGGTTTAGAGAGGGAAAGAGAAGAAGTTAGTGATGCTCTATGCTGTAATTTCCTGGAATTCACCACTTTGTTTGCTGATAGACCAATTGCCTTGGCAAGAGACCTATTGATACTTGTGTAATGGTGATCATATTTTTTCTGCAACCACAACTGCCTACCCAACTATTTTGCCTAGCATTTTTTGTTTCTTCTTGGAGGGGCACTTGAACTTGCAACCCTTAATTGCCTTTTCTTTTCTTTGGCTTTTTTCCTCTTTTCTCTCTATCTACTTCTACCCTTATGTCTTCCAAGGTCCCAGATTAAACTTTTGGAAACCTTTGTTTCTCTACCTGAACTACCTGTCTGCCAAGATTAAGCTGTTTGGACAGATCTTTTTTCTCTATTCTACAACTCAAAATTGAAACATGGCATGATCCAGATTAAACTGTTGAATCATCCACAAAAATTGAAACAAGGTCCTCAATACTAGAAACACTTTACCCAGCTCTTGCTCTCTAAGAAATATGGGATCTTTGGGATACCAAAGCAGAGCATATTTGGCTTTTCTCTTGCCAATCATGAAATATGAAACCTATTACTATAGGTATCCAACAGTGGCTCCACATGGGGATGGTTTTTCTTTTGAAAGACCAAGAACAGCAGGTCAGATTGCCTTGTTGCATGACTGCCCATCTTTGTCTTTAAAATCTGCTGCATATAATCTGTCAAAATTAGTGTGCTTCTTTCTTGGAGAGCCTCTGATTCTATCTGCCTGTTGCTGCTAGGTGCAGCATTTGGGAAAACCTCTTTATACAATTTAAATCACAAGAGAATATGTACAATTGCATATATACAATGAACCTCTGAATTTCTATCATAGTGAACAGTCAAAATAGTGCTTCAGCATCCTGCCATTGACAGGACCTTCATCCAGCTCAGTTATAGTCAAGCTTTTTAGGAAGTAGGTGTTATTACCTTGTACTGCTTGGACAGCAAATGGTCCTTTCCATAAAGAATCAAACTTCCCATGTTTTCCTTTCTCTTCTCTTCTTGCATCCCACTTTAAAACTTTGTCCCCCACATTGAAATCTTCAGCTTTAGTTCTTCTGTCAAAGGCCTTTTTCAGTTTCTCTTGTAGTATCTGCGCTCTGCTGAAAACTTGTTCTCTGGTCTGCTGTAGACAAATTATCTGGTTAATCCTTCATTGCATGTCATTAGGCTCTGCTTGGCTTTCTTGTAGAAGTTTCATAACTGGCACTCCTAGTGATGAAGGAAATCTGGCCGCTAATCCATAGACTAACTCATATGGGCTGGTCCCAATTGATCTTTTGGTGGTTAATCTGTCTGCCCATAAAGCATTTACTAGTTTCTTATGCCAGTTCTTTTTGTTCTCTTCCAACACTTTCTTTATGATGTTTATCAGGCTTTTGTTTGATGATTCAGCGAGACCATTTCCTTGAGGATAGTAAGCTGTAGAATGGCCCAAAGTAATGTGAAATTTATGGCAAAAGTTTACCATCTTCTTGGATCTGAAGGCAGCAGCATTGTCTGTTATTATCTTGTCTGGGCAGCCAAATCTAGCCAGTATATTGTTCTCCAAAAATTGAATGATTACTGAATCATTTGCTTGTCTGCATGGGGCAGCTTCAATCCACTTGGTGAAGTAGTCTGTTGCTGTTAGAATCCATCTGTGTTGTCCTGAAGATGAGGGTGAATTTCTCCGATGAAATCCAAGCCCCATTGTTGAAAAGGTCTCTCTGTTGCAATGGGCCTCAAAGGGAGTGGCAGCAATTGTCTTTTGCCTTCAAACAGTTGGCACTTGTGGCATGATGTTGTGAATTTCTTCATATCTGAGAACATAGTGGGCCAGTAATAACCAGCCCTTAATATCTTGTCCACAGTGGGCTTCCAGTACAAATGTCCACCACAGTCTCCAGCATGGAATTCTTGCATAATATTGTCAGTTTCATTCTCAAGAAGACAGTGCAGCAAAATACCTTCGTGGTTTTTCCAGAGTAGATTCTCATCTATCACACAAAATTTAGATGTTTTCATTTTTAGGAACCTAGACTTAGTTCTGGACAGTCCTGGGGGAGCACACAGGTTTTGTAACACATAACAGATATCAGAGTACCAGGGAGATTGTTCAAAGGCTACATTGATCTTTGGAGTCGCCAGCTCTGTTTCACTGTCCATTTGGTTGATATCTAAAGCTCGGAAATTTGCTTCTGTCATTAACTTGGCCAAACCTTGCCCTTTTATCAGCTTTGTAGGCTTTATTTCAATGTCAAATTCAAGTATGTTTGCAATCCATTTTCCTCTCCTTCCCTCTAAGTTTTCTTGTGTGAGAATGTCTTTGACAATAGGACTTGGTACATAAGCTACAACATGGGAGTAAAGGATGTAAATCCTAAAGTCTTTGATGGCTTTGATCAAGGCATAGGCTTGTTTCTCCATTATTTGGTACTTTAGGGGGGCATCCCTAAGAGTTCTGCTGAAAAAAGCAATGGGCTTTTCATTCCCTTGGTCATCTTTCTGCAATAAAACAGCAGCAATAGTGTGTTGGGAGGCAAAGGAGAAAATGACGAAGTCTCTGTCAAACTGAGGGTTAGTTAACACTGGGGTTTGAGTCAAGGCCAATTTTATACTTTCAAAAGCTTGTTTTGCTTCAACAGTCCATTTGACCTTTGAATCTTTCTTTAGCATATTGTTTAATAATCTGATTAACTCTGCTAAATTTGGGATAAACCTTCTCAAAAAGTTGATTTTTCCCAAGAATCCTTGCAGCTCTTTGACATTCCTTGGGTGAGGCATTTGTAGGATAGCTTGTATCCTATCTGGATCAATTCTTATGCCATCTTTCGAAATGATGTGTCCTAGAAGTTTCCCTTCTTCTAAACCAAATAAAGACTTCTTGGGGTTTAAGGAAATACCATATTTCCTGCATGTTATGAAGATTTGTCTCAGATGTTTCAAGTGTTCTTGGTCAGATTTTGAAAAGGGTGTAAGATCATCTAAGTAAATGACCAAGAAATCATGAATTTCCTTTGCAAAAGCAATGTCCATTGCTCTCTGAAATGTTGCCCCTGCATTTTTCAATCCAAAGGGCATCTTCACATACTTGAAAGTACCCCATGGGGTAGTAAATGCAGTCTTGTCTTGATCATCAGGGTGTACCAGGATTTGATTGAAACCTGAGAAGCCATCCAACAATGATATTCTTGAGGCTCCTACTACTCTTTGAAGGATGTGGTCCATTTTGGGTAAGGGATAATTGTCTTTGAGTGACACTAGGTTCAAATTTCTTAAGTCTACACAAAGTCTAATCTCACCAGTTTTCTTTCTTGTAGGGACCAAATTTGAAATCCACTCAGAAAACCTGATTGGTGCTATGATCCCAGCTTTGAACATTTTTTGTAATTCCTTTTCAATGGAAGGAAGAAGCACAGGATTAATTCTTCTCAATTTCTGTTTGAATGGTTTTTGATCAGGCTTGAGGGGAATGGTGTGCTGGATAACAGAGGTATCATAAGACTTCAAGTCTTCATAACCCCAGGCAAAGACATCTTGGAATTCTTTAAAGAGATCAAGATATTTGGGTTTTTGATCAGGGGGCAAAGCAGCAGACAGCTTTATTATTTTAGGCTTGTCAGTGGTACCAATGTTACATTCTTCAATTGTTGCATCTAATGGTTGCATCTTTGGTTTCCTGGGGACATCATTTGAGTCAAAAATGTCCTCTAGTGGGGTAAGGCCTGCTGGAAGAAGATTGTCTTTGAGTTGTATGATTTCATCTTCAGCGTTGCTCAGCTCTTCACAGTCAATTTGGTGAATTTGCTGAATGTTTTCTTTGTCGAAAATGGTTGGACTAAGTAGTTGTTTTGCTGTCCTAGGTGACATTGGGTGGGCAGACTGTTGAAACTGTAATTGTGATTGACTTGCCCCATCAACTGTTTGAGATTGACTTGCTGTCTCAAGGTCAATATTTAATCCTGTAAACTCTTGTTGCAGAGTTAAAAAGTTGTTTATTTGCCTATCATTCTCAAATACTTGCCATTCTTTGACATTGTTTGGAATAGAAGGCCTATATTTGACTTCTGCTGTGAAACAATTGTTGGGTTGTAGTGGGAATTTGAAGGTGCTGGCAAATGTTGCCAAGCTGTGAGCATGGAGATTGTGGCCCCTAGGAATCTTTGTGAGAACAAACTCGAAGAAAGTTTCTAGTATTTCAATTACAGCAGACCTATAGGACCTTAATCTTTTGTCATTGGTGACAAAATCCCCTTTTACTTGTTGAATTACTAGATCAGAGTCCCCCATGATTGAGAGGCTATGTGCTTGTAATGATTTTGCAATCTTGAGGCCTAGTAGCAGAGCTTCATATTCTGCCATATTGTTAGTGCATTTAAAGTTCAATCTATAAGCCCGGCCTTGTGCACAGGCTTTCTCTTTGTTATGTATCCATACTCCAGCTCCTGCCCCTAACTTGTTAACTGAGCCATCAAACTCTAGGACCCACAGACTATCTTGCTGGTCAGGAGATTTTAAATTCTTTTCATGGGATGGCCATGTGAGCATGAGTTGAGGTTTCTTTTCCCATTTGTCTCCTAGGATAATTTCATCATTTGTTTGACAATTTTTGACAACTAAAGGAGGGTGAATGGGTATTGTTGGGCTGATTAAATTTTGGCAGGTGCCACTTGTTTGATGGATGTTTTGTTCTTGTATGGGTGTTTCGGTCTTAATGTCATTGTTTAAGGAATTTGTGCTGTCATTGAAAAGGATGAAGGAGTCTATGTCCGAGTGGACAGCATATATTGGAAAATTTTGAGGCTTTTCTTCACTGCTGACCATATATTTCATGAGTGTTTCCCTATAAAGTCTCTTGGGTTGTCCAAAGACAGAGATGGTTGCATATGACATGTCTAATTGCAGGGAGCCTTGGAGCTTGGCTCCCCATGATCTTGATAGGAGCATTCCATATTTGGGTGGGATATCAGCAACAACAACATCCATTAGAATGGTTTTGTTGGGGAATTGAACCAGGGACACACATAAATCCTTAATTAGGCCCAAGCATTTGACTTGACTAGAATCAAAAGAAAACAGGTCTTTGTATGGTCTTGTTATATCCAAGTTTAATCTTTCCATGACTGCTTTTGGCATAAGGTTGTGAGATGCACCTGAGTCAAACATTGCATTATGCAGTATTTTATCATGAACATGCAAGCTGACATAAAAAGGCAAAACTCCTGTGACTACTGTTTTTCCATCTACCTCTGGGCCAAACAGTAATTCTGGAGTGTCATCTAGCACATTTACATCATCTTTGTTGTTGGTGAGCTGAAGGGATTTTTTGATCTGTTGCTTATATATGTCATGCTTGGCTAGCTCTGAAAGGGGAATTGCTATCTTTAACTTTCCAATTTCTGTTCCTAGGTCAAAAGGTTTATCCACCTGAATTTTAGAGTCACGGATAGCAGTCCTTTCTCTGTTGATTGAATCTTCTTGTTGGATTTCATCTTGATTTTGGAGCCTGCCCCTCATGTTGATGTCTTGAGGGGTGATGTTCGGACTTGGGTGGGATGATGAGGTTGCCAAGGGTTGTTGTGGTGTGGACGGTATTTCAGTGACCTCCTCAACCACTACTTCTTTTGTAGGTAAGTTTGTTTTGTCATTAGGTTCAGTGACTAAGGTTTCTTTAGATTGCTGTTTCTCCTTTATCTTTTCAGGCTGATTTGCATTTACAGTCCGACTTCTTAGTTTGTATTGTTTATGGACTTCATAGACAGCAGTATCATACCCTTGTTTAAAGTCAAAAGACTCTCCTGATTGTGTTTGGAATGTTTTGTTTTCATCCTCCTCATGGTCTTCTTGTGTTAAGAAAACATGGCTTTTACCATCCAGACCTATTAAGTTGATCTCAGGATCTTCATTGAGCTGATTAGCTGAGGAAGTTTCTGCATAATTTTCTTGAAAAGGGGGTCTGATATCTTGGTCAGCACCTGTTTTTCCCATATTGGGGTTCTGTGTTCTCCTAAAATTTGGGTTTCTAGGAGTATTGTTTTGTGGTGCTTCCCATGATGACTTTCTTTCTACTGATTCCACTCTCTCACCTAGTCTTTTCATGCTGTTTAGTATTGCATCCAACTTCTGATCAAAGCCCGAGGGCTCTTCTTTGAAACCAACCTTCTTTTCCAGCTTTGCCCTGTTTCTTTTGGCAATTAGGTTGGCCTCTACAGTGACTGCAACTCTTTGGGCTTCTGCAAGGGTTGGAGGGTCTCTTTCTCTCAACTGATAGGCCATATCAGAATCAAAACCATCAGGGAAGTTATAAAGGGCCAAATCAGGAGGGGGCCTTAAGTTCTGGGGAATAGCATTGTATATGTTGTTAAACCTAGCACAATACTCCAACACCGTTTCTTGGGGACCTCTTTTAATAGTGTTATATTCACCGAGTATATGGTGCGGATCTCTCTTTTTCTCCCATCTGTTGGTGAATTCCTGGTATAGAACTTCAGGGGTTGCAATGGAATTCGCATTTAAGGATCTAAACCAAGTTCTAACATCCCCAGTTAAGCTTTGAACAAAAATTCTCATCCTAACACTGTCATCATCTATTTCATAGGTCTCAAAGTGGTCTTGCATCTTTTTAGCATGCTGGATGGCTGTCAAAGGGCCATGGGAGTCAAAAAATGAGAGTCTAGTTTGGTAGTCTTGGGGTAGAGCTGGAGCATTGGCTGGTATCTGCAGCGGTGCATATCTGTTAGCCATGTTTATGGGATTTATAGGGTTAATAGGAACAAATGGGACAACAGGGATTACAGGTGTAACCGGGTTAAGAGGATGGGTAATAAGTGGGGAACTGGTTGAGGGAGTGTGTGCAGATGGTGAAGATGGGAGAGAAGGGCTGTGAGGTGTTGATGATGAGCTAGGGGAATTAGGTGTGGAACGGAAAAGGACTTTACAAGGAGTTGGAATGAGGATAGGTTGGTGTAAACTTATATCTGAATCAGCAAGCTTCTCCTGCTTTTGCTGTCTCCTTATGTTCTTTGGTATGATATTTGGGTTATCGACGATGATGGGTTGATTAGGGTCAGGGTTTGCCCTAGTGTGCCTTGGGTTTCTTTTGGGAGCCAGCTTCTAAGTATTCTTTAGAACTTTGTACAGAAAATTTTGTATGTTCAAGGACTAGGTAAGAATTCTGGAATGACTATATATTTCTCAAAGCTAGTATGAAGTTTCCCTAGTTAGCTCTTCCCTAAAGCTGTCCCTGTGTTTACAGAAACAGTCCTAAGGCCTCTTGGCTAGTTTCAGGCTTGATGGTAGCTTTTGGAAATAGATAGTAATTGAAAAATTCTAAGTCCCCAGCGGAGTCGCCATTTATGTTAACACCCAGGTTGTTCCCTATGACTCCCAAGGGAATACGGCCGGGGTAACCACTAACCAATCTTTGGATCACTGTTCCTAGCCAAACTGTGATCAGAGAGGGCTCTCTCTTTATGATTTGCAACTGTTTGTAATAGGGTTTTAGGCTAGCTTTTATATACTGATTTTCTGTTTATGTTTGGTTGATGAAACTCCTTTTAGATTCTATTGATGTAGTTTTCAGAGAGATTGAATACCATTGGGCAATGGAGTCTATGGCTATAAGTGTTTGAAACTTTGAGATGAAAGATGGAACTTACAGGGCCATTAGAGTGCTTAATAGAACAGGTTTTTTGATTAAATTACTGGAAACAGGTAATACAACAGTGAAAGCATTTAAGAATTTTCACTTGTTATCTATATGTTCCCAACAGACAGCTTTAAGAGGAGAAAACAGAGGTCTTAGGGGCAAAAGTTGAATCCCTGAGGATGACTGTTACAATAAAAACACAGTTTTGAATTGTAGCAATTAAGAATTACAATTCTGTCACTGTATATGAGGAAAACATATATAATAGCTCAGTTTGAGTCCAGGGTAAACATGGTTAAATCCTGGTACTATCCTTTCACCTTGCTATCAAGTGTAAAACATTAGAACAACTAAGAGAACAAAAGACTCAAAAACACATGACAAAGAGATTTGAGAATACTTGCTGTTTTATGCAACACCCTGGAATCCTGTAACATTCATCTTTCACCACAATACATCAAAGAACACCGAGCCTTGGAAATTCCATTCTTCTTTTGTATTAATTTTCTGAAAAATGTTACAACGAGCTAGAGCTCTTCAAAAGAAAATAACAACCACCAACCAACCCCTTTCACTGCTGTGAAGGGTGAATATATACTTGCGGTCATTTACAAAATATCTGAGTCCTGAGTTATCTCAGATTTTACTTCCTTACCAACTATTTAAGATATTATGGGCACAATTTAATGCAGCATTGATTACAGAGTACGGGCATTTTAATGCTCTGTCAGAAGATATTTTAGCCTTTGGAGACAGCTAAGTCGGTCGAGATTTTCTGAGTAAATGCTGGAAAACCTGTCTTTAATGCTTTGTACGCTGTGTCTTGGACTTGTCACCTGTGATTGTGACTGTTGCTTGTGTTGAGCTCAATGGTCCTGCTGAGTTGGCTCAGCCTCTGCCTCTTTCCTGTAGATATTTTTCCTCAAAACTGTGCCTGCGCATGATGCTTATTTGCCTGTAGGAACAGCGCTACTGATTCTGGCCTGACAGAACTGTTTGTGTCAAATTTCTCCAGGCATCCTGAGTGGGCAGTTGGTGTGCTAGGATTGCACCCAGAGTTTCATCTGCTTCTGTAAATTTGAAAAAGTTAGGTGGTGTGTCAAACAAATGGTCCACTTCATTCATTAGGAAAAACAGGTTTTCCACTCTGTCATACATACTTTGCCCTGTGGCTGGCCCTGGCTCTGCTGAAGTGCTGGGTGGTTGTGCAATTTCTGCCACTGCATGGGCATCAATCCTCTTGTTATAATTGTCCAGGGTGAGCAGTCTTCCTACACTGCTTAAGATGCTGGGGAGGCCTCTGTTCTGCAGAGTCACGAATTTTTCCAGGAATCTATTGATCTCAGTTTGCATATCCTGGGTCCTCCTCTCCAATGTTCCAACTAAGTTCCTTAATGTAACGACTCTCTTTGCTACAGCAATTGCTTCTGTCCTGTTAGTGATTCCCATGACAGCTAATTGAGAGCTAGTCTTATAGTTCAGAGTGTTGATTATCCTTGTAGCAGCTTCTGGCATGTGTCCAAGGCTCGCCCTGGCTCTCTGTATTTCTTTATTTGCTTTAGTGATGAGCACCATTTGCTCATCCATGGT
This sequence comes from Pinus tabuliformis, assembly GCA_031772625.1. Classification (NCBI taxonomy): domain Eukaryota; kingdom Viridiplantae; phylum Streptophyta; class Pinopsida; order Pinales; family Pinaceae; genus Pinus; species Pinus tabuliformis. Next base: position 192,118,859 of record CM062808.1, read on the forward strand.
CTCAATATATTGCCACTGTTTGGCAATGGACCTTCCAATGTTGCTCCATAATACTGCTTTCATTTCAGCTGTCACCCTTTCTAGTGCAAGCTCCTTCTCTAGTTCAGCAATCCTCTTTTTAAGAGCTTTCACCTCTCTGTCTTTGGTTGCCTCATTCTGTTTGCTCCTGTCAAACCTTTCATTTACCTTAGTCAAGGTTTTCTTAAGCTCATCCAGCTCTTTCATTTGAGATTCCATGGCTTGGATCTCAGCTTGCAGCTTTTGCATGTCTAAGCTAGCAGCCTGTTCTGATTTTGTAGTTGTTGCTGCTGTGGATGGTGCCGTGGTTTCTGTTTGCTGAAGAGGAGGAGTAATCTTGGGAGGGGTTTCCTCAAGGTTTATTATGATAGGAGGAGGCTGGGAGGGTTGGCCCTTTTCTCTTTGCTTCAGTGTCTCCTGTAGTGCTGCCTTTGCAGCTTCAGTCTGTCCTAGCTGGTCCTGAGTCCTGACCAGCTCTTTATATAAGGACACCAACAGATCTGTAGCATCCTTCTCTTGCCTTTGCTGGGCAACTTCATCGGTCTGTGGATGGAGGGTGGCCGGGAGTTTGATCTTCTTTCTTAGGGCTGCCATGTCTGCATCCCTTATCTTCAGGAGCTCTTGAATGCCTTTGACATCTTTAGGGTCATGCCCTATCTCTATGATTACCTCTTCCAAGGACTTGATCCTATTGTCCTTGGCTTGTGATGAAGCTCTTTCTAACTCCAGCTGAGAAGCTGTGTTGTCTAGACTGCTCTTTAATTTATAATTTTCTAATGTCTCATCTGCCAAGGAGGCATACACCATTTCACCAGTCTGCTTATGCAGTTCAATCTTGTCCATGGGGTGTATGTCTTTGGCAAGAACCTCCATGTTGGTTCTCAGATAGTCCGAGGTGGACTGAGGCTGCAAAGCTGTAGGCATGAAGTGGCTCATTATCATTTTGCCTTCGCTCACATCGAAAGCAGACATGAGTCTCTGCTGGTTGCTAGGAGCTAGGTTCAACAAGTGATCATATAGCTGCACTTTTATTGGATCACTCCTCCTTTTTATGTCAATGAATTGTTGTTTTATACTTGACTGTCCTTTTCTTGTTTCACTGGAGGAGCTGACCTCTCCTCCCATTGTCATGTCATGTCCTCGCTGGGATGAGCTGGCCGAAAGTTCTCCACTGGGTGGGCCCATACCCATGGCTTGCCTTACTGCAATGTCCTCCTCTTGGGAGTCATTCAGTCTTTGTCTCTTCTCTCCCCTGATGAAAGATGAGGTGTGGGGGGTCTCTCTCTCCCTTTTCCTTGTCACATCCTCCTTTTGTGGTGTTTGGAGGACTGATGTGTCAACATTGGTGTCTGTCCTGGGAGGCACATTTGTTTGAGGCTGCTGCTCGGTACTGCCAGGTTGATCTGTCCCCTTTTCCTGCTGTAAGGGCTGCTCACTGGACTGTGCTTTTTCTTGTTGCTGTCCCAGCTCTTGCTGTTCCATTTCCTCTTGCTGCTGTAGCAAGGTGTCCACTTGTTCCTCTGTCAATACAGGTGGCTGTTCCACCTGTTTACCTTTGTCTTTTCTTGCTGCCTGGGATGTCTTCTCAGTGGTTTGCTGCTGTGCTGCTGAAGATCCAGCAGCTGTTCCACTTTGCTTTCTGTAGGAGTAGGGCACCTGTAATTCGATGAGCAGAGGTTGAAACACAGGTACACAGGTGCTTTTTGAGAAGGTCGCCCGGGCAAATCAACTGGCTGGCGAAAATTCGAGCTCAAACGGTCAAGCAAAGCGCACAGTAAAAACACAGTGTAAATGGTAAAAATACGGGAAAATTTGGTAAATATGGCTCATTTTACCATTTGGCGCTTTTTTCTGCTGACGTCAGCATGACGTCATTGGTGGGTCATGGTGAGGTGACGTCAGCTGACGTCATCAGGCGACGTGGCGGTGGGCGACTGGTCAACGGTTTAGGCGAGGTGGCAGCCCAGTCAGCAGTGAGGTGGGCCAATAATATAAGCGGGTACGGGCAGGCAACGACGTGGCGGTGAATTAACGGCGGGCAAGTTGCAGTTAACGTGCAGCGGTCACGGTTAAGGGCTTAACCGTTGCAGTCTCCCGGGGCGGTTAAGGTACGGCGCGATGGATGTCAGAGCGGGCTCCGAGATAGTTTAACGCCCGACGCGTGGAGGAGGCGTGACAAGGCGCAACGTCACTTCCCCGGAAGTTAACGTGCGGTCATGGGAGGCGCTCCGATATTGCTGTAGGCCGTCGGATCTGGTGGGCTTGATCCGACGGCTGGCGGAGGGATAACATGCGCCTTCAATATTACGGGCGGAAAAATCAAAATTTGTGGTTTGTGTGGGTTTTTTCAAATGTTTGTTTAAACCACAATGCGGTAGGATCGGGGAATGTGCCAGAGGCAGGAATTTGACCTTTGCAAAGGTTTTACAGGCAAAATGGATTTCAGAGAGTGGGTTTTAGCAGTGCAGGGGTGATTTGAAGGTAAATCGACTTGCAGTAGAGGGGAAATGGGTGGAATAGGTTCACCAAAGTGGCCAGATGCCATTTGGTCCCTTTTTTTGAAAAATACACGGCTATTATGCCTAGGGGAGGGAATATACATAAGATTTGGGGTTTTATACACTTTAGTGTTAATAGTATTAGGGGTGGGGTAAGATAAGGGATGTTATATAGTAGAATTAGGAGTTAATATGAATGAAGAAGGGGGATTTAGAAAGGGGTGTTAGTGATGGTTTAGAGAGGGAAAGAGAAGAAGTTAGTGATGCTCTATGCTGTAATTTCCTGGAATTCACCACTTTGTTTGCTGATAGATCAATTGCCTTGGCAAGAGACCTATTGATACTTGTGTAATGGTGATCATATTTTTTCTGCAACCACAACTGCCTACCCAACTATTTTGCCTAGCATTTTTTGTTTCTTCTTGGAGGGGCACTTGAACTTGCAACCCTTAATTGCCTTTTCTTTTCTTTGGCTTTTTTCCTCTTTTCTCTCTATCTACTTCTACCCTTATGTCTTCCAAGGTCCCAGATTAAACTTTTGGAAACCTTTGTTTCTCTACCTGAACTACTTGTCTGCCAAGATTAAGCTGTTTGGACAGATCTTTTTTCTCTATTCTACAACTCAAAATTGAAACATGGCATGATCCAGATTAAACTGTTGAATCATCCGCAAAAATTGAAACAAGGTCCTCAATACTAGAAACACTTTACCCAGCTCTTGCTCTCTAAGAAATATGGGATCTTTGGGATACCAAAGCAGAGCATATTTGGCTTTTCTCTTGCCAATCATGAAATATGAAACCTATTACTATAGGTATCCAACAGCCGGTACCATCATAGATGAAGGGGCTTCTGTGAGCATCATTTCCTCAACTGCTTGGAAAGTGCTTGGTTCGCCATCGCTTTTGCCTGAGATGAGAAATCTAACAAGCTTTGACAATGGAACCAGTCGACCGTTAGGGATCATTCCCAATGTGACGATAACATTGAGAAGGAAAACCGTTCACATGAACGTAATGGTAGTCCAAGGACCCCTGGATTATAATCTACTCCTCAGACGAGACTATATTTATTCCATGGGAGCCATTGTCTCCTCACTCTTTAGAGTAATGTGTTTTCCGCATGAAGGAAGAGTGGTCACGCTCGTAGACCAGCTTTCATTCCCTGGTTCACACATAGCAAATAGTCATACACAAACCCTGAATGGTCTCTTCACGCAAGGAATGTCTCATCAATCCCCAGTCTGTCCTCCTGATGAGTGCGAGTGATTCGGAAGATATGACTGAAATCCAGGGGGCATGCTCCCTGGCCTGTTTCGACAGGAAAACCTTGGGTATAGGGTAGGTTTCCGCAAAGGATATATGACTGGTTGACACACCCATTCGTCTAGGAAAATGGGGTTAGACCAGAATAAGATACCTCTGTTAGAAGGTAGGCCTTTCCCGATAGAACAAATGTTTTGTGTGCAAATTGAGGGGTAACCTGGAAAAGGTAGGCCTTTCCCGATAAAACAAATGTTTTGTGTGCAAATTGAGGGGTAACCTGGAAACTCTACTTCACTATACCTAGGGGCATGCAAACCTTTTGGCATGCAAGTGAAGAGCGACCATTTATTTTTTAAATTTGTAGGTCCTCTAACCCTTTAAACTCGTAGGATTGGTCGTTTCCTAACTTGCATAAAGGAAGGATGTGGGGCAAAGCTTTGAAAAGATGCCGTTTTATATGAGATATCCTTATTATATGACTGGATCTACCAGTTTTAACGCGGAATTCAAGCTCGTTAAAAAATAAACATAAGCAATGAGCAAATGTTCCCCCAGAGTTTAAGCTCATTAAAAAATGAACCATTTTCCGGTAAATAACCTTCGTGAATGTATTATCATCAGCCTTTGAAGCCTTGGTCGTGTTCTCATCATCACCTCCACGCTGTATTGGCCGATCATTCACCTCCATTTGATTTTTTACCATTTTTGAGGAACAGCTGCGAAGAGTGATCCTGTTAGCCATCCTTGTGACACTACCATGATCAGAAAATTCCAAACCTTACTTGGAATCAGCTGCTACCCGAATTTATCACTCGTTCCTAAAAAACGAGTCTCCTTTAAGCTCTTTTCAACTGACTCATAAAATATGAAAAGATTGTCGAGCAATTGGCCTCTCCAGCTCGTTAAAGGGACCAGAAGTGCTATCCCTCCTTTAGATTTTAATCTTTTTGGACTTGAGGGATTATTACACAAAAAGATCAAGCACTTGTTTTGTTCGGCTCGTTAAAAGTACCGAAAATTCATCCCTTTTGTATTGTTTTATACTTTTTTCGGACTCAAGGGATTATATGACGAAAAAGTATTATTGGGATTTTCTTTACGTCCCTTTTTTAGAATCTCTAAAATTGAAAAGGACCAAGCTATCCTTGTTGTTAAACTCGTTAAAACTGAATAGTGACAAACTTGTCCATACAGACAAGAACGAGTTTCACTATCGCTAGGCTTGTTAAAACATAGCGATGGGTTTGCCCGAAGGGCAAATTATAGAACAAGCATATGTTATCCTCCTCAAGCTTGTCAAAAATAAAGAGCTACTGGTCAGCAATGACTGGGGAAAAATTGGGAAGAAAACTTGAAGAAACTTTATTGGTAGCAAGTCGCTCTTAAACATGACACTTTCACTCTGCATCGGAGTCGGGTTGGGTTGTTCCGTTCACTGGTCATATCACCATGGGTCCATCACACCATCCATATTTGGGGTTAATGCTACCAATCCATCATGTCAGTGTCGCCGATATGTTCAAGAGAAGTCACTCTGAGAATTCACCTGTGTCTCTCCCACTGCAATACATTTACGCTCCATTCTTTCATGACCACCACCCTAAACCTTATATCACCAGATCGTTTTCACCTCCATTAAAATCATTTTCTCCGTTTCGTGTCATTGATGTGGGATTCACTAAGGCCCTCCTATGACGGATCGCTTCTTGTCGACATCAGCTCCTTATCCAAGAAGTCGATCTAGGAACAACCCTTTCAGTACTTTGAAACTTTCATGCCTCAATGGCAAATTTCTCACTTCTGGCGACAGGTTTACATCAATGGCCTTCGACCGAAATATTTTGCATGGTGTTCGATGCCGAGTCCCTTATTCACACCACGTGAATTGTACTGTAGTACCTTGAGGGTCATCATCATTATCAGTGATTCCTCTCGCGCCTGTCAACAACTTACATCATTGGCTGGTACAAGCGATGTCCTTCCATGTTCGACTCCAGAACATCTCTCACATGGATCGGCTTGTACTTTGAGTGAAGATCGAACGAGATTTAAGACCCCGGATCTAGTTTCATCCATCCGGGCTGCGATATATATTCATGAAAATAAAGACATCAAATGTACATAATTACTGCACAGATAATCATCCAACCTAAGGGATGATGGCTCTACCAGAATCATCAGTCTACACTCAGACGATTGTCTGTCTTATGTGCATGAAAATGAATTTATAAAGCTGAGCATGGGAATGCCCACCTCAGCTAGATCATGAAAATATTATGAAGATAATGTATTGTATTGTATCTTATTACAGGTCGCCTTCTGGCTTGAAAAAACTTCAGATCCTTATGATAAAGCATTTCACCCGACATCAACAGAATTAATGACCTCATGCTTTAGGGGGCAACTGTTATAGAAATTTTTGGGCACTGCAACCCCAATCATAAATGTCCATAAACCAAGGGCTCCTAAGTCCCTAAAAGTGTTGTTCCAACCTCTAAAACAACAATGTCAACTGATTACATCTTCTCCCAGAAGTTCTCCATGAAAAGCTACTCAGAACTGGTCAAAACTGGACCATCTCACCTGCTCCATGGTCAAAGTGCGCTGCATCCCGCCTAAATACACACAAGAGGTGCGATGCATCTTGAAAAGCCATTCTATGGGGTGCATTGGCCGAGAGTGGACAAATGGCAGGGTCAATCTGCAAGGTGGAGGATAATGGAATCTTCCAGAAACTTCTCTTGTGACACTTGCCTCTCTGCATTCGCCCTGGGATGAGTAAGAGATAATCAATCTCCAAGTGGAATCAAGAACTATCAGAGAGAGGACACTAATAAAATCTCAAAATCTGACTCACCCCCTTGAAAACATCTATATATGGATCCCTCATCCCAGAGATCCGGAGGCTGGAATTTTGTATCTTGTAAGGAAGTGCTACTGGTTTCTTGGTGCAACATCATAGTGTTTGGTGATCTAAGCTTTTCATGAGGTGAAGAAGGGCTTTCTTGCTGAGAGGATGATGCTGGGTTAGAACAATTGGTTGTTATCCTCTTTGCTATTCTTGATTATTAATAAAGCTATTCAAGTTTTCCTCCACATTCTTGTATGATTGATGATATATGCATTTGTGTGGTCAATATATATCTGGTCCTATATTGTTTATGATAATAGATCTATGTTCTTGGATAGTGTTATGCTGCTTTGATTCTACAGGTGCTCTTTGAAGCTGGGTAGACAACGAAGCGAGTGGCAAAGGTCTATCAGAAGGGAGAGGAATCAAGCAAGGATCCAAGCACAAGACAGAGGTTGGTCTCCATTATACCCCTCTTATCTATTTCTCATAAAGGAAAATGAAAGTAGTTTTAGTTTGTTTGTTTCTAAGGTAGCTACCAGCCTTAGTGTCACTAGCAGCTCTGCATAGACACTAGATTTCCCGATAACACTCAGCCAAAAGTTTGGTTTGAAATAGTTACTCAAATTCTTCTTGATCAGCAGCCTATCAGGGGTTGATTTTGTGATAACACAAGGATCATGTAGGAGCATTAGGACATCCTCTAGCAGGCATTAGGACATCCTGTAGAACGACCTGTAGTGGCCTGTTTTGAGGCTGAATTGTGGAAAATACACCTAGGAAGATAGGAGAAGACCCATAATTGCATCTTAATCCATCTGACCATCAACCACCATCCCTAATCCACCTGCCACATCACCAAGAGGATTTATCATTCACAGTTTCACACAAAAAAATATGAAAAGGAAAAGGAGAGTTATTGTGTTCATCTACATGCACAACACTAGAATGTTTGGTTATTTCAGATTGCGTGCCTAGGACAATAGGATTACACACATGCTAACTTAGGATTCTCTTGAAGAAAATCCTCTTAGGAATAGTTAGATGAATGGTGTGTTTAAGCATTCGACCTTAGTTTTTCCTTACTATAGTAGACAACATTTTAGTTAGTGTAAATTTCCCTTTTCCTCATTGGTAATCAAGCTTCTTTTGAATCAATAGAAGGATGGATTGAGAAGCCATAGTGGTCTATCGCCAGCTTAGTAGTGACAAAGAGAGGACCCATTGCATCTACTTTTGTATACAATGCTCTCACCTCCAAGTTTGTATGAAGCCAGGGTTGATAAAGTAAGGTTGGTAGCTCCAGGGGTTGCAGCATTCTTGAGGCAATACTAGTGATCTTCTTTGCTTCTGGTGAAGCCATGTCCCCATATAAATGTATCAAATTTCTAATACCACATCCTTGGTGACTGTTTTAACCCATACATAGACTTCTTTAACTTTCATACCAGTTCTTTCTTACCCTTCACCGCAAAGCCTTTAGGTTGCTTCATGTAGATTTCCTCTTCCAGATCCCCGTGGAGAAATGTTATCTTCAAATCCATCTGTTCTACCTCAAAATCGAAAGTAGCAGCAACACATAAAAGTAATCTAATAGAAGTTACCTTGGCAATAGGAGAAAAAAATCAGCAAAATCAATTCCCGGCACCTGGGAATAACCTTTTGCTACCAACCAAGCTTTGTATTTCTCCACCTTTCCTTCTGCATTTGTCTTCTTCTTGAACACCCATTTGCTACCAATGGGTTTTCTTCTAGCTGGCAACTCCACCAGATCCCAAGCATCATTTTTGTGCAAAGATGCCATTTCATCAACCATGGCCTCTTTCCAAAGTTTTCCATCATCTGAATCTACTACTTCTTTCATAGTTCTGGGATCATTGTCAGTAATAGATAAAGCAAAATTTGAACAGAAAGTAGATGGACTATACCTTTCTGGCTGCCTTCTTTCTCGAACTGATCTTCTCACACCCGGAGTTTGTGGCTCTTCATCTTCTGATTCCTCCTCTGCTGTAAAGTCTGATTCTTTCTCCTTAAGCTCAAACTCTATCTTCTCAGGTTCCTTTGGTTGGACTTCATGTTTAATAACATCTTTTACCTCTCCGAACACCACATCTCGGCTATACAGAACTTTCTGTGTGACTGGGTTCCAAAGCTTATAACCCTTTAAACCATCCTTATACCCAATAAATATGCACTTTTTAGATTTACTATCCAACTTGGTTCATTTCTCCTTTGGAACATGCACATATGCATCACCTCCAAATATCCTCAGATGTGAAATAGAGGGTTTCTTACTAGTCCATACCTCTTGTGGAGTTTTATCCTCCAATGTTGATGAAGGTGATCTGTTAACCAGGTAACATGTTGTCTCCACCGCCTCTGCCCAGAATTCCTGTCCTAACTCGGCACCAATGAGCATGATTTTTTCCCTTTCCATCAACGTCTTGTTCATTCTTTCTGCAACTCCATTTTTCTCAGGTGTATATGTAGTAGTATTCTGCCGTGCTATACCACACTTCTTATAGAATTCTTCAAATTCCTTACTGCAAAACTCTCCCACGTTATCTATCCTCAACACCTTTATCTTCTTCTCTATCTGGTTTTCCACCAGAGCCTTAAATTCTTTAAACCTGTCAAAGACTTCAGATTTCTTCTTAAGAAAATATATCCATGTATTCCTTGAGAAGTCATCTATAAATGATACATAGTACACAGACTTACCCAGTGATGGAACCTTCACGGGTCCAAACACATCACTGTGAACAATCTCCAATATCTGTTTCGCCCTCTTACCACTAGAGGGGAAACTCACCCAATTTTGCTTCCCGTATACACAATTTTCACAGAAATAAAAATCCAGAGAGATATTACTCATACCTTCTACCATACCTTTACCATGAAGTATTCGAAGGCCCTTCTCTCCAATATGTCCAAGCCTTTGATGGCAAAACATTGTCTTCTCTCCAAAGACCACTAGATTTTCTGCTCCACTTTCAGGAACCACAGAACTGTTTCACCCATCAACAACAGTGCTACCTTGCAGCTTGTATAGAGTTCTAGTCTGAACTCCCCACATCAATACTAGTGCTCCCTGAACCATCTTGCAGATATCCTTCTCGAACACTGTTTTTACACCTGCATCATCCAACTTACTTATAGAAATCAGATTTCTGGCTAATGCAGGAATATGCAGAACACCCGAAAGTGTTCTAACGCTTCCACCTTGCAACTTCAACTTTACTTTTTTTCATCCAATGATTCTAGCCTTCCTATCATCCCCTAAGAAGACATCACCACCATCATATTTCTCATACACGTAGAACCACTCTCTATGGGGAGTGAAGTGAAAGGATGCACCTGAGTCAATCAACCATGCCTCATGATCTACATGTGTACTTGAAGAAGCCAAGTACACATCCCCACCTTCATCTGAGGTGGTGTTCACCTCTATAGAAGGAGCATCATCAGATCCCTTTCCTTTATCAGGAGCTTTAGATTTACAGTCCTTTTTGAAGTTCCCTTCCTTTCCGCATTTCCAGCACACCACCTTTATAGGTTTTCCTGGAGATTTAGATCCCCCTCTAGATTTAGATCTCTCACTCGTTGACTTATTTTTGTCTCTGTTCTGGGACTGTCCTCATACAGACAAGGCATCACCATTCTGGCTCTCCATATTTTTCCCTCTCATCTCCTTTGTCAGCAAGGGTGAGACTATTTCATCAAAATGAAAGGCAGTTGAATTGCTACCTATTACAATAACCAGACTATCCCATGAATCTGGTAGAGAACACAACAAACTGATGCACTTATCTTCATCTGAAATTTTAATATCAACAGATGCTAACTGAATTACCACAGTATTAAATGTGTTCAAATGCTCTGTCACCAAGTCTCCATCTTTCGTCCTCAGGTTATACAACTTTTTCCACAAGAATAGTTTATTCACCAGAGACTTAGATTGCTACAAAGTCCCTAACTTGTCCCACAAAGCCTTCGCCGTAGCTTCCCCTGATACATTTAGCAATATTGAATCTGAGATGCACAATCGTATTATGCTCTTTACCTTCTAATCCAACTTCTTCCATTCTTCATCGAACACTCCAGTTGGTTTAGTACCTGGATCTACCACGATCCACTGATCTTTATCCACCAATAGATCCTCCATATTGAGTTTCCACAACTCAAAACTCTAACCATTAAATTTCTTGATCTCTATCTTTCCACTGCTCGCCATCTTCTTTGACCACCAGAATTGATCTCGCAGTTCTCACACTGAACAGGGTCTACCATAGGCCCGAGCGCAACCCCTCAGCAACAAAGGCATCCAATTGAATCCAAAACTGCTCTAATACCAAATGTAGGTTTTAACCCCGTACAGAAATTACCTGCATACAAATTCTAAAACACAGATAATAAACAATGTGAGAGCATAACACATAAAACACATATACACAGAGATTTTCCTCTGGATCTCAAAACCAGGACTACCAGCTTGATTTTTCATTATGTTCCTTTCAATGTTATAATACATATTTATACATTCCAAAGCATCCAATACCATGGACCGAAAACCATCGTGTCCAAAAACATGTGCAAAAATCATGCACAAAACCATAGGTGGGTCCACCCATCCTAACATAGGGTCCAAAACCAAAATTTTCTAGGGCACTGCCCCAGACCCCATAAAGTGGGGTTACGGGTACCCCTCAAAACCCCTGTGACCTCTCTCCCCAACCCCTGGTTAACTATGTGGGTTAGTCATGGAAAGAATATAACACAACCCAACAATATACGCATCAACGCAGTCATGATAAACGCTACTCGTGGAGACACATATACGCATCAACGTAGTCAATGATAAACGTTCCTCATGGAGACACATATACGCATCAACATAGTCATGATAAAAGTTGTTCATGAGGCACTTAGTCGCACTTCTGAGGTGTAGCCACTGTCAATGCATAGAGCTGCAGTCACCAGAAGACAAGCCGCAGTCACGTAGAGGGAAACCAAAATAGGACCCACATTGAGATGAGATGTGTCTAAGGGTTCAAGCTGCCTCCTCGGATGGGTTAAGGAGCAGTAGATCCAAGGTTGGTCACCTTCTCAGCATACCTGTAGATTGAAGGTATTCTCATATGGAGAGAGAAACAAAGAAGGGATGAAGCCTGAGCATCTCGGCATATCTATCTCGGATAGATGACAAACTTTGGATACTCCTGTAGCAGAGTCTTGGTGATGATCAATGTGGTATTACTTCATAGTGAGTAGTATGAAGAAGCAGTGTTACAGTCTATAAGTAGAAGGAGTTCTAATTTTTCAGCATAATAAAGAAATAATATAGTCATGGGCATCATAATGATGCATGAAGCATAATGATCATGGGCAGCATGATGTATGAGATCATGAGCACCATGATGATGCATGATGTAGTATGAAGGTGTCACACGGTAATGTGCAACAAACGAGCAAGAGACAACACTACGAGAATTAGTTTAAGCAGAATGTCTTCAACTGATCTCATCATTATAGGAAATGATCTATGCTCAGATCTAGATAAGTCAAAGTGTTGACTTCTATTGTAAATGTACTATCTCTCTTAGTTTCTCTGCTGAATTTTGAAGAACATAAAAGAAGAATTGATCAAGGGATTCCCCACATTGTGGGGTTTGTCCCTGGCTAGCGCCAAATCTTGTGTCCTCTTGTCTTGGCTTGTCTTCTGTGATTTATATTTATGTTCTATATGCAGTTTACTTTAATGTTGATGTGATTGCTAATCTAGAAAAGATAATGAGCTAACTATGAAAAATGAAATAAATTTCTCTAGCATAGAACATACCCAAAATTTAACATGGTATCAGAGCTGCAGTGAAGACAATTCCTAAGCAAGAGTGAAGGACCAATCACCAATGACAGTTGGTACAAGACAAAAGGATCAACGGGTTCCTCATAATTCACCCACGGTGAAGTCAAAGTAGAGAATGTTATCAGAATGGTGCAGCGGAAGTCTCTGATGGCCCATCAAAAGATCACTTCATTGGGAAGTTCAGATGTAAGGATGGAAGGAAAGGTGGATGCCCTGGTTGCAATAAGTTTAGTTGTTATGTGAAGGAGTGTCTGAATGGAAGAGACACATCTCTTGATGAAGATATCAATCATTCTAGGGACATCTTCAATGATCAAAGGGATGACTGGTAATGCAGGTCATCAAGGAAATGGTTGACTCTTCAAAGAAAGCAAGGAAACCCAAAATCTCTTTTATGTACCTGATCGCAAGAAGAACCTGGTGTCCATCTCGGAAATGGAAGTCAAAGGTTTCAGGGTGGTGCTCATCGATGGAAAGGTACGTGTTTGAAAATAGATTTTTTGAAGATGTTTTTGAGTTCAAGGCTGTATCATGTCCACTGGGGACCATGTCCATTGACTCAGCACTGGAGGTCTATGAGTCAGATGGTGACTGGGATGCCTGAATTCAAAAAGAGCATGAAGGTACATGTGTGAGATGTACCGAAGGAAAATCTTACAAGGGGACCATTCCACTCATGTAGTAGGGCCACAGGTTTGAAAAACCTGTGAACTTTGAGATTCATGATCAGGAATCTCATGTATGTAGGTGGTAGAAAGCCCTCTATGGCTTGAAGCAAAACACCCCGGGCATAGTATGAGAGAACCAATAGTTGTCTCATGAAGTTGAGATTCACTAGGAGTGAAATCAATCCAAACCAACTGAAGGTTGTGGATGTCAAACTTCTCATACCGGCACCTATGTCTGGCAAGCGCAAACCCTCTCATTTGTAGAAGATAGAGGGAGTTGGATTCCGAATGTGGAAAGATACACTGCAAGCCTATGATTACCTTGAGGATCTTAACTTTCAAGAAGTTATATGGTAGTGATGTCGGACTAGATTTGGAAAATGCCTCTGAGTTTCAAAAATTCATTCGTGTTGATGTTCTTGGAGAATCTCCATCTACACATATGTGTTGCAGTTAGCATGGTGAGCTCATATCTGGTTGAGCTTCACTGGATTGGTGCCAAAGAAACTTCTGAGGTATCTTCAGGGCACAATCTCTCATGGATTGAGATACACTACCGGAAATATGAAAATTGCATGATTATTCGAACGCAGACTGGTCCGTGAGTAAACATGATGAATACCACTGTGATTCTCTATGACAACCAGAGGTGGGATTCGATTATTGAGGAATTCCCTATTCGAAAACTGCTCCAGCAGATAGACATTAGATACTGCCTTAACTGGGATATGGTAAGTCGATGAACAAGGAGGCTCCATTGCATTAAGATGATGTACAAGTTGATACACTTTGTTAGAGCCCCGGGGAAAGATCAAATTTGTGATTTTCCTGAATGACTTGGAGTCATCGAGAGACCCTTGTACAAGGGTCCTGCATGTTGCATACGTTGAGCTTTGGGAGCTTCGGGGGCTGGCGATTCTTAATGGAGCAACATACGACCACAGGGTGGCTCACCCTCACCTGGTGGTGCGCACTGGGACAAGATGATTCACTCTCTTGTGGGACAAGATGATTCGCTCTCCTATGGATAGGATGATTCGCTCTCCTATGAAACAAGATGACACTCTCTCTCTTATGGAACAAGATGTTTTTCTTTCTTGTGGGATAGGATGATTCGCTCTCCTATGTAGCAGGAAGATTAGTTCTCCTGTGAGGTCTGAATGATGTATTCTCCATGACAGTTATGTAGCAGGATGATTAGCTCTCCTGTGAGGCCTGGATGATGTTTTCTCCATGGCGATTGTGTAGCAGGATGATTAGTTCTCCTGTGAGGACAAGATTGATTAAGTTCTCCTGTCGAGGGATCCTACCCATGTTGTTTGGGAGTCATGTGAAGTACCTCTCATCTAATCATCACTGTATCTACTATACTCCCTATGCTAGGATGACCTTCATTGATTTGGGATCAATGATACTAGTCTCGGACCAATTGTAGGAGTTGTACCTACTATGACGCTGACTTTGGTTCGGTTGAGACTGGTCTGGGACCAGTGGTACATACTCTGAGACTGACCTCAGGTCAGTGCAGGACTAGTCTGGGACTAGTGAGAGTGGTACATACTATGACGCTGACTTTGGGTCAGTTGAGACTGATCTGGGACTAGTGGTACACTCTCTGAGACTGATGATACTGGTCTAGGACCAGTGGTAGGAGTGGTACCCACTATGACGGTAACTTTGGGTCGGTTGAGATTGGTCTGGGACCAGTGGTATGCACTCTGAGACTGACTTTGGGTTAGTGGAGAATGGTATGAGACATTCTCGATCAATTCTTCTTCTTCATAGTTCAACAGAGCTATGTTGAGCAGAGCAGAGCCAACAGAGTTGAGCAGAGTAGAGCAGAGCCAACATAGTTGAGCATAGCTAAGCAGAGCAGAGAAGAGCTAGCAGAGCCAACAGAGCGAAGCAGAGAAGAGCAAAGCCAGCGGAGCCAACAGAGCTAAGCAGAGCTGATTAGAGCAGAGCAGAGCCAACAAAGCTGAGAAGAGTAGAGCCAGTAGAGACAACAAAGCTGGGTAGAGCAAAGCCAACAGAGTAGAGCAGAGCCAGTAGAGCAGAGAAGAGCCAACAGAGCAGAGAAGAGCCAACAGAGCTGAGTAGAGCCAACAGAGCTGAGTAGAGCAATGCAGGGCATTGATGGCAGAGACAGTACAGTCAAACATATGGATAAGCGGATGGAGTTCTCCCTAGTTGAGAGGGAGTGTTAAAATTGGAAACTAGAGCCAAACTCCATGTGGGTCACGTTATTTATGGTAGCTGATATTTCTATTGGATACCTCTCATCGAGAGGTGTAGGATTGATCTAAATATCATCCAGTTCTGATAAGTATTTATAAAGTTATGAATTTATTTATGTTATGGACAAATTGTTAAGTCGGCTAGCATCTTATGTAGGCTCAGAAGCCCAATAGACGTGTCTATTCATCATCTACGTTTTTAGTATAAATATGGAGGACTTGAAATCATTTAGGAAACACACCTCTTGATGTGTAGCCTCCTTGTTATAGACATTTTTGTGCCTTATAGCATGAAGCATGAAATGTCCATAATCTAAGGGATCCAAAGTCCCTAAACATGTTGTTCCTACCCCTAGAGGAACAAGGTCAGCAAACCACAGCACTGAATATCAGTTCTCCACCTGAAAACACTCAAAAACAAGGCAATTCTGGATCATGTCAACTGCTCCACTGAGCATCTGCGCTGAATGTCAACTGCTCCACTGTCTACCTGCGCTGAATGTCAACTGCAAAGAAGGCTACCTGCGCTGGGCGAGTTGGGACATGTGGCACAGTCATTCCTCAAGGTGTCAATGCCCAGGAAGCTTCCAAAATGACACTTGGATCAGGGAATTCGACTGGTGATGAGTAAGAGGATCTAGATCTCCAAGTGGAAGCAAGAACCACCAAGTGGACTCAAGAACTGAAGAATAACTGAAGTGGGAGAGGACACTAGTCAGCTTCATGCCAGCTTCAAGCTGACTCATCCTTTCTCCAAAACTCCTATATATAGAGCTCTCTCATGAGGTCTAGGGGGGCGGGAATCTTGTGAATGTAAGGAAGTTCTGTTGGTTTGAGTATAGAACTATTGGGTGATTTGCTTTGAAGGAGGTGAAGAGGAGATTTATTTCTGCTGGGAGGTGATGCTGGATTGGGCCTTTTATGGTTGTATCACTTCCTGAACTTTACTTCTTCCATTAATAAAGCATTTGAGGTTCTTCTATATGCATGTATCTCAATGGTGTATTGTTATGCTTGTGTATTTGATTTATTCTAATCCTTGAATCTATTATGAATGTATGCTTCTTGTAGTTTCCCTCTCTTGTCATTTTGTAGGATCTTGGTGTAGCTGGGCTAGTGAAAGAGCAAGGAGCTGGGAGCAAGCAGCAAGGAGAGAAGATTGGCTCAACCATTAGCGGAAGACATCGGTTAGTGGATCTCTTTCTCCCCTCTTTTACATCTCATAAAGAAGTAATCTCAAATAGCTTTGCTTTGATTGTTGCTGAGGTACTATCACCCTTAGAGTGGGATAGGGTCATTCCATATTGGATACTTTTCCCAACAACAAATTGGCGACTCCGCTGGGGATCGTATCTTGTTGGTTGTTTGTGTTTTTGCTATTCATTTCCTAAACAAAGGGAGTACCGAATCGAACTGCATTTGAATCTTTCAAATGCAAAGTAGAAGGCAGCTACTCTAGCTCAGTTTCTGGGCAAGTTTATGATTTGAAGAGCTGATCCACAAGGACTCTGAATAGCTCTTAGTGATAGCTTTTCATCATCCTATTACCCTTTAGCGTGTACTTGATTGATAGCTTCTGATTTGGCCAAAAACTGTGGATTTTTGAGCAATCTGTAACCCGGAAACTAAGAAAAACGAAAGTTTATCTCTTCATTGCAGGCACTGTGAAGGCAGTCTGCATTTCATCGCAGGTCCCGAAGGGGCTACCTGCGCTGAATGTCAAACTGCCAGTGTACTACCTGCGCTGAACCAGTTTTGCCTAGTGCTACTGGGGTTCCCTCCTGTTCATTGCCCTGTTTTCATCCTTGTTTTTGCAGCCTGTTATCAGTCAATGTGCCTATTTGAAACCAACTTTCATTGCCACTATTCCGCCTCAGTTGTATAAAGAAACTGTATTTGTTCTTTGTGTATTTCTTACATCATTTGCAGTTTCCCATAACGAAAGTGAACTAGTCTTGCTGTGGCCTCTTAGATCTAGACCTGTGATAAGTGTCATTTTGATCTTAAGAGTTAGTTTGTTTGCTGTTCATAGCTGATTGAGCTTTTGCTTTCGTCATATGGTTTGAATTTATGTATTTCTAGTGTCGAAACAAGTAAATCTTAAGGTGTCTTTTGATTTTGGACAAAAGCTTGTTTGCTTTCACTTGAAATTGAATTCAAAGTTATACAACAGCTTTCTTTTTGTATTACATCAACATTAAGAAAGAGAAAATAAATACTTGCATTGTGCATGTGCATTTTGACAGCTTGCATGTTGATTTAGGGAAAAGTGCATTAGTGTGTGCTCTATGATCTGTGTGAAAAGATGATGTCTTTCTTTTCCCTCAGTAGTTAATATTTTCAAAGTTGAAAGATTGAAAAGCTTGCTTATCATCTTAGACTGCATTTAGGAAGTTGTATTATACATCTCGTGGTGATCCATAAAGGCAAACTGCTAAACAAGATCAACTTAATATGAATTCAATTTACATAACAATGCATTGAAACATAACGCAAACACATAGAGGTCTAAGCTAGAGACGTGTTTCGGCGTCGTTAAACGTGATATCTTAGCGTTGAGTGGTTGGGTGATTCCTCCACGGTGAAGTGATAAGTATCAATACGGATTTGTTCTCCCACGTACCGTCGTGTATATATTGGGAGACCCCTATAGGAACAAAGCCTTTATCCATAGGAAGCCGTGTCAACCGCCCTACTGATCGCAATGCAGTGAACACAGCATTCACGAAGATCGACCACCCGTACTGTAAAACGTATTCTGTGGTTTTGCGAAAAGTTTGGCACACCCTCTGCCTAGAACTCCATAGCAGTTTCTTTTGGCCTTTTTCAAACTCTATAACTGAAAAAGTCCATCCGAGCATTTGTCACTTCAGGCTCGTTAAAACATCGAAGGAGACTAGAGTCATCTTTAGCTTTTTCTCGACTCTTAAAAAGTGAAAAAGCAAGTTGTGTCTAAAGCGTCATTATAAAATTTATTTTAAACAGAACATAATCACCTCCTATTCCTGCATTGATCTGTAGGTTGAGAACATGGAATGCCCCAACCAAGGAATTCCACATGATGGAAATCCTAGTCCTTTCTCCTCTTAAGGAGAAGTTGGTGCGCCCCACATGGCCACATTGTCGCTTCCAGGACTGACAATTGGCCTGCCAATTTGGCTATTCTCAACCAATGTAGTTCAGAACACCATGGTTCTTGAACAGTCGAGTCAACAGTTAGATCAGTCTAGAGCTGCCCACCAGCCTTCTACTTCCTATAACTCTTCCTCCAATCCTTCATCTTCGCAAGGTAGAGCCGGCAAAATCCAAGCTCCCATGGAGAAGAAGGAGAAGAAGAAGAGAGAGAAGAAGAAGAAGGAGCCTAAGGCGACTGGGGGCAAGCAAAAGAGATCTGATGAAAATCCACACACAGCACAGACCAGGCCTAAATCTCCATGTGTCATATGTAGAGGAGACCACTTCCACAGAGATTGTCCCTGTATTCCCCGGATACTAAGGGACTGGTCCCCTCGTTTGCACAATTCGGGAGCATCAACCTCTGATAGTCATGTTGAATGCTTACCGTCAACCAGCGAAAGTGAAGGATCAAGACAAAGAGGGGGAACAAGATCCCCCTGCAGACTGTGTGAAGGCGGTCACGCCATCCACCGTTGTCCCTTCTTAGATGAAGCGAAGAGAGTTTTGGAAGATCGTCCGGTTTCACCGTTGAGACTTCCTCCTGGATACAAAAAACTCGTGCCAAGTCCTTCGTTGGTTGAGAATACAGCTGGCCCGCTCAAGTGGTCAGCTGAAGCGTCAGTCATTGAAAATGAACCTACTGAATCCAGACCGGACAAAAGTCCAAAGGTCGAAACGGCAGTTGACCCGGTTCTTCCTTCAGAAGTTTCATCTTCAAATGACACCGTCACTGAAGTTTCATCTTCAAATGACTCCCTCACCGAAGAGAATAAGGATGACACCATCCAGATTCTTTTCATCAACACAGACTCTGATGAGCATCAGGGCAATGTGCCCATTCCTTTATCGCGGGAAGGAACATCGTCAGGGTCATATCCGGCCGTGTATTCGGTCCCACCACCAAGCAACCTGGTTGTGTCCTTTGATTGGAACCAACTAGGCAGACCCCGGTTGCCAGCCAGTATACCATTCAGAATCATCGTCCAAATATACAGAATGGTAATGGCTGGCACTATCATTGATGAGGGGGCATCTGTGAGTATCCTTTCCTCTGTTTCTTGGAAAGCACTGGGTTCCCCGGCGCTTTTGCCTGAGATAAGAAATCTCTCGGGTTTCGATAAAGGAACCAGTCGACCATTAGGGATCCTCCCCAATGTGCCTGTTACATTGAAAGGGAAGACCGTTCAAATGAACGTGATGGTCGTTCAAGGACCCTTGGATTATAACCTACTCCTTGGACGAGACTATATATATTGCATGGGAGCAATAGTCTCCTCACTCTTTAGAGTAATGTGTTATCCACACGAAGGAAGAATGGTCAAGCTCGTAGACCAACTTTCATTTCCGGGATCACGCATCGCAAATAGTCACATACCAACCCTGAATGGTCTATTCAATCAAGAAATGTCTCCACCCCCAGTCCTCCTTCCCGATGAGTGCGAGTGATTCAGAAAGATGGGACTGGAACGCAGGGGGCATCCATCCTAGTCTGCTTTGGGCAGAAAAAACCTTGGGTGTAAAGTAGAATTTCCGCGGGAGAATATGACTAGTCCGTACCCCGTCCGTGGTTGGAAGAGGGGTTGTTCTGGAATAGGATTCTTTTGTCAAGGTTACGTGTTTGACAAAGGTCATTCACCCTTGTCTATTTCGGTAGACAGTGCCGAGGAAATGTTTTGTTTGAAAGATTAACGAAACAATCTTTGGGTAACCAGAAAGAGGCAAGCCTCACCCTTTAAAACAAATGTTTTGATGGATAAGTAGGGGCAACCTTGAAATTGTACTTTATACCTAGGGGCATGCAAACCTTTTGGAGTGCAAGCAAAGAGCGGTTATTTATCTATTTTTTTGGATTAGTCGTTTCCTAACTTACATAAAGAAAGGATGTGGGGCAAAGGTCAAAATTTGCCAAATTAGGAGCATAGCTTCGTGAGATAAAGCTCCATAAAAAATAGCTATCTCACAGGAGACATTCTTATCTTATGACAGGTATAATCGAGCAGTTTTACCGCGGAATTTATGCTCGTTAAAAAATAGAAAAGCGAGATCTGAGCAGTTTTAGCACATAGTTCATGCTCGTTAAAAAATAAACATAAGATTGAGCAATGTTTTGGCGCATTCAACCTCTTTAAAAAATGAACCCAGTACCGGTAAATAACCATTTGAGACCGTAAATTCATCAGCCATAAAAGCCTTGGTCGTATGTGCACCTGCCACCTCCACCGTCATTTGGCCGATCGTTCACCTCCATATGATTGTTTACCCATTTTGAGGAACAGCTGTGAAGAGTGATTTCACCTAGCCATCCTTGTGACACTGCCGTGATTGGAAAATTCCAACCTGTACCTGGAATCTGCTGCTATCCCTGTTTATCACTCGTTCCTCAAAAGACGAGTCTTCTTTGAGCTCTTTTCATCTGACTCGTAAAAAATGAAAAGTTTGCCGAGTTTTGGCCTTCCAGCTCATTAAAGTGACCGGAAGAGCTATCCCTCCTCTAGATTTTAATCTTTTTGGACCTGAGGGATTATTGCACAAAAAGGTCGAGCGCTTGTTTTATTCGGCTCGTTAAAGTTATCGAAAACTCATCCCTTCTGTATTGTTTTATACTTTTTCGGACTTAAGGGATTAGATGACGAAAAAGGAATTTTGGAGTTAACTTTCTGTACCTTTTCAGACTCTCTAAAAATGAAAAGGACCAAGTTTTCCTTGTCGTTAGGCTCGTTAAAATGATTAAATAGCGACAAACTTGTCTTTAGACGAGAACGAGTTTCCCTATCGCTAGGCTCGTTAAAACATAGTGATGGGCTTGCCCGAAGGGCAGGTTATAGAACAAGCATATGTTATCCTCCTCAAGCTTGACAAAAATAAAGAGGTATTGGTAAGAAATGACTGGGGAAAAATTGGGAGAACCTCAAAGCTTTAATGGTAGCAAGTCGCTCTTGAACATGACACTTTTCCTCCATACCACATCGGGTTGGGTTGTTTCATTCACCGGTCTCATCACCATGGTCTCGCCAAACCATCCACATTTGGGGTAATGCTACCGATCCATCGCATCAGTGTTGTTATATTTTCAAGAGATGTTGTTCAGAAAGAGTCAACCGTGTCCCATCCACTACCATACGTTATCCTTCATCCATTCATGACCGCCACCCTGAATCATATTTCACAGATTGTTTTAACCTCCACTAAAATCATTAGCTCCGTTCCGTGTCACTGATGTGGGATTCATTAAGGCCCTCCTTTGACGGATCGCTTCTTGTCGACTTCAGCTCATTATCCAAGAAGTTGATCTAGGAACAACCCCCTCAGTACTTTGAAGCTTGCATGCCTCAATGGCAAGTTTCTCACTTCCGGCGACAGGTATACATCAATGACCTTCGACCAGAAGATTTTGCGTGGTGTTCGACGCCAAGTCCTTTATTCACACCACGCGAATTGTACTGCAGTACCTTGAGGGTCATTATCATTATCGGTGATTCCTCTCGCGCTTGTTAACGGTTTACATCATTGACCGGTAATCAAGCGATGTCTTTCCATGTTCGACTTCAGCGAAATTCTCACATGGATCGACTTGTACTTAGAGTGAAGATCGAACGAGTTTGAAGACCCCGGATCTAGTTTCATCCATCCGGGCTGCGATATATATTCAGGAAATATAAAGACATTTGACATGTAAATCATTGCAGCAGATGATCATCCTACTCAAAGGATGATAATTTCAGCAGAGAATTATCAGTCTACCATCAGACGATCGTTTGTTCTATGTACCAAAATGAATTTATAAAGCTGAGCATGGGAATGCCCGTCTCAGCTAGATCATGAAAGCAGAATGAAAAATAATGTATTGTATTGTATTTTATTACAGGTCACCTCTCAGCGATTGAATGAACTTAGGATCCTCCTGATAAAGCATTTCACCCGATAAACGACCTCATACTTTAGGGGGCAACTGTTATAGACATTTTTGTGCCTTACAGCATGAAGCATGAAATGTCCATAATCTAAGGGATCCAAAGTCCCTAAACATGTTGTTCCTACCCCTAGAGGAACAAGGTCAGCAAACCACAGCACTGAATATCAGTTCTCCACCTGAAAACACTAAAAAACAAAGCAATTCTGGATCATGTCAACTGCTCCACTGAGCATCTGCGCTGAATGTCAACTGCTCCACTGTCTACCTGCGCTGAATGTCAACTGCAAAGAAGGCTACCTGCACTGGGCGAGTTGGGACATGTGTCACAGTCATTCCTCAAGGTGTCAATGCCCAGGAAGCTTCCAAAATGACACTTGGATCAGGGAATTCGCCTGGTGATGAGTAAGAGGATCTAAATCTCCAAGTGGAAGCAAGAACCTCCAAGTGGACTCAAGAACTGAAGAATAACTGAAGTGGGAGAGGACACTAGTCAGCTTCATGCCAGCTTCAAGCTGACTCATCCTTTCTCCAAAACTCCTATATATAGAGCTCTCTCATGAGGTCTAGGGGGGCGGGAATCTTGTGAATGTAAGGAAGTTCTGTTGGTTTGAGTATAGAACTATTGGGTGATTTTCTTTGAAGGAGGTGAAGAGGAGATTTCTTTCTGCTGGGAGGTGATGCTAGATTGGGCCTTTTATGGTTGTATCACTTCCTGAACTTTACTTCTTCCATTAATAAAGCATTTGAGGTTCTTCTATATGCATGTATCTCAATGGTGTATTGTTATGCTTGTGTATTTGATTTATTCTAATCCTTGAATCGATTATCAATGTATATTTCTTGTAGTTTCCCTCTCTTGTCATTTTGCAGGATCTTGGTGTAGCTGGGCCAGTGAAAGAGCAAGGAGTTGGGAGCAAGCAGCAAGGAGAGAAGATTGGATCAACCATTAGCGGAAGACATCGGTTAGTGGATCTCTTTCTACCCTCTTTTACATCTCATAAAGAAGTAATCTCAAATAGCTTTGCTTTGATTGTTGCTGAGGTACTATCACCCTTAGAGTGGGATAGGGTCATTCCGTATTGGATACTTTTCCCAACAACACTCCTCCTCTCCACGTCTGGGTTTTTGCTGAAGGAGAGAGAGACAAAAAAGATTGTTACACTCATCTTCAAGTGATGCCCTAATTCTAGTCATGGAAAAGACATCAAGACGTAGAAATGAGGAAAAGGCTCCCAGAAACGTGAAGCTCTAAAACACCATGATGAACTAGTGACATATACAACCCTAATCATAGGTACCTATACGCTGTCTAAGATCTGACAGCGTAGATTAGGCTCCATGTATAGTGGATCTGGCAGCGTAGTTACACACACCATTTATATGCAGTTCATGGAGAGATACGCTGCTCGTGGAGACACATATACGCATCAACGCAGTCATGATAAACGCTGCTCGTGGAGACACATATACGCATCAACGCAGTCAATGATAAACGCTGCTCGTGGAGACACATATACGCATCAACGCAGTCATGATAAACGTTGTTCATGAGGCACTTAGCCGCAGTCATGAGGTGTAGCCACTCTCAATGCATGGAGCTGCAGTCACGAGAAGAGAAGCTGTAGTCACGTAGAAGGAAGCCATAATTAGATCTGCATTGAGATGAGATGTGTTTAAGGGTTCAAGCTACCTCCTCGGATGGGTTAAGGAGCAGTAGAACCAAGGTTGGTCACCCTCTTAGCATACCTGTAGATTGAAGGTATTCTCGTATGGAGAGAGCAGCAAAGAAGGGATGAAGCCTGAGCATCTTGGCATATCTATCTCAGATAGATGAAAAACTTTGAATACTCCTGTAGCGAGTCTTGGTGATGATCACTATGGTATTACTTCATAGTGAGCAGTATGACGAAGCAGTGTTACAGTCTATAAGGAGAAGCAGTTCTAATGTTCAGCATAATAAGGAAATAATATCGGCATCATAATGATGCATGAAGCATAATGATCATGGGCAGCATGATAGATGAGATCATGGGTAGCATGATGTATGAGATCATGAGCAGCATGATGATGCATGATGCAGCATGAAGGTGTCACACGGTAATGTGCAGCAAATGAACAAGAGGCAGCACTACGAGAATCAATTGAAGCAGAATGTCTTCAACTGATCTCATCGTTATAGGAAAGGATTTATGCTTAGATCTAGATAAGTCAAAGTGTTGACTTCTGTTGTAAATGTAATATCTCTCTCACTTTCTCTGCTAAATTTTGAAGAACATAAAAGAAGGATTGATCAAGGGTTTCCCCACATTGTGGGTTTTGTCCCTGGCTAGCGCCACATCTTGTGTCCTCTTGTCTTGGCTTGTCTTCTGCGATTTATATTTATGTTCTATCTGTAGTTTACTTTAATGCTGATGTGCTAATCTAGAAAAGGTAATAAGCTAACTATGAAAAATGAAGTAAATTTCTCTAGCATAGAACATACCCAAAAATTAACACACAATGGGTCAAATGGTTGCCTCTGGCTCAATGGTGGTATAACACTTCCTTCCATACTGTAGGAAAAATTACCCCATTTATGGCACTTTATGGATATAATCCACCATCCATCACATCATATTTAAGAGAAAAATCTAAGGTTCAATCAGTTGGACATCACATCGAGCATCAACAACAATTCTCCAACTCTTAAAGGATAACCTCACATTGGCGCAAAATAGAATGAAACAACATGAATATCAACATCGCAGTGAAAGAAGTTTTGATGTAGGTGACTAGGTATTCCTACGGCTACAACCGTATAAACAAATGTCCCTCAAGCAAGCTAAGAATGATAATAAATTATCACCAAATTATAATGGCTCGTACAAGTTGTTGCAAAGTATTGGTACTATGACATACAAATTGGAGCTTCCTGCAGCTTCCAGAGTGCACCCAGTTTTCCATGTTTCATGTTTAAAGAAGGTTATAGGTGACAAGCTCCCAGTTCAATCAATATTGCCAGAACATGATGAGGAAGGAAAAATCATATTGGAACCCAAAGCAGTCATAGAAACAAGAACTCGACAGCTACAAAGCAATCAATTTCAGAGCATCTCATCAAGTGGAAGAACTTATCTGCTAAAGATTCCACATGGGAGGATAATTTTTTTATACAAAAGCATATAGAACTACTCAAGCGTTGAGGACAACGCTTTTCAAAAGGAGAGGGGCATGTTAGGTCCCTATAATACTAGTGATTCCACCATTACTATTGTCATTGTATCCCTTATTCTTATTATTGTGCCCCTAGTATCCCCATATTGTTATTAGTGTGCCCCATAGAAACCCATTATTGTTATTGTTGTGCCCTTATATTATTACTGTTATGTCAACTTGATTATATTGTGACCCCTTAGACTCCTATATATATAAGGGAGGTTTAGTCATTTGTATCATCCAAGAATTGTTCATTTGTGTAATGTAAAGAAGGTTTCCCCCTTGAAGAGGCTGAATTCTAGGGCATTGATCTATCTTTTCGATCTTTTTGTGAGCTAGTTTCCTAACATTTTTGTTGTCAATCCCTCTAGGATATACGATAACTAAAAAGAAACAAATTCATCCCATTCACCCTCTCCTTTTACCTTACTATTTTATGGGAGAAAACCTTGCTTGCACATTCCATAATAAGAAAAATCCTATCATTACATGGTGTATAGTGCTTTGTTCTTCTGCAGTTTCCCTCATGCATATCATTTGACTCTTGAGGTCTCCATAGCTGGATTTTCTTCATATTTTTCATAGCTATCATCAAATGGAGAGGAAATAATTTCATCATTACAAAATATAAAGGTAGAATTAAGCCCTCATCAACAGGCTGATCTGATATTCCCCATTTAGCAATTGCTTCATTATCCTCTTCATAAACAACCTTGTCATTCTCTACCTTGGGGTTGGATTGATCACACATCACATTAGCTATGTTGACATTGAGTTATGGGAAAAGAAAATGGCTCACAGTCGAATTTGAGAAATTTTCTTTAATATCATTTGTATGCTCATATTCATCATAGATAGGTTTGGATTCAAAACACACAACATATGATATTCCTTTCCTTTGCGAAAACAATGAATCTGGATCAAGTCTATATTAGGGCTATTTTGCTATTCTTCTTCTAGATCTATAGTAGGCTAGAAACCTCTTAAATGATGTCAACAATCTGAATTTCCTGAAATTTTGATCTCAACACTTTGTTCATATCAATAGCAACATCATCACACTATAGATATTCACCCTCTAAATTATCTTCCTTTTCTAGATGATCATCATGTTGAAGGAGATGTAGAATATCTTCTTCTTACAATACCTTTAATCTTCACCCATTCCTTTGCTTAGCACCACAGGGTGTGTTGACACGGTTAATCCTCTCTGCGGACAGAGATGATCACTCTAGCCCAATGAGTGTGTCTAGTAACTGAAGTGAAAATCAACTATACATCTTCCTAGGTTACAATTTAGAATAAGGACGAAAAAAATGGCCTACCTCGTTCTGATGCTATTCTAATTCCCTTTGCTGAAGACTATGAACCGCTTGTGTCACAGGTTTGTTCCTGCTTCTTTTAGTGTTTATGCACCTGCACAAGTGATCAAGATAGAAAAAATCATGCCAAAAAGAAATAACAAATCCAATAAAAACCTACTTAACTCATCAAGGAATGTCAAGCTAAACGATACATGAACATATGCATTTTGGAAGATGAACTAGTAGTTATGTATTATAAGAAAGTAAATGGAAGCTTAAAATCAAAGCCTTGATGTTGAAAGGTTCTCCTTGAGTGTTAATCCAAGTACAAGCCAAAAACATTGAAAGCATTCCTTCTCCAAGTCAATTGAATAGCCTCTAAGCACAGTATTAGCATAAGGGTGCAAGTGGACATAGACCAACCAACCTCTAACCTAACCAACCCTTTGGGAGTGGGAGAGGTTGAATATATAGGTTAGAAAGGGAGTTAGGAGCTCTCCAAAGATAGGAGTAGGACCTCATCTCAAGGAGGCAGCTCATAGGAATAAGACCAAGAGGCTAAGTTGAGATAATTTGACCTCAACTACGTTGAACAACCTCGAGCATCCCACTCTTGAAGCTTCTAGATCACGAAGCTTCTCATGCTCCTTGG
Source organism: Pinus tabuliformis (assembly GCA_031772625.1). Classification (NCBI taxonomy): domain Eukaryota; kingdom Viridiplantae; phylum Streptophyta; class Pinopsida; order Pinales; family Pinaceae; genus Pinus; species Pinus tabuliformis. Next base: position 192,146,503 of record CM062808.1, read on the forward strand.
GGAAATTTACTTTTTGTGATTATCATGACTATACAAGTAAGAAGAGGGTTACCATCATGGGTCAGGTATAGTGCAACATGAAATCATTGCAATTTTAAGTCTCATTAGAGTGATGATCCTCAAATTAGGGTTTTAGAGATATTTCCTTCAGGGGAAGCTCAAGGAATTTTCCAATCAATGTCTTAGGAAGGCTTTGAACTACATATATGAATGAGTACACTTCATTATGGTAATGTTTTGGGCACTTCAGGGTATGTCACAGGGAAGTGCAAGAGGTGTTACAAAACAGTATGTAACAAATTCCCCCTAAAGAATGAAGTCACAACGCATAGTGATGGTTGAGATGATTTATGAGATTTTGGCAAGGACTAGGATGCACACTATCAGGAGACCTGAAAATCAAGGATGAATATACATATACATATCTGATGTGAAAACATGAATCCATGGTATGGATGCAACCATTCAGATAGTAAGGACTATATGAAAGGATCCACGGCACGGGTGAAGCCATCCAATATAGAAGGATCATCTATAATCTAAGATCCAAGGCATCGATGCATCCATTTGATATAGAAGGATAATCATCATAGATATAAAGTCCCATGGTATGGTCACAACCATTCATATAGCAAAAACATTTGTGCAATCATGAATAACATATAACTCCACGTAGCCTGATTCATACAGAACAAGACTCAGGGTCTTGCGCTCCATCCTGACCCGATCAAAGTATGAATTCTAACATGTGAATGAACATGTCATAGTTGAACATGCTAGAAAACCACTCGATTACTGTCCATTTATGTGGATCATTAACAAGCACAAGAGGAACCACCCATAATGAAAATGTCCCTCAAGGTATGACAGTACAATCCATGAATGTGATAATGATGCTGAGGTCGAACACTCGTGGTATCACCCGATTGAAGGCCAATAGAGAAAACATGTCATCAGATGCAAAGAACTTGTCATTAAGGAATGCAAGCTATAATGTACTAAAAGGGAGTTTATAATTCATCTTCCTGGATAATGAGTTGAAGTCGACAGGAAGTGACTCGTCGAAGGAGGATCATAATGATTCCCTCATCATCGACACGAAACAAGGAATGAAGTGTAATAAAAGAGTAATATCTAGGACTGTGACAAAAGGTCAGATAATGTATAGGTAGTAGACTGCACATAGGACTTCTCCTAAACATATTAGCGACACGACTCCGGAGTGTGGAAACCTTTGACTCAACATAAGACCAAGGGTCATAATGACAAAGTGGAATAATCAAATGAGAGGCAAAATGGATTTCCCAAACCTAGAAGGACAAGTGAATGAGTGACAATATCCCAAACCCGACATGAGAGAAAAAGAGTGTCATGTTCAAGAGCGGCATGTTGCCTATACAAAGGATGTTTCATCTTCATTTTCGCCTGCTATTTCTTGTGAGTAGCCCAATTATTTTTATCATAAGCTTGAAGGGGATAGCATATGCTTGTCATGTAAGTTGATTATTTGAATAAATCCATCCTAGTAAGTTTTACGAGCCCTAGGAAGGAGAAAACCAGTCTCATGATGGTGACAAGTATTTCTTCGTTTACTTTTTGTAAGTCTGACAGAAGAGTAACTCGGTGTCTTTTTCATATTTAGAGAGCTTGAAAAAGATGCAAAAAAGGAAAATCCATCAGGCCTCTTTTTGTAATTTGTCTCTCGAATCTAAAAAGGTAGAAAACAATATTCAAGAGAACCTCTTTACTATGTTCTACTAAGGTGTTCCTTTTTTGTAAATAGTCTATCTTAGTCCAGAAAAGGGTTAAAATTATACTAAGTAGACACCATTTCATTTAATTTAACGAGTTTGAAAAGACAACTACTTGACAATATTTTCATATTTTTGGAGTTTGAAAAGTGTTAAAAGGGGACTCTACCTAGAGAAGTGAGTGGTATAAAAGGATAGCAATTGGTTCCAGTATTGATGGAACTACACAAAACATGTATCGGTCAAGAGGCTGGCTAATAAGATCACTCATCGCAGATGTTCCTCAGGGAAGGGTAAAACAACCAAGTGAAAGCATATGATCGGCCAAAGAGATTGTGATGATGGAATGAACAATGCAAGGCACACCTGGCAAAAAATAGGATGGTAAAAACAACAATCACGAGATGTAAAATGGGAATGGTTTCATTTTTACACAAGCTTGAAACACATGAAATTATGCTTGAATTTGGTTTCATTTTTACACAAGCTTGAAAGAAAGATAAACTATGCTAGATGTAAGTTTGCATGCCTCCAACATAATGACTAAATTCGAGGTACATGCCCCGCAAGCTTCATTTCATCCACCTAAGTATACTATTGGTTACTAACAGGTAGATGGAATGAAGGTTCACTTATGAGATCAAGTGAAAGACTTGACTGGGATTTTACAAGATCTAATCAAAGACTCAAATTTGGAAGGGGGTTTGTTTCATTTTTGAATGAGCTTGACACAGGAAAAGAACCATGCTCATGACACCATGTTTCATTTTTTACCGAGGTTGACATAGTAAAAGAACTATCCTCATATCCTTTGTTTCATTTTTTAAGGAAATTGACACAAGGCAAGGAACTTTGATCCATACCTTGTTTCATTTTTTAAGGATCTCGACACAAGACATGGAAATCTGCTCCTAATCCCTTGTTTCAATTTTTAAGGAGCTTGACACGAGACAAGTAACTCTGCTCCATGGTCCTTGTTTCATTTTTTAATGAGCTTGACACAAGGCAATGAACTCTGGTCCATATCCCTTTATCACAGCCCAAAAGCGGCCGTGGCTTCCAAGAGGTTCTCATCAGATGCGAGAACAACACTCTAGAAGGGATACATGTCCAGGGATCCAATTGAAAACTCAGGCTCCAATGCCCCCAATACATGGTGCACTACATCACCTACTAGATCATCAATAGATGTGAACATGAAACAGGTGGCCACGTAATTAACCTATGGCGGGGATGATACCACTTTCATATAAGGACCATTTATGGATGATGGTTGAGTGGGAGATTATTAAGGACCAATGAATGTATGTTGATCAATGATCACAATGCTTCCTTCATGCGGGAAGAAAATCACTCGAAAGAGGGAAGAGGCAAGAGCTCCCATGACATAAACATAGTCACGTCCAAGGATTAGATTAAAATCTAAAGGGCTGTGGACAACCATCACATCTATATAGACAGTCTTTCCTCCCAAAGTAATAGGTAGCTTAGGGAGGATCCCTAATGGTTGATTGGAACCTCTGTTAAAAGTTAACAGATTCTACGTGACAGAGACAAGTTGCAGAGAACCTAGAGCTTACCAAGGAGTTGAGGAAAAAATGCTAACAGATGCACTCTCATCTATGATTGTGATAGGTACAACCATATGGTAAGCCTGTACTGTAATCTGGAAAGGTTCATAAGACGGAAGATTATATCCTGCGAGGCGACTCCAACCAAAGAAGTGACTAAACTGCTCAGAGGGGGCATCGTAGGAACGTGAGAGCTACCTTTATTCTCTATGGGAACATGAGAAATACTCTCATGCACCTTGGGAATAGGAGGATTTACCTCCACTTTGTTTGAAACTAAAGAAACCAGAAGAACCTGAGCGGTATGGAGTTCACTCTCGACCAGAAAGGTATGGTTAATTGAAGGTGGAGTCAGGTCTACCGTCTTCTCATCCAATGGTTGATCATGAATGGACTCTCGAGACTCACTTTCAGAGAGAGTGGGGTTTACCAAATATGAATTTAAATCAATCACTTGATCAACTAGTGAAGGATTTGTGGAAAGCTTTCAAAAACCAGTTAAAAGATGAGGTTGAGAAGCTGTTAGGTTTTCCAACTTCTAGAAGCTTCATCCACAAGAGGATAAAGGTGAATGGATGATTACCTTCACACAAATTATTATAGGGACCCAACATGCCCCTCTCCTTCAAAAAAGTGTTGTCCTCAATGCTTGAGTAGTTCTGGATACTTCTGCATAAAATTTTCATCCTCCCATGTGGAATCTTCAGCAGGTAAGTTCTTCCACTTGATAAGATACTTTGAAATTGATTGATTTCGTAGCTGTCGAGTTCTTGTTTCTGTGACTGCTTCCAGTTCCAATATAATTTTTCCTTCCTCGTCAAGTTCTGGCAATATTGTTTGAACTGGGAGCTTGTCGCCTATAACCTTCTTTAAACATGAAACATGGAAAACTGGGTGCAATCGAGAAGCTACAGGAAGCTCCAATTTGTATGCCATAGTACCAATCTTTTGCAACACCTTGTACGGACCATAATACTTTGGTGATAATTTATTATCCTTCTTAGCTTGCTTTAGGGACATTTGCTTATATGGTTGTAGCCGTAGGAATACCCAATCACCTACATCAAAACTTCTTTCACTGCGATGTTGATCTGCCTGTTGTTTCATTCTATTTTGTGCCAACACGAGGTTATCCTTTAAGAGTTGGAGGACTTGTTGTTGATGTTCGATGTGATGTTCCACTGCCTGAACCTTAGAATTTTCTCTTAAATATGATGTGATGGATGGTGGTTGGTACCCATAAAGTGCCATAAATGGGGTCATTTTTGTTGCTGTATGGAAGGAAGTGTTATACCACCATTCAGCCAGAGGCAACCATTTGACCCATTGTGTCTGTTTATCAGATACAAAGCAACGAAGATATCCTTCCAAAAATTTGTTTACTATCTCAGTTTGCCCATCAGATTGAGGATGATAAGATGAGCTATGAGCTAACTGAGTACCAAGACAAGAAAATAATTTTGTCCAAAAATTTCCAGTGAAAATGGGATCTCTGTCACTTACAATAATCTTTGGGTTTCCATGTAGCTTTTGAATTGTTTCCATAAATGCAGTAGAAACTGTACTGGCTTTAAATGGATGTGATAATGCACAAAAGTGTGCATACTTGGTAAGTCTGTCAACTACCACCATGATGACACTCTTTCCCTCAGACTTGGGTAAACCTGTGATAAAATCCATTGAAACCTCCTCCCAACGTTGGCTTGGAATGGATAAAGGTTGTAATAGACCCGGTGTCTTAATTGTTTCAACTTTATTTTGTTGGCAAACCAAACATTCCGCCACAAACTTTTGAATATCTGATTTAAGGCCATCCCAAAAAAATTCCTTCTTAACCCTGTGGTAAGTTTTTAAAAATCCTGAGTGCCCTCCTAAGGGAGAAGTGTGCAATTCCATAAGAATCTTTTTTTTTAGCTGGGAATTCTTACAGAGGTATAAGCGATCTTTGTACCATAAAGAATCATTTTTCCAGCTAAATGTATCAGAAGTACTGGAATCTTGTTGTAGCTTTCGAATAAGTGCCCACACTTCTTCGTCATTCTTCCATTCCTCCTTTGCTTCGTTTATCCAATCTGGTTGGATAATAGAAATGGCACACAACAATGCTTCCATATCCTCATCCTTTCTTGAGAGTGCATCTGCCACCACATTTTGCTTCCCTTTTTTGTAGATGATTTCAAAGTCATAACCCAACATCTTTGTGACCCACTTTTGTTGCTCTTCAGAGGATAATCTTTGTTCTAAAAAGTATTTAAGGCTATCATGATCCGTTTTTACCTTGAAGTGTCTTCCCATTAGGTAGGGTCGCCATTTCTTAAGTGCATGGAGTATTGCCAACATTTCCTTCTCATAAATAGCTTTGCTTAAAAACTTTCCCTTGATTGGACGACTTTCAAAAGCAATGGGTCTTTCATCTTGCATTAGAACAACACCAATTCCATTTCCTGAAGCATCACATTCCACAATAAAGGTTTTTGTGAAGTCCGGTGTAGCTAAGACCGGTGCTTGGCACATTGCCTCTTTAAGATGTTTAAAGGCCTTTGTTGCTTCCGGAGTCCATGAAAATGAATCTTTCTTCAATAATGTTGTTAGAGGTGCTGCTATTCTCCCATAATTCTTAACAAACTTGCGATAATACCCTGTCAACCCAAGAAATCCTCGCAGATGCTTTATGGATGTGGGGATTTTCCATTCCTTAATGGCTTTAATTTTGCTAGGGTCTACCTTAACTCCTTCATGAGATACAATATGACCCAAATATTCCACCTCCTGGACTCCAAAGAAACATTTGGATCTTTTTGCATATAATTGTTTCTCCTCCAATAGTTGTAGCACCCTGTCAACATGTTCAACATGATCCTTCCAAGACTTGCTGTAGATTAGTATATCATCAAAAAATACTAACACAAATTTTCTAAGGAATGGTTTGAAAATTGAATTCATCAAACCTTGAAATGTTGAAGGTGCATTGGTAAGGCCAAAAGGCATGACCAAAAATTCATAATGACCCTCATGAGTTCTAAATGTTGTTTTCGGAATGTCTTCAATCTTCATTCTGATTTGATGATATCCTGAACGAAGATCCAACTTGGTGAAGTAAATTGATCCATGCAATTCATCAATCACAGGAATGGGGAACTTATCTTTAATAGTGAGCTTGTTGAGCTCCCTATAATCTGGACACATGCGCCATGATCCATCCTTCTTGTGCACCAATACTACTGGAGCAGAGAAAGAACTTTGACTCGGTTGAATTATACCAGCCTCTAGCATTTCTGCAACCATACGTTCAATTTCACTTTTTTGGACATAGGGATATCTGTACGGCCTGATGTTTGGAGGAACACTTCCTGGAATCAGATGAATAGCATGATCATGATCACGCATAGGTGGGAGACCTTTGGGAGTCTCAAATACCTTGGAATGATTGTCCAGGACTTTTTGGAGATCTGGAGAAATAGATGATTCCAATGTGGAAACATCTAGCGAACATAATTGTGCAATTACACCTCTTTGCTCCTTTTTTAGAAGCTTTGTCATGCCATTAGAGCTGATTATCTTTCCTGGTTTCCCTGCAATACCCCTTAATTCAACTTCCTTTCCTTCCACAGAAAATTTCATGAAAAGTTCTTGAAAATTAAAAGCTATTGTACCCAAGGATTGTAGCCATTGGACTCCTAGTACAACATCAGCACCTCCCATTGGAATGGAAAGCATTGGGCTAGTCAATACATATTCTCCCATGGATAGCTTGATATTATGGCACTTTCCAGAAAAATTTATTGTTCCTCCATTTGCAATCATCACTTGACACTCTGGTGCTGGATATAGGAAGCAATTCAATTCTTTTGCTACCCTACAATGAATAAAATTGTGGGTGCTTCCTGAATCAATCAACACTATTACCTTTTTCTTCTTGATTTGTCCTTCTATCTTGATGGTTTGAGGAGTGGTAATTCCCGCCAATGCATTACAAGATATGGTCGGATTTATTTGTTCTTCATCTAGGCTTTGTTCCTGGAATATATCCTCTTCTTTTGACCTTTCTTGCTCCTTTTCTTCTTCCTCTTCACAATCTATGTAGAATAATTTCTTCTCAGCACACTTATGACCTTTTGTGTATTTGCTATCACAATTGTAACAAAGCCCTTTTGCTCTTTTTTCTTCCAATTGTTGTGGTGTCAACCTTGTAGGTTGTGGAAGACTATGGGCAACAACACTTCCGTCTTTATAGTTGTGAATGGTATGCTTCCTAGTTGCCATAATTTTGCTTTCCATTTTTCTTGCTAACCTGAATGCCTTCTCTAATGAATCAGGTTCCCAAAGGCGCACATCATGTTGGATATTATCCTTTAAAGACCCTATGAACACATCAATCCTATGCTCCTCTGGAATATCTTTTACCCTTATGTTCAATTTTTGGAACTCCTCAATGTGCTCCATTATTGAACCCTTTTGTTTGAGACTTATCAATTGGCTAAAAAAAGTGTTGCTTTTTGTATCCTCATAATGTGCTATCAATTCTTCCGTAAAAATTGCCCAAGTGATAAATTGTTTACGAGAACAAAGCCATTGATACCATACAAACTGATTTGGTTCCAAATATAAAGTTGCCATACGTACCTTTTGTGTGTTTTGCACATTATTGAGATCGAAGAATTGCTCCATCTGTAATATCCATGTGGCGGGATCCTTGCCATCAAACTTCCTCATATCGATTTTTGGAACATGGTGAGTCTTCGATCCAACATTAGAGTCTATGGAATCATGATTAACATTTCTTTTGTTCTCATCATGAGTTTCCTTTAGTACTCTTTCACCCTTAGTGACCATTTCTTGTAGCAACTTATTCATATTTATCTTCAATTCTTCCATCTTATCATCCATGCCATCAATTTTAGCGTCCATGCCATTCACCTTAGCTTCCATGCCATCCATCTTAGCTTCTATGCCTTTCTTTAAACAGTCCATCTTAGCTTCTACACCTTTCTTTAAACCATCCATCTTAGCTTCTACATCTTTCTTTAAACCATCCATCTTAGATTCTATTCCTTTTTGTGCAAGGGACATTTGTTGCACTTGGTCTTGTAATTTTGATATATCATGTTGCATTTCTTCCTCTTCTTCATGAGTCATGCTAGAGCTTTCAGGTTCCTTACTAGGTGTTTGCATTTTCTTTCCTCGGGGCATCAGTTACCGATAATAATGCTCTACTATGCCCTTTGAATTCCTTCAAAATAAATTTTCAAACCAAGCTTAAGCAAAAATTTAAAAAAATCTACACACCTTTTTTCACTTTGTAGGAGCTTGATATTGCCTCTGATGTATCTCTGTACTTTCCAATCATCTAGTTCTGAAATTGTGACCTGTAGTAGCCCTCAGTGTCTTCTTTCCAATGCCACTAGTCTGATCCAAATTGGATTCTCCAAGAAAGAGTTATGCACAATCTCCCAAGATGACCTGATTATAGACCTTTCCAGAAGAGTGAACTTGTATGAAGTGCCACGTGTACAATTTTCGACCTTTGGTTCTGAAACAGATATACAAGAAACTACAATCCGTTCTCTTTATGTACCTTCTGACGAAATTTCAATCCAATCCCTAGAGAGAAAGTTATGAATATTTTTCCTAGGTCACCGGTTTTGAATGTAATTAAGGAGTCTACAAAAAAACCAACTTCCTCAGAGCATATCTCTGCAAATATCGCGCAAACTGATCTGAACTTCGGACCCAAGGTTCAGCACGATTTCTTCTCAAATGGGTTTTTTTTGCGACTTTTGAAACGCCACAGAAAAAACGTTATAGCGAAAATGCCACGATGACCTGTTTGGAGCAGCGAAACCCTAGAATCCAAAGCTCTGATACCAAATGTTATGAAACCAGCTCAAGAAAAGATAGAAAAGATAAATCCACGCCTTAGAATTCAGCCTCTTCGAGGGGGAAACCTCCTTAACATTACATAAATGAACAATTCTTGGATGATACAAATGACAAAACCTCCTTTCTATATATAGGAGTCTAAGGAGTCCCAATATAATCCAGCCGACCTAACAATAATAATATAAAGCCACAAAAATAACAATAGAGGGATTCTATGGGGCACAGAAATAACAATATGGGGGTAATAGGGGCACAACAATATAAATAAGGGGTATAACTACAATAGTAATGGGGTAATCAGTAGTATTATAGGGACCCAACAATCAACTAGTGAAGGATTTGTGGAAAGCTTTCGAAAACCAGTTAAAAGACGAGGTTGAGAAGCTGTTAGGTTTTCCAACTTCCAGAAGCTTCATCCACAAGAGGATAAAGGTGAATGGATGATTACCTTCACACAAATTATAGGGAGATTTGACTTTTCCCTTTTTCCCATGAGCTTTACTGGTTGATGTTTTGTCACCATCATGATCACCAGAGGATGATGACAAAGGTTGATGTGAACCTATGGACCACACCTCTAAGACATTTGGAATACCACAACAATTTTGAAGAAGGTGGTCACACTTACATAACGTGAAAGGGAATTTTACTTTTCGAGGTTGGTTGGAAGATTTTTCTTCATTAGTTTCATCAGTAACAATAGTCGTTTGGTTTCCCCCTTGCTTATTTTGCTTCTTCTTCTTCATCCTCTTCTTCTTCTTCTTATCTTCCTCGTTAATAGAATCCAAACTTTCACAGGGAAAAGAGGAAGAATGAGGTGTAGAAATAGGTGAAGAAAGCAAGGGGTCAACTTTAGGATCAACACAGGGTTGATGTTGTTCAGGTGGAGGAGAATTTGGTTGAAAATCAGTTGGGACACTTGGAACCGCCGACGTAGAAAATAACCAAACTGACAAAACAAATGTTAATGCTCGAAGGGACAATGTTGCAATATAGGGAGCACCAGTCTTTCCAAAAGAAGGAAAAGGACCAGGATTCCCATCAGAGGGTTTTCCTTGACTGACAAACTTAGGAAATGTTGCCATTGGTATCAACCTAAGATCTACTAAGGAGTATTTTCATAGGAAGGATGGTGTTCTGAGGTCAATTAATTTTATAATTTGAAACAAAAACTTTTCCTTTTCATGTTCTAAGAGTCGAGAAAAGGATGAAAAAGTGATTCTAGTCACTTTCATTGGTTTAATGAGCTTGAGAGGACAAGTGCTCGATGATGTCTTCAAATTTTAAGGAGTCAAAAAATATCAAAATGACTACTTAGGATACTCTAGGGAAAAGGAGTACCAAGTAACCATGACCTGTAATATACACCTTAGCAAATAAATTTACCAAGGACTTGACATACATGCAGGGAATGTTGTGTTTGGTGTATCACATTTATAGGGTAGTAGGCTCGACTTCCTATGGATAAAGGTTTGCAACCGATGAGGGTCTCCCTTTATATACTCGACGGTATGGGGAGCACAAGTCCATGCTAGCACTATCTAATGCAAGAGTATTGCGAACAACAACTATTATGTTTTATAGACGTCGTAACACGTCTCTAGCCTAGACCACTAAGTATGAGCGTTACTGTTTCAAATTCTCTTTAGATGAATTGATAGATCTTAGAGTTGATCTTGAAATTATGTTTCGGTTTTAATGTTCAACACAGTGTCACCAGAACATCTAAGATGCAACTATATGACAAAAATAAAACTTTCGTTTCTATGAAATATAGACTAACCAAGGGAAGAAATTTCAATCAACAATGCATCAAACAAAATGCATCATGCAAAATGACTTCCACTAAAGTTCACTTTCGTCTTCAAAACGTAATGCCAAAAGTAAAAGATATTTTCTATTTTCACTATCCTAAATGCAACTTTTCTAAAGAAAATTTATTTTGACTTTACAAAGATGCAGTTATATGAATTATGCTTTTCTTTTCGTTTTGAATGATTTGATGCACATAATACAATTTTTAGCTTTTAATCATACAAAAATGTTATCTATTCTCAATGATGAATCTGAAAAAATAACTTCTCAATGCAACTAATCTAATGCATGTTCACAAAAAGTAAATTTTGAAATACAAGCTAAAACAGATGCAAAATGATGTTTTCAATGATTTCTACAGAAAACAACACTCAATAAATAAGTAAAACAAAGATATCAATGACACCAAGAAGAAGAAAACAATGACCAATTGACCAGAAACCCTAGAACTCAGTGAGATTTCACTTCGAAGCCAATGAGACAAATTTTGCAAATTAATCAAGGCAATGAATAAAAAAGCTGACAAATCCAAGCATACACGATGTGAAAAGACCTCAAGGACCAAGACACACTGGATTCTTAGGAAGAAACCTTGAAAACTATCACTTTCAAGGATCATTGCTACTTTATATACCCAAACCCATGATAATCGCTACTTTATATAGCAAAAGTAGTGATGCTTTCAACACGACCAAATAGCAAAGAAAAGAAATTTCATCATGACTGTAAAGGTAAAACCCGCAATTCCATCATGACTATTAAGGCTAAACCCGCGATGGGCAAGGAATATGGGAAATAACTAAAAATATTCAAAGAAACAACCCAGATGTAGCACTCTAAAGCAGTAATCGGTGATGGTATAAACCCAAACTGATGCAGAGAAGCTAAAACATTGACAATTGGTCAAACTAGTCAAAGCATCGGGATGAAGGATTGGATGGAAAGGATCATAGGCTCCCGAGTGGAGTCTTCATTTTGTTGAGAAGGTTAATCCTCTCTACAAACATAGGAAATCCCTCTAGCCCAATGAGTGGCTCTGGAAACTGAAGTGACAATCAACTAGGTATCTTCCTAGTTACAATTGAAAATAAGAATGAAAGAGATGGCCTACCTCGTTCGTATGCTATTATGATCTCCTTTGATAAAGACTCTGAACTGCTTGTGTGACGTGCTTGTTCCTGCTTCTTTTAGTGTTTATGCACCTACACAAGTGATCAATACACAACAAAACATGTCAAAAAAATAGATAATCCAATAACAACTTACTTAACTGATCAATGAATGTCAAGCGAAATGATACATGAACATATACATTTTGGGAAGATGAACCAACAATTGTGTATTATAAGAAAATAGATGGAAGTTTACAACCAAAGCTTTGATTTTGAAAGGTTCTCCTTAAGTGGTAATCCAAGTCCATGACAAAAAATCTCTAGGTACTCCTTCTCCAAGTCAATTGAATAGCTTCTAAGCACAGTCTTAGCATAAGGGTGCAAATGAACATAGACCAACCAACCTATAATCTCACCAACCCTTTGGGAATGGGAGAGGCTAAATATATAGGATTGAAAGGGAGTTAGGATATCTCCAAAGATAGGAGTAGGCCCTCATCTCAAGGAGGTAGCTCATAGGCATTAGACCAAGAGGCCAAGTTGGGAGGATTCGACCTCATATACACTGAGCAAACTCCACCTCACCACTCTGGGAGCCTCTAGATCACGAAGCTTCTCATCCTCTTTGGGAAAATTTCCTTTTTGAGATCATCTCCTGTATACATGTAAACACAACGATACCATTGTGGGTCGACTATAGTGCAACATGCGATCGTCAAGGTTTTAAGTCTCATAAGAGCAGTGATCCTCAAATTAGGGTTTTAGAGTTATTTCCTTCAGGGGAAGCTCGAGGCATTTTCCAATCAATGTCTTTGGAAGGCTCTGAACTACATATATGAATGAGTACACTACATTATGTTCATGTTTCGGGCGCTTTAGGGTATGTCACAGGGAAGTGCAGGAGGTGTGACAAAATACTATGTAACGGGGTGTTCTTACTCTAGAAAAGCTCCATCATTATCTTTATGGATGTCATCATTTCCTAAAAAAGGACAAAGGTGGCCTTCCTAGTGCAAGGTTGCCAACACGTATTGGTCATGATCATCAAATTTCCAAAATCTTGGCTGACAATGTTTGAGGAAGCTTTCAAGTTTCAACTATATTTTTGAGAGAATGTATGCTCTTTGGGTTGCACGAATGTTTGAGCCAACCATTACGCTATTATCCCAAAGAAAGTATAAATAATATGATCATGACATCTTCATGCCTTTCTTCCAATTCTGAGATATACCTTATAAATGCTAGGACATGTGAAACATCATTAAAAGATTTCCCTCCAAACTCCTGAAGATCCTTTCCATAGTTAGGATGGTGCCTATTTAGGTGTCCTGGGATATTTTCAATATATGAAGTTGGAAATCCTTGATCATTTATGATTTCTCTTCTTTTCCATTATATTATCTATGTCATTGAGGAGTAGAGTGTAGATAAGTGGTATTATTGAATTTACAGAGTTGATCTTTGTTTTATCAAATTTTTGGATGTATTTTTGATGCTGCTAATGCTTAGATATCCATGTGGTTATTAGTTTAAATGTTTTATGCTGAGCATGTGACATTATGGTGCTCTTTATAATATTTACTTTTCATTATTGTTTGTGTATTCATCTACAATAATATAACTTAATAACTTTGCATAGCATATTTCCACTCTGTTTTATCCATCAGTCCAATCCATGAAGGCACCAATCCACATAGGTGATAGGAGAGTGTTTACCACTTTATTACATCTTCTATCATTTCCTTGTTTAGTATAATAAATTCATATATGCAGTAGAGCATTGCAAATTTAAATTTCCTTGTAAAATATTTAAATGAGAACTCAGTACATCGGGTTTAACATAGTGTTTTTATGCAACCTAGCTTGATGATTTTAATTTCCTAATTAAAAACATCAATGACTTAATCCATTAATATAAGTTCTAATTTATGAACAAAAATGTGTATCTAAGAGTTATACCCCTAGAAAATTCCCCCTCCCCCCCCTCCCTACCCCCAACACTAGAAAGTGACTAGCCCATAATGAGATGAAACAACCAAGGTGACAGTGTGAGTAGATTTCCTAATGTTACATTAAATTTCTTTGTTGATTTTGTTACAAAACACTTGGTCAATTTCAAGTGCTAAGTTTCTTTGTTGATCTTCCCTCAAATACTCAGCCCTGTGCACAATATCTTATCAGGTTTTTGGTCCTGTGTAGGGCTTCCTGTAATAGCTACAATGCCTTACCAACCTGGCCTAATAGTCCTCAAACACCTATGCAAATCCTCCTCTAGAAGTACTATAATCTTGCGCTACAACTCGACCTTTATATAAAAGTTATTCCAGGGTTGTGATGCAATACACACAAGATGTTTTGGCCTATTGACACAGAAGGTACACCTCAACACATGCACAAAATATGCCTCCCCAACTCGGGTAGGCCAAATCGAAACACAAGAAAGATGGGCCCATAGATCTTGAAAGCATTTTGGAATAGAAAAATGCACCAAAATGAGTGGGCCCATAGCTCTTGAAAACACTGAAATAGAGGGTGGATGACCAATGATACACCGTAGCAATGCTTCAAACTAAAAGAGGCTGTTATTTTTGAAAAAAATTGCAATAGAGGGGGATTATGGCGGTGATATTAAAGTGTGCATATACTAAACATACTTCACTTATGTTTGAGTTGTATATTCTATTCAATATTAAGCGATACTTTCTGGAATGCCATTGGCATTGCATTATAGATCTGCAGGATGCAACTAAAAAAGATCAAAAACAGACTATTCCCTTAGGTGGCACTGACTATATCTTAAAACGGAGTGTATTTCCCCTCACACATAATGAAAACATAACAACTGTTTGAGATACAAAATTTAAGTCAAACCAAAATTACATCATAATTCTCGAAATGCAAATTTCTTCTCTTAATATAACTAAAAAGGGTCAAACTCGGCCTTTATAGGCATGTAACCCACAACAACAAGAGGATAAATCTTAACAAACCTAAGAGGGAGCTAAAAACCTACCCATGAGAACTTACCCTCAATCAAATAAAATGAATTATAGATTCCTATACCACTGCCCCATCCTTTGATTATTTTCATATGCGTGAACCAACTACCAATTGGAGTCCTTCCTTTGATAAAGAGTTTTCTTCACATTTATGTTCTTTGTAGACATGGATAAGGAAATTGATTAAACAAAAAAAAACATAGCTTTTTCCCTCATCATATATAGGACTAAGTACCAATTTCTCCATTTTATAGATTCATTTTATACAATTGATGACCACTAGATTATCCCCATATCCCTGAAATTTTGACGCTCCTTGCTTGCAACAAGTTATTTGAACTCCCTATCAAACCTTCTTTGAAATTGATATAATGGAAGCATTGAAAAATAGAAGGCCTCTTGCCCCATGTCAAGGCCGGGTGTCTTTGCTGGCTTCATCAAAGAAATCCCAAATGTCAGTATTGGAAATGGAATCGTGTGATAAAATCCTTTGTGGAGATATTTAAGAGATAATTTTGAGGCAATAGATAATATATTTGGCTTGAACTACACATTGAAAAGGAGACATGAGTCTCTCTTAAAAAAATTCAGCATTCCTAGCCAACCATATGCCTTAAGGCTACTATTATTTCTAGGGATCAAAGTTCCTTTAGAGTATGGTTTTTTCCGTTTTGTGAAACAATCCTCTACAAAAACCCCTTGCTAGCTATCCTTTGTTCTAGTGAGAAGGCCCATTTTAGTGCACGTAGACCTTGCATAGGAGCAAGTAATTGGAAGGTGAGAAACAATTTCAGGAGATTCTTTGCATAAGGGAAGTCTACCAAGACAATGTTGGATCCTTCTTTCAAGGATACCCCATGTGAGTGCTTTGCCTCTAACAGGAAACTGTATAAATATATCATATTTTATAGGATATCTTATATTCCATAGTTTTTTCCACTTCCATTGCATATCCTAAAATATTATTGGAACAAACATGGCCTTCTATCTTAGATTCAAAGTGTAAAGCTCCAAGATAGGATTTTTTCACCATATTTTTTTTGGATGCTACATGACATCTAGAGCATATTTGTTAATTTATTTTCAATTCAGAGATGGATTTATCTCAATATTATTTTGGTTATGTGCACCCTTCTATGCTATATAAATGAGAACTTGTAGTTTGTGGACTTGTGGTTGATGAAGATTATAACTACTATATGAATGATGTAATATGATTTAATCCATGTTTTTATGTTTTTTATCACCAATTGATCGTTCTACGTGATTTTTTTGACATATATGCATCAAAATATATAAAAATATATATTATATAAAATTAGCTCCCAAAATCTCACCCGACCCATGAGCTTTTAAAATGTCGCTCACTTCCACTTTCTCTCCCACTCCCTAGCTGCCATGATCCCATATAAGGATACCACACCATACCCTTGTCATTTATCTTTCAAAACTTGATAAATCTATAGTTATCAAACGTAATTAAAATGAAGAACTAAAAATGTACCTACATAGTTTGCTATAACAGGTTTTGTGGCATCCGCATGAGGTCCAATCACAACCAAAATTTTAATCTAATTTTTTGATAGGAGCAACAATCCCTCTTTTTTCAGAACAATTATACCTGCCTTGGTTGCTTTAATAACCATATCTTGATTTTGAGCATTGTAGATTGGAATCGCACTTACCTCAAAGAAACCTAATCTCTTCATAATGATATATATGTTTATTAAAGCTTTATCTATATTTTATTCCTTGACATTTCCCCACAAAACTACAGATTCTAGATAATTTAGAAAGAATTATCCATAGTCCAAGTCAAATCCCAATTCAATGGAAAAACCCATGCAATGTAGTGAATTATTCTGTTATGAAACCAGCTCACAAAAAGATAGAAAAGATAGATAAACTCCTTAGAATTCAACCTCTTCGAGGGGGCAACCTCCTTTACATTACACAAATGAACAATTCCTGGATGATACAAATGACATGACCTCCTTTCTATATATAGGAGTCTAAGGGGTCATAATATAATCAGAGCCGACATAACAATAGTAATGTAAGGGCACAATAATAAAAATAGTGGGCTTCTATGGGGCATAATATTAATAGTATGGGGACTACATGGCACAACAGTATAATAAGGGGGTTGTACTAATAACAATAAGGGGTTACCCTAGTAGTATAGGGACCCAACATGCCCCTCTCCTTCAAAAAGTGTTATCCTCAACACTTGAGTAGTTATTGATGCTTCTGTATAAAATTCTTGTCCTCCCATGTGGAATCCTCAGTAGGTAAGTTCTTCCACTTGATGAGATACTCTGAAACTAATCAATTTCGTAGCTGTCGGGTTCTTGTTTCTGTGACTACTCTAGGTTCCAATATGATTTTTCCTTCCTCGTCAAGTTCTAGCAATAATGTTTGAGCTAGGATATTCTACAAATTTTGAATGAGTGGCCACAGTTCTTCGTCCTTCTTCCATTCGTCTCTTGCTTCGTTTATCCAATTTGCTTGGATAATAGAAATAGCACAAAATAATGCTTCCAAATCCTCATCCTTTCTTGAGAGTGTATCTGCAACAACATTTTGCTTCCATTTTTTGTAGATGATTTCAAAGTCATAACCCAACACATTTGTGACCCATTTTGTTTCTCTTCAGAGGATAATATTTGTTCTAAAAAGTATTTAAGACTATCATGATCCGTTTTTATCTTGAAGAGTCTTACCATTAGGTAGGGTCACTATTTCTTAAGTGCATGTAGTATTAACAACATTTCCTTTTCATAAATAGCTTTGCGTAAATACTTTCCTTTGATTGGACAATTGTCAAAAGTAATCAGTCTTTCATCTTGCATTAAAACAACACCAATTCCATTTCCTGAAGCATCACATTCCATAATAAAGGTTTTTGTGAAGTACGGCGTAGCTAAGACCGATGCGTGCCACATTGCCTCTTTAAGATGTTTGAAAGCCTTTGTTGCTTCTGGAGTACATGAAAATGCATCTTTCTTCAATAATGTTGTTAGAGGTGCTGCTATTCTCTCATAATTATTAACAAACTTGCGATAACACCCTGTCAACCCGCGAAATCCTTGTAGATGCTTTATGGATGTGGAGATTTTCCATTCCTTAATGGATTTAATTTTGCTAGGGTCTAATTTAACACCTTCATGAGATACAATATGACCCAGATATTCCACCTCTTGTACTCCAAAGAAACATTTAGAGCTTTTTCTCCACCAATAGTTTGAGCACCCTGTCAACATGTTGAACATGATCCTTCCAAGACTTGCTATAGATTAGTATATCATCAAAAAATACTAACACAAATTTTCTAAGGAAGGGTTTGAAAATGGAATTCATCAAACCTTTAAATGTAGAAGGTGCATTGGTAAGGCGAAAAGGCATGACCAAAAATTCATAATGACCCTCATGAGTTCTAAATGTTGTTTTTAGAATTTATTCAGTCTTCATTCTGATTTGATGATATCCTGAACAAAGATCCAACTTGTTGAAGTAAATTGCTCCATGCAATTCATCCAATAATTAATCAATGACAGGAATGGGAAATTTATCTTGAATAGTGAGCTTTTTGAGCTCCCTATAATCCGCACACATGCGCCATGATCCATCCTTCTTGTGCAACAATACTACTGGAGTAGAGAAAGAACTCTCACTAGGTTGAATTATAATAGCCTCTAGCATTTCGGCAATCATACGTTCAATTTCACTCTTTTGGGCATAGGGATATCTGTATGGCCTGATGTTTGGTGGAACACTTCTTGGAATCAAATGAATAGCATGATCATGATCACGAATAGGTGGGAGGCCTTTGGGAGTCTCAAACACCTTGGAATGATTGTCCAAGACTTTTTGGAGATCTGGAGAAATAGATGATTTCGATGTGGAGACCTCTAGCGAACATAATTGTACAATTATGCCTCGTTGTCCCTTCTTTAGAAGCTTTGTCACACCTTTAGAGCTGATTATATTTCTCAGCTTCCCTAGAATACCCTTAATTCAACTTCCTTTCCTTCCGCACAAAATTTCATCAGAAGTTCTTGAAAATTAAAAGCTATTGTACCCAAGGGTTTAGCCATTGGAATCCTAGTACAACATTAGCACCACCCATTGGAATGGAAAGCATTGGGCTATTCAATACATATTCTCCCATGGATAGCTTGATATTATGGCACTTTCCAGAGCAATTTATGTTTCCTCCACTTGCAACCGTCACTTGACACTTTGGTGCTAGATATAGGAAGCAATTCAATTCCTTGGCCATCTTATAATGAATAAAATTATGGGTACTTCCCGAATCAAGCAACACTATTACCTTTTTCTTATTGATATGTCCTTCTATCTTAATAGTTTGGAGAGTGGTAATTCTAGCCAATGCATTACAAGATATGGTTGCAACCGTCACTTGACACTTTGGTGCTAGATATAGGAAGCAATTCAATTCCTCTATCTTACAATGAATAAAATTATGGGTACTTCCCGAATCAAGCAACACTATTACCTTTTTCTTATAGATATGTCCTTCTATCCTAATAGTTTGGGGAGTGGTAATTCTAGCCAATGCGTTACAAAATATGGTTGGATTCATTTATTCTTTATCTAGGGTTTGTTCTTGGAGTATATCCGCTTCTTTTAACATTTCTTGTTCCTCTTCCTCCTCCTCTTCACAATCTATGTAGAATAATTTCTTCTCAACACACTTATGACCTTTAGTGTATTTGCTATCACAACTGTAACAAGTCCCTTTTGCTATTTTTTCTTCTAATTGTTGTAGTGTCAACCTTGTAGGTTGGGAAGGCTAGGGGCATCAACACTTCCATCTTTATAGTTGTGAGTGGTAGGCTTCCTGGTTTCCATAATTTTGCTTTCCATTTTTCTTGTTAACTTGAATGCCTTCTCCAGTGAATTAGGTTCCCAAAGGTGAACCTCATGTTGGATATTATCCTTTAAAGTCCCTATGAACACATCAATCCTATGCTCCCCTAGAATATGTTTTACCCTTATGTTCAATTTTAGGAAGTCCTCAATGTGCTCCATCATTGAACCCTTTTGTTTGAGATTTATC
The DNA here is from genome assembly GCA_031772625.1 of Pinus tabuliformis. NCBI lineage: Eukaryota > Viridiplantae > Streptophyta > Pinopsida > Pinales > Pinaceae > Pinus > Pinus tabuliformis. The sequence continues at coordinate 192,166,714 of CM062808.1, forward strand.
AAATTCGTAAAAAAGGTGTTGCTTTTTGTATCATCATAATGTGCTATCATTTCTTCCATAAAAATTGCCCAAGTGACAATTTGTTTACGAGAGCAAAGCCATTGATACCATACAAATTTATTTGGTTCCAAATATAATGTTGCAATACGTACCTTTTGTGTGTTTTGCACATTATGGAGATCGAAAAATTGCTGCATCTGCAGTATCAATGTTTCGAGATCCTTGCCATCAAACTTGCTTATATCGATATTTGGAACATGGTGGGTCTTCAATCCAACATTAGAGTCTATGAAATCATGATTAACATTTCTTTTGTTCTCATCATGTGTTTGCTTTACTACCCTTTCACCATTAGTAACCATTTGTTGTAGCAACTTATTCAAATTTATCTTCAATTCTTCCATCTTAGCATCCATGCCATTCATCTTAGTGTCCAAGCCATCCATCTTAGCTTCCATGCCATCCATATTAACTTGAAAGTCATTCATATTAGCTTCCATGCCATTCATCTTGGCTTCAGTTACCTTTTGTGAGAGTGAAATTTGTTGTACTTGGTATTGTAATTTTCATATATCATGTTGTGTTTCTCCCTCTTCTTAACGAGTCATGCTAGAGCATTCAGGTTACTTACTAGGTGTTTCTATTTTATTTCTTTGCAGAATCAATTAATCCTAATAATTCTTCATTATAACCTTTGAATTCCTTCAAACTAATTTTTCAAACAAATTTTATGCAAAATTGAAAAAAGCACTACACACCTTTTGTTTTACTTTGTAAGAGCTCCATATTGAACCTGTTGTATCTTTGTAACTGCGGATCTCAAATATACAAAATTTCATCCTGCAGTAGCCCTTTGAGTCCTATTTCTAACCCCACAAATCTGATCAATATTGGATTCTCCAAGGAAGAGTTATGCCAAATCTACTGCGGTGACCTGATTATAGACTAGTTCAGTAGAGCGAACTTTTACGAAGTGCCACGTGTCACCTTTTCGACCTTAGTACCTACAACTATTATAATGAAAACTGAAGGCTGTCTTCATTTTGAAACTTTTTATGAAATTTCAATCTGATTCTCAAAACAAAAGTTATGACGATTTTCCCGGGTGACCAGTTTGGAATTTAATTCCGGAGTCTGTGAAAACCCTAATTTTAGCATATCATATCTTTGAAAATATAGTGATACAGTTATGAAATTTGGACCCAAAGCTTAGAACGATTTCGGCTCAAATGGGTTTTTCTTGTAGCTTTTGTAACAACACAAAAAACAAGTTATAGTGAAAATTCCACGATGACCTGTTTGGAGCAGCGAAACCCTAGAATCCAAAGCTCTGATACCAAATGTTATGAAACCAGCTCACAAAAAGATAGAAAAGATAGATCAATGCCTTAGAATTCAGCCTCTTTGAGGGGGCAACCTCCTTTACATTACACAAATGAATAATTCTTGGATGATACAAATGAAAAGACCTCCTTTCTATATATAGGAGTCTGAGGGGTCATAATATAATTAGAGCCGACATAACAATAATAATGCAAGGGCACAATAATAAAAATAGTGGGCTTCTATGGGGCACAATAATAATAGTATGGGGACTACATGGGCACAACAATATAATAAGTGGGTTGTACTAATAACAATAAGGGGTTACACTAATAGTATAGGGACCTAACATATTCATTTTAATGAGACACTAGATTAGGAGAATTGTCGGCCTATGCCTTATTCAAATAAGGTGAAGTATATCAAAGCCACAAGTATATCCAAAACTAAGAAGCCCCTAAAACTTGAAGGAAGGAATAATGGCTCGGAGGCAATATTTCATGATCTTGAAATTACTTACTGAAGGCTTGGGACTGATCCCCCAGGATCACAGTTATCATGCTTTTAGTTCTTGGCTAATATCAACTGTTTCTTAGGGTTGAATATGGACTTGTGTTCCTCTGGGATGCAGGTGAATTGGCCATGACTTTTGTTCCTCGTATTGTGACAAATATTGTCTCAATATGTAAATTAACCGTGCTTAACAATGATCAACCATGTTTATTTTGGGATTTATAATATTTATCATATGGTTAATATACATTAGTTTACAATATTCATCTTAGTGTTTATCAGAGGATTTTCTCGATATGAAAATCAATCGTGAGAAACCTATCGTTTCCAAAACATTTATAAGTCAATGCGAATAAATTATGCATAAAAAACACATAACGATTTTGGGATATCACAAGGATGTCTTGGATGTATCTCTTCATATTCTTGGTTTTTTTGAACCTATACAATTTCGAAGTGGTGTATTTTTGGATGGCATTGTTCCAAAACAAATTGATCGGTGACAACAGTGTAATATACTTGGACATGTGCAAGATTATTGCTTTTATCTTCACCCGTGTTATCATTGTGGAAACTGAAATCACCATTCAAACAAATGTTACTGAAAGAAGACTACTGCAAGAGAGAATCTAAAATTCGGATGGATTTCTTCTTGTGATTGCTCGAAAGAAACCAAAAAGATTTACAGGTCATACCATAGGATATGTTTGACAATGTTCACCAGCCTTGCAATGCTAAAGAATACTTCATCTTATCACCTTGTATCCAACAAGGGGCGATTTTTTAATGATCTGCTATAGGTTCAAAGATTTGTCAAGATCAAGGGACCCTGAATTAGAGATTCACGAGTGAGATTGAGCCGCAAATTGTACCTGTTAGATCAAGAGTTTTATTGAGAGATACTTTAGTTTTTTTTGCATGAGTTGTTTGCAAACAAGCACTTCCATATTCATAATTGTTCGAGTAACTACATTAATGGTTTCAAAGTTGATTTTTTTGATTGATCTTAGAAATTTTATCAAGGTTGCAGATGTTGGTATTGTTTGTGGTTTTCTCTTAAAAATGACCATCTTGGTTTTTGGTTATCCTTAGAAACCATTTTTGAGAGACATTCAACTTTTCGCTGAGATGAATTTTTTCATTTTGAGCTCTCATTCTTAGAATTTGATTCATCCCTTCACATTAAGGGGGAATGGTAGACAATTAATTATTGGGATTAAGGTTAGGTTAGTTTGTGTTATGATGAGCAGTTATTACAGTCCAAGAAGACCCGGAAACTAATTCAATAGTTTATTGTATGTATTTATATGTACACATTTTACATCATGCTTTGCGATCAATTAATATACATTTGTATTTGGTTTCCAATATTTTGTGTCTTACACATAAGAGACTCTAAAGGATGATTCTCCTCTTGTAGGTGAAAGGAGTTTCAACATGGATTGCTAAAGATATTATTTACTACGAGTTATTAGGCCTATTAATCTAATTCAAGGTTATTGTCATAATGGAAACATTGTTGGACAATCTCATTCCAATGAACTGCTAAGTGTTATAACCATTCATCCAATTTTCATAGGTGGTTGAGTTGAGTCCAGTTCAATTGAGCTGTAGTTTAGTCTCACTACAGTAATTTATTGCTGATGTCTCCAATTTAAGCTTACTCATAATATTGAGAAGAGTATTCCGCTGCACCATTTTTCATTTCTTAATATGGTATCGGAGCACAGTCTGTGTAAGAATCCTTAATAGATCAATATAAAGTGTGAATGGGCATCTATGGAAGAAGTCTCTATTGTTTGAAGAAATGTTGTGAAGAAAGTTGGGCGAGTGACCAATTACACTATTGGAAGCAATATTTTTTTTTTTTAATTTGTGAAGGGTAAATGATGCAAGACAACTGTCATTTATTTATTTCTTTTAAATTTTGAGTGTTGAGTGGAACAAAAGAGAAAGTGCAGCATTGTGGAGAAGTTACGAAACTTGAAAAAACTGCAATATAGTTCCGCTTGTCTGTATCTAGAAGAGAGATTTAGCACAAACGTTTGTGAGCCTGGGAACACATATTGAAATAAGGCATAGAAACAAAACCTGCCACCTCCAGTTGATGTTCAATTTTTAGTGTCAATGAAAATGAAAGGTATTTGCCCATATGTTGTGTGAAATTCTTATGAAATGCCCTCATGCAATTTAAAAAAAATAGACTCCAAATGTATTTTATAAAAATGTGCATGTGTTTAACAAAAGTCAGATAATTATTGAGTGCCTTTGATATTATTTCAAAAGGCTTTATGTAATTTTTTTAACAAAATTGTGCATGTGTTGAACAACGGTCACATAATTATTGAGTTCCTTTGATATTATTTGGAAAGGATTTATATAATTTTTTTGAAGAAAAGGGATTTTGTTGTATATATTGTATTGAAACAAAGGTGAATTGTTTATTCTTGAAAGGCATGAGAAATCCTTTCCTTTTAAAGATCAAAGGTTTAGAAAAAAACAAAAAATTAACAAAGGTTTTTAAAAGGGAGAAAATTTGTTTTATAAAAGGGTCTAAAGGTATTTTTACATTTGAAAATTTTTCAAAAGGTATTTTTTAATTGAAATTTTGCAAAAGGAGTTTGTAAAAACTAAAGGGGCTTTGCAAAAGTATCTTTGGAAGTACTTCTCAAGTTCTCTTGTGAGAAATTTAGATAAATATTATATTGAGGGTGAATCAATTCGAGATTCTTGAGCCACCATTGTTGCATGCTGACACCATGAGCCGAAGCAAAATCCAGAGACAAAGTTGAGAGTATAATTTATTTGAAGTTATGCAGTAGAGAAACCATCATGAAGACATTTTTATTGCAGGAAACCACTGTGTTTGCAAGACAATTTTCTTGTTGATTTATAGTGAGCTAGTGCTCAACAAATGGGGAAAGCTAGGAGGTTGAGAAAGTCGAAGAAACAACTAAATATGTATGAATATTTTTTGGAAGAATTGGAAGTGAATAGGAAAAATAATATCTTTGCGTTGAAACATATAAAAGAATTCATTGATGATAGTATTTTTCCCCTCGTTGCAGATGCAAAAACAACCAAGGAGGTCTAGGACACCCTTGAGAGTATGTTTTGTGAAAGAGGGAGTAATTAGCTTGAAAATTAATATTTTGGTAAGTCCCACTATACTTTGCCACAAGTGGATGATGATTGTAAAGAATTCCAGAAGAAATAGAGAAGGAGCAAGTAGATGCTCCTGAACCCCACTGTTCACAACCAGAAGTGGATGATTATTTGGTAAATGTAGCAACAAAGCTTGTTGATGACAATGAAGTTTCCATTGAAGCATCCAATGCTAGGGTGAATCCAACAATTCAATTTTTTAATGTTAAATTTGATGAAGACTTGTTGCCTATGATGAATGGTTGCATATAATGCAACAAAAAAATGATATTGGCATTATGTTATTTGGAGTGAGAATCCCACTTCAGTATGCAAATGAACTGGAAGAAAACCTCTTTGAAGCAATTGAAGAAACAAATGAAGAGAAAGTAGCCCATTAGGAAAAATCTCTCATTGCTGAGCAAAAGGAACAAAACCAACGTGTTTCTGTGGATGTTTTTAAACTTACCATTGATTTCCAATGTGCAGGGAAATAAGATGATTATGAAGAAGAGTTAAATTTCCTTGAAGCATGGCTTGCAACACCGTGTCTAGATGAGGTCAACGGAGAGGTTGTAACAATGAACCTTAAAAACAACATGGATGATGAAAACATTAATGAAATATTCAGATATTGAAGTCTTGAAGAGATATTTCAATACTATAAATTATGTTGCAACAAAATATTGATGATAGAAAATGCACTACATAAGATGATATGTGGGATCAGTCCACGTAGAAGATGATATTTATAGAAGTCCAGGACATGCTTAGAGAGTCTGAAATAATAAAGAAACTACACCAACAAATGAAGAAACTGAGTTTTGAAGGATACAAAAAAAAAAAAGGTTGAAGCAATTTAGAGGATATAGGATATGGAACACAGGAAAATGAAAAAGAAATATGGCTATGGATTTTTTTAAATTGTAAGGCACGCTGAGACATAGAACAACCCACATCTTAATTAAATTTTTATGTGGTTGTAATTAAGGGAGAATGTTGGAGAATCTAATTCCAACCACCTTCTTGGTGTCATAACTGTACGTCAAAGTGTCATAGTTAGTTGAGTTGAGTCTAGTTCGACCGAGCTTTAGTTCAGTCTCATTGCAGTCATTCATTACTGATGTCTACATTGTAATCTTATTTAATCATTTCATAATATTGAAAAGAGTATTCCACTCCACCATTTTTCATTTCTTAACAAAGACAACTTGAGGAATCTCTTGTAACATCTTCACTTCGAATTTTTTATTTCTTAAATAATGAGCGTATCATGGAAGTCGTAGTAGAAAAGATAGTGATTTTGAATTCTTCTCCATTTGGGTATGCTGAAAATATAGTAAATTTTAACTCTTTTCTGTGATGAACCTGTGAAATAAAGAAATATTAGGGAAGAATGGTATTCAAATATTAGAAAAGTATTGGATTAGAATCATAGTTACTAAGTTCTAGTTTAAATTTATATTTGGATAAGATACAAAAATAATTTTATTAAAAAAAAAATTAAAATAATTTTGGAGTAACTCAAATTTAATTTCTATGTTACAAAATTTACTGAAATGTCTTGTAATTCAAGGTCTTCCTCAAGAAGGTTATTGTGACATTAGGAGATTTTTGAGGTCTAAAATGGGACTCCTAAGGAAATTATAAAATAATAGTGGAAATATTAAAATAATATTAGATTAAATCATCAAATTTTAGAGGGAAAAAAGAAAAAACTCTTTTTTTAACTCGTATTTTAAACTTATCTCCCTATGGGTTTAATAAAATTTCGAGAAGAAATACTTGTTGGATACAAAATTTCATTCCTTATCCAAAGAGTACCCATGTTACATACATTTGATGAACCCTACTACATGAAAAGTGAGGAATCGATGAAAAACGTGATTACAATAACGTTTTTTCATGTATTTATCGTTTCTCGTATAGAGGGTCTATTGAAAGTATGAAACATGGGTACTCCTTGGATGAGGAATTAAATTTTTCATCCAATTAGTTCTCCCGCTCAAAATTTGAGTAAAACCTTAGGGAGATATGTTGAAAATACGAGTTGAAAAGGTAGTTTTATTAGTTTATTATTTTTTAACAATTTTACCCTTTTACTCAAAAAATGGTGAATCATCACCGATGGTTGACATCATCATCTTGAATCCTATTGTTGTTGGGAAAAGTATCCAATTCGGAATGCCCCTATCCCACTCTAAGGTGTGATAGTGCCTTAGCAACAAACAAGGTAAACTAATTGAGTATTCTTCTTTATGAAATGTAAATGAGGAAGAAGGATCTAACTAACCTGTGTCTTCCGCTAGTTTGTCGATTCAAATCACTCCTCTCTTCAGTAGCTCCCAGCTTCTTGCTCCTTCACCGGCCCAGCTTCACCGAATTCCTGCAAGATCACAAGAGAGAGAAACTACACAAAGATACAAATATACATTCATAAAAAGCTCAAGATCAGATTAAGCTAAACATGTAAGCATAACAAAACATCATTGGTACACAACATGTAGGAGAAACTAAAATAGTTTATTGATATGATAATAAAGTCCAAGAGGAGATACAACCAAGTGAGTTCCGATCCAGCATCTACCTCCCATCAAAGGAATCCCTTTCTCTCCCCCAACAAAGCATAAATCTCCCAATGTACTCATCTCAATCTCAAACCAACAACAATTCTCTGCAAAGTACAAAATTCCAGCCTCCTGAACCTCTGGGTGAGAGATCCATATATAGATGTAAGCAGAGAGGATGAGTCAGCTTATGTTTTGACTTGTGGCTTCTCTCTGTCAGTTCTTGCTTCCACTTGGAGGTTGAGAACCTCTTACTCATCACTAGTCGAATTCATTGAGGCAAGTGTCATTGGAGAAGATTCTGGAAGCTTCCAGGGTCTTTCCACCTCGTTGAATGAGCTTGCCATTTGTCATTTCCCGCTCAGCGCACCCTGGTAGTGCTTCCACCTGCGTTTCAGTGCACTTAGCTAGTGTAGACTCTGTATTTCAACGCAGGTAGCTAGTGGAGCCTCTGAATTGATCCTGAATTGACTATTTCTGAGTGGTTTTTGGGGGAGAACTTCTGGGAGAAGCTGTCATTGGTTGACCTTGCTCCTTTAGGAGCTGTAACAACATCTTTAGGGACTTTGGATCCCTTGAATTATGGACATTTCATGCTTATAGCTGTAAGGCACAAAAATGTCTATAACAGTTGCCCCCTAAAGTATGAGGCCATATATCGGGTGAAATGCTTTATTAGGAGGATCCAAAGTTCATTCAATGCTGGGAGGAGACCTGTAATAAGATACAATACAATACATTATTTTTCATACTGTTTTCATGATCTAGCTGAGGCGGGCATTCCCATGCTCAGCTTTATAAATTCATTTTTATGTACATAGGATAGACAATTGTCTGATGATAGACTGATGATCCTGCTGAAATCATCATCCTTTGGTAGGATGATTGTCTGTGTTGCAATGCTGTACATGTCAATGTCTTTATTTTTCCTGAATATATATCGCAACCCGAATGGATGAAACTAGATCTGGGGTCTTCAAACTCATTCGATCTTCACTCTAAGTACAAGTTGATCCATGTGAGAAATGTTCTGAAGTTGAACATGGAAAGACATCGCTTGATTACCAGTCAATGAGGTAAACCGTTAACAAGCGCGAGAGGAATCACCGATAATGATAATGACCCTCAAGGTACTGCAGTACAATTCACGTGGTGTGAATAAAGGACTTGGCGTCGAACACCACGCAAAATCTTTCGGTCGAAGGTCATTGATGTATACCTGTCGCCGGAAGTGAGAAACTTGCCATTGAGGCATGCAAGCTTCAAAGTACTAACAGGGTTGTTCCTAGATCAACTTCTTGGATAATGAGCTGATGTCGACAAGAAGCGATCCGTCAAAGGAGGGCCTTAATGTATCCCACATCAGTTACGCGGAACGGAGCAAATGATTTTGATGGAGGTGAAAACGATCTGATGATATATGGTTCAGGGTGGCGGTCATGAAAGAATGAAGGATAATGTATGGTAGTGGATGGGACACGGTTGACTTCTCTGGATGACTTCTCTTGAACATATCGGCGACACTTGTGTGATGGATTGGTAGCATTTACCCCAAAGGTGGATGGTATGGCGAGACCATGGCGATGTGACCGGTGAATGAAACAACCCAACCCAACTTAGGCACGGAGTGTAAGTGTCATGTTCAAGAGCGACTTGCTACCAATAAAGTTCTTTGAGTTTCTTCCCAATTTTTCCCCAGTCATTGCTGACCAGTACCTCTTTATTTTTGTCAAGCTTGAGGAGGATAACATATGCTTGTTCTATAATTTTCCCTTCGGGCAAACCCATCGCTATGTTTTAACGAGCCTAGCGATAGTGAAACTCGTTCTCGTCTAAACACAAGTTTGTCGCTATTTCATGTTTTTAACGAGTCTAACGACAAAGATAACTCGGTCCTTTTCATTTTTAGAGAGTCTGAAAAGGTACGTAAAGTCAATTCCGAAAGTCCTTTTTCGTCATCTAATCCCTTAAGTCCGAAAAAGTATAAAACAATACAAAAGGGATGAATTTTCGATAGTTTTAACGAGCCGAACAAAACAAGTGCTCGATCTTTTTGTGCAATAATCCCTCAGGTCCAAAAAGATTAAAATCTAGAGGAGGGATAGCACTTCCTGTCGCTTTAACGAGCTGGAAGGCCAAAACTCGGCAATCTTTTCATATTTTACGAGTCAGATGAAAAGAGCTTGAAGAAGACTCGTCTTTTGAGGAGCGAGTGATAAAACGGGTTAGCAGCTGATTCCAGGTAAAGGTTGGAGTTTTCCAATCACGGCAGTGTCACAAGGATGGCTAGTGAAATCACTCTTCGCAGCTGTTCCTCAAAATGGGTAAACAATCATATGGAGGTGAACGATCGGCCAATGGAAAAGTGGAGGTGACGGTGCAAACACGACCAAGGCTTTAGTGGCTGATAATGTTACATTCATGGTGGTTATTTACCAGAAGATAGTTCATTTTTTAAAGAGCTTGAACATGGAAAAAACCTGCTCAGTCTTATGTTTACTTTTTAACGAGCATGAACTATGTGCTAAAACTGCTCAATCTTATGTTTATTTTTTAACGAGCATGAACTATGTGCTAAAACTGCTCGATCTTATGTTTATTTTTTAACGAGCATGAACTATGTGCTAAAACTGCTCGATTATCCAGTCGTATGATAAGAATGTCTCATGTAAGATGCCATTTTTTATGGAGCTTGCGCCTTACAAAGCTTTGCCCCACATCCTTTCGTTATGCAAGTTCGGAAACGACTAATCCTACGAGTTTAAAGGGTTAGACCTACAGGTTTAAAGGGAGGACCTAAAAATTTAAAAAATAAATAGCCACCCCTTGCTTGCACTCCAAAAGGTTTGCATGCCCCCAGGTATAAAGTATGGTTTCAAGGTTACCCCTTCTTAGTCCAATAAAACATTTGTTTTACTGGGAGAGGCCTACCTCTTTCAGGTTACCCAAAGATTGTCTCGTTAATCTTTCAAACAAAACACTTCTTCAGCGATATCTACTGAGATAGACAAAGGTGAGTGACAACGAGCACCAAACACATAACTTTGACAAGAGAATCTTATTCTAGAATAACCCCTCTTCCAAGACGGACGGGGTACAGACTAGTCATATTCTCCCGCGGAAACCTACCCTATACCCAAAGTTTTCCTACCGAAGCAGACCAGGACGCATGCCCCCTGGGTTCCAGTCATATCCTTCCGAATTACTCGCGCTCATTGGGAGGACGGACCGTGGGTTGAGACATTTCTTGCGTGAAGAGACCGTTTAGGGATGGTATATGACTATTTGCGATGCGTGATCCGGGAAATGAACGATGGTCCACGAGCTTGACCACTCTTCCTTCGTTCGGAAAACAAATTACTCTAAAGAGTGAGGAGACGATGGTTCCCATGCAATATATATAATCTTGTCCAAGGAGTAGGTTATAATCCAAGGGTCCTTGAACGACCATCACGTTCATTTGAACGGTCTTCCCTTTCATCGTGATAGGCACATTGGGGAGGATCCCTAAAGGTCGACTGGTTACTTTATCAAAGCCTGTCAGATTTCTCATTTCAGGCAAAAGCGCTGGCGAACCAAGCGCTTTCCAAGCAGTGGAGGAAAGGATACTCACAGATGCCCCCTCATCAATGATGGTGCCAGCCATGACCATTCTGTATATTTGGACGATAATTCTGAATGGTATGCTTGCTGGCAAACGGGGTCTGCCTAGTTGGTTCCAGTCGAAGGAGACAACTAGGTTGCTTGGTGGTGGGACCGAATAGACGACCGGGTATCACTCTAACGAACTTCCTTCCTGCTATAAAGGAATGGGGGAATTGCCCCCGCGCTCGTCGGAGTCTGTGTTGATGAAGAGAATTTGGATGGTGTCATATTTATCCTCTTCAGTGACTGTATCATTCGAAGATAAATCCTCTGAAGGCAAGACCGGGTCAACTGCCGCCTCGACCTTTTGACTTTCGTCGGGTATGGATTCAGCTGGTTCATCTTCAATGACCGGCGCTTCAGCTGACCACTTGAGCGGGCCAGCTGGATTTTCAACTAACGAAGGACTCGGCAAGAGTTTTTTATATCCAGGAGGAAGTCGTAACGGTGAAACCGGATGATCATCCAAAACTCTTTTCGCTTGGTCTAAGAAGGGACAACGGTGGATGGCATGATTGCCTTGGCACAGTCTACAGGGGGATTTAGCTCTCCCTTTTCGTCCAAGGACTTCACTCTCGCTAGTTAACGGTATGCATTCAACATGGCTATCAGAGGTTGATGCTACCAGATTGTGCAAACGGGGAGACCAGTCCCTTAGTATCCGAGGGATGCAGGGACAATCTCTGTGGAAGTGGTCTCCCTTGCATATGACACATGGCGATTTAGGCCTAGTCAGTGTTGTGTGTGGATTTTTGTCAGACGACACTTGTTTGCCCCCAGTCACTTTTGGCTCCTTCTTCTTCTTCTCTTTCTTCTTCTTTTCCTTCTTCTCCTTAGGAACTTGGGTTTTTGTTTTACCAGTTCCGTCAAGCGAAGAGGAAGGAGGAGAGGAAGAACTAGAGGAAGTAGAAGGCTGGTGGGCAACTGTGGACTGGTCTAACTGTTGATTCGACTGTTCAGGAATAGTGGTGTTCTGAACGACATTGGTTGAGAAGAGCCAGACCGGCAAGCCAATTGTCAGTCCTGGAAGCGACAATGTGGCCATATGGGGCGCACCAACATCTCCCCAAGAGGAGAAGGGACTAGGATTTCCACCAAGGGGAATTCCTTGGTTGGTGGGTTCCATTTTCTCAACCTAAAGATCAACACAAGAAAAAAGGGGTGATTGTTCCATTTAAAATAAATTTTAACGACGCTTTAGACACAACTTGCTTTTTCAGTTTTAAAGAGTCGAGAAAAAGCTAAAGATGACTCTAGTCTCCTTCGATTTTTTAACGAGCCCGAAGTGACAAATGCTCGGATGGCCTTTTTCCGTTATAGAGTCTGAAAAAGGCCAAGAGGAACTGCTCTGGAGTTCTAGGTAGAGGGTGTGCCAAACTTTTCGCAAAACCGCAGAATACTTTTTAAGGTACGGGCGGTCAATCTTCCCGAATGTTGTGTTCAGTGCATTGTGATTAGTAGGGCGGCCGACATGGCTTCCTAAGGATAAAGGCTTTATTCCTATAGGGGTCTCCCAATATATACTCGACGGTATGTGGGAGCACAATCCGTACTGGCGCTATCGTCTCTCAGGAGGAATCACCCAACCATCAGCGAGATCGACAGTCACCAGGTTTTACGACGCCGGAACACGTCTCTAGCCTAGACCTCTATGTTGTGCGTTAAGTTACAAAGCGTTGTTAAGTTCATTCAATTTATTTTAGGTTGATCTTTCTTAGAAGTTTGCCTTTTTGGATCACCACAAGATGTATGATACAATTCCTAAATGCAGTCTAAAGATGATAAGCAAGCTTTTATATCTTTTCAACAATGAGAATCCTAGCTACAAGGGGAAAAGAAAGACACAATCTTTTCTCAAAGAGCATAGAGCACACTGTAAATGCACTTTTCCTAAATCAAAGCATGAAAACTATCAAAATGAAAATGCACATATGCATGTATTTGTTTTCGCTTTCTTAATATTGATGCCTAAAAAGAAAGTTGTTGTACAAATTTGAATTCGATTTCAGTGAAAACATAAACAAGTTCCTTTTTTCAAAATAAAAAAGACGATTACGACACTTTATGATTTACTTGTTTCGACACTAGAAATGCATAAATTCAAACCAAACACAAAAGTAAAAGCTCAATCAACTGTGAACAGCAAACAAACTCACTCCTAAGATCAAAAGGACACTTACGACAGGTCTAGATCTAAGGGCGACAGTATGACTAGTTTACTTTTGTAATGGGAAACTGCAAATGATGTAACAAATACACAAAGAACAAATACAGTTTCTTTATACAACTGAGGCAGAATTGAGGCAAAGAAAAGGGGTTTCAGATAGGTACACTGACTGATAACAGGCCGCAAAAAACAGAGATAAAACTGAGCAAAAGGAAGCAGGGAACCACAGCTCCACAAGGCAAGGGCTGATCAGCGCACCCTCAACACAGAGAAACTGAACTTCAGCGCAGGTATCCTTCATGGGACCTGCATTGAAATGCAGAACCTCTTCACAGAGTCTGCGCTGAAGCAGAAACGAAAGTTGTTTCTGGGTTCTGGGTCACGGTTTGCAGTTAAATCTACAGTTTTTGGTCGGATAAAAGCTATCAATTAGGTACAATTAGGAGGATGATTTAAAGGAGGACTAAGATCTATCACAGAGGGATATTAGAGCACTTGTGGATCAGATGTTCAGATCATAAAAATAGGCCCAGTGAGTGGACTAGAGTGGCAAATCTCTAATTTGCATTTGAAAATGGCAAATGCATTTCGATTCGGCACTCCTGAGTTTATGAGAAGAACAACAATAGAAACACAAATAAACTAACAAGATACTCTCCCCAGTGGAGTCGCCAATTTTTTGTTGGGAAAAGTATCCAATTCGGAATGCCCCTATCCCACTCTAAGGTGTGATAGTGCCTTAGCAACAAACAAGGTAAACTAATTGAGTATTCTTCTTTATGAAATGTAAATGAGGAAGAAGGATCTAACTAACCTGTGTCTTCCGCTAGTTTGTTGATCCAAATCACTCCTCTCTTTAGTAGCTCCCAGCTTCTTGCTCCTTCACCAGCCCAGCTTCATCGAATTTCTGCAAGATCACAAGAGACAGAAACTACACAAAGATACAGATATACATTCATAAAAAGGTCAAGATCAGATTAAGCTAAACATGTAAGCATAACAAAACATCATTGGTACACAACATGTAGGAGAAACTCAAATAGTTTATTGATATGATAATAAAGTCCAAGAGGAGATAAAACCAAGTGAGTTCCGATCCAGCATCTACCTCCCAGCAAAGGAATCCCTTCCTCTCCCCCAACAAAGCATAAATCACCCAATGTACTAATCTCAATCTCAAACCAACAGCAATTCTTTGCAAAGTACAAAATTCCAGCCTCCTGAACCTCTGGGTGAGATATCCATATATAGATGTAAGCAGAGAGGATGAGTCAACTTATGTTTTGACTTGTGGCTTCTCTCTGTCAGTTCTTGCTTCTACTTGGAGGTTGAGAACCTCTTACTCATCACTAGTCGAATTCATTGAGGCAAGTGTCATTGGAGAAGATTCTGGAAGCTTCTAGGGTCTTTCCACCTCGTTGAATGAGCTTGCCATTTGTCATTTCCCGCTCAGCGCACCCTGGTAGTGCTTCCACCTGCGTTGCAGTGCACCTAGCTAGTGTAGACTCTGCATTTCAACGCAGGCAGCTAGTGGAGCCTCTGAATTGATCCTGAATTGACTATTTCTGAGTGGTTTTTGGTGGAGAACTTCTGGGAGAAGCTGTCATTGGTTGACCTTGTTCCTTTAGGAGCTGTAACAACATCTTTAGAGAATTTGGATCCCTTGAATTATGGACATTTCATGCTTATAGCTGTAAGGCACAAAAATGTCTATAACACCTATTGGTTCTTTTAAAGTTTTTTTGGGTTGTACATTTTTCTTAGGTGGCCCATTTTAGACCTCAAAATTCCCCTAATGTAAGGGATCCCTCTCTTAGACCTCTCAGAAATATAAATGGTAAAGCGTTGATATTTTTCGATGTTTTACATTGATAAAATATTTATTATATCAGTTTTGATGTCTCCCGCCAATGTAATCCTTAAATGAATATTTCTTTTAGGTATAGTTCAATCGACTAATTTTTGTTACCAATTCAGTTGAATTTGGTAACTACTATTGGAAATACACTTTTGGTAACTATCACTAGAATTATCCTTTTACGTTATCGAAGTTTCTTAACATATTTAGAAATAATCAAATTCAAGCTTCCGTGATCCATATTTAGATATTTGAAAACATTTTTGGAAGAAAAAACATTGGTAGAAACATGTGTAGATTCAAATTATAATGTTATATTATGAATTTTTCATTTTAAAATTGAAAAATTTGAATAATTCATACAAATAAACTTTGTAATTTTATGTTTCTTTTATAATATTTATATTTTCTTAATGATTAAGTAGTGGGTTCCCTATTCTTTACTCTATCTCAAAAACGTAATTTTTCTCTTTAGTCGGTTGACCTTATATTGGCCGATGATTAAGACTCGTCTCAAGTTTCGTAGACACTTGGTCCCTTAATAGTTTGAACATGTGCCAAAGTCGTGAGCCTCACTTTGTGTTGTGGAATTAGTATTTCTACCTTCTCCAAGCCAACTCCATTCTTTTACATGAATTAAGAAAGAAATGTTTTACATATGGCACTCTGTTGGGTCTCACACCTTACAAGAGTCCCCAATAAACTACGATGGGACCTTACGATGACATTCTTGGTCTCACTTATTGAACAAAGCTAAGTTGGGGCCCGAGGGTCTAGTTTTCACTTATTCCCTACTTCTATTCTCCATCGCTAGTGTCTATCTAGTCTGGAAATCATGATTGAGGGTAGGCCCAAGTGACACAACTTTGAGGTTGGGGTTGGGACTTGGTCATCGATACCCGAGGTCGGAGTCTCTAACAAATTTTTTTATCTATCTGTTAGACAACTACCACTTATCCTGACTAACACTTAGCCTCGAGCGTCATCAATGAGTTCTCTCTATTCAGGTCTTTACAGGAGATACACCATTGATTGTCTTCAAGGCCCAATACCCTGGACTACTCTATTTCACTACGTAATGTGACTCTTCAAAGGTATTTCTTTTAACCAACGAGTTCCTATTAAATTGGAACAAAATACCTACTACATGGCTCAACGATTTTTATTTTAACCTTTGAACTAATAGGGGACCTAAACGAAGTCCTAATACTAATGTGCCAAAGAAGACACCTCATGGCTTAAACAATATACACAACAGTGTTCCAATCATCACTCTACTCTCACTATTATTAAATGACTTAAACACAAGCTTATACAACCCCAAGGACGGGTACTGACATGAATTTAGATAGGTTTCAAAACACACAAAATGCATAGTGTTTACAAATATCTACCAAAAATATCATTTAAAATGGAAAGATAATATTTACATGGATGTTATAGTGGCTCGCTTGCCATAGTATTGTCAAATCATACCAACTCTATCACTCCTATTCAATTTCTTCAAGATCTATCTGATACTACTATACATATATTCTCATATACAATATTATCATCTCAGAAAATATCTCAATGGAATAGCCATTCCTAAAACTAAATCATACCTTATCTATGCACTTTTTATTGTTACACATGTTGCCTTGGGAAAAATACTAGGTTTCCTAAAATATCCTAAGAGGCTAATTATCCTCGACCTTTTTACAATAAGGACACATGGAAATACCTCAAAAATCCTATAGTTCCTAATTATATAATTTACAATTTTAGAGAGTTTCCACTTCCCTTCAGAAATTTACACTACGCTTTTGGGCTTTGGATGAAATAACCTAAGTGTAGGATGATGGTATTGCATCAAACTCCCTAAGTGGAAATTTTTTTGACCTCCATGTCCATTTCTTTCAATCTAGAAATCCATGAGGGTCCCATACTTGGCATTGTAGTTTCTCACCATGGTTACCTTGCTAAATAATTGTTGTCACCTTGCTAGTTCTTGGTATCGTACAATGTTTTGTTGTTTCCTTCTTCTTGTCATGATGAAATATTTCATACCCAACCACATTTCTTTACATCCTACCTCTTTTCTTATATGGTTGCGAAAGATCATAATCTGCCTCTTGGTCATCATTGCTCAATAATTCACTTAACCTGCTACTGAATTCTGCTTCTTGATAGGTTTTTGAAAATTTAGGTCAATTTGAATTTCAACATTATAAGTTAGGGGAATTCAGAAAACTATCTCCTCGAAAAATTCTTCTTGCGAAATTTCCACTTAACCATACGCTTTTGGATTGGTGCTTCCTCACCATAATCTCCTTGAATTATCCCCTCTTATTTAACAACCTTTATGTGTGCTTCACTACAGAGTTGCACTTCTATTTTTAGGACTCCGCCTACTTTTCTCATTGCATAACTTTCGATCCAATTTAGGATACTTCCAAATTTCCATTCCATTTCTTCTTGGTTGTATCCTAGTTGCACATGTATCTCTTCTTCAAATTTATAATTACACAACTTCCTCCACACTTCCCTTATTTCCTTATCTTCCTTTTGCAACACTTGTTTCTACTTTTCTGCAAGATCAAATACACTCTTGGGAACCTTTTCACCATACAAATTATAGAAAAGATTATATGTATTGGGAGCCTCAGCCTCTTCTAGTTCTATGGTTGTGTTCCTCTTGCAATATTCCTTAAATTTGGGATTGTCCAACTAGTCCTCTATGTATTGTAAATTACTTTCATATTGTAACAACAAAATATTGGAATGTTTTCCTTTCTCCTCATTTTTGGTACCTCCATGATTAGAATTTTTATCTCTACTACCATTTTTAATAGCCTTCTAAATCCCCGTCGACCTTCTATCTGGATATCCTCACAAGCCAATTTTCATTTGGCTGTAGGCATAGTTACTTTTGATCTATGGCAGGAATTAGTGTGATGGCTTTTGGAAGAAGAATTACTTCTTCATGCCCTTGGTTTTTAAATTCATCTTGGCACTTTCCCACTTTGGGACAACCTATCCAAAGTCTTCACTTGTCAATGCACCTTTACAATCATTAAATACAATTTTATCTCCCAAAGGTAAATAAATTACCTTTCAAGCTGAATTTCCCTTCTTTACAGCTTCACTTGGAATAGAATTCTCCTTTAATTCCATTCATTTTCTCTCCTTCCACTGGCTAAATTATTTTTTTTGTCTCTCACTCTTAGGGAATAATTCATCTTATCTTCCTTCATTATGAAAATCTTCAATGGTCTTTCCCCTTCATTACCTGCAACACGTGCATCCACACACAATTTATTAGCTTCAAAAGCACAAGGCTCTCTAGTCTTATTCTCCATCATAAGATTCCCCTACTATATTGGACATTTTATGCAATCCATGAGACTTTCCACCAATCTCCTCTCATCATCATGATCATCGTCTCCTTCATCATCATGATCATCGTCTCCTTCACCAAGGATTAGTACTTGTTCAAGTCTACAAAGGTAAACAACTCCTTCATCATACTCAATTCTTTTGAGTTCTTCAATCTTCATTAAGGAACTCCCATTAGGCTTCAACCTCTTTTGAATCATAGGTGAATTCACTCTTTTCTTACTCAACACCCAACTATTTCTTTGGTTTTCCTCATATTTATGTAACAAATCCACTAACACATTAATTCATGCCTTCATCGGAACCATTTCCTTCTTGATTTCCTCCACACTTAGTCTCCTCATGTTGACTGCTTTGGCATTATTTTTCATCCATGTGTAACTTCCCTCTAAACCATACTCATGGCCATCAATAGCCATTCTCACTCCCTCCTTGTTCGGACAACTTTTTTCGAGTTGTGAGTTGCAACAAGTCTTCTCCATTACTTTAACAAGTCTGCCACTTTTTACCTATAAGAAATCCTTCTCTTCATATCTTCATTTTCTTAGAAATTCTACCCAGAATCACAATTGTGGAACTTCCTTTGACAAATTCAACCCAACCATAGCTTGAAGTTGTCCTCCTTCCTTTTCTCTATAACATAACCTCTTCTTGTGCACTCCCACTTCTTATATTTTAAATATGTTAGCCTATTGTAAAATTCTCTCCTCCTTTGGTAACTTACGATGTCTGCCACTTCTTTCGTAGTGTTATTTTTCTTATAGGATTCATTAACACATTCCTTCTTCTGGGATTTCTACTTACTCCCTTTTAATTATTGAAATGGTTGCTACCAATATTATCCTTTATCACCTGTAATCAACTAGTTACTTCACATAACAGGTGAAAGGATAAAATACCATTTACCTCACTTGAACAGGTGCTACCACAACTTCTGGTGCACTCTGTCTTCTTGTAGTTCATCATTGTATTCTAGCTTGATGAGAAGTACTCTCTTGTTCCTTATCTTTTCCCTCTCCACCTCGAGCAGTCTTCTTCAATATCCTCCATCTCTACCTTGAGCTTTCATTCACCCTATCTTTTGTTTCACTTTATTCACTAACCTCTTATATTTGACAATTCTTATTCATGGGATGGAAATATCGCACTATGATATTACTCCTAAACAGAAAGAAAATCTCATTCACAATTCATTTTCTAGTGAGCGTACAAGCTATGTTACCACCTAATACAATGGAAGTGAATCTATCTCTAAAAAATAACCCTTGTTTTCAGTTGATCAACTCTATAATAGCCCATGATTAAGACTTGGATCAAGTTTTGTAGACTCTTGGTGCCTTAATAGTTTGACCATGTGGAAAAGTCTTGGGACCTCACTTAATGCTATGTCATTAGTATGTTTATATTCTCTGAGTTGACTCATTTATTTTACATAAATTAGGGAACAAAGGTTTCACATTTGGCCCTCCTTAGAGAACTATGCAATTCTTGAGGGCAACATGCCTTACCCTTGCGAATTGCACAGTCCTGACTGCTAATGAGCCTTGAGCTCAGAAAATGTGCAATAGTGGATGGAAACTAGCATTGAGCTAGGAAATTGCGTAGAGATGAGAGGCAACCTAGAGCCACTTAGCCAAAAAATTGCGTAGAACCCACTGTGTTCAAAAACTAGGTAGTGCATGAGCTAGAGAGTTACTCGGTTCTCCCAAGAACTCACAATATTTCCAGGAAATGCATGGCAATTTTTCCCAATAATCAAAAAGGAAAAATTGAAAAAACATCCTTAAAAAATAGGGATCAATTTTTATCAACTTGAAGGAGGCACCTGAGCTATTTTTGGAGTTGTTGCCAAGTGTTGCTTTTTTCCTTGATTTTAGGCATGTGTGTCATAAACTCTAACTTGACCAAATATATTTAATCGATTCTGATAGAGCTCACTTTTAAATTTTATCTTGGATCTATGGTGTTCCCAGGGAGATCGAGGAACCCTTGGTGTGATCATCATCTCTTTTTTGTGTGAGTTCTTCTTTTTGAGTCTTTTGCTGGTTTTTCTGTCACTTTTTGTTGTTTAGCCTATGAGTGATGTTTTACTTGTTTATTTCAATGAATGCTGGTGTTTCAACCTTTTTTTTTAGCTTGTAGAATTGTTGTTTCAACTTTTATATTACCTTTCCCAAGTGTCACATGAGTTACCTTATTTTTGCACCGACAATCACTGTTGTGGCAACTCTCTTCACATGTTTTTTTTTCCATTAGTTTGATTGATTCATGCACTTGTTTCACATTCATGTATCCTCACTTAGTCATATCTGCACTCACAATGACACCATCCTTCAGATCAACTTCATTTCACACCCCTTCAGCAAATCTAGGCTCCCCTTGCCGAGATCTCACGTTTTCGTTGCATGCATTGCACAATTTCGAAGTTCAAGGTCTTTGCTTTGGCTTTATGAATTGTGCAGAGGTTGTCCAAGCCTCGCTCCCACTATACAGTACGAAATTCTAGGAGCCAACCTCCCAGCTTGGCCACTCAGACTACGCTATGGGAGTCTTTCCCTGCCTTGGCCCAAGACTGAATTGTGAATTGCGTAGTTATAATAATCAAACTTCCTAAATGACTATTGGGACTACATAATGCATAGTTCCCATAATGAGCTAGTGATCTATATCAACTAGAATTGCATAATATGTCCCATCATGAGCCTCGTTTGTTGGTTGATCTTGTCTTGAAGTTCCTTTGGTTTTTAAGCTCACATTTTCTTGCCATGTGTTTCATCTTTGTCCCAGAGGTACAATAGTTGTTGAGAATCTCCCTAGTAGTCATAGTAAAAATGGCATCCAAGAGAGCCACATCAATGGAAACCATCGAGAGTAGTATTGGGGAAGAAGTTGAGCATATATCTGTTGATCTACCTCTTTATGAAGATACTTAGTTGTTCATTGAGAATGGTACAACATTAACATGGGATCAAATAAAACATACTTTTACAGAGGACTTCAAGGAATGCTTAGAGGATTGAAATTTCTATCTTAGTATCCAGTGGTCAGGCTTATACAATGTTGTAGGAAGTTACACCACCTTCCCATGTGTAGAAATTATAAAATGGATTGTGTCACACATAGATGAACAAACGATGACATTGAGTAGTTCCTGCGGGATAGAGCTTGCGACCTTCAGGGTAGAGAAACTTCATTAGATGTATCATTTATCCCAGCCGGAGAAGCACATATACTCCTTTTTCTATACAACCCATAGATTTATGAACACTATATATATTATCAAGACTCAGTGAAAGGGTCGTCAAAGTTTAGAAAGACACCCACACATGTTTACAAGACAAAGTCCCTTAGGAAGGCTTACCAATTCCTGATAATATTTTCCTATAGAAAATGTGGTCAAGACAACATAGAAACCTTTCCTAAAGGTTGGGTAGTCATACTGGACTAGTTTGTCAATGATGGGAATCATTCAACAGGTCATATTTGTTGGTGCATCAGTTGTAGGTCCATGTGACTAATGCTCAGAATTAGTCCAAGAATGAGCAAGAAATATTTTACATAACCACATACTTGGTGCAATATGTGCCCAAAAATAGTTCCTTTGCATGAGCTGGACATGGACACCAAAGGATACTTTTGTCACTAACTATTGCAAATTACTTTCCAACTGTAGCTATGGAGGAGCGATGGAAAATCTAGCTGACCATTTTAACATCCTATTGTACAAGCTTATCTTTGAGCATGATCCACCTAACATTTCCAAAGAAGCAATGGAGGCAATAGTAAACACTGCAGATTGGTATGGTTCACCATGTTGCACCTTCATCAGTGTATTTGGAGGAGAAAATCCTCTTCATGTTCTACAAAGGTATGCCATTAACAAGCTGATCATGCAAGAGGTCACATATAACCTCTCCACAGGGTTGCCAGTAGAAGAACGTAGGAAGAAGAAGATGCCATGCCCCACTCTTCCTTTCTGGATCGGATTATACAAGATTAAGAGCTTGAAGGATGTAGATGTTGAGGCTAAGGAGATATCCATATTTAAGTTCAACATCAAAGAAATTAATTTGTATGATCCACACAATATTTTCAAGGACCATTGTGCGAGCATGTACTTTCCATGGATCCATGGGACATTTAACTCATCAGAGGAGGACACTTGGATGTAATGCTATAATGCCTCAAGACTCAACGAGTCAGTCACCTTATTAAGAACTTGGAAAGTTTCTATGAATAACACAACAACACATGAAGCAACAATAAAAATAACAATAGGAAGAAATACTATGCATAACAAGGGAAAGAGGAATATTTCCAAGAATCCAGAGGAAGAGAAAATTTACAAGATGAGGGAATATCCTATCACGAAGAAAAAATATTTGGAAATAGAAGCAAAGAGGGAGCAAGAGATAAAGAGAGAAGAGCGAAGGAATAAAGAAAAGTAGAGGTTGTAAGAAGAAAAACTAAATCTATAGGAAACATAGAATAAGTTGAAGGAAGAAGAGGAGTTGAGGAGGATTGAAAGAGAAGAGAAGAATTAGCAGGAAGAGGAACAAACACAAGGCATGATGATAGAGAAAACAACACCCATATAGGTCAATGAGTCAGAACAACCAATAGCCGCGGAAGATGGTGAGCAGATGTAAGATAGGGAGCTTTCTGATAATATTGAGCAATTGATCAAAGTGAAAGACATGGAGTTAGAGAAGGACCCATATAGTGAAGATACTGACATGATTCTGAGAGAACCGCAGGTCATCTCTTAGTCTTCACCACCTCTAGTGTCAGAACAAGCCTTGAGTGAGCAAGGACAAGTTTTTCTCCCCATCGATCAATGTCTGCCTATCTCACTCTAGCTAGACATTCACTCACTCCCTAAACTGGACTTCCGTTGCTAGTTTCACATGAGTAATGCTATAGCAGTGGTTGCCGGAGCCATCTCAAAATTGAAAAATATTCTTAATCGAATACCCTTTTTATAATCTCGTGACATCAATAATTCTAATGAGAGTGAAATAATTGAGGAATCTCTCATTTGACAAATATAATTTATTTTCTTCTTTAGGTTGATGATCCAGACATGGATGTGTACAATCTATCATTTGACGAGTCACAAAAGATGATTGCACATGAATGGAGGAAGAACTTTCTAGATGATAATGGATCACTTGCATTCATCAAGGAAATGGTGATAGTGTCAGATAAAAGGTAGCATCAAAATTCCCTTTCCGAATCTAGCTTGGGCTATGAAGGAGGCGACCATGAATGAACAACTAGAAAAAAAATTGCAGGATTCTAGGAATGAGGAAGAAACACTTCAATAATCAACACATAATGAAATTTGCACAATGGGAGAGATGAGTAAAGCGATACTTGCTTAATTATCAACACTTGAGAGTACCATGCGGAAGCTCTATAATGGATTTGTAACTGTTCATAAAGTAGTTGTCGATGTTCATGGCCTACAACAGCAAAGCAAAGAGTTTTTTCAAACTCTGAAGAACATACATGCTACCATCGACCATGTAAAAGAGTGGAAAATGTAGTACAAAGGGACCCCAATTAACTTAGCAATGAAAATGAAGCCACAAGTAGAGCTAGAGAAAGAAAAGGTCTAGATGTTGATCCAAAACTATAAGAAGCTCACCCCATTGATTAGTAGTAAACATGCCTCATATGGACGGTTTCAAAATAGTTTGGATGTAATGGTGAGAACACAAATCATCCCATAAATTGGTCCCCTCACTAATGCTAAATCCAAGAACTAAGTCTGGTTAGAGCTCGATGAGTACATGGAACAACTAAGACGAGAGACCACCAGGGAAGAATTGGAGTTGAGTGCACATAACATGTATAAGTACATCAGTGGTCCTATCATGGTCAACACCATGTTGCATATGCTTAATTACAAGTCGGATATAGGTTCCCAAACCATATACTAAGATGCCATGGAGGCAAGAATCCACTATGACAAAGAAACCATCAAACAGTTTGGGGACACCATCACATAGTACCAATCTTGTTATTAAAATGTGACCGAGAATCACCAAGTGGAGGTTACTGATTTGGTCTTTCACCAAACTTCAGAATCATAGTGTTTGGTCTTCTTTGGTTGTCTCTAGCATATTTTGTCCTACATGGGTAGATGTGCAAATGTAATATTATTTGTAAATATGTTATAAGTGAAATTCTAAGTGTCATTAGTGGAATGTTAAAGATCATAATGTTATGTAATGAGTTACTTGCAAGCAAGTTGGAGAGTCATGAGGAGAGTCAAAGAGTCACAAAGGGGAAGTTCAAGGGTCACCTCACCCTTTGTTATAAATAGAACCTCATAACTCATAGCATAGGCTTTTGGGAGCCAAGCTTTTGGCTAGGCTTAGGCTTAGAAAAGGCTTGGGAGTATTGTGAAGAGCCTTGGCTTCTCCATAGTGTAGAGTGAGTATACTTCTTTGGAGGAGCAGGTGTTTGTGACTGTAATGTTCCACTATTGGGGCTAGTGGTTGTTAATGATGTATGTATGGATGGAAATTTCACTTATAATAATAATATGAGATCCAACATCCTTTCATTTATATTTTCTTATTCTATTTGAATTGTTCTGGTTGCTTTAGCAATGTGTGTTGTTAAACTTACGCATTTTATCATGAACTACTTTTTATGAAATTATAAGAATCCTATTGAACTTGTTTTCTTGATTTAATTCGTCACATTAATTTGTGGACTATTCTGCATTTTAGCTTGTGATTTCATTCCGCTTGTGTGTTCCTTTCAAGATGTGTACTAATATAGGCTTCTAAGGGTCATAATTCCTTTTCCCTTCTGTGTGTTAGAACCTTCATGCATCCCACTTAACTCTCTATAGGATAACACACTTGCTCCCACCAAAAGTTATCATACTTACCTCTAAAAACTAATATGGTCAAGGCATTACACTACCACCCATTGGTGGGAATCCTACTCCAAACGGTTCGAGGTCTAGTTTGGACTCCATATAAGGAAGATCCCCTGAATGTTGGACGGTCTAGCACCATTAACATTTCTGGCTCTGGAAGGAGGGCCAGATGAGAAGATGAGCCCTTGAAGTATATTTTCAATTTATGCACATATTTCATGACTTCTGTTGAAATCATAACCCCAACATGTTTTTCTCATGTTGTTGATTTCGAAGTGCCAAGGAGAATTATAGATGACTTGTCGACATATAATTTCAATGGTGAGGATGGAACACCCTTGTTCATGCACACAATTTATTTTGCTGGCTTCTATGATAGGCATGATGTCCCATCGAATGACATTGCATATGGGTTGTTTGCTTTCACGTTCGAAGGGCGCGAAAATAAATGGAATCACGCATTGCGTGCAACCTCTATATACTCCCTTGATCACTTCTTTAGAGAATTATGTCGTGCTTTCATTATTTATGACTGTAAAGATCTTAATAAACAAAACTTGAAATTGCAAAAATTACCTAATGAATATCTTCAATATTTTCACGATCATTTTCTTCACTACTATTATAAATTTCATAAAGATGAAGTTGACTAGGAACTTTTGGAGGAAATGTTTCAATATCTTGTTCACGTCTCTGATAATCCGCACGTTTTAGGATGTTTCGAACCTCTCCCAACATACATCAATGTTAGAGGTATTAAATCTAAGATGGACAAGGTTTCTTTCCCTAGTGACCCTCTGTGCCCTTATTATCATAAATCTCTGGATCCACAATTCGAGGTAGGAGAAATTGAGAATCCACTTGTTGATCTATCACCATCTCCACCTACACCACTTGCTCTATATTTATCCGTATATTCGAACTGTAACTCCAATAGTTTTCATGTGGTCTTATCTCCTCAACGTTCGTCCTCTAGTCACTTTGATCCTACCGATTTTCGTTTGTTTTTCTCATTCATCTCAGATCTCACATGTGATGTTGATGAGGATCATGTTCTCGATGGAGTTGGTGTTGAAAAACCAACCTACTCTATAATTTTTTAAGAGTATGTGTGGGAGTTTGAAAAAGAATTTGCGGTGAAGGATGACCTCCTTATGTCTAAACCTCATCTGCTTTTACCTTCCATGATTTTACCATTTCTATTCCATATCCATTTCCATATGTTTCTATTCCAATCATTCATTGAACACATGGAAGGCTAGTTTTTCATTCAATTGCGAAGAGGACAAATCTATCTTACCGAAGCCACCCAATAACTAATCTTACATTTCCTGAAACATAGAGGGTGAAATTCCTCATTTTTCATCATCACCTTTGTATGATTCATTAGATCACGAGGACATCATTTTCCATCACTCTGAATTTTCTTATCATGGCGTGACCTTTTCATTTATTCAACCGATCACGATTCTGATTTTCCATTTCTTGGTTTTTCTAAACCACATGTGTTTGATGATCCATATCATGATGAAGTGGAAACTCCTCAAGATGTCGAGGCAGTTCAGCCTGAGATGATGGTTATGTCATGTTCTTATAGCCTTGTGGTTAGTTCCATTTCTGATCAGAAATTTGTTGAACTTCTCTAGGCTCATCATCACTCTATTCTTTACACTGAAAATCAATTTATTTCACAGTTTTCGCATCCTCCACTAGAATCACACAATCCTATTTCTCAAGCATTCGAGGAGTCATACGTAGTAAGACTGTTGCGAAATGAAATTTTCTTCTTTCTTTATGATTTCTCATTTTTCAAGTTCGAAGGTGTGTACATGCTTGTCTTCCATGTGCAATTTGATAGGACACCATGATACATCCGTAGAGTGCCTGTCATGTGCTTTCTATATTTATTTTTTTGTGGATGCATTCAATATTCAAATTTATTGGTCATTGATGTATCTTTCTCATCTATTAGTTTTTTTGTATATCTTTTTTGTTGATCACGCTCTCACCTACACAGGCAAACCAATGCGTCAATGGATACATTGGAAGTATAACTTTACATGAGTTGGCCTATCCTCTGCTTAGGTTAGGAGTAGGAGCAATGTTTTCTTTTATTTGTTGTTTCTTGATTTTCTTACTTTGTTTTTCTTTGTCTTTCTTCATTCCGTTGCTTGTTTCCTTTGCTCTTGTAGGTTAGTTTCTAAATGAAACCATGTTTGGATTCTTAGAGAAGCAGGGTGAAACACAAGAGGAACTTGTACAACTATCAACACTTGGTTATCTATCTATTCCCGCTCTTTATGTGAATATTTCATTTCTTCTAGTCAATGATACCCAAAAGGAAAATACGTTCCTTTCATAGAGAGTCATGGTGAAGTCATGATTCTTGAACTCTTAACTAGTACCACCTACTCTAACTGATTTTCTATATTCGGCTAACCCTTCTCAGCTCAATCAACTAGAGTAAGGAGAGGGGAAAACCTTAACATGTAAGAGGTATATATAAATATCCTTCTCTAAAAGGAAAACCTCTTCTTCTCTCAATAATTTAGGATTCCTCTACCACCTGATGAGATGAATAGGTGCATATGCACAATTCCTTGAAAAATGAAAAAAAGTAAAAAATAAATAAATAAATACTTAACGGCAAAAGAAGATAAAGGATTCTTGCGTAGAAAGGTGAATAAAGCAACTCCATCGGGGTATTGTCCACGCTCGCTAGTAGTGAAACAATGCTTGTGTTCCTAAAGTGACTCCGCCAGGGTACAGCTCAGGCTTGCTGGCAACAAAGCAACACCAGAGATGAAAACAAAACTCTAACAACCTATTTCACTTATGCATTTAAATAACCCTCATTCCCAATCGAAACAAATCAGTTTGAATTAGATTTGTATGTGCTCTGGATAAAGTAAATGTTATGTACTACAACTTTAAGTCAAGCTCAGTGAAGAAGTTATGATGATCGAAGGATTGAACAATGCTTTTGAAAGAGTTAGATTCTCTTTGCACGACACAAGATATATAGAGAGAGGTGCAGTCCTACTAGTGTGTCACCAATGTTTTAGAGACTACAACCACCCTCCAAAATTTTACCTATGCTTTGTTTTGGAGCCTCCCTTCTAAATAACAATAGGTAATTTTGCGTTGATCCAGGTACTTGTGCTTTAATTTAGGTTGATTCCTTTCATATTGGAAGATGGTTTCTCACTTAGTTCATTTACTAACCCATAATTCTCCCTTGATAATTCTAGGATTGCCTTAGAGAAGTACACATTTTTTCAAGGAAACTGGCCTTGCTCTTGAGAATTGGAGAGTCTTGACTACCAGTGAACCTTGAGCTCAGGAAATGCGCAGTACCAAATGCAAGCCAAAATTGAGCTAGGAAATGGCGAAAACATGAGAGTTAGTCGAGAGCCACTCAACCCATAAATTGCACAGAACCCACTATGCTCAGAAACTAAATAGCGCATGACCTAGAGAGTTGCTCGGTTATCCTTGGAACTACATAATCCTTTCGGGAATTGCATGGTAATTTTTCCTGAAAAAGAGAAAAGAAAAAATCATCCCTAATGAATAGGGATCTATTTTTAGTAACCTAAAGAAGGCACTTGAGTTATTTTGGGAGTTGTCTCCAAGTTTTGCATTTTCCTTGATTTTAGGCATGTACATCATAAATCCTAACTTGACCAAATATATTTAATCGATTCTTATAGATCTCATTTCCACATTCGATATTGGAGCTCTAGAATTCCCTAGGAGATCAAGGAACCTTCAGTGCAATCATCGTTTCTTTTCCTAGTGAGTTATGCTTTTCTAGTCTTTTGTCACTTTTTATGTCGCTTTTTGTTATTTACCTTGTGAGAGTTCTATTTCACTTGTTTCTTTCAACAACTACTAGCGTTTTAACTTGTTATGGCTTGTAGAAATTTTATTTCAAGTTTTAGATTTCCTTTCCCATGTGTTGCATGAGTTACCTTGTTTTTTCACTAACAGTCATCATTGCTATGACTCTCTCCACTTTCTTTGTTTTCCTTTAGTTTGATTGATTCCTCCACTTATTTCACATGCATGCATAAAAAATTAGTCATATCTACACTTAGCATCACACCATCCTTTAGATCTAGTTGATTTCAAACTCCCCTTGGGGAGATCTAGGCTCCCCTTGACTAGATCTCACACTTTACTCCATGCATTATACAATCTTAGAGCTCAAGAGCTCTGCCTTGGCTTTTGGAATTTCATAGAGGCTATCCTGGCCTACCTCCAACTGTGCACTACATAGTTCTAGGATCCAACCTCCTAGCTTGGCCACTGAGGCTGTGTAATGCGCAGTCTCTCTCAGCCTTTTCCCAATACTGAAATATGCATTGCGCAGTTGCAACTATCAAGCTTCCCATCTGATAGCTAGGATTGTGCAATGCATAGTTCACATAGTAAGTGAGTGTCCTCTGTCAACAAAAATTTCACAATTTGTCCCATCATGAGGCGAGTTTGTTTCTTTATCTTGTCTTGAGGTTGATTTAGTTTTTAAGCTAACATTTGCTTTCCATGAGTTTTGTCTTTATCCCACAAGTACAATATTTGTTGAGCATCTCTCTAGCAGTTACAATTACCATGGCATCCAACGGAGCTGCCTCAATGGAAACCATGAAGAGGAGTACTAGCAAAGTGGTTGAGAAGATATCAGTTGATCTACCAGTTTATGCAGATACTCACAAATGGTTGGAGGTATAGTTTGAAATTCATATAAGGGAGATCCCCTGAATGTTTGTGGGTGATGCATCGTCAACAGGTCCCACTTACTGAACATAGATAAGTAAGGGGTTGGGGTTTGTGTTATTACCTACTTCTCTTCTCCATCACTGGCCTTCGACTCCTTTGAGTTCTGGCTATAGTGACTGAAGGTGGGCCTAACTAACCTAACTTTGAGGTTGGGGTTAGGACTTTGTCAACTCTACTCGAGGTCGGGGTATCCAACCCACTTTCCTATCAATCGATGAGCTAACTACAACTTATCGCAACTAACACTTAGATCTAAATTCCTTCCATGAGTTCTCTCTATTTGAGTGCTCATAGGAAGTGCTACACCATTAATTGAGCTCATGCATGAGTGCCTGAACTCCTTGGTTTCATTACATGATGGGATTCTTCACTAGCCTTTCCCTTTTCCAACGAACTCCTATTAAAATAAAAAATAATGCCTACTATGCAACTAAACTATTTTATTCACCTAGCGAACCAATAGGATGTCTATGTGATGTCCTGATACTAATATGCCAAATAAGACACCTTAGTGCTCTAACAATATACTCAATAGAGTGTTCCACTTATCACTCTGCTATAGCTATTCTCATAATATATTAATTGACTTTAAAGTAGAACTATACAACCCCATGGACAAGAACTAACATGCATTCAAAAAATATTCAAAACACACAAACCGAACAACCTTTACAAAGATCTACCATAAATATCATTTAAAACTTAAAGAGAATGTCTAAAGGGATGTTACAATGGCTTACCTATTGTAGTATTCTCGAATAATACTAGCTCTATCACTCCTATTCAATTTCTATAGGAGTTGTCTGATACTACTATATATACATTCTCATACACAATTCCATTGGCTTAGAAAATATCCCAATGGAATAGCCAAAATGGGACATCTATCCACTACTGAAACTAACTCAGACCTTATCTAGACACTTGTTATTGTTACATATGCCCAAATGGGTAGAATACAACCTTGGCTAAAATATCCTGAAATCTTAATTGTATAGGTCCTTCTTACAATCAAGACACATGGAATGACGTCAAAAATCCTATAATTCTGAATTATATAATTTACAATTTTGAGGGAGTTTCCTCTCCCTTTTATAAGTTTATGTTTCCCTATTGCGTTTTAGACAAAATAAGCCTCCATAGGGTGATTCTCCAACATCAGTTATTTAAAATAAACACAAGATTCAAATAGATATTCCAAATGATGGAGGAATATAGTAGCCATGTGCATGTATATAACATGTTCTGGAATTAAATTATTCTTTAATTATCCTCTAGTTAACATTCAACAATAATATTAATCTGTTTCATACACTAGATAATAATATAAATAAATAAATAATTTTTTGGTTATATCAAACTATGAGCATAGTAGGGTCAATGAATTATATGAAACTAGGAACAATGTAGGGTCAATGAATAGAATGAGAGTGGTAGTGCTTGTGAGTCCAATAAAAGATATTAGTTCCTTCTAGCAATCATTTTTCCTATTAATCACTATTAGTTTACCATTGACAAATGCAAGTTATAATATTTAACTTGAAAGACAAACAATTATTTTTCAATGTTATTGAGGAAATTATTTTTCAAACATTTCATTGGACCATAACTTTTATGGCCTTATTGTAACCTTTGTTCCATGTGTATAAATGCCTTAGGTATTTTTTTCCATAATTTCTAGATGTAGTTGCCACATTAATGCCATGGGTTTTAAATATTTTTCATTTTTAAGATTTATAAGAAAACAACATAAAATTAAATTGCTTGAAAATATCTCATACTCACATACACAATCTATTTACGATTTTCCACCATAATTTAAGGAAATATTTGGATAAAAAATAAATAAAAAAATATGGAAATGATTATATCTACATGGATTTACCACCTACCATTATTTGTGTTTTATTCAAATCTTTAGCATGAGGATTAAAAGTGTAAGTGTGAAAACTTAGTATTTGTTGCTACTCAACAAAAATTTATGCAACTCCTTATCTTTTAGTAGCTAGTTAAAAGATGAAGGATTTTCATGTTTGAAAATAAATAATTTAGTTTTTGTTATATAATTTTTTTAAAGATATAAAAATAATAATAATTCGTTTGTATATTTAAAATAACATGAGAAACAAAATAAGTTTCCCCCAGACAAATAAATTCAACATGAATATGACCAAAAACCATCTCCTTACAATTGTAGAATGTAAACCATTTCCCTAATCATTTGGATGCTGATTTGGCTTTTGGTTTTTCCTTTATGTTTATGATTGTTAAATTGTGGTTAATTACATTATCACTACAAAACATCATTCTTCATTGAAGGTAAGTATTTGTATGAGTATGCCATTATGGGTTTTTTAGTTTTCTTCTGATAAATAGTTATAAATATCTTGGGTTCATTCATTCATCGTGAAATATGTGTGAATAGTGTTTTATAGTATTTCTTGTGTTGTTTTCATTTTTCAATATTTCTCTCTCTCACAATAAGTTTTAAAAATTTTTATTCCTTCACATATATTTTGGTGTTGTTTTAGTTTCATAATCCATTTGATATTTTCAGCAAAAACCAAAGTTTATCACATCGTTGCTTTCTATAAGCATCTGGGTACTTTGTGAATTGTTGTTTATGGTGTTTGTGACTTCAAGAGATCCGAAAAATTGCAACAGCTATATATGTTGTAATTCTATCATGATCCATAGAAAAATTTCGATATTCAATTAGGATGTTGAATATATGTTTTAGCTAGCCTAGTAGAATAGAAGAATTTATGGTTTGATATTTCCTTGTATGCATATATCATAACATGATCCTATGGAAAATATGAAGATAGCTTTTTTTATAAGGAAAATAGTTTTCATTTACATATGGTATAATTTCCTAGTGAAATAATACTGAGAGGGGTGGGGTGAATCATTATTATTAGGTCAATTATTTTTCATTTCACAATTAGATTTGTATACGCTACATCAGTTAGTAAATACTGCGTATGTACACAACTTCAGTTAAGGAAACAATCGTATATGAGCAGACTTGTAATTTAAATTATTCTTCAGATGTTCATCATTAATCTGTGCCTCAAACCATATGAACAGTAACTAGGAACAGTAAAACAGAACAGGCAATCACACATAAGAACACAAGATATAAGGTGGAAACCCAATGTGGGTGAAAACCACCTACTGCAATTCGTCTCTATCTTCTTTCAATTAGAAACTTATTTTTACAAAGTTTCTGTAGGAGTGCAGTCTTATACCAGTACGCAGGCTGCTACCTGCAGAAGGCTACAACCTTCTCTTTTCTTCCAGGGACCACATTTCATAAATTTTCGGACTATATCCATGAATATCAATCAAACATCAAGTATATCTGCATTAACCAAAATCCTTTGTATAAACAAATACTGAATCAACCAATAACTTCTCAGAATGCTGTAACCAGAAAATAGTACTAGTAACCAAACACCAATTCTGAACCCAGAATATTGCAACAATAAACAGAAGTAGCTAAAACATATTTCATGAGATATACACTACTTCAATATGTGGAACCTACGTGCATACGCTTCTGTATCAAGGTCATCCTGTGTATACGCTGATTTAAGTTAGTGAACTGGCGTGTATACGCACCTCTGCTGCGCTGAACCTATGTACAGATCTATAAAAGATAATTTATCCTTTTTACTTATTTAGACATTAGTTATACCTAGATTAACATATTTATAGATCACGTCATGCGCCAAATATAACAGATCAAAAATTACACGAAGATACTTCTCTTCATACCGCCTTAAGATGTTGACCCATGAATAGAACTTATCCTTCTCCTTGCGCTCGGGTTCCTCCTTAATTCATATCTAGTTATGCACCATAACCCAATGACAATATTCTAGATCTTGCTCTCATAAGATATTCAATGCTTCAGGTGATACCTTGCCAAATGATCTCCTTCCCTTTTTTTAGACTTCTTACTCAAACCATGGTCCAAAACCATAGAGATCAAATACTAGGGACTCAATACCTGGGTTCAACACTTTGGTTGCAATACCAAGGACCAAAACCATAGGTTCAAATATGTCGGAGTAAATACCGTGGACCAACAATAATTTTTCCCACATGCACGCACTTTTCTTTGCATGAAAGTGTGTGCATATGTATACTCGCCTTTTGATCGGTATATCCGCGTGTATACGCAATTTTGTTAAGAGGAAATTGTGTATACCTCATTTTCTTTCATTCTGAGAGCCTGAACTATGATCTACTCTTTGAGTGAGTTGCCATCAAGGACAACACCTATGCCATAGTGCCAAACCTGTGTCATAATGCCAAAAATCTCCCCCTTTGGACTTGATGGCAACGCTAAGTCACTTAAAAACATTCTCCCCCTTTGACATCAAGGGCAAAGGGTTATGCTCCCCCTGAATACATGCTGAAATCTCGGCTCTGCTGTGCTGTCCAAGCTCCCCCTGACTATAGGCAAGGTCTGCAAGAAGATGTTCTACAAAAGAAACATGATTCTATACAATATAAATGACCTTCCTATCACCAAAGGCTCATACATACATCCATCTCCCAACCAAGTGGGGACTGATTCATCTACCCAACCAAGTGGGGATACACCAAGAATTTAGACATGATAACAACAAGAACATTACTTCATCCATCCCAAGCATAGTGGGGAAACCAAGACAGGTTGTTACATGACCTTGATAAGAAAAGAAATATACGACATAGAGACGACATATCTACAGCAAGACTATGACAAAAACTATCATCAGCAGCATCTGTCAATCATCAATCATCATAATCCTTAATCATCATTCAGACCAACAACCATGCTCTTCTGCATGCACGTGTTCCACCTGAAATGAAAACAGCTGTGAGTGTAAACCAAAATCTTCTAAGACAATGCCAACAATGCATTATCAGACTCTTTTCATCCTGAAGCTGGCCCACTATTTTCTTTAAACCAACACATACGTGACTGTATCTTCATAAACTAGCGTATGTACACGGATCGTCCTCATGAAACTCACGTACAACCACTTTTCTCTGAAAGAGACAAGATTCAACAGCAAGATGATGCATCAACTACCCCCAGCTTCTGTCTGAGGTATTCAAATGTCTCCTTGGTCAGTGGATTGGTGAGTATGTCAGCAACTTGTTCCTTAGAGGGAACATACTCCAATTTAAACTTTTGTTCAAGCACTTGTTCCCAGAGAAAATGATACTTGATAGGTATGTGCTTAGAGTTTGAATGCATGACAGGATTCTTTGAAATACTTATTGCACTTGTATTATCACAAAAAATGGAGATAGGTGGAGTACAAGTGATTTGTAGGTCTTGCAATGTTTGCATCATCCAAAGGAGTTGTGTGGAGCAAGATGCAGCAGCTACATATTCTGCTTCAGGTGTAGATAATGCAATTGAACTCTGTTTCTTGCTAAACCAAGATACTAATCTAGGAACCAGAAAGAATGCACCACCACTAGTTCTTTTTCTATCATCCATGCTTCCTGCCCAATCTGCATTTGTATATGCATGAAGTGTGAGATTTGTATCTCCAGGATACCATAAGCCATAGTTTTGAGTTCCTTGAAGATACTTAAAAATTCTCTTAACTGCCTGAAGATGAGTTTCCTAGGTTGGTTGATGTACTACTACTGATTCATCATTTGTGTTGAGGCTACATCCTGTTACCATATGGGTACACAGTGGTTTCGAATCCTCCATCCCATATTTCTTCAAGATCTGCTTGAGATAGTTGGTTTGTGATAGAAAAATGCCATCATTGTTTTGTTGGACTTGTAAACCAAGAAAATATGTGAGCTCACCAAGCATGGACATTTCAAACTCTTTCTGCATCACCAAGGCAAAATTTTGACTCATGTCTTATTCATTGCTACCAAAGATGATATCATCAACATACACAACAAGTATTAGCAACTTATCATTGTCAATTTTTATATATAGATTGCTATCTGTTGATCCTTTTATAAAACCTTGTTGATGGAGGTACTTATCCAACCGATAATACCAAGCCCTTAGAGCTTGTTTAAGGCCATAGAGAGCCTTTTTGAGTATGCATACAAGTTATGGATCATTTCCAAGAATAAACCCATCTCGTTGTTCAATATATACTTCTTCATCCAAGTCTCCATTCAGGAAGGCAGGCTTCATGTCCATTTGAAATACTTTGAACTTCTAAAATCTAGAAAGAGCAAGGAACATTCTTATGGCCTCAAGTCTAGCAACTGGTGCAAAAATTTCTTTAAAGTCTATATCTTCTTGTTGAGCATACCCTTTACAAACAAGACTGCCCTTGTTTCCATTCACATCTCCATTTTCATTCAGCTTATTTTTGAATATCCATTTTGTTCCTATGACATTCTTATCTTTTGGTCTACGAAGCAACTCCCAAGTGTTATTCTTTTCAATCTGCTCAAGTTCTTCCTCCATGGCCTTTACCCAGCATTCATCCTTGCATGCCTCTCTTACATTTTGTGGTTCAGTGGAGGAGAGTAATGGTAGATAACTTGAAGCTTCTGTTGGAAATAATACTGAGAGGGGGGGTGAATCAGTATTATCTAGCAATTTAACAAATCTTCCTTATTTGATCTTTTGAATTATTCTTGCATATCAGTACCATAAAATAATGAGCATGAACAAAGAAAATAGACAGTCACACCAAAGAACACAAGATGTAAGGTGGAAACCCAATGTGGGAGAAAACCACCTGCTGCAATATGTCTCTATCTTCTTTCAATTTAGAAATTCTTTTACAATGATTTTGTACTGGTGCAGTCCTTTACCAGTACGCAGGCTGCAACCTGCAGAGAGCTACAACTCTCTCTCGTTCTCCAGTCTCTCCTGGAAGGGAGCTACAACCCCCTACTCCTTTTCATGAAGAATCAAATGATCAACAAGTATACAACAGTTACAGTCCACTACAGTTATCAGATCAGTAATCACAGAACTAACCCAGAACACCTTATGAACAGGAAAATACAGTCAACAGATCATCTTAAGACAGGGACGCAGTTTTACCTTCTGCTGCTCTGCGTACCGACGCACTGTTCCTTTAAACTGCTCTGCGTACCGGCGCACCCAACAATACTATCGCGCCGCGTCTTTTGCTTCAGAGACGCACCCAATAATACTATCGCGCCGCGTCTTTCGCTTCAGAGACGCACCTGAGCCCTTACTGTACTGCATCTCGGCGCACTTGCACTTCACTGAACGTGTGTCCCTTCAGATATAAAAGATATGAAGACTTCAGAACTAGCCCAAACAGTCAGATCTGCAGATCTGATCATGCGCCATAGAGATCACAGTCCATTAGAAGATTCGCCCTCATAGATCTGGACTAGATCACACCAAAAGATATTCAACCAAAGATGATGATTAATCCAAATGAACTCCTTTGCTTTATATAGGCAAGCTCCTCCCCAAAACATGGAACAATACCACGAGCCGACACCATAGAAATACAAAACCGTCGGCTAGATACCACACAAGAAACCCCCTCGTGCTTTTCTCTGTCTTGAAATGTGTGCACTGGGTGGACGCACCCCCTGAACGGCTGGCCTGCGTCCCTGGACGCGGGTTCTGCATGGTATACCTGCGGGGACGCACTTTCTGAACAGATTTCCTGCGTCCTTCTTAAAAATAGAGAGCTGATCATCAAGAATAGTGATCTACCACCTGAATGGGTTGCCATCAAGGACAACACCTGAATCATAATGCCAACAATCTCCCCCTTTGGACTTGATGGCAACCTCATGATCTTCAGCTTCATTCTCCCCCTTTGACATCAAGGGCAAAGGGTATGCTCCCCCTACGCTCATGCTCCTCCAGATCTGCAAATAACCAGAAATCCACCATGAAAGAGATAGAGACATATTGCAGCTATTTCCAAGAGCTCCTTCTTCATAATGCCAACAATGCATTATGTGCTCCCCCTGAGCCTATACCACCAATAAGAAGAGGTTCAACAAGATGATGCATCAACAACCCCCAGTTTTTGCCTGAGGTATTCAAAAGTGTCCCTGGGCAACGGTTTGGTGAAAATATCAGCAACTTGTTCCTTAGAAGGAACATACTCCAACTTGACCTTCTGTTCAAGTACTTGTTCCCGGAGAAAATGGTACTTGATTGGTATGTGCTTGGTTTTTGAATGCATAACCGGATTCTTTGAGATGCTGATTGCACTTGTGTTGTCACATAAGATAGGGATTGGAGGTGTACAAGTGATTTGATAATCCTGCAAGGTCTGCATCATCCAAAGGAGTTGGGTGCAACAAGATGCAGCAGCAACATATTCCGCTTCAGCTGTAGACAAGGCAATTGAACTCTGTTTCTTGCTGAACCAAGATACCAGTCTGGAACCCATAAAGAACGCACCACCACTTGTGCTTTTCCTGTCATCCACGCTTCCGGCCCAATCTGCATCTGTATAAGCATGAAGAGTGAGATCTGTATCTCTAGGATACCATAAGCCATAATTTTGAGTCCCTTGAAGATATTTGAAAATTCTCTTCACTGCCTGAAGATGAGTCTCCTTCGGATTTGCCTGAAATCTTCCAACTATTCCAACTGCATGCATGATGTCTGGTCGGGTACCTGTCAAATATAGTAAACTTCCAATCATAGATCTGTAGGTTGGTTGATGTACTGCTGCAGATTCATCATTTGCACTGAGACTACATCCTGTGACCATGGGTGTACATACTGGTTTTGCATCTTCCATGCCATATTTCTTCAAAATCTGCTTGAGATACTTGGTTTGAGATAAAAGGATTCCTCCTTCCTTTTGTTGGATTTGCAAACCAAGGAAGTATGTCAGTTCTCCTAGTAAGGACATTTCAAATTCTTTCTGCATGACCGAGGCAAAGCTTTGACTCATAGCTTCTTCATTGCTGCCAAAAATAATGTCATCTACATACACAACAAGTATTAGCAATTTGTCATTTTCAACTTTTATATACAGATTGCTATCTGCTGAACCTTTTGAAAAACCTTGTTGATGAAGATATTTGTCCAACCGGTAGTACCAAGCCCTTGGGGCTTGTTTGAGACCATAGAGAGCCTTTTTCAATCGGCATACAAGATTTGGATCATTTCCAAGAATGAACCCATCTGGCTGTTCAATGTACACTTCTTCTTCCAAGTCTCCATTCAGAAAGGCTGATTTTACGTCCATTTGAAATACTTTGAAGTTCTGAAAACTTGAGAGAGCAAGGAACATTCGGATGGCCTCAAGTCTTGCAACAGGAGCAAAAGTTTCTTCAAAGTCTATTCCTTCTTGCTGCGCATACCCTTTACAAACAAGTCTGGCTTTGTTTCTAATTACTTCTCCATTTTCATTCAATTTATTTTTGAAGACCCATTTAGTTCCGATAACATTCTTATCCTTTGGTCTAGGAACCAGCTCCCAAGTGTTGTTCTTTTCGATTTGCTCAAGTTCTTCATCCATTGCTTTCACCCAACATTCATCTTTGCATGCCTCTTTCACATTTTGTGGTTCAGTAGAGGAGAGTAATGCCAAATAGCTTGAAGCTTCTGCAACTGTTCTTCTAGTTTGTATACCTGCTTCTTTCTGTCCCATGATCTGAGATTCTGGATGGTTCTTCTGAACATATCTGGATGGAGTCTTTTCTTCTATTCTTGTTCGTTCTTCTGCGTCTTCATGAGCTTCTTCTTGAGATTCTTCTTGAGGTTTTTCTACTTCATCATTCTGTTTTTGAGGGTAGCTTTCATCTTCTTCGATGTCTTCACGATGTATTTGCCTAGGAATGTATCCCTTCTCATCAACCACTACATCAATGCTGTCAACAATTCTGCCAAGTCTTTTATTGTAGCATTTGTATGCTTTGCTATGTGGAGAATAGCCAAGAAGAATGCCTTCATCTGCTCTAGGATCAAGTTTGCCAAGCTGCTCTTCAGTATTCTTGATATAGCATTTGCTCCCAAAGATTTTGAAGTGCTTTACCGAAGGCGTTTTACCACTCCAGAGCTCATGAGGAGTTTGAGTGCTGTTCACCCGGACATTTGTCTTGTTGAGAATAATAACCGCAGCATGTGCAGCTTCACCCCAGAAAGTTGCGGGAGTTCCTGATTCATCAAGCATAGCACAAGCCATTTGTTGGATTGTTCTGTTCATTCTTTCAACAACTCCATTTTGCTGAGGAGTTCTAGCCGTAGAGAATTCTCTCCTTATCCCATGTTCATCACAGAAATCGAAAAATTCATTTGAAGTAAATTCCCCACCTCTGTCGGATCTGAGGCACTTAATTTTGTGACCTGATTCATTTTCAACCAAGGCTTTGAAGGATTTGAATTTTTCGAATGCTTCATCTTTGTGCTTCATAAGTCCTAACCAAACAAACCTGGAGAAATCGTCAATAAATAATATCAAGTATTCCTCTCCTCTAGGTGTTCTTTTCCTGAATGGTCCACATACATCTGTATGTACTAGCTCAAGAGGCATGCTAGTTGATCCTTCTTTCTCTGGAAAGTTAGTCCTGGTTTGTTTTCCAAACTGACATGATCTGCATATGGTGTTGTCAGGAATTTTGATATCTGGAAGATCGCGAACTGCCTGACATTTGCATGCTTTCCTTATTTGTGAGAAGCTTAGATGTCCCAATCTTCGATGCCATAACCAGTGCTCTTCATCCTTGCTTAGATAGCATTGTTGTTGTCCTTCTTCAAATATGTATAGATTATTTGGAGTTCTTTTCCCTTTGAGAACTGTTTTTCCTGTATCAAGATCACGAACAAGACATCCATTTGATCTGAATATAACCTCGGTTCTTTGATCACACATCTGGCTGACACTTAGTAGATTATGCTTCAATCCATCAACAAACAAAACATTTCCAGCCTTAACATCTTCTTTTAAAGGAGCAATACCTTTTCCTTTTATAGTTGCAGGAGTATCATTTCCAAAAGAGACTTTCTTTCCCTTTTCTAAAATAGAATAAGACTCAAGTTTTTCTTTATCACCTGTCATATGCTTCGAACATCCACTGTCAATGTACCATAGATTTTCCTGTCCTTCTGCATAAAACGCTATCCCACATCTTTCTGTTTGAGGTTCCTTTATTCTCCATGTTTTGGTTCCTAAGGCTTGTTCCTTTTTCTGCTCTTGTTCCTTTCTTTCCTGAAACCTGCTTCTGCATTCAAAGTCTTCATGACCAAAATTATTGCAAATAGAACATTCAACTTCATTTTCAAGAGCCGAAAAGCTGTTATAGGTCTTTTTTGTAATCCCTGTCATACTTCTTTGTTTTTGAGCTTCCCTAGTCATGATTGTTTTATACACAACACATTGAGCTGCTTTGTGACCAAAGTTATGGCAAGAAAAGCATTGTCCATTGAAGAAGCTTCTGCGGTTATTGAATCTACCAGCCAACTGATTGTAATTTCTATTTTCATCTATTCTTGAACCAAACTGGGAAGATTTTACCTGTGGCTGGTTGTGGCTTTTGTTCACCCTTAAGCTGGATTGCCCCTGATAGTTTCTGTTTGAAGTTTGTCCCTGCTTGACCTGATGATCTTCATTGTGCTTTTGCTCATTTCTTCTTGCTGCATCAAGATAACTTTTTGAAGTGGATGCTTGAGAAGTTTCTCCATTATAGCCCAGACCTGTCTTATTTAGTGGAGACCGCTGCACACTGATAATCTCATCCAAAGTTTCAGATCCTTTGACAAACTTGAGATTAATAGCTTTTGTTTTCTCAATTTCATTTCTAAGACCAACAATTTCACCTTCTAATTTTTCAAGATGTTTTTCCTTTTCATCAATTTGAAATTGTAGAGTATCAATGATCATGTTCTTTTCTTCTATACATCTCTTGAGCCTAGTAATTTCATCATAAAGGTTATCCACATCTACAGCATCCTCATAATCATCATCTTCAAATGCCATTAACAACCTATATTTATTACCTTGTTCATCTTCATCACTGTTTGATAAGCCATCACTATCTTCATGGGTGTAATAGCTTTTCTTATTTGCACTTTGTTTCTTGTTCCATCTAGCTGGTTCCTTTCCTTTATCCTTATAAGGACATTTTGCAGCATAATGACCTACTCTCCCACAAGCAAAGCATTTGAAGGGTAGCTTACCTCTGAACCTTCCAGAACCCCTTTGAAGATTTCTGACAAAATTTGATTCTTCTTCCTCTTCTTCTGGAACATGGCTTGCTTCATAGTGATCTTCTTTGCCTGATGCCTTAAAAGCAGCCTCCCTTCTGTCTGATGGACCTCCCTTTCTCATTTCATAAGCAGTTAGAATTCCATGTAGCTGAGACATAGTGAGAACACGGAGATTTTCTTTTTCTTCTATTGCAGATACTTTAGATTC
Source organism: Pinus tabuliformis (assembly GCA_031772625.1). Taxonomy (NCBI): domain Eukaryota; kingdom Viridiplantae; phylum Streptophyta; class Pinopsida; order Pinales; family Pinaceae; genus Pinus; species Pinus tabuliformis. The sequence goes on from CM062808.1 coordinate 192,209,354, forward strand.
AAACTTGGGGGATAATGATCTTAGAATCTTTTGAACTACTATAGACTCTTTTACTTCTTCACCCAAATTTTTCATACAATTAACAATCTCATCTACCCGAAGAAAATAATTAGCTACACTTTCATCATTATACATCTTGAGAGTCTCATATTGAATCCTGAGAGTTTGAAGTTTAGCTTGTTTTACCTGTTCATCTCCTTCATAGCTCGTGATCATTTTGTCCCATATTTCTTTTGCTGATTTGAAGTGCATTACCTTCATGAATTCTGTTTGGGATATACTTCCTAATAGAGTACTGACTGCTTTTGCATTTGTTTCATACTTCTTTTTCTCAGCTGGATCTGTAGGAGTGGCTGAAGGAAAAGCATAGCCTGTTTCTACAATGTCCCAAACTTCTGTACCAAGAGATTGAAGATATGCAGTAACTCTTACCTTCCAATAATTGAAGTTTGTCCCATCAAAAACCGGTGGCCTGATTGATGCTTCTCTCTCGTAGTTGCTCATGATGAACGATCTACCTTCAAGCGATCAAGCTTTTCTGAAGGACCTGCTCTGATACCAATTGTTGGAAATAATACTGAGAGGGGGGGTGAATCAGTATTATCTAGCAATTTAACAAATCTTCCTTATTTGATCTTTTGAATTATTCTTGCATATCAGTACCATAAAATAATGAGCATGAACAAAGAAAATAGACAGTCACACCAAAGAACACAAGATGTAAGGTGGAAACCCAATGTGGGAGAAAACCACCTGCTACAATATGTCTCTATCTTCTTTCAATTTAGAAATTCTTTTACAATGATTTTGTACTGGTGCAGTCCTTTACCAGTACGCAGGCTACAACCTGCAGAGAGCTACAACTCTCTCTCGTTCTCCAGTCTCTCCTGGAAGGGAGCTACAACCCCCTACTCCTTTTCATGAAGAATCAAATGATCAACAAGTATACAACAGTTACAGTCCACTACAGTTATCAGATCAGTAATCACAGAACTAACCCAGAACACCTTATGAACAGAAAAATACAGTCAACAGATCATCTTAAGACAGGGACGCAATTTTTCTTTCTGTGGCCTGCGACTGGACGTAGTTTTACCTTCTGCTGCTCTGCGTACCGACGCACTGTTCCTTTAAACTGCTCTGCGTACCGGCGCACCCAACAATACTATCGCGCCGCGTCTTTTGCTTCAGAGACGCACCCAATAATACTATCGCGCCGCGTCTTTCGCTTCAGAAACGCACCTGAGCCCTTACTGTACTGCGTCTCGGCGCACTTGCACTTCACTGAACCTGCATCCCTTCAGATATAAAAGATATGAAGACTTCAGAACTAGCCCAAACAGTCAGATCTGCAGATCTGATCATGCGCCATAGAGATCACAGTCCATTAGAAGATTCGCCCTCATAGATCTGGACTAGATCACACCAAAAGATATTCAACCAAAGATGATGATTAATCCAAATGAACTCCTTTGCTTTATATAGGCAAGCTCCTCCCCAAAACATGGAACAATACCACGAGCCGACACCATAGAAACACAAAACCGTCGGCTAGATACCACACAAGAAACCCCCTCGTGCTTTTCTCTGTCTTGAAATGTGTGCACTGGGTGGACGCACCCCCTGAACGGCTGGCCTGCGTCCCTGGACGCGGGTTCTGCATGGTATACCTGCGGGGACGCAATTTCTGAACAGATTTCCTGCGTCCTTCTTAAAAATAGAGAGCTGATCATCAAGAATAGTGATCTACCACCTGAATGGGTTGCCATCAAGGACAACACCTGAATCATAATGCCAACAATCTCCCCCTTTGGACTTGATGACAACCTCATGATCTTCAGCTTCATTCTCCCCCTTTGACATCAAGGGCAAAGGGTATGCTCCCCCTACGCTCATGCTCCTCCAGATCTGCAAATAACCAGAAATCCACCATGAAAGAGATAGAGACATATTGCAGCTATTTCCAAGAGCTCCTTCTTCATAATGCCAACAATGCATTATGTGCTCCCCCTGAGCCTGTACCACCAATAAGAAGAGGTTCAACAAGATGATGCATCAACAACCCCCAGTTTTTGCCTGAGGTATTCAAAAGTGTCCCTGGGCAACGGTTTGGTGAAAATATCAGCAACTTGTTCCTTAGAAGGAACATACTCCAACTTGACCTTCTGTTCAAGTACTTGTTCCCGGAGAAAATGGTACTTGATTGGTATGTGCTTGGTTTTTGAATGCATAACCGGATTCTTTGAGATGCTGATTGCACTTGTATTGTCACATAAGATAGGGATTGGAGGTGTACAAGTGATTTGATAATCCTGCAAGGTCTGCATCATCCAAAGGAGTTGGGTGCAACAAGATGCAGCAGCAACATATTCCGCTTCAGCTGTAGACAAGGCAATTGAACTCTGTTTCTTGCTGAACCAAGATACCAGTCTGAAACCCATAAAGAACGCACCACCACTTGTGCTTTTCCTGTCATCCACGCTTCCGGCCCAATCTGCATCTGTATAAGCATGAAGAGTGAGATCTGTATCTCTAGGATACCATAAGCCATAATTTTGAGTCCCTTGAAGATATTTGAAAATTCTCTTCACTGCCTGAAGATGAGTCTCCTTCGGATTTGCCTGAAATCTTCCAACTATTCCAACTGCATGCATGATGTCTGGTCGGGTACCTGTCAAATATAGTAAACTTCCAATCATAGATCTGTAGGTTGGTTGATGTACTGCTGCAGATTCATCATTTGCACTGAGACTACATCCTGTGACCATGGGTGTACATACTGGTTTTGCATCTTCCATGCCATATTTCTTCAAAATCTGCTTGAGATACTTGGTTTGAGATAAAAGGATTCCTCCTTCCTTTTGTTGGATTTGCAAACCAAGGAAGTATGTCAGTTCTCCTAGTAAGGACATTTCAAATTCTTTCTGCATGACCGAGGCAAAGCTTTGACTCATAGCTTCTTCATTGCTGCCAAAAATAATGTCATCTACATACACAACAAGTATTAGCAATTTGTCATTTTCAACTTTTATATACAGATTGCTATCTGCTGAACCTTTTGAAAAACCTTGTTGATGAAGATATTTGTCCAATCGGTAGTACCAAGCCCTTGGGGCTTGTTTGAGACCATAGAGAGCCTTTTTCAATCGGCATACAAGATTTGGATCATTTCCAAGAATGAACCCATCTGGCTGTTCAATGTACACTTCTTCTTCCAAGTCTCCATTCAGAAAGGCTGATTTTACGTCCATTTGAAATACTTTGAAGTTCTGAAAACTTGAGAGAGCAAGGAACGTTCGAATGGCCTCAAGTCTTGCAACAGGAGCAAAAGTTTCTTCAAAGTCTATTCCTTCTTGCTGCGCATACCCTTTACAAACAAGTCTGGCTTTGTTTCTAATTACTTCTCCATTTTCATTCAATTTATTTCTGAACAGATTTCCTGCGTCCTTCTTAAAAATAGAGAGCTGATCATCAAGAATAGTGATCTACCACCTGAATGGGTTGCCATCAAGGACAACACCTGAATCATAATGCCAACAGCTTCTGAAATGGTTCTTCTTGTTTGCACACCTGCCTCCTTTTGCCCCAAAATTTGGGTTTCTGGATGATTCTTCTGAATGTACCTGGATGGAGTCTTTTCTTCTATTCTTATCTGTTCTTCTGGTGCCTCATGGGTTTCTTCTTCATCATGAATCTGATTTGATGTTGAAGGATAGTCTTCATCATCTTCGAAATCTTCAAATTTTATTTGCCTAGGAGTGTTCCCTTCTTCATCAACCACTACATCAATACTTTCAACAATTTTTCCAAGTCTTTTATTGTAACACTTATATGCTTTGCTGTGACGAGAGTAACCAAGGAGAATGCCTTCATCTGCTCTAGGTTCAAACTTGCCAAGGTTTTCATCAGTCTTTTTGATGTAGCATTTTCTTCCAAAAATTTTGAAGTATTTAACTTTGGGAGTCTTACCATACCAAAGTTCATGAGGAGTCCAAGTGTTGTTTACTCAGACGTTTGTGTTATTGAGAATAGTAACTGTAGCAAATGCGGCTTCACCCCAGAAGGTTGCGAGAGTTATAGACTCATCAAGCATAGCACGAGCCATTTGTTGAACTGTTCTGTTCATCCTTTCCACTACTCCATTTTGACGAGGGGTCCTTGAAGTAGAGAATTCCATTCTTATTCCATGTTCTTCACAAAAATTGAAAAATTCATCTGAGGTAAATTCCCCTCCTCGATCAGACCTGAGGGATTTGATTCTGCAATATGATTCATTTTCAACCAAGGCTTTGAATGCTTTGAACTTTTCAAAGGCTTCATCTTTATGCTTCATAAGTCCTAACCAACACATCCTGGAAAAATCGTCAATGAACAATATAAAGTATTCCTCTCCTCTAGAAGACCTTTTCCTAGATGGACCACATACATCAGTATGGACAAGTTCAAGTGGCCTGCTAGCTGATCCTTCCTTCTCAGGGAAATTAGTTCTGGTTTTCTTACCAAACTAACATGATTTGCATATTGTATTGTCTGGAATTCTAATGTCAAGGAGATCACGAATCGCCTGATATTTGCGTGCTTTCCTTATCTGAGAGAAGCTTAGATGCCCCAATCGTCTATGCCATATCCAGTGTTCATCACTATTGCTTAGATAACATTGTTGTTGTCCTCCCTTTAGTATGTATAAATTACTTGGAGTTCTTATGCCTTTGATCATTGTTTCTCCTGTATCAAGCTCATGAACAATGCATCCATTTGATCGAAATACTACTTCATTTCCTTGATCACACATTTGACTGACACTCAATAGATTATGCTTTAAGCCATCAACATACATAACATTTCCAGCCTTGACCTTTTCTTTCAAAAACACAAAACCTTTACCTTTTATGAGTGCAGGAGTGTCATTTCCAAATGAGACCTTCTTTTCCTTTTCTAAGGCACTATATGACTGAATTTTTTGTTTATCGCCTGTCATATGTTTCGAGCATCCACTGTCAATGTACCACTGATTTTCCTATCCTTCCGCATATAAGGCTATCTCACATCTTTCTGGTTGTGATTCTTTCTTTATCCATGTTTTATAATTCAATTAAACTTTCTCCTTCTGAGTTGTTTGTCGAAACCTACTCCTGCATTCAGAATCTTCATGACCAAAGTTGTTGAAAATAGAACATTCTACTTCATTCTCAAGAGAAGAAAAGTTATTGTAGGTCCTTTTCATGATTGCAGTCATACTCCTTTGTTTTTTAGCTTCTCTAGTCATGATGGTCTTGTAGGAAACACATTGAGCAGCTTTATGACCAAATTTACGACAAGAGGAACATTGGCCATTGAAGAAATTTCTGTGTTTATCAAACCTACCAACCAAATGATTGTAGTTTCTATTGACATCCATTCTTGAGGCAAATTGAGAATGATTTACCTATGGTTGGTTGAAGCTTTTGTTCATCCTTGAAGTAGATTGCCCCTGTTTTACTTGGTAATCTTTTTTCATTCTTGAAGCAAATTTTCCCTGATTATTATGCTTTTGTTGTCAATTGTCAAGCTGTTCACTTTTTCTTGCTGCATCAAGATAACTTTTGGAGGTGGATGGCTTCTGTGCTTGAGACACTTCTTCGGTATATCCAAGGCTTGTCTTGATTAGAGGAGAACGTTGTACTTTGATAATCTCACCTAAAGTTTCAGATCCCTTAGCAAATCTAAGGTTAAGAGCTTTTGATTTCTTAATATCTTTTCTAAGTCCCACAATTTGACATTCTAACTTTTCATTGTGTTTTTCCCTTTCAGCAAGTTGGAATGTCAGAGAATCTATAATCATATTCTTTTCCTCTAAGCAAATTTTGAGTTTAGAAATTTCTTCATAGAGACCTTCTTTATCTATAGCATCCAAGAAATCATCATCTTCAAAAGCCATCAAAAGTCTATAAACATTATGTTGTTCATCTTCATCACTAATTGAATATCCATCACTGTCTTCATGTGTATAATAGCTCTTCTTACTTACATTTTGTTTTCTATTCCATCTAACTGGTTCCTTACCTTTGTCAAGTTTATCTTTATGAGGACACTTGGTAGCATAATGACCAACTCTTCCATAGGCAAAGCATTTGAAAGGTATCTTACCTTTGAATCTTCTAGTTCCCCTTTGAAGGTTCTTGACAAAATTTGATTCTTCCTCTTCTTCTGACATATGTCTTGACTCATTGTAATCTCCTTTTCCTGAGGCTTTGAATGCTTCTTGTCTCCTTTTTGATGGTCCCCCTTTTCTCATTTCATAAGCAGTTAGAATTCCGTGCAGCTGTGACATAGTAATGCTCTGTAGATTCTATTTTTCTTCTATAGCAGAAAATTTTGAATCAAACTTAGGAGACAAATATCTTAGAAGCTTTTCAACCAAAACAAATTCTTTTATTTCTTCACCCAAGTTTTTCATACAATTAAGAATCTCATCTATACGTAGGAAATAGTTAGCCACACTTTCATCATTGTGCATTCTGAGATTTTCATATTCATTTCTGATAGTTTGTAGTTTTGCTCATTTTACTTGTTCATCTCCTTCATAGCTCAGAACGATCTTGTCCCATATTTATTTTGCGGTTTTGAGCTGCATAACCTTGATGAATTCTGATTGAGATAGGCTCCCTAATAGAGTATTGACAGCCTTTGCATTTGTTTCATACTGCTTCTTACCAGCCGTATCTGTAGGAGTTGCTGATGGAAAAGTGTATCTTGTTTCCACAATATCCCAAACTTCTGTACCAAGAGATTGAAGATAGGCAGTGATTCTTACCTTCCAATAGACGAAGTTGCTCCCATCAAAAATTGGTGGCCTGATTGATGCTTCTTTTTCGTAGTTGCTCATGATGAAAGATCTTCCTTCAAGCGATCAAGCTTCTTCTGAAGGACCTGCTCTGATACCAATTGTTGGAAATAATACTGAGAGGGGGGTTTGAATCAATATTATCACGACAATTATTTTTAATTTCACAATTAGATTTGTATACGCTACTTCAGTTAGTAAATACTGTGTATGTACACAACTTCAGTTAAGGAAACAAGCTTATATGAGCAGACTTGTAATTTAAATTATTCTTCAGATGTTGATCATTAATCTGTGCCTCAAACCATATGAAAAATAACCAGGAATAGTAAAACATAACAGGAAATCACACATAAGAACACAATATATAAGGTGGAAACCCAATGTGGGTGAAAACCATCTGCTGCAATTCATCTCTATCTTCCTTCAATGAAAAACTTCTTTTCAAAAAGTTTCTGTACTGGTGCAGTCTTATACCAATACGCATGCTGCTACCTACAGAAGGCTACAACCTTCTTTCATTTTCCAGCTTCTCCTGGAAGGGAGCTACAACCCCCTTTGCTCTTGTACTAGCTAAGGTACTAGTACGTAAGTGCTGACCTACAGAAGGCTACAATCTTCTCCTTTCTTCCAGGGACCACATTTCATAAATTTTTAGACTGGATCCATGAATATGAATCAAACATCAAGTATATCTGCATTAACCAAAATCCTTTGTACAAACAAATACTAAATCAACCAATAACTTCTCAGAATGTTGTATCCAGAAAACAGTACTAGTAACCAAACACCAATTCTGAACCCAGAATACTGCAGCAATAAACAGAAGCAGCTAAAACATATTTCATGAGATATACACTACTTCAATATGTGGAACCTGTGTGCATACGCTTCTGTATCAAGGCCACCTGCATATACACTGTTTTAAGTTAGTGAACCGGTGTTTATACGCGCCTCTGCTGCACTGAACTTGCGAACAGATCTATAAAATATAATTTATCCTTTTTACTTATTTAGACATTAGTTATACCTATATTATCATATTTATAGACCACGTCATGTGCCAAATATAAAATAAAAAATTACACAAAGATACTTCTCTTCAAACCGCCTTAAGATCTTGACCCATGAATAGAACTTATCCTTCTCCTTGCGTTCAGGTTCCTCCTTAATTCAGATCTAGGTATGTGCCATAACCCAATGACAGTATTCTAGATCTTGCTCTTCATAAGATATTCAATGCTTAAGGTGATACCTTGCCAAATGATCTCCTTCCTTTTTTAAAGATTTAGGCCTTACTCAAACCATGGTCCAAAACCATAAAGATCCAATACTAGGGACTCAATACCTGGGTTCAACACTTTGGTTGCAATACCAAGGACCAAAACCATAGGTTCAAATATGTCGGACTAAATACCATGGACCAACCATAAGTTTTCCCACATGTATGCACTTTTCTTTGCATGAAAGTGCATGCATACGTATACGCGCCTTTTGATCGGTATATCCACGTGTATACATGATTTTATTAAGAGGAAATTGCGTACACCTCATTTTCTTTCATTCTAAGAGCCTGACCTATGATCTGCCCTTTGAGTGAGTTGCCATCAAGGACAACACTTGCGCCATAGTGCCAAACCTATGTCATAATGCCAACATTTCTATGCAAAGAGAAGTGTTATCCTAGGTGAATTGGTACACACACTTTTTCATCGACTATGTCTGTGACATCTATCATATATTTAAAAATAATTTTCTTAATATTTTTAACAAACATTGAATACAACTATTAAACATTAGGTTCATAATTATTTGATCACATGGATATTTATAATAATTTTTTCCATCTCAATATATTCCCTTCCAAATTAATTGACCTAATGGATCATTGACCTTTTACAAGAGTGAATATTGTTATAGTATGATTACATTCAATTTGAATCCTTACCTTTATGTTGTACCGATTAAAATTTGAAATCCTTCTATTTAACTAGTGCAGAGTCAAATACAAATGAGTATGGCTACTCAGTTTTTTCATATGAACTGTTATTGCACTTTGACTCTCTCAACCTTGGTTCAAACCCGATGGAATACAATTTTTACAAAATATTACATGACCAAATTGAATGCCCGAGTTGAAACAACTTATACTAGAACAAATTGAAATCCCTAGTTCAAACAACTTATAATAGAACATGAAAGAAGTTTATTTTGCATGAAAGATAAAGTTGCATAGCCATGAAGTCAATGTAAGTATCCTCAGAAGATATATATTCTTCAAATAAACTATCCAATTGGGTTAAATAACAATAATCATCAAGTTAAAAAAGAGTGATCTACACAAATATTCCTAAATCAAAATAAAACATAGATTAGTGAAAACCAAGACTATTATCCATTTTTGAATGGACATTTAAAAAAAAATATAATAGACCAAGGGAAGAATTTTATCCTAAATTTATATATTTTTTTATTTTAGTGTGCACAAAGATTTTAACTTTTGTCTCGTGGCCTTCTTATCCAATCATGGGAAATAGTAGGGAAAATAGTGGGTGATGTCTTCTGTTGAATTTCAACATGGAGATAGATGGTGCTATTAATTGGAAAGGTCATATTTTGCTCCTCCTATGACCAAGTTAACTATAAACACTTTCTCATATTTATATTTACCTCCTCATCTCAAGGCCCTCAATGGTCATCCATGATCGATATCATCCTTCTACTACCTCATTTTTTTAATATTTGTGAAATGATTTTCATTCTTAAGCTTCATAGGAAAACCACCTAAAATTAAAACCCTAAAAAATAACTCATACTAGGGGAAATAAACTATTTACCATCAGTTATTACCCACAATAATTTAACAACAAAGGTTACTCCTAATTTATCATTTAGGAGTAAATACATAAATGTGAAAACTTAGTAGCGATTACTACCCACCAAAACTTTATGCAAGTACTTATCCCTTAGTAGCAAATTACCTTTTCCACTTCATATGTCAATTTGCAATTTTTCTAAAAATAGAACATCCACTTACATGGTTGGGACTAAGTTTCCCTATAGCACCTATTTTTATTTAAGTTTACATGACTCCAATTACCAAAATATAACTTTTATTTTGTAAAGGAATATAGTTTTCATGAAAACAATGGAAGGAATGTGTGAAATTTGAAAAACAAATGTGTCCTTTATTTTATCAAAGGGATACTTCATGGGTTGGTTATGTTATGATATTGTGTCATTCTTAGTATTCATTATCTCAAAGCTATAGTTGATGGTTGGGTATTTTATTGTAGTGTTTTGTAATTTGCAAGAAATTATGGTTGAGTGTGCGGGTAATGGTTGAGTTGGAATTGATATTTAGCATCATATAATTCTTACTAATCTAAATGAAATATTAGGGATAAGTCAGATATTGTGAATCATTTTAATGGTGATGTGATCCTAATCCATTATTTGGAATAAGTGGGTTGGGCTAAGAAACCTATAAGGAGTAATAGAGATAACTGAGATATAGTGACAATTTATTTAATGGTGAGGAAGATCCTATTCCACTAAGGGGACAATATAGCTAGAAAGGCATAGTTAATACAAAAAATGAACCTAAAATATCAAAGATCTCAAAGCCTGATACCTTTTGTTATGTTTTTTATCATACATATGCATATAACAATGAATACATTCATATATAACTTCCACATTTCTACAACAATGGAAATTTCCTTCACATTTGTACAACTATGGAGATTCATACTAATCATCTCAGTATATTTCCAACTTATTAGTTGGCATTGTGATTTATGATAACAATCAAAATTTTCTAACATAATCTACCATTGGGCATTATCTTCAACATTCCTCTTTAATGCGTAATGGGGTTATTCTAGTCATATTTCTCCTATAATGAAATTTATCCTTTTGTAGTGATTTGGAAAATATATCACAAAGATTCTTAAGAATGAGAACAATTAAAAGCTTTTTATAAATGTGATTACCTAAGTAAAATTGGCTTTACCATTCAGAAAGTTGTGTAATTATAGGAAGTTATGTAATGATTTTTTCTCATTTTAATGATTCTTCCCAAGAAACTTCATGCATTGTTTGAGAATCATTCTTGACCTTTAATAATAATAATTCCAATCCCTTTCCCCTTGGAGTTTTCATTGACACATTGTTAGGGTTTTACCACATAAATTCCTCTATTTATTTTTGTTATTTAGTTTTCTTTTTATTGATAATTTTTATTTCTTCTTTAATTTAATGCTTACAGGCTCTAAATACAACCAAGTGGTATCAATGGAATATGGTTATGAGGCCATGAGGTAAAGGATGAATAAACATCATTGTTAAGATAATTACGTTACTCGTCCAAAAGTTGTAGAGGGAAGTTAGCCTTAAGAGAAGCATGCCATCAATTTCATTAAGGATAGAAATCACATGAAATCGGCACAAGAGGAGCACCTGCTACTGATCTAAGGCCATAAATCTGTTGTCATCATATATAGCCATAGTATTTTTTTTTTATTTTAAGTCACGCATCAAAGAAATAACTAAATTTTGGAACTCATGAACTCGCCAAAATTTATAAAGTCGAGCTATTAGGACCCATGTTACTAGCATTAGCGCAGCAAAAATGCAGTCCTGTAGAGAACCTACAAAGCTATTGAGATGCCATTTGAGAGAAAGGGTCATTTTTCTTGAACCTGATTGAAGAGAGAGAGAACAAATAGAGGAACTATCGAGAAATATTTTCTCCAATTCATGTTCAATCGAGACCTACTAGGAGCCATAAAGATTTTTTGGGCATGATGAAACACTAGCCATCATGTAAATTATATTTTCAAAAAACCTAGCAGTCAATATTTCTTGATGAAAAAAAGGTTTTTTGAAGAATTCCTTTATCTAAAAAACAAAATAAATTTTGAAGTTCTCGTTTCTAAAAATAAAGTAGGATATTTTCTCAGAAAATCCTAGGAATGTTTTGAGGGAATAATAAAATTGACAACATAATTCTTTTAATGTAAGAAGAAAAATTTGGAAGTTTTGGGTTTTACTTGAAGAGCTAAAATCCTTAGGAAATTTTCCATGGGAAGAAGAATTTAATAACATATTCAGTTTAAAAATAAAATGATGCAACTGCAAGATTCTAAGATAAGTCATTTTTTCAAAAAAAAATAGTTAAATAATTCAAATTAGAACGTTTTCATAGAACCCAATAAATTTTTAAGACAACCTGTGTAGGAGGCAAATGGAAAAAATGACTAATTCCATGTTTGCGGTGGATAAATTCGCTAGTAAAATAAATTTTCAATGTGGAAATCGATGGAACATGATTTTTTGGTGCAACAAGGGTTGCAAAAAGTATTATACGGGGTTAGAAAGACACCTGTTGCCATGAAAAATATGGAATGCAGGGACTTGGATGTCGTAGCTCTTACTACCATTAGGTTGTGCCTAGCAGATGATGTTATCTAAAACATTGTTGAAGAAACCTCAACAATAGGTTAGAGCGGTTAATTGGAAACTCTATATATCACCAAGTTTTTAACCAACATAATTTATTTGAACAGGCAGTTGTATAGCCTCCAATGACAGAGGATAATAAAATTGGAGAACACTTAAATGTGGTTAGTACACTTATTTTCCAATTGACAGATATGGAGATAAAATTTGAAGAGGAAGATAAAGCCATTAGTTTGTTATGCTCCTTACTCAAGTCATCAAATCACTTTGTGACTTCTATCAATTTTAGTAGAATTGAATCTTACAATTCTATTATGTTGTAGGAGATCAGTTATTTGAAGAAATATAGAGGAAGTATAGCATTGAAACTTCCACACTAGAAGTTATTGTACAACGAGGCCTATCAAAGGAGATAGGAGAAACATTAAGAAGTTCTTCTAGATCAAAGTCAATAGGTAAGAAGTGTAAAGACAAATTTTGGTTCTGTAATAAATTAGTGCATCTAATGAAGGAATGTTGGAAAAGAAAAGAGTCGGGGGAAAACCTAATGACGGAAGAAAATCAAGTCGATTTAGGTATGAATAATGAAGTTTTATCTACTGAATTGAGTATGATAGATGAATCTTTATTTGATTCCAATGTCTATTATCATTATAAATATTGCTTGTCATATTATGTCACTTGTTGTCACATGAATATGCAAAGACTATGGTTCACTTCATATCAAGCTATGAATGACATTTCTACATTTATGGATAATAATGTACCTTGTCAAACTATTGGACAGGGAAATCTCAAAATTAAAATGTATGATGGTACTCTTAGAACATTGACTCATGTTAGACATGTACCTAATTTGAAAGATAAATTAATTTCTTTGGGAGTATTGGACTTAAAAAGGTTACAAGTTTATAGGTCGAGGTGGAGTGTTGAGAGTTTCATAGGGCACTACAATTGTTATGAAGGAAGAAAAGATAAAAAAAACCCTTTACAGTTGTAAAGGAAGTACTAAGGTCAATGGGGCAATGGTTATATCTAAGGAGACAAGATAAGATACTCACTTATGACATCAGTGGTTCTGTCACATGATCAAGAAGGGCCTTAAGGTACTAATGAATAACATATCAATTCTTGAATTGAAATCGTTGAGTTTGGATTTTCTCAAACATTGTGTATATGGAAACAATGTAGAAAAAAATTAAAGCTGTTAGTCATAATAGTAAAGGAATTTTGGTTTATAGTCATTTTAATCTTTAGGTACCATATCCTATAATGAATTATTGAGGTGCATCTTATTTCACAACATTTGTTTATCACTACTCCAAGAAAGTTTGGGTCTACATGTTAAAATGAAAGGTTGATGTATTTATTGTTTTCAAACAATTTAAATATGTGGTGAAAAAGGAAACAAGTAATACAATTAAATATTTAAGAACCAACAATGGTTGTAAATTTTCTTCTTTAGAGTTTGAACTATATTGCAAGGATGAATGGATTTTTACAGATAAAATCATTGTCTATACTCCTAAGAAATATGGTGTTGTCGATCCTTGGAACAATACTCTTATCGAAACTAGAAGCATGATACATAATACTAATTTGCAGAAGGAGTTGTGGGCATAATCAATATCCATTACTTGTTATTTGTTAAACAAACCACCTTCAGTTTGTATTAATTGTCAAATTATATAAGAAATTTGTGTAGTCTTATGATTATTCATATTTAAGAATTTTTTGTTGTAATGGCTATGTTTTTATTCGAAAGAATTAACTTTCTATGTTAGACCCAACAGAAAAATTTTATTTCTTTGTTGGGTATGGTGATACTAGAAAATGATACCAGTTATGGGATCCTTATTCACATAATATATTTATTAGTAGATACATAAAATTTAATGAATATTCTCTTCTAAAAGCATACGTTGAAAAATTTAAACAGGAATAGGTATCACAACATCAACAAATTGTGTTGGAGACTTAACCTTTTTTAGAAATTTAGAAGGAAGAAGAAACTTCTAAAGAAAAATGTGAAGAAGATATAAAGGAAAATATATAATTTCACCAATCAATCACTTTTAGGAGGTTTACAAGGGAAAGAAGAACACACAAGAGATATGAAGATTATGCTTCATCTATCTTGTTTATTGCTAAGGATGGGGAACCTTATTGTTGTTGAGAAGCAATGGATTTTGTAGGTAGTGAAAAATTCAAGAACGATACGGATGAGGAAATGGATTCGTTAGCTAAGAACATGTAATACCCCTCCATTTTATGTAACACTCTTATGACCTAAGCTAAGAAAATCTAGGTCTAAGGTATAACAATGAAATTAAATACTTTATTATTAAATAAATAATAAATATAATGTAATCACTTGGAAAACGAGACACAAAGAGATGAGATTTTTTCCAAATGAAATGCCATTGGTGAATGGGAATGGATATTTCTTTCATGATAAGACTTCGAGATCCAGTTCTAGATAAGCTTAATGGATTGGGAGATAAATATCCATTAAATTACTTAACTGGAGAAATATTCTAAGTTTAATAAAAACATAAAACCGATGCGGGAGAGAAAGTCAAGCTTTTATGAGGGAAATCCTTGCAGGTGAGAAAGGCGAGATTTTCTGGGAAAATCCTAGGCCAAATGGATAAAAATATCCATGAAAGTGAGACGCTTCTAAGGGAAATAATATCACGAAATATGGTATTAAATACACATTGACGAGGTCAACAAGAGGCAGTTGATCCATGGCAAGAACTCTCGGCTTGGGGGTGAACTCGAGGAAGTCATTTGTAGAACTAGTAGAAAATGAGAAATTAGTGACTAGGTGACTAAAAAGGTTAGTCACCACAACTTTTCCAAGTCAAATACTTCCAAAAATGAGTAATCTGAAGTGACCGAACTAAAAATGACTAACATAAATCATTAATTCAGTCATGAGTTAAAATATGTGACTAGCTAATAATTAATTCAACTAAAAATGACTAACATGAATGAATAATTTAGTCTAAGAACAAGAATACAACTACCTAACAAGTGCTACAATAATATGAATCTGCTTTTTATGTTAGTCATCTTAATTGTGTCAAGCAATCTAAACTTATAAGTGATAAGGGATTGAAAGGATGATAAAGATTGGTTGAAAGGTTTTCCTTCCTTAAACACCTTTTCATACTCACATGGTGTATAGGTGAGCCAACTTTGCATTATTAATCTATAATAATTTGTAATTTTAAAAATATATTTTTTAATAAAAAAAAATATGCTTTCTTTTTAAAATCTATTCATTGAATCTAATTGGATCTAGTTCCAATTTGAAATTAATTTGAAGAGAATTTTTATTTTTTAATACTATAATATTAAATAAAAACTACTTTAATTCCATATTAAGTTACCTAGATCCATCTTCACCTCGGATCTATCAAGCGCCGAGAGGGATCCAATCTCTCGAGGTGCATAAAATTTTTCTAGTGCAAAACTTTAGGAAATGTTTGCACCTCGAGAGATTGGATCCCTCTTAGTACTTGATAGTTATAGGGTTAATATGGATCTATGAAGGTTATACAATAATATATAATATCTATATTTGTATTTGTGTCTCTTTTTTATTCCCTCTCTCCATCTCACCTCCCAAACATACACACACACTCTCTCCCCCTCTTCCCCTTCTCTATCCATATTTCTCTTCCCCTTCCCTCCCTCTCTATCTATATCTTTCTCTTTCTTCCCTCCCACTCTCCTCTCTCCCTCACTCTCTCTCCATTACTCCCTTGTTACCTACTCTCTCTCTCCACCTTTATCCCTCTATTTTTTTCTTGTTCCCTCCCTCTCCTGCCCCCTCAAATTTCATCTTTACTTCCTCATCTCTATATTCCTTTCTGTCTATCCCTTATCTCCCAGATCCCTCTATCCCTCCCCCCAAATCACTCTCCTTCTCTCTCTCTCTCTCTCTCTCTTCTTGTCCAACTCTATCACTATCTGCCCCCCACCCTATCCTTCTCCATCTCTCTCCCTTCCCCTCCTCTCCCTATCTCTATCCTATCCTCTTCCTTCTCTTCCCTCCTCTCCTCTCTGCCTCACTCTCTCTCTATCTCTCCCTTCTCACTCCTCTTTCTCTCCACCTCTATCTCTCTATGTCTTTGTTATTTCCCCCCTCTCTCTCCCACTCCAAATACATCGCTCTCTCTCTCTTTCTCTCTCTCCTCTCTCTTCCTTCCTCTCGCTCCCTCTCCCCCACCTCACTCTCTCCCCCCACATCACTCTCTCTTTCTCTCTCTCTCTTCGCTCCAACTTTTTCAATATCTCCCTCCCTCTCTTTGCCCCCTCCCCAACTCTCTCTTAAATTTAATCAAATTGTATCGTGTTTAAGAAATATCTAAATTAAAAAAACTTAATTTTTTGTAAAATATTAAACCTATATTTTGGATCAATCATGTCAACGAAAATAAAATAATGAAAAACTTTAAAAAATCATACACTACGTTTAATCTATTATAATTAATCAATTTTCTTGCTCTCATCCCTTGGATCCTTAGCTAAGATGGATCTATAATGGTTATATATATATATATATATATATATATATATATATATAGCTATAAAGAACCGAGATAGATCCATGTTAGCTTAATTTTATTAAAACCTTAATTTAATTTTCTATGGGAATATTTTTATTAGTTGTGAGGATAAAGGGTTTAGATATATTGCAAATTGTAAAATTTTCCCTTTTAGATTCAATTAAAAAAAGCATTGTAAAATTAAATTAAATAAAATATTTTTACTATCAAATAAGTTAGTGTTTTCTCTCATGTGGTATTGATAAGCCATGGTATTGGCCCATGGTATTGTAACAAAGCCGATTTACAAATTAATATCTATGGTAAAGTGAGGGTGAATACCCATGGTTAACAATCTTGACATATTGTTATAAAATATTTTTATTGTGAAATACTTTATGTTTTTTGGGCATGTGGTATTGATAATCCATGGTATTGACCCATGGTATTGTAACAAAGGCTATTTTTTTACAAGTTAATAATATCTATGATAATTTGGGGGTGCATATCCATGATTGAGAATCTTGTCATATTGTTATAAAATATTTTGGTTGTGAAATAAGTTATAGTTTTTGGACTTGAAGTATTAATAAGCCATGGTATTGGCCCATGGTATTGTAACAAAACTTATTCACAAGTTAATAACAAAATCAAAATATAACAAATTGAATTTTATTATTTTTGTAATTTAACTTTTTATTATTAATTGAGGCCATATTTTAATGTTTACACTCATCCCAATATCCATTTTAACTTCTTCTTCTTATTTTTAATTTAGCATCTAATACAAATATAAGAAATTTTTATTAAAAATAAATCATTTAACCCAATTGCAATTTATATATTTTATTTTATATTATAAATATTTCTTTTATTTTTTCCATTATAAATATTTCTTTTCATTTTCATTTCTAATTTTACCATTCCGTTCAAATGAAATATTCATAGTTAACAACATCACATTATAGCACTGCATTTTTCTATGCCTTCTTGATATCTGCGTCGAAATTCCAAAAGAAGGAAGAACATCAATGTGATCTATGGATTTCATGGGAAACACCTTAGGAGAGAATCAATGATTAGATGGAGGAAGGGAAAGGTCATGCCAGAAGAAGGAAGAACATCAACCTGATCTATGGATTTCATGGGATTCGAGCCCAAGATAGAATTTTCATGGGAAACACCTTAAGGGAGCATCAACAATTAGATGGAGGAAGGGAAAGGTCATTGGGTGTGGAGATTTTTCCCATTTGTACATGGGTATGACTTTGGACTCTAAAGAGTTCTTCCTTTTTACTAAAGATGATTTTTATTGTTATGGGTAAACAATTTCAAGGGTTTATATGATCAAAGAATAAATTTCATCGAGAGTTGAGGGTTTAATGATTATGATAATGCAGATTTTGATTGCAGCCAACAATTCATCAAAACACAATTTACAAGCAATAATTTTGCATGTCCTTATTGTACGAAGGGTTTAATTATTATGATAATGTAGATCTTGATTACGGCCAACAATTCATCAAAAAACAATGCACAAGTAAGCATTTTGCATGTTCTTATTATATAAATCAGTTCGCTCCTCCCTAACTTTTCTAGGGTTAGAATGCATGAAATTTTATTTTTTATTTTCACCTTTTTTTAGTGGTTGATTATTTTTGTAGTGGACTATACCATGCCCAAATTCAAAGGGCTCGAGTGATGCAAGAAAATCTTCTACAAGGATGCAAATACTAGACCTTCCTCAAACTTTGTTACATGAAATTAAAATTTCTTGTAAACATGAACAATAAATATTTTCTATTTCATCCTTAGATTCTAATCCAAATGCCTACAATTTTAAACCATGTTACTATATTTTAAGTAGAATATACTTAGATCCATTAAAACTTAGAACTCTCCAAACCTTAGGTTAATTTCAGCTAAAAAGAAGGAACCTGAATGACATTCTCAATTTATACTCAATGCTTAGAAACAATTATTAAAAATCGAAGAACCCAATTGGTCTGATAAATTTTACCCACCCATCAATTTCCAAGAAGAAGAGGAGCTTGGATGAGCTGGACCCTGACCTGCTTGATACTTTTCAAAAGCTGGGCATGCGCTTGACTAAAGAAGAGATTGACCAACATTGATGTAGATATTTTTTTTGACAATGTTTTCATTTCTACCATGCACGAGTAGACTCTATAAGAAGTTTAGGTTATATTTGTTCATTATAAGAGGTAATTCATTAGTATATTGAACTAGTTAGGAAGTAGCTTGGTGGGGTTGTTCCTCCTGTTGATAAATACTATGCTCCATTGTATTGATTTTTTTAGTGATAAATCCTTATATTAAATCCCCAAGCACACTTTGTCACCCATGGAAATATTCACTTACATCAGGATGAATGAGATGGAGACCAAGTAGTTCAAGAAGACTCTTATTGTTGTAGGTGAGAGGAGTTATGTGAGGTGAGAGGAGTTCTGTGACATATATTGAAGGATGAACTACACCATTTTATGACACCAATCATCTCCTTTCCACATAGTAGATCTCTATTGCACCGAGGGAGGAATGATAAAGTATTCTACTATAAAGAATTGGTATGTCAGGGACAAGGAATGCAGATGTGGTATTTATAATTGTATTATAAAAAGAGGTTTCTGTAATGTAGACAAATCAATGATTTCGTGGACCTGATTAGAGACTGGTTTTATAGTCACCTAGAAATACTCAAGAATTGTTTTGAAAGGCGATGGTGCAATTGGAGAGTTCTATTTTGTTGCCTTGGAAAATAACTATAAATAGGGGGGACAAAGATGATCCATATAGGGAAGAATTGCAGGAGTAGGATTGGTTCTAAAATTATATCTATAGGCAAGTCAAGGAACTACTACAGAGGATAAGTGCAGGGGTAACCAAATTATCATAATGTAAGGAACTTTTCATAGTGTGATAGGATTCTCATTGGTGACCAGGAAGTTGCAAATACTTATCGTTACATTCAGGTTCAATTTGAGTTGCATTATAAAGCCTCTAATTTCATTTATTGATAGTCCTTCTTGTTTCCTTGTCTCTCTTAATTTCGTTATGGTAGGATTGGAATGGGTTAAAAAATAAAACATATCATTCAGTAAAATAGACACCCACATGTCATTGTACATACTCTCTATTTTTGATACAATTAGAAGTGAGCAATATGATGTGCACACAACTAAAAATCCTAGCAGGTATGATGAATCTAGTCTTAGCATGGAAATTGAAACCAAGAATCATAAAATATCAATAAATTTGTGACACTAAGTGAAAACCACAATAAAAGATTCTATGAAAACATTGTGTATGTAGTGCAAGATACTACTAATATTTCACAATTTTTAGAGATGGTGGATGTCATGAAGATTCCCTCAAGCAAAGTTATTGACTTGAAGATAAGATGGTCAGTCCAACTATTTACAATAGGCTAAATTTAGGTAATTAAAACAAGTTTGGAAATCATTAGGAACACCACCTCTATTTATTTTAAATAGGATAAATTTAGGTAATTAAAACAAGTTTGAAAATAACTAGAAACACCACCCCCACATCATTTTATTTCCAGTTGTACAAGATAATATTGAATAAAATTATGAGCACTTCCATTTAAATTGACCGTAGATAAAATAAGAAACAAGGTTGATTCTTTCAAAAGCTATATCCATATTAAATATAATATATTACAAGGACAACTCATAATTTTGAAGGCTACATCCATTACAGCTCTAAGATAGGAGTTGATGACATGAGAAAATTTTTGTCTTGATAGAACATGTAAATGCCATATTATTTATAATACATGCATATCGTATCTTATTGTGCATATGTTAATTGTATAAATTCAATCTGGGTAATTTTTTACATTTAAATTGTCAAATATGTAGAACATACATTACACTTGCTTAAATCCACACACAAGTAAAATATCAGAAATATGGCAGGGGAATAACTAAGCATTTTCACACTGGTTTAAAATTTCTCCTTGGTTCGTGAAGAACCAATTCAATGTTATTTTTCATGGAGTATTAAGTTATTAACCGAAGATATATAAAAATAAATAAATAATAATAATAATGATAATGATAATAATAACTTCCCCTTGGTTGGTGAGGAACAAATTCAATGGTATTTTTGGTGGAATATTATGTTATAAAAAGTTGTTATTTCCCCTTGGTTGGTTAAGAACAAATTCAATGGTATTTTTTGTGGAGTGTTAAGTTATTAATTGAAGATAAAAAAATGTTAGTCTCTTAAATCACTGAAAAAGGATATTTAGAATGTTATACAAAAGTTACATTTCACATAGCTATATCTACCCCAATGTAACTATAATATTCCAACTCCATTTTTTTATATAGAAGTTACATTTTACATAGCTATATCTACCCTGACATAACTATAATATTCCAACTCCATTTTTTTCACACTTTTCAACATTTTAAATATTTATCTATTTTAGTGTGATTATACAATTAAATAGTTGATATTGTTTAAGACATCTCCTACTTGAAACATTTTGATTTCTTAAGTGGAATATTCTGTAGGATTTTGTTACTACCATATATCATGTTTTAAGTAGATGGTGTTTTATAATTCACCAAAGAGACTTTAGCAAAAACCTTGAACTGCATGCTTGTTTCCATTATACATCTAACATTTGCAACCTTTTCCACGTGAACACAATAGCCCATGTTGAACATGAAGAAAGTACCTAAAAATTTTGGGAATACCAATTATTCTATTTCCAAAGGGGGCTAGATCTAGACAAGGAAAAAGCAACTATCATAAATGGCTATTGTCAGGTTGTATTTAATGAAATCCCACTAGAATTGGCTACTAAAGTAAACCAATTGTGAATTGGGAGCTTGAAGGTAGTGTTGAATAGGTGTTGCAAGGAATCTCTATAATACTATCTATCTACATGATTCTAATGCCATGAGATAGTGTCTCAATAATACTATTGTTCAGTGATGGGTGCTAGAAGTAGATAGATTTCTAATGTCCTATAGGTGAATCATATCATTATATTTCTATGAAGTCTCAGAATGTGTTCAAGGTTTCTCTCATATAAGGAGCTATGTATGTACTCTTGAATTTATCTATGTTGTAATAAGATCAAGAATAAAGTTGACATTACAAATAATTGGGATCTACCATGTAAGTTTACTTTACAACATGAAATTCTTGATTTGTTAGATCCCAACTAGTTAGGGTTGAATTTATTTTTGTTGTAATGAGATTAAGAATAAAGTTGTCATTTTAATCACTGAAATATACCATGTAATATTTATTCACCACCTAAAATTGTTTATTTGTTAGAACCGAACTTATTAGGATCATGAAGAGTCCTCTTTCATGACAATATTTATGAGTGCTCTATTCTTGCTCAAAGAATGATATATTACAGAAAGGTGGAAAATAAATGAGATGTAGTTGAATGGTTTCTGTTTTAAAATGTGTGGAGGGAGTATAAAGTAATTCTCAGTCGTTTTCAAATATTTTGGAGCACCCACTAAGTGCTTCATTATCTGTTATGAGACCAGCTCACAAAAAGATAGAAAAGAGAGATCCACGCCTTAGAATTCAGCCTCTTCGACGGGGCAACCTCCTTTACATTACATAAATGAACAATTCTTGGATGATACAAATGACAAAACCTCCTTTCTATATATAGGAGTCTAAGGAGTCACAATATAATCCAGCCGACCTAACAATAATAATATAAAGCCACAAAAATAACAATAGAGGGATTCTATGGGGCACAGAAATAACAATATAAATAAGGGGTATAACTACAATAGTAATGGGGTAATCACTAGTGTTATAGGGACCCAACATGCCCCTCTCCTTCAAAAAAGTGTTGTCCTCAACGCTTGAGCAGTTCTGGATACTTCTGCATAAAATTCTCATCCTCCCATGTGGAATCTTCAGCTGATAAGTTCCTCCACTTGATAAGATACTCTGAAATTGATAAGACACTTCAAGGTAAAAACGGATCATGATAGCCTTAAATAATTTTTAGAACAAATATTATCCTCTGATACCAAATGTTATGAAACCATCTCACAAAAAGATAGAAAAGAGAGATCCACTCCTTAGAATTCAGCCTCTTCGAGGGGGCAACCTCCTTTACATTACATAAATGAACAATTCTTGGATGATACAAATGACAAAACTTCCTTTCTATATATTGGAGTCTAAGGAGTCACAATATAATCCAGCCGACCTAACAATAATAATATAAAGCCACAAAAATAACAATAGAGGGATTCTATGGGGCACAGAAATAACAATATAAATAAGGGCTATAACTACAATAGTAAGGGGTAATCACTAGTGTTATAGGGACCCAACATTATCCTCCTAGTTAATTCCATTTTTATTATCCTAATGCTTCTAGAATTCCTCCAAAGTGATCGCTTAACTATCTTGGAGGGAAATTGATTACTTGATTGGAACCCACAGATTACAATTTTATTAGGAGAAAGGGATGAGAAACATTCATATTCTGCAATATATTCCACAAGTTAAAATCATATCGAATGATTACCTTTCTGTTTAATTGATATGAGAATCACTCGAGCATTTGTTAGGATTTTGAGACCTTTTTCAAAAAAAAAAAAATATTGAAGTTATGTTCTCAATTAAAGAAATTAAACAAATGGTGAAAATGGTGCAATGGAAGGATTTTCCATTTTAGTTCTTAAGAATACCTTGCTAATTTGAAGGGCTTGGTATTTTCTTGACTCAAGATTAGTCGCATTTGACTTCCTAGCATTTCTTTTAATTTCATTTTTGTTGTGTTTATATTACTATCCTTGAAGCTGGTGATCTATTGTGTGTGTAATAGGAAATATTAACTACTAAGAAATCTCAAAGCTGATATTGATGGATGACTAACTTTAAATGTCCCTACTTGACACTTTAGTATTACATGATCGTGCAAAAAAATTATTAATGAATATTAAAGGGAGATTCTTAACGTGAAGTGTTTCTTGGCTTGTCATATAATTAGTGCATTTTGGCCCCCAATAATATATTTGAGGCTACCTTTTTGTTGTTACTTGTGGATATTCCCTTTGGCTCAAAAAAAAATTGAGGATAAATGTCCATTGCATTGGCATTGGACATCATCAAAGAGGAATTCACTAGAAGCAGTAGAGGACATGGGAGTAATTGGTACAATGAATGGATAAATGCTAGAGAAACATCGAGGCACCATAATTTCTTGTGTATTTAGATTCAGTCGAAATTAACTAGTCACAAAAAGTGTATATATATATATATATATATATATAATTTTTTTCCTTTTTTTTTTTTTTTTTTTTTTTTTTTTTTTTTTTTTTTTTCTGAATATTTTCATGTATATAGAAATATTTAAAATGCAATTTCACACTAATTATTCAAACTGATAATTATATGATAGTCATAATTTATAATTAAATAGTATAATATTATTAATATTATAGGACACAACTATAGGGTCTAACTGTCAGGGGCATTGGGACAATATATGTACACTTCTCATTGTATTAGACAATCCTCTACCAGAGTGTGATATCCATAAAATGAAATGTACTCCCAGAGGCCATTATGGGATTGAATGTTTTTCTTTCAGTGGACAATTGGTCATATATTTTCTTAGGCCTTAATGTTATACTTCCCTAAGGTTTTGACACTACTCATAGCTAGCACCTTCATTCAAACAAGTGAAGTACTCATCTTGGAAAGTTGAATCATTTTTCTTCCACAATCCAATATGACGTTGGATCAATCTCATGATCCTAAAAACATTGGTCATAATAGCGAGGAACTTTTACTATGGGCAAAAGAATGTCCAAATTTAAGGAACATGACTCTTTCAGAACATGCCATAAGGATATTTTTACACTCATCTTCATTTTTTCATTTGTTTTCACAAGTTATCCGTTGCCTGGTATTTTTAACATGTAACTTAGTTGGTATGATTTTGCCTAAGGTTTTGTTGAAGATTCAATACTAAGTTCCTAAGGTGTTATTTTCTATAGTGACATTTTATTTTCTTTGTTAATACCAGTCATCTAGCTGCATAGTGGTCACTGTCGAATGTTGAGGTATATGTCATATCAATATTTTATAGTCTACTTTATTTTATATTCAAGTATTCATCATGTTTCATGTATTATACTATGCATTGTATCTTATTTCATTTTCAGGGGAGGAACTCAATATTGATGGTAAGAAGCAACAATTGAATAAATAGGAGAATAATAACACTAGAGCAACAAATGAAAAATGAGAGAGAGAAGAGAATTTGTCTAGTGATACCCTTAAAGCCAATATCTTGCAAAAGACGCATTCATAGAGAGTGATGGTCAAGCCTTAATAGTTGGTGAATTCACTTGAAATTCTTTGGCAACACAATGATAATGTTTTGAAATGATGAAACAATATTTCATGTGTAAATTGTAGTCCAATTGATATTAAGTTTGAAACTCATATTGTAATACTTGATATTTTATTATTTTATATAATAAAATTTATATGGCTGAAATTATTTTTAGTTGCACTTGATATTATTTAGTCTTGTACTTAACATATGTAACTTTGCATTATCATATTAGATAAACATCACATCGCATGGAATTTTTTCAAAAATTTAGTCACAAAATCATACTAATTAATTTATTTTGATTGATAATGAACACATAAAATCAATCTAAAACTACTAAATTAGTAGTTTATATTAGTTAATGATGAACAAAAATAAAATGAATATATGACTAAATTAGTCATTTATAATGATTATGAATGAAATTTAATGAAATGAATAGAAATTACTAAATCGGTCATTTATATAATGAATACAAAAATACAAAAAAAGATAAATGACTACTCCAAATGATAATTTTTATTCTAAAATGATGACAAAATTTTGCATATATATGACTATTAGTAGCTAATGTACAGTATCTTATAACATGACTAAAATTTGGTCATATTTCTTTGGTCATTAATTGGTTTTAAATGATGACTAAAAGTTGCATATATATGACTATTAGTAGCTAATTTATAGTATCTTATAACATGACCAACATTTTGGTCATATTTCTTTTGTCATTAATTGGTTTTCTCGAGGATTCATCTTGTAATATGTTTTGTTGTATATTTGGTTATTAATTGTGACAATTAATGACTAAACCAATGTAATAACCAATTTTATGACTAAATATACTACTAGATGGTAAAATTGAAGAAACCAATTAATGACTAAGCTAAAAATGAGTAGAAGTTGGTCGCATTATAAGATACTGTAAATTATCTACTATTGGTCATCACCTGAAAAATGGTCATTTATATGAAAATTTTAGTTGTTTTTTTAATAACTAATTAGTCATTTTGTACTAGCATATAGGTTGGGCGGTGGTGCTCTATTTTCCAAATGACATTCTTTCTGCCAATCTGAGGTTATTTAAGTGCATCGAATGTTATGTAAGTTGACTCTTTGATCTTTATGTTATGTTGTCAAATATTTAAGCATGTGAGTATAATTGCAAGTGATATCATGGTGTGTAAAATAATTGAATACTCATGCATGTGACAGTTACTGTATATATAAAAGAAATCAAAGTTAGATGTAGTGATTGGAGGATTTGTAGGTGGTTGTTGATAATGCATCAAGGAATTACGTGACAAATGGAATTAGAGCTCTAAGTTCAAATTTTTATTCCTATGGTCCGGCCCACATCGGCAAGATATGAATGGGTTGTAGGTCTTTAACTAGTTCCTAAATGAATAATAGATTTCACTGAAGGGTTTGGTCATAAAATTACTATAAAAAAATATTCCAATGAGTTTTGAAGTAGTGCCTCAGGGCATTAGACTCCATAAAGGTTGAAACTATAAATATTAAAATAGTTGGAGGAGGAATTTTGAAGCCATAGCATGTGAATATTATATTGATTACTTACAATTGAAGGTAATTTTGAATGAAGGTTGTTTGAAATTATGGATTTTGAAAGAGGTAAAGGTTGATATTTTAATGACGAGGAAAATCTCCTATACTTCTTGTCAAGCATGTAACTAATTGTGTCTTCAGATTGAATAAAGGGATCAAGTAAAAACAAAATTAGTCCATCAGATCACTAGATAATTCACCCTTTAAAAATTTAAAAGAAAAGTAATGCTAACAACAATTCATTTAGGATGGGGGGTTTCCATTCTCACAAGCATCCTATCATGATGAGTCCATTCCTGATCCAAGATTCATGAGGTGGGGGTCTTCCACTAAGGGCACCTTGAATAGTGAAAGGGTGGATAAAATAATAACAACCTATGAAAAAAAAACAAAATCCCAGACCCCACGGTCCTTGATGTCACCCGAGCTCCTAGGATCTCAGCAGATGCCAAATACAAGTTAAATGCAATGTAATGGTTACTACATTGGGATAGGGGAAAGTTGAATCTCCTTGTGATCGAACCCCAAACCCTTGACAATGGCGTCTAGAGGATTGGTCAAGTTGGTCTACTATTCATACACTATGCTTTGATATCCTCTGCTCATGGTTATCTCGTAGAGTGATTTAACAGTACATTTTTCCCTTGGAAAATTTGGCACTTCACTTTCAACTGAGGTTTTGTGAGTTAAAAATGGGTTAAGGAAAATATTTTTTCATCTAATCAGTCCTACAGATGACTTGGTCTTAAACTGCCATGATCTGTAACCATTGGTTGGAATGGACTGTTCAAATTAGGGACAAAATATATTTAAATGGTGTTGCAAATTGAATGACCTGAAACTATGGATGTACATTATGGGATGAGACCCTTTATTTATACTGGGAATGCAAAACATGTAGAGGTGTGTCTATGATAAGGATATGGAAAAATACTTGGAACATTGATCGACGACTCTGTGATCTATGGACATAGGCTAAACCCTATAAATTGTTATTGAGTGTTCATAAAAATAGTTTTATTGCGTGCAGTCAAATAATTAAAGAATTTTTGTATGAAAATATTTGGTTGAACGTACTCGATCTAAGCTGAAGTTATGCTTTATAAAATCATGTTCCTTTGAGCCTCTAAGGCATGCTCGGGTATGGTAGTTTTAGAAAGTGTGTGCTATTGGTAGTTTTAAAACATGAATAACACCTTCCCAATTTGATTGTCGAAAAAACATCTCCTTGGTGACTTATGATACTTCTTTTCAAATTTTGTTATATGTTTATTGGGAGGTGTTCGATTGATGATTGATTTTCCCAAAAAAGCATTTGGTTGGGATAATGGTTATCTTTATTTTGTGCCGATAAGAAATTTCAATTGGATAATGTGTATCAATGAATTACCAATCACAGCTATATTCTGGGAAGAGAGTCTAACCTTGAAAATAACTTAATTGGATAATGTTTATCCAGATATTCTCATTGAAATTGTATTATGCTGCATTGTAATTCTAAAACTATAGGTTGTACGTATTTTGTGATTTGTAAGATCGTTTAGCCAATGGTTTTGTGCACAACTTCTTCAGTGTAAATAATTCCAATGTTCATTACTGTTAATCTAATAGATCATATTAACAATGAGGTTGAGCATGGAGAAGAGTGACACATAGAAGATATAGGCATGGTTGGGATCAAGGGTTTTGATAATGGAGGAATTTATTATCTCTTATTCATCTTCCGTTAAAGAAAAGTGGGAGAAAATCCATCACTTGGTGTTGTGCTGGTTGCCTGGGTACCATAACTCAAAATCATCATTGATAGGGGGCTTTCAGGACACCTCACAAAGACAGATAATGGGAAATGAGGAATTGGACAACGATGAGGAAATGTAGGGGATACTGGTACGATTTCTTAAGAGGCAGCCCTATTGGGGGTACCGATGGCGAGACCACGTGATCATCTACCAGGACCCCAATGCCCTGAAGAAGGTGATCGAAAAATTCAAGAAGAGCATTCTTATTATTTTTGATTTCAGGAGATTGAAAGCCTAGCATGCTTCTCTGGTCAAGAACATAGTTTTTCCATGTTCGCATCAGACCAATTCCTTCAATGTAGATGTCGAGGTTGGCCACAAAGACTTTCTTTGTTGTCCATGGGAAACAGGTTTAGAAAACGGGTATGAATCTTTCATTCACTCTTCATAAATGTTGAATTAATTACATTAATTACCTATAAAATAAGAATATCCGAGTTTCCAAAATGTATTCAGGTTGTAATAGAGATAATAGAGAGGACACCAAATTAGGGTTAAAGTTTGATGTAGAAACAAGGTCAAAATTCAGAATACTTTTAAGTTTTGTTTTTCAAAAATGATTTTCCAATCATTTTGATGTGGTAAGTTTGCCTTTCCCCAATTTAGGAGGGTTTAGATCACTTTGGCTAGTTTATAACATTCAAATGAGAATTTTTTTCTCAAGAAGCAATGATGGGGTTATCTATTCTATGAAAGTACACCAGAACTTGCTGATGGCTATTAGATTTACACACACACAAAACATGCCTCTTGGCCTAACTTCTATCACAAGTATGTGTGCAGAATGAGCACGAGCACAAACATAAACATCACAAAAGGGACTTAAATATTTTTTGGGACGTGAACATCACCCCACTTTGACTAACCTCGCAAGGAACTATTGAAAATTCTCTTCAGGTTCTCATGAAAGAAAGATTGAATTTGAACCAAAATTGAAGTATGACTGGCTGTGTTTTCATTTTTGATAGAAATTATGAATTGGGCTATAACTATAAAGTTCACCTAAAATTTTATAAAAAAGGCTAAAAATTGGATTTTGTTATTATGAAGGAATGGTTTAAACCATGCTTACCAAGATCAATATCAATTACAAATTCAGTATGACACCACAAAAATTTGGATAGAAAAATTCCAGCACGGGAAAAAATAATTCTGCAATGTTGTTATATAACATAGAACCTTATAGTGTTGTGGTGGAATAGAGAGTAATAAAAATAAATGACAACAATTAACATGTTGATTAATTTCAATAAGTAGAAATGGCCAAATTGGTTATTGTTTTATTTTGCCTACTTATTGAGTGTTGGAAATTATGTGAAAATTAAATTTTTATTTCATTATATGTTCTCCAAAACTTAAGTTATTGTTAAATTCTCTTAGGGCGTTAAAAAGTATCTATACCATGATTTAAAAATGGTTTAAAATAATTACACATAATAAACCTAATTTTAAATGTTCATACTCGAGCTTGATGAATGAACAAAATTATAAGGTATGTTTCTTATATTAAAAGTTTGGATGATGAATTCTAGTGGTGTGGTCATCATGGTTTATAAATATGAATGTAAGTGTTGAAAGGAGTAATGGTGGATAAGGAAAGTTGAATACTATGTTTAATTGTGTGCCAATAGGTCTCTTCTGCCATACTATCATCATATTACTTTACTCATATTAAAATTAAATTATGAGTTGTATGATTGCTAAGCAAGGACATAGCATAATAAAATACGAGCTAATTCTGGTGAGAATAGTATAGTTAATGACAATACCTAATGGAATAAATTTTATGCTTATATATATCCTATGAAAGGATGAAAAATTAAGGGAAGAAATTTTTAACTATTATGAGGTAACTCGCAAACAAAAATAGATAAAATAGGAGAATGCCTTTCCATACATCATGGTCAACATGAGGAAACATTAAAATAAATGTATATAGATGGAATATATATAGGTCATATGAAATAAATTGATGAAATTCTATCAAAAGTAATAGAAATCAATGGTTAATTAATGGGTTTCCAACCTAGAATAGATTCTGAAGGTTTTCTACACATGAAATTCCCATCAAATATCATTAAGCTCATGAAAGACAAGTCTCTGTATGTGGTATCAGACTATGGATTTTTTAAAATTGTATTTCAATTTAATATTTTGTGCATCTACATGTAATTATGTAGTTTATTTTTTATGTCGTTGTGGGCACTAGTTGAGTTGTTAGCTCACACTTATGGGGAAAACACTTCAAATATACACTACTGAAAGGAACTATACCTTACCAGGTTATTATTCAAATATTGAGTAACAACATGCATAGTTAATTAGATATGAATAGTTTGGAACGTACAAGTTCCTTTTTGAATAAAGATATATACCAATAATTGTAATTAATATATGTAAGAGGAACATATTATATTTCCAATATAGATTGAACTAGGGTCAGAGTCGTGAAGTGTGTGCACACATGTAATTCAAGTCACTATATACATGTTGAAGAAGACATCACACATTAATAATTCTATGACTGAGTCAATGGGATTGGCACCCAAATGGACATCTAGGGTAAATACATAATAGGAGTGTAAAAGCAGCTCCTAGTGCTTCTCGATTAATAGCAGTAAGATAACATTCTCAAGTTCACTCAAATTCCAATACGTAAATTATTGAAACTCAAATTTCACAACCTTGATGTGCATATCAATCCAAATATAGATGGGTTTTTGTTAATAATATCTCACAAATACTGACCTTTCAAAATCTGTAGCAAGAAAAAGATGCTACCAGTAGAATGATTGTAGATCTTACGAATGTAATTCTTGTGGAAATTGATGAGATTAAAATGATATGTATGCTTCTGCTATATATAAAAAAAAGTATACATGTTTTATGAGAAGAGATATGGTGAATCTGGATGCACTTGAAGTAGGAATACATAAATTCAGAGTAGCATAATGATTAACAAGAATTGTACACTAGATTCGGAACATATTTGTCTGAATTAATACACAAATTCTTGGTAAACCCAAAATTTTTCACATTAATACAACTTATAATGATCTAAGGATATTATGCTAGTAGTAAAATAATACATGCACCAAGTAAGGTGTGACATATAAAAGGTTCTAGAAGAGTGGGAATAACAAACCATGCAATACCTCGTTGTTAAACCAATAGGATGCCATAACCATATTAAATGGTTAAGTGGTAATGGTAAGTGAGATTATTGTGTAAAAAGATAATTGGTTTTGATAAAATGATATCTATAAATCTATTCAAATCAATTGACAATTGTACAATCTGAGATGCATATTTTGTACCACTATTTCCTATCAAGCAATCTTGGGAAGTCTACCTATCAGATTGCATGGATAGTGTTGTCTGGTTTTGAATATGAAAACATATCAATTATTTCATAAACAATTTATTTTAAGGAATTTAACAATTGATGGATGATATTCTACTAGGTCATGATCTAGTGTAAAGTGGGGTATCAACATGCTAATGACCTAGGTTCACACCCTGGTACACATAGTGCCTAAAAACTTAGTGGGTGTGGAATTGAGAACATGGTAACCTTCACTTATGACTCATGTATAGGAGGTGTATGTACTTACATACTGATTGTTTGATTTATTTTGAATATACACTAAATTATTCATGGCCAACAAGGTGTTGGGAGTAGTGGTAAAAAGAGCAAACATGAAATCAGAAGGCATAACTAGATTATGTGTGGAGTAATTTTGAGTACTAAACAATTATTTTATTGGCTAAAGACAATGTTAAGATTGTTATTAAACTTCAAATATAAAATTGAAGTCCATACTAGACTAACTGTCATTGTAAATAGCCTTGGGTATGATTGGGTGGAGGTCATATTTTGATGTTATTAAAATGTTGTCTAAGTGACAGACTTAATCCAAAAACTCAAAGTTATTGGTATTGTAAAGTGTTATTATGCATGATTACATTTATGTTATCATTTGCTGAATTTTTTTTGCAACCACAAGATACATGAGAAGGATTAGCTAAACAAAGCCACTTGAATAATTTGACATAAATTATTAAGTTATGCTCTGATTGCAGAAGATGAATAGGTCCATGAATTCCTTATTCTCGAATCAAAAAACTGAGCATGGTTTGATTGGACTTGCCTAAATTTAGTGGGAATCAATAGAAAAAATTATGGTGTGGACTTGATGTTATGTTAATTATGCTAACATTGCTTGAAAACAAGTGGAAAAGGTACATGTTGTGCAAGTAATGCTATGGACATTTGGTACTCTGTGCATGTGGTGCATATGGTATTTTTGTTGATGCAGGTATTGGATGAGGTTGGATGGCATGTATAGACGTATGTGTGTGAGGCACACTATGTGTATGTGAACATGGTTGAGGAGAAGGCACTGGGTGGTCTTCTGATGTGGCAACCAATCCATGGTGCGTGCAGGATAAAGACATAAACAAAAGTTAATGATTGATTAAAGGATTACTATTCGTATTTTATTTCAGTTTTAGTGTGTGATATTTATGATTTTGGCCTATCATGATTACATGTGATCTATGCTTGATGATTACATATGATTTATGGTTTTGATGGTTATGTTTTGAGCTAACAAGATGTGATATTGTTATACATTTTGATCTGTCAAATGTGATAGTTTGATTTGTTGTGACTAATGCAAGGAGACTACAGGAAGCAAGTGTTCAGCAAGAACACAAATGCATTAGAAGAGAATGCATTTCTTCTGATTATAATTCAATGAAAAGGACAAATCATAGTTAAATGGTAGGAAACATTAACCCATATTTACTCAAATAGTAGTACCATTATGTCAAGTTATGACATTAACTGTGGTAAAAAAATGAGTTTTTCTTTTATGGCATCTAAAGTCTCTCACAGAATTGATTGAATAAATTTTACAAGTGGCAATTGAAGGAGAATTGTTGTAGAAATTCTTTGTAACCTATATGTAGCAATATTTGTTCAGGTGGAAAGTCCATTGGAACCTAAAAATTCAGAAACAGCTACCTGTGAATGATGAAATAAATTGCAAGATGCAGTAATACATCGAGGACAGTGTAAATTTAAGGGTGGGGTATGTAACACCCCTCCATTTTATGTAACACTCTGATAGCCTAAGATAAGAAAATCTAGGTCTAAGGTATGACAATGAAATTAAATACCTTTTTATTAAATAAATAATAAATATAATGTAATCACTTGGAAAGCGAGACACCAATAGATGAGATTCTTGCCAAATCAAATCCCATTGGTGAATTGGAATGGGTAATTCTTTCATGATAAGACTTCTAGATCAAATTCTAGATAAGCTTAATGGATTGGGAGATAAATATCAATTAAGTTACTTTAGGTGGAGAAAAATGCTAAGTTTGAGAAAAACATAAAATTCTCGTGGGAGAGAAAGGCAAGCTCTTAGGAGGAAAATCCTCACGGGAGAGAAAGACGAGATTTTATGGGAAAAGCCTAGGCCAAATGGATAAAACAATCCATGAAATATGGACACTAGTAAAGGAAACCATATCATGGAAGATGGTATTAAATACCCATTGAAGAGATCAACAAGAGGGAGTGGATCCGTGGCAAGAACTCTCAGCTCAAGGGTGTACTAGAGGAAGTCAGTTCTAGGTTGGGTGGTGGTGCTTAGTTTTCCAAGTGACATTTTTTCCGCTAATCTGAGTTGATTTAGTTGCATCAGATGTTTTGTATGTTGACTCTTTACTCTTTATGTTATGTTGTCAAATATTTAAGCCTATTAGCATAATTCCAAGTCATATCCTGGTCTGTAAGATGATTGAATACTCATGCATGTGACAATTATTGAATATATAAAAGAAATAAAAGTTAGACGTAGTGATTGGAGAAATTGTAGGTGGTTGTTGATAATGGGTCAAGGAAGTATGTGACAAAACAAAACTTGAGATCATGTAGAACTTTGTAAAGGGAGAACTATTGTTAGATATAAATGGATCTTCAAATTGAAGAGAAATTTTGAAGGAAGAATTGGAAGATACAAGGTGACGTTGGTAGCAAAAGGATACTCTGAGATAGAAGGTATTGACATTCATGATATTTTTTACCAGTTGTAAAACTCGTTTTTATTTATACCATGCTAGCACTAATTGCATTGCATGACCTTAATTACAACATTTATATGTTAAAATAACCCCTTTTCATGGAGTTTTTGAAGAGGAGATCTATATGGAGCAACTAGAAGGTTTTTTACAAGGTCGCAATAGGAGATTAGTTTGCAAGATGAGGAAATTATTGTACTACCTGAGGCAGTCTCCCAAGCAATGGTACAAGAAGATTGACCCTTGTGTGGTGAGACAGAGTATCACTAGAAGTGAATATTCTCAATGTGTACAATTTAAAGATTACATTGGTATATTCATTAACTTAGTTTTGTATGTTGATGATATGCTTATTGTAAGAAAAATGACGGATGTGATCAACTAGTTAAATGCTTAGATTCTAGGATGTTTGATATGAAGGACTTGGAGCTGAAAAATAGATCTTGGGAATGGAGATACACAAAGACATAAACAATGGGAATCTTTTGTTATCACAACAAAATTATGTGGAGAAAACACTTGCAAAGTTTGGTATGAGCAATGTGAAACCTGTTAATGTTCCTTTAACTTCCCATTTTAAATTTTGTTCGAGTTTGTGTCCTAGAACTAACGAAAAAAATAATTATATGTATCGTGTACAATATGAAAATTTAGTAGGGAAATTAATATATGCGATGGTGTCTGCTAGACTTGACACTTCACATGGAGTTGCAGTTGTTAGTAGGTTCATGAAAATCTTGGAGAAAAACATGGGCAAGC
This sequence comes from Pinus tabuliformis, assembly GCA_031772625.1. Taxonomy (NCBI): domain Eukaryota; kingdom Viridiplantae; phylum Streptophyta; class Pinopsida; order Pinales; family Pinaceae; genus Pinus; species Pinus tabuliformis. The sequence goes on from CM062808.1 coordinate 192,244,808, forward strand.
AGTAAAATAGGTGCTTTGGTATTTAAAAGGCGCAAGTGACCATTGTATCATATTTAATGGTTGTGAAGATTTAATCTACGAATATGTTGATGTTGGATATCCCAAAACTCAAAGTTATTGGTATTGTAAAGTGGTACTATGCATGATTACATTTATGTTATCATTTGCTGAAATTTTCTTGCAACCACAAGATACATGAGAAGGATTAGCTAAATAAAAGCACTTGAATAATTTGACATAAAATTATTCAGTTATTCTCTAATTGCGGAAGATGAACAGGTCCATGAATTCGTTATTCTCCAATCAAGAAACCTAGGATGGTTTGATTGGACTTGCCTAAAGCTAGTCTGAACCAATAGAAAAAATTATGGTGTCGACTTTATGTTTTGTTAATTATGCTAACATTTCTTGTTGTACATGTAATGCTATGGACATTTGGTTCTGTGCGTGTGTGGTGCATACGGTATTTGTGTTGATGCAGGTACTACATGAGGTTGGATGATGTGTATAGATGTATGTGTGTGAGGTACACTATGTGTATGTGCACATGGTTGAGGAGAAGGCATTGGGTGGTCTTCTAATGTGAAAACCAATCCATGGTGCGTGCAGGATAAAGACATAAACAAATGTTAAGGATTGATTAAAGGATAACTATCTGTATTTTATTTCAGTTTTAGTGTGTGTGATATTTATGATTTTGCCCTATCATGATTACATGTGATCTATGGTTGATGATTACATATGATTCATGCTTTTGATGCTTATGTTTTGAGCTAACCGAATGTGATATTGTTAAACATTTTGATTGGTCAAATGTGATAGTTTCACTTGTTGTGACTAATGCAAGGAGACTGTAAGAAGCAAGTGTTCAGCAAGAACACAAATGCGTTGGAAGAGAATGAATTTCTTCCGATTATAATTCAATGAAAAGATCGAATCATAGTTAAATGGTAGGCAACATTAAACCATATTTACTCAAATAGTAGTACCATTATATCAATTTATGACATTAACTATGGTAAAAACAAATCAGTTTTGTTTTTAGGGCAACTAAAGTCTCTCACAAAATTGGTTGAATAAATTTTACATGTAGCAATTGAAGGAGAATTGCAGTCGAAATTCTTTGTAACCTATATGTAGGAATATTTGTTCAGGTGGAAAGGCCATGGGAACCTAAAAATTTAGAAACAACTACCTGTCATTGATGAAATAAGTTGCAAGATGCAGTAATACACTGAGGAAAGTGCAAATTTAAGGGGGGGTATGTAACACCACTACATTTTATGTAACACTCTCATGGCCTAAGATAAGAAAAGCTAGGTCTGAGGTATAACAATGAAATTAAATACTTTTTTATTAAATAAATAATAAAAATAATGTAATCACTTGGAAAATGAGACAACAACAAATGCGATTCTTGCCAAATCAAATTCCATTGGTGAATTGGAATGGGTAATTCTTTCATGATAAGACTTCTAGATCAAATTCTAGATAAGCTTAATGGATTGGGAGATAAATATCAATTAAGTTACATTAGGTGTAGAAATATGATAATTCTAAGAAAAACATTAAATTCTTGTGGGAGAGAAAGGCAAGATTTTATGAGGAAAATCCTCACGGGAGAGAAAGGCAAGATTTTATGGGGAAAGCCTAGGCCAAATGGATAAAACAATCCATGAAATATGGGCACTAGTAAAGGAAACCATATCATCGAATATGGTATTAAATACCCATTGAAGAGATCAACAAGAGGTAGTGGATCCGTGGCAAGAACTCTCAACTCGGGGGTGAACTAGAGGAATTCAGTTCTAGGTTGGGTGGTGGTTCTTAGTTTTCCAAGTGACATTTTTTCTGCTAACCCGAGTTGATTTAGTTGCATCAGATGTTTTGTATGTTGACTCTTTACTCTTTCTGTTATGTTGTCAATTCTTTAAGCGTATGAGCATAATTTCAAGTCATATTCTGGTTTGTAAGATGATTGAATACTCATGCATGTGACAATTACTGAATATATAAAAGAAATAAAAGTTATATGTAGTGATTCAAGCATTTCTAGGTGGTTGTTGATAATGGGTCAAGGAGGTATCTAACAAAACAAGACTTGAGATCATGTAGAACTTCGTAAAGGGAGAACTGTTTTTAGATATAAATGGATCTTCAAATTGAAGAGAAATTTTGATGGAAGAATTGAAAGATACAAGGTGACGTTGGGAGAAAAAGGATACTCCAAGATAGAAGGTATTGACATTCATGATATTTTTTCACTAGTTGTAAGATGCATTTTTATTTATACCATGCTAGCACTAACTACATTGCAACCTTAATTTACAACATTTAGATGTTAAAATAACCTTTTTCATGGAGTTTTGGAAGGGGAGATCTATATGGAGGAACTAGAAGGTTTTGTACAAGGTCATAGTGGGATATTAGTTTGCAAGATGAGGAAATTATTGTACTACCTAAGGCAGTCTCCCAAGCAATGGTACAAGAAGATTGACCCCTCCGTGGTGAGATAGAACATCACTAGAAGTAAATATGCTCAATGTGTACAATTCAAACATTGCATTGGTATATTCATTAACTTAGTTTTGTATATTGATGATATGCTTATTGTAAGAAAAATGATGGAAGTGATCAACTAGTTAAAGGCTTAGATTCTAGGATGTTTGATATGAAGGATCTTGGAGCTAAAAAATAGATCTTGGGAATGGAGATACACAAAGACATAAAAAATGGGAATATTTTTTTATGACAACAAAAGTATGTGGAGAAAACACTTGCAAAGTTTGGTATGAGCAATGTGAAACCTGTTAATGTTCCTTTAACTTCCCATTTTAAGTTTTGTTTGAGTTTGTGTCCTAGAACTAATGAAAAAAATAATTATATGTATCGTGTACAATATGAATATTTAGTAGGAAAAATAATATATGCGATGGTGTATACCAGACCTGACACTTCACACGTAGTTGGAGTTGTTAGTAGGTTCATGAAAATCTAGGAGAAAAACATTGGTGAGCAGTGAAATAGGTGCTTTTGTATTTGAGAGGCACAAGTGACCATTGTATCATATTTAATGGTTGTGAAGATTTTCTCTACGAATATGTTGATGTTGGATATCCCAAAACACAAAGTTATTGGTATTGTAAAGTGGTACTATGCATGATTACATTTATGTTATCATTTGCTGAAATTTTCTTGCACCACAAGATACATGAGAAGGATTAGCTAAATAAAAGCACTTGAATAATTTGACATAAAATTATTTAGTTATGATCTGATTGCAGAGGATGAATAGGGCCATGAATTCCTTATTCTCCAATCAACAAACCGAGCATGGTTTTACTGGACTTGCCTAAAGGTAGTCGGAATCAATAGAAAAAATTATGGTGTGGACTTGATGTTATGTTAATTATGCTAACATTGCTAGAAGACAAGTGGAAAAGGTACATGTTGTGCATGTAATGCTATGTACATTTGGTATTGTGCACAAGTGGTGCATATCGTATTTGTGTTGATGCAGGTATTTCATGAGGTTGGATGACGTGTATAGATGTATGTGTGTGATGCACACTATGTGTATGTGCACATGGTTGAGGAGAAGGCATTGGGTGGTCTTTTGATGTGGCAACCAAACCATGGTGCATGCATGATAAAGATATAAACAGAAGTTAAGGATTGATTAAATGATAACTATCCGTATTTTATTTCAATTTTAGTGTGTGTGATATTTATGATTTTGGCCTATCATGATTACATGTGATCTATGTTTGATGATTACATATGATTTATGGTTTTGATAGTTATGTTTTGAGCTAACCAGATGTGATATTGTTATACATTTTGATTGGTCAAATGTGATAGTTTGACTTGTTGTGACTAATGCAAGGAGACTACCGGAAGGAAGTGTTCGGCAAGAACACAAATGCGTTGGAAGAGAATGCATTTCTTCTGATTATAACTCAATGAAAAGGACGAACCATAGTTAAATGGTAGGCAACATTAAACCATATTTACTCAAATAGTAGTACTGTTATATCAAGTTATGACATTAACTGTGGTAAAAAAAATATGATTTTTGTTTTTATGGCATCTAAAGTCTCTCATAGAATTGATTGAATAAATTTTACTGGTAGCAATTAAAGGAGAATTGCAGAAGAAATTCTTAGTAACCTATATGTAGGAATATTTGTTCAGGTGGAAAGGCCATGGGAACCTAAAAATTCAGAAACAACTACGTGTGATTGATGAAATAAATTGCAAGATGCAGTAATACACTGAGGACAATGTAAATTTAAGGGTGGGTATGTAACACCCCTCCAATTTATGTAACACTTTGATGGCCTAAGATAAGAAAAGTTAGGCCTGAGGTATAAGAATGAAATTAAATACTTTTTTATTAAAGAAATAATAAATATAATGTGATCACTTGCAAAACGAGACACCAATAGATGATATTCTTGCCAAATCAAATCCCATTAGTGAATTGGAATGGGTAATTCTTTCATGATAAGACTTCTAGATGAAATTTTAGATAAGCTTAATGGATTGGGAGATAAATATTGATTAAGTTACATTAGGTGGAGAAATATGCTAATATTAAGAAAATCATAAAATTCTTGTGGGAGAGAAAGGCAAGATTTTATGACGAAAATCCTCATGGGAGAGAAAGGTGAGATTTTATGGGAAAAGCCTAGGCCAAATGGATAAAAATATCCATGAAATATGGGCACTAGTAAGGGAAACCATATCATGGAAGATGGTATTAAATACCCATTGAAGAGATCAGAAAGAGGCAGTGGATCCATTGCAAGAACTCTCAGCTCGTGGGTGAACTAGAGGAAGTCAGTTCTAGGTTGGGTGGCGGTGCTTAGTTTTCCAAGTGATATTTTTTTCGCTAATCCGAGTTGATTTAGATGCATCAGATTTTTTGTATGTTGACTCGTTACTCTTTACGTTATGTTGTCAAATCTTTAAACATATGAGCATAATTGCAAGTCATATCCTGGTCTGTAAGATGATTGAATACTCATGCATGTGACAATTATTGAATATATAAAAGAAATAAAAGTTAGATGTAGTGATTGGATCGTTTATAGGTGGTTGTTGATAATGGGTCAAGGAAGTATGTGACAAAACAAGACTTTAGATCATGTACATCTTCATATAGGGAGAACTGTTGTTAGATATAAATGGATCTTCAAATTGAAGAGAAATTTTGATGGAAGAATTGAAAGATACAAGGTGACGTTGGTAGAAAAAGGATACTCCGAGATAGAAGGTATTGTTGTTCATGATAATTTTTCACCAGTTGTAAAAATCGCTCTTATTTATACCATGATAGAATTAACTACATTGCATGTCCTTAATATACAAAATTTAGGTGTTAAAATTGCCCTTTTTCATGGAGTTTTGGAAGAGGAGATCTATATGGAGGAACTAGAAGTTTTTGTACAAGGTCACAGTAGGAGATTAGTTTGCAAGATGAGGAAATTATTGTACTACCTAAGGCAGTCTCCCAAGCAATGGTACAAGTAGATTGACCCCTATGTGGTGAGATAGAACATCACTAGAAGTGAATATGCTCAATGTGTACAATTTAAACATTGCATTGGTATATTCATTAACTTAGTTTTGTATGTTGATGATATGCTTATTGTAAGAAAAATGATGGAAGTGATCAACTAATTAAAGGCTTAGATTCTAGGATGTTTGATATGAAGGATCTTGGAGCCGAAAAATAGATCTTGGCAATGGAGATACACAAAAACATAAAAAATGGGAATCTTTTCTTATAACAACAAAAGTATGTGGAGAAAACACTTGCAAAGTTTGGTATGAGCAATGTGAAACCTGTTAATGTTCCTTTAACTTCCCATTTTAAGTTTTCTTTGATTTTGTGTCCTAGAACTAGTGAAAATAATAGTTATATGTACCATGTACAATATGAAAAATTGGTAGGGAAATTAATATATGTGATGGTGTCTACCAGACCTGACACTTCACATGCAGTTGGAGTTGTTAGCAGGTTCATGAAAATCTAGGAGAAAAACATTGGCGAGCAGTGAAATAGGAACTTTGGTATTTTAGAGGCACAATTGACCATTGTATCATATTTAGTGGTTGCGAAGATTTACTCTACGAATATGTTGATGTTGGGTATGACAATGACTTTGAAAAGAGGAGATATGTTATAGGATATGTCCTTACTCTTGCAAGTGGAGAAATTAGCTAGATGTCAAAGATTCAAGGAGCTATTGCTTTATCCACTACTAAAGAAAAGGATATAGCTACTTCAAATGCTTGTAAAGAGGAAATATAGTTGAAAGGACTACTTGATGAGCTTGGATGGATGCAAGAAAAAGTGAATGTATTCTATAATAGTTAGACTGATATTCGTTTGGCTACTAATCCAACTTATCATATCAAGACTAATCCTATTGATGTAAGATACCATTTTTTAAGACATGTAATTGATGGCAGAAAATTAGCTCTCAAGAAGGTCCACACATAGGAGACTTGTGCATAAATGTTCACGAATCCAATATTGGTGAAGACATTGCAGTGATGTTTGGCTTCTCTTGGCTTGTAGAAAGTGATGATGAATGGGCATGGGAAAGGGATTATGAAAATTGTTGTCAAGGTGGCATTGTTAAGAATGACCACAATTAAAAGATTATTACAAATATAATTACCTCAGTAAATCTGGCTTAATCGTTCAAATATTTGCATAATGATATCAAGTTATGTAACGATGTCTTCTTATTTTAGTGATTTTTCCTGAGAAGCTTGATGTATTACTAGAGAGTCATTTTTTACCTTTAATAATAAGAATTTCAATCCCTTGCCGCAAGGAGGTTTCCTTGACACATTGTCACGGTTTTGGCATATAAATTACCGTTTTTATTTGTGTGATTCAGTTTCCTGTTTATTTATCATTTTTGTCTATTGTTTAATTTAATGTTTACAGGCTCTAAATACCAATAAAGTTGATAATTTGTTTGGTAAAACCTAAATTCACTTTATCGCATTTACACATGATCTCTTGTGAAATTAAATTTGATGTCAATATGTTTGAAGTTATTATGAAATAAGGGATTTTGACAGATGGAAATTGTAAATATTTTATCACAATAAATAATTCTAGCATCATGTTCTTCTTTTTGTAGATTTATTAGGATTATTTCCAACCAATTTGCTTCACTTGTTGCTATTGCTAGAGCAGTCTACTTTTCCTCTATATAAGATATTCAAATACTTGGTTTTTTCTTTGAAACTAATTTTACTGCATGTGATACCAAGCCTAAAAGATAACCTAAATTACTTTTTCTATCATCGATCAATTCAACCCCAATTACTTTTTCTATCATCGATCAATTCAACCCCATCATTATATGTATAGTAAACCGACCCAAAATTGTGTTAAGTATACCAAATACCAAAATTATTTATTGCACAAAAATACCTCAAAATAACTTTTGTTGCTCGAAAAGAATCTTACTTCGACTTCACATGAATATAGAAATCAAGGTTAATGGGAGTAAGATACATAATACCTCATACAAAACTCGTTTAGGATTTCACATACACCTTTTTATCTTAACATTCTACATAAACAATTTCATTCATATTCATGGGCATGGTCATAGGTTTATCATTTCCAATTTACAAGGTAGAAAAAAATACTTAAGTTAAATAAATACACCACCATCGAATTTCCCCACTTATATGCCAGAAAATTAATGCATCAATCCCAAATCAATCTCATTTATCATATCATTTTATCCTCTATGTTTACCACATGCTACGGAAAGGCAGGTCTTCTAGTGTTGATTTGGTTTCCCCAATTTTAGATAAAAACAAGGCTAATATAAAATATTGTACTCATTTTTTTTTACAAATCAACATAATTTCATAAGTTACAAATACATATTATTTTTTTTTCATATTATATATAATAAAAACATTTTAAACAAGAAAGAAAATATTTTTAATATATGAAACATGTCTAAATTAATTAGTAAATTAAACAATTTTACATATAGTATTTTAGATATAAAATCTTATTTATTTGCTAATATTACCAATAATTTTTTAAAAATATTATAAATGAGATAGATTTAATTCATTAAATTTTATTTTTTTTTCTACGTAAAGTTAAATCTATTATATTAACAAGGAGGTAGTAAATTTACATCATGACCGTAGTTAAGCACTCTGCTCCTTCGGGAGGTAGTTCTATCCAAAACATGTATGTATGAAAAATGTCTATTTTTGTTTCCCACCCAGGGGAATAATCTCTGAAACATGAGACAAATCAAAAACACAAAAAAAAACCAGAGGAGAATCATCACTGAAACATGAGACAATACCAGAAACCCATGACCGAGTCACCTTACAACCTTGCCCTTTGGAGAGGGGCATTCTACAAAAAGAGAGGCGTGGATGGCCTTCCTATTCATCAATGGGCTCTTCAGTAATTCGACACCAGCCCATATCAGGTGGTTCCTCTAACTGAGTCACATTCTATGCATCAGTGCCCAGATCTACCATCATCAGCTCCCGCACGCTGCTTCTTTGCTCATTTGTTTCCCGCTGAGGCGTGTTCTCCGTAGCCAGCTGAAAAGATGAAGAGGGGTCCTGGATAGCCCTCGAATTTTCTGCTTGTGTCCTTAAATCAACAGCTAAACTTTCCTCCTGAAACAGCACTGTAAAATAGGCTATGATCCTGGGCCTGTTGAGAGCACTGTCAAAGGTGAAAATGGCAGAGCCTGTGGCAGGAATCGGACCGGGTCGAGAGTCAGAGGCTCGAGACCTTCCTCTTCTACTGCGAGAAGAAAGCCCTCTCCTTGGAGGATGATTCAAGTCGCTGGAGGATGAATCCGTTGGGGCTCTTCTCGGCTACCCTCTGTGACTGCCTACTCTAGGTCTCAATCGAGGCATCCTGCAGATGATAGTGGCCCAGATCCAGAGATTTTGTTGTGGGGCGATAGCCTGGATGTGGCGATGCCTCCCAATTGAGCCTCCTCTGCTTAGATTGAGCGTGTTCTTTGGGTTTGCCGAATCCCTGCGCTTGTGCACTAACCAAAAACAAACACAGATATCAGTTGCCAAGAGAAAAGAATGGGAGGGCCAACTTGCGATACCTGAGCAATACTCGGGGAGGGGAGTGACTAGCCTCGTAGAGAGGGCCAAGATAATCAACACCGGGGTCCAATTCCTTGCCTTCTCTCTGAGTTTCTTATCATGCGCAGAGGAGTGCCGGCATAGGAAGAAAGCCAATGAATTTACCATCTCCCTCGACCCTTCTCCGGTTTTAAGGTTACAAGCCTTGTCTTGGGAGTCACCTCCCATTACTGCTCCCTTGATGGCTTGAGCCCTCCACTGCACGCTGATGCGTGTGAAACTTAATTCCCTCGCTGTGAGCCTGGCGTTCCAGCCGAACCGGTGATATAACGTACCCTGAGTGACGATCATGCAGATGTGCCACGCGCCTTGTATTATTTCCCTTCCACGTATCCTGTGCAGGTCGGGCAAGTGGCGTTCCGCCCCGCCCATCCACTGTCCTATCATTTTAACTCTCAACGCTAACACCCACATCCGGGGAATTCATTAAAAAATATTAAGTATTGAATATAATATTAATTATTTTATTAGTATTTGTAAAATTAACTTAATAAAACTCATTCTTATTTAAATTTCAAATTTTTTAAAATTTTAAAATGAAATAAAATAATATTTTACATATTTGTTTTTATTAATATTAAAAATTGATTCATATTGAATGGAGATAAGTCGATAGTGCATGGAGCATCTAATGAAGTCAGGCATGCCAGAAAAAAAACCACAAGATTAGCCATAATTGTAAATAAATAATAAAAAAAGGAGAATATAATAATAATACATAAATAAATAGTAAATAATAAAGTGGAGTTCTAAATAAATATATATAAAAATAAAATACAAAAATAATACGAATAAGTGAACTTATCAAAAATAAAAATAATAAAATAAGAAAAAGTTAAATTAAGAGAAATATTAAATTAAGTAAAACTTAAAATAAAGAAATAAATTTTGGCATGTTGACACATGGAATGTGTGCATAAAGATCCATTTCCATTTCTTGTTATGTTTAATGGACAATGAGGAGGATGAGATTCATCCATTACTTCATCCATTCTTCTGGAGAAGATTGTTGAGAGACAAATGAAACTTTGGTAGTCGTATGTTAATTAAGGGATCGATGGTGGCCAATTGCAAGTAACTCTATGATTGGGTGGAGAGTCATCTCCAAAACGTCTGTTTTGATGTTAGTGAGATTCAAATACCGTTCAACTCTGAAATCACAAAGAATATCGTAACTATTGGTAATTCCTCTCTCCTCATGTGTTTTAGAAATCCTATGATAATTAGTTGAATAATTTGTGTGTTGATTATTAATAGCATGATTGACAAAATTAGCTGTATATTTTAAATTTTAGGTTTGTTATACATTGTATCATAGCAAGGTTTGGAACTATGTTATACCTTTGGATTATATTCTTCATGATTGAATAGTATTTTAAATAATTTAGCTTTTATATATATAAGTTAAAATATTTTATTGAACAGTTAATTATAAATATTGTTATTTTGGGTTGTTAAAATAAAGCAAGCTAGCACCATACTAACCAAAAGTTTATAATAAGGTTTAAATTGATATTTATCATTTCAATAATGTGAAATCATGGAAGCTTGTAGTTGCGAGTGAGTAAAGTGTGTAGATCTCCCATGTACTACTTTCAACGTTTTTGGAAGTGGTCATTCATTCCATTGTATCCCGGGACTGATCTTCGCCCACTTGGGCTATAAATTCTAGGTTTTAAGAACTAATGAATGGTCTATCATAGTTTTTCATTCTCTCTTCGTAACCTTTTATGCCTATTCATTCCATATTGTTTTGGCTTTACTCGTTATTCATTCCATGTTGTTATTGGATTTATTCGATGCTTTTTTTATCTCCTCATCCATTTAGACATAGTTTTAGCTCCATTTCCTTTTGACTACATGTTGTTTTTTTTTTTTTTTTTTTTGCTATTTCAATTTCTAATTTTTTCAGCCTTAACCAAAATCTTCCTTCATTCTAACCTTGTTTTCCTAATAATTCCCTCTCTAGAGCAGTATCCCTATTTTCGGTTCCTTCCTTTTCTCAGCCTTGATTCTCTTTTTGCAATCCATTATGAGTTTCAATTCCCAACCATTCTTTCATTAAGGGTGTTCTTTGTCCTCTCTAAATATTTTTCCCCTCGCAATGACCTTTCCATGATGTCTCCCGAATGAGTTAGGATTCACAGTGTTGCCACTTAATTTGAAAGTAAGGTGGATCACAAGCACATGTTTCCTTACCATTAAGTTAGTAGTTAGAGTGATGTCAATTGTTATCCGGATAGGTGTCCCTCTTATTGGAATTAGCCACTTTAATATTTTTTTAATTAACATTTTTTATGAGATGGTTTAAATTGAAAGCTTCCAATATATTCTCATAGTTGCCACTCAATGAATGAAATTGAAAATGGTAACTTCTTTGTATATCTAAATCATTTGTTTAAACCTTGTTTAAATTAATTTTTTACCAAATCATTATTAAAAATTTATTGCTCCTCTTATTTATCTCGAGGTATTGGGATTAGAGAAAGTGAAATTAAAATTCTAGTGTCAAATATCACTATGAAACAAATGTTTGTTTTCATTCTGAAAAGTTTGCATGCTAAAACCATGAGGAATATATATACTCTTGGAGGAATAAGGGTAGGGTTTCTTGGCTTAGCCTTTCGAATTGTGATTAAAAGTCTAGTGTGCAGGTTATTCATCACCCAGTATGATAATTAGTGAAAAATAAATTGCATTTTTTTTTATAAAATATGCATTGAATTTTTAAATTTATAGTTGTTTACATTCTGAAACTTACTTCTACATTAAAATTGTTTAACGGCTTCACTAAACCTTTGTAAAGTTCTAGATAGCCAAAGCACCTACTCAACAACAAATGGTATGTGTAGAAATGCATAAGATGGAAGGAAAATGCATGTGATGTGGTAATGAAGGTGCCATCCACAGGCTGCTTAAGGGGCTCAAATGCAAGCCTACAAGGGTTCCTTATTTTATCTTGTAACTTTCTGTATTCACAATCTCATGCTACGTAAGGGACTCAAATACAAGCCTACAAGGGTTTCTGAGTTTATGTTGTAACTTTTTGTATTCACAGTTGCATTATTTTTCAAAGTTATGTCGTGAATATTTATCATATATTTTGTTGGGGTTAATCAATATTCCTCTAGAGATTAATATGATATTGATGTCTAAGCTTGTGCTAATTGAACAATGTCCTCATTTTCTTAACGAAGGTGTCATACATGACCCATCAAGGGGAAATACAAGACTACACTCATTAATGGGTACTAAAGAGATTCTCCCAGAGAATCAAAAGTTTTGTTTCAAAATTTCCTTTCTTATTTCATTTGAAAAACTCGATCGAACACACAGGTGGATGTATTGTCCAAGTTTTATTTCAAAATTTCCTTTCTTATTTCATTTGAAATACTCGATCAGACACATGGGTGGATGTATTCTCCAAGTTTTATTTCATAATTTCCTTTCTTATTTCATTTGAAAAACTCGAGCAGACACATAGGTGGATGTATTTTCCTGCAAGGAGGTGTTCAGATCTGCAATTGAAGAGAAGAGAAAGACACAATTGCTTTTGGAATCTAACATATTGTGATATGTCCAAAATAAAACTAGAACTAAAAGAGACTGGAGGTGAATCTCTATTGGGATGATATGATTTACGAATTATCCATTAGATAGCTTATTTTAGTTCATCGAATTCTAGCATGTGACCACACAGCGAAAAGATTACACTGGCATGCTGTGATTTATGAATTTATTGAATTTGTGAATCTAATGAATTTATGATTCTCGATTCGGTTGTTCCTCTATACCTTATGCTTTGTCTAATATTAATATTATGTTTTAATTTTATATTTGGCTTTCGATTTTGTGATAAGCATTCGATTTTGGACAGTGGAGAATCCATGCTCAATTTTTTTTTTTTTTAATTTTTTAAAAGAATTGGATCTACGCAGGCATTAATAAATGCATATAAGCATTGATGTTCATGGTTCCATCTCTATCCCCAGGATGACTTAATTCCCCTTCACTATACTCGCTTTTTAAAACTTTAAAATCTGTTTTTATGTTTATATTTGGTTTTAGATTTAGATTTTTATGTTTATATTTAATTTTGAATTTTATTTTAAATTTAATTTTTATATTTGATTTTATGCTTATGCTTTGATAAATTTTATGTTTATATTTGATTTTAGATTTATAATTTAGGTTTATAGGTTTTGTTTATGTTTCATTTTAGATTTTGGGATAAGAGTTGGATTTGAGCCGCTCGATAATCCATGCATAATATTATTTGAAAAAAAAAACCTTCAAAATTTTGTAAAGAATTGAATATACTAGAGCATTAAAGTGACTTAATTATCCTTTACTCTCTTCTCTTTATAAAACTTTAAACTGAGATTGTATATCCACAATACACAACCTCGATTAGAATAAGAAATGAAAGGGGTGGGACAACAATTACATTGATGATCTAAAATTACCCGTAAATGACCTTAGAGAATTAATGAAGGTATTACAGACTCATGTGTTGGGGTGTGCCTATGTTATTTTATGCAATGGATTGATAAGATTGCGAAATACACAAACACTGAAATAGTAAGAGAAACACACTAAGAAAACACATAAACACAAAAAGTTTAATTAGGAGTTCACCCAATCCTCGTCTGCTACGTCTCCTGGTCCAGCGTTTAGTGGTGGCCTTTCTATTGTGTCTTAAAGCATAGTTTTTACAATAAAGAGCTCAATTCGAGTCTCAATTAACAATGATGATCAGTAGGATTGTACTTGGATTCCCGAAGTCTCTAGAGTACACAGTTCCCCTTACTGAATGTCGACCTAAACTGGTCTCAATGGTATGAATCCAATTTGATACTCAATACCTCACAAGTATATATAAAAGAGTTGCTTGAACTTCTTAAGCCTTCTCTGGAGTTCACAGACTCTCGAACTCTCTCTGTCTCTATTTGCTCGATGCTGCCTTTGCTCTGCAGGTTAGCTACACTTCTCTGTTCTATGCAATTTTCTTCTCTCACTTTCTGCTTTTCTTTCTCTACCTCTTCTTACTCTTCACCTGTTCGTGGCTTAAAGCCAATCTCCTTCCTGACTGTTCGTTTCCGCTCCCTCGATCTCCTGCCTCCCTCAACTTGAATTCCCCTGCTCTGCACCATCATCGCTGTGTAAGACTTCATAGAGAGGTGGCCACCTATCTCTTCACGAACTGAGTGTCAGTTCTCTTTGAACGGTCGTTATTTCCATTGCTCCAAGATTGTCTGTGAAACTGATTCCTCTGCCAACTCATCGGTCATGTCGGACCTCAAATCTCATATGACTCAACCTATTTCTCCATCGAATCTGGTCATCCATTAGATCATTTCTCTGCCATCAATATGGAGCCTCTAGATCCTACAGTCTCCATCCATATTGGGCGGGTAAGTAGCATGAATTTTACCCATCCGATGTGAGCAGTTATCTCTATCATCCGCTGGACGTGTGTCAACCAGTGTATGTCATCAAGCAGGACTCGATCGAACCCGCTTATCACTTGAAGTCCTTCTAATATTCTGTCAATTTTAGTAGGGGACCCGCCTTTTGACGGAATCGGCGAAATCCATACGGTTTTATGCTTTCCTCATGATTGAGCGCTTGGGGGCTTTCCTTCACTGAGGGGGACGCCCTGCGATATGCGATTAGCGCACTAATTGCGTATCAGAATCTGCCTCTGTTTTTGGATTTGACCTCCTATTTGTCAATTTGTGCTAGTGCGTGGTCACCATGGGAAAACGGTCTGCGTGCCTTGACCAAGGGTCCTCGTCATTTTGTGCTGACCATAAATTTCCATTGAATAGAGGTTATTTCTGATAAGCTCAATATCCATAAGACTTTGAAGCTTGACATAATTTGAAACAACCATGAAAACTTAAAGAATGTTTAAGGATCCAATTCGGATCACGACCTTCCCACTGAAAAGCTTTTGGACCACCAAAAGTTGGTTTTAAAGCATCAACTAAGTGAGGGTATAGTTGTCTCACTTGTCCAATCTCTATCAATTTTGCACTGCTTGACTTTGAACCCTTGAGTCTGACCCTGAGGTACTCACCATCTCCCCTACGCATCGTCCTCACTTTCTGGTCCAGAACTGTGTCTTCTTGCAATTCATTGAGATATTCAGGTAATAGATCATCAATAGAAGGAAATTGACTCTGCTCTTCAGGATCTTCAATTAATAAAGGTTCAAATAGTCTCAAGTTGTTTGCATTAACGACTGACTAGATGTGCATGTAAGCTGGTAAATCAAGGAAAAACGCATTCTCACAAATTTTCTCAAGTATCTTGAAAGGTCCATACCTTATTAGCTTTAGCTTTTTACCTTCACCTTGCATTCTGTCTTTGCTGATATACAACTAGACTTGATCACCAACTTGGAGACTATGCTCCATCTGATGCTTGTCATGCCTTGCCTTGTACTTGGCTTGTCTCTTTTTCAGCTATTCCTATACCGCTTGGTGAATCTCTTGGATTTGCTTAATGAACTTGGTTTCCTTGTTCACATCACTGTGTCCATCAACTTTTATGTCTTTACCAAAGACAAAATTCAAGGGAGACCTTAGTGTCAAAACCAAAACAGGTCTCAAAAGGAGATCTCTATGTAGAAGAATGTTTATCTTGGTTGTAAGCATGTTGCACATAACATAAATGTTCATCCCAAAGTTTGGGATGCTTGCTACAATAGCCTCAGAGCAACTGGATCGCTGTCCTGTTGACCACTTCTGTCTGGCCATATGTATGTGGATGAAAGGCTATGCTTTTCTTCAGTTTGGTGTCCATCAGTTCCCATAGACTCGACCAAAACTTCCCAACAAATCGGGAATCTTGTCCAGATACAATGGAAGTGGGTAATCCAAAATGAACCCATACATGTTGAAAGAACAACTTTGCAGTTTGTTCAGCTGTAATCTATTTATTACAAGGTATCAAAATACACATTTTGCTGAACCTATCCACAACAACATATAAAGAGTCACGACCTTTCCTAGATTTAGGCAATCCTCCAACAAAGTCCATGGAAACACTTTCCCAAGGATGAGAAGGAACTGGTAGTGGAGTGTCCAAGCCTAGTTTTCTATTGCTGGGCTTGCTTTTAGCACACATGGTACACCCTCTTACATATCTAAAAACTATCTCATTCATTTTCAGCCAATAACAAAATCTTTGTAGCTATGCAACTGTTTTACTAACACCAAAGTGACATGATATTAGAGAAGTGTGTGCTTCTCGAATTATCTTTACTCTTTTCTTTTGTGCAATGCATAGCTTCCCACAATGACACAAGAGTCGGTCCTTAACATGATAATCCAATTCTTCTACTCATTTTCCTTGATTTAAAGTTGCATATACATCTTTAAAATCTATATCTTGAGCATATTGTTCAATGTAGCTCTCATCCAATACTGAATTATGCTTAAGAATAGTAGATGCATTTGTAATTGGTCTAGATAACATATCTGCAACTTTATTGTGTATGCCCTATTTATATCTGATGAATAAATGAAATTGTTGTACAAACCCTATCCATCTATAGTGTCTTGATTGCTGCAACTTAGTTTGGGAGTGTAGATATTGAAGTGTTTGATGATCAGTATGTATAACTGTCTCTTTTCCAATTAAGCAATGTTTCCACTTTTTCACACTCTGTAATAATGCGTACAATTCTTTATCATATGTGGGATAGCTAACTACTGCAAATGTCTCAGAAGTATAACATATGGGTTTACCGTGTTGTATCAAGACTGCTCCCATGGCATAGTCACTGGCATCCATTTGGATCTCAAATGGTCTTTGAAGATCGGGTAGTGCTAGTAATGGCGCTATACTAATCTTTTCTTTCAAGGTGTTGAAGGATTCCTATTGTTTGCCTCCCCACTGAAACACCTTGTTCAATCCTGTTAAAGCATATAAGGGAGCTGCAATTAAGGAAAAGTTGGAAATGAACTTTTTCCAATATTGTGCTGCTCCTAAAGAGCTTCTAACTTCTGTAGCACTTTTGGGTTTAGGCCAGTTTACAATGATTGCAACCTTAGAGGGATCTATCTTCAATTCACCACCCCCTACTATATGTCCCAAATAATTCAAAGATGTTTTGCCAAATTCACATTTTGAGAGTTTAACGTAAATTTTTTCTCTTTTCAAAACATCTAGTGTCTTCTTAACATGATTTAAATGCTCTTCCCACGTTTTTCTAAATATAAGAATGTCATGTAGATATACAATAACAAAATCATCAAGAAAAGGTCTGAGTACATCATTCATTATTCTCATGGAAATAACAGGAGCATTAGTTAAGCTTAAAGGCATAACCGACCACTTATACAATCCCTGCTTTTTTTTGAAAGCAATCTTCCATGCATCTTGTTCTGCAACTCTGACCTGATGATAGCACCTATGCAAGTCTAATTTGGAAAAATAAACAGTTGGCTTTAACAGATCTAATAGATCATCTATACGAGGAAGGGGATAACAATTTTTGATTGTTATCTTATTCAGTGCTCGGGAATCAATGCATATTCTCCACGAGCCATATTTCTTTTTCACCAAAATGATTGGAGACCCACATGGTGATGTGCTGGGTCTGATGAACCCCTTCTCGAATAGCTCCTTTACCTGCCTCTCGATTTCTACATTCTCTAAAGCGAACAACATTTTATACTGGTGGCTGCAATGGTTGCTTCATCTCCTAAGTCTGACCCCAAATCTTTTTGAATGGCTATAACAGTCTTCTTCTTCTTGCCCTCGAACTTCTTAGGTCTCAACTCCAGATGCAGAATCCAACACTGCTCATCATCATGCCCATCCTTCTTATAGTGAGTGCATGAAGACTTGCTTTTCTGTACAGTGTTGGCCTTCCTCTCTTTCCATTTATGTTTTCTTTTCTCCTTATTTTTTGTCGCATTGGGTTTGGATGATCCCCCAACTTCTGGGTTCCCATTCTTACCTCTAGCTTCTAGATGCGTAGCTTGAACAGATACCTCATCTATACTAGTGGGATTAAACATGAGGATAGTGTGCCTCATGTAGCTGTGTAGACCACCTATGTACTTGAACAGAGTCTTAGGTGAGTCTAATGAAATTCCTAGAATCAAAGCTCTTTTCCTAAATTCTTCAGTGTAACCTTGTACACTTTACCCTTTCAATTGGCGAAGATTTTTCCAGCTCGTCATGGCTTGCTGCATGTAAGCTAGTGGATATAACTTCTCTTTTATTGCAGAAACAAATTCACTCCAGACAGAAAGAATCTTACCATGTTTCTTCATGTTATCTTGTGTCCTACCTTCCCACCATACCAACGCAGTGCCTCCGAGGTGTAGGCTAGCCAGTTGAATCTTACTCTTGTCTAATTTGGTACTCTACACTCTACAATAAACATCAATCTAACTGATGCAATTATCCAACTTCTCTGCGTTCAACTCTCCATCATATATGGGTAAGTCAAATTTAACATCTAATTTAATCAAAGATGTCTTCTTTTTATGTTAAGAGCTATTAGGAGGCATGAGGAATTTTTCTTCTTTCCTTTTGCCTTTGGAGTGGTCACCGAGGAGAGACTCTTCTACTCCTTTGTCTTGTTTGGAGCTTGATGCATCATCATGTCTATGTTTCTTATAGTCCCTATAGATTTCCTCCACCATGGATTTCAGGGTCATAAAACTATCCATGAACTGGAGGTCTGATTCCAAGGGATTTTCTTCTCATGTTTTGCTCTTAGAATATACTCTTACAATTCCCAAGTTAGTTTTAGCCAATTCTCCTTCCCTTAATTTAAGCTTTGATCTAGTTAGCATTCAACAACAAAATCTAGCACAAGCTTGTCTAGCCTTAAAAACCTAGGAACTCTGATACCACTTGATCTGAAATCACCCATAAATGACCTTAGAGAATTAGTGAAGGTATTACAGACTCATGTGCTCGGGTGTGCCTATGTTATTTTATGCAACGGATCGATAAGATTGTGAAATACACAGACGCTGAAACAGTAAGAGAAACACGGTAAGTAAGCACATAAACACAACAAGTTTAATAAGGAGTTTACCCAATCCTCCTATGCTACGTCTCCTAGTCTAGCCTTTAGTGGTGGGCTTTCTATTGTGTCTTAAAGCAGTGTTTTTACAATAAGGAGCTCAATTTGAGTCTCACTTAACAGATGATGATCAATAGGATTGTACTTCGATTCCCCAAGTCTCTAGAGTACACATACTCCCCTTACTGAATCTCGACCTCAACTGGTCTCACTGGTATGAGTCCAATTTGGTACTCAATACTTGACAGGTATACATAGAAGAGTTGCTTGAACCTCTCAAGCCTTCTCTGGAGTTCATAGACTCTCAGACTCTCTCTATCTCTATCTGCTCAATGCTGCCTTTGCTATGCAAGTCAGCTTGGCTTCTCTGTTCTCTGCAATTTGCTTCTCTCACTTTCTGCTTCTCTTTCTCTGCCCCTTCTTACTCTCTATCTGTTTGTGGCTTAAAGCCAATCTGCTTTCTGACTGTTTGTTTCCGCTCCCCAGCTCCCTGGATCTCCTGCCTTTATTTGATTGAATTCCCCACTCGGCGCCATCATCATTGTGTAATGCTTCACAGAGAGGTGGCCACCTCTTTCCTCACAAATGGAGTGTCAGTTCTCTTTGAACAGTCGTTATTTTCATTGCTCCAAGATTTTTCGCGAAACAGATTCCTCTGCCAACTCATCGGTTATGCCGAAACTCAAATCTCATATGACTCAACCTATTTGTCCATCGAATCTAGTCATCCATCGGATCATTTCTCCACTGTCGATTTAGAGCCTCCAGATCCTACGGTCTCCGTCCATATCGGGCGGGTAAGTAGCATGACTTTTACCTGTCCAATGTGAGTGGTTTTCTCTCTCATCCATTGGACGCGTGTCACCCACTGTATTGCATCGGGCGGGACTTGGTCGAACCCGCTTACCACTTGAAGCCCTTCCGATATCCTGTCAGTTTTAGCGTCGGGCCAACCTTCAGATGGAATCGGTGATTTCCATACAGTTTTATGATTTCCTCATGATCAAGCACTTGGGGGATTTCCTTCATTGAGTAGGATGCCTTGTGATACCCTTTGTTTTTGGATTTCACCTCCTGTTTGTCAATTTGTGCCAATGCATGGTCACCATGGCCAACGGTCTGCGCGCTGTGACTGAGGGTCCTCGTTGTTCCGTGCTAATCACAAATTGCCATTGTTTAGAGGTTATTTCTGATAAGCTCGATATTCATAAGACTTTGAAGCTTGACATAATTTGAAGCGGTCATGAAAACTTAGAGAATGTTTAAGGATCCAATTCGGATCAATTGAGAAGAATGTTGCAGAGAAACTTGGCATTTATACTATCGGAATAAAAGGGTTTAATTAATTTTATTTTCAAAGTTTAGTTTTTTGTGACAACCATTCCAATTCAAGGTTGGTAATTAAATTTGTTCCAAACCATCCGTCTATATTGAGCCATAAATTGTCATCCTTGGCTTAATTATTAACTTATGACATTAAAATCTAATTTATATAGTAATAAAAGAGTATAAAAATTGAATTTGATGAGTTATCTTGAGATTTATTGGAGATAATTTTGGTAATAAAGTATATTTTGGACACTCACTCAATCAGACAATAATATTGAAATACACTGTAAACTCACCATTTCACATATCGTAAAGTGCTTTGATGATTATACACTATATGTTTTGACAACACTGAATATTTAAATAAACATTACTGCATATTTATATTTATAACTTTTAAGAATCTTGTAAATATAAAAGTATAAAAGTGCATAAGCAGTAAATCTAGTTGAATGTAACAAAGCAAACTAAAGTAACCCTTTATTTCAATGTAATTTCAAAATATAAAGTGCTGAGTTTACCAACAAAAAAAGGTATCAATTCATAGTTCCTTTTAATGCTTTAATACAAGGGAGCTTACTATCTATATAGAAAGAGTGAAACAT
This sequence comes from Pinus tabuliformis, assembly GCA_031772625.1. Lineage (NCBI taxonomy): Eukaryota > Viridiplantae > Streptophyta > Pinopsida > Pinales > Pinaceae > Pinus > Pinus tabuliformis. Next base: position 192,265,982 of record CM062808.1, read on the forward strand.
ATTGAAAAATGGAATCTAATTATTCAATGAGCTAGACATTATAATCTATGTGGATAAAGGTTATTCTTTCGAAACTTTTATCATGAACATTCCAAAGAAATACTCGTGCATGTTTTCTTCCCATATTAGGTTTTTAAATATGGTTTTTAATTTTAGTGAAATATATGGTTTGAGGTTTAGTTTGTGTAATATTATTAAATTTTAGTTAAGAGTATTTAATTTAGTATTAAATTTTAATTTAGAATATTCAACTTATATTATATTTAATAATAATAATTATTTAGGTTTAATAATAATATTGTATTTTATAATTAGGTTTTAATAGATAAAGTTTTTTCTGTATTCAAGTTTTTGTGATCCATAATGAATTAAACAAAGTATTTCAGTAGAAATCACATGAGAGAATTTTTTGGCGAACGCTTTTCGAACCGACAAGTGTGGCTCATCATGAGGACCAGATGAAGAGCCAAACCGCGACAAAGGCTTAAATAGAGAGCAATGTAGACACGTAATTTCAAGTAACGGCTATATTTGAACAATAATGTTTAAATTATAATATTAACTTAATAATAGATTAAAAACAAATATCATTAAGTAACAACTATATTAAACGGATAGCTTTTGACAAAAAATATTTGAATAATAATATTATTTCATTAATTTATTAAAAATATTAAAAGGTAACGGCTATATTAAACGGCTAGTTTTTGAAAAATAATATTTAAATAATGATACTAGTTTATTAATTTATTAAAATATTAATATGTAACTGCTATATTAAACGTCTAGTTTTTGAAAAAAATATTTAAATAATTATAGTAGATAATTAATTTATTAAAATATTAATATGTAAGAGCTAGTTTTTGAAAAATAATATTTAAATAAATTTATCAAAACCAAATATTACTAGTTATTGAAAAATAATATTTAAACTCTGATATTAGTCTATTAATTTATTAAAAACAAATATTAATAAGTAACCGCTATATTAAACCAGATAGTTTTTAAAATAAATAAATAATCAAAGTCAAACATTAAAGGAGGGGAGTCAAAAATTATAAAAATGAGTGAAGTCCCTAATTGAGACAAGATCTTTTGATAAGTAAAATAACTGATGGAAATAAAATAAAATAAATTAAAAATAATTAATGGAAAAATAAATAAAATACAACAAAAATATAAACAAGTCAAAATAAACATATATATATATATATATATATATATATATATATATATATATATATATATATATATAAATAAATAAATAAATAAAAATAAAAATAAAAATAAAAATAAATAAATAAAAACAGAAACATATATATATATATCCAAAGAAAAAATAATCAATAAATAAAATGGGATCAACAATAAAATATGGAGCTCAGACCTATTCAACGAATAACAAAATTACTAAAAGGAGTTAAGAACGAATAGGATGATAAAATACATAAAAAACACGAAGGACCAAGAAAATAAACTCTAATGAAGAATAAATCAACAACAAATACTATAAAAAGGATGCCAATACCTACATAGATTTAAAAAAAAAAAAAAATAGGAGGACAAGAGAGGGACCCAACTTCTACTAATATTCCAACCATCATCTCTATTCAAATTATTGGCTCCTTTTCCAACTCCTAGGGCCTTCCTCAATTTACGATGATGGAAATGACTAACCTTAGTAATGACTTGGGCCTCCTCAATGCAGATGTGATGCTTAGATTTATCTACATGCTCCACCAAAGCAAAGGAGCGGGTCCTGCCATGCTTGATGTCAGCAGCATGCTCATGAATACTTTGATTAAACGAGTGACTAGTCTCACCAATGTAGGCAGTCCCATAAGAGCATGGGATAATGTAAACACCCTTCATATTCTTGGCATCCATTGGGTCTTTTACAGATCTAAAGGAGCTTCGAATGGTATTTAGAGGCCGAAAGGTTGAAGCCACCTTATGCTTCCTTAAGATCCTGGCAATCTTGTTAGTGGTCCCTTGGATAAAAGGAAGATGAACACTAGAAAATCAATCGTTGGTATCTTTCTTAGCACTAGGACCTTTTTTAGCTCTCAGGAAAGCCTTAGTACATTGGTGTCTACTATACCCATTATTAAAGAAAACACTTTGGAGATGTGCTTTGTCTTCCTTGAGATGATTCTCATCAGAAACTCTTAAATCTCTAGTCACTAAGGTGTTGAGAACACCAAGCTTTTGAGCTGGTAAATTATGAGAATTAGCATGAACATATTGTTCCGTATGAGTTTTCTTACGATATACCTGATGAGAGAAAGAGCCATTATGATTCCTTGAGAGGAGGACGTCAAGGAAGGGAAGACTACCATTACATTCAAATTCCATGGTGAACTTTATAGAACTGGACTGATTGTTAAGATGGAGGAAAAATAGTTCCAACTTTTCTTTACCATGGGACCAGATGACACAAGTGTCATCCAGAAACATCTTCCACAACTTAGGTAGAAGACGAGAAGAGGCTAAGGTCTTTGATTCAAAATCCTCCATGAATAGATTAGCTACCACACGGGAGAGGAGGGAACGCATGGCAACACTGCAAGTTTTCTCATATAATTCCCCATCGAATGAAAAGAAAGTAGAAATAAGGCAAATATCAACTAAATAAGCCATATCACGAACTATGATGCGCTTGATGACTTCGATGGCCTCATTTGATTAAATATATATTTCATGAAAAAAAAAAAATTGAATATATATTTATATTAGACATGTATAATGTTGGATTTTTTATAAAATAGTTATTTAAATTAATTCAATAAATATATAAAGTTCAACACATACAACATTAGAAAATTCATTTTGTATATTTACTTTTTAATATATCTTTTAAGTTTTTTTAATGAAATAACTTATAAAGTGTATTATCTTTATAGAATTAGATATTTAATAAATATTAATAAATTATATAAGATATAGTGTTACTATTTAAAATTATTGTTAATATTAACATGTCAATGTTAATAACATATTAACATAACAATATTAATATTAGTGTGTTAATATCATTGTTAGTACTAATGTTCAATTTATTGTTAGTATTAGAGTTAATATTAATAATAATATGAATATTAATGTAACATCGCAAGTGTATGATATTATTAAAATAAATGTTATTATTAATAGTATGTGAATGTTAATGTTAATAATAACATCAAGTGTTAATATTAATGTTATTATTAATAGTAACATGTTATAAATTTTTTATGTTATTATTATTAGGGTTTATATCTTCTATATGCTTTATAAGGTTTATATGATATACCATGGCGAACCATTAATTTCCTATAAAATATGATTTATAATATTAGGGTTTAATATGAATATAAGTATTATTGGATGTTTAATAAAATATTTTTTTTAAATTGATTCAATAAGTTTATAAAATTCATTAATTTGGGATTAAAAAATTCAATTTATATATACTATTTTCAACTATTTGTTTTTCATATAAACATCAAATGTTTTTTTTAATAGATTAATTTACAAAGTTGAATTTCTTTATATAATAAGATATTTAATAAATACTAGCAATTGTACCAAAAGGTACAAAGAGAGGCCGATAGATTTATGAAGTTGGAATTGTTGAATTTTTATAAAAGGTCGGGCCACCTTCTCCGCTGCTATTGATATTGTACAGTTTATTAAATATGAAATAGAGTAAAAGATATAGGAGACAGAATAGACTGGGAATGTAAGATCTTTATACTGGAAGTGGAAAAGAGAACAAAGCAGCATGTCAAAGCAGAAATACTTAAAGAAAACCACAAGACTTTCTATTCATTCACATGTATTTAAAAACGTTGACATGATTGAAACAAAAAAGAAGAGAATTAGAAAATTTCATGTAAATGTATTTTATTTTAAAAACAAATAACTAACCACTCTATAAATGTCATTGCAGAAGCCCATGTAAGGTATACATATTCCTATATATCTTTTCTTAAAACAAAAACAAAGATAACTTAACGTGAGTAGCATAACATCTAGCATTCCATGAACAATAGAAACCACACTCAAAAGGCCAAATCTATGTAAACTGAGTTTTTATTAAAATTGTAGGTACAAAAAAACTAATGACACTCCATAACTATGCATCATGTTTGGTGGAACATAGTAGACTTATTACACTTGAATATTTCTAAATATTTTACTTGGTATTGTGTGTTTATCACAAGCAATTATACAGGAGATAGTTACATGCTTTGCAATGTATTTTTTGAAATTTTACATATGGTCTACACATAGAGACATGTTTGGTAGCTAATAACTAAACATATATACAATGAAAGTATTATTTGGCTTCTAAACATATGTACAATAAGAGCATTTTATTACATATAGATGTAATTGACAATGAGCAGGTAATCATATATGCATGATGGGGCATGGCATCGGCAACAGAGTTGTTCCTGCAAATGACGCTGCATTTTTCTGTGTGTGTCACTTTCATGGATGTGAATTGTTATCTTGAGTATTTCTTTTACCTTCTTTAACAATTCAATGGTTGGATGCAAACGGTAAAGAGGCAATGTTTGCTGGGGCAGGATGCTGAATTTCTTGGCAATACTCATACAACAATCATAAATAGCCTGTATCCATACCTGTTTCCATCCAAAAATAAAATATTGTAAGTGACAATGGATGTGTTTGACGAAAGCATGTTTTTTAAAGCGCTGAAGTAAAATAAATAATTTTTTAAAGAAATTTCTAAATTGCAGTGAATGCTAGACCTTGTTGTTCATGGCGGGAAATATTTTGTTTGAATATTTGAAATAAAATAAATGATTTCAAACTAATATAAAATCATATGAGGTTAAATGTAATAGAAAGCAAATGTATGTGAAATTTGGTTATTGCAGCAAGTGGTGTTTACCATGTGGGTAATTCTGGAAAACAGGTTGTACGATTGGCTAGAGTATATTCTCCTGCATAGATTTTGATGCAAGCAATGATTCCTCTTGTTGTCTACGCTTAAGATATGGATTCTTGTGCATTTCTGCAATGCGTGAGAATGGGAATGCTGGATTGATTTGAATGTCTGCCAATGAACGCACTCTTGAAATTGCAGTGAACGTTAGCCCTTGTCGTTCTTTGGTGCCGATGTCTACTGTTGCTTTGTCTAATGTCATTCCTTGTGACTTGTGTATTGTTAAAGCCCATGCCATTTGAAGTGGTATCTGACGGCGTGCACCCCTTGTGATGGGAGAAATGGGTACATATGTTGGGTGTGAAATGTCCCATGGTGTTCCTTTGTATTGCATAAAGTCGACAACCACGAAGGATCGTAATTCTGGGGGCTTTGAACCAATAGAATAAAATATTGAGATGACCTTCCCAAGTGTGCCATTGACGAGGCCTGCATGTACCCATAAGTTGCTGGTGAGCATAACTTTTTGTTCATTGCATAAGAGCACTTTTACAGGCAAATGCTCAACTTCCGTTGTAGTAGGATTTCTTTGCCTTTGTTGTTCTGCAGAGCAAAGTGCTACTGGGATGTTCAATTTTTTAAGCATTTTCTTATTATGAAAAACAACTGAGTTGTTTATTGCATATAGGTGCATGGATTCTTCAAATGTGCGTTGCTCTTCATGTGTAAGAGATGAACTTGTTCTTGACATTAGGTGTTGCCAATCTTCAAGTGTAGATATTCCATTTCTGAGATTTGTGAGTATTTGCCGGAAAGCAACCTAGGACGGGCTAGCTCCTTGTTGACGAAAAACGGTTGAAAGTGTTATGAATATGTCGAAGCTGCGCCAAAGTGCAGTGCCACGCGATGTCCTAGCGTATAAAGGAATGTCTTTTATAGGTGGTGGCTGGCCTAAATCTCCAACAAGGATAATTGAGCGATTACCAAATGGTGCATTTCGATGAAGAGGGAATGCCTCTCTTAGATGATCATCAATGCGAGTAAGCATTTTTGGACCAATGAAGCTCATTTCATCAATGAGAATGTACTCTACATGACGGAGTTGCTCTTGCAGTTGTAGGAGTGGTTGGCCTTCAAGAGGATGCATTGTTTGGATAGGGATACGAAGGGCAGAGTGAATTGTGAGGGCATTTATGTTGAAGGCTGCAACGCCTGTTGGTGCAAGTAACAACAAAGGGTTTTTGTTTGCTGGTGAGTTTTCCACAAATGCATGGTGCAGACATTTAATCAAATGGGATTTTCCTGTCCTAGCTGTTCCTTGTATGATGATATTGCGTGGGGGTTTTGGCGAAGGGGTTTTAAAGTGTGAAAAAATAGTGGTGAAGGCTATGTTTTGGGTAGGAGATAATGTGTGATCTTGGGGAAGGTTGCAAAAAGAATGATGTTCGTTTTGAATCCTTGAGCAGTTGAATTCAACAAAATTTATGGCAGTTTCTTGCAAGTGGGGAGGGATAGTATTATGTGACCAATTGTGGTTGGCATCAAAGTCGCGGTAGCCAATCATGTCAAGGTCATCAATTGCAATATTGTAACCTGGGTGTAGCTGAGAGAGGATTTGCCATTCGTTCATCTGCATGGAATCAGGAGGGATGTTGGGGGTAGTTTGATCTTCAGTATGTGGGGTTTGTGGGTTTTCAATTTCTCGATGGACATACCATGGTGTATATGTACCTTTTTTTGTTCCCAGTGTGCAATAATTTCTGCATCAGTTGAACCAACATCATTGGGGAGTGTTCAGAAGGGGAAATACAATAGTAATTCACTCCAGCAAAAAGTGGCATAAGAAGGATCATCAGAGGAAGGAATGACATTGTAACGGGGCAATACATGTACAATCATTGGTGGGAATATGTGTTTCCATTGGTTTTTTTTCCATTGGGAAGAATATGACCATGAGCGTGAAGCTTCAAGGAGGGGCAGTCATTCCAATGAGACAGACATGTTCATGTATGCAAGGATAAAGTTTGGTGTCAAACCAGGGTTCTCAGTACCTTGTGAAACACGTTTGAAAACAGACTTGTTGACATTCAAAGACTGAAATGTACGGTTGCTGAGAGAAAGAGGTAACTTTTGTAACATATGGCATATTTCTTGTGCTCCAATGTCTCTATCTGCAATGGTTTCTATAAGGAGTTTTCGGATAACAACAACCGTAGGTGCTTCTGGAATGGCACTTTGTGATAGCCGTGATAGCATTTGACGGTAGCTCTCAGATCTTGTTTATGATTTTGCTGCATATTTTGAAATATATTTTAACACAGCATGGCGAGAAAGGACTGGTTGGCAATCAACATTTGCTCTCCAAATAGAGAGGAGAACGGCATTGTGAATATTCAATCTTTCATCATTGCGTGCAGGGACATAGGTTTTATGACCTTTATCATCAATGAAAAGTGAAGATGTGGACTTCAACTCCCATGGTACTCCATACCGGCAGCTAAGTACATTGTCTTTCTTGCGAAGACAAGAAGACTCATGACACTTTGTATGACGTTGAATGCAGTTGAAAAGCTCTGTATAGTCTTCAAATTGATTGGATGTGAATATTGATGCTGTGTCAAGAAGACATGGGTTATGAATTGTTGATTGCTGAAGCGAAATATTTCGGTGCTCTGCTTGACGTGGATTCCAGGCAGTTACGTAGTGGTCGAAATATTTCTGTGCATTAGCAATTTCTAATGCATTGTTCCAGTCAATTGTGTCCATGTTTGGTGCATTTTGCAGCCAGAGGAAGCCATGAATGTGTGCGGATCCTCTATGTTGCCATTCGTATCTGAATATAATATGAAGGTAAAATATCGTTAAAACATATATATGAAATGTAGAAAATTAATGTAGAAGAAAATGGATATTAAAAAATACCTGCACCAATAGTCTACTGCATGGAGGCCTTTTTGTAGGATTTCTTCGAGAAAAATTGTAAATCTGCAATGCATATATTGGGCTGTTAGATGTGGGTTCTTAATTATGTTTTGGATTTTCCATTGGAAGTGGTTGACTGAATTGGAAGGAACACTGGCAGGCATGATCATGTGCAAGTCATGCCATTTAGTATCAACTGCACTGAGAGTGAAAAAGAATGTAGGACTTCCTATTTGCGTTATCATGTCAGTCAGCTCAGATCGTCGTCTGTTCCAGAAAGATCGTGTTCCTCGTATGGCTGAACCGAACTGCATTATTTTCTCTGGCAATCTTGAATCTGGAGAGTCACGAAGACACTGTTGTAGGTCTGAAACCGTTGTTGGCAAGTTGTTCTCAATGTACTTTTTCACAAAAACACTAGCAGTAGTTTGGCTATGATGGCGCATCAAAATGTTATAAAGATAGTAGCGGAATCTTGGGTGTTGGCCAAATCGGTTATCATGGTAGTGCAGCAAGTGTACATCATATTCATGCATCTCAACTTTTGTAACTCTTGGTTGCATGATCATGGCAATGCCTGTAGGGAAGAGTGTGGGGAATGCCATGGCAAAGAGGCCTATGGTGTTGTATTCATTCATCGCTGTTAAATATATTGGAGGCCAATCGATAGAGCTTGTTGAATTTGAATGGGTCAAGTGAAAATAATTACGAATGTGCTCAAGCTCAGTACTTGAATTTTGGAGTATTGGAACGAAAGAAGAGGGTTGGATTTCTAATGGAGGTAGCATGACATCAGTATCATAAGTACAATCAATATTGGTTTGATGGGGTTCAAAAGAGGAGGTGGTTACATTATGGAGAAGGGAAGAAATATCGGTAGGGTGATCTGGTAGTGCAGAAATAGCAGATGAATTGAATTGAACATCACAGTAGTAAGGGTCATTTTTTGTTTTGTAATCAAGTGCTGCAAGGACACGTGATTTGCAAACAAAGAATTCATAAGCCTTTTCATATGGATTTTGCCTTTTCACAATGAGGATGTCTAAGTCAGAAATCATTCGGGGTAAGTATTTGGCAATAGTGGTGATGTCTTGAGGGAAGCTAATTGTGTGGCCACTATATTTGTATTGACCACCACGAGCATGCGTGACTTGTAGAATGGGGTTTACACGTGCTATGAGAATTTCTTCAACTTGTGTTTACTGTTGAAGGACATAGGGTTGTTCACCAGGGTTCATGTTGTTTAGTTCAGAAAAACGATTGGTAGATTTAGATGATGCACAACGAAAACAAGAAAGTCTACCGTGTAAAAGCTTTGTTTTCATTCCTGGGTATGCTTCTTTGCATATTGTGCAAACATGCATGCTAGAAAGTTCATCAATCCTTTCTCAAAAGCGACGGTGTTCTTCATTAAGGGGAGGGTTATATTGGATTTGATGAAGGTGAGATGGGTTGGTTTGTATAGTTGGGAGAGGATTTGAGGTGGGAAGGGATGTAGAGGAAGTAGTAGGGTTGTTGCAGTTTTTATAAAGTAGTCGCCGCCGTGCATTTATTGTATCCTTTTGTTGTGCATAAAGAAGACGTCATGGCTCGTGTTTGTCCGCATTTTGATTGTTTTTTGGCATATCTAAACAAGTACAAAAAATTAGTGTTAGTTTTCATAAACAAGTATTGCATGTTTGGAGAATGTATTACAAGTTCTAGAATTTTTTTTTCTTATTTGAACATCGGTGAATGTAGGTAGATTAGTTAGAAGGAAAAACATGCAATTAGGAGTACTATCAAATCATATGTTATTATGGCATCTATTATTGAGAGGAGAGGAGCAAGATAACCAAGATTTTTCTTCCTTCTTCTTTTCTTTTTTTTCAAGTTTGAACAATAGCATGAATAGATTAGCAAGCAAGAGATCAATGTATAGACATGTAAACAACGAACGGGAAAATTATGTAGTAAGTCTTTACAAATGTTGATATCTATATTATGTAAAATGAAAAGTGGTAAACATACATATTTTGGAATAACTGGAAGAGAGTATTTGCAGCAACAGTGTGCATCACAATAACATGGGTGTAATTTACAACAATATGAAACAATGAGTTGTGCAAAAATGTTTGTTTATGTAAAAACAGTGGTGTTTGAAGAGACCTAAACAAACTTTTCAAAGGCGACGAACAACAGGTCATTTCGAAGTGGACATTGCTTGAATGTCATTGAGGGCTTCTTTGCATGCAGATGCATATTGAATTTCTTCTGAATTTATCAGTATTGGTTGTAAGCGTTGAACACCATTGAAGTAATCTGCTTTAACGGAAAGTGTTAGCAGGAAGTTGTGTCCTGAAATTCGGCCACAAATTTCCTGCAGATCAGCTTGTTCGATAGAAAGAAGGAACAGGTCTTTTGTTGTGATGCCCAGCAATTTCATGGAACGTCTTTCGTGGTAGGGCATGTTTCGAAGCAACACCATAGTTTCTACTCAAAGATGGAGAAGAAGAGCTATAACATGTTTCACGGAACCATGCATGTAGTTGATGAGTTTCTTCAACTTGTGGATTTATGATGAGAGTGCTTGTTGATATCGTCCCTATTGTGGTGCCATTAAATTCAGATACACGACCTCCTTTGATTGCAAGGATTGGTGGGTTGTCGAAAGAGTATAATTCAGCAAGGTTTTGTCCTATAGAGTCACAATGGTCTCCCCATAATGTTACATCAATGCTAAAACCCGACTTGTCTTTTAATATGAGTGTTCTCCTTAATGTCTCACTTCCGTCTTTTCGTCGAATTGTTGATGCAGGTGAGGTGGAAGTAACAACACCAATGACATCCACATTCGTATTTGGACTTGCACTTTTTATTTCAGCAATAGTCTTGAAGTGAAAGCTCTGGTAAGGAAACGTTGGATCATCTATGGGACATGGATTGATAGTGGAAGCATCAAACAAGTAAATTTCCCATTTGTTCTTGAGGTGGTTGTAGTTTGGATTTGCTTCTTTAATTGTGCCATTTGAAACAATGTATAGCTGCCCAACTTGAATTAGACTGTAAAGAGATTCAGCCAATTCAGCAAATGCAGAAAGGTGGATCTCTTCCTTATCACGATTGATAAGGTCAAACCCAAAAACTTTTCCTGATCCTCGCACATTGTTGTAAGTCTTCAATGATGTTTTTGCAGATGCTCTACCTTGGATTGACCAGTATTTTCGAGCAGGATTGAGTGCCGTGAATGGAATTGTTGTAGTTGTTGCCGTAATTGGTGGAGTAACTACAGAGGGCAAGGTATCTTCTGTTGATGAAGAGCTAACTTGGGATGTACCTGCCTTTGCATGTAGTAGTGTTGATGAGTCCTTCGTCAATGCTGCTGAGCGCATCACAACTTCAAGCTCAACCACTCGGATGGACCTTATGTAAAAAAATGAGAAATGAATTAATGAAGATTTTTTTATTTTTTTTTGTGTAATGCAGGAAGCATATAGAAGACAAAAAATAGAAAAGGGTAAATTCAAAAGTTGGGCCTTACGAGGAGTTTTGAAGCACCGTGCAAGCAGCTTTTTTAAGCAGAATTATTGAGCCAATTTGAATGTCTTCAGATGCAACTTGTTGGCTATATGTTGATGGTAGCAAAGTCTTGTGTTGATGTGTTCCATCAGATAGAGTAATGCAAAAGTGCGAGGATGTTGTTTTTAATGATGTAACAGAACCAATATCGATTATCTGGAGCAGTGGTTGAATATCAGTGGAACCATTCAACAGCAGAGGAATGGCATTTGTAGTCAATGTTGGATCCATAGCATTAATAGAGGGATTCTATTTCTATGATAGTAGTACCTGTAATTCATCAAATCACCACAGCACAAAAGTCATGTAAAGAATAATGTGATGTGAATGAGGGAACTAATCTAGCAAGGCTAACTTTCGATGGTGAAACAATAATAAGGGCAGAAGGTTTGAGAGTAAATTGTCATTCACAACACTATTAAAGATGAGATGACCTTGTAGGTGTTGTCAGTTAGGGTTAGCTTTGGTAGAAGTACTAATGCATCAAAAGATCCATATGATGTTAATTTGGACTCATCTATTTTTTCAATAGTAACACCTATTGCTTCCATCAATTCTGATAAGATTTGAAACAGAGCCGTTGCTGAATCAAATAAACAAATCGTTGGTTGTCCACATAGATCTCGTGTGAAATTTAGGAGACTGATTCCTCGAAGATGAAGAATCCAAGTCAGTGGATCTCGACAGATTCACCACAGTGAGTGGAGGAAGTCCTAACAACCATATTGATTGACGGTGAGGGACGAATGTAGTCACAATGACTGTTATATTTTATCAGATAAATTTTAAGGTGATATACTTTAAGTCTCAAAAACAAAAGCACTCAGGTACAAAAAAAGAAAAAATATACTAAAAATGACAATCGGCAAGCAAAGTTAAATTACCTTGTCTGATAAACACCAATTACTGGAGATGAAACCCAGTCTCTCAATGAGTAACAGAGAAGGATGGCGAAATGTACGGTTATGGTTACTTTTGAGCTTCGCCCGAACCTCAGATTGAGGGGCCAAGTACTCTCGTGAAGACGAGCACCCTCCCAAAAAATGAAGACAAAGTAGGTCCGTTCGTTTGAGGTACCAGGACAGCCCGTCCCAGTCACCTTAGGTAAGTACCTAGAAGTATTGGCCACTAGAGATACCTCAAATCACAGACATTACTAGGGGGACATAGTCGTAGACAGCATGCTGTGTGGGTAGGATACCTGAGTCCCCGACTCAGTTCCGAAATCCTCGAAGGGACCCCCGTTACACAAAATGCCCAAAGGAGTTGTAAAAGAAGGCGGGCTACCTTCAATTACAATCCAATGTTGTCTCGTATTTCGCTCCGTTTTGAGTGGAGTGCTCCTGGTAATATGAGTGCAGAAGGATTTTTCTCTCTTTAACGACACTAGTTTGATTTGCAACCTTAGGTAGTTGACTCACTCTCTTATCCCAAGGTCCTAATATATCTAATGTTGGTTTGCTCTAAAAAAGAGTATCTGATTGATTTTAGTGTACTTTCTTATTTGTCTTTGGAGGGGGTATTGATGTATGAATATGATGAGACTCTCGACTCATTAAACCGTGCAGAACAATGCTATAAAAAAAATTTCAATTTCTTATGCAAACAAGTCTTATTCTACACATGTATTATTTCACATATTCATGTATTCATCAGTGCATATAAAGTCATTCAACACTTTTCATAACCGAAAGTTCCCTTTCTCAATATTCCCTAACAACTATTGAACCAAAACAAAGAAACCTACAACTATTTCGACAGAAGGAGACATACAATTTATCAGCTTTTCTTTCAACAAAAAATTCTTTTATGAGAGAAAAACTAAAGCATTTTCTTAAAAAATAAATTTTAAGACATCAAATTTGTTAGCATAATAATGTTGCATATCCTAATTTAGCCCTTGGGACAAGTTCCCCCCCCTTTTGGTCCACAAAGTCACTTGAAAAACATGGAAATGGGTCACTAACGCACAACTGAAAGTTCATTTTATCAATATTCCCTAACAACTATTGAACCAAAACAAGGCAACCTACAACTATTTCGACAAAACGAGATATACAGTTTATCAGCTTTTCTTTCAACAAGAATTTCTTTTTTGAGAGAAAAACTAAAGCATTTACAAACCATAAGGCTATCTGAAAAAGGTACCTGTTACACACATGTTCATCTGTTTGACATATATTGACAGGAAGTGTAGAAAGGATCACCTTTGGTTCTTTCTAGATTCGTTTGGGGATTTCTGTGCAGTAAGAAGAACTCCTCCTGACCGGCTCCAAGATGATTCCTACACAAAAGAACGATTGTGACGTTAACTAAAGAAGCTCGAAATCCAAACATGATACTGAGGAATATTAAACTTTATCATGTCTTAGTCCAAGACCATTAGTATTGAGAATCCCAGAGAGGGAGGTATTGGGTATTCTAGCAATAGCAACACGTTTTTATACACTGAATCCTTGCCTCAAAAGCATCATAAAATGTCATGAACCTAAACTTGAAGTCTGATTTTTTTTTCAAAACTAAAAGAAACTCACAGCACGAAAACTGAAACTTTGAAACTTAAATATATATAATCGGAACTTACAAACCATATTATTCAGAGGTAGGATTAAATATGAGTGAAAAAGGGTCTCTTCATAGTGAATATATAGTGAATACGTACACATATCACAAGTGTTTGTACTAATCTCATTGATTCTGATGATGAATTAGTAAAACGGTAAAAGATACAAGTTGGATGGATCCCATTCATTACATAAATATTTATTGAAAAAATAAAATAAAAAATAGATGTCGTTGATCAAGCATGACATGCACTATCATATTGATGGGGACATAATTTAAGTTTATAAAAATGTCAAGTTCAAACGCGATACACATTTTGATCATCAACCTTTATTAATCACAATTGTGTGATTCAACAATGTGTATTAGTTGAAATCTTAATGCATATGCAACGCTGCATCTCAGGTTGATTTAGTAATACGTTGATGTTAATTACAATTATTTCTTAACAAAATGCCGTTGCGGATTCCAAAAATGGTCAGCACGTTAGGTTGAGTAGTTGTTTAAGGTTCATATACCAATCATTCTAATTTCTATATCAGTACTACTACTAATCACGGGAAAAGAGCGCTGAGCTCCTTACTAATTAGAAGGAAAAGAGAGCATAAGCAAGGAGAACTCCAAATTTATGTAAACCTTACCACTTAAAATACGGAGCAGATCGACATGGCCAGAGGGACATGAACGCAGGAATTTAATTTTGGTGAAGGGTTAATACGTTTGCATTATCTATATGTATATTTATTTTACAAAAACATATTAATTTTTTTAAAGCAAACACATTGATTAATGATTTCAGCCACATAACTTTCGAGAGTCACGTAATTTAAGCCAGTTACGAATCAATATGATCTTACTATCGCCATTACTCGTCTTTATCTCTTTTTCTATGTTGACTATATAGTCAAGTTAGGCAAATAATTATGTAGTTTAAATATTCTTAAATTTTTATTTAAAATTAAAGGAAAAGAATGCAATAACGTGTTTAAACTTTACACGTATTTAGCTTAGTTGTACGCTGAAAATGGTATTTGGATAATTAATCCTGTACACACATGTACATTACTATTTCTATTCCAATTTCAATTCCAATTTGATTAAAATTTCTACAACAAGACACAAACAGAACAATTATTTGATTAAAATTTCTACAACAATGACACACACAGAACAGTTTTTTGGACGGTTTCAATAATGGTTACCATTAAAAAAAGTATCGAAAATAAACTGAGTTTTAATTTTTAAGACATTAACTGTACCGGAGACAACTATAAATCGATAGTTAAAGTGAATTATACTAACTATAATTGAAAATGAAAGAATGTATATGTCTGTGTGTGCATTTTAACTATGTATTTATCAAGCATCATCAAATCTGATAAATCTATAATTAAAATGGATTATATTAATTATAATTAAAAGTCCATAAAGCATGAAGAGAAATTAAATCTTATAAATTCAGTGTTAAAATTGATTATACTAATTATATATAACAGTAAAAATAGACACCAAATTAATGTAAAAAACAAAATAAATTATTTCTTGATATAAAAGAATGATATCGGAATTCAGCTGGAAATTATATATTTTTGAAAGTATCACATCTGGTCTAAAGAACTAATGTAGTGGCTCAAAAGCTTGCTGATAAATTACGAATTTAGTAATCGTCTTATCACCAACTTTACTTGGACAACAGATTCACATTGAATTTTGAAAACAAAAGATTATAAAACAAATTTATCATTAGAAAAATGAAATATATTTCTATTATAATAATCAAATCCATACAATATTCACATTATATTGACTCACAAGTTAAAGTGTCTGCATTTGGTCTACCGACGGTCCTATTAATCTTCAATATGAAGTCTCAGCAAGAATCATTATGCGTACTGAATAGGAGCGTTATAAACATATATAACCAGTACAGAGATTATTGTTTTCTTTCTTTCAACTCTGAGAAAGAACCAATATGTCCTCACTAAGACTATTACAAGACAACCTCAATAATGAAGCTTAATAAAAACAAAAATAAAAACATAACCAGAATGGGTTTTGACGAAATTAATACAAGACGAAAGGATTTAACATGAAAGGATTTCTACAGATTATAAATTAAAAATATTGACGAAAGGATTTAACATGAAAAGATTTCTACAGATTATAAACTAAAAATATTGAATGCGACATGAACGTTACAGAATGCGCGAGTGTTTGGTATGTGGAAGTAGGGGAGCCAAGAGAACTTACGCCAATTAGTGGTGTTTGGGAGAAGGAAACGCGTAGATTGATGCACTTTGAATGGCTCCGAGGATTGCAGGGGACAGAGTATCTCCTGTGTGAAGTTTCTCATGAAAATTTGTAAGGTGATGGTAGATGAAGCTCAGTGTTGGCCAAAAACAACAACAACAACTGTCAACGAAAAAGCAGTGAAAATATCTTTCACAGTGAAAATATCTTAACAGACAAAAGAATTGGAAAAAGCAGTAATGCAACTCAAAGGGCCAGGTTCAATGCACAACAGAACTGGAGGTGAAAAGAAAGCAACTCATATATTTGGAAAAAGCAGTGAACTTGAAATCAACGGTTGAAACTGTCAAACTCGATCAAACAGTTCAGGTTAAAAGTGTTGACAATTGTTGATGCATAGGAAGGCCTATCGGCCTAATTAATACGTTATCCAGATTTGAATTTATAGCATTGGGATTTATAGTATTACAATTCAACATTATTATTAATATTAACATTAAACTTATTAATAATAATATTAATATTATATCAACGTATTAAAATATCAATATTAATATTAGTATGTTAATATTAATGTTCACTTTAATGTTAATATTAATATTAATTTTATTAATAATAATAATATTAACATAATATCACTGTTTATCAACCATGGTTGATAATGGTAAAGCTAAAATTATTATTGAATATTAACATTGTAATACATGCATAAATTTTACATTTAACATTAATATTACAATTTAATATTGGTATTAGTATTAACATTAACATATGAATGTTAATGTTAATGTGAATGTTAATGTAAATGTGAATATTAATATTAAATATTAATATTAATTATAATTATAATGATATCATTAATGTTAATGTAACATGAATAGTTGATGTTATTATTAACATTAATGTTAATATCAAATACTAGATATTATATAAATTTTGTATTCATTAATAGTGGTAATTCTAACATTATTATTAACATTAATGTAAAATCAATTATTGATGTTATGTATTTATATATTGAGGTTTAATGTATGCATATTAATTGGGTATTATGGTCAAACATGATCATCCACATTAAGCATGATCAACTATTACTTGACGTTAAAATATGGTTTATAATATTGAATTTATAATATTGGGTTGTTAATATAGTGTTGACCATGGTCAACCGTGATCAACCAATATTTTTTTATAAAATGTAGTTTATAATATTAAAGTTCGACATGAATTTTTTTATTATTAGGGTTCAATATCGATGTTTATATTATTAGGGTTTATATTAATATTATGTTGACAATAATGTTAATATTAATAGTGTTTATATTAATGTTAATAGTAAATAGTAAATATTAAATAATAATGTTAATAGTGTTTTATTTACATTCTATAATCTTAATGTTTATAATCATAGTGTTTATAATATTAATCCAAAATTTCATAATCCCTTGGGTTTATAATATAAATCCGAGGGTTTAATATTATTTTCGTGGGTTTCTTATCCCTTTATTTTATAATATTAATCCCTCTAATTTATGAATTCTTTAAGTTTAGAATATTATTAATCCATTGGGTTTATCAATTCATTGGGTTTATAGTAATAGTCCCTAATATGTATAGCAATATATTTAAGTTTATATTATTTAGGGTTTATAATATTAATCTTAAATTTGGCTTATTAATCTTAGGTTCGATATTCCTAGAGTGTTTATAATATGAGGTTCTATGATGTTAGAGTTTGAAATATTTAGTTTAATATTAGGGTTTAACATGGTAATGCTAGAATGGCATAAAATTATTTCGAACGCCACATTGTGACAATCAATTTGACATTTATTGTCACATTAGAAATTATTCAATGTCGTAATGAAAAATTACAAAATCGGGGTTCAATATTAAGGACGATAATGTTAAGGATTATAATATTATGTTTACAATATTGGGGTTTATAATATTGTGTTTAATATTAGATTTATAATATTAGGGTTTAATATCGGGTCTTTAATATTGGGGTCTTTAATGTTGTGTCTATAATATTGTTTGAAATGATGAGATTTTAGTATTGTGGTTTATAATATTGGTTTTAATATTGGGTTTTCTAATTTTAGGGTTTATAATATTAATCCTAGATATTATAATATTAATATTAGGGTTTATAGTGTTGGATTTATAATATTAATTATATTGTTTTTAATAGCTTAATTTTATAATATTTACGTGAGGGATACAAGCTACTGTTTTTATGATATAAATCCTAGGTTTTTAATCCCTTGTGTAACGCCCTGCGTTCTTGGGCACGAGCGCGCGCTCCCTCCATCGTGAAAAATCGACTAAGTATGACCGCCATCGTGTGTGAGCGCGCGTGTAGTGGAGAGTTTGCGAAGTTTATATGCGATGGGCGGACAGCACCCACACTTGGACGAGCCGACATGGGAGGCGAACGAAGTATGGGTGCTTATGTTAATATTTAGGAGGTCGGCCGACGATGGAGTTGCGACCTCGCTCTCATATATATTGGAGAGGATTGCGATTCATTTGGACATCGCTCAACATCGAACAATCTTCGCTCTTCATCGCACAAGGTGTGCGCACTTGAGTGAAGGCGCAGGTTGGCGTTACCGCAGCTCGGGTATGAGCCCGCCGAGACGGGCCTAGGTGCTAAGCATACACGGTAGAGTGGAGTGGTGCACACGGGCGCCCACCGCACGGAAGTGGCATTGGGTTTGGGTTGTGGCTTGGGCAAGGGTCGTGCACGGGTGCGCCGGCCCGCCCAACGTCAAATTGTGTGAACTTGTAATATTGTATCATTGTATTTCTTGGTGGAGTCTTGGCAGACCGCCGTGCGCTCTAGCACGGGCGGGCGCCCTCCCATTTATTGAACGCCGGTTGAGCGCGGCTCCCAGTCATGTAAAAATTCCGCATATATAATAAAAGATTATTCTTTTATATTATTGTCGCGTTATTATTATTCTTATATTGTTGATGGTTTCCGCACATTAATAATATGAATTCATGTTTATTATGAATTTTTGAAGGCATAGTTCTTAAAGTTAATTAACTGTGAACAAGTTATTAACTTAGGCGGTGCCGCACCCGGCCAATTAAACGAAAAAAGAATTGGGGGCGTGACAGTTGGTATCAGAGCAAGGTTTGCTCGTGAAGGTTTGAAGCTGATACACAACTTGACACTTGGTATCAGAGCTCGGTTTGGAGCTGGTGAGCAGGGTTGCTCGTGACGAAGTGCAGGTGTGAGTACACTTGGAAACTTGACAATTGATATTTGAGCAAGGTTGCTCGTGACAGTGGAAGCAGGTACTTGCAGGTGAAGGAAGCTAGTTTCACATACAAGTGGAACAAGGGCCGGTTCATGGTTGCAAGGAACTTGGTGAAGCTGGTAAAGGTTGGAACCGGGTATCGTAGAGTTGGGCAGGCGGTACTACGTGCTGGTCATACGATTTGGGCACTTGTCAGGTGGGCAAGTGGGACTGCGTGTGGGCAGGTATACATGGTTTGGGCGTCTGTGGACCGAACGAAGTACGAACCGGGGAAGACGAGGTACAAGGCATGGCAGGTTTGGAAGAATGTGAAGGGAAGCTCTTGCTTACCTTATACAGGTTGAGGAGGTTGAAAGAAGAGAATCCCCGGATTCGAAAGGAACTTGAAGTCTTGGAAAAGAATGTTGAAGACGAACTTCTTCAACTTGGTTGGACAATGGAGCAAGGTGAAGTTACAGATTGTGCAAACAAGGAAGAGGAAGCCGTGATAGTTGAAGATGTTGCAGACATGATCATGATGGAGGACGAGCTTGAGATTGATCAAGTTGGACCAGGATCGTGCAGTTTGCAGACATGTATGGATGAGGGTACTCTCATGGAGGAGCCTCATGATGATGAAGTAAGTATTGATACTTGTGTTTCATTTGGGCATTTGGTGTATGGATCGTATGCAGGGAAGGGCAAAGCCAGTTTGCCAATGCTAGGGAGCATCTTACCATGGATGTTTATGATGAGACCTTATATGGAGAAGCAAGGATTGTTGATTGTTGCAGGACTTGTTGGGGTTGCTTGTGACCTTGTGATGAAAGGTGCAAGGGCCTGTGACAAGGGAGGAACATGATGATCGTTGTGGAGGATTGGGTCATGCCTTAACCACTTTGGCTAAGTGCTCGGCATGACTCATGGACAAGTTGAGGAGGGCACACATTTGATGATGCTTGGGTGGACTTCTCATGGCCGAGACCAAGAGATAGTCTTGGTGGAACGTTCAGTGGGGGAGCTATGATGGAGACACTCATGTGATGATGATATGGTTGGGTGACCGAGTTCACTAGACCAAAGATTGCAGACTTGGATGAGGATGACCGATTGTTATGATGAGTCTACCTGGTTGGACTACATAGGCAACTTAGTCATGGACATCAGGTTGGAGACATGGAGCATGGCAGTCTTATGTAGGACATTATGTGGGAGCACTTGTAGAGATTTCATGGGCATCCAATGAGGAGTGCCAACGCAGGAATGTTGTGCAGATGGATTTGCTAGTGTGACATGGAGACTTATTACTTATGAGCCGATGGAGAGGTTGTACACTCTTGTGCAACAAGACCATGGACTTGGATGGAGTTGTGAGCAGACTATGGAGCATTCCTACTACATGGAGAGTTGAGGCATCTTGCAGGGACCTTTGGGCCGAGACTTGTATGCTTGCTAGAGTGTTGGTTGGGGATGACTTATGGAGCTCATGATGACATGAGATTGTTGTGACTTTTAGGGACTTCATACATGGTGGACTTAGAGGATTTGATGCATTGAGGAGCTGAGGTCAGAGACTTTGATGCAGGATGGGGTGCATACTTTCAAGTACATGTATGGGCATGGCTTGGAAGAGTGACTTGATGTAGAGGATCGATATGAGACACTTTGGGGTGATGGAGTTACAATGATGATGATGCCTTGGTGGCAACACTTGGGCATGAGTTGAGCCGAGACTCAACTACCTTTTGATGCATGGGCGCTGATTGATCTATGATCATGGGCAGCACATGGATAGATGAGGCAGGTGTGTACTTGTTTCTATGGAGACTTGAGGGTTGACACATTGCAAATGTGATGGAGGTAGCTTCGTGGACTTGGATGTGGCGTACCGAGAGTTGGAGTTTGATGAGATGGTCTCTTCATATGGAGGAGGCACACATATGGATGATGTTGGAGTAGATATGGCTGACTTCGTGTAGCACATTGACACCAAACATCATGGATGACATGTTGTAGTTGAGATGAGGACTACTTCATGGACATGAGCATGGTTTACTTATATGGATGGATTCTTGATCGAGTTCAGGATGTGACAGGATGCTTTGAGGAACGGCTGATGGTGGCATGAGGATGTGCATTCTCATGGTTTGGGCGTGACGGTTGGATTAGCTACCCAACTAGTTCAGGCATGAGGGCTAGAAGTGTGTAGAGAGTGGGCATGTAGCTTGAGATGGAGGGACCAGCGTTCCACAATGGAGCAGCATGTGGAGATTGTGACATGGTGGTTGATGATCATGGATTGAGATGACTTCCGATATATGACATATTGTTGAGATGAGATGTTGGCACATGGTTGAGGTGTGTTAGCACTTGTTGACATATCATGGGCAGTCTTGCACATAGTGGTGATGACATGATGTAGTTTGACACATTGTTGCGGTGGACATGTAGCTTGAGTTGGAGGGATCAACCTTCCGTGGTGGAGAGCAGCATGTGGAGATTGTGATAGGGTGGTCGATGATCATGGACTTCTGATATATGACATACATTGGTATGGAGTATCTTGGTGACAGTTGGTTGCTAAGATGAGACATGGTGGAGATGTGGTTCTACATATGTTGCGATGATGATTGCAGTATGTGGAGGAGTTGACATCATGGGCATTGATGATCTTGGTGGATGGCTACTGAGATGGTATGTTGTCGAGGATGACAATGATTTCCAGTGGGGGAGAATGTAACGCCCTGCGTTCTTGGGCACGAGTGCGCGCTCCCTCCATCGTGAAAAATCAACTAAGTATGACCGCCATCATGTGTGAGCGTGCGTATAGTGGAGACTTTGCGAAGTTTATATGCGATGGGCGGACAACACCCACACTTGGATGAGCCGACATGGGAGGCGAGCGAAGTATGGGCACTTATGTTAATATTTAGGAGGTCGGCCGACGATGGAGTTGCGACCTCACTCTCATATATATTGGAGAGGATTGCGATTCATTTGGACATCGCTCAACATCGAACAGTCTTCGCTCTTCATCGCACAAGGTGTGCGCACTTGAGTGAAGGCGCAGGTTGGCATTACCGCAGCTCGGGTATGAGCCCGCCGAGTCGGGCCTAGGTGCTAAGCGTACATGGTAGAGTGGAGTGGTGCACACGGGCGCCCACCGCAAAGTCGCATTGGGTTTGGGTTGTGGCTTGGGCAAGGGTCGTGCACGGGTGCGCCCGCCCGCCCAACGCCGAATTGTGTGAACTTGTAATATTGTATTATTGTATTCTTGGTGGAGTCTTGGCAGACCGTTGTGCGCTCTTGCACGGGCGGGCGCCCTCCTGTTTATTGAACGCCGGTTGAGCGCGGCTCCCGGTCATGTAAAAATTCCGCATATATAATAAAAGATTATTCTTTTATATTATTGTCGAGTTATTATTATTCTTATATTGTTGATGGTTTCCGCACATTAATAATATGAATTCATGTTTATTATGAATTGTTGAAGGCGTAGTTCGCAAAGTTAATTAACGGTGAACAAGTTATTAACTTAGGCGGTGCCGCACCCGGCCAATTAAACGAAAAAAGAATTGGGGGCGTGACACCTTCGGTTTATAATATGAATTTCAGGGTTTCTTTAATATTATTATGTTGGGTTTATATTATTAATCCCTTCGATTTATTAATCCCTCGAGTTTATAATATTATTAGTGTATTAGGTTTATTAATCCCTTGGTTTATAATATCTATAATCACTTTGGTTTATCAATTCCTTGAGTTTATAATATTCTTCCCTAATATTTATAATAATATATTAACATTTATATTTCTTACATTTTATAATATTAATCTTAATTTTGATATATTAATTTTAGGGTTTATACTATTATCCTCAGATTTTAATTCCTTTGGTTTATAATAATAATCCTAGGGTTAATATAGGGTTTATAATAATAGTCCCTAATATGTATAATAATATATTAAGGTTTATATTTCTTAGGCCTTATAATATTAATCTTAATTTTGATATATTAATATTAGGTTTGATATTCCTAGGGTGTTTATAACATTCGGTTCTATGAATTTAGGGTTTTAAATATTTAGTTCAATATTAGGGTTTAATACCGTGATGCTTGAATGATACAAAATTGTGTCAAACGTTGAATTGTAACACATTGTTTCAATGTGACAATAAATTTTACATTGATTGTCACATTGCAAATTATTCAACGTCGCAATGCAAAATTACAAAATCAGGGTTCAATATTAGGGATGATAATATTAGGGTTTCTAATATTAAATTTAGAATATTTGGGCTTATAATATTGTGTTTAATATTGGATTTATAATATTAGAGTTTAATATTGGGTTTATAATATTGGGGTCTTTAATATTGATTTTATAATATTGTGTTTAGTATCATGGCTTCAAATATTAGTGTTTAATATTGTGGTTTATAATATTGGGTTTAACATTGGGTTTTGTTATCTTAGGGTTTATAATATTGATCTTAGCATGTATAATATTAATCCTATGATTTATAATATTTATCGTAATGTTTATAATGTTAATCCTAGGGATAGCCCCAAGGGTTAGCTCAATCGGCAAGTCGGGGCCTCGGCAGATGGGAGGTCACAGGATCAATTCCTGAAAGCTCTTGGGGTCAGGTCTTGCAGTAGGCCGAGAGGCGTCAGCCTAGATTTTTCCAGTGGACGTAGCGCCACCCGTTGACCGAAGGTGTCCGTGAACCACGCGCAATTTTTTTTTATTAATCCTAGGGATTATAATATTAATATTAGGGTTTATAGTGTTGGGTCTATAATATTAATTCTATGGTTTTTAATCCCTTAAGTTTATGATATTAATATGAACGATTATAATCCATTTTGTTTATGCTATAAATCCTAGGGTTTTTAATCTCTTGGGTTTGTAACATGAATTTGAGGGTTTATAATCCCTTGGGTTTATATTATAAATCATAGGATTTAATATTATTTCCTTGAATTTATAATATTAATCCCTTCGATTTATTAATCCCTCAACTTTATAATATTATTATTCTCTTTGATTTATTAGTTCGTTGGGTTTATAATATAAATAATCCCAAGGGTTTATCAATCTCTTGGGTTTACAATATTATGTCCTAACATGTATAACAATATATTAAGGTTTATAATCACATTGGGTTTATGACATTTATCCCTTGAGTTATTTAAAATATTAATATTAATATATATCATGAATAATAACAAATTAATTGGAAACAATATTATGAGTAACATCGGTATAATATTAATAATGTTTAGAGAAATAATATTTGTAATGTTATAATGGTGAATTCTGGTTGAATATGGTCAACCATATTTATCAACCATTTTGGTCACAATATTAGGTTTAAGTTTATGTTTTATAATATTGGGTTTACCATTAAGGTTTATAATAATTGATTCAATAATAGGGTTGGTAATATTGGGTTTTATACTAGGATTTATAATATTATTCTGACAATTTAATATAAATCCCATCCTTTTATAATCTTGGTCAACCATGGTCCAATCTCACGTTGTGACACAGTTGGCATCAATATCAAACCAACTATTGTGAACCATGGTCAATCATGGTCCAATGTCACATTGTGACAAAGATTGTCTCAATATATATATCAACCATGGTCCAATGTCACATTATGACAAACATTGTCTCAATATGAAAATCAACCATGGTGAACCATTTTCAAACATTGTCAACCATGGTCCAATGTCGCATTGTGAGAAATATTGTCTCAACATGAAAATCAGTCATGGCCCACCATGGTAATCCTTGGTCCAACATCGCATTCTGACAAATATTATCTGAATGTTAAAATCAACCATGGTAAACCACAATTAATAATGTTTATTTTAGGATTTGTAGTATTTACCTAAGGGTTTATATACCTATGGTTTATTATATTGATCACTTGGATTCAATATTATTCCCTTGGGTTTCTAAACCCTTGGTTTTCAATATTAATCCCTTGGGTTTATTATTTCTTTGGGTTTAGAATATCAATGTGTTGGGTTTATTGATCTAAACGTTCATATTCCTAGGGTATAAAATTATTCATAGGGTTTACAACATTAATCCTTGGGTTTGATATAAACCCCTTGTATTTACAATTATTGTAAACGATGGTCAACCATGGTCTAACGTCACATTGTAACAAATATTTTGTCATAATGAAAATTAGTCATAGTGGAATGTCACATTGCGATAAAGGTTGTCTCAATATGAAAATGAACCATGGTCAACCGTGTTTACTTTAGGGTTTATAATATTTATATTAATGTTTATATATGTTGGGTTTATAATATTAATCCCTTGGGTTTAATATTGTTCCCTATGTTTTATAATATCAATCCCTTGTGTTTATTAATCTAAAGGTTCATAGTCCTAGGGTATAAAATCATTCATAAGGTTTATAATATTAATGATATTAAAAATTCCTAGGGTTTATTGATCCCTTGGGTTTATAATTTAGTCCCTTTGGTTTATAATATTAAAAATCATTTGGGTTTATTAATACCTTGAGTTTAAAATATTAATTCCTAAGGTTTATTAAACCCTTCGGTTTTCAATATTGATCCCCTTGGCTTGTTGATCCCTTAGGTTCATAATATTTATTCCTTGGGTTTACTAACTCGTTGGTTTTATAATATTAATAATCTCACGGATTTATAAATCCCTTGTGTTTAGAATGTTAATTTGTAGAGCTTATTAATCCCATTTGTTTTTAATATTCACACCTTTCGTTTGTTGATCCTTTATGTTTGTAATATTTGTTGCTTGGCTTTAGAATATTATACTTCTAGGCTTATTGGTCGCTCCGGTGTATAATATTAATAATTATGTGTGTTTATTAATCCCTTGACTTTGTTGAACACTTGGGTTTATAATATTAGTCCCTCAGGTTTATTAATTCCTTGGGTTTATTGGTCCCTTCGGTTTATAATATTAATAATCCATTGAGTTTATAATTTAATCCCATGGGTTTATTAAAATTTTTTGTTTATAATATTAGTGTGTTTGATTTTGTGATCTATTGGGTTTATAATATTAATAATCACTTGAGTTTAATATAAAATTATTATTTGTAAATAGTTTAATGTTATTCCCTTGCAGTTATTAATCCCTTGGGTTTATCAATGCCTTTGGTTTGTAATTTTAGTCTCTAATATGTATAATAATAAAATAAAAATATATTAAGATTTATAATCACATTGGGTTTACAACATTAACCCCTTGAGTTATGTAAAATATTAATACTAATATATATCATAAATAATAACAAGTCAATATTGGAAAGAATAGTATCGGGATCATTATCATATTTATAATGTTTAGAAAAATAATATATGTAATGTTATCCCGGTTGAATATGCTTAACCATATTGATTAACCATTTGGTCATCATATTAGGTTTAAGTTTAGGCTTTATAATATTGGGTTTAATATTAGGGTTTATAATATTGGGTTCAATACTAGGGTTTATAATATAGGGTTTTAGATTAGGGTTTATAATATTAATCATACAATTTAATATAAATCTCCTGTTTTTATAATCTTGGTCAACCATGATCCAATCTCACATTGCGACAAAAATTGTGTCAATATGAAAACCTACTATTGTCAACCATGGTCAACCATGGTCCAATCTCGCATTGTGACAAACTGACGTAACCCAGCCCACACTGGCCCACACTTCCGCGTCTTTGAGGCTTTGCACCTGTTGTTGAACTTTATGACGTGTTAGATTTGGGGGATATTTCCGGCAGTTGCATGCAATGTGGTCAGTAGATATTTGGTTGGCGATGGGAATGAATTAATGCTGCATTAAATTCCTACCTACACACCTGGGGCCTGGTTCCTTGGTGTGTTCTTTGGCCAAAACACTTTGGCTTCTCGGTCATTCGAGATTGTTCTGTTCGCCAGTGAGGTTGGTGCGAGGGTTTGTTGATTATGCTGTGTGGTTTTTGCTCTGGAAAATATGGAAATCCCTGGTTCTTCTCCGGATATGACTGTGAGTGGTTACCAGCCTTCCCAACTTTATTGTGTGTTTGTCGGTGGTTTCCTCTGGTGGCTCATATTCGTTCTGGTTCTGGTGGTGCACTCGCTCGACTTCTATTCTCACGGTAAGCTTCTTAGTCTTGTCCTGCCATTTTTTGATATGAAGTGGTTGTAGAATCTGGTGTCTCGTCCAAATATCATTCCATACTATTGTTTCATTACCTCCATTATTATACTGTTGTCTCTGTTATGGATATGGTTGTCTCTCGTCTCTGTTCTGTATGGGAAATGGTTTAATTTCTGTCGTCTTTGGATTCAGGTAGCAAGTTAGTAAAGTTCCGTGGCTCTACAGAGGTATTAACCCCTTCCCTGATTCAATTAGACCTCCTCATGGTGTTCGCACTAACCAAGAATGATCCTTTTTTATCAGCTCTGTCAATTTGTTAATGCCTCTGCTCCTCGAACCCTCGGTCCGGCTTACTCAGGTAATGTATGAAAAACCCTGTTGTTTCTATGCTTGTTTCGACTTCAGCTTGTCACTTTACAATTGTATTGAGAGTGTTTTGTTTGTGTGTGCAGGTCAATGGATCAACCTGGGTGTGCGGTTTCCTCCAGCTTTCGGCCTTCCAAAGGTGGCAACCTCTGCCGGTAGGTTCTCGCTCTTCAATTTGTCTATGCGCTGTTAGGGTTTTTGGGTGTTCTGTAGATTTGGTAGTTTGCCATTTTTACTTTTCGAGTGTAGTCGGTGTCCCTTCCAAGGATGAAGCTTTGGCCTAGTTGTAATTCTTGTTCTGGCTAACTGCTCATTTGAATGATTATTGGAGTTTGTTGTTACCAAACCCTCAGCTAGGGTTAGTCCACTCTGGACGCATCATTTGTTTTTATTTATCAATGAATGTAATACATCTATGTCTCAGTCAATAGCAATGAAAATATGGTTTTGTTATAATTGTTTGACTTGTGAAAATTATGAGGAATCGTTTCAGAATACCTTTGTTGTGGTTTGCTTCTCCAGCACTCTGTTTTCAGTCCTGTTTGCTCTCGGTCTTTTTGCTATATTTCAGTACTCAGATTGTGGTTCAACTCGCTGGTCTTTCGCTCTGTGTTTGGACTTTTGCATGAATTTGCTGTGGTTTGTCCCTTCGACGAGAACACAAAAACAAAATGACCTTACCATGGTCATTCACTATTTGTCAATATTGTTCCTTACAATTTGATAAACAAATAAAAAGAAAATATAGTATTACAGTAGATAGGAAATCAATACATATGGACAACTTTGGAAATAAGATCTGTCTTTGTTTCTTTATTTCTCTGTTATGAATTGGAGAATGCTCCTCTTGTCTTACATTGCTGCTTTTATACATTTTTGTTATAGTTAATTGAAACTGCAATTGTTTGTCAATTGAACAGAAATAATTAGTTGTGTAACCACAGTTTCGGTTGTCATTACAAGATTTGCATTTAGATAATTCTGTCCTTTCTGTCTTAAGTTGACAGATCAATTCCTAAACTATTGTTTATTATTGTTGAACCATAACAACCCCTAACCGACATTTAACTTGACCACACTAAAAGTACAATAAAATAAAATCCTATATCATGACCTTATAAACTAATTAGAAAAAAACAATCCAGATACTCAACAACCTTCCAACCTAGAGAGACTTCACCCGCTCATGGTGAGCTAGATGCTCCTACATTAGGCTCTCAGGGCAAAAAGAAAATCATGGCTCCAGTACATGAGCTTCTCGACTGAAGAACCTGTCTATTGAATTTGCTTGTCATCAAGCCACAAACTGTCTTCAATAGGACAGTTCTTCCACTTGACTAGGTACTGCACATACTCCTTCTGCCGAGTTCGTTTAACCACCTGAGTGTCGAGAATGCTTTCGATCTCGGGAGGTTGAACGTAAGGCATCTGTCTCTTCCAAAATTCTCCTTTCATCTTGAACGTAAGGCATCTGTACTCTGTGTAGGCCGCGTGGTCCCATCTTCTTCCTTCTCCTCTAGGTCAACCATGTAAGGGAACAAGTCTGCTACGTTAAAGATAGGTGAAATTCCTATTCCGAGTGGCAACTGTATCTCGTAGGCATTCGCTGAAAACTTTCGCAGGACTTTGCAAGGTCCTATCTTTTTATACTTCGATTTGTTGTACGTCCCTTTAGGGAAGTGTTCTTTGTGTAAATCCGTGAGGACTTCATCCCCCACGTCAAACTATACTTCCCTTCTCTTCAGATCTGCTTGTTGTTTGTACTTTAAACTACTGTCCTATAATTTAATTTTTACCTATTCATGCAAATCTCTCATCGCGTTAGCAAAATCTTCTCCATATGCGCTTCACCTTTCCTGCAGTCCAAGGTCTCGCAGTTCATGCACTCTGCAAGGATGCATGTCATACAGGATCTGAAGTGGATTGAAACCTATGCTGTGGTTAGGTGAGTCGTTGTAAGCAAACTCTGCCTGTGCAAGCGCTCGATCCCACATCCGCGAATTCTCCCTGACCAAGATTCGTAACAGGTTTCCCAGACTCCTGTTTACAACCTCTGTTTGACCGTCGGTTTGCGGGTGATATGTAGAACTGTAGCTTAGCTGTGTGTCCATTTTTTTCCATAAGGTACGCCAAAAGTGTCTCGTGAACTTCACATCCCTGTCTGAAAGGATAGATTTAGGCAATCCATGTAACTTAACAATATCATTGAAAAACAAGTGGGCCACGTCGGTGGCATCACTGGTTTTTATGCAAGGAATAAAATGCGCCATTTTTCAGAATCTGTCCACTACTACCATTACCGAATCGTATCCTCGCTATGTCTTGGGTAGACCTACGATCAATTCCAAGCAAATCAAGCCCCATGGCTTGCCTAGAATAGGTAACAGTGTATACAGTCCTGTATTTTGACTATGACCCTTTGCTAACTGGCACACTTTGCATCTGGCCACAAACCGTTGTACATATCTCCGCATCTTTGGCCAAAATTAGAAATGACTAAGGTGCTTGAGGGTCTTGTCCATGCTGAAATGTTTGGCCAAACCTCCACTATCCTTCTCTCGAATAATATTCTCCCTCATCGAGTAGTAAGGTATGCACAACTGTCCTCCCTTAAACAACAACTTCTCCTGTAGGTTGTAGTCCAACCAAGGACTGTTATCTCTAACTAAGGGATTATGACATGCCTCATACACCTCTTTAAAATCTGTATCTGTCTGGTATAAGTCCTGTAATTGCTCAAAACCCAGCACCTGGACAGTGCTTTCCTACAGAAGTAGAGCTTTCCTACTCAGCGCATCTACCACCTTATTTGCTTGCCCACTAATATGCTTCAATACCAAATTGAAACTCTACAAATACTCCACCCATTTGGCGTGTTTGTGGTTCAGCTTGTGTTTCTACATTACATACTGTAGTGCAAAATTTTATGAAAACAACACAAATTCATTTCCCAATAGATAATGCCTCCAGTGTTTTAAGGCCTGTATGACAACATAGAACTCCTTATCATACAATGAGTATTTTTGTAGACTCTCATTTAGCTTCTCGCTGAAGAATGCTACAGGCTTATCCTTCTAACTGATTACAGCTCCAATTGTTGTCCTGCTGGCATCGTAGTGAACCTAAAATAACTTCTTGATGCAGGTAATCTTAGGATCGACCTCTCAGTAATCTTCCTCTTTAACAACTTGAAACTTCTCTCTACTACCTCTGTCCACTGAAAAGGCTAGCTAGCCTTTTTGATGGTGTCTAGTATAGGTGCACAAATTTCGTTGAAATTCTTTATGAATTTTCTGTAAAAACTCGCTAATCCGTGAAAGCTACATACCTCAAATAAATTCTTCGGAGATGGCCAATTTACTATCAGTGCCACCTTATCTGGATCCATCTTCAGTTCATTCTCTTCTATTACAAACCCCAAATAAATCAATTCCTTCTGCAGAAAAGTACATTTCTTCAAATTTATTAGCAGTTTATTCTGCTGTAATTTCTCCAGCACCTTACGCACATGTTGAGGGTGTTCTTCCCTTGTCCTGCTAAAAATTAGTATGTCATCCAAGTATACTATCACAAACTTCCGAATGTACTCCTTCATCATCTCATTCATTAACCTCATGAATGTACTAGGCGCATTGCTCAGCTCAAATGGCATGACCAACCATTCGTATAGCCCCTCATTCGTCTTCAAGGTTGTCTTCCATTTGTCCCCCTCTCGTATCCGAATCTGATGGTACCCGCTTTTCAAGTATATCTTAGAGATATAAATTTCCCCGCTTAGACAATCCATCATATCATCCATCCGCTGCAGTGGAAACATATACCAGATAGTGATTTTATTGATGGCCCCTGAGTCGATGCACATTTTCCATTCTCCTCCCTTCTTGGGAGTGAGGATCGTTGGAACAGCACAAGGGCTTAAGCTTTCCCTTTTCAATCCCTTGTCCAACAGCTCTTGCACCTGCTTCCTAATTTCCTCATTGTCCTTGGGTCTCATTCGGTATGCCACTTTTTACGGCAAACCAGCTCCGGGTATGAAGTCAATATGATGACTTATGCTCCATTTGCGGGTAACTTGTCTGACAAGTCATCTACAACTATGTCCATAAACTCTTGCAACATTTGCTGTATCTCCGTAGGTAAATCCAATACATCTGTATGCAACAATACTATCCTTCCTTTCTTTACAACCGCATAACCTATCTCACTGTCCTCAACCTGTTTTAAAAACTATTTTCTGCTGACCAACAATGTTCTTGGTTCGCTAGTATCTGCTATCCCTTCTTCCTTGATGGGTACAAGTGTATGCTTGATTTCATCCTTCAAAAATTTATAAAAGTCTGTCAATCCATCGTGTACCACTTTGCTATCATACTGCCAAGGCCTGCCAAGTAGTATGTGACATACATCCATCGGCATGATGTCACAAACAACTTTGTCCTTATATCTGCCTATCTGAAACTCTACCTCGCTCTGTTCATCCACCAGCAACTGATGACCTTTTTGCAGCCATGAAACTCTATAAGGGTTGGGATGCTTCGAGCGTTTCAACTCCAATTTTTCCACCATCTCTATGGACACCAAATTATCAGTACTACCACTGTTAATAATTAACTTACAACACTTACCTCGTGACTTGCAAATTGTTCTGAACAAAGCCTTCCACTGCGTCAGTTCGGTGACCTCCTTGACTAGTTTTAACAACACCTTGTGCAGCACCAGAGCTTCCCCTGTCTCCAGAGCATTCTCTGCTTCTTAGGGAGGTGCTGCTGCTTCCTCTGGTTGCACCACATACGCACCCCACTGTCCAGCTGGATCTGCTTCTAGACATTCAAACGATCGATGTCCCCATTTATGACACCTATAACACTGATAACCAGCCCCTCTACCTCGGCCATTTCCCCTTCCTCGCTGGGATAACCTACCGCCTCTCGCGCTGTCACCTCCGTCTGCTGATCCAGAAGCTTTAGAACTGCTACCTTCCTCATTGCTGTTAGCAGTTCGGCCTCTGCCATAGGACTGGCCTTTCTCTCTGCTGGCTCCTCGTCCTCTCCGGGCATTCTGCCTCTTGGTAATTTTCTCCTCAGCCTTCATTGCACTGTGATATGCTTCCTCAATGTTGTTCGGAGACAAAATATTGATTTCATCCAGAATATCTAACCCTAGCCCATTGCTTACCTAGCTGTTCTTTCCGCTATATCCTCTGTATATTTTTCTTGAAAATTCACTCAATAAAACTCCTCCATGTACTCCCTTACCGTCAATCCTTTCTGTTTTAGATTCTTGACCTACCTGTGCAATGCAATCAGATAGTCCCTTGGCAGAAATCTGCCCTTTAAATTGGACACCATCCTTGACCAGGTTTTAATCAACACCTTGTTCAATCTCTTCCTCTCGTTCTGGACACTATCCTACCATAGGGCTGCGTGTCCCTTCAATTTCGTCGCAGCGAACTTAACTCTGCGGTCTTTGCTGACTTCCTCGCACTCGAAATACTTATCCACATCACTAATCCAATCCAATAAAACTTCGATAGACAGTCTGTTGTCATACGTCGGGAGTTTTGGCTTGGGTTTACTGCTTGCTACTAAACAGATCTCAACAATCTCACTTCTGCAGTCTCGCCTTCTGGTCAACCTGCTGCTACTTCAACTTCCTCTTCACTGGCATCGCCTATTTCTGGATCTCTTCGTCTACCTGCCTCTACTACCTCCAAATGGGTAGCAAGAATTCTGATCTCTTCTCTCAATCCTTCCTCTGCCAATCTTTGAGCACCTCTGCCACGACCTCACCTTCCTCTCTCCATTCCTCCTACTAACATAAACAACCGCTTTGATACCACTCTAACGTAACCTTGCCCACACTGGCCCACACTTGCACGTGTATGAGGCTTTGCACTTGTTGTTGAACTTTATGACGTGTTAGATTTGGGGAATATTTCTGGCAGTTGCATGCAATGTGGTCAGTAGATATTTGGTTGGCGATCGGAATGAATTAATGCTGCATTCAATTCCTACCTACACACCTCGGGCCTGGTTCCTCGGTTTGTTCTTTGGCCAAAACACTTTGGCTTCCCGATCATTCGAGATTGTTCAGTTCGCCTGTGAGGTTGCTGCAAGGGTTTGTTGATTATGATGTGTGGTTTTTGCTTTGGAGAATATGGAAATCCATGGTTCTTCTCTAGGTATCATTGTGAGTGGTTACCATCCTTCCCAACTTGATTGTGTGTTTTTCAGTGGTTTCCTCCGGTGGCTCATATCCATTCTGGTTCTGGTGGCGCACTCGCTCGACTTTTGTTCTCACGGTAAGCTTCTTAGTCTTGTCCTACCATTTTTTGCTATGAAGTGGTTGTAGAATGTAGTGTCTCATCCAAATATCGTTCCCCGCTATTGTTTCATTGTCTCCATTATTATATTGTTGTATCTGCAATGGTTGTGGTCGTCTCTGGTCTCTGTTCTGTATGGGAAATGGTTTAATTCCCGTCATCTTTAGATTCAGGTAGCAAGTTAGTAAAGTTCCGTGGCTCTGCATAGGTATTGACCCCTTCCCTGATTCAACTCAGCCTCCTCATGGCGTTGGCACTAAGCTGGAATTCTCCTTTTGTCTTAGCTTTGTCAATTTGTTAATGGCTCTACTCCTCAAACCCTTGGTCCAGCTTACTCAGGTAATGTATGAAAAACCCTCCTGCTTCT
This sequence comes from Pinus tabuliformis, assembly GCA_031772625.1. NCBI lineage: Eukaryota > Viridiplantae > Streptophyta > Pinopsida > Pinales > Pinaceae > Pinus > Pinus tabuliformis. Next base: position 192,300,638 of record CM062808.1, read on the forward strand.
ATGCTTGTTTTGACTTCATCTTGTCACTTTACAATTGTACTGATAGTGTTCTGTTTGTGTGCAGGTCAATGGCTCGACCTGGGTACGTGGGTTCCTTCGGGTTTTGGTCTTCCAAAGGTGGCAACCTCTGCCGGTAGGCTCTGGCTCTTCAATCTGTCAATGCACTGTTAGGGTTTTGGGTGTTCTATAGATTTGGTATTTTTCCGTTTTTGCTTTTTGACTGTAGTCAATGTCCCTTTCGAGGATGAAGATTCGGCTGGTTGTAATTCTTGTTCTGTTTAACTACTCATTTGAATGATTATTGGAGTTTTTTGTTACCGAACACTGGGCTAGGGTTTGCCCACTCTGGACGTGACACTTGTTTTTATTTATCAATGAATGTAATACATCTATGTCTCGGTCAATAGCAATGAAAATATGGTTTTGTTATAACTGTTTGACCTGTGAAAATTATGAGGAATCGTTTCGGAATACCTTTGTTGTGGTTTGCTTCTCCAACACTCTATTTTCGGTCTTTTTGTTATATTTCAGTACTCAGACTGTGGTTCAACTCGCTGGTCTTTCGCTCTGTGTTTGGACTTTTGCATGAATTTGTTGTGGTTTGTCCCTTCGACGAGAACACAAAAACAACATGACCTTACTATGGTCATTCACTGTTTGTCAATACTGTTCCTTACAATTCAATAAACAAATAAAAGGAAAATATAGTATTACAGTAGATAGGAAATGAATACAGATGGACAATTTTGGAAATACGTTCTGTATCTATTTCTTTATTTCTCTGTTATGAATTGCAGAACCCTCCTCTTGTCTTACATTGCCGCTTTTTTACATTTTTGTTATAGTTAATTGAAATTGCAATTGTTTGTCAGTTGAACAGAAATAATTGGTTGTGTAACTATAGTTTCGGTTGTCATTACAAGATCTTCATTTAGATAATTTTGTCCTTTCTCTCTTAAGTTGATAGATCATTTCCTAAACTACTATTTATCACTATTGAACCATAACAACCCCGAACTGATATTTAGCTTGACCACATGGTAACTAAAAGTACAATAAAATAAAATCCTACATCATGACCTTATAAACTAATTAAAGAAAAACAATCCAGATACTCAACAACCTTCCAACCTCGAGAGACTTCACCCACTCATGGTGAGCTAGATGCTCCTACATTAGGCTCTCGGGGCAAAAAGGAAATCATGGCTCTGGTCCATGAGCTTCTCGACTAAAGAACCTGTCTATTCAATTTGCTTGACATCAAGCCACGAACTATCCTCAATAGGACGGTTCTTCCACTTGACTAGGTACTGTACATACTCCTTTCGTCAAGTTCGTTTAACAACTTGATTTTCGAGAATGCTTTCAATCTCGGGAGGTTGAACGTAAGGCATCTGTCTCTTCCAAGCTTCTCCTTTCTCCTGGGTACTCCGTGTAGGTCGCGTGGTTCCATCTTCTTCCTTCTCCTCTGGGTCAGCCGTGTAAGGGAACATGTCTACTACGTTAAAGATAGGTTAAATGCCTATTCTGGGTGGAAACTGTATCTCGTAGGCATTCGCTGAAAACTTCTGAAGGACTTTGCAAGGTCCTATCATTTTATACTTCAATTTATTTTATGTACCTTTAGGGAAGCGTTCTTTGTGTAAATGTGTGAGGACTTCGTCCCCCATGTCAAACTATACTTCCCTTCTCTTCAGATCTACTTTCTGTTTGTACTTTAAACTGTTGTCCTGTAATTTAATTTTTACCTCTTCATGCAAATCTCTCATCATGTTAGCGAAATATTCTCCATCTGCGCTTCGCCTTTCCTGCAGTCCAAGGTCCCGCAGTTCATGCACTCCGCAAGGATGCATTCCGTACAGGATTTGAAATGGACTAAAACCTGTGTTGTGGTTAGGTGAGTCATTGTAAGTGAACTCTGCCTGTGCAAGCGCTCGATCCCACATCCGCGAATTCTCCCTGACCAAGCTACATAACAGGTTTCCTAGACTCCTGTTTACAAGCTCTGTTTGCCCATCAGTTTGCGGGTGATATGCAGAACTGTAGCTTAGCTGTGTGTCCATTTTTTTCCATAAGGTATGCCAAAAGTGACCGTTAACTTAACATCCCTATCCGAAAGGATAGATTTAGGCAATCCATGTAACCTGACAATCTCATTGAAAAATAAGTGGGCCACGTGGGTGGCATCACTGGTTTTTCTGCAAGGAATAAAATGCGCCATTTTTGACAATCTGTCCACTACTACCATTATCGAATCGTATCCTCGCTGTGTCTTGGGTAGACCTAATATGAAGGCCAAGCTGACCGAGTCCCATGGCCTGCCTGAAACAGGTAATGGTGTATACGGTCCTGTATTTTGACTGTGACCCTTTGCTAACTGGCACACTTTACATCTGGCCACAAACCATTGTACATCTCTCCGCATCTTTGGCCAAAAGTAGAAATGACTAAGCTACTTGAGGGTCTTGTCCATGTCGAAATGTCCAGCCAAACCTCCACTATGCTTCTCTCGAATAATATTCTCCCTCATCGAGTAGTCAGGTATGCACAACTGTCCTCCCTTAAACAACAACTTCTCCTGTAGGTAGTAGTCCAACCAAGGACTGTTATCTCTCACTAAAGGATTCTGACATGCCTCATAGGCCTCTTTAAATCTATATCCGTCTGGTGTAAGTCCTGTAAGTGCTTAATACCCAGCACCTGCACAGTGCTTTACTGCAGAAGTAGAGCTTTCATACTCATTGCATCTGCTACCTTATTTGCTTTCCCACTAATATGCTTCAATACGAAATTGAAACTCTGCAAATACTCCACCCATTTGGCGTGTTTGTGGTTTAGTTTGTGTTGTTGCATTACATACTGTAGTGCAGAATTGTCTGAAAACAACACAAATTCATTTCCCAATAGATAATGCCTCCAGTGTTTTAAGCCCTGTATGACAGCATAGAACTCCTTATCATACGATGAGTATTTCTGTCGACTCTCATTCAGCTTATCACTGAAGAATGCTAAAGGATTATCCTCCTGACTGAGTACAACTCCAATTGTTGTCCCGCTCGCATCATAGTGAACCTGAAATAACTTCTTGAAGTTGGGTAATCTCAGGATCCGTCTCTCAGTAATCTTCCTCTTTAACAACTGGAAACTTCTCTCTGCTACAACTGTCCATCGAAAAGGCTGGCTGGCATTTTTGATGGTGTCTAGTATAGGCGCACAAATTTCGCTGAAATTATTTATGAATTTTTTGTAAAATCTCACTAATCCGTGAAAGTTACGTACCTCAAATAAATTCTTCGTAGATGGCCAATTCACTATCACTGCCACCTTCTCTGAATCCATCATCAGTTCATTCTCTACTATTACAAACCCCAAATAAATCAATTCCTTCTGCAGAAAAGTACATTTCTTCAAATTTATTAGCAGTTTATTCTGTTGTAATTTCTCCAGCACCTTACACACATGTTGAAGGTGTTCTTCCCTTGTCCTACTAAAATTAGTATGTCATCCAATTATACTATCACAAACTTCCCAATGTACTCCTTCAGCATCTCATTCATTAACCTCATGAATGTACTGGGCGGATTGCTCAGCCCAAATGGCATGACCAGCCATTCGTACAACCCCTCATTCGTCTTCAAGGTTGTCTTCCATTTTTCGCCCTCTCATATCTGAATCTGATGGTACCCGCTTTTCAAGTCTATCTTAGACAAATAAGTTGCCCCGCTTAAACAATCCATCATATCATCCATCTGCGGCAGTGGAAACCTATACCGGATTATTGATGGCCCTTGAGTCGGTGCACATTCGCCATTCTCCTCCCTTCTTGGGAGCGAGGACCGTTGGAACATCACAAGGGCTTAAGCTTTCCCTTATCAATCCCTTGTCCAACAGCTCTTGCACCTGCTTCCTAATTTCTTCATTGTCCTTGGAGCTCATTCGGTATGCCACTTTGTTCGGCAAACTGGCTCTGGGTATGAAGTCAATATGATGACTTATGCTCTGTTTGGGGGGTAAGTTGTTTGACAAGTCATCTACAACTACGTCCATAAACTCCTGCAACATTTGCGGGATCTCTCTAGGTAAATCTGATACCTCTGTATGCAACAATACTATCCTTGCTTTCTTTACAACTGCATAACCTATCTCATTGTCCTCAACCTGTTTTAAAAACTATTTTTTGCTGACCAACAATGTTCTTGGTTCGCTAGTCTCTGCTGTCCCTTCTTCCTTGATGGGTACAAGTGTATGCTTGATTCCATCCTTCACAAATTTATAACAGTCTGTCTATCCATCGTGTACCACTTTCCTATCGTACTGCCAAGGCCTGCCAAGCAGTATGTGACATACATCCATCGGCATGATGTCACAGACAACTTTGTCCTTATATCTACCTATCTGAAACTCTACCTCGCTCTGTTCATCCACCAGCAACTGATGGCCTTTTTGTAGCCATGAAACTCTATAAGGGTTGGGATGATTCGAGCGTTTCAACTCCAATTTTTCCACCATCTCTCTGGACACCAAATTATTAGTACCACTGCTGTCAATAATTAACTTACAACACTTACCTTGCAACTTGCAAATTGTTCTGAACAAAGCCTTCCGCTGCGTCGGTTCAGTGACCTCCTTGACTGTTTTTAACAACACCTTGTCCAACACCAGAGCTTCCCCTGTCTCCAGAGAATTCTCTGCTTCTTAGGGAGGCGTCGCTTCTTCCTATGGTTATGCCACATACACACCCCGTTGTCCAGCTAGTTCTGCTTCTGGACATTCAAACAATCAATGTCCCCATTTATCACACCTATAACACTGATAACCAGCCCCTCTACCTCGGCCATTTTCCCTACCTCGCTGGGATGACCTACCACCTCTCATGCTGTCACCTCTGTTTGCTGATCCGGAAGCTTTAGAACTGTTGCCTTCCTCATTTATGTTAGCAGTTCGGCCTCTGCCATAGGATTGGCCTTTCCCTCTGCTGGCTCCTCGTCCTCTCTGGGCATTCTGCCTCCTGGTAATTTTCTCCTCAGCCTTCATTGCACTCTGATACGCTTCCTCGGTGTTGTTCGGAGACAAAATACTGATTTCATCCAAAATATCTAACCTTAGCCCATTGACATACCTAGCTGTTCTTTCCGCTATATCCTCTGTATATTCGGCTCGTAAATTCACTTAATAAAATTCCTCCATGTACTCCCTTACCATCAATCCTTTCTGTTTCAGATTCTACACCTACCTGTGCAATGCAATCTGATAGTCCCTTGGCAGAGATCTGCCCTTTAACTTGGACACCATCCTTGACCAGGTTTTAATCGGCACCTTGTTGAATCTCTTCCTCTCGTTCTGGACACTATCCCATGATAGGGCTGCGTGTCCCTTCAATTTCGTCGAAGCGAACTTAACTCTGTGGTCTTCACTAACTTCCTTGCACTCGAAATACTTATCCATCTCACTAATCCAATCCAATAAAACTTCGATAGACAAGCTGCCATCATACGTCGGGAGTTTTGGCTTGGGTTTACTACTTGCTACTAAAACAGATCTCAACAATCTTACTTCTGCAGTCTCACCTTCTGGTCCATATGCTGCTACTTCAAATTACTCTTCACTGTCCTCATCTATTTCTAGATCTCTTCGTCTACCTGCCTCTACTACCTCCAAACGGGCAGCAAGAATTCTGATCTCTTCTCTGAATCCTTCCTCTGCCATCTTCAAGCACCTCTGCCATGACCTCGCCTTCCTCTCTCCATTCCTTCTACTAACATAAGAAACTACTTTGATACCACTCTGACGTAGCCCAGCCCACACCAGGCCACACTTGCGCATGTCTGAGGCTTTGCACTTGTTGTTGAACTTTATGACGTGTTAGATTTGGGGGATATTTCGAGTGGTTGCATGCAATGTGGTCAGTAGATATTTGGTTGGCGATGGCAACGAATTAATGTTGCATTCAATTCCTACCTACACACCTCGAGCTTGTTTCCTTGGTTTGTTCTTTGGCCAAAACACTTTGGCTTCTTGGTCATTCGAGATTGTTTTGTCGGCCTGTGAGGTTGCTGCGAGGGTTTTTTGATTATGCTATGTGGTTTTTTCTTTGGCGAATATGGAAATCTCTGGTTCTTCTCTGGGTATGACTGTGAGTGGTTACCAGCATTCCCAACATGATTGTGTGTTTTTCGGTCGTTTCCTCTGGTGGCTCGTATCCGTTCTGGTTCTGGTGGTGCACTCGCTCGACTTTTGTTCTCACGATAAGCTTCTTAGTCTCGTCCTGTCATTTTTTTTCTATGAAGTGGTTGTAGAATCTGGTGTCTCATCCAAATATCGTTCCCTGCTATTATTTCATTGTCTCCATTATTATACTTTTGTCTCTGCTATGGTTATGGTCGTCTCTGGTCTCTGTTCTGTATGGGAAATGGTTTAATTCCCATTATATTTGGATTCAGGTAGCAAGTTAGTAAAGTTCCGCGGCTCTGCACAGGTATTAACCCCTTCCCTGATTCAGTTTGACCTCCTCATGGTGTTGGCACTAACCAGGAATGCTCCTTTTTTATCAGCTCTGTCAATTTGTTAATGGCTCTGCTCCTTGAACCCTCGGTCCGGCTTACTCAGGTAATGTATGAAAAACTCTCATGTTTCTATGCTGGTTTCGACTTCATCTTGTCACTTTACATTTGTATTGATAGTGCTTTGTTTGTGTGTGCAGGTTAATGGCTCGACCTGGGTACGCGGGTTCCTTCAGCTTTCGGTCTTCCAAAGCTGGCAACCTCTGCCGGTAGGCTTTGGCTCTTCAATCTGTTAATGCACTGTTAGGGTTTTGGGTGTTTTGTAGATTTGGTAGTTTGCCGTTTTTGCTTTTCGACTGTAGTCAGTGTCCCTTTCGAGGATGAAGCTTCAGCCTGGTTGTAATTCCTGTTCTCTTTAACTGCTCATTTGAATGATTATTTGAGTTTGATGTTACCAAACACTGGGCTAGGGTTTGTCCACTCTGGACGTGGCACTTGTTTTTATTTATCAATGAATGTAATACATCTATGTCTCGGTCAATAGAAATGAAAATATGTTTTGTTTATAACTATTTAACTTGTGAAAATTATGAGGAATTGTTTGGAAATACCTTTGCTATGGTTTTCTTCTCTGGCACTCTATTTCTGGTCCTGTTTTCTCTTGGTCATTTTGTTGTCTTTTAGTACCTGGACTGTGGTTCAACTCACTGGTCTTTCGCTCTGTGTTTGGACTTTTTCATAAATTTGTTGTGGTTTTTCCCTTCGACGAGAACACAAAAACAACACAACCTTACCATGCTCATTCACTGTTTGTCAATATTGTTCCTTACAATTCAATAAACAAATAAAAAGCAAATATAGTATTACAGTAGATAGGCAACGAATACAGATGGACAGTTTTGGAAATAAGATCTGTCTCTATTTCTTTATTTCCTTGTTATGAAATTACAGAACCCTCCTCTTGTCTTACATTGCTGCTTTTATACATTTTGTTACAGTTAATTGAAACTGCAATTGTTTTTCAGTTGAACAGAAATAATTGGTTGTGTAACTACAGTTTCGGTTGTCATTACAAGATCTGCATTTAGATAATTTTGTCCTTTCTGTCTTAAGTTGACAGATCAATTCCTAAACTACTGTTTATTACTGTTGAACCATAACAACCCCTAACCGACATTTAACTTGACCACATGGTAACTAAAAGTACAATAAAATAAAATCCTACCTCATGACCTTATAAACTAATTAAAAAAAAAACAATCCAGATACTCAACAACCTTCCAACCTGGAGAGACTTCACCCGATCATGGTGAGCTAGATGCTCCTGCATCACAAACATTGTCGCAATATATATGTCAATCGCGGTCCATTGTCACATTACAACAAACACAATCTCAATATGAAATCAACCATGACGAACCATTGTTAACCATCGTTAACCATGGTCCAATGTCACATTGTGACAAATATTTTCTGAATATGAAAATCAACCATGGTTGACCATTATCGTCCTTGGTTCAACGTTGTATTCTAACAAAAATGGTCTCAATGTTAAAATCAACTATGGTAAACCATGGTCAACCATGTTTATTTTAGGTTTTATAATATTTATCAAAGCCTTTATATACCTATGATTTATAATATTGATCTCTTGGGTTCAATATTATTCCCTTCAGTTTGTAAACCCTTGGTTTTCTAGTATTAATCCTTCGGGTTTATTAATCTAAGGGTTCATATTCGTAGGGTATAATATTACTCATAAGGTTGATAATATCTATGATATTAACAATCCCTAGGGTTTATTGATCCGTTGGGTTAATGATTTAACTCCTTCGGTTTATAATATTAATAGTCCCTTAGGTTTATTAATCTCTTGAGTTTAAAATATTAATTCCTAGGGTTTATTAATCCCTCTCATTTTTAATATTGATCCCTTGGGTTTGTTTATCCCTTAGCTACATAATATTTATCCCTTGGGTTTCCTATGTCGTTGGTTTTATAATATTAATAATGCAATGTATTTATTAATCCCTTGGGTTTAAAATGTTAATTCATAGAGTTTATTAATCCCATGTGTTTTTAATGTTGATTCCTTTGGTTAGTTGATCCTTTGTGTTTATAATATTTATCCCTTGGGTTTATAATATTAATAATCCCTCAAGTTTATTCTACTATTGTTAGTTTTAAGTAATAGTATACTATTTTTTTAATTTAATATATAATCTACATATTTAATACTTTTAATTTATTTTAAGTAAATATATAAAAGATATTAATAAACATATAAGAATTATTCGCGAAATTAATGAGCGATAAATATGTATTATACATAATAATGAAATACTATTATATGTGAATTATGTTATAATTTGAGTTATAATTATTAATATATTAACAAAATTATATATATATATATATATATATATATATATATATATATATATATATATATATATATATATATATATATAAGTTTAATATATAATGTGTATATAGTTAGTATTATTAATATATTGACAAGTATATCTATAAATATATACTAATTATTGACAATAACATAATGGTGACAATAAATACATATTGTTAGTAATTATTAAATATTATTATTATGTTATAAGTGAATTATATTATAGTTTTAGCTATAGTTATTAATATATTAACAAAAATTTTATGTAATACTAATATTATATTAATATACAAAATAATGTTTATATACTTAATAGTTATTAATTTGGTGGGTGCTTGATATAATCCTATCCGCGTATATCAACCACATTAGGTGAATGTGGTTATGCTAGTTTTAAAAGCAAGGTGGATCACATGCACAACCGTAGAATTTTGCATAGTGCTAACATCCTATAGGGAATACAAGAGGAGATTCCACACTCAAAGCTAAATGTACCAATGAAAAGAGTTTGTTTGACTAACCAACAATTGTTGGGTGAAATATCACATAGGGTGCCAAATACTGTGCACACAAGTCAATATCTATACAATTGACATTTGTTGGCATCTAAATGTCCTACTTTGTTGACTATTACTTCGCAAAAATGAGGTCAAATAAGAAATTATTATAGTCCCATGAACTATATATTACTATACATATCAATAAATATATGTATACAATTTGACATTTAATGGCATTTAAATCTCCTACTTTGTTGAGTAGACGGGGACTTCACTTAAAAATCAATGTCATATCATGTGTGTTCATATTGGGGCATGAAAAGTGAGGAAAAAATGAAATAAGATACTGAGCATGTAATAGGGGGTAAAGGATTTTTATATGTTGTATAGCAATATGTGTATTATAAGGTATTGTTTATACAATACATTGGCCATGTAGAGGAAGAAAAAAATTGTGATGAAGAAATAAAGGTTCAAGAGTATTGTGGGAGTATCAAGAGTGGGTGGGAGAAAGAAAAACCTATGGTAATATTAGGTCCATAGTATCCTAATATTCAAACCTATGACACCAGTATTGAAATGCAATTCATGGTAATGTTAAACACTTCATTTTACTTAAATTTTTAGCATTACCATGAAATGACTCATGATGTTTAAGAGTGGTTTCGACCTCATTATATTTCATATGGAGAAAGTAGAATTTTAGATCTCACTCAAAATCCAACAAACTTATTAACTTTTTAGGATTGGGGGTATTGCAATGTTTCCCTCGGATTTTGTCATGTACTAGGGTATGGAAGTCATATTTAATCAAGAGAACCAAGCTCGCCCTCTATGTACCTTGATGTTAGTGACATTGGTTGTCAATATCTTTATCATGACCTTACTAAAAATGTACCCATCACTCAAACAAAATCTTGACCTCACATGCTAAGATTTCTCTATCTTATGTTAATCCTTAGAGGGTGATATTAATGGAAAAGAACTGAAGATAGGCAATGATTTTGATGATATGTAGCCATTTGTTGTAGCATGATTTTTTTGTATGCTCGAGGCCATCCAAAGCCTATATGTTGATGTTCGTTTGGTTCAGAGATGGATTCCACTCGATGGTATTTTGTTATGTGCACCCTTACATGCAATCTTAGATAGAGGAGAAATATCTCAAGGAAGTGATGCATGATTTCATGCTCCAATTCATCTTTTGATGGAGACATGCTTACTTGGCACTCTTACCATGCAACTATGGTGCACTAGGTGATTACGTTAAGGCTATGATTTGACAAAGTCCAACGAGGTAGGTTTTTTCAAGTTTCCATATCCATTATACTTTCTCTCCTCTTCCTATTCTATAAGCTAGATAAAAGGTGTGCCATTGTGTTGGTTATCAAGGTTTTGTTTTGTACTGTTGTAGTGGATCCTTTTCCTTATTCAGTAGAATATAGACGCAATTTAGAGTTCAAGTATATGTATTTTCCATTTAAATTTTCCACAGTATGTATTTGTAAATCAACTAACTTATATCTACCTTTTTTTAATTGAAACTTTGATGTTTGCAATTACCTAGTATTTAGGTTATTCTTTCTAGGTGCACAATTTGCTTATCATTGTTAATGAAAATAAAGGGATATAAATATAAATTGGTATAAAAAATGTTAATGCAAAAATGGATACCTACAATATCTAGTGAAAGTAGGGGCTTTTTAAATTGGGAAAGTGTATTGTGTTATAAAGTGATTTTTAGAGGTATTTTCCAATACATAGTCAAATTAAAAGTATTCTTTAATATGCCACAAAAATGTTAGAAATTCCTTGAATGAAACCTTCCTATCTCAATATTAATCAAAAAATATGAGATCCAATAATAAATTCTTATAATCCCAGTAAATTCTTATAATCCCAGTAAACTATTACAATGAGAAAGTTGTATCAACTTCTAAGGCATATTCACAATCAGTTAGGAATTGCTTTCTTCCCTAGATTCTCTCCAATAGAATCGGATCAAGTCTTATGGAAGCTTCAAACTCATCCATTTTGATCACCTCGGATTTTTATGTTTCTCCATCAGGTTTCGTTTTTTTATTGGTAGTTAAACATGGGTGCTCTCTCAACATAACATGCCCGTTCTTTTCCTAAGCTATAATAGACCTAATGTCTGGATGCTAAAGCAATTGGATTCTATCACGTCTTTTTTCTGCCAAGTTTCTGCTAAGTCGAAAACGAGGAAGGCAAACCTTCCTCGCAATATCAAAATAGTTTATAGATACTAAACACATTTGTTTATCATTTTTTTTTATGGTGAAAAAATATTATGAATAAACATAGAATGTGATCATTGTCTTTGCTAATCCAAAAGGTTAAGAAATATCGTAGTATGACAGTTATTTAGAATAAATAATTTTAGATTGAATAGGAAGGTAACTAACTCGTTGATCTCACCCTATTTTGGCTGTTGGCAAGTTTCATTTCAACATGAAAGCTCATGACGATTTATTTTTATTTTAACCATAAATATACAAAAAAGTTGATCTAGTCATTATAATATCTTGACTTCTATTTCAATTTTTCTTTAAATGGTTAAGTAATAATTATAACATTCTGAGTATTATTTTTATTATTCAAAATGATTTTGAATTTTTCATTATTTTCTGTTTCAATAAAATGTAATAATATTTTTTATACTATCTTTATTATGTACAAGAGTATCTTTTCTGAAAACTAAATCATGTTTATTTCGTGATTAAATGTTCAATATTAATTATTATAAAATTATTTTCTCTTATAATTATTGGATGTGAATGTTAACATTTATTGTCAATTAATCCAAAACAAACATTGTTTAAAAATTAATTGTATTGTCTACCTTGCTCTGCCGTGAAGGAAACCAGAGATTTAGGATGGTCCCAAAAGTACAGAACAAACAATCTAATAAACAGAAAAGCTACATCAGGAAAACCAAAATAGCCACCATATCAAAATGGACTGTAAACAGCTCCACATCCTACGGTCATACTAATGGAAGGTGAAATTGGAGTCAGATTCTCTTCCTTGGTACTCAGGGGTGACTTACTCTTGAACACACCCCAGAGGTAGTGTTCCCGATAAGTCAGCCATACATCCATCATGTCTAAGCTATCCTGCAACGTGGACGGTGTTGAGGAAGGAAATAGTCTAATTACACCTCATCAATGTCTTTAGGCCTTTGGGCCCCAATGAAGGAGGGCTATCTTCAAATATTCATTCCTTCATCGCCCAGTGTTACCAGGGAAGCCTGTAAGAGATCTCATTAATCAATTCAAAATCAAAATATTTCTGATGGTCCTGAGTAACCAGCTCTTCTAGCTTCCGCATGTCTCTTCCCATTACAGGGCGTAGCCACATACGTCTCTTTTTTTTTACATCTATCCAAAATAAACATTTTAAATTTTATCTTCAAAATAAATAATATATTACCTTTTTTTAATCGAACCATCTAAATTTATTAGTATAACTTTAATATTAACGTTTGGACATTTGAATTTGAATTTGTCGTGAAGCATAGTGTCAACCATAGTGGCATGTATATTACAGCATCTATAGTACTCTGATTTACTGCTTAGTTTGAATCTATAGTTATAATCTTGAAATATTGGTATAGTTATAATCTTGAAATATTGGAACTGGTACACTTAATTTTAGGGTTTTATTTGTAGTGGCTGAACATAGGGATATATTTTTAAATTAGAATTTAGATTCAATAGATTTGTATGTAATTAAAAATATTAGTTAGTTATTAATGTGATTTTTTGGAAATTTTTCTAGTGGATTTTTCTGGGTTAATTTATCTAAAATCTTGTAGCAATTCATTGAAATCATGTGTTTGATGGGTAATCCTTACAGAATAGAAGTACGTTATGGGTTTTTCAACATATTCAATTCACATATACAGTCAAAAAACTAATTTAAATAACACAAATCAAGATTTCACGACAAAAAACAACTCTTTTAAAATAAAATTACTCCAAAATTTACATCTAACATTATTAATGAGAAACAATTCTACTCTATTTTATTTTGTTTACCCGAACAACAAATTGCATCCTTTCACATCACTTATTTGCCATAGTGTCTTTTCTTTCATGACTCTCATGGGAAGCGCAAGAGGACTTCGTTAGGTAATCAATGGGCTCTTCCCCCGACTAATAACAAAGTTTGAAGCGTCCATCCACGTCTCATCCAAAAACTACAAAGAATTTTCCATCTTCGAAGCCTTGAAAGGAAATGTATCATTAAAAATTACGAAGAGAAAGAGAAAGAGAAAATTAAATTTGAGCCTGGAAAATCTCCTATGGAAATATCTCTCTATATATATGCGCCCGTGCTGTCATTTTCGTTACGCACGCGATCGATGCCTCTATGCTCTACAATATTGTCAAAGATATGGTTAATGCTTTACTTTTAAGATGTATTTTCTGGTTAGATACGTTTAGGTCAGTACGTTAGCCCATGTTTTGGTCTTGAGATAGAGGGGAGCCCCATGTTAAAAGAATGCAATGTTGAGACACACTATGTTTATACATGTTTTTCCCTAATGTTATTTTTGGCTAACTTTCACATTATATCTAAATGAGTAACTAATAAAACTACAAGAAATAAAATTTATATTATTATTATTAAATTGAGGAGAAATAACATTTTTATTATTATAAATGTTATTATGATTTTATTAAGTGGAGTAGTAAATTTTATATTTAAGTTAAAATTAAAAATATATTTTTTTAAATACAAATAAAATATTCTCTAAATAATAAAATAATATTAGTTATAATAAAAATATAATGTTAATTATAAAATACAAATAAAATATTTTCTAAATAAGAAATAAGAAAGTAATATTAGTTAAACACGTACTCTATATATACTTCGGTGAAAGAGTTTTGAGGCTCGGTGAAAGAGTTAAAAACATACTCTATATATTCTTGGCATATATTCTTACTCTATATATTCTTCGCATATATTCTTCGGTGAAAGAGTTCTGAGACTCGGTGAAAAAGTTAAACGCTTACTCTATATATTCTTCGGTGAAAGTGTTGTAAGGGTCGGTAAGAGAGTTAAAAACATACTCTATATATTCTTGGCATATATTCTTCGGTGAAAGTGTTCTGAGGCTCGGTGAAAGAGTTAAAAACATACTCTATATATTCTTGGCATATATTTTTACTCTATATATTCTTTGCATATATTCTTCGGTGAAAGAGTTCTGAGGCTCGGTGAAAGAGTTAAAAACATACTCTATATATTCTTTGGTGAAAGTGTTCTGAGGCTCGGTGAAAGAGTCTGTGGGTTGCGGTGGGCACGGGCGATCTGCAGTCAATTACCAAAGATTACCAAGGGCAGACGAGCGATCCGCAGTCAGGTTTTCTGATATCAGGTGCACACATTCCTTATCTTTTTCTTTTTCTAATACATATTTGCTCATATAATTTCAAGTATGAATATTTCACCACAGTTACCAAAGATTACCAAGGGAAGACCTAGCACAGTTACTCTACAAGGCCTTTATGAGTATATAGAGTCTTTAGAGAAACGTAGAGAAGAGAGAGAAGCCAAGCTACAAAAAGAGTTAGAAGCCATGCTGGAAAATAAGTTTGCATCTCTTGCAGACACGATCCAAAACCAAATAGAAAATAAAATAGAACTACTAGAGAATAAAATGGAGGCAATGGAGACTAGACTGCAGGTTATAGAAAAACATAACCAAGATACTAACCAACCATCCCAGCAAGGAGATGTTGATACTTTAGAGAGTCTTAAAATAAAAAACATGATTAAAGAACTAGAAGAAAAAGCTAATAGCCGCCTCACCCTAAATAATGTGGTAGTTAAGTTAGATATCAAACCAATTAAAGATGAAATGAAAAAATTAATAGAATTAGACCACGAACGTAACAAAAGGGCCTTAAACCTTATAATATTCGGTTTGAAAGAGGAAGTAGATGAGGATACTTTAGCCTTAGCCCAGACAAAACTACATAATAGATTACAAATTGAAACATTGTGTCTCACAGAAGCAACAAGGTTGGGGAAATTAACCGAGAATAAAGGAAGACTAATCCGCATAAAGGTGAGCTCCACTGATCATAAACACGAGATACTTAGTAAAACCTCAAGTCTAAAAGGAACGAGAATATTCATAAATGAAGATCTCATTCCAGAAGACCAAGCAGAATTAAGAAAGGAGGTTCAAAAGTTAAAAGAAGCTAGAAAGGAAGGAAAATGGGCAATAATCAGAAATAGAAAAGCCTTTATTCGAGATAGAAACGAAAAAGATAGTAATCAATAGCAATTAAACATGCTCCGGATCCTTTCTTGGAATTGTCGGGGCTTCCCATGGAACAAAGGCCCCAAGCTAAGTTGGATTTCAAATGATGTTGATATTATTTTGCTTGTTGAAACTTGGGAGCACGAAGAATCTAAGGTCCCTAACATAGATGGCTTTATGCTATGGTCTACCTGGAACAAGCGATCCTCCCGTAGAGGCATTGGGGGAATAGCTTGTTACATTAAGAAGAACATCTCCCCCCATGTTAGGATTTATAAAAACGACCCTCACAACCAATATAGTTGGATAGAGATCAAAGACATTAATAATAAAAAGTCCTACATAGCAATATGTTATTTTCCCCCCATTAATTCTAACTTCTCTAAGAAGAAGAATCTAGATAAAACTAACCCTTACAATGGTTTAGAGAATGATAATTCTAGCCTAAGCAATGACGGTAATTTCCTTTTAATAGGTGACTTTAATGCTTGAACTTCAAACAACCAAGCTATTATTCTAAGCAATCATTCCAACCCTAATCCTCTTTGGTTAGACGAAGACCCTACTCTGGCTAGCAGGTACAAAAGGAACTGTGAAGATCTGAGGGAAAATTTGTTTGGGTCAGAGCTAGTCAAGCTCTGTAGTGCTCAGCATCTCATAATTTGCAACGGTCTAAAGAAGTGGCCCAATTCTAGCAAGATGACCTGCATCCATGGACTTGGTAGCAGTGTGGTAGACTACGTTATTTCCGGTCTCCCATTATAAAACGAAATAATAAAGTTTGACATCTTAAACGACCACGAACCTGACTCTGATCATAGGCCTTTACTTATAACTCTCAATTTTCTCATGCATAGAGTTCCCATAGAAAATAATACTTATAGCCAAAAGAACTTAATATTTGATAGAAATAAAAATGATCTCTTTCTAAATGAATTAAAAACTAATTTTCTTCCTTTATCTAATATAGAAAACATAGAAGACCTCTATCATAATTTTACTACAACCCTCTCATATTCTATTAACAAGTTCTCAATTGAAGTTTCAAATAATAAAAGAAATAGCAAAACCAATCCATGGTATGACAAAGATTGTAAAAGTGCAAGGAGAGAAATTAAGGAAGTTGTTGATGAATCTCTTAAAATGGACAAGATAAAAATATACAAAGCCCTAACTAAAAGGAAAATGAGGCAGTACATTAGTCAAAGACAGGAGAAGCTCTTACACCTCTTTAAGGTAGCTCCTAAGAAATTTTGGAGGCAGATTCTAACTAGGAAGACTAAGGATAACAATAAAATTGCTCTTCACGATTGGAATTCCTATCTTAAAAAGCTTTATGAATCTCCAAATGTCATGGATAATTTGGAAACCCTTCTCACAACGAAAGAAGTTTTCTCTTTAGAAGACATTAAGTTTGGGGTTAATCGCCTTGCTAATGGGAAAGCTAAGGACATTGAAGGTTACCAAGCGGAAATCTTAAAAATTGGAGGTCGTGTCCTCATCCCCCACATCCACAAGCTTTTCAATCAAGCAGTCAAGCAAGGGTTCCCTAAACCTTGGACTGAGAGCCTCATTATCCCTATTTTTAAAAGTGGGGATACAATTAACCCCTCCAATTATCGAACAATTATGACTAGCCCTCTCTTAGCCAAGTTATATGGTAGTATTTTGGAAAAGAAGTTAAGCATATGGCTTGAAAGTGAAGGTAAGCAGGCTAAAGGCCAAGCAGGTTTCAAAAGGCATCAGTTAACAACAAACCACCTTGTTACGCTTAGGATCATTGCGGAGGAATGTGGTAATGATAAATCCAATTTATTTTTTTGCTTTGTGGACTTTAGAAAGGCTTTCGATACGGTTCCTAGATACAACCTTTGGAATAGATTAGAAGAGCTAAAGTTTCCTCTCGAGTTGAGAGCTGCCGCTATAAGGTTATACGAGAATGTAATTGCCAAGCTAAAGAGCAATGAAGGGTGGTCGAAAGATATTAAGTGTAACATCAGAGTTAAACAAGGTTGCCCCCTCTCCCCTACCCTATTTGGCATTTACATCGATAAGCTCGAAGGCTATTTAGAGGAAGTAGGATGTGATGGCACGATCTTAGCTGGGATAGTCGTCATTCTTCTTCTTTATGTTGACGATATTGTTCTTTTGGCAAGGTGCCCATCTAATCTTAATAAGCAACTCAGGCTTCTTAAGGATTTCTGCTCTACCATGGGTATGACTGTTAACACTGACAAAACGAAAGTTATGATTATCAAATCCAAGAAGGACACTTACGCTAATTTTATGTATGACAATAATAACTTGGAGGAAGTGTATTCTTACAAGTACCTAGGAATTGATATTCATCACAAGCTCAACTAGAACCATAGCATTGAGAAAAGGATTAATGGGGGGTGGAAAGCTTACTTTGGTCTTGAAAATAATTGTAAAATAGCAAACCTTGTAATGTGGGATAAAAAGAAGTTCCTCTTTGAAACTTTAGTCACTCGTGTTATCTTATATGGCTGTGAGGTTTGGGGTTGCAGCATCTCCAGAGAATCATGGAGAAAGATTGAGCAAATCTAGAAGCGTTTTATAACTTATAACCTGAAAATTAAAAGTAATACACCCTATCCTATTCTCCTTATAGAAGCAGGTCTTTCCCCTATTGAGATCCTAGCTATGCTTAGGTTTCTGTTGTACAAGCACAAAATCAGTAACATAGACGATCATAGACTTCCTAAGCTAGCTTTAAATTCTAGCCAAAACCACCTAAGGCTCAATCGAGGGTGGCATAAAGACACAAGGGCCTGGTTAAACTATTGGGAGATCAATGAAAATGATGCATTGCAAAACATAAATAACATTAAAGATATTGTTACTTCTAAGTTCAAAGAAAAAATGTGGTGTGAGAAAGACTTAGCAGCTAAAAGAAAATTAAGTTATTATAAGAAGGTCATCAACCCCACCCTAGAAGATCAAAAGTATCTCTCTATTTTAACTAGCTCAAAGAAGAAAATTAATATAGCAAAGATTAGAACGAATTCTCATGAGCTCCATAGTGAAACAGGTCGTTGGGCAGTTCCTAAAACGCCATGGACAAAAAGGATCTGCCATATATGTGAGAATAGGAACATCGAGGATGAAAACCGCTTCCTCTTAGAGTGCCCCGCGTATAACCACATTAGATCTCAGTTTCACAATCTTTGTTACAATACTGACCTTCCTAGCCTTTTACAATGTCAAAATTATAGTGAGCTCGGGAGGCTTCTCTCCAAGCTTTTTGATCATAGGAATAAAATCTTAAATCAAAATAGATAATTTGTTTCTTTAGGTCCGATAGACCATTATTTGGTCTCAACAGACGTTAACCATCATCATCATCATCATCATCATCATCAATAAAAATTAAAAAGTAATAAAAAGCAAGTTTTTCATTTTTTTAATGCTTGTAACTAGAGTAGTGTACAACTATGTGATTCTCTATATAGATTAGGTTACTACAATGAAATTAAATAGTTTCCATGATTTCTTATAATTTTGGTCACCAATTGAGTTACCCTCACACATATTTTTACTTTTAAACACAAACAAACATATAATTTTTATATTTTTAAATAATGAACATATGAAGAATAAATTATTTGATTTAAAAATAAAAAAAATTTACCTTTTAGTGAGAGTAATTAGAGATACATCTATAATTCATTAAATTTCTTCATTATTATATAACATTAACATTGAAATAATTTAATTAACCTAAATACTGAAATATTTTGTATGATTTACATTAATTTATTATTATTATTATTTAAATACCATATATTAATTTGATGAGTTTAAATAAAAACATAACTAAAATATTTTGACTAGTCACCATATTCTGCCGTTTAATTTTGAAAATTATATTCTACCGCAACCTAACATCCAAAATATTTTCAAAACATAAAATATATTTATTTATTCATTCAAAAGGCAAATGGAAAATTATACACCTGCAGAGTTGAGATTTATCAAATTTCTACAGTAATAATTTTAGATGTAATTTTCTTTTTGAAATTTTACCAGATTTGTTTATTTAATAGATATACGTTAACCGGAAAAGTTCTCAGGACACGACTAACGGTAATAACAATTTAGATCAATAAAACATCAAGGACACTACGATTTTGAACTTTCTTTTTCAACACTACCATATGTTTACCTCTATGGTTATGTGAGCAAAAATAGAACAATTTCCTATCCCGTTATCGTTTCAATCTTCGGCGATAAATGCATGCATCTGGTTATCGTGTGAAGCATAGATGTACGCCATCACATTATTGACGATGAGAATGGATTCCAGGAAGGGTTATTATAACACAAAGTTTCGTTAATTAAATGGATATGGAGTCAACGAGTTAACGCATAACAATTCAATACAGGCTGTGAAATCTGTCTATAATTATGAAACATCGCGCCCGATCTACATCCACTTTTGTGAAGACTGTCCTCCGCAATTGCGACAGACAGGCAAGGTGCCCTGCAGTTTTAGGGACGGTGGGGAACCAAATTATTCGTTTTGCCGGTAACTATACCTGGTTGCAGTCATTTCCAAAGCCAATTTCACCGACCATGTGGAAAGAACTTGTAGACCGTCCGGCCAAAAGTATGAGCAATCATACTCCGTGATTGATTTTATTATTTATATTATGATTTCAAGTTTCAGAAGAGACCAATGTAAGCAGTGAATAGTTTGCTGATATCTTTGGCCACACATTTTTTTGTTTCTAAGAGGAAATCACCGTAATAGGTCAAATGGCAGAAATTCAAACACAATAATGTGAATGACGGGAAGCTATTTCTAAATGTTTTAAACCCTCAATGGATACGAATGATGTTTTCATGCAATTATGAGATTGAACAAGAGGGCAGTTGTGACGACAGTGGAAACTCATCATCCCGATTAAAGATAGAGTAGACTCCATCAGTGATGATTGATAATGAGACTCGAGGTTGATACTCTTCTTGCAGGTGAAAGGGTTCTCAGCCTGGATTGTTAGAGAGGTTGTTTAGTAAAAGGAGATGGTGGACATAGAAATTTACTTTAAAGATTATTGTCCTAATGGAAAGACAACTTGACGAATCTCTTGTGACAGATTCACTTGGCATAATCGATGTCATCAATAATGAGGGTATCACCGAGGTGGTACCCTCACCGCGGCGGTGTTAAAAACGATAATCAGTTGGATTTCTTCTCCATTCTGGTATGTAGAAAAGATAGCAAACAAATGAATTATTTTTTGTGATTATCTTGTGAAGTAAAGAAATATTATGGAAGAAAGGGATTCGAATATTACAAAAGTATTGGATTCGAATTGTTATTTTTTATTATGATTTTTTCATTTTTTTTTTTTTTGGTAAAGACTAATTCTATTAAGAGGAAATATGGTACAATAAGAAGATACAGCCAAGAGAGGCAAGAACACAGGCTGCCTGAAAGGAAAGACTATCCACCTCGGCCCGTGAAAAGGAAGAGAGAAGAGAGTTGTGCTGAGCGAGAAGAAACAAGAAGAATATAAGAGCCAGAACAGAACAGAGGATTCTACCCAACATGTGGAGAATCAGAAATACGGCTCTTTTTTCCTTTCTTTTTACCAACTTTGACCCAGTCAAGAGGACTTTGCTGAACCGGCATGATTTGCACACTAAGCTGAGCTGACGGGGAGGGCTCCTTGTCTGAATCCGAGGCAGAGGATTCATGATTCCTTTTCTGTGAGGTTGGAGGGACTGACAAATCCTGAGGATCGCTCAAGGGCGGATCCTGTGCCAGCTTTGCTTCCCTTTCTTCCTCACCCTCTTCCTCTTCATCCAAGCTGAAATCAAAGTCATCCATGGGGGGAGGATCATGAGGCTTCCAGCTTTTGGATTTCTGCTTAGGATTGACTTTCTTCTTTTGGGTAGGCATCGTGGGACAAGAGCCCTTAAGGTGCCCTGTGTGATGGCACTTATGGCAACGAAAGCCTATGTTCTCATAGTCGAGGGTCTATGTCCAATGGAAGTCTCCAATTTTGAGATTAATCTGGTGAGGGAGACTTTTGCTCATGTCGATCTCTGCACAAATTCTGGCAAAGGTATATATTCCTCTTTCCCCCCTTGAGACATTATCTAGAAAGCGGCATAGGGAATTTCCTATCCCTTGGAATACTGCAAAATGCCATAGGTGCGCTGGAAGATTTGGAAGTCTAACCCAGATGGGGAGCTTGGTGATGACTGCTGAAGAGGGATCGAAATCTGGGAACCAAGGGGTTAGGAATAAACCCGAACCAAGGGGTTAGGAATAAACCTGCTGAACCCCAGAACCATGGGCCTGCTATTAGGGCTTTCTGGTAGTCCTCATCTAGAACAAACACTACAATGAATAAGCCCTTTGAGCATAACAGCACCTTGCAATTGTTGGTCCAGTTAGAATGAATCCATTGGTAGAGGTTTGCTGTGCTCGGCCATAGCCCATTGAACCTGCAAATAATGGCTTGTTCTGCAAACGTTTGGGTTTGCTCATCCAGCGATGGATGCATGATTTCAATGGAGGGGGTTTCCTCCAGTTTGTCCACCAAAAAAGGCTTGGGAGCCTGAGCTGGTGGAGCTGCTTTCTTAGGCATCTGAGCATGGACAACGTCTTTGTATGAAAACTTCTTAGCAGAGGATGACTATCCAACAGCTCCCCCTCTCAAGCGAAGGGTAAGAGTAATTGATGCATTTCTCTTAATACTGTAAAAAGACAAGGGGAGAGGATCCTCAAGTTGTTTACCTTCATGGAGAAGTCGTTGAGTTGCAGAGGGTATCCCCAACTTGAGATCCAGAGCATGCTTGAGGTCGTGCACAAGATCCGACGAGCTTACCCAATGTAGCAGCGTTTTGCCGGAGATAAGCCTGATCTGGATCTGGAACTCGGTAGAAAGATCAGGGTTCTGCTTTCCTTTGCAGATCCCATATGAGAGAAGGCTAGAGCTTTGAAGGGCTTTTTCCTCCTGAACTTGCCGCAGGGGATTGAGAGGAGAAGAGGAGAGGGTCCAAAGATTAATGAATCTGTCAATGCGATCCGCCCAGGAGAGCTTCCGGATGATCCGTCCAGGCAGATCCAGGAAGCTTAAAAAATTTTGAAAATCAAGAACAGGGTACTGGCTATTCTGGGGGAGCAGAGAGAGCGCTGATATGAATGGGCATCCTTCCAGAGCGGAGTAATTCTTCCCGGGGGCAGCTGCCTGAGGATAGACAAAAGAGTACTGGCGCGAGAAGCGGCTGCACAGGTCCAATATCTTTCCTCTGCAGGGCCGAGGGCTAAGCAAATGAGGGGGAGTGGGGTTTTCAGAATATAATGGATGGAAAACGTATCAGAGGTGAAGATAACCAGAAATGCATAGATGAAACGCGCATCTCCGAAGGCAAGCGTATCAGCGGTGAAGTTAACCAGAGATCCGTGGATGAAGCATGCATCTCCCGTATCGATAGTGTCGTCCTGAGGCCAGACGGCGATCGAAAGCGAGGAGGCAGCGACATTGTTAGGGTTCATCTTCGGCGGAAACCATCTCTCTGATTTTTTCATTTTAAAATTGAATGTTTTCAATAATTGATATAATTTGATAGTGTAGTTTTAATGTTTTTAAGGATATTTATGTTTTTGCTCGGGGAATTCTACAACAGAGAATATTGTGTAAGCTTGTTATTCTTTTATAGAGTTGAAAATTTTCCTCATATCCGGTAACATTAAAATTTTAAAAAATCTACAAATAAAAATAAGAATTTGAATGTTTTATATAGTTATTCAAATTCAAGGTATATGACAAAACAACTATTAAGTGAATAAGTTAATTGTAATAACCAAAGTTATTTTATCATATAGGTTGAATTTGAATAGATCATAAATTCAGATTCAACACAAAAATTTGCCCAATATGAGGTGTAAACATGTCCTTCTATCATCAAAGTTGAAACTTTGCTATGTGAACGAAAATAAAAATATAAAAATAAAATTAATTAATTTAAATCTTTTATATAGTTATTCAAATTCAAAGTATATGAGAAAATAGCTATTAAACAAATCAGGTAATTGTAATAAGTATAGTTATTTTATCATATACTTTGAATTTGAATAGATCATAAATTTACCTTCAACAAAAAAATTTACCACATTAAAATTCCAGATGAGGCAAAAATTAAACATCTTTACCCTTTTCTAAAGTCAATACCATTTCCTAAAATAAAGTAAAAATGTTATTTCAACACAAAAAATTGAAAATATTGGTCCTAAATCTTTTACTATTTCTTTTAATTAAATATTTGTAAAATGAATCGAGAAATGCCATATCCTATAGATATATTAAAATCTCCAAAGCCATAAATATTTCCATATGTAAAAAATATAATTCAATCTAATACCAATATTAACATACTATAATATTAATATTATAAATTTAATAATTTAGAATTAATAAAACATTAAATTTAATATAATATATATTAGTATATCATGATATATATTAACTCTAGATATATATGGCAGGGAAGGACAAAGATAAAGTGATAGAGGAGGAGACATAAAGGGAGTGAGAGGAAGGGAAAGAAAAGGGAGAGAGAGGGAGGATGAGAGAGGACTTGAGAGATAGGAGAAGAGAGGGAGGAATAGAAAAATGGAGTTGGAAGGAACGAGACGGAGGGAAGAAGAATCAGAGAGAGAGAGAGAGAGAGAGACAGAGAGAAAGAGAGAACGGAGAGATGAAGATAGTGTATATGTTTGGGGGTGAGATAGAGAGATAAAGAAGGAGAGATAGAGAGAAGAGGGGGAGAGAACTTGAGATAGTGACTAAGTTGGAGGGTGGAGAGAGAGAGAGAGAGAGAGACAAAGACAGAGAGATAAGGGGAGGGAAAGAGGGAGGTAGGAGAGAAAAGTTGATAGAGAAAGGAAGAGATCTTAGATGTGTGAGAGATAAGGAGAGAGGAAGGGAGAGAAATAGGTAGGTAAGAAGAAAGACATAGAGAGAGAAAGGTGGAGAGAGAGAGAGGAAGAGACGAGAGCAACATGGAAGAGAGACAGAAGGGGGGAGAGAGGGAGAGAAGGGGAAGAAAGAGAGGGAGGGAAAGGAAGAGGGAGGGAGCAATAGATAAATATGGAGAAAGAGTGGGTATGCTTTGGTCATGATATAGAGAGAAAAAAGAGAGACAAGGAAAGATAGATTTATATATGGAAGGTGAAGAGAGGGAAGAAGAGAGAGATAGAGAGAGGGAGATGTAGATAGATATGGAGTGACGAAGCATTTGTTTTTGGGGGGAGGGTGAGTAGAGACAAAGAATGAAGGATGGAGGGAGTTATAGATATAGATGGATGGGGGCGAAAGGGAAGAATAATTATTGCACTTGATGCATTCATTTCAATGTATATGGTGATTTATAATCCTATTTCATTGCTTGAATTGAAGGAGATAAATTGAAGGACATGGGAGAGGACGAGTTAAGAGAGAGAGAGAGAGAAGGAAGAGAGCTTGGACATGAGAGAGAGAAGGAGGGAGGAAGGGAGAGAAATAGGGAGGTAAGAAGAAAGACAAAAAGAGAGAAAGGTGGAGAAGGAAAGAAGGAGTGATAAGGGAGATGGAGAGAGAGGAAGATAGAAGATTAGGAAGGAAGAGAGATAGAAGGGGGGAGAAGAGAGAGAGGGAGAGGAAGAGGGATGGAAAGCGAGATAAATATGGAGAAAGAGCGTGTATGTTCTGGGGGTGATATAGAGATAAAAAAGAGAGAGAGGGAGAGGGAGATAGTTGTATAGGTGGAAGTTGAAGAGACGGAAGAAGAGGGAGATAGATAGAGGGAGAGATAGATAGATATGGAGGTAGAAATAATGTGCTTTTTTTGGTGGGGGGTGAGTTAGAAAGACAAAGAAGGAGAGATGGATGGAGATATACATATAGATGGAGGAGGGAGAGAGGGAAGAATAATTCTTGCACTAGATGCATTCATTTCAGTATATATAGTGCTTTCTAATTCTATTTTCTTTCTTGCATTGAAGGCGAAAAACTTAAGGACATGAGGGAGGACAGATGAAGAGAGAAAGAAGGAGAGGAGTGAGAGAGGGAGAGAAAAGTAAAACAGAGAGAGCAAGAAAAAAAGATGGAGGGGGGAGAGAGGGGGAGATAGAGAAGGAGAGCGGGAGGGAGATAGTGATAGGGTTGGAGGGCAGAGAGAGAGAGAGAGAGAGAGAGAGAGAGAGAGATGGGGGGGAGAGGAAGCTGGTAGAGAAACAAGGAGAGATTAATTGAGAGAGAGGAGGAGAGAGGGAGGAAAAATAGATAGATTTGGAAGGGGAGAGAGGTAGGGAAGAAAAAAGACATACAAGGAGAAAAATGGAGCAAGAGAGAGTGAGAGGAGTGAAAATGAAGAGATGGAGAGAGAGTATGTACATTTGGGTGTGAGATAGAGAGACAAAGGAGAGATGGAGGAAGATATAGATATAGATGGAGGGGGGAGAGGGAAGAATATTTATTGCACTAAATGAATTGAATTCCTAGTAGATAGTTATTTATAATCCTCCTTGATTTCTTGCATTATATGTATTAATTTGAGTGTAGCTATTGATTTCTAATGATATTTTATTTCTTGCAATAGATGCGTTGATTTTAGCATAGATGTTGATTTCTAATACTATTTGATTACTTGCACTAGATGCGTTGATTTTACTGTAGATGTTTTCTAATTCTATTTGATTTCTTGCACTAAATAAATTGATTTAGGTGTAGATGTTGATTTCTAATTTTATTTGGTTGCTTGCACTATATGCATTGATTTTAGTGTAGATGCTGATTTCTAATTCTATTTGATTGCTTGCACTAGATGCATTGATTTCAATGTAGACTGTGTTTTATAATCCTTTTTGATTGTTTGCATTAGATGCATTGATTTCAGTGTAGATGGTGATTTCTAATCCTATTTGACTACTTACACAATATGCATTGGTTTTAGTTTATATGTTGATTTCTAGTAGTATTTGATTGATTGCGCTAGATGAATTGGTTTTAGTGTAGATGCTGATTTCTAATCTTATTTGATTTCTAGCACTAGATGCATTGATTTTAGTGTAGATGTTGATATATAGCCTTATTTGATTGTTTGCATCACATTTATTGATTTCAGTGTAGACGTTTTCTAATTTTATTTAATTTCATGCATTAGATGCGTTGATTTTAGTGCAGATGATGATTTATGATTTGATGTAACTTAATGTATGATGGTATTAACTTAGACTAATTGGATTAAGAATCTGCATTGATGTCAGTGTAAGCATAAAACCACGACTCACAATTTTCTTTGATTTTTGTGTCGTAGTAATTCAACCTATTAATATTGGAGAGAAAGAGAGACAATGTATGATGTTTACTGCAATAGTTTGAGTTACATAATTGAACACTTTACAATCACAATTATTCGTTTCATATAATATATATGAAAAGATGGAAAAACTAACAAATAATTTAAAGATTTTGTAAAATTGACCACTCATTCAAAAAGAAATCAAAACTACATTATTTCTTGACTTTTGTAAAACCAACTATAGATAATAAAAAAATCATGAAAATACTTTGAAGGAAATAAATTATTTCAAAAATTATAAATGAAACAAATGATTTCAAGAGTAATCTTGATGCAGTAAATTATTAAAAATACTCTTCAAAATATATTTATTAGTACCTAGAGGGACATTAATAATTATTAATTGCCAAAAGCTGTGATACCTAAAATTAAATGAATTATATGCGTAGTATCAATCCTTTAGCAAACTGTAGATAATATTTTTTTCCCTTCTTCAGCACCAACTAGTTACTAACAAACAATTACATACACATATAGAAAGATAACAAAACACTTGTAACATTTATAAACATTACCATTCAAATAAACACATGTAAACACACAAACCACTCAAAGCATTCAAGTGAAGATGTACAAACCATTAGAGGAAAGAAACAAAGTAAAAATTAAAGAAGGGAATGATATAGTCATGTGAAACAAAGAAAACATAATGTAAATTTCAAACTATGAAGTTTATATCAAACATATACGTAATCATGATAATATAAAAAAGTATCATTGTCGCCTTCAACTCGAACCAGCCTAGTGTCATGCACCGAGAGGCATCAAATCCCTGGAGGTGCAAACCTTTCCTAAAATTCCACACTCCAAAAATAAGGTTTTCACCTTGATACACTTGATCCCTCTCGGCGCATGATATATCTGGAGTTAGATGGATCTGTTCTAGTTTTTTAAGCAGTTCAATGTTATAAATATCAAGAGAGTGAGAGAGAGATGAGGTAGATTGTGCACAAAACAGTAAATCAAAGTTTTTTTATTGATCTCACATATGTTACATATATAGGAATACATGACACTTCTAGATTATTGAGGATATCATTCTAGGTATAGAAAGTCTTTAGAAGACAACTCTTCAATGCACAGCAACTTGACCTTATTAAGAACTACCTATGAATAATTCTCCTAAAGCACTATAGGTCATATTAGTCTGTTAATTAGTTGGTATGTTCTTTGTGGCTTTGCATCATTTGATTCTTGCACAATATAAAAACAAAATATTACTTCAAGTCATACCACAAACTCAACCATACACACAAACACACACCATCAATACTATATTCACCCAGCCGTAAGAGACCCAATGGCATCCCAATATCTTCACTACCACATTTTAACCCTAATATCAACCATAAAAGAATTCCTACTTGTCATCACTTTCACCTTATGCACTAGTCAGAAAGCGGGACTCCCGCACTCTCTTTAGGATCCCATATTTTTAAAGCAATCACCTTCGTTATCATTATGTCAATCCACAAACTTTTGAACACAAATCTATTGAAGGTTACACTATGATACCACATGCATACTGATAGCCACATAACTTCAGGCATAATTACGCACAAACTCTAACGCGGGTTCCTTGTAGATTCTCTCAATGCACAAGTCATGAGACACACCGCACACAACTCCAGCCTCCATAATGCTCACATTGAATATTGTCTTTTTGCATCTCTTGCAATCTTTACACGGTTTCATTGTTCAACTTAGTTCAAAGCTCTAATCCATCCAATCTTACACAGAGGTTCACAACAATCTTGTCCACAAGTTGTTTATGGTGCCAGGAAGATCTGTTTTTTTGAAGCCTGGGATCTCTTTGATTTTCCTTTAAATAATCTCTTCATGTGGCTCCCTTCTAAGGTGATAATGTCGCTATACTCTTTCCTTCATAATTATATGGTACCAGCAAGCTCCACTGTGTTCAGGCTAATGACAAGAGAATTAAAACTATGTGGAGAGCAAAATGCTTCCAGAATTTAATAGCAGGAAATGGAGTGCTCGAATCAACACGATCATCGGAGTGAGGTTGCTCCTCTGTGGTATTGCAGTTTCCGACCCAAAATTTATTCCTGTCATGCACAGTCCCTTATTGCTACTACAAATTCCCCCCACGATCATTGCCACATGCCATTGTAATTCCTTTCCTCATTATCTCCATCCTTTGTGGATGGCCTCTTCGGTAAGAACTATGTCCTCTGAATTGTTTTCGTTTAAAAATGACTTCTGTCAAGTCAACGAATAAGCAGAGACTATGAGGCTATTACACACGACTATGTGTTAGCAGATACTCTATAAATATGTATTTTTCTTCTATCTCTTCTTTCTCCTCGCGAGCCACTAAATAAATCCTTAGCCATCATGGAATTTTCTTGAATATTTTGGATGTTAGAATAGTGGATCTAGATTACTACAAATATCTAGTACAACTATTAACCTAGGAACTCACACAATTGCAACTCACTACAAGTTGGAAGTCATAGAAACATTACTTCCAATACTCAATTGCTTATCACTATGTTTAATTAGAGATGAGTTATATAAACTCTTTGTAAATTAAAAAATAAACAATATATTTGTTTTTATTAATGTTTATTATTAACCCATGTTTTTTATTCAAAGAGATATTTTAAATGTTGAAGGAATATAATACCCATGTACATGTATATGATATTTTTTTAATTAAAAGAGATATTTTAAATGTTGAAAGAATATAATACCCATGCAGATGGGTATGACATCTTATGAAATTAAGTTATTCCACAATTATCCTTTACTTAAGATTTAATAATTATATTAATTTGTTTAATAAATAAATAATAATAATAATTATAATAATGAACAAGAGGGTCAATGAAGCAGACGTGAGGGGTGGTAGATGTGAGTCCAAATGAACATTATTTTATTTCAGTTTAAATGTGTTTAGTTAGCAAAACCTTTTATTTTGTATTATGAAGCTTATGTTCTACTTATTCCAAATTTTACCTGTCGAATATATTTATGGAAATTTAGTTTCCATGGTTTAACTTAGTTTCCATGTAAACCTTGAAAAGGCATAAGTGAACTTTGAAAATAATATTTTTTGTCCTTTATTTTCTCAAAGGATACTTGGTTCCGTTAGTTACATAATAATAATGTGTCAATATTAGCATTTATTATCTTAAAATTAAAATTGATAGTTTGATATGTTTTAATAGTACGTTATTGTGGGCTATAAATTTTGGTTAGTGTATGGGATAAGCCAGATAATGTAAAGGATAATTTAATGGTGATGGGATCCTACCTCATCACTTGGAGTATGCCTGAGAGCCTAAGCAACCTTTAAGGTGTAATGGGATAAGTGAAATATACTATAGGTTTATTTAATAGTGAAGGGGTGTGGTTCGTTAATAGTGAAAGGGTGTGGTTAGTGTATGAGATAAGCCAGATAATTTAAAGGATAATTTAATGGTGATGGGATCCTATTTCATTAGTGGGAGTAAGTGTGAGAGTCTAAGCAACCTTTAAGGAGTAATAGGAATAACTTGTTGGCATTATGATGCATGTGTTGTACTTGATAGCAACCTTCTCATAGAAGATCATCTCACTTATATACATTCAGATGAATCTACAGAAGAGATATCAGATGTGACATAATACACAGATGCATGACAGCTCAAAGGAATCAAATGGCAAGTTCTTAGTAAGCTTTGCCATCAAGTCCAAAGGGGGAGATTGTTGGCATTATGGCTAAAGTGTTGTCCTTGATGGCAACCCATTCAGGTGATAGATCACTGTACTTCAAGTCAGCAGCAGAGGTTGATGATCAGCTATCAAATATTGAAGAAAATAAGGGGTACGCAGGTACACCTTACAGAAAGTGCGTACCCGCAAGTACACCGTGCAGGGACCGCGTCCAGATACGCAGGCCAGCCGTTCAGGAGGTGCGTACCCCCAGTGCACACATTTCAAGGCAAAGAAATTCACATGTGGGGTTTTCTTATGTTTTACTCTTGGTATTTAGCCGACGGTATTGGGTTATTATGGTGTCGGCTCGTGGTATTGTTCCATGATTTTAGGAGGAGCTTGCCTATATAAAGCAAAGGAGATCATTTGGCTTGTGTATGTCTTTGGTTGAATATCTTATGAGGGCTAGATCTGGTCTAGATCTAAAGAAGGCGAATCTACTGATGGACTGAGATCTCTTCGACGCATGATCAGATCTGTAGATCTGACTGTCTGGGTTATTCTTGAAGTCTTGAAATCATTTATGCCCGAAGGTACGCAGGTACAGTGAAAGAAAAGTGCGCCGGTACGCAGGCTCAGAAGCGCTGCAGGTGCGCCGGTACGCAGGCGCAGAAGCGCTGCAGGTGCGTCGGTACGCAGGCGCAGAAGCGCTGCAGTTGCAGAGGTACGCAGGAAGTCTATTTGGCACAGTGCGTGGGTACGCAGGTGCACAGTTCAGAACAGTGCGTACTGTACGCAGGCATTACATGGGTGAAGCTGCGTACTTCTCTTGAAATCAATTTAGTTGTTCATGTTTATCATTGCTGTGTTCTGGGTTTTGAAGTGATGTTTGGTTTCTGGTATTATGTTCTGATAACAGCATTGATTGAGTGAATGATTATGATTAGCTTCAGAATTGATGGATCAGGTTCTTAATGATCTGATGGACTAGATCTGATTGATGACTCTCATTGTATATGTATTGATCTAGTGATTGGGTGTTTGATTATGAGCTTCAATGTTGTTGTTGGGTCCAGTATGAAAATTGGATGAAATGTGGCCTTTAAGATTATGGGTTGTGCTTTAGTGTATCCAGTATGAAAATTAATGAAACGTGGTACTTGAAGGAGAGAAGATTGTAGGCCGGCGCCTACGTACTAGTATCTAAGCTAGTACAAGAGCTAAAGGAAATCTTTGGAGCATTGTAGCAGGTAGTAGCCTGCGTACTAGTAAATGGATCGGCTAGTATAAGAGCAAAGGGGGTTGTAGCTCCCGTACTGGTATAAGACTGCACTAGTACAAATATTGTAAAAGGATTTTCTTATTAAGAAGAAGATTGAGATGACTTGCAGCAGGTGGTTTTTCTCCCGCATTGGGTTTCCACCTTATATCATGGTGTTCATGTGTGTGCCTTATGTGTGATGATCTATTCTCTATTACTGCATCTGTTATCTGATAATATGGTTGATAATGTTCTAATGACTCATTGAAGATCAATTAACTTAATCATAAGAAGTTGTGGAAGTAGCATATATGAATCTGAAAAAGTTTTATTAATGTGATAATATTGATTCACCCCCCCCCCCCCCTCTCAGTATTATTTCCAACAATTGGTATCAGAGAAGGTCCTTTGATAGAAGCTTGATCGCTTGAAGGAGATCCGTGGAACAATGGGAAAGAAGCTTAAGAAGAAAGCTCATAAGAAAAAGAAGTCATCTCAGAAGAACTATGACAGTGGAAGAATCGATTGGGGATTAGGCATAAGAAGCTCTTCAGATTCAGAATCAGATTCAGAATCATTATCAGGTATGAATGTGTTATCCTCTAATGTTCCAGCTATATTTCCTTGTGAAAGAGATGAAAGTGATAATGAGACTACTGAACTTGCTCTTATGGGTGAGCAAGAAAGATGTCAAATAGAGGCATAATTTAACAGGCTGACAAACAAAATTATTGAACAAGAAAAACGATTTGACGTAAAGAGTGGTGCCCTCAAATTATGCAAGGAAAAGTATCAAAAGTTGCAGGATGAAGCAACATCTCTAAGAGATGAAGTCATTGAAAAGAACACAACAATCAAGGACCTCAGAGATCGATCCAGTTATTATGAAAATCTTGAAGCTACAATCCTCTCACTAAAAGGAGATCTTGAAGAATCAAAGAAGCAGAATACAGATCTACTCCAAGCTATTGAAAAACAAGAAAACGAAGTCACCAGCTTAAAATCTCAACTAGAATGTGCCTTCTGAGTTCGTCAAATGCAGCAGGATCTGAATGAAGAACAAGAAAAGGAGATTCTCAAATTAAGGGAACAAATGGAAGAAGGAAGGAAAGCTGAAGAAGTTTTGAAAAAGAAATCTCTTGAAAAGGAAGAACAGCTTCAGGTTGAGGTAAATATCTTGAAAGGTAAACTATAAGAAAAGGATAAGCTTTTACGATTTCAAGATAGCTCTAAAGTATTGGATGATATTCTTAGTAGTCAAAGGTCCCCCGCTATAAAGACTGGTCTTGGTTTCCATGAATCTGTTGAAGGTGAATCTAGTTCACAAGGTGAGGCAAGGAATTCTAAAGGGAAATCTAAAGTGATCAATGAAGAAATGAAAGATCAATCTCATCATCAACCAAGGAAAGAGATTCCTCAAAGAAAATCCTTTACTCCTCCTATGAATAATGTTGAATGTTATGTATGTCATAATCTTGGACATGTTGCAGCTAGATGTAGAAGAAGAAGAGTTCAAGACCATTATGCAGACAAGTAATCTCAATCAAGGTATTTTTATGGATATTGCTTTGCTTGCAATGCGTTTGGTCACAAAGCTGCTGATTGTTATTGGAGGAATATGAAACATGTAAGATGTTATGCATGTAACAAGCCTGGACATATAGTTAAGGAATGCAGGAACAAAGTGTGGGCACCATATCAAAAGGAGAAAATGTCATCATCACGCTTGAAGATATGGAGGAAAAAGGAAGTACAGTCAGAAAAGGATGGCACAGCACAATGTACAGACATACCAGAATCAGAGGAAGCTGAAAGTACAAAACTTCAGGTTCCTGAATCTCATATGCAAACTTCATAAAGGCAAGTTGCATATATACGCGAGTTGGATACTGCACAATCGCGTATATGCTTGTTGGAAGGCAGTAGGCAAGTGAAGTTGGAAATGAATCTATCAGATCTGGGAATCTGACTTTCAATGGCACAAAGGAGGACTGTTAATTTGGCCCTAATTAGAAGTACGCAGATCATCAACTGTGAAAGTGCGGGCGTACGCAGCAAAGCGTAAAGACTGGGTGCGGATGTACGCAAGTGAAGACACAGTCCCTATGCGGAGGTACGCGGCTTATCAGAAGAGGACATGCGGACGGACGCGGAGAAACAGAAAAAGAGGAGCGGACTTACAAAGGAGTACGCGGCGCGATAGAAGCAAAGAGTGCGTGCGGTACGCGGCGTGATAAAGGATACCCTGCGTACTTACAGAAAAGTACGCGGCGCGATAAAATAAAAGGTGTGTGCAGTACGCGGCGCAACTGATGGAACAGGTGCGTGGGTACACTCTGCAATAGAAGACTGTCTGCGTATATACGCAGTGCAGCAGAAGGATATCTGCGGGTGTACGCAGGGGAGCAGAAGATGAAGTGTGTACCTGTTTCAAGGCATTTATTGGTTGATTCTTCTTATTGATATGCATGATCAGATTTGACAGATGGCACTGGTTCAGGGGGAGCATATGTCCTGAATGCATTGTTGGCATTATGGTCCTTGGTGACAATGCTTATGATTCATCTTGCTATGGTTATGAGTTGGTCACATGATCAGATTTATGGTTGATTCTCTAATGATGCTTGCATGGAGTCTTTATTGTTCTTGGCACATATATGGATGAGGTTGGCTGATTTCGTGGATGATTATTCAAAGTTGCATTGTTGAAGACATGATGATGATGAGTCACTCATATGGTGCTGTTGACATGTGCATGATGCATGATTTTTTTCTTGGCACAAATGGATGAGGATTGTTGGTTGGATACAGGGATGATTATTCATACATATGTTGATTGATGCAGATGCTTTCATTTGATGGCTCTTGATTCATGTAGATCTGGATGGTTATGAGTTGATGCAGAAGTCCTTGATGTTGACAGATACTATGGAGCAGATTATACAGTGCTGTTGATGATGTTTGTCATGATCTTTAGATGTTTGATGTAAAGGTCATAGCAAGACTCATGTTGTAATGGTCTATCTATTATAGTCATCTCTTCAGGTCATGTAACGGCCTATGTCCCCTCATTATGCATGGGATGAAGATGTAATGTATTTGGTTTTCATATTTCTGATGTATTCCCACTTGGTTGGATGGATGTATGTATTGAGTCTTTTGGTGATAGGAAGGTCATTTATGATATATAAAGTCATGTTCTTCTTGTAGAACATCTTTTTGTAGACCTTGCTTACAGTCAGGGGGAGCTTGAGCATGAACAACACTATATAGCAGAGCAGACGTCTCAGCTTGTTCTCAGGAAGACCATTATCAGATTGGAGCACCATGACATATACAAAGGGGGAGCTCATTCAGAGACTTCAGCAGATCTGGTTTATAGTCAAGGGGAGCATGTTCTTAGGGGGAGCATACCCCTTTGCCCTTGATGTCAAAGGGGCAGAGTGATTTGGTGTTGTTGCCATCAAGTCCAAAGGGGGAGATTGTTGGCATTATGATGCATGTGTTGTACTTGATGGCAACCCTCTCATAGAAGATCATCTCACTTATATACATTCAGATGAATCTACAGAAGAGATATCAGATGTGACATACTACATAGATGCAGGACAGCTCAAAGGAATCGAATGGAAAGTTCTTAGTAAGATTTGCCATCAAGTCCAAAGGGGGAGATTGTTGGAATTATGGCTAAAGTGTTGTCCTTGATGGCAACCCATTCAGGTGATAGATCACTGTACTTCAAGTCAGCAACAGAGGTTGATGATTAGCTATCAAATATTGAAGAAAATAAGGGGTACGCAGGTACACCTTACAGAAAGTGCGTACCCGCAGGTACACCGTGCAGGGACCGTGTCCAGATACGCAGGCCAGCTGTTCAGGAGGTGCGTACCCCCAGTGCACACATTTCAAGGCAAAGAAATTCACATGTGGGGTTTTCTTATGTTTTACTCTTGGTATTTAGCCGACGGTATTGGGTTATTATGGTGTCGGCTCGTGGTATTGTTCCATGATTTTAGGAGGAGCTTGCCTATATAAAGCAAAGGAGATCATTTGGCTTGTGTATGTCTTTGGTTGAATATCTTATGAGGGCTAGATCTGGTCTAGATCTAAAGAAGGCGAATCTACTGATGGACTGAGATCTCTTCGGCGCATGATCAGATCTGTAGATCTGACTGTCTAGGTTATTCTTGAAGTCTTGAAATCATTTATGCTGGAAGGTACGCAGGTACAGTGAAAGAAAAGTGCGCCGGTACGCAGGCTCAGAAGCGCTGCAGGTGCGCCGGTACGCAGGCGCAGAAGCGCTGCAGGTGCGTTGGTACGCAGGCGCAGAAGCGCTGCAGTTGTGGAGGTACGCAGGAAGTCTATTTGGCACAGTACGTGGGTACGCAGGTGCACAGTTCAGAACAGTGCGTACTGTACGCAGGCATTACATGGGTGAAGCTGCGTACTTCTCTTGAAATCAATTTAGCTGTTCATGTTTATCGTTGCTGTGTTTTGGGTTTTGAAGTGATGTCTGGTTTCTGGTATTATGTTCTGATAACAGCAGTGATTGAGTGAATGATTATGATTAGCTTCAGAATTGATGGATCAGGTTCTTAATGATATGATGGACTAGATCTGATTGATGACTCTCATTGTATATGTATTGATCTAGTGATTGGGTGTTTGATTATGAGCTTCAATGTTGTTGTTGGGTCCAGTATGAAAATTGGATGAAATGTGGCCTTTCAGATTATGGGTTGTGCTTCAGTGTATCCAGTATGAAAATTAATGAAACATGGTACTTGAAGGAGAGAAGATTGTAGGCCGGCGCCTACGTACTAGTATCTAAGCTAGTACAAGAGCTAAAGGAAATCTTTGGAGCATTGTAGCAGGTAGTAGCCTGCGTACTAGTAAATGGATTGGCTAGTACAAGAGCAAAGGGGGTTGTAGCTCCCGTACTGGTATAAGACTGCACCAGTACAAATATTGTAAAAGAATTTTCTTATTAAGAAGAAGATTGAGATGACTTGCAGCAGGTGGTTTTTCTCTCGCATTGGATTTCCACCTTATATCATGGTGTTCATGTGTGTGCCTTATGTGTGATGATCTATTCTCTATTACTGCATCTGTTATCTGATAATATGGTTGATAATGTTCTAATGACTCATTGAAGATCAATTAACTTAATCATAAGAAGTTGTGGAAGTAGCATATATGAATCTGAAAAAGTTTTATTAATGTGATAATACTGATTCCCCCCCCCTCTCAGTATTATTTCCAACAATTGGTATCAGAGCAGGTCCTTTGATAGAAGCTTGATCGCTTGAAGGAGATCCGTGGAACAATGAGAAAGAAGCTTAAGAAGAAAGCTCATAAGAAAAAGAAGTCATCTCAGAAGAACTATGACAGTGGAAGAATCGATTGGGGATTAGGCATAAGAAGCTCTTCAGATTCAGAATCAGATTCAGAATCATTATCAGGTATGAATGTGTTATCCTCTGATGTTCTAGCTATATTTCCTTGTGAAAGAGATGAAAGTGATAGTGAGACTACTGAACTTGCTCTTATGGGTGAGCAAGAAAGATGTCAAATA
This sequence comes from Pinus tabuliformis, assembly GCA_031772625.1. NCBI lineage: Eukaryota > Viridiplantae > Streptophyta > Pinopsida > Pinales > Pinaceae > Pinus > Pinus tabuliformis. The sequence continues at coordinate 192,338,221 of CM062808.1, forward strand.
GAGGCAGAATTTAACAGGCTGACAAACAAAATTATTGAACAAGAAAAATGATTTGACGTAAAGAGTGGTGCCCTCAAATTATGCAAGGAAAAGTATCAAAAGTTGCAGGATGAAGAAAAATCTCTAAGAAATGAAGTCATTGAAAAGAACACAACAATCAAGGAGCTCAGAGATCGATCCAGTTATTATGAAAATCTTGAAGCTACAATCCTCTCACTAAAAGGAGATCTTGAAGAATCAAAGAAGAAGAATACAGATCTACTCCAAGCTATTGAAAAGCAAGAAAACGAAGTCACCAACTTAAAATCTCAACTAGAATATGCCTTCCGAGTTCGTCAAATGCAGCAGGATCTGAATGAAGAACAAGAAAAGGAGATTCTCAAATTAAGGGAACAAATGGAAGAAGGAAGGAAAGCTGAAGAAGTTTTGAAAAAGAAATCTCTTGAAAAGGAAGAACAGCTTCAGGTTGAGGTAAATATCTTGAAAGGTAAACTAGAAGAAAAGGATAAGCTTTTACGATTTCAAGATAGCTCTAAAGTATTGGATGATATTCTTAGTAGTCAAAGGTCCCCTGCTATAAAGACTGGTCTTGGTTTCCATGAATCTGTTGAAGGTGAATCTAGTTCACAAGGTGAGGCAAGGAATTCTAAAGGGAAATCTAAAGTGATCAATGAAGAAATGAAAGATCAATCTCATCATCAACCAAGGAAAGAGATTCCTCAAAGAAAATCCTTTACTCCTCCTATGAATAATGTTGAATGTTATGTATGTCATAATCTTGGACATGTTGCAGCTAGATGTAGAAGAAGAAGAGTTCAAGACCATTATGCAGACAAGTCATCTCAATCAAGGTATTTTTATGGATATTGCTTTGCTTGCAATGCGTTTGGTCACAAAGCTGCTGATTGTTATAGGAGGAATATGAAACATGTAAGATGTTATGCATGTAACAAGCCTGGACATATAGCTAAGGAATGCAGGAACAAAGTGTGGGCACCATATCAAAAGGAGAAAATGTCATCATCACACTTGAAGATATGGAGGAAAAAGGAAGTACAGTCAGAAAAGGATGGCACAGCACAATGTACAGACATACCAGAATCAGAGGAAGCTGAAAGTACAAAACTTCAGGTTCCTGAATCTCATATGCAAACTTCATAAAGGCAAGTCGCATATATACGCGAGTTGGATACTTCACAATCGTGTATATGCTTGTTGGAAGGCAGTACGCAAGTGAAGTTGGAAATGAATCTATCATATCTGGGAATCTGACTGTCAATGGCACAAAGGAGGACTGTTAATTTGGCCCTAATTAGAAGTACGCAGATCATCAACTGTGAAAGTGCAGGCGTACGCAGCAGAGCGTAAAGACTGGGTGCGGATGTACGCAAGTGAAGACACAGTCCCTATGCGGAGGTACGCGGCTTATCAGAAGAGGACATGCGGACGGACGCGGAGAAACAGAAAAAGAGGTGCGGACTTACAAAGGAGTACGCGGCGCGATAGAAGCAAAGAGTGCGTGCGGTACACGGCGTGATAAAGGATACCCTACATACTTACAGAAAAGTACGTGGCGCGATAAAATAAAAGGTGCGTGAAGTACGCGGCGCAACTAATGGAACAGGTGCGTGGGTACGCTCTGTAATAGAAGACTGTCTGCGTATATACGCATTGCAGCAGAAGGATATCTGCGGGTGTACGCAGGGGAGCAGAAGATGAAGTGCGTACTTGTCTCAAGGCATTTATTGGCTGATTCTTCTTATTGATATGCATGATCAGATTTGACAGATGGCATTGGTTCAGGGGGAGCATATGTCTTGAATGCATTGTTGGCATTATGGTCCTTGGTGACAATGCTTATGATTCATCTTGCTATGGTTATGAGTTGGTCACATGATCCGATTTATGGTTGATTCTCTAATGATGCTTGCATGGAGTCTTTATTGTTCTTGGCACATATATGGATGAGGTTGGCTGATTTCGTGGATGATTATTCAAAGTTGCATTGTTGAAGACATGATGATGAAGAGTCACTCATATGCTGCTGTTGACATGTGCATGATGCATGATTTTTTTCTTGGCACAAATGGATGAGGATTGTTGGCTGGATACAGGGATGATTATTCATACATATGTTGATGGATGCAGATGCTTTCATTTGATGGCTCTTGATTCATGTAGATCTGGATGGTTATGAGTTGATGCAGAAGTCCTTGATGTTGACAGATACTATGGAGCAGATTATACAGTGCTGTTGATGATGTTTGTCATGATCTTTAGATGTTTGATGTAAAGGTCATAGCAAGACTCATGTTGTAATGGTCTATCTATTATAGTCATCTCTTCAGGTCATGTAACGGCCTATGTCCCCTCATTATGCATGGGATGAAGATGTAATGTATTTGGTTTTCATATTTCTGATGTATTCCCACTTGGTTGGATGGATGTATGTATTGAGTCCTTTGGTGATAGGAAGGTCATTTATGATATATAAAGTCATGTTCTTCTTGTAGAACATCTTTTTGCAGACCTTGCTTACAGTCAGGGGGAGCTTGAGCATGAACAACACTATATAGCAGAGCAGACATCTCAGCTTGTTCTCAGAAAGACCATTATCAGATTGGAGCACCATGACATATACAAAGGGGGAGCTCATTCAGAGACTTCAGCAGATCTGGTTTATAGTCAAGGGGAGCATGTTCTTAGTGGGAGCGTACCCCTTTGCCCTTGATGTCAAAGGGGGAGAGTGATTTGGTGTTGTTGCCATCAAGTCCAAAGGGGGAGATTGTTGGCATTATGATGCATGTGTTGTACTTGATGGCAACCCTCTCATAGAAGATCATCTCACTTATATACATTCAGATGAATCTACAGAAGAAATATCAGATGTGACATAATACATAGATGCAGGACAGATCAAAGGAATCAAATGGCAAGTTCTTAGTAAGCTTTGCCATCAAGTCCAAAGGGGGATATTGTTGGCATTATGGCTAAAGTGTTGTCCTTGATGGCAACCCATTCAGGTGATAGATCACTGTACTTCAAGTCAGCAACAGAGGTTGATGATCAGCTATCAAATATTGAAGAAAATAAGGGGTACGCAGGTACACCTTACAGAAAGTGCGTACTCGCAGGTACACCGTGCAGGGACCGCGTCCAGATAAGCAGGCCAGCCGTTCATGAGGTGCATACCCCCAGTGCACACATTTCAAGGCAAAGAAATTCACATGTGGGGTTTTCTTATGTTTTACTCTTGGTATTTAGCCGACGGTATTGGGTTATTATGGTGTCGGCTCGTGGTATTGTTCCATGATTTTAGGAGGCGCTTGCCTATATAAAGCAAAGGAGATCATTTGGCTTGTGTATGTCTTTGGTTGAATATCTTATGAGGGCTAGATCTAGTCTAGATCTAAAGAAGGCGAATCTACTGATGGACTGAGATCTCTTCGGCGCATGATCAGATCTGTAGATCTGACTGTCTGGGTTATTCTTGAAGTCTTGAAATCATTTATGCCCGAAGGTACGCAGGTACAGTGAAAGAAAAGTGCGCCGGTACGCAGGCGCAGAAGCGCTGCAGGTGTGCCGGTACGCAGGCGCAGAAGCACTGTAGGTGCGTTGGTACGCAGGCGCAGAAGCGCTGCAGTTGCGGAGGTACGCAGGAAGTCTATTTGGCACAGTGCGTGGGTACACAGGTGCACAATTCAGAACAGTGCGTACTGTACGCACGCATTACATGGGTGAAGCTGCGTACTTCTCTTGAAATCAATTTAGCTGTTCATGTTTATCATTGCTGTGTTCTGGGTTTTGAAGTGATGTCTGGTTTCTGGTATTATGTTCTGATAACAATAGTGATTGAGTGAATGATTATGATTAGCTTCAGAATTGATGGATCAGGTTCTTAATGATCTGATGGACTAGATCTGATTGATGACTCTCATTGTATATGTATTGATCTAGTGATTGGGTGTTTGATTATGAGCTTCAATGTTGTTGTTGGGTCCAGTATGAAAATTGGATGAAATGTCGCCTTTAAGATTATGGGTTGTGCTTCAGTGTATCCAGTATGAAAATTAATGAAACGTGGTACTTGAAGGAGAGAAGATTGTAGGCCGGCGCCTACGTACTAGTATCTAAGCTAGTACAAGAGCTAAAGGAAATCTTTGGAGCATTGTAGTAGGTAGTAGCCTGCGTACTAGTAAATGGATCGGCTAGTACAAGAGCAAAGGGGGTTGTAGCTCCCGTACTGGTATAAGACTGCACTAGTACAAATATTGTAAAAGGATTTTCTTATTAAGAAGAAGATTGAGATGACTTGGTTTTTCTCCCGCATTGGGTTTCCACCTTATATCATGGTGTTCATGTGTGTGCCTTATGTGTGATGATCTATTCTCTATCACTGCATCTGTTATCTGATAATATGGTTGATAATGTTCTGATGACTCATTGAAGATCAATTAACTTAATCATAAGAAGTTGTGGAAGTAGCATATATGAATCTGAAAAAGTTTTATTAATGTGATAATACTGATTCACCCCCCCCCTCTCAGTATTATTTCCAACATAATTGAGATATATTAAAGGTTTATTTAATAGTGAAGGGGCCTTTTTCTTGTGATAAGATAGTCACTAAGACATAGCCAATACAAACATTGAACCTAAAGGATCAAAGATCTACAAGCCTAGGACTTTTTGTGCTCTTTTTTCTCATTCATATGTATAAAACAATGAATGCATTCCTATATAGCCTTCACATTTATACAACTCTACAACTACATAGATTTCGCTCACATTGCTACAACTATGGAGGTTGTTAGTAATCATAGGAGTCTAATTCCAACTTCTCAGTTGAAATTATGAATTATGGTTGACATTTTTTTCCAACTGAATAAATCATTCCTAGAGTAGATCTGAGGCATAGATTGTCTGACTTATGGTTAACACTTAAAATTTTCAGACATAATATAATGATGTAACACTACAATATGATAGTATCTACAATTGAACATTATCTTCAATACTCCTCAATCCATAATGGAGTGATTCTATTCATGTTTTTCATATAATTAAATTCCAATTTTTGTAGTGATTTTGAAAATATATCACCAAGTTAATCATCTGTTTCGTAAAACTTAATTTTAATTTCTCATTTTTCCAAATGATCCCTTAGGAAATGATATTTGATGGAGATATCTTTGTTGTCACTATGAAATACTGGATTTTTACTTATTGTAATTGTAGATATGTTATCACAATAAATAATTGCAACATATTTTTTTCCTTCCTATCGACTTTTTAATATTGATTTCAATCAATTTTCTTCACATGTTGTTACTGATATAGGAATGTGTGCCTCATCTATACAAGATATTGAAATAGTTGGTTTTCTATTCGAAAAACATTATACTCTATGTTATAATAGATTGAAAACATAACATGAAGTACTTTTTTTATAATTGAGGAATACAACCAAATCACTATTTATAAAACAAGCAACCCCAAAATTATTCTTTGATGTATAGGAAATACAAAAATCGCTTGTTACAAAAAAATGCCTCAAAATTATTTATGTAGTTCCAAAATGAATCTTACTTTGAATTTACATGAATTTGGAATTCCAACATACTAGGAGTAAGATACAAAAGACTTCCTACCAAACTTTTATAGTATTTAACATCTACCTTTTTAGCTTCATATTGAATAGAAATTTTCCATTGATATTCATGGATGTTCTCATGAGTTTACTATTTTCCATTTTCGATATGAAAAGAAGATATGTAGTATATTTTTCTTGTTAAATAAATATACCATCATACGTTTTTGTCAGATCTATCCTAGGAAAATAATGCATTAATCCCAAATCAATCATTTTGAATTTGTTTATCATAATATCATTCCATTCTTCCACTAATAGATTACTCAAAGGGCTATGTATCAACTCATCTAAATATAATTGTAAAATCATTATATCATTACCATATTTTGTACGATACCTTGGAGTTTGTTTAAGATGATAAAGAGAGTTTTTCCATGTATAGATGTTGAGTTCGTTTTCTATAACTTCATATCCATGGGGAAGTTGAACAGAAACATATCCATTAGAATACTCCATTCAGAAAGGTTGACTACACATCAAATTGATAAATTAATGAGTTATTTTATGACAATAATGGATAAACACTTCTTATTGTATCCATTCTTGCAACTTGAGCCTATGTTTAGCTGTAATTAATGCCTAGTTTTTGCATTCCCCTCTTTACCTAATGTTTCTTTGTATTATTGTATTGATCCATTACTTGTGCATCGTTTCTTGTACAAACATTTAATATCAATGAATTATTTTTTAGTAGGATGATCAACAAAATCCCATGTTTCAATCCTCTCAATCGTTACAATCCCTTCACCCATTACTTTCCACTTTATTAATATTCCACTGTATCTTCAAAATATCTTGGCTCTTCATTAGTCAAATATATTAAGGATAAATTATTGTATCCATAAATTTCATTTAGGGATTTTACATTTCTTGGAAGAGGGCTTGAAATTGAAGTGGGACATGAATTTATTTGTAAATTTCCATGGATATTATTAGGGATTTTATATGTCGTTGGATTCCCTAAATTTAAAATTGTCAATCAGAGCTCATAAGATTTGAGTTAAAAGGCATTACAGTTTAGATCTAGAGTTACCCTATGCAAGCTTAGTACAAATTTAAGTATATAATTACCAAACTATGTTCCTAATAATCACACCAGAATTTGTTGAAATGAATAAACCTATTTGGCTATACAATCTAAATTACTAATTAAGAAACCTATTACACTACACAATCCAAATTACTAATCTGCCTTCAATTATAGTGCAGCTAACTAAAACATCTCCCAGAGATAAGATTATCAATCAGCACAAACCATGCTCCTAAATCAATCTAACCATTCATTCTATTCAAAAGCCATTATACAAAACTAATCCCAAGGGTGCTAGAAATCAAAAGTAAACTCAGCACTGTCCTGAAAATTAATTCATACTATTTCCTATTTAGCAAGTCCATTCGAAACTAACTAATTCACTACCTAAGACTCTTCCAATTTACATTTCCATGCCTAGCCTTAAGGCTATCACCTTTACCAATTGTTGTCCTTGTGACAAACACCCTCCCAAATTTTTCGTGCGCTTGAATTTTGGAGCATAATGTGGATCTTATGATTGGTTGTTCCATAGTCACTTCTTAGTCATATAATGTTTTCTAAACTCCCTTCTTGGATTATAAGTGTCGAAGAAACTTGCTAAAACATGCTCATTCTACAACAAGTCCTTGAACATGTTCTTTTTTAAAATCTTGAACAATAATAGCATGTTCCATAAAGACTATTCCAGTAATCCATGTTGATAGTCAATGCGCACTAACATTGACTACTTTGAGGTTAAAGTTAATACAAAAGGGGATAGTTGTTGTTGGGAGTTCCCCCTCCCTTTGTACATGTTCATGCCTTTTTGAAATGAACTATTTCTATTGAAGTATTTTTGTTGATGTTTATTATTAAAGTTTTTATGTTGCAGGATTGAATATTTATGAAGTATGATTGAATTAAAGAATTTACTAAGCGTTGAAAGATAAAGTGTTTGGATATTTTGTTGGAGTCATTTAGAAGACTTAATTTCTTAACATTAATAAAAAATTTCTCTAAGCCACATAGGCTAGAGCCATAGAATGGGAGAATTTCATTGAGTGTCTTGATACAAAATCTTGTTGGTGTAATACACCCATGTTGGTTTAAGTGGTGCGACAATTGTGGGGTTATGACTGATGGTATGAAAACAACCAAGTCAAAACATGTGAAGTTATTTAAACAAGTGAAGAAGGAAATGGTATGACAACCACTACTATGGATAATGAAGTCTTATTGAAGGCATGCATTGGAATTGCTCAACAACATGCGTTTTGTAAGAAGATAAAATATATAAACAAGGAGATTCTTCCTTTGAGCCTCATGGCTGAAATATTCCTTACATAGAGAAATGTGATGGACTTGCATGGGTGAAAGGGATATAGAGACATCTAAGAGAGAAAGTCAGCAAAGTTGAAGATATAGAGAAGGAATTTTTTGGTCGTGAAGAAAGTAAGCCTAGTAAGATTAAGGAACAATTTAGAAATTTTATTTTAGAAGAAGAATATTTGGTTGAATTGTTTGTAGCTGTTAATTATGATGAATAAAAAGTTGGTCAAAAAAACGATAGAACGTTGAGTTTTGTGAAATTGTAGTTGAAAGAGGAAGAGTGTAGTGGGGTGAAGCCTCCCAAGGCTGAAGTAGATTCTAGCATGTCACAGCCATTGATAAAAGATGGAGGGACTCCTTTGGAGAGAAATTTTGTGAGCGAGGGAAGTCATTTAGTGGCATAGGATGTGAAGAAATAAGTAGGATATTTCATAGAGAGATCTTACATAGAAGTCATTGACGAGAGTTATCTGTTAACTTCCCTTATGTCAGTCAAGACGAGCTTGTGCTTGTTGATGTGATGGATGACTTTCCATTGGAAAATTTTGATGATTAATTATTTTTTTGTGGGAAAAAGGACATTGGTTGATGCAAGACTTGTTATGGAAGCACTTGACCTCGTGATGCATGGTGGGAATGATTGACATAAGGAAGGTGGATGAGTTTTCCATGCGATAGATGAGTCATTGTTGGTCAAATAAAGGATTCAAAAAGTGTTCATCATGGCTCATTGGCAAAGGTAGCTTAAGAGGAATCTTGATTTGAGATGAATTACAAGATGCTCCGATGTATAAATTTTTGACTATTCCTTCTTTAATTGAAATATTGAGAGGAATGGTTTGTTCGATATTTGAAAGGCTCGTTTTAGAGATGATATCATGAATGGAAACAAATTCGCAAAGGGTTCAAGAAGACTAGGTAGGTATACACCATTGAGATTAGCTTCAATGGTATATGGGAAGGAGAAATCGTGATGATCTTTTTTCCATGGCGCATTGTATGACATCATGATCTTCATGATGCTTATAATGGTAGAGAATTTATATGAGAAAGGATTAGAGGGCATGCCATAATCTAGTGATCAATCTACCCAATTAATAGAAGAAAAAACGGTTCGCACAATCGAAGTAGATGTATTTATAATATTGCTCAATAGGGCTAAGCGACATTCAGTCGCCAAAACATTTGATGCTAGCTTCATCAGGTACAATCCATCGATCAACTAGGTTTGTAGATGATGATATCATGTTGATATAAGCAACCAAAGTCAAGAAGATGGAAAGGGGACGGTGAGGGGATGAAAAAGTCCCCATAAGTAATGAATCCTTTAATAAGCCAGCTGCAACATGTTTATAGGAATGTAGGGATTCCCCTCGAAGAGGGACACTTCCAGTAACATTGGCATAATAGGAAAAAAAGGTGATTTGATCTATGGCCATGATCCCACCTTTATGAGGAAATGTGATCATTCAAATCTAATTCGAAGCAGTGGAAGCCATAGCATAAAAACATGTATGTCCCAGTAGAATATTAGAGTCCAAAGGTTTATCAAGAGCTTCTACTTCAATGGAGATGGACTTACCCCCTAATTCCACTTGGAGCTAGTTCAGAATCCCACAATGTTTTTATGTTGTTGCATCAAATTATTTTAATGTGGTGGTCAATTGAATCATTTGGGGTGAACCAATCACCTTCCAATAAGAGAAGTACATGATTCAGGTCGATTCTCCCTCGTTCACATTAGGAAAATGATTGCTTTTACCATAAACAACAACCTGAATCATAAAATCTAACTAAGACAAAAGTCGAGGGGTATAATATTCATGAGAGAAAACCACTAGGTTGGAATTTGATGGATCCATACATATGATAGCTGACAATAAGGCCTTGTTTTGTGTGGGGAAATTTTGCAACACCTCAATAGTCGACATAGCCAAAGGAGACTAAGACAAGTCTTCAACTGCATTGTAATTTTGAGCTGCTCTCGAACGAGGGTTGAAAGTAAACTTATGGATAACCGCCTTGAGAGTGTTAATAGTCAATTTCGTAGGAACCATAGGTGGGAAAGGATTAGATGAAGATGGTGTTGAAATGGTAGGTTGATCATTAGCCTGTCCTTTTGGTGGATTCCTATTACCATATTCCTTATTCCAAGTGGCCACGATAACATCATATTTGAAGTTATAGGAGGAACGCATCAAAATTGTGCTAAAGGAAGAGGTATCCTGGGCAACCATATGGGTCTCCCAATTGGGAAATGGGTTGGTGAGCATAGTAGGAGAAGTGGATGATTTAAGGAACTTATTCACTTTAGCACAGTGTGAACAATCACGTGTAAATTGATCCTCATTACAAATCAAGCATGGGTATCAAGGCTTTCATTTCTCATCAGAAGATGAATTGGTTTGTTTGTTCCATGGTGAGGAATCTTTCCTTTTCTTACCTTTACCTTTCTTCTTTATTCCAACTTATTACTGAGACTTGCCTTTACAATATGAGAAGAAATTCATCTTGGAAGAAGAAGTTCCAGGAGGATTACATGGAGGGTTTTGTGTAGGAACGATAAGAGAAATACTAGATTGTTTACTTGTCGACTTCGTACTGGCATAACCTATAATGCCATAGGAATCACGCGATTCTTTAGCAGGTGGAGGAGGAACAATATTAGAAGATCTCAGAGTGCTTGCTATCTTATCATAGAGTGTTCCCAATTGGATATAGACCATATGTAAATATTTAGCATGAGCTATAACATGCTCTTCAGTCATGACTCCACATTTGGCCACATCTTCTGTTATGGGAGCTAATAGAGCCTTGGAAACCATTCCACTAACAACTTATCAAGAACATAAGTCCTGACCAATAGGAAATGACATCTCCACTCATGAATGTGATCGGAAATGTGAGTAGAGTTTGATTGTTTAAAGTTAGTCAATAGCTCGAGTCCAGTTTTGTATCTGATAGACAACTGGAAATGTGTGAGGAAGGTAGTGGCTCAAGTGTCGAATTCATGAGACGACGCTCTATGAAATTCAATATACCATTTAGTTTTGGTCGCTGCAAGAATTCATTGGAAACGATGGAGTTGAATAGAATCATCATTAATTGAATTATATCAACACCATAGATGATACATCGTGACATGCATTGATGGCTCTTCTCCAAGATTCCCATTGAACTTTAGGATATCATAAAGAAAATTAGTGGGAATAATCAACCACCATGGCGAATGAGAAGTGGAGTCGTTAGTAAGCCAAGTTAAATCTGTAATTCAAGAGTAGCCACAAAAGGAAACGATTGGTTAAAGTCTAGAGGTAGATGACCTGGATATGAAGGGATAGCTTAGGAAATAGGCATGTGCATACTCGCATAAGGAGGGTTTTGATAATAACGAACCTAATTACCAGGATATGGAGGGTTCTGATAACCAACATACAAGTGAGTTTATTGTCGAGCACGAGGATGGTGATAAAGTTACTAGAATGGTTGGCTTGGATTTGTTGGACTTGAAAAGGAACTTGATGTGATCCATAGTGTTTCCCAATCATGGTTTGGATTGTCCCCTGGTACAGGTTAGATTGTGACTACTCCAAATTTTAAATAATTTCACCTACCAAAACATGAGGAGTATCTTGTGCAAGCGGTTGAGAAGGTGAGGAACCTTGTAGAGGTTTGATGAATTGGAATCTGGGGAGAATGAGATACCATTGGAATGGGTTGTAAAGTTTGGTTCACATATATTTTAGCTTGTCGAGATGTTTATGGATATGTATGAATTTGTGATGAAGACGTGATGTAGGAGCATTCAACCCAAGAGAAAGCCATTGTATTTTACTAGACATAGGGTGTCATGTGTTTTAAGGAAATTGGACTACTAAATGATGAATTAATGTAATATTTAGGCTTTTGAGTGAGTAGGATGAGAATTAATTAGATGTTGTAAGGATGTTGTAAATTCTCTCGAAATAAGGAGAACATGAGTGGTTAATAATGACAAAAGTGTTAGAAGTCAATTATAACTCTTAAGGTAGTTCATGATTCGAGGAACTAGAGAGAATTCTTAGGGATTAATTAGAGTTATAAGTGGATATAGAGGAAATTTAAGAGTTAGTTTAGTAGATCTAGGATTTGAACGAGAATTAGTTCATCATAAACTTTCTGGTATAAATGTAAGTCGAAGGGAAGAGTAAAGGAAAGAGGCCACTGATACTGAAGATCATGCCTAAGAGATAGAGAGTATCAAATATGTAATCAATTGTTCATATTTATATATATAGAGGTTTATTTCCTAACTGTGTAAGTGTGTGCAACGTATATTGAATTATTGAATTATATGTGAATTCGTAGTTCTGTAATAGGGGTTGCAGGAAGAATTCCGAAGGACACACAGAGGTGTAGAATGATTCAGAGGAATCATAAAGGGATCTTTGAATCCAGTTGAAGATCAGAGTGGAGCTCTGGAGAAGTACTGAAGTGAGAATTCACAAAGGTTAAGCTTAGAGAAAAGGTTGAGTAGTGGAAGAGTTGAAGTCGAAACCCTGAAGGAAAACCCAAAACCAAAAGGAAACCACTGAATGACAAAATAAATTTAAAGAAAAGGAACGAGTGGAGAAGTGGAGAGGTAGTGCATAGGAACCATTGATATCAATGATCAATAGTCATCTCATGAAAGATCACGTGGGAGATAACTCACGAAGAAGCGGTTTTTATATAGGAAAGTGGATTTCAGGGAGAAGAAGAACCCTAAGCGGTATTAGTCCATTAGGCTTCTATTCCATTCATAACATGAAACGTAGTAGAGTAGTGGAGAGGGGAAACCACTTTATCAGGCTGTTAAACCCCATGCTTGTTATCTACTCGTAATCGAGGTGAACCTTCGAATCTATTAAGGGTAGATCAAAAGCAGAGGTTATAACGCAAATTGATTTGATCGGAGATCAGGGGAATGAAGGAGCAGTGCTTCGGAAGTGGTTGAAAGGCATGAACTAGAAGGTTTGTAGAGGCAGACTCAATTCCATTTGAGTTCCGGCCTTAAGCATTGGAGCGGGGTTTCGTGTATTTTCTTTGTAATGCAGAGATCAGAGGGGAAATGCAACAAGCGATATGAAGTGGACCTGATAGGGTTATATGGATGCATTTGTTATATTTGAAGTCCGATAGTTTAATCGCATATTGGATGCATAGGAGGTGTCTATTAATGTGACCCGCAAGGACTTGATACCTGATTGGGATAACAGTGTACCTCGGAAACTGTGAAAAGGCTTTAAAAAAGCAGAAAAGGTAAGTTTATGTTCTTTATGTGTGTTTCTATGTATAATAGAAATAAAGGTCGATTGAAGGTTTCGTGGTTAAGTCCACATTAACCAAAGTTTAAAGAGGGGTTTGTTATATATATGCGGCAACAATGCTATGAAGGCCTAAAGCATATATAAAGCTTAAACTAAAGTTTATAAGGGGTGATTGAGTTCCAATATAAAGGAAAAGGTGTGCTAAGGGTTAGACTTTATTAGTCTATAAATCATTTTGCTTGAGACTATGAAAGGGGCCAAAACCTTAGTAAATGAACATTGGACTCCTTAGAGAGTTTTGAAATTCCTCGGACAAATGTGTTTATGCATCTTACATGCATATTGTGGGTGTACGCGGGGCAACCCTACATCATTTAGTATCGGAGAAGAATTGTAATCAGAGTGGGGAAGGATTTCCTATGAAAAGAAGTTTGCACACAAAAGAAGGTAATGTGCATAAGTTAATTGATGAATGATAAATGCTACAATAGAATATTGTAGGGGAACTTTTGAAGTTGTTGGGAGATTGTAGCAGTTCCAGAAGAGGCTCGGAGTAGACAAGAATAAAGGATTCCTTGAAGAAAAGTCAGAGCAAGATTGCTTAGTACAAGTTTTGGGGGAAAGAGGACTTGGAGACCAAATAGAGGACAATCCATTCAAAGTGCGGGAGAATGGGAGAATAAGATCATACATAGATCTTGGAGATAAGATAGTTTGTTTTGTTTCAAATTGAAATCGAGGATTGTGGTTGCAGATGAAGCATCTTAGGAAAGGACAACAACAGAAGCGGTGAGAGGAGAACTGGATATGTTATTGAAGGAAGAGTAGGGAAAACACTTTGAAGGAGAAGTGGTAGTGAACCTGAAGAATCCAACAAGAGGTTGGACAGAGAGAGGATTGTTGAAGTGTTCTCAAGAGAGAGTGAAAGATTATAGAAGCTTAGAAGGAGCAAAGGTGTTTCTCAAGAGGAGGTTCCAAATAGAGGACCCGTGCCTACGAAGAGACTATGTGAGGAGAGAGTAGTGAGGTTATATTGCAGCAAGGAGGACTAGCTATTGTGGAGCCTTGTTGTAGATGAGTAAGGATCTCATGAAGAAGGGGGAGAAGAAAATGAATGCTGATAGTCATAGCAAAGGTTCATAGAGAAGCCACAACAGAAGATATGAGAAAAAGAATGCCAAAGTAGATGGCAAGAGATAGAGTCAAGAGGAGATTGACAAGGAGTTGGCTAAGATAAGAAAAGAACTTGATGTGTTAACAATGCGGTTAGAATAAAACCAGAGACAAGGTTGGTTTTTAAGGAAGAAGCCAGTGGAATGGAATGAGATGGAAAGAAGGCTATAGAAAAAGCAAGTAAAAAGGCTAAGGGAAACTCTCAAGGAAGTTGATTTAGAAATGGAAGAGTCCATTTGTGAACCAAAATAGGGAGAAATTTTGGGAGATAGTGAAGACTACACTGAAGCTAAAGAATGGAGATCAAGTGAAGATCCCATGGACTATTGGGATAGTCAAAACAACATGAGGAAATGATGATTGAAGATGAAGAGCTGATGTATAAGGCCATCAAGCCTTGCGTTTTTAAACCTAATAGTTTTGGTGTGCTTGCAGGATGCATAGGAGAGGATAGACAATCTTGTGAAGCTGTCAAAAACATGGAGGAGTATATTACAGAAGATGAATACTCTGAAGTGAAGCTGAATAGTGCTCTTAAACTGAAATATGAGGAGCAATGTGTTTTAGGGGATAAAATGTACTCTAGAGCAGCAAAGTATGATGAAGAAGACCTCTCAAAGGAGGAAAGTATTGAGTTGTTACAACAGAAGGAACTCATTAACAAATTAATAATTGGAGCTCTTACAAGATAAGAACCATTCCTTGTGAAGGAAGGAGATGAAGTTAAGCCTGAGGAGTTGAATCACGTAGAAGATTCTGAGCAGCAAGGAAATGTGATGACTGAATATTTGAGTAAGACCACCAGGTCTTATGATTTTAAAATTAAAAATTTGTGGATGATTTCAAGTACGTCACAAGAGAATGAAAAAACTTCAGAGTTTGTTAGAGAGAATGAGAAGAATATGAAATCTGTTCAGATCAAGACTGAGATGGCAAGATCTCATAACCAGAAGGAGACAGAAGAATCACCTAGGAGCAGGCAACAGAATTTTAGAACTATCATAGAAGAGAAAGATATCAGTCTTATTCCAATGAAGACTGAAGATATGTTGTCCCAAGGAAATGATCCAATGAATGTCACTGGGGAAGGACAGAGATTGTTTGAAGATGATATGGAGGTTCTTAAAGTACAAGAGGGTAAGGATGAAAGGCAGGCAGTAAGAATCAAACAATTTCAAAGAAGAGTTAACCAACAGTAGGCTAAGGAAGAAGAAGTTCACTATTGTGAACAAAAGAAGGGAGGCATCATTGAAACAGATGATGTGGAGGAGAGGCTAATTGATAGTCTCATGAATTCTTTTGAGAATTCAAAACAACATACTGATGTGCTGACAGAGGAGAAAGAAACAGAGCAGCAAACTAAATTGTTTCCAAAGGAAAATAAGGTAGATAAGCCTTATGTTTCTAATTTTAACAATTGTTTTGTGAGTGTAGGTTTAGTTGTAGATGCTGGAGAAACTTTGGCACAGCTTAGTAGCCAAATAAAAATGAAAGAAGAAGATTCTGTGGAAGAATTTAATCCATGGAATAGAAATGTTCAATTGCTAGAGAGAATGCTGGAAAGTCAGAGTTCAATGCAGACATTAGATGTTGCAGAGGGAGTTATCCTTAAAGATATACAGGAATATTTGGTGGGAGCAATGTCTACAATGGTAGCAAGGGCAAAAGTAGAAGAAAATAAATAGCAATTTGAAGATTTAGTGGACAACAGCAAGAACATGA
This sequence comes from Pinus tabuliformis, assembly GCA_031772625.1. NCBI lineage: Eukaryota > Viridiplantae > Streptophyta > Pinopsida > Pinales > Pinaceae > Pinus > Pinus tabuliformis. Next base: position 192,354,398 of record CM062808.1, read on the forward strand.
AGCAAAGAGAAAGAGGTAATAGTGAATGGAACAATATGGACCAGCCCAAAGATATGCTAGAGATGGAGATTGAAGAGTTATGGCAGTTAGTGATGAAGCAATCCATATGGAGGAAAATGATAGCAACAGGAAGGATGACCAATCAGAACTTGAACCTGATTGATAAAGGGAGGAAGATAAAATTAAATACAATAGAAATACAACAACAACAAAGGTGCAAGTCACTTGGGTAGCTACAAACTAGAGTTTGGGACTCTAGAGGTCTTTACCAACACATGAAGAAAAATGATCAGGAAATCATGAATATTTTCTACTTTGGGAGTTTGATGTAGGAGCATTCAACCTAAGAGAAAACCATTTATTTTAGTAGACATAGGGGGTCATGTGTTTTAAGGAAGTTGGATCCCTAAATGATGAATTAATGTAATATTTAGGCCTTTGAGTGAGTAGGATGTGAATTAATTACATGTTGTAAGCATGTTGTAAATGCTCTCAAATTAATGGGAACATGAGTGGTTAGTAATAACAAAAGAGTTAGAAGTCAATTACAACTCTTAAGGAAGTTCATGATTCGAGGAAGTAGAGAGAGTTCTTAGGGATTAATTAGAGTTAGAAGTGGATTTATAGGACATTTAGGAGTTAGTTCAGTAGATCTAGGATTTGAACCATAATTAGTTCAATAAAACATTTCTGGTATAAATGTAAGCCTATGGGAAAAGTAATGGAAAGAGGCCACTAATACTGAAGATCAGGCCTGAGAGATAGAGAGTCTCGGATATGTAATCAATTGTTCATATTTATATATACAGAGGTTTATTTCCTAACTATGTAAGTGAGTGGAATGTATATTGAATGATTGAATTATATGTGAATTCGTAGGTTCTGTAATAGGGGTTGTAGGAATAATTCTGAAGGACACACAGATGAGTAGAATGATTCAAAGGAATCATAAAGGGACCTTTGAATACAATTGGAGATTAGAGTGGAGCTCTGGAGAAGTAGCGAAGTGAGAATTCGTAAGGGTTAAGCTCAGAGAAGAGGTTGAGCAGCAGAAGAGCAGAAGTTGAAACCCTGAAGGAAAAACCAAAACCATAAGGGAAACCATTGAATGATGAATCAAAGTTAAATAAAAGAAATGATTGGAGAAGTGGAGAGGTAGTGCATAGGAACCGTTGATCTCAAATATCAACGGTCATTGCATGAAAGAGCGCGCAGAAGATAACTCATGAGGAAGTAGTTTTTATATAGGAAAGTGGATTTCAGGTGGAAGAAGGATCGTAAGAGGTATTCTTCTGTTTGGCTTTGATTCCATTCATAACGTGACACGTAGTAGAGTAGTGGAGAGGGAAAACCACTTTATCGGGCGATTAAACCCCATGCCTGTTATCTTCCCGAAATTGGGGTGAACCGTCAGATCTATTAAGGGTAGATCAACAGAGTAGGTTATAATGCAAGTTGATTGTATCAGATATCGGAGGAAGGGAGGAGCAGTGCTTTGGAAATGGTTGAAAGGCACAGACCCAAAAGTTTATAGAGGTGGACTCGATTCCATTTGAGTTCTCCCGTTAAGCATTGGAGCGGGGTTCCATGTGTTTTTTGTGTAATGCGCAGATCGAAGGGGAAATGCAACAAGCGATATGAAGTAGACTCGACAGGGTTATATGGGCACATTTTTTATATTTGAAGTCTCACAGTTTAATCACATATCAGATGTGGAGGAGGTGTGTATTAATGTGACCCTTGGAGGAGCCGATACCTGATTGCAATAAAGGTGTACCTCGGAAACTGTGCAAAGGATTTAAAAAGGTGAAAAAGGTAAGTTTATGCAGTTTATGTGTATTTCTATGTATAATAGAAATAAAGCATTGATTGAAGGTTTGGTGGTTAAGTCCGCACTAACCAAAGGTTAAAGAGGGGTTTGTTATGTATATGCGGCAACAATGCTATGAAGGCCTAAAGCGCGGATAAAGCTTAAACTAAAGTTCATAAGGGGTGATTGAGTTCCAATATAAAGGAAAAAGTGACTTAAGGTTTAGATGTTATTATTCTATAAATTATTTCACTTAGGACTATGAAAGGGGCCAAAACTTTAGTAAATGAAGATTGGACACCTTAGAGAGTTTTGAAATTCCTGGGAAAAATGTGTTTATGCATTTTACATGCATATTGTGGGTGTAAGCGGGGGTAACTTTGCATCAAGATGGTAGAGTTTGAGGATCCAACAATCAATCCCAATATGAACTAGGTTTCACAGGTAAAGTAGGTTGCCGAACACTACAAGACATTTGAAGATAAGGATGACTATAACTAGGTGATTACCATATTGAGGTATATTAACAATAGGTTCCCCCCTACAATGGGAGGGGGAAATGATGGAGGAAACTATGATCCGGATTGATGGTACCCAACATAAGGAGGATTGGATTGTTGAGGGTAGCTTTTCCCACTTATATACCGGCCAACTTGCTGCTCTATTGTAGGTTTCGAAGGAGGAAGCAGAGAAGAGTGTGTGGCATTCAGAAGAGAAGTACTAGACACTATTACTAAACTAGATGACATGGGAAAGGTCTAAGTGTTGTAAGAAACACCAAAAAAGGTACCATATAATGATTGATAGCCAGGCGGAATGAACATGCCATCATACAAATTATCTTTTGGTGATGCTACAAACATAGATGAGGATGTGACACTTGACATCTAAACCATAGTGGAAGATAATGGATGAGAGTTTCAATTAGTTCCAGTCATGGTTAACAATCCCAATGAATATTTCCTTGAGATATATGCGGGTAGGCCCAAAGAATCAGGGAAAGAAGATTCTGTTGGAGGTTGAAGAGATGAAAGATGATTGATTTGATAAAAGATAAGTCCTTCCCAATGAATAGAAATAGAAGGATGAGGCTTTTCTCGATGTATGTCTTCAATACCTACAAGTGTGTATGGAAGAGGCTCACCGTCATGCCCAAGATATGTTGGTTTTGCTTGACACAAGGGAAGAGAGGGGGAAGGTCCAAAAAACTTTAGTAAATATGGTTGAGGTTCCTTAGGTTTAATAACCTCAGTGAAAAAAGTTTCTGACTCAAGGAGGTCATAATCAATGACCTCAGGTAACAAAGTTTGAGGGAATTTTTTTTTACAATTGTTAGTGTCACCAATAGGAATAGATGTAATCTAGGGTTCAAAACTCAAAGGGACATATGATTTTTCCTCATCAATATCAGTAGGAGGGCCAGAGGTAGTTCTTGATGTTCCTGATTCGATCATTTATGTTTTCTTATGCCTTGGATGATTGTTAGGATTAGTGTCTGGAGGAAAAGGAGACTTATTTTGCATTCTACAATAATGACAGGGAGAGTTATTTTGATCTTCCACGTTGAGCAATAAATTTTATTAACACAAAAAATAAACAAATAAAAAACAGGGTAATATAGGCATAAAGGATTACTGAGCAACGATGCACCCCAATATACACCTCCGAAAACCAAGGACTTAATGTACAACAACCAATCTCTTTAAATGATGTGTTTGATGTATCATGGTATAAAAGGTGCCATACTCGGTTACATATGGATGGATAGAACCCTATTTTTGACTCCCAAAATATACGAGATAATAGGTGGGAGTGCAGCTCATGGTAGTGTTATCTAATTCTTAATCATTTGATGAGAGTGTTCCCATATACTTTACATGCGTGGAGTGCTACCAATATACCTGAAGGTATGTGTAGTATGGTCCTGTACATTGACATATGTGCAACGAAATATCATCCCTAGGATGAAATGTTCGAAAACAGAGATAGCTCCTATGTTTAACGACGTTAAAGCACATCTCTAACCTAAACCTCTAAATGTTTCCATTAATGTTACAAGTTCTCCTTAGGTTGATTCAATAAATTTACTATTTATATTCAATTATGTTTCAATTTTAGGCCTCACCTTGAATTTCACCTGAATATCCTAAAATGAAGTTCTAGCATGATTAAATAGAAATCCTTTCTCTTTCAATGGAAATCTAGCTAAGGAGGGGAAGAAACAATCAAGATGCAGCACATAATATGCAACAAACAATATGAAAGATGCAATTTCCTTTCCAATGCAGCTGCTCCTATGCTAATGCACATGCAAAAACCAAAATGTTGATGCAAAATTATTTCTTTTCACCACTCTTAATTTTCAAAATGGAGAAAACTAATATGCAAGTGTTGAATTACTGATTCAATTACACGTTTCAGATTCAAGACTAAAATAAAAATTCACCCAAGCGACCAACAACCAAACGAAAACAGTTTTCAAGCAACCAATTGGTAATAACAAAGAAAAATCAAAAACAATTCTTACCAAAGGTAAATACCACAAATTCAAACCAAACAGAGGCTTTAGAGAGACCACAAGGCACTCAAGACTCAGGGACGTTTAAATTGGAAGTAAGCTTACCAAAGATAGTTTCAAGAACCAAGGAAAAATTCATGCAAAAATAGGGGGCCAAGGCTGGTGTAGAAGAGGCACTAGTGCATTGCAATGATGGTGTAGAGTGGTCCAGGGTGAGGTGCAAAACTTTTTCAAGTAGACAATGGATGCATTTGGCATGGGAAAGAGGATTTTAACATAAGAACTGGAAATAAGGTTCAATGAAATCACTTCCTGTGCATATTCCTGGTTAGATGATACAAAAAAGGTTTGTCAAGGAGGTATTCAAACACAATGGAAAATGAATCCACCAAGGGAATAATTCATTCCCTAGTATGTTCACCAATTCATTATATAATATTTAAGATTATTGACAAAACTATCTCCCGTAGGGCGGTGGATCACCTAAAACAATGGAGAGACAAGGAACACAATTCTTTTCCTTAAAGAAAAAAATGACATAGTGAGCCCTACGTAGAATCCTTCACATTCTTCACTCCTTTAGCTTGGAAGCTCCAATTCCAGCTCTAAGTGCAAAAAATATAACTTGAACAATTGAATTACACAAGACAAGAAACTACTACATTTATGTAATATCATCTAAGTACTTCATTCAGTATATCAACATGATATTGAAATATATGAAATAACGACATCACATATAAGAAAACAATGAATTATTTGCGTTAATATAAATGGAAGGATATTACATCCATAAGTAGTTGTTGATCTTATAGGAGAGCTCCTCCAATTTGTTGACTTAACCTTCCCTTGTCACAATATGCACCTTGAGTGACCCTAATTGCATGAGATGATGACCACTCACTACAACAACATAAGGGTATAATAACTCTCCAAAATTAAACCCTTAACCACATATAAGGATGGGAATATATAGAGAAGTATGGTAAGTTGAGAGTTCTTATCGAATTATCAACCTAGTGTCAGAGATATACCTTTGATTAAGGGATATGATCAAAGTATATGCTGTGAAAACTCCAATGTAGGCAAGGGTATGATACGAATATTTTATCCAAGGTAAGTATTTGTAACAAATTTCGTAAACTCCTATAAAAGGAAGCTTTTGAAATCCTGATCATTCTCCCAGATTTCTAGAACCAGCGAAGGTACAAAGGGGAGCAACCTATTGCTGACCAATGTAGGCCGTAGTGGAACAACATGTTACTGAACTCACCCCAGTAGGCTTACCGGGAGAGATGGTCCTCAAACTCATTGAGATGAAGCAGTTTATGGCTGAAAATCTGCGAAATGAAAGGTACATTCTTATGGATTTTTGCAAGATGGTGACAGTAGGGAATATGATGATGATTGATACCATTAGGAGGCTCACTTATTGGATCTAACAAAATGGCCTATTATAGTATTGTTATGTCCAATGATGCCAAAACATACATCGTTCTATGTCCATTATGTTAGAGCCAGTATTTGCATACTACCATTAGTGATCAAAATTTCACTTTTATATCATATTAGTGTCTCGTGTTGATTTTTTTATCATTCCATCTAGGTCACCATGTAAAAATTTTCACACTGATCATAGCCTAAGTTTAGGGAAAATTTTAAGAACCACCCTAAATTTATATGTATAATAAATGGGCTAATCCCCATCATACATAGGAAAAATGGGACGTGATTTTATCAATAATATAATATGTATATATAATTTTTTTGGTGAATATCTCACCAAAGTATATTATCTTATATAGTGATGGAGAATCTTTCACTGAATTATAAAATCTTGTAAGATATTGGCAAATCTCTCACTGAATAATAAAACATTGTGAAGTCTTGGTGAATGTTTTGTTAAAGTATGAAACCATATATGATAATAAGAAAAAATATTCATTAAACTGTAATATACTAAGATACATGTTTGTAAAAAAGAAACATAATTTTCTCTTCCTACAAACAGTGTTCCAAGTTTCAGTGGCCATGTTTGTTAAGGTTCTTACAATAGACTCTTAAATATCCTTCTATTAGTTTTGATAATATTCCACAACAAAGTTCTTGTAGGTGTTGATATTGATAATGAGTTCTGTCAAGGTAGGAGAGATTAATCTTTTCTCTACAACCTTTGTCAAGCTACCACTTTTTTCAAGTTATCAAATTTCTTTCTTTTTCCATAGACTCCAATTGCGAGATAAAAAAAACACATCAACTTTGTTTACCCCAACACACCAAGAAGTAGCAAGCCCCAACTATATTATATAAGAAAGTGTTAGGTATCCCAAAGGCTTGAAGGGGATCTAAATGAAAGAAGTGACCATCGTGAGAATCCTTCCAATCAATATATGAATATATAAATGTAGATTTATTATTATTTTAATTGGAAATCTTCAATTAAATAATAAAATTTAATTACGTCTCTCCCAATCTAAATTGCTTATTAGCATAATTCACTACCCTCATAGGTCTCACATTTTTTAACAGTGTTGTAACATGTAGATTAATTTCCCTTTTGGTGAACAATCTCCATCTTTTAGGAAAATATAGATTAATTTCCTTTTTGGTGAACAATCTCCACCTTTTAGGAAATTATGGTGCTGTGGCTCCAACCCCTACAGATCATTAGGACAAACTATGAATAGCACAAAAGATGAAACGTTGTACAAACTAGCTTATTTTTCAAACAACTAATCCAACATCAGTACCTAAACTTTTTCATGAAGGTATCATATTGAGAATGTTTGAAAAATGGTGAGAAATATTCTATGATGGTGATGCAAAAAGAGTGATAAGGTTTCATTGTTTTGAACTTTTTTTGTTAAATACCAAAAAGTTAAAAACCAATATTAATGGAGATATTGGTATTTTTTACTAAATTTTGTGAAGTGACTAAATGTAGCTTTAACCATTCACCTTAAGATGTTTTTACAATATAATTTCCTAAGTCTATTTAATATCTTCATTATCATAAAAGCCAACCTATATCCATCTTAACTCCAAATCTACCACTCTTAGGGGGATGAAAGCTATTTATCCCCCTGAGCACTTGGTAGACCTAGAATTAAGATGTAGGGTGATGCGGAAAGAGTGATAAGGTTTCATTGCTTTGATTTTTTTTTGTTAAATCACAAAAAGTTAAAAACCAATATTAATGGAGATATTGGTACTTTTTACTAAATTTTTTGAAGTGACTAAATGTAGCTTTAACCATTCACCTTAGATGTTTTTACAATATAATTTCCTAAGTCTATTTAATATCTTCATTATCATAAAAACCAACGTATATCCATCTTAACTCCACATCTACCACTCCACATCTACCACTCTTAGCGGGATGAAATCTATTTATCCCTCTAAGCACTTGGTAGACCCAGAATTAAGATGGATCTAAGATGATAGAATTTCCCCTTTAAATAGTCTATTCTCACATGAATACAATGGTATGACCATGGGTTATCATAAACCTGGAGCTTAAAAATTACTATTATATAATTTATAAAAATTAATAATTGATTTTTATTTTAACCAAGTTAAAATGTTTAACATACATTAAATTACATCCATTTTTACTCTTGATCCACCAAGCTCGAAGAGGGATCAATTATTTTTTCACTCTATGCTAGTTTGCATATCACGATATTTGAGCCCTCTCGGGGCTTAGTAGATCCAGAGTAAAGATGGATCTGTGCTAGTTTAATTCCCCCATTTAAATAGGCTACATTCCACGTGAATACCATGGGTCAATACCACGTGCCACTTTTATTTTTATTAATACTAATATTATGGTTAATAATTTGTTTTGCATACTATTAATAATAATCTAGCCCATAGTATTTGGCCCATAGTATTTTTCCCATAGGTTTCACCTAAATATAACACATTTTTTGAGTGTTCATAAATATAAGGTGACTTATGGAGTAAATATAAAAGAATGTTTTATTTGTTTACCATACCTCTTGTTTATTTATATGTTTATTAATTTACCATACCTCTTTTACAAATATGGTATTTGGCCCATAGGATTCACTTAAATAAAACCTTTTTTTCGAGCCTTCATAAATAGAAAGAGGGTTATGGAATAAATATAAAACGAGGTTTTATTTATTTACGATAAGTCTAGTTTAGTTATATTTTTATTTAGTTACCATACCTTTTGAGTAAGTATAAAAAAATGTTTTATTTATTTACCATACCTCCACTTTATTTTTATTTTTATTTGTGTACACCCTTACATGTATACAAGGTGGCTTATGGAGTAAATATAAAAAATGTTTTATTTATTTACCACACCTCTCATTTATTTACATTTTTATTAATTTACCATACCTCTTTTATAAATATGGTATTTTTCCCATAGGATTCACCTAAATAAAACCTATTCTTGAAAATTAGGGTGAATGGAAGGTTGTAACTCCTAATTTCAAGGTCTAAAATTACATTTTTTATCCTCTCCCTTAAAATAAGGTGGGCTATTTGAGGCTATTTTTAAAAATGTACTATGATACAAAATATTCACCCACTAAAAATTTAAAACCCCTTAATTTCGCCTAAGGGCGAACATTCGCCCCTAAAAATTTCCATGCCCAAGTTCAAACTCCAAGCCACTCTCAAAAGATAAATATTTTTTGGCCCACCTTCATGTGTCTTTCTGGGCATATGTCAATTATAAAAAATAATTTCATCATGCCTTTATGTCAGTCAAGTCAACATGGAGTCTAGTCATTCAAGGTCCCATTAGGTCATTAGGGTTTCCAAGGTTTCAATAAAACTCCATTCCATTGCATAAGACCAGCATGTAAAGGGTGATCAAATAACATCTCTTCACCATGTGAAGATGATTTTTAAAGAGAAATTCTTATTTCATCATGTAATTTTGAGGTCAAATGTAATATTTTTAATTTTCATTTTGTAATATTATTTCATTTAAATGTAATAAGTACAAGGTTCCCAACATATTAACTCAGTGTTCTGAAGATTCTAGACCATCAAAAGATCAATTTTTCTAAGGAAATAGTCAAGTGAAAGGGTTAAGTGAATTCCAAAGTGAGATGTCTTTTCCCAAGGGTGTCCAAATCATCATTTTCCACAAGCACTAGACCCTAATTTCCTCTCCCACAGAGCTAGGGTTGGCTATAGAATCAGAGACATCTGATAAGAGGAGGCCTAAGGGAGGTAGTTTTAGCAAGTATGAGGCCATTCCAGTTTGTAAAAATCATGTCTCCATCATTTTTCAAGAAGTCATTCCAAGGGACAAATCATTTGCCACACATAGGGAAGTTTTGCTACAAAGTATGTTTCCAACCAAGAAGAGATGCATTTTACAAACGTGAGAGAGGTTTCTATCAATTATAGGCAAATCATGAAAACCTTCCTTCAGTTTTTACATAGGTGTCATGGTTTTGGACAAATGTCAAAAATACAATTTTTACAAGAGAGTTGTTGCACTTCTGGAGTGACCTTCGAAAATCAATATTTCTCCTAGCTGGAGTGTCCAAATGACTTCTTTGATGAGTCAAATTATAGCTATAGAGAATGAGATTTCAAATAATCTATCATGTTGTCAATTTTGAGTTGATTAAGACCTCCAAAGGTTTCCTGCAATAGAACACTTCATTTTTGCACCCCCATTCTACACTTATTGACCAGTCTTGGGATAATTTACTTTTGAGAGGCTATAATTGATCATTTTCAGTTCTTGATAGGTCAATTGTGTAGCCAATGGAAATATGCATCCACCGAGCTATCAAGGGCTCAATTTGTACATCAGTAAGACACCCAAAAGATGGCTTGAAAATGGCACTATGTGCCTCACAAGTGGAGGGCGTGTTTTAGTGTTACGCTGCGCGTTTACTTGAAAAAGCTATGCATTCCTAAGGGCATTTTCCATTTCTTAAGAGTGTTTTGCATTTGTCTAGGAAGGCTACAATCATCTCCTCAGCTTCTCCAAAGTTCATTCAACCTCAAAACAAGTAAGTAGTAGCTAAAGGATGTGATTTTCCTCCTCCTCAAGTCAATTCCTAAGTGTTTGAAAGGTTTTATTCAAGATTTGGTTTAATTGTTAGATCTAAACCCTAGATCTCCCAAAAAACTACGTTCCACTCTCATTCCATTTTATAAAATTCCCTCCACCCTCCTTCCCTTTCCCTAAACCTTTTTGTCCCAAATACCCTCTAACCCTTTGTCCTAAAACCCTAAGTCCTAGGTGATACAACTACCTAGGTTCCTAAACCCCCTATATTGCAAAATAATATCCCTCATCCAAAAACAATCATACTAATACCCTATATCCCTCTCCAATACAAATATCCCTTCACCCATCGTCTTCATATTTACCATTTCCCATTTACTATTCCCTAAAAACTACATTCCCCTACCTTACACCTCCCTAGGGTTTGATACTAAACAACATCGTAGAGGAGGAATACAAACCACATAGTGACGAAGAGGAAACAGATAGAGAAAAAATAGGTTCCAAGAAGAATTCCAAGGACCAAAGTGCTAAAAAGAACAGTGGAGCTTAAAAAACAGAGCGAGGTAGAACTAGCTAATCAACTCACCCTAAATGAACAGTTTCCCAAAATGATGAATGTGGACCAGGAGTATTGGCTCGATGGGGTAAACGGTCATCTTGAGAAACTCCTAGAAAAGGCCAAAAAGGAAAATGATATTTAGAGAAGGATGGAAAAGTATTATGCCATGAGAAACAAAATTGCAAGAGCCAAGCTCAAAAGAGCCCAAGAAAAGATTGAAGACTTGACCAAGAAAAAGGAGAGAAGGAGGATGGACATTCTTGCTGAGGCATCATTCCATGCCTCAAACACATGATCAACCATCAACCCACCAATTTTAACAAGTTTTGAGAAAATTTTGCAAGTTCTCAATTTTTGTGTTTTTTTGAGGCATTTTTAGCAGAGTAGAAGGGTCAAATGTGCAACACCTAGGGTGTTGTGCTCTTCTTTGGGGCATATAATGAGAAAAATGTCAACATAATTGGATTCAGAGTGATGAGGACATGCACCCTATGCATTTTCTAGGCATTTGGAGAGAAATGGGTCAATCAAAAAGGTCAAAATCCACCAAAAAAAATGTTTCTACCTCATTTCTGGCTTGGGTGCTGCACGTTTACTAGTCCTAGGAGATTGAGTTCTTGACAGCAAAAATGATCTCCAATTTTAAAATTGAAGACATGTCTAGAAAGTATACTTGAAGGGATTTCTAACAAGCCATCTTGGAGCAAATTTGGACATCGGGAAGGCACACGAAGGTAGTCCTGAACTTGGAGGGTGAGTTTAAGAAAGAGAGGGCAGGTTTGATAAAGAGAGGCCACGTTTGACAAAGAGAGTGCACGTTTGACAATCTTCTCCAATTTTCTGAGTTTCTCTCCTGTTTTGATTTTCACCTTGGCAAATGATGATTTTACCTATGTAAATGATCAAATTGGATGAAATTATCATGGTTTTACTATTACCTAGGGTAAATGCATTAGGTAAATCAAACAGATGAGGTGTAATGAATCATTTCACTTAAGATAGGAGCGAGTCACTTGGACCATCCTACAATTTATCCACTAGTTTAGATTTTTCTGCAATATCTTCCTCACCAAATGGATTCGATCCTTGAGGATCATGGGAAGTGGTTTTCATGTCTATTTAGTCCCTTTCTTCACCATAGACAAGGATTGGACTCCATTCGATATTGTATTAGTGTTTTAGACCTTGGCATGTAATATATTGGATGAGTTGTAGCTATTTTGGTGGGATTCATGTGGCATGGTATTTTGATATTGTTTCTTCTTCAATTACATATGTGTGAATGTTTTGTCTCTTTCATGATCCATTTCATTTTAAATATGTTTGTGTGATAAGAAGAATTCATCTTCTATGTTGTATTTTAGGAAAATCATCATAAATTGTTTCACTTCTTCAGCTTAAAAGTAATTCACAGTTTTCATGCCCTTTTTAGCACCTCATGATTCTAAACCATTTCAACACTCTACTACATGGTTTTAAAGTAACTTGCCTACCTTGCCCCAACAGATGTCATTAATTCTCATTCTCTTTTTTGGTGACCTAGGTCATTCTCTGACCCAATTGACTCATCTAGTGACTACCCCAACCAAATCAAATCAAAAAAACCCTGAGCTACTATATCTAGCCTAAAACCCTAATCTATCTGGCCCTCTTGGCTATGATCCTTTCGAGAGAGCCATCTCCGACCTGGTAGGGCTAGCTATCAAGCCAAAAGATTGGTCTATGGTTACGTCAGCTGGAATCTTCCTTAGCCTTGGAGATCTGGAGGGGTGATAACACATTACGTAGGTGAGGTGGGTGCGTAAGCAAATCTCCAATTAATATTTTCTTATGTGAATATGACGATTACCTTTACAACTTTCCATATTGTATATCAACAATAGTTTTAATGTTATATTAAATTCGTGAAAATTTTCACATTTTTATGAGTTAATCATTTATTTCAAAGTATGTAAATTTAAACATTTATTAACACATGGTGTTCAAATTTTTTAAATAGTTTGTAGAACTTTGCATGGAAAGTACTCTATAGAGCTTTTCTTTAACAAATATCTCTGTGCAGTGAAAGCTTGACACAATTCTAGTAAATATTCTTAGGATTTATTTCTTAGCATGGGCTCGGGTCACACTGTTATGGTACTACACTTCCAAATTGTGTTATAAATGGCGTGATTTGAAAGTCATTCAAAGCGATTGGGGGGTGCTAAACAAATCTCCAATTAATATCTTTTTATGCAGAAATGACAATTACTTTTATAAATTTCCACATTGTATATCATACTAGTAATGGAATTATTCAAACTATAGCTTTAGTGTTTAATTAAAGTCATGAAATTAATCATATTTTTACCGGTTAAACTTGTAGCTACTTTGAGTGCCATGAATAGTCATAATAATACACATTTAACAACTCTAATAATATAAAAAACCAATAATAATAAAAACTCATGATTTCTCTCGTTATTTGTTCACCTGGTATCATAAATCCATTCTATTCCAATATATTAAATTATTAACTCAAAGTGGACATTCAAAATCATGACATCACTTGCAATAAAATTTTAGAAATTAGATGGTTGAGTATAGTGAAGATTTGCATGTAAAGTTTTGTGTGGAGCTTTTGACATAGTGAAAGCTTCACTCTACGCAAGTATAGTAAGTAACTTTAATGTTTATTTCTTAATGTGGGCTAAGGATCTAAGTAATTGATGACTATTACTTTTACAAATTTCCACACTTGTAATTTCACTCTTGAAACAATATATTTATTGCTTTATTAAACACATGGAATTAATCTTATTTTTGCCAGCTAATCATTTATTTCAAAGCATGAAAATTTAAACATTTGTTAACACTCGGTGTTTAAATTTTTTAAATAGTGTGCAAATCTTTGCATGTAAAGCAATCTGCAAATCCTTCCACACAGTCAAAGCTATGCACAATTCTAGTAAATATTTGAAAGCTTTATTTTTTAGCATGGCCTTGGGAGTTAGGTAAGAGAAGAATATTATTTTTACAAATTTCCATGCTCGTAAAGGAATTACTGAAACTATAGCCTTAACATTTTATTAATTTCATGAAATCAATCATATTTTTACCAGTTAATCATTTATTTCAAAAAATGTAAAGTTAAACATTTTTTAAGATATGGTGTTTAAATTTTTAAAACCTTGTGTGGAGTTGCGCTTGTGTGGAGCGTGATAATGGGTGTCCTCTTGTTACTTCTTTTCTTAATTATGCCATAATCAATGCCGTTGTAGGTGATTTCGATGTGCAGAGATTTTATTTTGGAGAGGAGGGAGTATGTGCATTGAATTTGGAAAATTTTAGGGGCTAAATTTCCCCCAGCAGACTAATGTTCCATGATTTTTCCACAAACATAAACAATAATTTCCAATTTTTATAAAAGACAGATTCACCCAAATTTAAGAATACAAAATTATTTTACCTCGAAAATTGCCAACATTATATAGAGACTATATATAAAATGATTATAAATTTGAATAATTTTAAAAATATATCAATAAACATTTTATAGTTTTCATATTACGGATTAGTGAGATTCGTCAATGTTTTTAAACTTCAAGAAAATTTTCCATCCTTAAATTTTTCCTTGGCGTTGGTCGTAAGACAAAGTGATTTTAGATCTTAGATGTCAATTCCTCCCTTAGATGTGTTATAATTTTTCACTGATTATATGTAGGCTTGTTTATTGTGAAAGAATTTTTTTAATGTTACTCTTACAAATCTCCAATTAATATTTTCTTATGAGGAGATCACTGTTACTTTTACAAATTTCCACATCGTACATTAAATCCATGAAGTTAAAGATATTTTGTGAGAGATTTTTCGGCGAAAATCACATGGAGTACCATTTGTTGATGAACCACACTAGTTGGTTCGAAACGCGTCGACAAATGGTACTCCATGTGATTTTCGCCGAAAAATCTCTCACAATCTTGATATGGATCACAGAAGCCTGAACTCTTTAATTAAAGATATTTTTTTAGTAAAATTATTGGTACTTTGAGTTCCATGAATAGTCATGGTAATGCACATTTAATTACTCAAACTCTAAAAGAAACTGATAATCCAAAAACCTCACCATTTTTGTCATTATTTTTTCATGTGGATCTTCATCGTCTCATAAATAAATTTTATTTTAATTTATTAAATTATTAATTGAAAGCATAAATTCAAAAGCATGACGTCACTTGTGATAAAATTTCATAAATTAGAAGGTTGAGTATAACATAGCTTTGCAGGTAAAGAAATGTGTGAGTAGTCTTGTTGGTTGTGAAAGAAATTTTTTAGCGTTGCTATTACAAATCTCCAATTGATAGTTGCAAGTGCAAAGATAAATATTACTTTGAAAATATTGCACATCGTATATAAAATTCATGAAATTAGCCATGTCTTGCTAATTAAATTCATTTATACTTTGAGTTCCATTAGTAGGAATGGTAATACACATTTAACAACTCTAATAATAAAAAACCAATATTCTAGAAACATCATCATCTCTCTTTTTATTTTTTCACGTGGATCTTCATTGTCTCATATATCAATTCTATTCTAATTTATTAAATTATTAATTGAAAGTTGACATTCATAATCATGACATCACTTGTGACAAAAATTAAGAAATTAGAAGGTTGAGTATAATGGAGCTCTGCATATAAAGCAATGTGTGAGTAAGCTTGTTGGTTGTGAAAACACTTTTTTAATGTTACTCTTACAAATCTCCAGTTGACAGTTCCCTATACAAAGATGAAAATTACTTTTACAAATTTCCAAATAGTGTATAGAATTCATGAAATTAATCATATTTTACTAGTTAAACTTATTGCTACTTTGAGTGTCATGAACAAGAATGGTAATACACATTCAATGTCTCTAATAATAATGAAAAAACAATAATCCAAAAACCTCATTGTTTCTCTTGTTACTTTTTTAGGTGGACCTTCATAATTTCATAAATCAATTATATTCATATATATATATATATATATATATATATATATATATATAATTATTAATTGAAGGTGGAAATTCAAATTCATGACATTACATGATATAAAATTTCAGAAAGTAGAAGGTTGAGTATAGCGGAGCATTGCATGTAAATTAGTGTGCCAAGGTTTGAGCATAGTGAAATCTCCACACAAGAAAATCTTTGAACAATTCTAGTAAATATTTTTACGGTTTATTTCTTAGTGTGGGATGGGGAGGTAAGTAAGAGACAACTATTACTTTTACAATTTTCGACACTTATAATTGAATTATGAGATTATAGCTTTAACATTTTATTAAGTTCATGAAATTAAGCATATTTTTACCAGTTAATTATTTATTTCAAAGAGTATAAACTTAAACATTAATTAACACTTGGTGTTTAAAGTTACTAAATAATCTGCAGGGATTTGCACGTAAAGTAGTGTGCAGAGCTTTGCTTGTGTGGAGCTTTCCACACAGTGAAACCTCCACACAAGAAAAGCTTCGTACAAGTGTAATAAATATTTTTAAAGTTTATTTATTAGAGTGGGTTGGGGAGCTAGGTATGAGATGACTATTAATTTTACAAATCGATCCACACAAGCAAAGCTTCGCACAAGTGTAATAAATATTTTTAAAGTTTATTTATTATAGTGGGTTGGGGAGTTAAGTATGATATGACTATTAGTTTTACAAATTTCCATATTCGTAATGGAATTGGTGAAATTATAACCTTATTTTTTTACTAATTTAATGAAATTAATCATATTTTTATGAGTTGATCATTTATTTCAAAGCATGTAAACATAAACATTCATTAACACTTGGTATTTAAATTTTTTAAGTAGTGAGTGGAGATTTGCATGTAAAGAAGTGTGTGGATGTTTTCTTGTGCATGGTGGGAGAATGGGGAGACTTTTCTTACTACTCTACTCAATTATGCCAAAATTGATGTGGTTGGCGGTCATTTCCCTGTGTATAGATTTTACTGTTTAGACGAGGGAGTATGTGTGACACAAAACAGTATATGCGTTGCTTAGAATGGACTATAAAATATATCCATATTATTCATTATTAAATAAACTTTGTTTTCAATCCATGTGAGGAAGAAATAGTGTGCGGTGAAATGAGGGATGTAAAACTAGACAATGTATGAAATATGTCGTTCCCTGTGTGAAATTTTACTTTTCTTTGAATTTTTTAAAAATGATGTATAGGTGCAAGGGTATTTTAATTGTATTTTTTTAAACTCTTTTGAAGTTTGTACATGTGAAATTTGATATTAGTTGATGTGAAAACTTGAAAGCTTCGTTTTTACTACAACACAAGACCAACGGTTATTAGGGTCACACAATGAAAGCTTCAGAGTACATATGCACTTGTGTTATTTTGGAAGTATACATTAGTACTAATATTCTAATGCTTCGAAAATCATGTTTTTGTATTTGATATCTAGAGATATTCTTCCACATAATGGCTTTGATGTGCAGTTCTTGACATATGAATTTTTGTTGTATTGAAATTATGCATTAATATTAATATTTTAATTCCTTCAAAATCATGTTTCTAGATTTGATGTCTTAATGCTTTGGTTGTTTTCTTGTTTCTTCTATGTGTGGGTATATTACTGAATATGTGGGAAGTTGCATACTCGATGAATTGAATTTTAAGAGAAGTTGTATTTACCTGTAGCCATGTTTTTCTATTAATCAGAGGACAAACGTCGCAATGGAAAAAAGCATGGATCGTGGCTTTGTCTTCGTGACATGTTTTAGACACAAAATAGTAGAAGGTGGGGATTTTTAGGGAAATGAGTCTCACTCCATTCGATTTTTACATTTTTGTAATAATAATAATAGTAATAGTAAATACTAATGATGGAATACACATTGGAACTATAGAAATATTTGGATGTTAGCTTTATCTTGGATACAAATATTTCGTGACATATGTTAGACTCAAAAAAGTAACCTGTGGTGATTTATAGGAAACGAGTTGACAATAATTTTGAAATCACTAATGGAGAAATGAATGAAGTTATTTGTTGATACCAATAGGAGCATTTTCAAGTCTTTTGCATATTTCAAGTAATGGATCTTGTAATGTTTCCTCTTTTCAAATTGGGTTTAAAATCTTGGAGTATTGTGTGAGCTTCTGTTCCCTTATAGGTATTGTTATCTTCGACGTTGAGGTTGCATATTCAATGGCGTTATAGACATTTTTGGGCACTGCAACCCCGATCATAAATGTCCATAAACCAAGGGCTCTTAAGTCCCTAAAAGTGTTGTTCCGATCTCTAAAAGAACAAGGTCAACTGATTACATCTTCTCCCAGAAGTTCTCCATGAAAAACTACTCAGAACTGGTCAAAACTGGACCATCTCACTTGCTCCATGGTAAAAGTGCGATGCATCCCACCTAAATACACACAGGAGGTGCGATGCATCTTGAAAAGCCCTTCTATGGGGTGCGATGGGCGAGAATGGACAAATGGCTGGGTCAATCTGCAAGGTGGAGGATCATGGAATCTTCCAGAAACTTCTCTTCTGACACTTGCCTCTCTGCATTCGCCTAGGGATGAGTAAGAGATCATCAATCTCCAAGTGGAATAAAGCACTACCAAAGAGAGGACAATAGTCAAATCTCAAAAGCTGACTCACCCCCCTTCCAAACATCTATATACGGATCCCTCATCCCAAAGATCCAGAGGCTGGAATTTTGTATCTTGTAAGGAAGTGCTGCTGGTTTCTTGGTGTAACATCATAGTGTTAGGTGATCTAAGCTTTTCATGAGGTGAAGAAGGGCTTTCTTGCTGAGAGAATGATGCATGGTCAAAACTATTGGTTGTAATCCTCTTTGCTATTCTTGATTATTAATAATGCTATTCAAGTTTTCCTCCACGTTCTTATATGATTGATGATATATGCATTTGTGTGGTCAATATATATTTGGTCCTATATTCTTTAAGATAATAGATCTATGTTCTTGGATAGTGTTATGCTGCTTTGATTCTACAGGTGCTCTTTGAAACTGGGTAGACGAGGAAGCTAGTGGCAAAGATCTATCAGAAGGGAGAGGAATCAAGCAAGGAACCAAGCGCAAGACAGAGGTTGGTCTCCTTTATTCCCCTCTTATCTATTTCTCATAAAGGAAAATGAAAGTGGTTTTAGTTTGTTTCTTTCTAAGGTAGCTACCAGCCTTAGTGGGACTAGCAGCTTTTCATAGACACTAGATTTCCCGATAACAAAATGGCGACTCCACTAGAAATCTAGTGTCTATGCAGAGCTGCTAGTCCCACTAAGGCTGGTAGCTACTTTAGAAATAAACAAACTAAAACCACTTTCATTTTCATTTATGAGAAATAGATAAGAGGGGAATAAAGGAGACCAACCTTTGTCTTTCGCTTGGTTCCTTGCTTGATTCCTCTCCCTTCTGATACATCTTTGCCACTAGCTTCCTCGTCTACCCCGCTTCAAAGAGCACCTGTAGAATCAAAGCAGCATAACACTATCCAAGAGCATAGATCTATTATCATAAGCAATATAGGGCCAGATATATATTGATCACACAAATGCATATATCATCAATTATACAAGAATGTGGAGGAAAACTTGAATAGCTTTATTAATAATCAAGAATAACAAAGAGGATTACAACCAATTGTTCTGACCCAACATCATCCTCTCAGCAAGAAAGCCCTTCTTCACCTCATGAAAACCTTGGATCACCCAACACTAAGATGTTGCACCAAGAAACCAACAACACTTCCTTAAAAGATACAAAATTCCAACCTCCGGATCTCTGGGATGAGGGATCCATATATAGATGTTTGAAACGGGGGTGAGTCAGCTTTTGAGATTTGATTAGTGTCCTCTCTCTGATATTTCTTGAATCGACTTGGAGATTAATGATCTCTTACTCATCCCTGGGCGAATGCAGAGAGGCAAGTGTCACGGGAGAAGTTTCTGGAAGATTCCATGATCCTCCACCTTGCAGATTGACCTTGCAATTTGTCCATTCTCGCCCATCCCACCCCATATAAGGGCTTTTCAAGATGCATCACACCTCCCGTGTGTATTTAGGTGGGATGCAGCTCACTTTGACCATGGAGCAGGTGAGGTGGTCCAGTTTTGACCAGTTCTGAGTAGTTTTTCATGGAGAACTTCTGGGAGAAGATGTAATCAGTTGACCTTGTTATTTTAGAGGTTGGAACAACACTTTTAGGGACTTCAGAGCCCTTGGTTTATGGACATTTATGATCGGGGTTGTAGTTCCCAAAAATGTCTATAACATTTGCCCCCTAAAGCATGAGGTTGTTAATCTCTTGATGTCAGGTGAAATGCTTTATCATGAGGATCTGAAGTTTTTTCAAGCTGGAAGGCGACCTGTAATAAGATACAATACAATACATTATCTTCATAATATTTTCATGATCTAGCTGAGGCAGGCATTCCCATGCTCAGCTTTATAAATTCATTTCCATGTACATAAGACAGACAATCGTCTGAGTGTAGACTGATGATTCTGGTAGAGCCATCATCCCTTAGGTTTGATGATTATCTGCGCAGTAATGATGTACATATGATGTCTTTATTTTCCTGAATATATATTGCAGCCCGTATGGATGACTCTAGATCTGGGGTCTTCAATCGCGTTCGATCTTCACTCAAAGTACAAGTCGATCCATGTGAGAGATGTTCTGGAGTCAAACATGGAAAGACATTGCCTGATTACCATCCAATGATGTAAGCTGTTAACAGGCGTGAGAGGAATCACCGATAATGATGATGACCCTCAAGGTACTACAGTAAAATTCAGGTGGTGTGAATAAGGTACTTGGCATCGAACACCATGCAAAATCTTTCGGTTGAAGGCCATTGATGTAAACCTGTCGCCGGAAGTGAGAAACTTGCCATTGAGGCATGCAAGTTTCAAAGTACTAGAAGGGTTTTTCCTAGATCGACTTCTTGGAAAATGAGCTGATGTCGGCAAGAAGTGATCTGTCATAGGAGGGCTTTAGTGAATCCCACATCAAGGACACGGAACAGAGCAAATGATTTTAATGGAGATGAAAATGATATAAGGTTCAGGGTGGCAGTCATGAAAGAATGGAGCGTAAATGTATTGCAGTGGGTGAGACACATGTGAATTCTCTGAGCGACTTCTCATGAACATATCGGCAACACTGACATGATGGATTGGTAGTGTTAACTCCAAATATGGATGGTGTGATGGACCTATGGTGATATGACCAGTGAACGGAACAACCCAACCCGACTCGAATGCAGAGTGAAAGTGTCATGTTCAAGAGCGAATTGCTACCAATAAAGTTTCTTCAAGTTTTCTTCCCAATTTCTCCCCAGTCATTGCTGACCAGTACCTCTTTATTTTTGTCAAGCTTGAGGAGGATAACATATGGTTGTTCTATAATTTTCCCTTCGGGAAAACTCATCGCTATGTTTTAACGAGCCTAGCAATAGTGAAACTTGTTCTTGTCTATATGGACAAGTTTGTCTCTATTCGGTTTTAACGACTTTAAAAACAAGGATAACTCAGTCCTTTTCAATTTTACAGAGTCTAAAAAAGGGATGTAAAGAAAACTCCAATAATCCTTTTTCGTCATATAATCGCTTGAGTCTAAAAAAGTATAAAACAATACAAAAGGGATGAATTTTCGGTACTTTTAACGAGCCGAACAAAACAAGCGTTCGATCTTTTTTTGTAATGATCCTTCAAGTCCAGAAAGATTAAAATATAAAGGAGGGATAACACTTCTGATCCTGTTAACGAGATAGAGAGGCCAATTGCTCGAAAATCTTTTCATATTTTACGAGTTAGTTGAAAAGAGCTTGAAGGAGAATCGTTTTTTTTAGGAACGAGTGATAAATTCGGGTAGCAGCTAATTCCAGGGAAGGTTTGGAATTTTCCAATCACGGCAGTGTCACGAGGATGGCTAACAGGATCACTCTTCGCAGTTGTTCCTCAGAAAGGGTAAACAATCAAATGGGGGTGAATGATCGGCTAATATAGAGTGGAGGTGATGATGAGAACACAACCAAGGCTTCAAAGGCTGATGATAATACATTCACGATGGTTATTTACCAGAAAATGGTTCATTTTTTAATGAGCTTAAACTTTGGGGGAACATTTGCTCATTGCTTATGTTTATTTTTTAACGATCTTGAATTCCACATTAAAACTGCTTGATATAATGGTCATTGATTATTTTGGTTTTACCATTGACAACTTTGTTCCTTCAAAGGTTGTACTGTCTGCTCAATTGCTTCATCAAACTAGTTAGAAATGAACAATACATGTTGGAAAAATGAGTTAAAACACTAATGTTTTACTTGAATTACGTGAAAAGTAATTTAAAAGTGCTTTTTACCTCTCATTTTACCATTTCATTTGAACTTTGGTTTATTGGAGCTTTGGAGGTGCTTTTCCCCCTTGATTTTCACTAGCTGATTCAGGGAGATCATGTGGACGATTCTCAGTGTCGTTTGGACTGGGTAGGAGCTAAACCTGAGCTCTTTAGTTTCATCCTTTCCTTTTTGAATTCTGAGCATGTTTTGCAATTTTTTTGAGCCTCTAGGGTTTGAAAAACTCACCCTGGCTCCATCGCACCTCTTCTACATCGAAAGGTGCGATGCATACTGGCTTGGTCATTGGCCAGCTAGCATGCATCCCAACTAGAACACTGCTAGGGTGCAATGGGTGCAAAGAGGACAATTTATGCATAATTTTTCATGGAAATTTTGCCTGTTTTCACCGAATAAGGATCTTGAACATATCGGTCCTTTTCAATTTTAGAGAGTTTGAAAAAGGGACATAAAGAAAACTCCAATAATCCTTTTTTGTCATATAATCCCTTGAGTCCGAAAAATTATAAAACAATACAAAAGGGATGAATTTTCGGTACTTTTAACGTGCCGAACAAAGCAAGTGCTCGATATTTTTCTGTAATGATCCCTCAAGTCCAAAAAGAATAAAATCTAAAGGAGGGATAGCACTTCCGGTCCCTTTAACGAGCTGGAGAGGCCAATTGCTTGGCAATCTTTTCATATTTTACGAGTCAGTAGAAAAGAGCTTAAAGGAGACTCGTTTTTTTTTTAGGAAGGAGTGATAAATCCCGATAGAAGCTAATTCCAGGTAAGGTTTGGAATTTTCCAATCATGGTAGTGTGACAAGGATGGCAAACATGATCACTCTTCGTAGCTGTTCCTCAAAAAGGGTAAACAATCAAATGGGGGTGAACGATCGGCCAATACAGAGTGGAGGTGATGATGAGAACACGACCAAGGCTTCAAACACTGATGATAATACATTCATGATGGTTATTTACCAGAAATTGGTTCATTCTTTAATGATCTTAAACTCTGGGCGAAATTTTGCTCATTGCTTATGTTTATTTTTTTTAACGAGCTTGAATTCCGCGTTAAAACTGCTCGATATAATGGTCATTGATTATTTTGGTTTTACCATTGACAACATTGTTCCTTCAAAGGTTGTACTGCCTGCTCAATTGCTTCGTCAAACTAGTTAGAAACGAACAATACATGTTTGAAAATTGAGTTAAAACACTAATATTTTACTTCAATTACGTGAAAAGTAATTTAAAAGTGCTTTTTACCTCTCATTTTACCATTTCATTTGAACTTTGGTTTTTTGGAGCTTTGGAGCTGCTTTTTGCCCTTGATTTTCACTAGCTGATTACGAGAGATTCTATGGATGATTGTTGGTGCCGTCTGGACCAAGTAGGAGCTAAACCTAATCTCTTTAGTTTCATCTTTTCCTTTTTGAATTCTGAGCATGTTTTGCAGTTTTTCTGAGCCTCTGGGGTTTGAAAAACTCGCCTTGGCTCCATCGCATCTCTTCTACATCGAAAGTTGTGATGCATGCTGGCTTGGCCATTGGCCAGTCAACATGCATCCCACCTAGAACACTATTGGGGGTGCGATGGGTGCAAAGAGGGCAATTTATGCACAGTTTTTCATGGAAATTTTCCCTGTTTTTCACTGAATCAGGATCTTGACTCTTCTCTTGTTCATTTCAGAGATTCATTGGAGAAAAATGCCTGTTACATGGCGAGAATGTAAGCATGAAGAAGAGGACATGCTTGCTTTACATGATCTGGTTACGGTAAATGCACTGAGGAACTGTGGCCTGTTCAAGTTTTTCCGCATCTCTTGCATGAGGCAACAAATCAACTTGTTTCAATATTTTCTCGATGCATGGGATCCTACCACCCAGGTGTTCTAGATTAGGGGCAAGTCCATCCCCTTGAGTGTCGTGGACATCTATTTTTTGACCGGCTTATCGAGGCGGGGTGCCCCTATCTCATTATCAGGTTCAGCCCGTGGGGGTGAATCTGTGAGAGATTACATTCGTTGGTATTGCAGAGAGGGATCTCAGCGGAGTAAGGACAGCAAGATCATTATCCGAGATGTCACTGACAGGTCCCTAAGGACGATTCTGTTTACCTTTGCTAGACTGGCTGGTAGTGCGGCTCTTCACGTGGCCAACAGGTCTTATATGCAGTATGCCTTCGAATGCCTTGAACCAAAGGTGTTCAACTGGTGTGATGCAGTACTCTCTATGGTGAAAGAACAACTGACCAAGGTGAAAAATGGAAGATTGAAGAAATTTGGATATGTTTCTATCTTGACATCTTTCGCCTTGGGAAAGATCCCGCTGATGCAGCCGCAGTATGTTTCAGTTGGTTTACCTCCACCGACTAAGCCACGGATGCAGAGATGGGTCGACCTTATGGCCAGACATGCTGGTCTGTCCCAGATTTCCTTTTTTGATACCTTTTTCGAGTGGTTCAACTGTCAGGAGATGGTTTTTTACGAGTATCCATATGCTGGTATGGATTTCCGGGGTGATCTGGATTTGGTATTGCCTATTGGCGTGCAGTGGGGTGTCATCTATAAATTCTCTGACCATATCTTTGTTTATCGTTAACAATGTAAACTTTGAAACGGGAACTATAAACTCAAAACGAGAACTCTGGCCCAAAAACCCCAAAAAAACCACAAAAACAGTGCTCAAAACAAAAAGTGTGTATACTGGAACGATGTTTTTTTTTTTTAGGTGTCAATTTTGCGGTTGTTTTAAAAATGGCAGCGACTACGAAATTTTCTACGAAATTTTCCTGCAAAATATAGCTTCAGAAAAAAAGTGTTGATACTGGAATAATGATTTTTTTTTTAGGGGTCAATTTTCATACTTTTTAAACAATGCTAATAAAACCAATTTTTTATGTCTCAAACAAAGTTAACTTTTAAGGAAAAACACATTAATGTTTCTGGTAGAATATCATTTTTCTTTCTTAGGTATAAATTTAACATGTTTTCAACCACAAAACTAAAAAAACATGACATTATGAACAAATTATTTCACTGAATGAATTCAAAAGTCTTTATTTGTACACTGAATAAAAGAGACATTATATCTCTAATTTGATATTGCATTGTAGATATTTAAACAATAAGATTTATCATACTTAAGACATAATCCAACAACATAAAAATGCTTCATAACTTCTCATTTAACAAAATATGGAAAACATCCATTTTATTTGAAGATACGATGCATACATCAGTTATATAAACTGTCTTAAACAATTATTCAAAATCACTCATATTTTCTTGCACACCATCAGAATTCACATCTTCAGATGAGTGACTGGATGCTGACGAAGATGTTCCATATTCTTCTCTGTCATCAACTAGTGCCCCATCTGAGTCCACATGCATACCCAAGATTCCAGGTTTCAAAAGTCTTCTAGATCTACGACTGGTTTCAGCAGAGTCCCATGTCAACACTGTTCCTTCTGGTAACAACCTTTTCAGAATCTCTGTCGTCTTGAAGCGAAGAGTTCCTCTCTTTGTTAAATTGAAGTCATAAACAAGTATGTCAACATCCTTCAATTGTAATATGTCTGTGCGGCGGCGATTTATATTTGTACCCTTTCTTTTTCTTTTTCTACCATTTTTTTTGTCAACTACCATCTCTGGCTTATACACACCATTGAATGGGTGTGTATTTGTGGCATACCAATGTACTTCAACACCTGTAACATCCTCATTTTCTGTAAAGACCTCTAAAACTTTAGCAACCCAAAATGGATAGCCATTAGGATCTCCATCTGCTAGCACTGCAATCATGCAACCCTCCTTAATATCCTGTACTGAACCCCTATAAAGGTCTTCCATGGCTTCACGTTGTGCACAAGATCTTCTGGAACCTATATACATCTCTCTTTCCTCTGCCTGTGAAGAATTAATAATACCCTGAGATTGTTGTTGTTCAACAATGTTTACTTCCTCATGTTCATTCGACACATTTTGTGGCCAAATAAATGGATTTTTCAAAGGTATATCTTCATTTATTGTTGTCGAAATGTGATAACTTTGATTATTGAAAAACGACTCCCACCAAACTGAATCAGCAATGTCAAAGTACTCATATGTATATCTAATACATTTTTTAATTTCTTCCAGGCAATCAGAATAATTTATAGCCCTGTTCTGTCTACGTGCATTCTGAACTTCACCAACTGATTGTAATGACAATATTTTTGATGCAAATATTGGATGATATGGAATGAACTTCAAAAATTTCAATCCTGATGACGGTGCCCACTCTGTAGTAGTTGAAAACTTCTTGCCCCATATTAGTGTTTTCCCATCAATTTTTTTGATACGAAATTGATGTTGGAAGCTAATGTCATTAAGTTGTTCAATGCATTTCCCCTCACCATATGATCCCAGAATAAACCTTCGCATGTCAACAGTTTCTTCCAACACTTTAAAAGCAGGCTCTGGCATGTATGATTGTTTAATACATTCAATTAGTGATGGCAAGCTCCCAACTTCCTTCCTCCTCAATGTGACTGAAAAACGACTGAACATCTGATCAATATGGTCATGAGTGTGCCCAACAAGAAGGAAACCAACCTTTACCTTTTGAAAAATTCTCAATTCAACAAGCATGTTCAGATACCCAAAAACAATCTGATTTTTGTTTTCACGGCAAGTGTTGTCCAATTGTAGATACAAAACTTCAGGAAGATTACCAGACCAATGAGAAATGACATCATGAATTATGGTTATGGTCAGATTTGCATCATTATGAATATTTGGAGCTGTGAAGTACACCCTTGGCAACATTTTCCCATTGAAGACCATACAACCGACCAAGTGAAACTGAATAAAATTTTCCTCTTGTAGATTTTTGGGTGTGCGAACAAAATGTGGTAAAAGTGTTTTCTTCTGGTCCATACCATCAATTATCAAACCCAAATATTTATTTGGATTATCATAACACTTCTTTCGATGCTTGTACAACTTCTTCCTTTCATTTGTTTGTTGTTCGCGATGCTCCTGAAGTTCTTTGACAATTAAATCTACACAACATAAAAGAAATTCATTAAGAAATATGTTTTCATAGTTGATGACTATACAATTTTAAAAGTAAAAGTTATGAACACTTACCTCTTTCTGAGCCTTCACATTTGTCCCTTTTTTATTTAAGAGAAGCACATGTACTGCAAATCCCCATCCTTGTCTTCTTAGGAATATGAACATTATTGAATTCTTTCTTCCATAGCTTCACAAAATATTGATATGTAATAAAGTGGCCCTGTCCCTCAGCACTTTCTGCATATTCTTTGTATAAGTTGTAGATTTCTCGTCTTGAAAAATTATCTGGAATATGTATTGTCTCTCTATTTGGCATACACTCTCCATGCTTTGAAAAGAAATCTTTCATCCATGACATTGCAGTATTTGATAATGGCCCAAACTGTCTTTTATAACGTACTTCTGAATAAAATGTGGGATCCTTTTCCAAATTTTCTTGAATTCTCGAGAGACGAAAATTCCCAAGTGAATGAAACATTTTGAAAGCTTTTCTACACAATAAAAAATTCCTAATATGATAATCATAACCTGACAATGTAGATTGCATGCAGCCAACTAAATATGAGTTTTGCATGCTTTTATTCATTGACAAATATCTCTTCCTGCTTTCTAATGCAAATGTGAAATCCATACGTTTCAAGCAATTTTTTTGGCAACATTCACTTGAAATGAGAGCGCTGATAGAACTTCTTCTCGTCAGATATTCTGCTCTACCCCTTGTATAACTAGAATAGCTTGCATTGATACGAAAAGGTCTACTCCTACTCCTTGATACAATATTTCTTGGCAACATCTCCATCATTGGATCTTCATTTTTATAAGGACTTTCATCATTAAGAGGAACGTTATCCACACTATAATCTGCTCTGATTTTCAAATTTTGACTGAGAGGATACCCTTCATCTTCCCCTTCTTCAGTGCTACTATCATAGTCCTTAGAATTCAGACTAAATGGAAAATCTGACTCGATGTTTAATGGATATTCTTCCTCATGTACATTGTCAGTGCTGCTCTCATAGTCCATAGAATTAGGACTATGTTGAAAATGTGGCTGTTTACTTATTGAAGATGCTACATCCTGTCCTTTGTCACTGCTACCTTTATACTGATTAGAATTAGGACAAACTGCATCATCCTGTTCTTCATCACTGTTTCTCTCATAGTCCTTAGAATCAGGACTAAGAGGACATTGTGATACTCCAATGTTTTGAGAATCATCATCCTGCGCTTCATCACCGCTGCTCTCATAGTCCTTAGAATCAGGACTAAGAGGACATTGTGATACTCCAATCTTTTGAAAATCATCATCCCGTGCTTCATCACCGCTGCTCTCATAGTCCTTAGAATTAGGACTAAGAGGACATTGTGATAATCCAATCTTTTGAAAATCATCATCTCGTGCTTCATCACCGCTGCTCTCATAGTCCTTAGAATTAGGACTAAGAGGACATTGTGATACTCCAATCTTTTGAAAATCATCATCCCGCGCTTCATCACCGCTGCTCTCATAGTCCTTAGAATTAGGAGTAAGAGGACATTGTGATACTCCAATCTTTTGAAAATCATCATCCCGCGCTTCATCACCGCTGCTCTCATAGTCCATAGAATTAGGACTAAGAGGACATTGTGATACTCCAATCTTTTGAAAATTATCATCCCGCGCTTCATCACCGCTGCTCTCATAGTCCTTAGAATTAGGAGTAAGAGGACATTGTGATACTCCAATCTTTTGAAAATCATCATCCCGCGCTTCATCACCGCTGCTCTCATAGTCCATAGAATTAGGACTAAGAGGACATTGTGATACTCCAATCTTTTGAAAATTATCATCCCGCGCTTCATCACCGTTGCTCTCATAGTCCTTAGAATCAGGACTAACTGGACACTGTGACAATCCATACTTTTGAAATTCATCATCATGCTCATCATCACTGCTGCTCTCATAGTCCTTAGAATTAGGACTAAGTGGACACTTTGACACTCCATTATTTTGAAATTTTCCATCATGCACCTCAAAACTGCTGCTCTCATAGTCTTCAGAATTAGGACTAAGTGGACATCGTGACCCTCCATTCTTTTGAACTTCACCATCACATTCTTCAAAACTGCTACTCTCATAGTCCTCAGAATTAGGACTAAGTGGACATTGTGACACCCCATTCTTTTGAACTTCACCATCATGCTCCTCATCACCACTGCTTTCATAGTCCTTAGAATTTGGACTAAGTGGAATCTGTGACTCTTTAAATTCTCCATCCCCTCTTTCATCAGTGTTGCTCTCGTAGTCCTTAGAATCGGGACTAAGTGGAAGAATTGACTTTCTATTCATAGTGGAAGGATTCCCACTATATTCATCAATATGAATAGAGTTGTTACGCGATGAAGATGTTGATGGTGTATAAACCGAAACTTCACCATCAGAGCAATCCATCACTTTCAAATAGAAAATGTTGAATGACACAAATGGAGTCTCCTGAGAGTATTATATAGCTTAAAATATGAAATATTCCCTCCAAAGTTATTCCCTCCAAAAATTTTCGCGAAAATATTTCCCTCCAAAAATTTTCGCGAAAATATTTCCCTCCAAAAGTTTGTTAGATTTATTTACCTTTATTATTTTATTCTACAATTGATTGAAAAACATAAACTAATTTATTTTTATGAAATAAATCACTAAAATTCAAATTGTAAATCACAACTTGTACATTAATTATTCTAATAGTTAAAGTATATCATATTTACTTAACAATTTCTTTTTTTTCTAATTTTTATAATATATTCTCAAACATATTAATCCCACATTCAATCCGTTGTAAAACAACTCTACAATATTCTCTCTATAATAATGTAAAACAAATTATCCCACATTAATCGTATGGAAAAACATCTTCGTAATTTCACTTATATAATAAATTTCGCTATCACTATTACTCGACTCACATCTAGGTTTTCTGAAATTCCTTGAAAGACTCGTGAATTTGTGGAGCAGCGATATTGCTATCAACAATATATACAATGAAGAATTGTCGCAATTGAAAGGCAAGTACAATTATTTTTTCGAAATTTTCATATTAAATTACGTTAATGAAAAATATATTTTTTTTTAAATTAAAAAATTTTCCAAGCCAATTTTTTTTTTTTTATACCACATGGTGAATCGGTAACTGTGAATCGGGCTCGGCAGGGCGGGCGGGCCGGGTGGGCTGGGCGGGCCAGGCGGGGCGGGTGGGCTGGGCGGGCCGGGCGGGACGGGTGGGCTGGGCGGGCCGGGCGGGCGGGCCGGGTGGGCTGGGCGGGCCGGGCGGGCGGGCTGGGTGGGATGGGCGGGGCGGGCGGGTTGGATGGGCGGGGCGGGCGGGTGGGATGGGCGGGGCGGGCGGGCGGGTGGGCTGGGCGGGGCGGGTGGGTGGGATGGGCGGGCGGGTGGGATGGGCGGGGCGGGGTGGGTGGGTGGGATGGGCGGGTGGGCGGGCGGGTGGGGTGGGCAGGTGGGATGGGCGGGGCAGGTGGGTGGGGTGGGATGGGCGGGCGGGCGGGCGGGTGGGGTGGGCGGGTGGGATGGGCGGGGCGGGTGGGCGGGTGGGATGGGCGGGGCGGGTGGGCGGGTGGGATGGGCTGGGCGGGGTGGGCGGGTGGGATGGGCGGGGCGGGCGGGGTGGGCGGGCCGGGTGGGGTGGGCGGGTGGGATGGGCGGGGCGGGCGGGCCGGGTGGGGTGGGCGGGTGGGATGGGCGGGGCGGGGCGGGCGGGCGGGTGGGATGGGCGGGGCGGGCGGGCGGGCGGGGGGGCGGGCGGGTGGGGTGGGCGGGTGGGATGGGCGGGGCGGGTGGGCAGGTGGGATGGGGTGGTCTGGACCACCCCGCCCGCCCCGCCCATCCCACCCGCCCACCCCGCCCATCCCATCCCGCCCGCCCCGCCCTGCCCCGCCCATCCCACCCGCCCGCCCGCCCGCCCGCCCATCCCACCCGCCCACCCCGCCCCGCCCATCCCACCCGCCCGCCCCGCCCATCCCACCCGGCCGTCCCGCCCCGCCCATCTCACCTGCCCGCCCGCCCCGCCCCGCCCATCCCACCCGCCCGCCCGCCCGCCCATCCCACCCGCCCACCCCGCCCCGCCCATCCCCCCCGCCCACCTCGCCCCGCCCATCCCACCCGCCCGCCCGCCCCGCCCACCCCACCCGCCCGCCCGCCCCGCCCATCTGGCCCGCCCACCCGGCCTGCCCGCCCGCCCCGCCCATCCCACCCGCCCACCCGGCCTGCCCACCCCGCCCGGCCCACCCGGCCCGCCCACCCGGCCCGCCCGCCCCGCCCCGCCCAGCCCACCCGACCCGCCCGCCCCGCCCAGCCCACCCGACCCACCCCGCCCGCCCGCCCCTCCCAGCCCACCCCGCCCAGCCAACCCGCCCACCCCGCCCAGCCACCTCGCCCGCCCCGCCCGCCACGCCCGCCCCGCCCAGCCCACCCGGCCCGCCCGCCCACCCCGCCCCGCCCACCCGGCCCGCCCCGCCCAGCCCACCCCGCCCAGCCCCGCCCAGCAATTTTTTTATTTACTAATTTATGTGTTTTTTTTTTAGGAAAATGGCATCAAGAAAAATTTCTGTGAATCTTTCTGGAGCAAGGAGTCTTAAAGGTGTATCTTCAAAAAACGTTGGTGAATGAACTCCACCTGAGCTCATACCTACAAAAAACGTTGGTGAACGAACTCCACCTGAGCTCATACCTACAAATATTTCAACTGTTTTAAGTGATAAGAAGCTAATCTCAGATTGGAAAAGTTCAAAAGAAGTGAAATTTCCATCAAGAGCCTGGTATGTGAAAGAAAGAGAGAGCACAACTGTGAATATATATCTATACATTGATACACGCAATAATACTGAAAATTTGGAGGTGATGGGAAAAGTCATAGATATGTGTTCGGTACCAAACACTGAAGTTGTTTACGTACTTACAAAAACTGCCAAGTCACATGAAAGGATTAAATACCGACTATCATATTCATTATATGATAGGAGAGAGGTATCTACAAAGTTGTGTAAACAAATCGTAAATGATATGACACAAAACACGGTAAGTATTGTTATTTGTATTTTTATTTTGCGTTTTGAAAATGTCTCACTATATTTTTTAACTTTGATTATATTAACATATGATATTTTGTTTGGCAGAATTTTGTTGAAAGCTGTTCAATTATGGTGGGAGGCATTCATTACATAGAGAATGATATCATGAACGTTGTCAGCCATTTTTACTCAGTGTCAGAGGAAGATATGCAAAACATGGAAAATGTAGTAATTGATGATGCTACAAAACTACATCCAAAGAATCAGAAAAAAAGGCCTCTGGTGGATAAATCTAGCAAGGGTAAACAAGTTACTTTTGAGGACGATGAAGTTGACAATGAAGCATATGTTGCCATTACTGAAGATGACATTGAAATTGTGGAAGGTCGTAAAAGACCAAAAGTAACAATGGCCAAGAATAGATCTCTTCAGAATGTTAAGACGAAAAAAAGTAGAGTTGAAGATCTTGAAGTAGTCATTACCAGCAGTCAAGAACCTAGTGAAACTTCAAAAGAAAGCAGAGAAATCATTACACCAGGAGCTGATTTAGGTGATGGCATTATCAAAACAAAACAAAATGCCATTCGACAGAATTTGACAAAGAGAAACCTAGTTGATGGTGGTCGTACATTTCAGTTAAATGTGACACAAACCTATAAGGCAAGTGAAGGACAATGCCAATATCAAGTCAGAAAGCCGCACCATCTGCATGTTCACAACTTGAAGACATTGATGAGGTACAATCCATATGCTCATGTGGTTAGTTATGTGCTTCTTGTTGATCCACTTCAAGTTCCCAACAAAGAAGCATTTGATAAGTCAAAATGTTTTGAATAAAATTATTATGTGCTTGGGGGGAACCATTCTGTTGAAGCTCAAAGACAATTGATGGAGGAATATCCTAATAACCCACGTTTTGAAACGATGAAATGTATCATTTATGCTGGTTTAAATGAAACAGAAGCAAAGCTAGTGGCATGGGATCATAATTCAGATAATGAATATAGGATGTCTATGACTTTGGTCCAAAAGGTTAGATTTATTCATAGTGAATTCCTAGAAAAATGTGGTGGGGATAAGATCAATATTACTACAGATTTCCGAAAGGAATGTTGTATGGAAATAGGCTATCAAATTGAAGATAAAGGCAATTCAAAAAATGGAAAAGACAACAGATCTAGCGATTTATTCAGAGGTGTTGATAACATTTTCCAATTGGCATTTAGAACTGGAGATATTTGGAATTTGATTGATGACATTTTTAGCATGTGGGAAGACATTGGCATTAAAAACCAGAAGGTCAGAAATTCTAAGCCATTGATATGTAGCAACAATAAATCAGCGCCTGAACTGAAGCAACTTCCAGACGATATGACCATCACGCCTTGGAGGGCGATGCAAGGAGTGAAAGATGAAAAAATTGTCCAAACAATATTATCTCGTGTGAAGTCGGGGGAATTATCATTGGAAGAAATGTCTGAAGAATTTCAAAAGTAAGTTTGCTGAATTATTTTTACTTATTTCCAGGATTATAGTTATCTTTTAACTAAAACATGTTGTTATTGGTAGTATTTGTTATACATATCAGTATATTAACTTTTTCTTACTTTATCTATGCAGTCACAAAGTTTACATGAAAATTCAGGAACAAATGGTTAAATTGTTGAATGAAGATAGTTGGGATGATGTTGTACGCAACTATCCAGATTCAAGTTCTACATCAACATTGAAAGTTTTTATCTTGCATTTAAAAAGGTAACTTGATTTATACATTCAGTTTTAATCATCTGTGTACTATTTTTAATTTAAATTAAAACTTACACATACATTTGTTTGTTTGGTAAAAGATGAAGAAAGAAGATAATGGAGAACCAGACAGTTTCAAGACTTTTATTGAAAAAATAAAGATTGAAAGACTGAGAAAGCAACGTATTAAGAATGTTGAACTTGATCCAACTCTTAATCATTTCATTTGGAATGGGCTAGACACTATTCAATATCAAGTAATACAAGGCGACTGTGAAGACATTGCGAAACTCATACCAAAAAGGGATTATGCCCTCGTTATTGCAGATATTCCCCATGGTTTCAATATTCCAAACATTTGCTATGATAATGACCCTTATACTTATCAAGCTTTTAATAAAGTGGTGGCGGGATTTAAGGAAGTGACGTCATCACCATTATGGAGATTTGTGACATTTCATTCAGACACACAGTTGGCAATGTTATTGTCAAGCTTCAAGGGGAAAACAAATTCAAGGATGCAGCTTACATGGTAAGATGTTTAAAGGTATATTTGATTAATGTTGAAAAATTAATTTATGTACAAGTTAATTGAAATTTTACTATTTTATGTTACAGGCAAAAGTCAAATCTTCTTGACAATGAAGATCAACAATTTATAAATGACTGTGAGTTCATTCATATTGATAGTTGGGCAAAAGATGATAGCCATATGTCTATGATTTTTAATCGGGTGGACAAAAAGAGTCAGCCAAATACTGACTTATGATGCTGTTGTGAGAAAACTAACATATGAAGACAAAGAAATGAAAGGAGAGATAGTTAACATTTATCAGAAACCACAATTATTGATTAACTATCTTATAGACATATGTTCAAATGAAGGAGATTGGGTTCTAGATTTATTTTCTAGCTCAGGTACGTTTTGCCACATGGAATTGAATTTCAATATGTTCTTTTTTTTAATTAATATGTCATTGTACTAATTTACTTCATTATTTTTTTGTGCTTGATAATTAGGTACAACACTAGCATGCTGCCTTCAAAAAGGAAGAAATTGCATTGCAATTGAGAAAGATCCATTACAATGCAATTTCATTCAGCAAAGAATTAATGCTCTTCAATTTCTTCCAGATGCAATGCAAGAAATTGGGTTGAAGAAAGGGGACTTTAGTGAATCACGTGTGGCAAAAAAGGCAAAGGAACCCCAACCACCATTACATGGAATGTATGGAAAGACACATATTGGGGGATTTGCAGACATGAAAGACCCATTAGAAGAGGAAAATGAGCAAAATGAGCAAAATGAAACAGAAAATATTGTGGAAGAGGACAATGATGAAACTCTAGAGGACGAAGAGTTTGGATTACGTGACATTCTTGATTAAATTTAAGTTATGCTTGTAACTCAAGCTTTGCAATGTTTTGACTTTGACATTTTATGAGAAGAATAAACACTCAATTAGGGTTGTTATACGTTCAATATTGGTAATATGTGATTTTTGCATTGATTTTTAAGTTAATCATTTTTTTTTTTTTAAAAAGTAGTTATTATTATCCTTTTGACATGAAATTCATAAAAAAAACTATTATTTGACCATTTTTAGTTAATATTTTTGTATAAAAATTGTGATTTTGACATGTTAATTCTAGCAAAAAATTATCAAAACGTTTAGTTTTTTTTGTTATATTTATGTTAAAAATGGTTATTTTTTATGTCCATTGTTAAAAAATGTTGTTTTTTAGAAACAATTATTTCATGTCGATTGAAAAATTAATTAAGGGGGTTGAAAAGATGTCTAAATATGTAGATTATCTAAAATTCAAACTATCGACTTTATAATTTAAAAACGCAAAACAATAAAAAGCCCACTAAAAAAAAAAATTAAGATAGAGAACAAGAAAATATGAATACAATGACGACTTCAAAAACTATCAAATTTAGAAAATAATTTTTTACATTTCACACACTAGAAAATTTAAAGTCAAAAAATAGGTCTTTTAAAAAAAGGGTGTGATGCAGAATACACACTTTTTAAAATCAGGATGAAAATCACTACCATTCACTGAGCCTCACCCACTTAATGCACATGAAAAAAATTAAAGTTCCAAAAAGCATGTTCTTAAAAAAACATGTGTATTCTGCATCAACACTTTTGAAAATCGGGTCATTTTTTTGCCACCTCTACAAAACGGGTAACAGTATCAGTTCCCGTTTCAAAGTTTACATTGTTCGTTTCTTTTATAATGTTCTTGTGCTTTCTTCTATCATAACTAATCAAAACTCATATGCTCATGCAGATGTTGGACCAGTTCGGCTAGTACTACGCCTGAGAGTGCCAGCTGCTGCTCCAGCAGGAGAGGGTGTGGGAAGGGCTATCCTTGGTGACCTTGATGTGGTCGAGACTCTTTCAGCATTGCAGGATCAGATCGAAGGCCTCACTCTTGGTATTCCGGACATGAGGAACGAAAAGCTTCCCCTGAGGTTGCAGCGACATACTACCGGCGTGCTGAGTCGTTGAACTAGGCTTTTACGCATGATTGCACAGGCGGTGACTTGTTATCACCAGCATCATTAGACTAGGGTGCCCCATAGTGTTTTGAGTTTTGGGTTATTTGATCAATTTTGTCTTGGTTACAAAACATTATGTGTAAACCATAAATAGTTATATATATATTTTTGATTTTCAAAGTTTTATTTGGTTAAGTTACATGATCTTGATGCAAATACTGATGAAATGCTTCTTTTTATAAATGTTGCAAATGTCTATCTAACACATAATTTTCCAATGAGTCCATTAATGTGTTTAAGTTTCTGGAAATATGCTGATATTGAATAAAATCAAATTGTCTTTCCAAAATCTTGACCCATAGGAACATGCGATAGATAGCTGGATTTCGGACGGAGTAGATACTAATGAGTTGTAGTATGACGAGCTGTGAGTCTAGCCTAACGACAAGTCAGCTTATGCCATGTGTGATGGCATCAGAGAGAAGTTCTATCAACGCGCTATATTTAGCGATGTTATTTGTTGACCAACCAATACATACCCCTCTGAAACTTACTAACTCGCTGCTTGGATAAAAAATGGCCCAGGCCGCAGAAGATAGGTCCCGCAAACTATGACTCTCTCCGTCGGCATATCTCACAAAAGATTCCAATAGGTTCGACATCTGCGAAAAATGTAAAAAGTGGATTACTTGACCAAAACAATTACTCTTAGTGAAAACAAAAATGTAACAAAAGCATATGGGTTACCACACTAAATCATGCATAGTAAGGCTTAAGGTACAACCCGTTACAGGGTTGTGCCAGTGGAATCCCGTCATAATCCATTAACTCGTAGGCTCCTTTTGATAACAATCACTTAACAATATAGGGGCCCATCCATAAAGACATGAACTTACCTACTCCCAATTTATTAGATTCCTAGTCATAAAGTAAGACCAAGTCACCTTCTGAGAAGACACAGGGTTTGACATTCTTGTCGAACTATGCCTTGACTCGTTTCTTATGGGCTTCATTAGCCAAAGTGGCATCGCGACGGGTTTCATCCAATTGGATTAGTTCCAAGAAACGAGCCTACTCTTCTGAAGTTCTGGGGAGAAGGTCGACTACGAGTATGAGGGACGAGATTTCACACTGAACTGGTAAGATTGCTTCTATACCATACACCAGTTGAAAAGGTGTAAACCCGGTTGCATTTCTTACCGATGTTCGGTATGCCCACAAGGCTGAGTACATGATTAGGTGCCAACTACTTTTGTGGACTCCAATCATCCTTTGTAGCATCCGCTTCAGGACTTTGTTGATTGCTTCCACTTGTCCATTGGCCTGTGGGTAATATGGAGTAGAGCTGTCGTGGGACAACCCTAATTTGGTAGCCAATTCGACCATCATGTGATTGCGAAAATGCGATCGATGATCTGTGACTATAGCTTTTGGAACACCGAATCTGGTGACTACATGATTGAAAAAGAAAAGGGCAGTTGTTTCACCAGTGTTATCTAATGTAGGCATCGCCTTGGCCCATTTGGTAAAATAGTCTACTGCGGCTATGATATACCCATGCCCCCCAGTCGAGCTGGGGTTACATGTCATGAAATCAATGCCCCATTTGGTGAATGGCCCAATAGCAACAATTGGTTGCAGAGGTGTAGTTGGTTTTCTGGTTTTGCTATCGAAAATTTGACATGCATGGCAACTTCTGACTGCAGTTATGCAATCTTTGAACATTGTTGGCTAGAAGTATCTTGCTCGTAAAAAATTTTGCGTTGTAGCATAACCACATTGATGCTCTCCACGCGTGCCTGAATGGCAATCATTCAGGGCTTTTTCAGCCTCCTCATGGGTGAGGCACCTTCTCAGAACTGTACCGACACCACGACGGTAAAGTGTATCAACGATGATCATGTAGTCTTTTGATTGGTATCGAATACATTTTTGTTCTGAGCGAGAGGTATTAGACCTATATTTTTTGGTTTGGAGATAGATGATTATATCTCCATACCACGGATTGCTTGAAGATATCAGAAACAAAGATTCATCCACGTTGGTTTCTTCAGATGTTTCATCGTTGGACAACGATGGGAGATCGCATAGTAATTCCGCGAAAACCAAGGATTTCTTTGATTTGGATTTTACAAATTCCATATCAAACTCTTGAAGAATTGCTATCCATTTTGAATATTCCCCCCCCAGCAATTGTCGCGACAATATATAAGTCATGGGGTTGCAATCTAATAGAATGGTAGTTTTTCGAAAGAGGACATAGTCTCAAAATCTCTGTATTGCTTAAACAGCTGTGAGAGCCAGCTTTTTAACATAGGAATACTTGCTTTCTGTATCATTTAAGTTCCTACTCAAATAATATATGGGATGTTCAATTCCATTGTCTTCTTGAACTAAAACCACTGCAATGGTTATATCCACTGCAGCCAAATACAGGTTAAAGTCTTTTTGATAATGAAGAGCGGACATTAATAATGCTTTCATTAGGGATTCTTTTAAAGAATCAAAGGAAGCTTGCGCGAACTAATCCCAGATGAAGGGAACTTCCTTTTTCAATAGACGTGTATAACCTTTAGAAGTTCGGCATAATTTGGAATGAACCTCCTCAGAAAGTTTGCTTTCCCTTGGAGTTTCTGAATCTGAAGCAAATTTGAAGGTGGAGGAAAATTTATGATTGCCTGAACCTTACATGGGTCGAGACGAATCCCGTCCTTTGAGACTAAAAAGCCAAGCAAACAACCAGAACTTACACAGAAAACACATTTGTGTGGATCGAGTCATATCTTGTAGTGTCGGCAATGTAGAAATATCACTCTCAAATGCTGCAGATGATAGGTCCGCTTTTGCGAATGAGCCAGAAGGTCGTCGAGATATGGTTTAACGATGTTTTTGATGTCATGGAAGGCATAATTCATTGCCCTCTGAAATGTTTCCCCCGCATTCTTTAAACCAAAGGGTAATTTGCGATATGCAAATGTGCCCCACGGACAAATAAATGCAGTCTTTGACTGGTCCTGTGGGTGGATATTTATTTGATTATACCTACAGAATCCATACATAAATGAAAAGATTTCACATCCGGCACATTCATCAATTTTCTAGTCAATAAAGGGTGTAGGGTAGTTGTCTTTTGGACAAGCTTGATTTACATCCCTATAATCGATGCACACTCTAATCGTTCCTTGCTTTTTCATCACAGGAACAATATTCGATACCCAATCGGTTAGAGGAACCGGGTAAATAAAACCAGCATGGAGAAGTTTTTCAACTTTTGCGTTGATGGCAGCGGCTTTCTTGGGGTGCACCTGCCGTAGCCATTGTCGTACCGCCTTGACATCTGGATACATATTTATTTCGTGTTCGACTATACTTGAGTCAATTTCTGGCATTTCATCATATGACCAAGCGAAGACATCTATGAATTCGTTAAAAAGACGTTATATATTTCTACTTCTGAAGGAGAACAACATTTGCCAACATAAATATTCTCTACAACATCCGTTTTTGTCGAGATATTTATGGCGATAGTCTCTTCAATATTGGACAAGTTTCGCTTGGAATCCAATGTGTTTACAATATTTGATAGGAAATAAAAAACTGAAGGATGATGAAGGTCATCAGGAGTATCTTCTTGACAATCCGGAAGATGAGAACGATGGTGGTAATCTTCCCATGGTGCCCCTTCAATTATCATTGACTGAACAATTCCTTTGTCAGTGTAATGCACTTGTGACCAAGGATCTGAAGGGGTGCCATATTCCTTAGACGTATTTACCGATGACACCCCACTACTCGCCAGCAGGCAGTACCAAATCCGGATCACCCCGGAAATCCATACCAGCATATGGATACTCGGAAAAAACCATCTCCTGATGGTTGAACCACTCGAAAAAGGTATCAGAAAAGGAAATATGGGACTGACCAGCATGTCTGGCCATAAGGTCGACCCATCTCTACATCTGTGGCTCAGTCGGTGGAGGTAAACCAAGTGAAACATACTGCAGCTACATCAGCGGGATCTTTTCCAAGGCGAAAGCTGTCAAGATAGAACCATATCCAAAGTTCTTCAATCTTCCATTTTTCACCTTGGTCAGTTGTTCTTTCATCACAGAGAGTACTGCATCACACCAGTTGAACACCTTTGGTTCAAGGCATTCCAAGGCGTACTGCATATAAGACCTGTTGGCCACGTGAAGAGCCGCACTACCAGCCAGTCTAGCAAAAGTAAACAGAATGGTCCTCAGGGACCTGTCAGTGACATCTCGGATAATGATCTTGCCGTCCTTACTTGGCTGAGATCCCTCTCTACAATACTTGCAAATGTAATCTCTCACAGATTCACCCCCACGGGCCGAACCTGATAATGAGATAGGGGCACCACGCC
This sequence comes from Pinus tabuliformis, assembly GCA_031772625.1. Taxonomy (NCBI): domain Eukaryota; kingdom Viridiplantae; phylum Streptophyta; class Pinopsida; order Pinales; family Pinaceae; genus Pinus; species Pinus tabuliformis. Next base: position 192,395,424 of record CM062808.1, read on the forward strand.
TCGATAAGACGATGAAAAAATAGATGTCCACGACAGTGAAGGGGATGGACTTGCCCCTAATCTAGAACACCTGGGTGGTAGGATCCCATGCATCGAGAAAATATTGCAACAAGTTGATTTGTTGCCTCATGCAAGAGATGCAGAAAAACTTGAACAGGCCACAGTTCCGCAGTGCATTTACTGTAACCGGATCATGTAAAGCAAGCATGTCCTCTTGTTCATGCTCACATTCTCGCCATGTAATAGGCACTTTTCTTCAATGAATCTCTGAAACAAACAAGAGAAGAGTCAACATCCTGATTCAGTGAAAAACAGGCAAAATTTCCATGAAAAACTGTGCATAAATTTCCCTCTTTGCACCCATCGCACCCCCAGCAGTGTTCTAGGTGGGATGCATGTTGACTAGAAAATGGCCAAGCTAGCATGCATTGCACCTTTCGATGTAGAAGAGGTGTGATGGAGCCAGGGCAAGTTTTTCAAAACCCAGAGGCTTAAAAAAACTGCAAAACATGCTCAGAATTCAAAAAGGAAAAGATGAAACTAAAGAGCTCAGGTTTAGCTCCTACCTGGTCCAAACGATGCCGATAATCGTCCATAGAATCTCCCGGAATCAGCTAGTGAAAATCAAGGGAAAAAAACACCTCCAAAGCTCCAACAAACCAAAGTTCAAATGAAATGGTAAAATGAGAGGTAAAAATCACTTTTAAATTTATTTTCACGTAATTCAAGTAAAATATTAGTGTTTTAACTCATTTTTCAAACATGTATTGTTTGTTTCTAACTAGTTTTATGAAGCAATTGAGCAGGCAGTACAACCTTTGAAGGAACAAAGTTGTCAATGGTAAAACCAAAATAATCAATGACCATTATATCGAGTAGTTTTAACGCAGAATTCAAGCTCATTAAAAAAAATAAACATAAGCAATGAGCAAATGTTCCCCCAGAGTTTAAGCTCATTAAAAAATGAAGCAATTTCTGGTAAATAACCATCGTGAATGCATTATCATCAGCCTTTGAAGCCTTGGTTGTGTTCTCATCATCACCTCCACTCTGTATTGGCTAATCATTCACCCCCATTTGATTGTTTACCCCTTTTGAGGAACAACTAGGAAGAGTGATCCTGTTAGCCATCCTTGTGACACTGCCTTGATTGGAAAATTCCAAACCTTACCTGGAATTAGCTGCTACCTAGATTTGTCACTTGTTCCTCCAAAAAAAAAAAACGAGTCTCCTTTAAGCTCTTTTCAACTAACTCATAAAATATGAAAATATTGTTGAGCAATTGGCCTCTCCAGCTCGTTAAAGGGACCGGAAGTGCTATCCCTCCTTTAGATTTTAATCTTCTTGGACTTGAGGAATCATTACACAAAATGATCGAGCGCTTGCTTTGTTCGGCTTGTTAAAAGTACCGAAAATTCATCCCTTTTGTATTGTTTTATACTTTTTCGGACTCAAGGGATTATATGACGAAAAAGGATTATTGGAGTTTCCTTTACGTCCCTTTTTCAGACTCTATAAAATTGAAAAGGACCGAGTTATCCTTGTCGTTAAACTCCTTAAAACCGAATAGCGACAAACTTGTTCATACAGATAAGAACGAGTTTCACTATCACTAGGCTTGTTAAAACATAGAAATGGGTTTTCCTGAGGGGAAAATTATAGAACAAGCATATCTTATCCTCCTCAAGCTTGACAAAAGTAAAGAGGTACTGGTCAGCAATGACTCGGGAAAAATTGGGAAGAAAACTTGAAGAAACATTATTGATAGCAAGTCGCTCCTGAACATGACACTTTCACTTCGCATCCGAGTCGGGTTGGGTTGTTCCGTTCACTGGTCATATCACCATGGGTCCATCACACCATCCATATTTTGGGGTTAATGCTACCAATCCATCATGTTAGTGTCGCTGATATGTTCAATAGAAGTCGCTCAGAGAATTCACCTGTGTCTCACCCACTGCAATACATTTATGCTCCATTCTTTCATGACCGCCACCCTGAAATTTATATCACCAGATTGTTTTCACCTCCATTAAAATCATTTTCTCCATTCTGTGTCATTGATGTGGGATTCACTAAAGCCCTCCTATGACAGATCGCTTCTTGTAGACATCATCTCATTATCCAAGAAGTCGATCTAGGAACAACCCTTTCAGTACTTTGAAACTTGCATGCCTCAATGGTAAGTTTCTCACTTCCGGCGACAGGTTTACATCAATGGCCTTCGACCGAAAGATTTTGCGTGGTGTTCAACGCTAAGTCCCTTATTCACACCACATGAATTGTACTGTAGTACCTTGAGGGTCATCATCATTATTGGTGATTTCTCTCGCGCCTGTTAACAACTTACATCATTGGCTGGTAATCAGGCGATGTCTTTCCATGTTCGACTCCAAAACATCTCTCATATGGATCGACTTATACTTTGAGTGAAGATCGAACGAGATTGAAGACCCCGGATCTAGTTTCATCCATCCGGGCTGCGATATATATTCAGGAAAGTAAAGAATTCAAATGTACATCATTACTGCATAGATAATCATCCAACCTAAGGGATGATGGCTCTAACTGAATCATCAGTCTACACTCAGACTATTGTTTGTCTTATGTACATGGAAATGAATTTATAAAGTTGAGCATGGGAATTCCCGCCTCAGCTAGATCATGAAAATATTATGAATATAATGTATTGTATTGTATCTTATTACAGGTCGCCTTCCAGCTTGGAAAAACTTCAGATCCTCATGATAAAGCGTTTCACCCGACATCAACAGATTAATGACTTCATGCTTTAGGGGGCAACTGCTATAGACATTTTTGGGCACTGCAACCCTGATCATAAATGTCCATAAACCAAGGGCTCTTAAGTCCCTAAAATTATTGTTCTGACCTCTAAAAGAACAAGGTCAACTGATTACATCTTCTCCTAGAAGTTCTCCATGAAAAACTACTCAGAACTGGTCAAAATTGGACCATCTCACCTGCTCCATGGTCAAAGTGCGTTGCATCCCACCTAAATACACAGAGGAGGTGCGATGCATCTTGAAAAGCCCTTCTGTGAGGTTCGATGGGCGAGAATGGACAAATTGCAGGGTCAATCTGCAAGGTGGAGGATCATGGAATCTTCCAGAAACTTCTCCTGTGACACTTGCCTCTCTGCATTTTCCCAGGGATGAGTAAGAGATCATCAATCTCCAAGTGGAATCATGAACTATCAGAGAGAGGACACTAATCAAATCTCAAAAGCTGACTCACCCCCCTTGCAAACATCTATATATGGATCCTTCATCCCAGAGATCCAGAGGCTGGAATTTTGTATCTTGTAAGGAAGTGCTGCTGGTTTCTTGGTGCAACATCATAGTGTTTGGTGATCTAAGCTTTTCATGAGGTGAAGAAGGGCTTTCTTGTTGAGAGGATGATGCTGGGTCAGAACAATTGGTTGTAATCCTCTTTACTATTCTTGATTATTAATAAAGCTATTCAATTTTTCCTCCACATTCTTGTATGATTGATGATATATGCATTTGTGTGGTCAATATATATCTGGTCCTATATTGTTTATGATAATAGATCTATGTTCTTGGACAGTGTTATGCTGCTTTGATTCTACAGGTGCTCTTTGAAGCTGGGTAGACGAGGAAGCTAGTGGCAAAGATATATCAGAAGGGAGAGAAATCAAGCAAGGAAAACGAAAGTGGTTTTAGTTTGTTTGTTTCTAAGGTAGCTACCAGCCTTAGTGGGACTAGTAGCTCTGCATAGACACTAGATTTCCCAATAACAAATGGTGAGTTAATGGAATTTTTGTTAAATCATGGATGATAACAATAGTGTAGAAATATAGAACCTCTACAATACTACAATATTTGAAATGGATTAACCTTTGGTAAACTTATGTTTCTTATGACATGTATAATCCCAATATGAAATCAGTAGAAAAGTGTAGTTTTAGAATATTTGGTTCCTAATTATTAAGCATATCATGTGTAGGAGTCCTCACACAGGTAATAGAAAATAATTATGGCAAAATGAGTGTACGAAGTAAGGGATATGTTTCATATGTGTGTTATTGAATTTCATAGTAAGAGTATGTTATTATAGGTTAATGTTTGAAGATTAGAAACATGATTTTTGTAACAAATTTGTAAACATAAAACTAATAGGAGATTTTCGTAGCGAAAAACATATAATGAAGGTACTTATGTGGGGTTTGGATACATTGTAAATGATGTCTAATTAATTGGGGCAATGTATGCAGATGTACATAGTGTTAGTTTCCATTCCCTGAGTTATGCACTTTCCCTGAAGTCTGTGGTTTTTTATTTAGAATGAATTCTAATGTTAAATGGCATTTTCCATTACTATAGTGGTGATTTCAAATTTTCACTAATTTGTGTGTCTAAAAATAACTATTTGTTACTATTTTTTGTTTTGAAACATGCAACAAAATATTTTTATCGATGATAAAGTTGTCATCTATATTTCTTATTGTTCTGATGCTTGTTCTCTTGTTAAAATAAAACGTCATTGCGGGTAAATATTAATGCTTTTGACATTCAATTTAATGATTATGTATGTGCACATGTCTTTATTCAATATAATGATGCTGATCCAGGTGGATATTGGTGGCCACCTGCCAAGTCCACCTGGACCCCCACCATTGTCTTTCTCAGCATTTTCAGTTTCCTTAATTGTAGCACAACTTACTATTTTTAGCAGTTTTTCGGGTCCTGAACTTCCGGAGCCGTTTTGAGGCCCTAAACGACGTTTTTTGGAGAATCCAGGGGCAACATGGGTCCATGGAATGGACCGATGTTGCCCGTTCCAACAATGATAGTTCTCGGATAGATCTTTCTAATGAGCTATTGTACGCATCAAACGGGATCATATGCCAAAGTTACGACCCCGGGAAGTTGATGTACCAATTTACCCCCAACGGGGCCCACAGTTTGGCATTTCATCTCCTAGGGTTAGGTTTTGGAATGTTAAGGGTTTTTCATTGTTTCTCAACGATAAATAGGCCTTCGAGCCTCATTGTAACACAGTTGAGAGGCATGTAGCCATCACATCTCTTCTCAGAGATAAGCTACCATCGCCCTAGCTGGTTTATTTCCATTTTGGGTTGTAAGCATATTTCAGTATTTTTCCATTAATGAAATGAAGTATTATTTCCGCTGCATCTTTGTGTATATGGTTATCTCTCTGATTTGTTGCATTCCTGTTTAAATCCGGATCAATGGTATCATAGCGGTCTACTTTTTCTCTGTTTTTCTTTGCATGTCCCCAATAAGGTCGGGATATAAGGAGTTAGGGCTTGAACTGGTTGAACCTTTGCAAGACCAGCCTCGCAAATCCCGACGGCCTCCCATGGCGGACGAGAAGAAAGACGAGGGGGCAGGAGATCCCATCAAAATCTTGCTCGAAGAAGCCCTCGAGCGACAACGGAACGCGATGATGGACAACTTTGCCCAGATCCTTCAGCAGCTACCCAGAAGCAACGCATCGGCTTCCAGCAGCTACTCTGGAAACGCCATACCCTTTAAGGTACAAGTTAATTTTGAAATACCCATATTCGAGGGTCAGATAGACGCAGATGTCGTAGATAAATGGTTAAATATGCTAGAGGGTTATTTTTCTGTTCATGAATTTTCGAGTCGGGAAAAGATTGTTTTTGCTCTTCTCAAAGCAGCCCCCCACGTCAAGGACTGGTGGGAAACCTACTGCGAGCAAAAGGATGAAAGTATTGGCTCACTATTTTCAGCGGCACCCACCTGGGATTCGTTCCGGGATGCCATCAAGGAGCAGTACTACCCTGTCGGAAGCTATGAGGATGAATACATAAAGTGGACCACGCTGCGGCAGGGAAGGGACCAAGACGTGCCGGAGTTCACCAATCTTTTCCATACCCTTCGCACAAAGTTGGGTATCAAGGATTCGGAGCAACATTTGATACTCAAATACCGTGGCTGCCTGCATAAGTACATCCAGGAAGAAATACAATTCCTAAACATCCCCTCGCTCGGCGCAGCATACCGATATGCCGTCAAGGTCGAGCAGAAGTTTAAACAAAAGAAGCGAGACTTTGGATCTGCGAATCCAAAGCAGGGGAAAGGTGCCCCCAAACCACAGAACAAAGGACAAAGCCAAGGCGGGACATCCCAAGAAAACCAGCCGAAGCCGCAAGCAAAGAATAGCGCTGCGAAGCTGAGAAAGGACACTGGAAAATGGTGCGAGTTCCATAAGAGCTCCACTCATAACACAAGTGAGTGTCGGGCCAAGCTGTTATGAAACCAGCTCACAAAAAGATAGAAAAGAGAGATCCACGCCTTAGAATTCAGCCTCTTCGAGGGGGCAACCTCCTTTACATTACATAAATGAACAATTCTTGGATGATACAAATGAAAATACCTCCTTTCTATATATAGGAGTCTAAGTGGTCCCAATACAATCAAAGCCTACATAACAATAATATTGTAGGGCACAACAATAACAATAGTGGGCTTCTATGTGGCACAATAGTAACAATATGGGCACTACATGGGTACATCAATATAAATAAGGGGTATAACTACAATAGTAATGGGGTAATCACTAGTATTATAGGGACCCAACATGCCCCTCTCCTTCAAAAAAGTGTTGTCCTCAACGCTTGAGTAGTTCAGGATACTTCTGCATAAAATTCTCGTCCTCCCATGTGGAATCTTCAGCGGATAAGTTCTTCCACTTGATAAGGTACTCTGAAATTGATCGATTTCGTAGCTGTCGAGTTCTTGTTTCTATAACTGCTTCCGGTTCCAATATAATTTTTCCTTCTTCTTCAAGTTCTGGCAATATTGTTTGAACTGGGAGCTTGTCACCTATAACCTTCTTTAAGCATGAAACATGGAAAACTGGGTGCAATCGAGAAGCTGCAGGAAGCTCCAATTTGTATGCCATAGTACCAATCTTTTGCAACACCTTGTACGGACCATAATACTTTGGTGATAATTTATTATCCTTCTTAGCTTGCTTGAGGGACATTTTCTTATATGGTTGTAGCCGTAGGAATACCCAATCACCTACATCAAAACTTCTTTCACTGCGATGCTGATCTGCCTGTTGTTTCATTCTATTCTGTGCCAACAAAAGGTTATCCTTTAAGAGTTGGAGGACTTGTTGTTGATGTTCGATGTGATGTTCCACTGCCTGAACCTTAGAATTTTCTCTTAAATATGATGTGATGGATGGTGGTTGATACCCATAAAGTGCCATAAATGGGGTCATTTTTGTTGCCGTATGAAAGGAAGTGTTATACCACCATTCAGCCAGAGGCAACCATTTGACCCATTGTGTCTGTTTATCAGATACAAAGCAACGAAGGTATCCTTCCAAACATTTGTTTACTATCTCAGTTTGCCCATCAGATTGAGGATGATAAGATGAGCTATGAGCTAACTGAGTACCAAGACAAGAAAATAATTCTGTCCAAAAATTTCCAGTGAAAATGGGATCTCTGTCACTTACAATAATCTTTGGGTTTCCATGTAGCTTTTGAATTGTTTCCATAAATGCAGTAGAAACTGTACTGGCTTTAAATGGATGTGATAATGCACAAAAGTGTGCATACTTGGTAAGTCTGTCAACTACCACCATGATGACACTCTTTCCCTCAGACTTGGGTAAACCTGTGATAAAATCCATTGATACCTCCTCCCAACGTTGGCTTGGAATGGGTAAAGGTTGTAATAGACCCGGTGTCTTAATTGTTTCAACTTTATTTTGCTGGCAAACCAAACATTCTGCCACAAACTTTTGAATATTTGATTTAAGGCCATCCCAAAAAAATTCCTTCTTCACCCTGTGGTAAGTTTTTAAAAATCCTGAGTGCCCTCCTAAGGGAGAAGTGTGCAATTCCATAAGAATCTTTTGTTTTAGCTGGGAATTCTTACAGAGGTATAAGCGATCTTTGTACCATAACGAATCATTTTTCCAGCTAAATGTATGAGACGTACTGGAATCTTGTTGTAGCTTTCGAATAAGTGCCCATACTTCTTCGTCATTCTTCCATTCCTCCCTTGCTTCATTTATCCAATCTGGTTGGATGATAGAAATAGCGCACAACAATGCTTCCACATCCTCATCCTTCCTTGAGAGTGCATCTGCCACCACATTTTGCTTCCCCTTTTTGTAGATGATTTCAAAGTCATAACCCAACATCTTTGTGACCCACTTTTGTTGCTCTTCAGAGGATAATCTTTGTTCTAAAAAGTATTTAAGGCTATCATGATCTGTTTTTACCTTGAAGTGTCTTCCCATTAGGTAGGGTCGCCATTTCTTAAGTGCATGGAGTATTGCCAACATTTCCTTCTCATAAATAGCTTTTCTTAGAAACTTTCCCTTGATTGGACGACTTTCAAAGGCAATGGGTCTTTCATCTTGCATTAGAACAGCACCATTTCCATTTCCTGAAGCATCAAATTCCACAATAAAGGTTTTTGTGAAGTCCGGTGTAGCTAAGACCGGTGCTTGGCACATTGCCTCTTTAAGATGTTCAAAGGCCTTTGTTGCTTCCGGAGTCCATGAAAATGCATCTTTCTTCAATAATGTTGTTAGAGGTGCTGCTATTCTCCCATAATTCTTAACAAACTTGCGATAATACCCTGTCAACCCAAGAAATCCGCGCAAATGCTTTATGGATGTGGGGATTTTCCATTCCTTAATGGCTTTAATTTTGGTAGGGTCTACCTTAACTCCTTCATGAGATACAATATGACCCAAATATTCCACCTCCTGGACTCCAAAGAAACATTTGGATCTTTTGGCATATAATTGTTTCTCTTCCAATAGTTGTAGCACCCTGTCGACATGTTCAACATGATCCTTCCAAGACTTGCTGTAGATAAGTATATCATCAAAAAATACTAACACAAATTTTCTAAGGAATGGTTTGAAAATTGAATTCATCAAACCTTGAAATGTTGAAGGTGCATTGGTAAGGCCAAAAGGCATGACCAAAAATTCATAATGACCCTCATGAGTTCTAAATGCCGTTTTCGGAATGTCTTCAATCTTCATTCTGATTTGATGATATCCTGAACAAAGATCCAACTTGGTGAAGTAAATTGATCCATGCAATTCATCCAGTAATTCATCAATGACAGGAATGGGGAACTTATCTTTAATAGTGAGCTTGTTGAGCTCCCTATAATCCAGACACATGCGCCATGATCCATCCTTCTTGTGCACCAATACTACTGGAGCAGAGAAAGAACTTTGACTCGGTTGAATTATACCAGCCTCTAGCATTTCTGCAACCATACGTTCAATTTCACTTTTTTGGACATAGGGATATCTGTACGGCCTGATGTTTGGAGGAACACTTCCTGGAATCAGATGAATAGCATGATCATGATCACGCATAGGTGGGAGACCTTTGGGAGTCTCAAATACCTTGGAATGATTGTCCAGGACTTTTTGGAGATCTGGAGAAATAGATGATTCTAATGTGGAAACATCTAGCGAACATAATTGTGCAATTACACCCCTTTGCTCCTTTTTTAGAAGCTTTGTCATACCATTAGAGTTGATTATCTTTCCTGGTTTCCCTGCAATACCCATTAATTCAACTTCCTTTCCTTCCACAGAAAATTTCATGAAAAGTTCTTGAAAATTAAAAGCTATTGTACCCAAGGATTGTAGCCATTGGACTCCTAGTACAACATCAGCACCTCCCATTGGAATGGAAAGCATTGGGCTAGTCAATACATATTCTCCCATGGATAGCTTGATATTATGGCACTTTCCAGAGCAATTTATTGTTCCTCCATTTGCAATCATCACTTGACACTCTGGTGCTGGATATAGGAAGCAATTCAATTCTTTTGCTACCCTACAATGAATAAAATTGTGGGTGCTTCCTGAATCAATCAACACTATTACCTTTTTCTTCTTGATTTGTCCTTCTATCTTGATGGTTTGAGGAGTGGTAATTCCCGCCAATGCATTACAAGATATGGTCGGATTTATTTGTTCTTCATATAGGCTTTGTTCCTGGAATATATCCTCTTCTTTTGACCTTTCTTGCTCCTTTTCTTCTTCCTCTTCACAATCTATGTAGAATAATTTCTTCTCAGCACACTTATGACCTTTTGCGTATTTGCTATCACAATTGTAACAAAGCCCTTTTGCTCTTTTTTCTTCCAATTGTTGTGGTGTCAACCTTGTAGGTTGTGGAAGACTATGGGCAAAAACACTTCCATCTTTATAGTTGTGAATGGTATGCTTCCTAGTTGCCATAATTTTGCTTTCCATTTTTCTTGCTAACCTGAATGCCTTCTCTAATGAATCAGGTTCCCAAAGTCGCACATCATGTTGGATATTATCCTTTAAAGACCCTATGAACACATCAATCCTATGCTCCTCTGGAATATCTTTTATCCTTATGTTCAATTTTTGGAACTCCTCAATGTGCTCCATTATTGAACCCTTTTGTTTGAGATTCATCAATTGGCTAAAAAAAGTGTTGCTTTTTGTATCCTCATAATGTGCTATCAATTCTTCCGTAAAAATTGCCCAAGTGATAAATTGTTTACGAGAACAAATCCATTGATACCATACAAATTGATTTGGTTCCAAATATAAAGTTGCCATACGTACCTTTTGTGTCTTTTGCACATTATTGAGATCGAAGAATTGCTCCATCTGTAATATCCATGTGGCGGGATCCTTGCAATCAAACTTCCTCACATCGATTTTTGGAACATGGTCAGTCTTCGATCCAACATTAGAGTCTATGGAATCATGATTAACATTTCTTTTATTCTCATCATGAGTTTCCTTTACTACCTTTTCACCATTAGTGACCCTTTCTTGTAGCAACTTCTTCAATTCATCCATCTTATCATCCATGCCATCAATTTTAGCGTCCATGCCATCAATTTTAGTGTCAATCTTAGCTTCCATGCCATCCATCTTAGCTTCCATTCCCTTTATCTTAGATTCCATGCCATTTACCTTAGATTCCACGCCACTTATCTTAGCTTCTGTTAGCTTTTGTGAGCGTGACATTTGTTGCACTTGTTCTTGTAATTTTGATATATCATGTAGCATTTCTTCCTCTTCTTCATGAGTCATGCTAGAGCTTTCAGGTTCCTTACTAGGTGTTTTCATTTTCTTTCCTCGGGGCATCAGTTACCGATAATAAAGTTTTACTATGCCCTTTGAATTCCGTTAAAGCAAGCTTACACAAAAATAAAAATAAAAACTACACACCTTTTTTCACTTTATAGAAGCCTGATATTGAATCTGATGTATCTCTGTAATTTCGGATCCTCCAATTTTGAAATTGCTATCTGTAGTACCCTTCTGCATCCTCTTTCCAATTCCACAAGTCTGAGCCAAATTGGATTCTCCAAGGAAGAGTTATGTGAAATCTCCCACAGTGACTTGCTTTTAGACTGGTTCAGTATAGCGAACTTGTACGACGTGCCACAAGTCACTGTTTCAACCTTTGAATCTGAAACACACACACAAGAAACTACAGTCCGTCCTCTTTCTGTACCTTGTTACGAAATTTCAATCCGATCCTCAGAGAGAGAGTTATGACGATTTTCCCCAGGTCACCGGTTTTGAATGTAATTCAAGAGTCTGCAAAAAGGCCAACTTCCTCAGATCATATCTCCGAAAATATTGCGCGAAAAGCTCTGAAATTTGGACCCAAGGTTTAGCGCCAATTCTTCTCAAATGGGTTTTTTTTTCGATTTCTGAAACGTCACAGAAAAACAGTTATAGCGAAAATGCCACGATGACCTGTTTGGAGCAGCGAAACCCTAGAATCCAAAGCTCTGATACCAAATGTTATGAAACCAGCTCACAAAAAGATAGAAAAGAGAGATTCACGCCTTAGAATTCAGCCTCTTCGAGGGGGCAACCTCCTTTACATTACATAAATGAACAATTCTTGGATGATACAAATGAAAATACCTCCTTTCTATATATAGGAGTCTAAGTGGTCCCAATACAATCAAAGCCTACATAACAATAATATTGTAGGGCACAACAATAACAATAGTGGGCTTCTATGTGGCACAATAGTAACAATATGGTCACTACATGTGTACATCAATATAAATAAGGGGTATAACTACAATATTAATGGGGTAATCACTAGTATTATAGGGACCCAACACAAGCAGTCACTGGTGGCTGAGCTAAAGGTTTCAGAATCAGATGCATGTTCCGAATCTGCGTCAGAACCCGATAAGGGGTATGAAAAAGGGAAGCAGATCATTGATGCGGATCCCAGCGCCACGGTTGCTACCACAAAGATCCAGAGAAGGAGGAGCGTCTCTTCCACTCCCAGATGTGGGTAAAGGGCTCCCCGATACAGTTCATTGTTGATAGCGGGAGTCAAAAGAACCTCATTTCGGCAGAGGTCGTGAAGCGGTTGGGCTTACCGACCACAGCACATCCACAACCATACACCATTGGGTGGCTTCACCAAGGACGAGATCTTCACGTGAGCCAACAGTGTCGCCTTCCATACAACATCAAGCCCTTCACGGATGAGGTATTGTGTGACATTGCTCCCCTTGAAGTTTGTGATGTATTACTAGGACAACCATACTTGTGGAAGCGACATGCTGTGTATGAATAAAGGCCCCGTGCTGTTATTATTACATTGGGAAATAAGTTGTTCAGGATACCAGAGGTAGCACCACCTGCCGCCATCTCTTTGATTACTGCAAAACAATGCAGTAAGATCATTTCCAAAACCAGGAAATTTGTTTTCCTGATGATACGCCCTCAAGGAAAGAAAAAGACATTGGCCGCAGCCTCCAAACGGGGTCCCTCTACACGACAACTACAGATGGACAAGGTTGTGGAGGAGTACGAGGACATCTTCACCTCCCCGGCAGGGGTTCCTCTGCACTGTCAAGTCAAGCACTCCATCGATCTGACCCCAGGTGCGCCGCTACCCAATGGACCAAGTTATCGGTGCTCCATTCTGGAGAACGATGAAATCAAGAGGCAGATTCAGGAGCTCCTGCAGAAAGGTCACATCCGTCCGAGTTCATCGCCCTGTGGGAGCCCGATCGTGTTGGTACAAAAGAAGGATGGGATGTGGAGACTCTGTATTGACTATCGGGCGCTGAACAAGATCACTGTCCGTAATAGGTACCCGATCCCGCGGATTGATGACCTCCTATACCAACTAAAGGGGGCGAAATATTTCAGCAAGATCGATCTGAAGTCAGGATATCACCAAGTACCAATCGAACCCTCCGATGTGTGGAAGACTGCCTTCAAATCCAGGGAGGGCCTCTTCGAATGGTTGGTCATGCCTTTCGGATTGACGAATGCCCCTGCAACCTTTATGAGGCTAATGGATGACATCTTGCGGCCATTCACCAACTCCTTTGTAGTAGTATACTTGGATGACATTCTGATCTTTAGCCAGAGTTGGGAAGAGCACCTCCACCACATCCGACAGGTTCTCCAAACACTGCGGTAACACAAGCTATGTGCCAATTTGGAGAAATGCACTTTTGGCATGACCCAGGTTCAGTATCTGGGATACATCATTGATGAACAGGGGGTGCATGTCGATCCGGCCAAGATCCAAGTCATTCGGGATTGGCCCTCTCCAACCACTCTAACAGAGCTCCGCAGCTTTCTGGGTCTTGCCAACTTCTACCGCAGGTTTGTGTTGGGGTTTTCTCATATTTCTTGGCCCTTGAGTCAAGTCACCAAGGGCGGGGCGAAAGCAAAATTCTTTTGGTCTGGATCTCAACAGAAGGCATTCAGGGAATTGAAGGATCGCCTCTGCACGGCACCAGTGCTCGCGTTACCAGATTTACAACAACCATTTGAGGTCGAGACAGATGCCTCTGACTATGCTATTGGGGCAGTCCTTACTCAACATGGACATCCAGTGGCATATCACAGTGAATCACTTTCAGACATAGTCCGGAAGTACCCCACTTATGATAAAGAGATGTATTCCATTGTACAGGCCTGCCGACAATGGAAGCATTACATTTTGGGGAAGGAAACGGTCATCCACACAGACCACCGAGCTCTGCAGTTCATACAGACCCAAGGGAAATTGCAGAATGATCACCATCAGAAGTGGTCTACATACCTGCAACAGTTTCACTTGAATATCAAGTATAAAAAGGGCAGCACCAATAATGTTGCAGATTGCCTCAGTCAGCCACCGATCATGGCGCTAACCACCGTGCTCAACTCTTGTGGGCACGAGACTGCTGATTGGCCACTTCTCTACAAAAGCGACCCAGAATTCGGCCGCACATACCAGACACTCTTGGAGGGTCGGCATGTTGCAGATTTTCACCTCCAGGATGCCCTATTATGCCACCTCGGTCACCTCTGTGTTCCTTCAAGCAAGCGTGCCAATATGATTTGGGAAGCACACTACAGTCGGGCTGCTGGGCATTTCGGGGTTGAGAAAACAGTGGCAGTAGTGCAAAATTATTTCTATTGGCCAAATCTTCGACAGGATGTTGGGAAGTACATCCGATCATGTACTGCCTGTGCCATTGCCAAACCGACCATTAAGAAGCACGGCCTCTATACCCCGTTGCCTACCCCTAGTCGACCTTGGGAATCCATTTCCATGGATTACATGTCAGGCCTTCCTTCCACTAAGCATGGAAATGACTGCGTTTTTGTGGTCGTCGACAGGTTCTCGAAGATGGCCATTATGATGGCCTGCAAGAAGAATATCACAGCAGAAGCCACTGCTAAACTCTTCTTTGAACGAGTGTGGGTGCACTTTGGGATCCCACAGTCTATCATCTCAAATCGGGACAGTCGGTTTCTCAGCACATTTTGGTCCAGTCTCTGGTCAATGCTGGACACCAAACTCACGAAGTCCACAACCTTCCATCCTCAAACTGATGGCCAGACAGAGGTTGTCAACAGGATGATTGTGCACATTTTGCGCATGTATAACTCAAAGAATCCACGCACATGGGACGAGAGCCTCCCCTATGTTCAGCACAGCTACAACCGAGCTCTTCACAGCTCCACTGGCCATAGCCCTTTTCAGGTGGGTTTGGGATTCTAGCCACTATGCCCCATTGATGTGGCCATGCCCCTTGCAGGTACTCACATGAATTCAGCTCATGTCCAGTTCGAAAGAGATAATGCCACCAGCTTCATTGAGCGCATCCAACATATTCGCCAGCAGGTCCATGACATCCTTGAGAAATCAAATGCCAAGTACAAGCAGCGACATGATCAACACCAGGTGCCACACAAGTTTCAGGTGGGCGACAAAGTCTGGTTGCATTTGCAAAAGGAACGCCTTACTGGAGCCTATAGGAAATTGAGACCACTCCAATATGGTCCTTACACCATTACTAAGGCTATGGGAGACAATGCATTTGAGCTCAGCATTCCCCCATTCCTTGGCCTGCACCCAGTGTTCAATGTCGACCGCCTTCGGCCATACTTTCCACCATTGCTAGACACATCCAACATTGCAGAATAGCTCAAACCCACAGAATTAAATCCAGATTGCATGGAACAAGCTGCAATTGATCGGATCATGGACACACAGATCAAGAACACTTGCCAACAGAATATCCAACTGTATCGAATTTTCAAAGCAGGCCAACTCCTTCAGCAGGGCAAGTGGCTCACCAGGGAACAAGTTCAGCAGAAGTTTTCTCATCTCATGGAGGAGCTCAACGCAATGGGGACCATTGATTCCTAAGGGGGGAGGAATGATCCAGGTGGATATTGGTGGCCACCTGCCAAGTCCACCTGGACCCCCACCATTTTCTTTCTCAGCATTTTCAGTTTCCTTAATTGTAGCACAACTTACTATTTTTAGCAGTTTTTCGGGTCCTGAACTTCCGGAGCCATTTTGAGGCCCTAAACGACGTTTTTTGGAGAATCCAGGGGCAACATGGGTCCATGGAATGGACCGATGTTGCCCGTTCCAACAATGATAGTGCTCAGATAGATCTTTCTAATGAGCTATTGTACGCGTCAAACGGAGATCATATGCCAAAGTTACGACCCCGGGAAGTTGATGTACCAATTTACCCCCAACGGGGCCCACAGTTTGGCGTTTCATCTCCTAGGGTTAGGTTTTGGAATGTTAAGGGTTTTTCATTGTTTCTCAACAATAAATAGGCCTTCGAGCCTCATTGTAACACAGTTGAGAGGCATGTAGCCATCACATCTCTTCTCAGAGATAAGCTACCATCGCCCTAGCTGGTTTATTTCCATTTCGGGTTGTAAGCATATTTCAGTATTTTTCCATTAATGAAATGAAGTATTATTTCCGCGGCATCTTTGTGTATATGGTTATCTCTGTGATTTGTTGCGTTCCTGTTTAAATCCAGATCAGATGCACACAAGGTATCAACATTTCTCATATTTGTTGTGGACATATGTTCTACGAGATGATACCTATTGGCATCCATTAAAAAGACACTTAATATAATTGTTCATAATAGTAATGAGCATTTAATCAACAAAATATTCATTATTTGTAGTTTAGAAAGTTGTTTTTCATAGTTTTGTTTGTTACATTATGAATTCAAGTTTATGTTTCCAATAATAAAATTATTTTCACATCTACAAAATCAAAGAGTCAAGAATTAAATTTGTTTTTGCGGAATAAGGCCCACACTGCATCGAAACTATGTCACATTTTAGGAGAAATACCTGTGTCAAGATATTCATAAATTAAATTTGGTTTTATTTTACATAGTAGTGGGGACCATATGTCAAGTCGTTTTGTCATACAAGATAGTTGAATAGGTATTGGCATAATATTTATTTGTGAATGTCATTGCGCACTTCACTTTTTATATCTATTCTTGATAGTTTAACGAGAATTTTAATTTGAGTGAAAAAACAATGGAAATTATCGCATGTTCATGATAAAATATGGAAAAATTTTGTAAATCAAGGTTAGAACTGTAAACTTTCATGATCTTCACTGTCGATGGTGTCTTTCAAGAATTTAAACACTCATGATTCCAAAATTTTATTAAAAAAATAATTTTGGATTATGGCCATTTTATTCATGTGGGAAAATTTACCACCTTGATAGACAACATCTATTATTGTATATCATAATTTTTTGTTTCTTATGATACATATATCAATAATGTTGAAGTAGAATGAAAGTGAAAAGTGAATGGGCAACATGGTTTTAGAATTTCAGAATATTTTCTTATCACTTTCCGTAAAATTTGGCTTTGGTGTCCTTAATTGCTATTTATTCTCAGTGTCATATGTAACAGTTTTCACATGAGTAATAAAAACAAATAGGGTTTGTGAAGAAAATATAGAATCAATAGTGAAATGGTATTTGGATAGGTTATTTGCAGTGATAGGATTAACTCTTTTGCTGACATCAATGGTAGATCTAACTGGTTAGAAGCATATAAATGATATGTGAATTTGTCAACAAAATGGAAATCGAGCAACAAGATTTGGAGTATGGGATTAGTGAAAGTTGGGCATGTTCTAGAAGTCTTTGACTTCAAAGAAATTAGTTATATCTGCAAAAGTGATTTTTATTTAAGGATGAGGACAATTAAGCTAAGTGAAAAAAGGTTCCTCTGAATCCTAATGCATTCAGATGGTTACTGAAGTTACATAAATTGAACAAGAATTTATATTTTTCTTTTGCGAATAGTTTGTTGAAGCCAGTTGGAGGTGGGATTGACATTGTGTGAGAATTCATTTCTCCATATTTTTTGGTTCCTTCTGATATCTCTCTTGTAGGTATTTATTTTTTGGGGAAACCATTTAGGGGTTTTTTTTTGCGCTTTACTCGCATAGTAGTGCAAGAAAGTACAACAAATGTTCAGAATTTTATTTTCTATGTGGTTAAGGAGGCATACAAAAATAATTGTATTTTCAATTGGGTTGACCACATTTCCAATGAATTAGTTTCTCAATTTCATATATTATTCAAGAATAATAGATTTTTTTTGATGGTGTATCTGATAACAGCTCGCATGTCAGGGCATATGTTATACACCTTACCTTGTAATCCTAAATTCTATTTTTCTGAGGAACCAATGCAGTTCGGGTATCCTATATTGTGGAAGCATGAAGCTTATTAAAACATTATTTTATTCAAGGTGTGTTTGTTATACAAGTGTATTTGATGGTATCTAGAGAAAATCCTCCTCAAATATTTGTAGAGGTTGAGGTTTTCCTATTTGGCAAAGGGGAAAATGAGGAAAAAGAAAGAAATACAATTATATGAACTTATGGTTTTGAAGTTAGGCCATTGTCCATGATGAATTTTGTCTTATATAGGTGTCGTTTTGCTAAATTTTGTAGGAGATATCATCTTTGGTTAGTTATATTTGAACAAAAAAAGGGAAAAACATATTTCTTTTATGTTTACTATATGGAAAGTAACTATGAAGAATATGGCTTATGTTAACATTGTTGCAAATTATTTACATGCTTCTAACTTAGGTCAAGTTGAAGCTATTGTATGCTTTTATAGAGGAATAAATTTCATGTAGCACCTGGATTTTGTGAGGTATGGGAAATTGTTTCCAAGAACTAGAGAGCATAGTAAGGAAACTCATAGTGTATCGAAAAAAGATCAAAAAACATTAGTAGATGCTGAAGAGATCACTGACAATTAGACCATCAACATGGGAGGAATATATAAGAAAAATAAAATAGGTACTATAGTACAATGTCAATTTTTCACAAATAGTACTCTCATGACTCTAACTAGTATCCAAATACGAAAAAGAAGTAGTGGAACTAAAAAACCTGCTGGAAATATGTGATCAGGTAATGGGGATGAGGAAGAGGCTCTACACACTGTAACTCTAGGAAGAGAGCATACTTTCGAATCAACTAGATCCAAGGTCCTGACAAGAAAAAGATAATTGAGGAGGCCATGAACACGCACATTGATATCATTGTACTACATAATTGGGTTAGTACTTATTTCCAAGAAAATGAAAAAATAATGGAGGAAATTTTTGAAGATGGCATTACTTTCGATGACTATTTTGTCACATTGTAGGAGGCAAATTATGACAAGTGTGGTAAAAAATTGAAGATTGAAAGGGTATATATTTCCAAAAAAAGGTTGTTGATAGAACAAAAATGAATTATGATCATTATGAGGTTGCAACGCTAGGGTTGGTGAAATTGCATCAAGTTACTAGTGAGGCACTTGCATATGCTATTCGTCGACAAGAAGTAGAAAATATGAAGCAAAAGAATGAAATAAAAGAGCTAGAAGATACTCAGTTCCTAGGTTCTTTGTTAAAAACTCCACTAGTAATACGTGGATCACCATTGGCAATTTCTAGTCGTCACGGATCTCATAGATTTGAGAAACCTATCAATCTTATTAATGTACTGAAATTGTATATAATTAGTAATATATCCGAGAGATTGAAAATTATTGATTCCGCATGGAAATTTTCTTTCGATTTATGACACTTAAAGAAAAGGACTATGTCTTATGTCAATTTTGCCAAAAATGAACTAGAGGGAGATAGGGAATCTGTAGACAATGAACTATTAACTTTTAATTGAAAGTTGATTTACTGTCCGAAGTACGAAAATATAAACAAGGGTAGTTAGATGTTGATTGGATGTGGAAGATCAAATTTTCATGGTTTGAGAAAATCAAATCATTGGAGTAGATAATTTCTGACTGGGACGACATAGAAAATTCAAGAGCAGGTGCATATATCAATGTGGTAGAGATTTTTCAAGATTTAAACTATCCATCCATTATATATGATTTTGTGTTAATTGTGAAAGACAAGATGACTTCTTATATGGAGGAGATGAAACAATCGTAGGAAATAAAGATCGACAAGATAAATGTTTTTAATGTGGAGGAAATTAGCAAATCGATAGTTATTTCTTTTAGCAAAAAAAAAGAGTACTCTACCTTGGATTTGCAATTGCAACAACTAACCAAAGAAATTTAGAAGGATATATTCAATGAATATGTTAAAAAAAACATTACTGTTGGTCCGATGAAAGAATTCATTAAATCTTAATTGAAGGAATTGGTTTCAAAAATCATTATTCCAAGCGATAGTCGAGAGTTAAACAATATCAAGTTGTGCTTTTGCATATTGTAAGTTCTTTAATACATTGAAACATGTGTTTTTATTTTCAAATAATTTGCCTATTGGAAATTTGTAGGTACATTATAATGGAATAATTTAGTTGTTGAATGAAATTCGTTGTTATTTGTTGCAGATGAGTTTTAGAGATTACGGTTGATGGGATCCAAATCACAATCCTATTGGGAAAAATGAATTTAATTTCATAACCTAAGTATTAGAATTTTCCTCCCGATCGAGATGAAGAGAAGGGTAGGTAGAGATGAGAGGAGTAATCATAGCATAGAGAGGACAGGTGGTGGTGACTCCTAGGAAAAGGCGGCACCCCCAACAAATCTAATGAGTAGGAACTCATCCCAAGCCTCAAGGCATCGCAGTGGCGGTAGTGGTTTGCAGATGAGTACAAGGAGTGGATGCGGTAGTGGCAGAGAGACTGGGATGGAGAGCAGTTTTTATATGAAGATTGAGGGAGGTAGTTGTAAACTTATCCTGTTCATGGCGAGGGTGAAGCAGCAAGATCCGCAACCAGAAGCTCTCAACAGGGAGGTCGGCATCCACGGGTATGTGTTTACTGTGAACTCTGTTTCTTTTCCATATTGCGCTATTGTCAGAATGGAGATGTTTAATAGTTGTGAAGCTGGGGAGGACGAGAGTTATGAGAGCCCCTCTGTAACTCATGGAGAAGGTAATAAGGGATTATACTGGGTGGGAAATACTGCGAAAAAGGAAAGTGGTCACAGAGATAAGAGTGAGAGAAAGGAAGAGGGATCCAGTGACAAGTATGCCTAGGCGGAAGAGGAGAAGAAATATGGTGTGCATGACCCAAGAATTATTCCAACTGCCCATCATCTAGTCCATATGGCAGAGGGTATAATTGAGGTTTTTTACCTGGATGGGCTAGAGCAGAATCAAACTTATGAAAACAAAGTGAACTGTAGTAGAAGCCATGGATTATCCAAAGGAGCCGAGGCAAGGTTGGATGATGAGAAGCATAACCACAATCTAACTCCTGCAATTGATGAATGTTTATAGGTGAGTGAAAGACAAGAGATGGCGCACTCAGGCCGGGGAAGAGATCGTGGCGGTCAGAGTCACCCAAGGCAGGAGACCCAGAGTGGGAGGACTGTAGACTCATCTGGTGGATAGCGTAGGGGAAGGAGAACGACCCTGTCTGCGGTTCAAGAGGCTACCCATGCCTATCAGGAAAGGACCGATGAAGATATCAGGCGCATTATTCAGAACATGGAATCCAGCATACTAGAAGAGTAGTCGGGCTCTGAGACAGAGGAATTAGCAGAAGAGGTGACCGACCCAGGCAATACTAGGGGCAGGATGACCCTGTACAGACAATCCCTGCATATCTACTATGTCCTTAAGTGTTTGTTGGCTAAAGCCCTAGAACAGGTGGCTAAGGAAATAACTGAACTGGCCGATGGGGTGCCTAATATTCAGAAAGAAATGAAGAATTTTCATGTTATCATGATAAACCAGAATAACAAGATTGAGGAGATGTCACAAATCCTGTACAGGATGGTTGGACGTGGCCCTAGCCAAGCTGATCAAGTGCATATGCCCATGGAGATGGACCGCAAACAGGAACCAGGGGATAATGAGCTTCAGATGGCTTGTTGTTAACTTTTTGTTTTTCTTTCTATGTTATTTCCATGCGTATAAGTAGTCTGATAAGTAGTTTCAGTTGTTTGGTGTATGTAGCCAATATGGACAAATTAGCAAAATTTTGTTTTTGGAATGCCTATAACAATCTAAGGTGGCCAACAGACCTAGTTTCCCTTAGGGGCAGGGTGAGGCTACCAGAACAATGTATATGGTTGCCCTGTTTGATATAATTGAAAAGAAAAAAGACGATACTACCTTTACTTACAAAAAAAAAAGTATTAGCATTTTCATAAACCATTTATAAAACAAAATCTATTTTCTAGACCATGGTTGTCTTATCATAGCTTATTTGCATTTTATTTCTCATTGTTTTTACGAGTTATGTAAACAATTCTGAGATAATGTTTCAGATGGCTTGTTTGTATATACCTGAGTTTTGGAATGTTGGGGCTAAATCATTAATTGAACGTATGTTTTCTAGTATTTGGTTTGAGATTTTATATATTATCTAATGTATTGTAATGAATCATAATTAAAATTGATTTCTCTTTACTCTATCCTAATACTAAAATTGTTTTCTAGTTATATTAATAATTCTTAGATAATGGTTTACATGTGAAGTTGTATTACTCTAGATTCTTTAGCACTCCTAAATATTATTAATTGAATATAAGTTTATGAGACTATGCTTTTGAGTTTTAATATTTTATGTAATGGTCTCAAATTGATGACAATGAAAGTCAATGTTTACTACGAGTTCTCGTTCAGGGATATTTATTGTATTTGTGATGTTTATTTTAATCATAGATATAGTGATTAGGATTTCAATTTGAATATAATTGTTGTTGCTTTAATTGTGTTTGTTATTGTTCTAGGCTTGTGGAGCACAAAGACTCATTACTTTGTTCAAGTTCCATTTAAAATGGAAATGAACACTTAGCAACAGTTTCAGTTGTCAAATATATGCTGTGTTTTTTTGTGTCTGGAATTTGAGTCTGAATACAATTATAATTGTTGTAACTTTATTGATTACTATTGAAGGTTGCTCAGTGAGGAACACCAATTATTTTGTGCAAGTTGTCTTTATTTATGAATGCATGTACAAAAGAGATAACTACACACATGCTTGTTTCATTGTACAAATTCTTCATTGTACAAGGTTTAAAATGTAAATTTTGATTTTGCTTAAAGTTTTTAAACAGTATGCAGAGCTTTGTAGGTGAATAATTGTGTGAAGCATTGCTTTTCTAGAGCTTTTTGAATTGAGAAAGCTCCACAGAAGTCTAGTAAATATTTTAAGGGTTTAAATATTAGCATCAACAGAGGAGGTACATAAGAAATGAATATTACTTATACAAATATATTTTAAGAAGAAAAATTGGTTATTCTATCTCAACTATCTTCATTATGAATGCATGTACAATTGCAAGAATTTCACACATTAGTTTTTTGCATTGATGATGTGATGCAAGGTTTGATGGTTGGCATTGATGTCAACCTGGGCTTGTATCATTGATGGTATCCACATGGTTGATTTCTTGATGATATTGGATTGTGTATGGCTTCTATGGTAAGTGTTTGTGTTGCAGGTGATTTAATGTTTCTTTGACAGATTTGATGGTTGGTTGGCCAACTAGGTCTCCATATCTATGATGCATGAGGTGTTTCCCTACATTTGAGATGCCCTTTATGCTCCTCAGTTATGACTTGAAATCCTGATGAGGTATAAAAGTTTTTTAGTGGTTGTAATGATGTATCAAGTTCCCTTCTATAGTTGCACTACATGATTGATGGGACTTGATATAATTTTTGCCCTCATGAGTTTGTTCATGCACTTATGAAAACTACGTCATATATAAGTTCAATAGGAGGTTGCAAAGTTAGTTTTGAGGCTTGTCATGGCCTCAGAAATCTTTATAAATTCTAGTGATGATGATCAATAAGTTGGAGGCAAGTCTGAGATGGAGATTTGAGTTTTGATAATCCCTTGCCCAAGCCACTCCCATTCAAGCTTGTGGGAATGGTTGAAAGTCTCCAACCCTTGTCAGACTATGTTGTGGCAGCGGTTGCAACACAAATTTCATATTTTTGTGGGTGTAGTTGAGACTGTAAGTCACAAATTATCAGGGTTCCTCAAGAACCTCAAGTGACATAAATGTTTTATGATATTTCTTGTTCAGGATTCTTCGTGGAAGCTTCTAATTGATCAAATTTATATTCCAAAATGAAATTTGAAGTGTGAATGTCTTGATTGAGTGAGTAATGGAGATAGTGTCACAAATTTGTTAAAAAAGGGATCATATTGACCATTTTATTGTTGGTGAGGTTAGTAGAGGTTTATGTAGAGACAAATCGATGACCTCCTATAGCAGATAATTATACAAAGGTCAAATGTCTAGAGATGAGTACACACATAAATAATCTACCGAGATCAGAAAACCATGAGGTGCATGGAGAGGCTAGTCTTGATTAATTGAAGAGGAAACATTTGATTTGCAATCAAAGAAAGAGCTTGCAGATTCTATTGAAGAGGCTATCTGGTATGTATGGAGCACATGGTATAGAGGTTGATGGAGCAAAGTATTGTTTGATGGTCATGTCAGTGATATTTGTGTTTATAGGGTTTATTTGTTGTTGTAACCTTTATGTGAGAAGTTTGTCATGATTTTTTGAATTGTTTTGAATCAGTGTATATGTTGTGTTGTGAAATCAATATTCTTATTGATAAATGTTTTTAATTAATATGTGTATGATGTGTAGAGGTCTTGTGGCTAGTTCTTGTTAATAGTTGAGCAGTTGATTGTTTGCTGAAGTTGGTCCTTGAGAGTCAGTTTGTTGAGTTGATGTTGATGAATCGATTGAAGTTGAGTTGTAGAGATTATGATGTAGGGGGGACATGTATTAATTGTTTTAATCTAGGCGGTGTTATTGCTTTTCCGAGGGGTCTAGCTTGAAATATTCTGAAATGTGGTCCTAGAAGATCAAAATATTGTGATAGCTTGGGGAAAAAGGAATGGGTGTTAATTGTCGATGGTGGTTAGTATATTCATTAGAGGGAGTCAAATTCTCATATTCCAATGGTTGTTGGGTGAGACTTGTTGTGGGTAAAGGATTCCAATGGATGGGTATTCATAAGTTTGATTTAGAGTTAGAAACTTCCTTGTTCGACATAACCAGCTATGATGATGTAAAATGATTTTTTTGATTAATAAAAGTTGAAGCAGAGAAGAAGCAACAAAAAAGGGTGGTTTTTGACCAAGAGCGGGGTTTTCACTAGAGATCGTTGTGTTCGTTGTGCCTGAATGTATTATTATAAAATGAGATTGAGACACAAAAGGAAATCAAATCTCATTGATCAAACTTCTTGGACAACCAATACATTATATAGGCACACATAGACAACTTCTATGACAATGTAGATCCAAATAATTCATATCACCAACTCACAACATAAATTACTAAGATGCAACTCATGGCAGATAAACTCAAACACTAACTACGACAACACAACTCATCAACTCTATCTGGACAAATCGTTTCTACATTATACTAACACCCCTCCTTAATGGAGAAATGGATTTTCAACAATGTCTAGTTGTTTTCTACATATTTGAAAGTTCATCTTTCCAAGAGGCTTGGTAAATATGTCAGAAACATTCTCACTTGTATTACAATACACTAAATGAATCTCATTTGATTGTATCTTTTCTCTTCAAAAATGATGGTGGACATCAATATGTTTTGTTCTTGCATGATAATTAGATTATTCGCTAGCTTCATGGAACTCTGGTTGTCACACTTGATGCTTGTTGGTCATCTTTGTTTTTCTCCAACATCTTCAAGAGTTCTCCTTAACCAAATAGCTTCACAAGTTGCATTGTTCAAGGCTTTGTATTCAGCTTTTGTGGATGAAAAAATAACAGTTGGTTGTTTGTTACTGCTCCATGATACAACCCCCAATCCTAGCTTGAATGCATATCAAGAGGTTGATCTTCTATCATCAGGATTTGTAGTGCAATTTGAATTGGAAAAACCTGCCAACTGAACATCAGATTAATTAGTATACAAAATACCAAAATAAAGTGTTCCCTTCATATATCGAAGGACTTTCTTTGCTGCTTTCCAATGTCCTTCACAAGGCTTACGCATAAACTGACTAAGCATGCTGACAGAATATGCTATATCTGACTTGGTAGTAGTGAGGTAGTTCAAACTTCCCACCAATTGATGATACAAAGTTCCATTCACTTCTTTCAATCCATCATCATTGTACAACTTGGCATACTGTTCCAAAGGAGTAAACATTAGTTTTCATGCAAACATATGAAATTTTTCAAGGATTGTCTTTTTATATTTGCTTTGTGTGATGATTTTCTTACCAGATTCCATCCAAATTTCAAGATCCAAACAATAATGCAATTCACCAAGATCCTTCATTTCAAATACCTGTGACAACTGAAATTTAATTTCTTCAATCAACCTAAGTGCACTACCTGTCATAATAATATCATCAACATACAAAGATATCAAGGCAATATTCCCATCTTCATCTCTGTTGATGTTCAATTTAGAATCACTTTTGATTCTCACAAAACCTTCTCCATAAAAGAATGAATCAATTTTCACATACCAAGATCTTGGTGCTTGTTTCACACCATACAAATATTTATTTAACCTACAAACAAGATGCTTCTCTCCCTACTTTACAAACCATTCGGGATGAACCAAATACAATTATTCTTTTAATTCACCATTCAAGAAAGCAGATTTGACATATTACTAACTCATTTTCCCATTTTGTTTTGCAACTAATGCAATCATGATTCTATTTCGATTTAGTTTAACTACATGTGCAAAAGTATCTTCACAATCAATTCCTTCATTTTGTGAATAAACTTTTGCAACCAATCTAGCTTTATACTTATAAATACTACCATCAGCATTAAACTTTGGTTTTCACAACCATTTTCATCCTATGGGAACTTAATCTTTGGGAAATTGTGTTATTTCCCATGTGTCATTCTTCATTATATAGTTTTATTCCTCATTCATTGTATATGTCCATTACTTATATTATTTAGCTTCTTCATAACTTGAGGATTCAAAGCATTCATTACATGAGACATTAATGCATAATCTTTATACCTTATAGGTGGTTGAATTTGACTTGATGACCTCCTTAGAGTTTTACTGCTTTCATCCTTCTTCATTTTTTGTGGAGTATCTTGTTCTCTTCTTGGAGTGTCATGAGTATTGGATGCCTCCTTCTCTTGAACATGTACCTATTCTTGTACGTGTTGTTTTGATCCTGTTCCTATTCACAACATGCTTCTACATTGACATAATCATCAATATCATGCCATACACCTGCTTTATTCATTTTATCACCTTCATGTACATTTTCATGAAACACCACATCCCTACTTGCAAGCAATCTATGTGAATTAGGATCAAACAACTTATATGCCTTTTGATCATCACAATGACCAATGAATGTGCACTTAATTGATGTTGTATCAAGCTTTCTTATTTCATCTTTTAGAATGGGTGCAAATGCCTTGCATCCAAAAACTCTTAAATGATTCACTTTTGGTTTATATCCGTACAATAATTCAAAAGGTATTTTTAGATCTAAAATTTTGGTTCGAATCCTATTTTTAAAATAAACAATAGTATTAATGGCTTCAACCCAAAAACCATTAGATATATTTTTACCTTGAAGCATGCTCCATGCACATTCCACTAGTGTTCTATTTTTCCTCTAAGCAACTCCATTTTGCTGAGGTGTATGAGGCACTGTAAATTGTTGTAGAATCCCATGACTTCTGCAATATTGATTAAAAGTGCTTGATTTGTATTATCCCCCTCGATCAGATCTAAGAATTTTTATGTATTTCCCAGTTTGTTTTTCCACCATGTTTTTGAATTCCTTAAAGTATTCAAAAAAATCACTTTTCTTTCTTATGAAATAGACCCAAGTGACGTATGTAGATCTATCATCAACAAAAATAAGAAAATACAATGCTCCTACAAGAGATCTAGTTTGCATAGGTCCACATACATTAGTATGAATTAATTCAAGTACTTCTATTTGCCTTTATTCTTCATGTATATGAAATTCCTCCCTATGTTGCTTACCAAATGCACATGCTTCACATTCAACATGATTATTCTTCATAACAGGAAGACCTTCAACCATCGATTTCCTTTGAAGTAACATTAAATCATTGTGACTGAAATTCGTATACCTCTGATTCCATAAATTTTTTGTTGACATTGTTGTAGATGACAATTTTTCATTCCCTGTCCTGGTCACATTCAGCTTACACAAGCCTCCAACTCTGGTACTTGTGGCAATGACCTTGTAGTGATCCTAGATATTTTTAACAACACACTGTGATTTGACAAATTCCACCTTTAGATCTTGATCAACAATAGTAGAAACATAAATTAAATTCTTTTTTATACCAGGAACATACATCACATCATGGATCTATCTCTCTTTTCCATTAGGCAACATCACACCTATTACTCGATATCCTTGAACTTGAAGGGATCTATTATCTCCTAGATAAACACATGATCCATCAATGCTATCATGATATTCATCAAACCAATGCTTATTATAAGATATATGGAGTGATGCACCAAAATCAATGAACTAAGAATTCACATCATCAGTCTCAGTAGATAATGCAGCACCAGAAACAAACAATTTGAGATTTTTAAATCCATCATTGATTGAGGTGTCTTTGTCCAAAACATTCCCATTATGCCTTATTTTTCTTTGTTTAGACTCATTATATTTCCTTTTATAGCAATCTTTAGCATGATGTCTAGGTTTTCCACAATAATAACAGTCATCATTTCTCTTATCATGAAATAGAAATTTAGATTGTGTCATACATTTCTGCTTTGCTTGAAACTTTCCTCCTTTGCTTTTGTCCCATGGCTTTCCTTTGTATTCTTTCTTACCCTTGGCTACCAATACCAAATCTGAATTGTTTAAGCCCAAATTGAAGTTATTCATCCTCCTTCCTCTTGTACAAGAATACCTATCAGTTCATCAAAAATAGGAGGCTTCTCTCTAGCTGAAAGACTTGAAACAAGAATTTGATAATCTTGCTCTAAGCCATTTAATGTGATGGTGACCCAGTGATTATTGGACACCTTTTCACCACTGTCTCCTAACTTATCACTTAGCTCTTTGACACGGGAAATAAAATTGCTTATACTTTCATTGGCCTCCATTTTAACTGACAAAAGCTTGGTCTTCAAGAACCAAATCTGGATAGTATTAGATTTTTCATACAAGCTTTTGAGAACATCACATGTTTCTTTGTATGTTTTACAATCCCTAATATGAGGAATGATATTGTCATCAAATAGCATTCGTAGCAACAACTTTGCTTTTGTTTCTCCTTTTTCCCAATCTGGAATAGCTGCAACAACAGTGGATTTGGGCTCACCCCACTCACTATGGGCCACAAATTATTTCCCTCTAAAACTATTAATACCTTGAATTTCCAATTTGTATAAGTTCCTCTGCCAAGCCTTGTGGACTCATTCAAATACGTTTCAACCAAAAAAATTGACATAATGACAAAAAAAATTGGCTCCAATCAACAAAATGCACCTAGATCCACTAGATATACACCCAAATTTAGTAGATCCAACAACAAATTCACCAGATACAAAACCAAATTCACTAGATCCAAAAACAAATGCATGGGATCTAAAAATAAAATAAAAACGTAATATTGCTTCAAGTAAAAAAATAAAGCCAAAATTACTTCTTATTTCTCCTTTTTTCTTAGAAAACTCTATTTCCAGAAATTTAAGCCAAAATTACATCTTATTTCTCCTTTTCTTTACCAAACACTGTTTCAAAAAAATATTTTTCCCTTTTTTAACCAAATACACCTTTTAACCAACAATATTTAACATTCACCCAAAAAAAATATATTTAACTCCTTATACCACATAAGTTCTTTTTCATCATGAAAAATTGAATCCCATACAACTCCTTTAATCTACTGCACTATACTCTTCATAAACAAAAAATTCACTTTATGGATTGGAAAATCATTTTCAAAACATAATAATCAAACCAACGACTCACCACCGTGGAGAGAGTATGAGTTGAATAAAAGATCCAACTACTTCTCACACCTTGTGCTATGTACGTAGAGGTTTACAAATAACTTCACAAACTTCACTCCACCCCTATTCAATGAATGGATCAAAGTGTTCACAATTTTATGCCCCAAATAACCACCTCTGCAACCAAAACCTTGATTTTGTAAAATTTCTACAAATCACTTATCCGGGGAATTTAATACAACTAGAAGAAATGAACCAAAACCAATAAGATCTCACTACCCTCGGTCTCATAGCCCTCATAGAACTGGGCCCACTTGCTCTTAGATCTGAAGCCTCACTATTCTGGCTTAGATACCATATTATAAAATCAGAGAGAGACACAAGAATGAAATCAAATCTCATTGACCAAAATGCTTAGACAACTAGTACATTATATAGACACACATACATAGCTTCTAGGATAATCTAGATCCACATAATTCCTATCACCAACTCACAACAAAAACTACTAAGACACAAATCATGACATATATACTCAAACACTAACTATAAGAACACAAGTCATCAACTCTATCTGGACATATCATTTCTACATTATTCCAACATGTATGATTTTGTTGCTTTACTTTTGTTGAAGATAGATGTTTATTTACCAATGAATTGATGTGTGTTTGCATGAGGAATTTATATATGACTACATGAGATAAATTGTGAAAAATACTTAATAAGTTATCTCTATTAATTCACTCTCCCACTCTTAGCAGTTATGTAATATCGAACATCAGTATTTCATGGTAGGATGTTTTCATTCTATAATGCTAAAAATATAATTTTTCATTGTCCTTATAGGTTTTAAATAGGGTGGTGAGCTTGTTTTGTAAATAAGTGTGTGGAGCTTTGCTTGTGTAAATATTTCTGCACAGTTAAAGATCTAGAAAAGAAAAGCTCTACACAAGTATAAAAATTATTTTTCATGTTTATTTCTTAGAATGGGTTTGAGAGCTAAGTAAGATACCACTATTACTTTTACAAATTTTCACACCAGTAATGGAACTATTGAGACTATAGCTTTAACGCTTTACTACATTCATGAGATTAAGCATATCTCTACCAGTTAAACTTGTTTCTAGTATGAGTGTCATGAATAAGCATTTTAATACAATGTAAAATGAATCCAACCAAAACATTTAATGACCGCAATAATAAAAGAAACCAATAATCCAAAAAACTCATCATTTCTCTCATTATCTATTCACATGGATCTTCGTCATCTCATAAATAAACCTTAAAAATGTTTACTAGTCTTTTGCATAGATTTTCTTCTATGGAGCTTTGGAACCAACACTTATGCAATTCGATAATTGTAATCAAATCGTGAGTGGCACACTATAAAAGCAGTGTGGTTTCCTCATTTTTGTACATGTCATATTGACATTAATGGTTCAATATCCTTTTGGTGAATGGATGAATGAACATGTAATTAGGAACATAATTTCTATTACCTGTAAACTGACATTGATATAGCAGTGGATACAATTATTGAGAAATTTTAAGCTAGCTATCATTATTAAAAAAACACATTTTATTTAACTCGTAACAGATTAAATGGTTTCCAAATTTCAAGATTTGTTTTTAAAATATTTCCATAATGTCTTGGAAACATTTTTTCCAAGGGAAAAGAGCGCGTAATTTATATTCATAAAATGAAAAAAAATTACATGTTGTAGATGCTCGTAAGCATATGCAGATAGCTGTCCATGTGAAGGACTGATACAATAATAAAAGGAAAAATAAATAAAAAATACCGCAAGCCTATACTTTTCTACCCTTTTTCTTCTCCACCCTACGCCAACCCTGAGAGTCAGGAGAGGGAACAATGATAGCCTGCATGGACTCCTGAGTGTTCACTGGTGGATCCTTGTCGGATTCAGAGCCTTCAGATCCATAAGATCTTTTGATGCCACTTACATCCAGCTGAGGATTTTGCTGCATTTGATTATGGGGTGCTTCCATATGAGGGACTGGAGTATTTTCATTTTGTGTACCCTTCTGTTCCATATTTGTATCAGGTTCCTCTTGGTTTACTGCCTGTTCTGACAGTATGTCCTCTTCTTCCAGCGGTTCCGTATGCTGCCACCCATTGGGCTTTTTTTTTTCTGTTCTTGTTTCCTTTAGGATTCTTTTTGACCAGGGGGCAAGAATATTGGAGGTGTCCTGTTAATTTCTTGGAAACATTTGCTTTATTGTTTTTGAATTATTATTTATTCAAAATGTTTCAGAAAATAGACTACGCACATAGAATAGTAACAAATAGAGGAAACTGAAAAAATAGAAAATTTGGTACTATCAAAAATTACCCCGATACCAAAAATCTTGAATCTTTCCAATTGCAATCTGATTTTCCAACAATATATGTTAGATATTCTAAAAGTAAAGTAAAAATTTCAACTATTTTCTTGGAAAAATTGTAGTTCGTTTAGGGTATGTGAATTAATTCTTCTATTTCCTATCAATTTCATCTTTGTTTTTCTGAATTTATATTTATTAAGAATATATTTTAAAATAAATCTCACATGTAGAATAGTAATAGGTGGTGGTTGTTTAACATGTCAATAAATCTATATCTAAAGTGGAGTGAAACAATTGTCAATTGATAGAATATTTTAAAAGTACAGAGAGAAAATGTGTATGAGGGCAGGGAAAAACGTTATTTGCATTAATACGATTAAATCACTTGTTCTTATCAATCGTAGCATTTAGTGTTTGGCCTCGTATCAATGCTACGTGAATCTCTCGATGAGAGATAAGAATAGAAACAATATTTGGTCTACTAGATTAGTGAATGTTGCATGTGTTCCAAAAGTATTTGATATTTGGTTTGAGACAAATTGTTTATTTGTGCGTAGATAAATTTGATTTAAATATGAGAGAAATTATTCTAATCGCCAAAAACACTCCTATTTCTATGGCTTTGGAGGCATTCAGGTGAATATTTCAGGCTACCAATTCTAGATATGTTCTTAAATTTATCAAAAGCGAATAGTTTTTAGTGTCATGGGGAGGTGGATGGAATATCATAGAAGAGTTCATTTCAAAAGCTTCTAAGGTTTTTTTTTACATTTCCTCTCTCGATATTACTTTGTTTATATAATTTTTTTAAGATATCTTCTCAATGTCTTCCCATTTAATGGGCCAAGAAACTATGGCGATTGTCCCTAGATCCATTCTCTATGTGCTCAATTATTCATAAAAAAAGTATATATTCGATTAGGTTGACGTTAATTCAAATGAATTGGCATTTCAATTAGTGGATTCGCTCAAAATCAATAGATTCTTCATGAGGGCATACCTAATAACAATCCTCGTCTCGGGTCATGTCTTTGATGACTTACTGCATAACCCTAACTACAATTTTAATGAAGAATCGATGCATTTTTGTTATCCCATATTGTGGATGCAAGAAGCTACTTCAAAATTTTGTCCAATTCAAGATATTTTTGTAACTCAATTTATTTACATTATAGCTATACAATATCCCCATCGAATATCTATTGAATCATGAGGTATCCACTAGGGAAAAGGGATACATGAAGAAAGAGGAAATAACACATTTATTTGAATTTATGGGTTTCAAGGTAAACCATTATTTATTCCATTTTATGGACATATATTTTGTTAACAAAGTCTACACGAAATACTATGATTGGCAAGTCAAATTTGAACAAAAATAAATAATGATTATTTATTTTCCATTTATCGTTGGATGAATGACTGTGAAGAATGGAGGCCACCATTCATAGCTTTTGAAGTCTTTTCATCATTTTTAATTAAAATAAGTTGAATATTGGTGAGGCATTGATCTAGAAGGCCTATTTAACATACATATAGGTGTTATCAAATGAGAAGATTATTGACAATACTTTCATATGAAAGTGAAGAGTGTGAGAGTGCTCAAAGTAATAATCACGAACCAAGAACACATACTAGAGAAATTGTTGAAAAAGCGAGAATCATCACTAAAAAAAGGGTAAAAAATGAGGTGAAAAACTTATGTAATCTTTAGTTGTCACATATGGAACTACTTTGGCTTCATCTTCAAGTGAAAGAAAATGAAAATATACTTAACCTGCAAAGGTGATTCAGGTCAGCTATCAACTAGTGGGGATGGCAAGGAGACTTATTAGACATTTATTCTAGAGAAAATGCATAGCTAAATTAGAAAAATCCAAATGTCTTTTGGAAATAAGAAGCAATTAGGAAGCTATCAAAGTGGAAATTGAAACCAATATGCTACCTAACTAGGTTAGTTCTTAGTTGAATAAAAGGTAGAAAATAATGGAGAAAAATTCAAGAGAAGTTTCTATTTCTATAACCACTCAATAAATTTTCAATGTGCAAACTATAACATGGACACTAAAACATTGAAACCTAAAAAAGTAAGGATGCATAGTGTCAGCTAGGAGGTAACTCCTCAAATGAGATTATGTTTATTCATTTAGGTTTTTCATAATTATATACATGAGGGAGTGACTGTTGAGTTTCATCTCCTAATGACTCTTCATTTTATCTTATTAACTATTTACACTATTTACAATTGTTCACCCAAACCCTATAATTAGGTGTCAACATCCCCCCCTGAATTTGAAGGGATGTTGGTGAGTCCAAGCATCGTTTTGAATCTTTGTAGCTTTTCTCTTCCAAGTGCTTTGGTGAAGATGTTTGTAATCTTCTCATTAGTGTAACAATGGAAAAGATGGATTGTTTTGGCCTCAACATGGTGTCAAATCAGATGGTATTTTGTATTGATGTACTTTGTTTGATCATGTAACTTTTGGTTCTTGGCCAACTTTACTGCAGAGATATTGTCAATCATGAGTGGAGTTGAATTTACTTGTTTTACTGGAAAATCTTCTAGAATTTTCCTGAGCCACACAATTTCTTTTGTTGCCTCAGCTGCTACCACATATTCTGCCTCGGTTGTGGAATCTGCTAGAACTGATTGTTTGCATGATCTCCAGGAGACAGCTCCTGATTGAAGACTTATAGCATAACCAAAAGTAGATACCCCGATTTCTTTGTCTCCATCGAAGTCTGAATCAGAGTATCCAATCAAGTTGATGTCGCCCACCTGTGTATACTTGAGTCCAAAGTCTTCAGTTCCCTTCAAGTACTTTAGAACTATTTTTTCAGCAGACCAATGTCCCCCACAAGGCTTTTTCATAAACATGCAGAGGATTCCAACAACAAACGAAATGTTTGGTCTGGTAGTAGTCAGGTAGTGGAGACTTCCTACAAGTTGTCTATACTTTGTTGCATCCTCAAATTCTTTTCCTTCAATGGACGTAAGCTTTAATTATTGTTCCATTGGAGTATTTATAGGATTGCATTCAACCATGTCAAACTTGTTCAATAGATCTGCAATGTACTTCTTTGAGAAAGGAATATGGACTTCGAATGTTGAGTTACTTCAATTCCAAGATAGTAATGAACATAGACCAAATTAGTTATTTCAAAACCTTTCCTCAGTTGCTTCTTTATGGATGCAATTTAGCTCTCATTGTTCCCTATCATCAAAAGATCATCAACATATACCACAAGGTATATAACTATTTTTCCAAATTTCTTGACAATCAAAGTTGCATCATCAAGATCATAATGTTTTAAATTGAGTTTCAGAAGATGCTCAGTTAGTTTTTCATACCAGGCTCGTGGTGATTGTTTGAGGTCATACTAGGATTTCACAAGTTTGAATACTTTATTTTCATGTCCTTTTAGTGTGAATCCTTCAAGCTACGACAAAAAAACATTTTCTTTTGGATCTCCTTTCAAGAAAGTAGTTTTTACATCCATTTGATGGACTTTCCAACTACTTTGAGTTGCTAGGGAAAAGAGTGTCTGGATGGTAACGCCTTTTACTGAGGGGAAAAAGTATCCTCATAATCGACCCCTTCCTTCTGTGCGAAAACTTTTTAAATAAGCCTGGCTTTGTGCTTGTCAAGTCAGCCATTAGCTTTATACTTGTTCTTTATCAAGGCATCATACTCCTTTTGCATTGCTTCCTTCCATTCATTATGAGAAGCAGCTTCTTTGAAGGAAGTTGGTTCAAAATTGGTAGACAAGTTCAATTCACAATCATGAGAAACACCCATATCAATAGGTGAATCAAAGTCATCTACATCACCTCCATTTTTTCAAGTTGAATTTCTAGTTCCTGTCTTTCCAACCTCATCGGGAGGAAGACTTTCAAATGTGTTTGTTAGCCACTTCTGGGGACCTTTCTGAGATGTTCTAGGCTACTCAGTTTATTGAGTTGGGACTAAATCAAGATTGACCCTCCCAATTATGTCAATGACATCACTCAAAGTATCATTAGTGGTTTGAGTTTCATGAGGGGAAGATAGTGCTTCAGAAGAGGATTCTATTGGTTGATCAAGTATAGGAATCCCTCCTTCAAGATGTGGAATCTGATTATCAAATTCTTGAAATTATTTTACATTTGCAAATATATCCAAGTGATCAAGTTTCCACTAAAAAACATTGTCAGCTTTGGATGATTCAATAAATATTGTATCTCTAGATACAAAAAACTTTGTATTGACTTCATCATAGAAATGGTATGCTTTGGAGGTGTTTGAATACACCAAGAAGATACACTTACGACTCCTTGCACCATGTTTATTTCTATGTACCTTTTGGTATCAAGGCATAACAGGTGGAACCAAAGACCCTAAGATGATTTATCGAAGGAATGTGCCCATATCACATTTCATAAGGAGTCTTGTTTCTAATAGCATTAGATGTACATCTATTCTTTACATATACAGAACATAGAACTGCATCAGCCCAAAACATCAATTATACATTGTTGAAAAACATCATGGAGCGCACCATATTTAAGATTGTCCTACAAAGTCATAGGTGAATCAAAGTCATCTACATCGCCTCCATTTTGCCAGGTTCAATTTCTAGTTCCTGTCCTTCCAACCTCATCGGGATGAAGACTTTAAAATGTGTTTGTTAGCCACTTTGGGGGACCTTTCTGAGATAGTCTAGGTTGCTCAGTTGATTGAGTTGGGACTGAATCAAGATTGAACCTCGCAATTATGTTAATCACATCATTCAAAGTATCATTAGTGGTTGAAGTTTCATGTAGGGAAGACAGTGCTTCAGAAGAGGATTATATTGGTTGACCAAGTATAGGAATCCCCCCTTCAAGATGTGGAATCTAATTATGAAATTCTTGAAATTATTTTACATTTGTGAATATATCCAAGTGATCAAGTTTCCGCTCAACAACATTATCAGCTTTGGATGATTCAATAAATATTTCATCTCTAGATACAACAAACTTTGTATTGACTTCATCATAGAAATTGTGTGCTTTCGAGGTTTTTGAATACACCAAGAAGATACACTTACGACTCCTTCCACCATGTTTGTTTCTATGTACCTTTGGTATCAAGGCATAACAGGTGGAACCAAAGACCCTGAGATGCTTTACTGAAAGGAATGTGCCCATATCACATTTCGTAAGGAGTCTTGTTTCTAATAGCATTAGATGTACATCTATTCTTTACATATACATAACATAGAACTGCATCAGCCCAAAACATCAATTATAAATTATTGAAAAACATCATGGAGCGCACCATATTTAAGATTCTATTCATTCTTTCATCTACTTCGTTCTGTTGGGGATTATAAGGCATAGTCGTTTGATGTTTGATCCCATGTGCGCGAATATAGTTTTCAAATTCATTTGAAGTGTATTCTTTTGCATTATCAATGTGAATAGAGCCAATATGAGATTGTGCATCATTTTCAATCCATGTATGAAAGTTCTTGAATGTTTGAAAAGCATCAGATTTGTTATTCATTAAATAAACCCAACACATTCTCGTGTAGTCATCAATAAATGTCATCATATATTTATTTCCATTTTCAGAAGGAACAGACATTGGTCCACATAAATCTGCATGAATGAATTAAAGTTTTCTATGTGCTCTAGAGTGTGAATCATGAAAACACTGTTTGTTATGCTTTCCTAGAATGCAAGCATCACATTGCTTAAGTTTCCTAGGAATTTTAGGAAAACCAGTAACACCATTTTTTTCAAAAAGCACAGGTTGTCATAGTTCATGTATCCAAATCTAGCATGCCATAATAAAATTTATGGAAATGTACCTTCATCATAATGAGAATTGTATGAGTATTTTGTGGAGGAGCATAGGTACCCTGTAGTTTGAGAATCCTTTCTTCTTCTATCCCCGTCATGACAAGTGAGTGATGTGATTCTTTTGTCACCTCAACCTTGCCATCAAACATATGAATGAAGTGTCCTTGTTGGCAGATGTGGAAAAAGGACAACAAGTTTCTCCTCAGTTGTGGGAGATATAAAACATGACGCAGAAGAAAGTCTAGAAGACCAGGCAATTTAAGCCTTATTATGCCAAGCCCTGATGGGTTGAGTTTTGATTTCTCTGCAAAGTATACTACTCCATCAACATTTTTAGTAAATTCTTCAAAAAAATCTCTTCTAAATTCATGTGGCAACTTGTTCCTGAATCAAGCAACCAATCATTTTTCTAAGAAGAAAGTGAAGCATTATATAAGTCTTCATTTACTCCAATATTATAGTTCGCCACAACATAGTGAGTGGATTCAAGTGCTTCACCTTTCTCTTTGTCGTTAGTTTTACCTTTCACTTGGTTTCTTTCTTGCTCAATTCTTTCCTAAGGAAACTTTCAGGTGGATGCATCATGTGATCCATATTAACAAAGTTCTTGGTAAAGTATATTCATATGTCTAGAATTGAATCCCCCAATGTTATTATGAGATTCCATGAAGCTACTAAAAATGTTCTTGCAGTGTCTATTGAGCAACAACTAGAGAAAATGGCACTGAAATCAATAGTAGAGGAGTGTAAAATGCGTGAAATTTGGGTCCTTTGTTGATGAGTAGTCACAATATAGATTCTCTGATATGCAATTCCTACTCCTAGCGTGTCTCATGGATCTATTAGACCTCTAAAACTTGTTAATGTAGTGAAATTCCATATTATCACTATTATATATCATAGCTTTGAAATCATTGGACATGAGTGACACGCAACTCCTAATCTGCTATGCTTAGCACAATAAAGAAACTCCTTTCTCTATTTGGTGATAAGTAATATTAAAAAATACAATAATTTCATTAATAATGAATTAGTTTCTTTTACTCAAAGGATTGATTTGTTGTCTGATTTGGACAAGAAAAAAAAGAGAATTTCTAAATGATAATCAAATAAGTCAAACCATAGTTGGATGGTCCAAAAGAATCAACATACTAGAAAACATTATTTTTGAATGTGAGAGCTTAAAGAATAGAAGAACTGATGCATTTCTAGAGCCATTGCAAATTCTTGAAGATCTAGAAGGCCCACAAATCATATGTGATTCTCAATTGATCATGAAAGATACAACTAATTTTACTTGAGAATAAATTAGCAAATGGCTAATTGGATTTGATAGTATTAATGATGAAAAGTATATCTTATCTTCTCAAGCACAAAAATAGATCATGGATATCGAAAGAAATTTATTCAATCAACATGTTAGGCTACAAATTACAATGGATCCAATGATAGAATTCATTTAAGATAAGTTGAAGGCACTAGTTCAACAAATCATGCATGTGGAGGAAAGCTCCTATTGAACCAATTAGCCTATATTCTTTCACATATTGTAAGTGTTCTTAAATATTCTCATATTCATTATCTATTTACTAGTATTCAGTCATCGAGAATTGTTAATTTTATTTACTAGTATTCAGTCATTAAGATTAGTTGCCTCTTTCCATATTATGATATATGGGAGCCGAATCCAAGTTCCCATAGGGACAAATGAAGTTACTTTTCTCGAATGGAGGATCCTGTAGTTAAAGGGAGGATTCCATTATATCATAATGAGCGAGCCAATGAACTAAGCCATTGAGAATTTTCATTACTAATATAAGTGATTCGCACTGAGAATCAGAGTTCTAAATGCCTTTCATCGGATATTGTATGCGCTTTTATTTTTTCTATTTGTTTTAATCATAGCTATGATGATTGAAACTTGAAACTCGATATAGTTGTCACTATTTTTAGAGACTTATGCTTTGAGTTCATGTCTTATGTCGTGATTACATATATGCCAACAACATGAAACATGAAATAAATTTTGTTTGCTATGAAACATGAATAATTTTTATTGTCTTCATACTTTAAATTTGTGCGAAGTGCAGTGATCCGACAAACGATTTTATTACGCCTTCCTTGTATCTCTCTATTGTACACAATGGAAGCTATTTATTGTATTTCGAAATGAAATTGTTATATTTTGGTGTGGCATTACATAATACTTAACAAGATAATTAACTTTAGAGCTTTGTGAGAAAATATTTCATTTTGTACAGAGATTTTATTGCGCCGGGAGATTTCATTGTGTAGAGAGAATTCATAAAAAATGAACGAAAATTATGCTTCACATATTAGTTCTGGCACATTGTTCTGTAACAATATAATGTGTGTTGCATAGTCAAATCTTTGTAGAAGAAGTTCGTTGTCCCTCCACACTCCATACAATGAAAAAATCGACCATCCCATCCCATTGTTGAAGCTTCCACATCTCTACATTTCCCTATAATTCTAAGACAAATTCTTGAGTAGCTACATGTGCAAAGTGCATAGTTATTGACAAAATTGTATGTGGAGGAAAGAAAAAGTGTAAAAAATGATTTCTACAAAAACAAATTCTACTACATTCTCGTACTCTGCACTAGACTCATATTAAAATTAGACTATTAGTAAAAAAATATGAACATTAGACTATTATTAAACATTAACATTAGACATGTTGGAGTCTCAAATTTGAATAGAACTTTTCTTTGTGTCGATTAAGTCAATTTGTAATAGTTTATACATTAATATTAATATTTTAGTGCTTTGGAAATCCTGATTTTCGATTTAACATTTAATTCTTTGAAATAATTTCAAATTAGACAACATTTATAGATGATAACCATTTCTCATATACATTAAATTGGGTTCGCAATGAAACCTTCTTTATAGTGTGAATGAAATTCCTCACTTTGGAATTAGAAAACAAAATTTAAATGCCTTTATCATAATTATCAAGTTTTGTCAAAAGGTATAAGCATTGTGTGAGGCATTCCATGTGCGAACAAGAAGCGTGTGAAGACTTCCTTGTACGGAGATTTCTGCACAGTGAACGTTTCGTTCAAGAAAAGCTCCATATAGCAAATCATTTTCCTGAAATGAACTGAAGCCCATTGAAACTCCTAGATCTTATAATGTAGATGTGGATTGTTTATATTTCTACACAGGTCTTGATGGCCAAAAAATGGCCTCTTAAAAATTTAGAGAGACCACCCAGTAATATCCCGAACTAAGATCGTATCCCTTTGGATTGGTTATCTCGAATACTTCTATTAGGTGTAGTTACCCCTCACTCTCCCTTCTAACTTGTGATTTTTCTAATTTACTATCAACAAGAAGAGATGTATCATTGCAACTAGGTTACAAGAAATAAATGCTTAAGCTAAATGGAGGGTTGAGCCAAGACACGAGTAAGGTTTCTCTTGTGGACAAAGACTTCCAAAATGCAAGGAAGTAATTCTAATTGCAACTCTATTTTAATATGCAAGCAATAAAAAAGAAATCTACTTTGGCCCATCTCAATTAGGACCAAATATAGATATGATCCAAATAAAGACAAAAATGATTAAAAGAATAGGAATTTAACATGTTCGTAATGATGGATATCATACTACAGAAAATATTCTAACAAATGATATTTTATGTGTGATGCTTTCCTTGTTTAGAGATTCAAAAAAATGAAGGATAGGTCATCAAAATGAAAAAAAAAATAAAATCATACGCTTCAATGATAGTTAAATCAATTTTAGATGGAAAAGTTTTGAGTAAATAGTTACTAAATTTTTTTATTAAGCACAAAATTAAATGGGAAAGAGTTAACATATCTATGAGAGCAACCGATAATATAGTTGATCTAAAATAAAATCATTCTCATATCCTACCAAAGTGAAAACTATGAAACAATGGGTACAAAGTTGTCATTAAATTTTGATTGACAAATAAAAATACTCTCAGAAAAATTATTAAACCTAGATTCCCTTTTTTTTTACATTAAATCTCCAACAATACTTCCAAAATGATCAGTTCCCTCAACAAAAAGAAGAGTTTTAGAAGTGCATGTTATGCCTCTCTAACAAAGTTCCAAGTTTGAAAGGAAAACCTCTAGTACAGTCAGATATGAGTATTCCCCTTAACCTATAGCTAAGATATCATTTACAAGAGTGCTGTAGGTATCAAATTTAAAGAGAATAGGAACCCCCTCCTCATTCTCAAAATAATTATTTATAATCTAGAAAAGAATCTTCAAAATAGGAAAGTTGTTGGTTCAATGAAAATATCTAATTTTAGTTGGGAAAAAATACCTCCTCTCCTTTTCTAGTTCAGTCTCATGGTTTGTGTATCCGTTTTCCTCATCTCTTCAACCAATCAAAACGAAAATTCAAATGAAATAAAATTAACATGAAAATACAAAAATACCAAATTGAGAAAACTAATTCCCAAATTAAAATATAATTAAACAAATAAATAAAGCAAATTTATTCCTACTATTAATCTTTGTAATGATATATTTCACCCAAGCAG
Source organism: Pinus tabuliformis (assembly GCA_031772625.1). Taxonomy (NCBI): domain Eukaryota; kingdom Viridiplantae; phylum Streptophyta; class Pinopsida; order Pinales; family Pinaceae; genus Pinus; species Pinus tabuliformis. The sequence continues at coordinate 192,437,958 of CM062808.1, forward strand.
ATATACTTGAATTAATTTGCAACAGCCAAAAGCTTTAGCAGACCAAATTCTCCCAAAACAAATTTAGAAATTGATTTTTTTGGTGCAAATTCAGAGCTCCAACTTCTACTAAATTTTAGGCATCAGAAATATTCATGTTTCCTTGATTTAATTCTTTCATATTGTTATACATGGAATTACCTTTCTGATGATCCATCCTAGGCCTCGTTTGACTATGTAAAACTCCACATAGCGCCTTCCAAAATCAAGTCATCAAAATATCAATCTTACATAAAAATACAATAGGTTAAAAAGTGTAAATAAAAACTTTGTTTTACATAAAAGGTTATTTTTAATATAAATTAAATATTCAACATAAAATTCAATCTAAATAAAAATAAATAAATAAATAGCAAATAAAATAATAATCGTTCACACTTTAATATATTACATTAACGTGTTAAATATGTTAAAAAGGGAGGATAGAGGTTTATTTGAGATTAAACATGCGTTAATGGAGGAGAAGGTGAGGTGAATGAGGGGACCCATGAGTGGAGAGTGAAACCCCCTCTCCACTCCTCTCCACTCACCATATAATATATTTATAACTCCCTCCCACTATTAATGTGTTTGTGCATTCAATCCTCCAACTTTATTACACTTCAAATGCTTCCACTACGTTATCATGGGTCCAAACATCTCAGGAGGTCATGAATTATTGTAAATATTGAAAATCAGGGATGATGTCCATATATATACATATATATATTTATTGAACATGGTGGTTTTGTAAATATTAATTTAATTAAATAATAATTAAGTTAATTAATTAAATATTTTTTAAAAACTATTGTTTACAATTAAATTAAGTGATTAAATCAATCAATCATAATTAAGTAAATAGCTATATTTACATATTAATTATAAATAACTAATTAAATTAATTGAATTAAATCAGCTTAACTAAATTAATCAAAATTATTTTGGTTATGAATGTAAAAATAAATTTTATTTACAAATTATAGAAATCTAATACAATATAAATATTTCAATTTTAAGCCGAGGAAGTTAAATTTAACTAAACATTAAAGAAGCACCATTTTCAAATCATAAGTCCAAATTCAACAAAATTTGAGTCAATGTGAACTTGGTAATAAATTGTACACAATGAAGCATTTAGAGTCAAAAACTAAGAAAAGTGTAAATCCTATAAAATTAACAAGATTAAAGCATTAAAGAGGTGATTTGACCAAAATTTACATGGGGGTAGCCATTATTATTATTAATATGATAATGTAAAAATAGGGGTTGTTATTTTTCAACAATAGTTAGTGACATACTCAAAAAAATAGTTATCTCACGTTAAAGGTATGAAACCTATAAAAACAAAGAAATGATGATTAGATGATACAAAATGTCAAATCTCAGATATCCTAAAAACTTCTACCCTGACATGTAGAGTTAACAGACATAAATCATATCCATTATCGTCCATGAAATTATTAAGATAAACTAATCAAACTTTCTATATGCAACAATAAACTTCATTGGCAATTAGTTTTGACAAAATAAGCTAATCAAGTAAATGATAATATTGAATTAACTTCCATACGATAAACATTGTCATTTATACAAGCATGCATCTACAACCTTGACACTGATGAATTTTAACACTTTTAGATGTCAGTGTCCCATATATTAGAAAGAAGTACATAATTCCAAGATCATTTTAAAAATTTATTTAGATTTCATCTAGAGATCATTGTCCTCGCTTGGTAACTAGTTGATGAGAGGGCCATTCAGCGGAGCTAACAAAGTGAATAAGATAGATCATGATGATACCTCTTGTCCTTCAACCTTTTGGTCAAAATCCTTTACCCTAGCTTGGTGAATAATAGTGGAAATGTCTCTATGTTAAGGCCCATGATCATGGTAGGTCGACTCGTGATGAGACCTCTTATCCTCTAGTTAACTGTTTCTTTTTTAAGGTCAACTATGGTTATTATTCATCTCAAATAAATTACTTAATAGATGGGGAGGTGCATCAGCTACTTTAGAGTAGGGGATAGCGAATTTTTTTTTAGGAAACTACTCTTTACTTGGCCAATGTTGCTTCCCAAGAGCTAATTACCTTAAAGTAATTGTTGATAAATAAATTTTCCTTTCGTAGAATTGGGTTTAAGAGATAGTTGATTACATAACGATGGAAAGATTTAAGCAAAATGTGTCATAACCATCTTAAGTTTTATAAAATCAAGGACATCACTAGTTAGGAAAGTTTAAAGTCGACATAATGAAATCATCTTTACAAAAAGAATCCTTAAAGATAAGGTTTTCTTTATGGATAATAGAGCATAAACTGATTTCCCAATAATCATCCTAAATAGAACTTGAAAACATCAATAGTATTACCCCATTTAAACCAAGGATATAAAAACCATAAATGGCTATAGGTTTAAGAAAAATTCTTCCATATAAATATTTGTAATATCATCAAACCCAATCCAAAGAGAAATTAAAATAGACAAACCCTAAATTTGAAATGAAGAAAGAAAATAAAAACGAAAAATACAAGTTAAAAGAAAAGCTATGATTGATAAAACGTCTAACAAGCCTATTATAAAAATCAATCTCAATGAAAGTAAATATGAATAAAGTATCTGTGTTGTTTCTCACATTGAGATCTTAGTAAATTACATCTTGTATATTTCAAACTAATTGGGCTTTATATTCAAATAAAAATATTGGTTCTAGGCTGCAACTATGATAGAAGATGAAGTTAAGTAAGATGTCCCTCCTTGAAATTTTCTTGTTTCAAAATTAATCCTACATGAAATTTTTTAACGATTGTCCAATGAAGATGATGTTTATGTAAATATTAAATGAGAGAAAATAAGATCTTTAGATACATCTTGATTAGCTCATTTGCAATTTGATCAGCATTACATGTGCATTCCCTAATGAGGAGAATGACTTCCAAATCTTAGTAAGCGGGGTATTATATTTTCAAAGTAATTCTCGTATACCTACAAGGACATAGCTTTGGATCATACAAGACTAAAAACAAGGTTGAGACAAAAAGCATAAAGAAAATGTTAACAAGTGAAAATCACCATATGAGACTTACCTTGAAGAATTTCAATAAGATTTACCTTAGAGATAATAATTTTCACAAAAAAGAGGTCACCTTTTCTTTTTTATTGATATTAAGAGTATGAAGGAGTTGCAATTTAATGAAGTTTTTACCTGACAAGGATCATCAAGTTATTGAGTATAAACTATAGTAAGCATTAAACTAGGAAAGTATAGTAAATTTTCAATGAATCAAACATAAAATCATTAGAAATAAGAATCATAAAACAATAAAAAAAAAATGAATCATTCTTTTCTTTGTATTACAATTTTGTTTATTCTCTTTACCACGTCTAATTTTATAACAGCGCCAAAGTTTACTTAAAATTCCATGGAATCAAGCCAACCTCCCAACCTATGCAATGATTTATAGTGTAAATCAAAATATAGTATAAATATAGTGAAATAACAAGAGAACCCCAAATAAAATTTAAAATTAACCAGAATCCATTACCTATGCATATTCTTGGTGTGCTCGTTGATTTGACCACTTCTTGAGCATGAAAAGTGGAAAAATTTGATTCGAATGACCAATCTGTTGTTAATGATAAGTCACTACATCATACCATTACATCAATCGCAAAAGGAATAAATGATGCACGCTCAAAGGATAGTCATGTGATGCAAGAGCATCTAGCTGACAGGTCATCATGACAGAAGGTTGTTTGATCTCTGAGAGGACTGAGAGGAAAATTGCAAGTGAACACTGTAGTCATTTCTTTTGTTGTTATTTTAATTTCATAAAGAAACAGTATTTAGGAAGGTAGAAGGTTAATTAGTCAAACTATTGCAAATAATATTTTTTTTTTGTTTTCATGTTAACTTTAAAAGATTGTAGCATAGGGAAAATAAATAGTTTTAGAACTCAAAAGAACTATCAAAATGTAACCAATAGAATGTAACCAACAATAGTTAGAAGAAACTGTTTCCAGGCAATTATTGAAAAAGAGACAGAATGCATTGTAACAGGTTCGACCTTTTTAGAAGGAGAAATCTAATAAAAATATCTCTGAGCACACAAGCTACTTTCTAATATCCTACAATTGTCTATCTATCATTTGTTAAATTGCCTGATACAGGGAAAGCACATTCTCTACTATTTGTTCTATAAGCATATACACATATACTGTTCTATTTGTATTGATCAACACAAGTCGATGAATCAACAAGCAAGCTTGCAAATATAACCACGAAGGATGTTACAGAAACAAGGCCAAACGGTTCTAGAAATTATTAATCAAAATAACACTCAGGGTTCTTGGAAGTTTTATCTATTTTAAGTCTAAAGACAGAGACCAGTTGCATACATTTCGAGCAGCAAAAGTAGAGACAAGTTACATACATTTTGAGCAGTAAGGACATAGACAAGTCGCACACGTATTTTTGAAGAATAAACCATCTTTGTTTTATTCATGAAGTAATCACAAAACCTTTGTTAAAATACATATAGTCACAAAATCTCTGTTCAATATACATATAGTCCATGCGAATAATGTTGTACAAGTTTCAATGAGTTTGTCATAGTAGACGGGTTTAGAAACCCTAGCCATAATCCAAACCTACAGCAACTACCCATAAACAAACAATGCAAGTCTAGCAGACCTCGACTACATACGGATGGGCAGTCAAAAGTCTCCACAACCAACTACTGTAACCCTAGCCAACGACGGAAATAAAACAAGTTACAAGGATGACAAGGAGCGACCCTACCCGGGTCTAGCCAGCACGCCAAGAAGCCGGAGCCAAAACCCTCCAGAATGAACCCACCTACAACGACAGAAACTAATAGCAAGCGTAGGCATACTGTGAGTGAGAAAGAAGAGAAAAAAATATATACCAGGAAAAGGGTTTCGAACTTACATTGTGGAAACATGGCACCTACGTTGCAGTCACCGAGGGTCACTCTGCTCACGAAGGAGCGAGTGAGTTAGACAAAATCATGAAGAGGAGAAAGGAATGATAGCAGAGAACGAAGCCTTACCTTGACATTGTAGAAGCAATTGAGGCTGAAGACCCTGAGACAACAACCTGTCCAAGAAATAGAGTAATGTGACCAGAGAGCTCAAAGAACAGTTGACCAGAAGAAGCCAAGACAAGAACAATCACACAGTCTAGCAAAACAACTGACATTAGCGTTGCACACGGAAATATTACTAAATATTTTCAAGTAAGCTACTGTCCATAAGTCAGCAGAGAGATTAAGCGCTACGCAGAAAACAAGCAAAGGAAAACTAGTGTCAACAAGAGTCCCTTACTAGACGGTGAAGTTGAATGAGCTTCGAGGTCGAAGGCCAAACCAAAATACCAGGAGCAGCATAAAGTTTTGCAGTGAAAATCGCACAGAAGGACCAAACCGTGAAACCCTCAACCTCAACAGCTCGACATGCAAAATGACTGGGAGATAGGGTTTGAGGAACTATTACCAAAGCGAGAATGATACATTGAAGGAGTGGACACTCTTCCAAGAACCAACAGTGTAGGTACAATTCATAAGTACTGGGTAACAAACAAATATTAAATCATTGTAATCAACTGCAGAATGAACAAAATTTTTATTTAATCAAACTACTCATCATTTAAATCCATTTATAATCCTTTATTAACGTTGGTAAGTGTGACGAGGGGCTGGACCCATCAAGTGGTATCAGAGCTGAAAATTGAAAGTGCCAGGATATGGAAGTTGGAAGACGAGGACATGGGAGAGGTGTGCGCAGAGCAGTAGATGAAGGACTAAGGGAAGAAATAAGGATCCTTACTGCTCGTTTGGAGGCAGTGGAAGCAAGAAGGAGAAGGGATCCAGAAATAGGAGATGACAGTGAGGAAGAAGCCATAGTTACAACAGATGGATTGGATGAGGAAGGAAGAGAGATGAGGTTGTTGAGGTCGGTCCTATTGGCCAGTAATAAGCCCAAACTGGATATTCCAAATTATGATGGCAGCCTATCCACAGAAGTTCTGTTGGACTGGGTAAGCGAGTTGGACAAGTATTTTGAAAGTGAAGAAGTCAGTGAGGACCGGAGAGTCAAGTTCACTGCAACAAAGTTGAAGGGACACGCAGCCCTGTGGTGGGACAGTGTCCAAGCAGAGAGAAGAAGGATGAACAAGTTACCGATAAAGAAGTGGTCAAGGATGGTGGCCAAGCTGAAAGGTAGATTTCTGCCTAAGGATTACCAAGTTGCACTATATCAACAAGTGCAGAACTTAAGACAAAAAGGGATGACAGTAAGGGAGTATATAGAAGAATTCTACAACGTGAACTTGAGAGTTGGTTACACTGACGACCCCCGGAGAAGACAGTAAGATACGTAAATGGTTTCAGATTGGAAATACTAGATGAAATCAGCATTCTTTCCCCGAGAACTATAGAAGAAGCCTATCAGAGTGCTATGAAGGCTGAGGAAAAGATTACTAGAAAACAAAATGCTAGGAGAGGACGAGGAACCAGCAGAGGACGAGGACAGTCCTATGGCAGAGGACGAACTTCCAGAAATAGCAAAGAGGGTAGCAGCTCCAAGGCTTCAGGAACAACAAAAAGAGGAGACAACACTAGAGGTGGCAGGCCATATCAGCGAGGAAGAGGGAATGGCTGAGGTAGAGGAGCTAATTACGAGTGCTACATGTGCCACAATTGGGGGCATAGATCTTTTGAATGCCTTGAAGCGGAATAAGCTGGCAATAGAGGAATGTTTGTTACACAGCCTGAGGAAGCTGAGCCACTGCGCCAAGAACCAGAAAATGTACCGGAAATGGGGGAGGCCTTAGTTATGAACAAAGTGTTGCTGAAACCAGCTAAAGAAATAGTTGAACAGACCCAACAAAAAGAATTATTCTGGATAGTTTTCAAATCACACGGAAAGTGCTGCAAGTTGATTATCGACAGCGAGAGTAAAGATAATTTGGTTGCCACCGAGATGGTAGAGAAGTTGGGTTTGAAGCGGTTAAAGAACCCCACCACTTACAAGGTGTCATGGCTATAGAAAGGCCACTAGCTATTGGTTGACAAACAATGTGAACTTGAATTCCACATTGGCAGGTACAAAGACAAATTTATCAGTGATATTATGCCAATGGACGTGTGTCACATACTACTAGGAAGACCATGGCAGTATGATCAGAAGGTAGTACACGATGGGAAAACAAACTGCTACAAGTTTGTTAAAGATGGGATCAAACACACGCTTGTACCCATCAACGAAGAGGAGACAACAGAAGAAAGCGGGACGAAAGCATTGCTAATAGGCGGAAAACAGTTTTTGAAACAGATCAAGGAAAGTGAAATGAACTATGTTGTTGTGAGGAGGGCAAAGACAGTGTTGTTGCATATAGAAATGTCTGATTTGCCAGTAGAAATTTAGCAGATGATACAGGAGTTCAGTGATATTGTAGTTGACGATTTGCCAGACAAGTTGCCTCCCAAAAGAAGCATCAGTCATCATATCGACTTTATACCCAGAGCAAGCCTACCAAATAAGGCAGCATATCGGATGAGCCCCAAAGATAATGAGGAGATCAGGAAACAGGTGCAGGAGTTGCTAGATAAAGGGCTGATAAGGGAAAGATTGAGCCCTTGTGCAGTACCAACAATTCTCGCTCCCAAGAAAGGAGGAGAATGGTAGATGTGCATGGATTCACAGGCCATCAATAAAATCACCATTAGGTACAGATTTCCACTACCGCGGATGGACGATATGATGGACTGCCTAAGCGGGGCAGCATACTTCATGAAGATTTATCTAAAGAGTGGTTATCATTAGATCTAGATCAGGGAAGGAGATGAGTGGAAGACAGCCTTCAAGACTAATGAAGGGCTGAATGAGTGGCCGGTCATGCCATTCGGTTTGAGTAACGCCCCTAGTATTTTTATGCGATTGATGAACGAAATGTTGAAGGAGTTCATTGGCAAGTATGTGATAATGTACCTTGATGACATATTAATTTTCAACAGGACTAAGGAGGAGCACCTTTGACATGTTTGAAGAGTGCTGGAGAAACTGCAGCAGAATAAGCTGCTGATAAATTTGAAAAATGTACTTTCCTACAAAGAGAACTGGTTTATCTGGGCTTTGTAATTGTAGAAAATGAGTTGAAGATGGACCTAGAAAAGATTGCAGCAATCATTAACTCGCCATCCCCAAAAAGTCTATTTGAGGTATGTTGTTTCCATGGGCTGGTGAGTTTTTATCGCAAATTTATAAGAAATTTCAGTGAAAGCTGTGCACCTATGTTGGAGACTATTACAAGGGCAAGTTAGCCTTTTTGTTGGACCAAGATAGCAGAGGAAAGCTTTCAGCTCCTAAAGAATAAAATTACAAAAATGCCAATTTTAAGGTTACCAGATTCTAATAAGATTTTCCAGGTTTGTTGCGACGAAAGCAGTATAGCCATTGGCACTGTACTTAGCCGAGAAGACAAACCTATTGTATTTTTCAACAAGAAGTTGAATGAAAGCAGGCAGAAATGTTCATCCTATGATAAGGAATTCTATGTTGTCATCCATGCACTGAAGCATTGGAGACACTATCTGTTGGGGAGTGAATTTGTGTTATTTTCTGATAATTCAGTGCTGCAATATGTGATGCAAGAACATAAATTGAACCACAAGAATGCCAAATGGGTTGAATATCCTACATCTGTCTATCTATCATTTGTTAAATTGCCTGATACAGGGAAATCACATTCTCTGGTATTTGTTCTATAAGCATATACACATATACTATTCTCTTTGTATTGATCAACATAGGTCGATGAATCAACAAAGAAAGCTTGGAAATATAACGACGAAGGACGTTACAGACACAAGGCGTCACAGTTCCAGAAATTATTAGTCAAAAGAACGTTGAGGGTTCCTAGAAGTTTTATCCATTTTGAGCTGTAAAGATAGAGACAAGTCGCATACATTTCGAGTAGCAAAGACAGAGACAAGTCGCATACATTTCGAGCAGTGAAGACAGAGACAAGTCACACAGGTATTTCTGAAGAATAAACCCTCTTTGTTTTATTCACAAAGTAATCACAAAACCTCTGTTCTAAATACATACAGTCACAAAATCTCTTTTCAACATACATACAGTCCATGTGAATAACGTTGTACAAGTTTCAATGAGTTTGTCATAGTAGACGGGTTTAGAAACCCTAGCCATAATCCAAACCTACATCAACTACCCATAAACAAACAATGCAAGTCTAGCAGACCTCGACTACATATTGACGGATAGTCAAAAGTCTCCACAAAAAACTACTGTAACCCTAGCCAACAATGGAAATAAAATAAGTGACAAGAATGACGAGCGACCCCACCTGGGTCTAGCTAGCACGCCAAGAATCCAGAGCCAAAACCCTCCAGAACGAACCCACCTACAATGACAGACACAAACAACAAGCGTAAGCATACTGTGACCAAGAAAGAAGAGAAAAGAAATATACCAAGACAAGGGTTTTGAACTTACATTGTGGAAACAGGGCACCTACATTGTAGTCACCAACGGTCACTCTGCTTATGAAGGATCGAGTGAGTTAGACAAAAGCATGAAGAGGAGAAAGGAATGATAGCAGAGAATGAAGCCTTACCTTGTCATTGCAGAAGCAACTAATGCCGAATACCCTAAGACCACAACCTATCCAAGAAATAGAGTAATGTGACCAGAGAGCTCAAAGAACAGTTGACCAGAAGAAGCCAACACAAGAATAGTCACACAGTCCAACAAAACAACCGACATTAACCTTGTACACAGAAAAATTACTAAATCTTTTCAAGTAAGCTACTATCCATAACTCAGCAGAGAGATTAAGTGCCAGGTAGAGAAACAAGCAAAGGAAAACCAGTGTCAACAAGAGTCTCTTACCAGACGGTGAAGTCAAATGAGTTTCTAGGTCGAAGGCTGAACCAAAATACCAGGAGCAGCATAAAGTTTTACAGTGAAAATCACACAGAAGGACCAAACCGTGAAACTCTCAACCTTAACATCTCGACGAGGATCATGACTAGGAGATAGGGTTTGAGGACCTATTACAAAGCATGAGAGATACGTTCAAGGAGTGGACACTTTTCCAAGAACCAGCAGTGTAGGTACAAGTCATAAGTACCAGGTAATAAAAAAATATTAAATCATTGTAATCAACCATCGAATGAAAAAAATCTTTCATTTAATCAAACTGCACATCATTTAAATACATTTATAATCCTTTATTAATGTTGGCAAGTGTGAAAAGGGGTTGGACCCATCATCATGATAAATAGAGTGTGTTAGGCTCCAATACCAATAGGTGTCATATGTCATGATTGACTTGATGAGCTATGTAATATGTTCATACCTTTTCGTGTTTCAATGGTTTTTCATATTTTCAAAAAAATAAAAAAATTTAAAAAATGTAAAGAGGGTATACCCTAAAAGAAAAATCCAAGGGTAAAAAGAATAAAGATGGTCAAAAAAAAAAATAAAAAAAATGAACCCCGAAAAAAGATGGACTAGGAAAGTGTGCAAGTCTAAATGCCACTACTTTTTCACTTTGTGTAATAAACAATTGTGTGCATCTTGTCACTTATGCTACAATTCATGAGTAGTCAAACAGTTTAAACTTGGCTAGTTCATATTTCAATTTCATGTTGTAGAAATAGAGAGTAAATATCTGACCAAACAGTGTAATCTTGGCAGATAAGGAGATAGGTAGAGTAAATAAAAGGAGCTCAACAGTCTAATCTAAGCCCTTGGATGTAACAAGTGTAGATTTAGAAAGGCTTTTCCATGTAAAAGAAAAGAAAAAATTGATAAGTGTTTGCGAGTCTAAGTGCACTGTAATAAAGAAGAAAAAATGCTAGGTTAAAGTAGGTAGGGTAGGTAGTTGATGTTGCAGAATTATATGTGATGAATGATGACTCTAAATGTGTTAATCTTTTAATTTCATCATAAGGCCAAGGCATACAGTACATTGAAAACATCTCAAGCAAAGAAAAGTCAGAATAATCAACTCCCCTTCTCATTTTCCCTAAAAATTTACTAATTTCCCCTAAGTACTAAGGTATTTGCTAAATTGGAGGGGCTCAGAGAATTTCTCTGACTTCTAGAGGGACTGGACCCTCGGTCCAATAATTTATAAAGTCTAAGTATTTAAAAATCATTCATAAATTATCCACTCACCTTCACAAGTCTTTTCCTAAGTAAAATCCTATTTTACTTAGGAAAATTTCAAATATTTCTTATAAAAACCCTTTTTCACTTTAAGCCTAAGTTAAATACACACATCAAATGTTTTTATACTTAGCGCTTTTTCATTTCATTATCATATTAACTTTTAACTTATATTATATAATTCCCTTATAATGTTTACCCTCTCCTATATTATTTAAACTATATAAATCCCCGAAATGTTATATATCCCGCCCCAGGTTAAATATAACCATAATTAGTGTTAAAATTGGATTAACGGGGTAATCAGTAACTCATTAAGAACCTTAATCCCTCGCCACACCAATATGGGATTAGTTAACCCTTATGGTTAATTAATAACCTCCCTCACTTATCCCATCACTCGTGATATAATTAAATTAACCCTTAATGATATCGGGCCCACCTTTATTAAACCCCATCATATCGCATCTTCCGTCAATAGTTACATCATACCTTTTACATCCAACGACCATTATGAATATCACGCGGCCCTTTGTGACTACATATTAGCACACGATCGCAAAGCAGTTTTTACACAGTGCCTCCACCATGCGTCCAAAGATCTATGGAATCGCTAGCCTGAGGTCCATTACCGCCCATCCCCAAAAGTAGTGCGATATGAAACCGCTTACCGCCTTCCCACATATGACACAAATGTCATATCACTCACCGTTGACATCATCTGTCTGGAATCCAAAAAACCCTGCCAACACTTGAATTTGTAAATAAAACAAACAAATCATTTTCACTACTTCGTACTGTACACATGTGCGCCATGCAAAAGAATGTTGAGGTCAAGAGTTTGAAGTTTTCAGCGTCAACCTACTAAAAAACTCGACACCGACGCAGCCCAGAGCCCTTTAGCGACAACCAGTACCTGCATTTCACTGTTCATCCCCAGAACACAGGTATTTATCCAATTCGTGATAAAATCCTACAAGTTCTTGTTTTCCACTATAAACTCACGACAAAGGGCCCAAATTCGTTACAATTCAGTTTTTGTTTTCATCATATAAGGTCTCAGACCCTTTGTTTTGCCCGTTTCACAAAGAGAACCACAGTTTCCTTCTGAATCCACAAGAACCAGAAATGGAAACCCTGGTGGCTTTGAATGTTGCACCCATTAATGCCCCTCATCGAGATTTACTCTTCCAAATAAAAGACCTTGCCACTGATAAAAACCACCGCAAAGTCTTTTGCGAAAGTAGAGATAACTACCTCAATGGCTCTGATGTCCTAGGACTATGGGAATCCAATCTTCCCATGTACATTCTCCCATCAGTCCATGTTTTCCCTGATATAGTTCATCAATGCCATGCCAATTATGACACTAACCGCAGAGAAGTTATATCTCACAACCAAACTATCTTCTTTTCAAAAACTATTGAATCCATCAATGAGATGTTGCAATTCACCCCAGTCAAGCTCTCACTCCCATTTCCATTGGAGATTTACTTGAGAAATCAACTAAATTATCCAAATTAGAACTTAATTGCCTCTCTCAGACTTTCATACTACAAAACGTCGGCTTAAGGGCCCACATCCTTATATGCAGACTTTCTTCACTGATATGGGAAGACTCATAGTTGATATGATATCTTCTATTATGGGATTCAACACTAGTGAGTATGTTCATGAGTTAACCCTAGTGTTGTTATCAATCTTTACTCTTGGACAACCCCTTGTTGTTAAGTATGATTATGCCTCCTTTATTGCTGACAAAATTCATGACCAGTTCGCGAGACTGGAAAATGAAAGAGTTTTCAAGTATACCACCTTCATATATCATCTCATGTTGTATTATTAGTCAGAAAGCTTCACTTTCCCTGTCATGAAACTTGATACCAAAGGCAATCCAAGGTCTGTTATCTTTTGGAGTTCCATCTTCCATGAATCCTTTGATACCCCTTACTCCTACAATGAGTTCATTGATCAGTTTGTTCATCCAGCAACCACCTTATTGATAGGGATTTCCCCTCCTAGGATCAGTGGTGACATTAAGCGGATCCTTTAGCTCTCTAAGAAGTATAGAATAGGTGATTGGTACTTATACAAGAACCATATAGAAATCAGGATATATGGGTGTGAGATTTGCCCTTTCAAGTTACCAAAATATGTTCCAATGAGACTATTTGCATGGGAATATTTCAGACAAATAATAAACTGAGACTTGGTTCATTTTTTCGAAGCCAAAAAGAAAGCACAACTTAGAATCAAGAATCAATTAGGCCCTTTTGTCTGCAACACTAGGGAAGCATGGAGAGAAGCAGAAATAATTTTACAAGATCACCTTAAGTTACACAAAAGTTTTGGTTGGATGCCATATGACCCTCATAGCTTCATATGTGATAGAAGAATGAAGAATAGGCTGTCACCATATATACATCATAGACTCTGAGAGATTGGAAAATTTTCCAATATTGATGAAAGGAGGGAAGGGACCCCAATAGAAATTGATAATGAAAAGGTCAATGTAGAAAATTTTATGAGGGATCTTGAGAAAACACTTGACCTGGATTCTTTTGGGCAAGTACGCTTTGAGTCTTCTCAAAGGTCAAGGATTAGTGCCTCCACAGCTGAAACAACTCAGCAGCACTCACAGGATACCAACACACCATTTACAGGAACATCCAAGGGAAAGGGACCAAAGACCAGCACTCAAGCCATAGAGTAATCTATAATGTCTAAACAACCTGAATATTATACGGAACAAGCCCAAATGCACACTCGTCCAACTCAAGGTAATGTGGGAGAACCCCCAATCTTGTAGACTCCTCTGAATGAGGAAAAGAATAAAAAGAGAGACAGGGAAGAAACCACCGCTACCAGTGGTCCATCAGACAAGCCTGGTGCTAAAAGGCATGGGCTAAATCCTCTTTCAGAAGAAGAATATCTTGAAGAAAATATAGAGAGCCAAAGAAAAGAAGGTGCAGACGGTCACCAGAATTTCCCAGTAGGTGAGACCTCCACTAGCTCACAGAGACAGGAGTTGGAGAGACAACAAAGTGTAGAAGTATCATCTTTTAGGCCACCAGGAAAGGACACTCTAGATATCAAAAAGAAGTTTATAGAAATAAAAGCCAGAAATGATCCATTGAGGATCCAAGTTTATAATCAGTATTTGAAAATGGCTCCCACTAATCAAAACAGATTGATGTTAGCCTATGACATCAAAGAAGGTAAAATGATCATGAGTTTTTTCAAACCTAAAGTGCAACAACCTCAATCAACAACAGATTACCTTAGAACCAATTTTGAGGTCATGGAAAAGGACGTTCATCCCGTGGAACAAATTGAGTTGCACAAATAGACAGGGGAGATGATCTATTCTACATTGAATGGTAAGGCCATGATGGCCCAAAGACTTGAAAATTGTTTTAATAATACAACTATCCAATTACAGCTAGAGAAAACCTCCTCATAGGCTAAATAAAATAGAATAAAATATTTAGAAGAATTGATCATTGGGTTGGGTCATGATCCGAAAGATGTGAAGGCTGTAGAAGCCTTATTTCAAAAGAAAGATGAATACATTTCTGCCTTAAGAAAGCAACTAAAGTTGCCTCCTTCCAGGCATCCACAGACTGCTGAGGTCATACAACAAAGATCTGAAGGAGAGCTTATGGACTTGCTCCTAAAGCTTAATGAACGACTGAATGAGACCAACCAAGAGCTAGAAAAACCATTAAAGGATATCTAGGGAGAGTCGACCTCTTAGCCTCCCAATGTAATACTAGTGGTCTCAACTGTAGTCCCTTCAAGCCTTGGAACAACTTTGGCTCCAAATGCCCCCTTAGTCACAGTTGAGGTAGTCACAGGTACAACCATAGGAGCAGCAAAAGCAGGAACAAGATAGGAAAATACTTCAAATTTGAGCACACAAAGGAACTGATAAGATCAATGGAGGAGATGAAACTCCAATTTTCAAAGCTATAGAAGGTAAAAGAAAAATATCTTACCTTAGAATAGATATATGATGTTTCAAAAATAAATTTTGCATAAAAGGTGAGGGAAATTAAAGGGTTAGAAAACAAGGTAAAAACAGTACAAAAAAACCTTACATTTGACAAGCCCTTGGGAGACATTAAGAAGATTTTTGGGCCAACATCAATGAGTAAATAAATGATATTTGGCCATCAATACAAATAATTTTTGAATAGATTGATTTGGTGAAAGAAACCCTAGAACAAATTCAGAGAAAAAAAGCAGAATTAGGAAGGACATGTGAGGAAGCCACCAGGCTCATAAAATTTTTGAATACCAAGAATAAGTACTAGCTTGAAGAACTGGGCATCGAAGATAGAACAGGGACAATTCTGGAAATTAAGAAGGTACTAACCAAAAGGTCTCTAATGCAAAATTTAGAAATAAGTTTCCAAATAATGCAGGAGGAAATTGATGCTTGCATGGAGAAATTTGGTATTTTGCAAAACAAAGGGCTACCCAGTCCTTTAGTTATTAATGACAAATGAATGAGGCATATAGATTATGTCGACAAATTGAATCAATATGCAGGCAACCAGGCAAGTTCATCAACAAGCACATCAGCACCAAAGGCACTGCCTATAGGCAGAGTTCTCTATGACAGTCTAGAGAACTTGTTCTACGTTGAACATGAGCTAAAGCATTTGTTTCCAGTTCAGCCCACCTTTTTCAGGTACACTAAGACTAATGAAGTCCTCAAAAAATTTCAAAGAACTAGAATACCGCAGCCAAAATGGTGGGAAGAAATGCTAGAAATTTTGTAATTTATCCTTTGTAACAAGTAAAATTTGGTTATTTACTGTAGTTAGTGATGGTAAAAGAGGATAAACAGAGATCAAACAGGTAAAGAGTATCAGAGCGGGTCAAAGTGTATCAGCAAGAAAGTGAAAAGCAGAACAACCAGCACTAAGTTACAAAGAAGACAAAAAGATGCTCCATCTTAGGGCCTGCCTCCAGCTCATTCACAAAAAGCAGTGACAAAAAGACATCAGTTTGTATTATCTGCTATCTACGAGCCCATCTGTCTCTATTTTCATGTAACTTATAGTTAATCACCCTAGAATATATCTCTCTTTGTTATGAGATATTTTATTGTAAATTTTTTTTATAGATACTCCCTCATTCAGAGTATTGAGGGTGGATTCTTAGACATTGCTGTAAAACTGATTACTTTGGAATAAAGTGTTGGTGGACAAATTTTGCATGGCTGGATGGATGAAGAATTAAAACAAAGAACTTTTCACAGGATTCATGTACAATACATCAGACAAATAAGTATTTTATAACTCATGTGTTATTGTTATCTTGTTTAAATATTTCAATTATGTTTCATATCGGAATATTAAAACGAAAAAGCTTAACTCAGAAAGTGCGTCGGTGCAATCTGTTTTCAATCATTTTTATTCTTGATGTTTTCTTCTAAACCAGCATAAACAATGAATTCTTAATTGCTCATGTTTCCTAGTTTATTCATTTTGATCATTTGGTAAAAAATCCTTAATTGCTTTTTATTAGTGATCATCTGAATTCCCTCTTCTCAAAGCATGGGGAAGGATTCTTGATTGCCCTTCTTCCCCTTTGAGCCCATTCCATCCTATCAAGTTATCGTTTGTTCACTGTTTTAGCTATCTTGTCGTGTGAAGCCATCCTTTGCTGAGAAACCAAATCGAGCTGAGCCATTTTTAGTTGACCCCATTACCCCAATGGCCTGAAATATTCAGTTGTACCCCTCTTTATTGAATTTCACCACCAAATACAACCAAAATTGCAAGCTTTCATAACTAGCCTAAAACCTTTCGAAAACAAAGCTAAACCTTAAAGAGAGAGCTCTCTCTGGATACAGATTGGCTAGATTCTATATCTAAAAGTTGGTTTGTGGTTACCTCGTACCCCTTTCCTCTTCTTACAACATCTAGGAAAATCTGAGTGCTAACATAGTGGCGACCACACTGGGGAACGAAAATTTTTTGTTATCGTTGTTTACTTTATAAACTAGAGATGGAACCTAAAGTTAGCCAAGTAGCCTTCGAACTGCCCTTACTCTGCAACTGCATAAGTAGATGAATGCTACTTAAGTCTATCTTCAGTTTAGTTTATAAACTTAACATGAACCAGTTCCTCAATTAAACAAATTTTTAAGAATGTTTAAATTCAAATCTGAAATATCTTAAAGAAATCACAAAAGTTGTTGTTGATATTAATTAAGAAAATCAAAACCAAGAAATTTGGCTTCAGAAAGAACTCATTACACTAGGTCAAATCCTAATCCAAATCCACCACCTGTGTTTGAGAACCCAAACCTGATTCCCAGAATTCTTAGGAGATAGGGAAGTCAAGAAGGTACTGCTAGTTCTCGGCCCACCTACAGATCTAGATCCTACCGTGTTAGGTGGATTTATCTTGACAACAAACCCTTTGATGAGCAATTTTTGACATCTTTGTTTAGAACATTTTCTGAATCTGATTTGGTCCTAGACCCAGTATTTATTGAAGAATTACAATTTGACGCTGTCAGTTCTTCAATTGATAGACATTTTCAGAATTCAATACAATCTAAGCTTACCTCTTAAGGAACACCCAATTCCTCTACCATAATTTTTGCCTCTGCAAGTTCTTCACTATTCCCTCATATGTCTCAGCCCCAAACCACACCACCATAGACCCCTCCTTCTACCCCTCCATCCATAACTCAAATCCCCATTGTTACCCCTACCCAGTTTTTGTTCCATCACTACCTACAGCCATGGCAAATAGGTATACCCCTCTGGTTTTACCAGCCAATTTAGGTGCCATGCCACAAGACTATCAAAGTAAAATCA
This sequence comes from Pinus tabuliformis, assembly GCA_031772625.1. Lineage (NCBI taxonomy): Eukaryota > Viridiplantae > Streptophyta > Pinopsida > Pinales > Pinaceae > Pinus > Pinus tabuliformis. The sequence continues at coordinate 192,456,037 of CM062808.1, forward strand.
CTCCATTTGATGGTACTGGTACCTACACAGCTCAACAACATACCAAAAAAATGACTGACTACTTTGAAATATATGAGATAGATACTGATGATGTAAGAATGAGGATATTTGTTCAGAGTCTAACTAGGGAAGTCAGAACCTAGTTTAGGGCTCTAAGAGAAAATAACATAGATAGCCTAGAAACCCTTTATACACAATTCTTGAATCGTTGGGAGAAAAAGAAAGATCCTCTGCAGATCTTATCCGAGTATGAAAACCTCAAGAGAGGAACGCAAGAAACAGTGCAAGATTACTGCACTAGGTCCAATACTATTTACAATGCCATTCCTCAAATCCTTAGACCCCCACCTGATTTGGCCCTAATCAAATTCCGAGATGGATTTGTTTCAGATATGGCTTTTCAGCTAAGGGAAAGAGCCCCTAGAACTTTAGAAGAGATGCAAAGTATAGCTGTTAGTGTGGAAGCCAACTTGATGCCTAAACGTGCCAAGGTTAGGAGTTAAAGGAGGATACCACTAAAATAAGAAGCTTCACATGTTGAACAGAAACTAGATGCTATAATCAAAGGGATGGAAAGACTAGGAGATAGAGTGGAAACAATAGAAAGAAAATCTCCTTGGGATAGTCAGCCAACCAACACAGGGAGGAATCCAAATTTCTAAAAAGAGCAAAACCAAAACCCTGGAAAGACTGGCGCAGATCAAAACATTAGACCTCCTTTCCAGGAGAACTATGTGCAAGCTTCCAGCTTAGCAGATCCACCTAAAGATACTCAGATAAATCTAAATGGACTTAACAATGAAGGAGAAGTTTTCCTAACTCAAGATGATCAAGAGGCTCACATTCTCAAACAATTTCAAACTCAGTCAGGAGAATCGTTTGAAGTCAGGGAGGGATATGACACAGCTATCTATGAAGTATGTAAGCAGTATAACTTAAGAAGTAGAAGAATTGATGTTCTTGAAGCCAACAAATAGAAAGCTCCAAAACAACCTATCAAAGGTAAGGCAGTTCCTCCACATGTACAAATTTTGTCTAGATCTAACAATAACCCCTCTAATCCAATAATAGTATATGTATCTGATAGTCAACCAAATATTACACATTCCTCCACTCCACCTCCTTCAAAAGGAAATGTGGAAGAACCTCCAGAAGTTGATGTATGAGAAATTGCTAATCATAACCCTACTCCTGAAAAGGAGAAAAACACAGAAAATATAGAAAACAAAGAGAATCCCACTGTTCAAAACACAAAATCCCAAACAGAAAAACCTTTCAATCTGGAAACTGAAGTAGGCAAGCTAAAGATTGTTGTTCCATTGTCTGAATTAGCTAAACATGATGCCTACCAAAGTCAAATCAACAGGTCACTGAACATCACTGGAACTGAAGATTCTATTAATGTTTTTGATGACCAACCAGAATTAATCTTTGGCCCTGAAGTAAATGGGAAACATTTAGAAGGAAGTGTTCCTCCCTTCTATGTGAGCCTAAATATTCATGATAAAATCCTTCACAATGTCATGTTTGATTCTGGGGCTTCTCATAACCTAATTCCCAAGTCTGTAATGGAGAAATTAGATCTTGACATCACTAGACCCTATAAAGATCTCTTTTCTTTTGATTCAAGTCAGGTGAGATGTTTAGGATTAATAAAAGACTTGTGTGTTTCTTTAGTTCAATACCCTGCAAAAACAATCTTGATTTATATAGTAGTAGCAGATATACCAACAAAATATGGAATGTTATTATCCAGGTCCTGGGGTGCTAAGCTCCAAGGATCGCTTCAATTGGACATGTCTTATGCTACTATCTCTATTTTCGGCCAACCTAAGAATCTATACAGAGAAACATTAATGAAATATGTAGTAAGTAGTCAGGAAAAACCACAAAATTTCCCTATCTACTCAATACTCTCTGATATGGATTCATTCATTCTGTACAATGCTGAAACCAATCTTGCCAACAATGAACAAGTTTTAGCAGCAGAACCAAAAGAACTTAGAAAAGGAAAAACAAATGTTCAGATTCCGGAAATCTCAAATACCAATGATGATTTGGACAACAAAGAAAAATCAGATGAAAATAAAAAATTAAATTTCCCTGCTAAACATATTCCCACCACTCCTGACACTGATTATGTACATGAAATTGTTTTGCATTTAGAATTTGATGGCTCAGTCAATAAATTAGGGGCAAGAGTAGGAATTTGGGTGCATAAATTAGCAAATGACCATGCTGAAGGCCATGCCTATAGATTAAATTTTAAGTGCACTAATAAGATGCTAAAGTATGAAGCTCTTTTGCTAGGACTTAAACTTGTCAAAAGATTAGAAGCAATTAGGGTTTCTACCATAGGAGATTCAGAGTTAATAATAAAACATATCAATGGGAAGTATTTAACTAGGGATCCTAGATTAGGATACTATACAGGAATAATTATAGAGATTCTTAATACTTTTTTGGAAAGTAAGCTTGCTTTAGTACCTAGGAAACACAACTTACATGCTCACAGTCTGGCCATGTTTGCCAGCACCTGTAAATTACCTTTTGAACTCAATCATTAGTTCATTGCTAAAATTAGGCCTAGGCCAGCTATCCCTGATAATCTAAAGAACTGGAAGGTTTTTGAAAGTGATCAACAGATTAATAATTTTTTGACTTTAGACAAAGAATTTTCTCATAGTCACATAGATATGGATACAGATAGTAACTCTAAACAAAGAGGTGATGTAGATGCCAAATTTTTTGAAGAAAGTTCAATTCAAATGCTTCATCCCACAAATTTCACAAGGAAGGAAGTTCAAGACCCCAAACAGATGGACCTTGATGAGTTAAATGAAGAAGAAACATAGGTCATTGATTTAAAAGAAAATCATATGCCTAAGGGATTAACCCCTCTAGAGGACCTCTTTATTCCAATGACATTCCTAAGAAACCAAAGATGGAACCATTGAAGACAGATATTGAGGGATATAATTTAGGAATAGAAGACAATCCAAAGATGATAAAACTATCAAAGTCCTTACCACATGATTAGAAGATAAAATATGTTGAACTGATGAGAGAATTCCAGGATGTTTTTGCCAGGAGTTATGAGGATTTGAAATCTTATGAAACCTCAATAATTCAGCATATTATACCTCTAAAAGAAGACCAAAGTCCATTCAAACAAAAACTCAGAAGAATCAACCCTGTAATACTACCACTGGTTGAAAAGGAAATTAAACGTATGTATGAGGCAGGGATAATTACGCCTATAAGATTTTCAGAATGGGTATCTAACTTAGTACCTACTAGGAAGAAAAATGGTGAAATAAGATTATGTGTAGATATGAGAAATGTGAATAAGGTTTCTCTAAAGGCTAATTACCCTTTACCCAAGATGGACCATATTTTGCAAAGGGTAGTAGGTTCTTCTAGAATTTCTTTGTTAGATGGATTTTCAGGGTATAACCAGATTCTGGTTCATCCTGATGACCAAGAAAAAACTTCCTTTTCAACACCATGGGGCACATTTATGTATATTAAAATGTCATTTGGACTTAAAAACACAGGAGCTACTTTCCAAAGAGCAATGGAAATTGCATTTCCTAAAGAAATTCATGATTTTCTTGTCATATATTTGGATAAACTAATTGTTTTTTCTAAATCAGATAAGCAACATTTAGACCATCTAAGATAGGTATTTCTCAAATGCAGAACTTTAAATCATATGAAGTCCTTGTTTGGCCTGGAAGAAGGTAAACTCTTGGGTCATATCATTTCAAAGGATGGCATTCGAATTGATCCTTCCAGAATAGAAGCAATTCTGTAGATACCTCATCTTAGAAGTATCAAAGAACTTCAAGCTTTCCTAGGAAAGATAAATTTTTTGAGAAGATTCATATCTAACTTAGCATAACTAATTAGATTACTTAATGACATGTTAAAAAAGGATTCATGTATAAAATGGACAGTAGAAGCCAAACAAGCATTTGAACAAATTAAAATGGCTTCAACCAGAACACTGGTCCTTACAAGTCCCCAATTTTATAGAGATTTCATAATTTTTTATTTTGCCTCAGAGCACACTATAGCAGTTGTTTTACTACAAAAGGACGACCAAGGATGTGAAAAACCTATAGCCATTTTTAGTAAAGCACTCAGAGATGCATCACTGAAATACATGTGCATGGAAAAACAAGCCTTTGCACTTATTAAAGCAATTAAAAACTTCAGAGTTTACATATTATATTCTCATGTGATAGCCTATGTAACAAATGTTGTTGTCAAGGACATCCTGACTCAGGATGGAATTGAGGGCAAAAGAGGTAAATGGATTGATACCATCTTAGAATATGATATTGAAATAAAACCTACAAAACTAATAAAAGGACATGGATTGGCCAAACTCATGGCAGAAACAAATTGTCAAGCTCTGGACATAAATGAACTCGATGACGAACAGAAGATGGCCACTCCACAAATCAGCCATGCCTTTTCAGATTCACCTTGGTATGCTGATATAGTTTATGTGTTACAAAACCTACAGGCTCCTTCAGGGTTATCGAGAACAAAAAATAGGTTTTTAAAGATGAAAGCTTTAAAGTTTTCTAGTTTAGATAATGCTCTTTTTTGGAAAAATCATGAATGGATCTTATTGAATTGTTTACCAAAAGATGAAGCTGACAAGGCTCTACAAGAATTTCATGCAGGTGACTATGGTGGACACCTCCACAGGAAATCAAATGCTAATAAAATCTTAAGGGTTGTTTTCTATTGGCCAACCTTGTTTTCTAATGTAAATAAATTTGTCACTTCTTGCCATAAATGCCAAATTTTTGAAGGCAAAAGAAAATTGTTACCTTTACCCTTGAAACCAATATCTATTGAAAAGCCATTCCAATAGTGGGGCCTTGACTTCATTGGGGAAATCTTGGCCAACATAAATGGATCCTCACTGCCACCGACTATTTTACCAAATGGATAGAGGTTGTCTCATCCAGACAAGCCAATGACAGAGTAATTATAAGTTTCTTAGAAACCAATATATTGTCAAGATTTGGCTGCCCCGATAAAATCATAACATATAGTGCTGCAACCTTTAAATCAAGAAAAATGATCAGTTTCTACAACAAGTACCATATTACTCTGGGCCATTCCACAACCTATTATCCACAAGGGAATGGTTTAGCTGAGTCTTCCAACAAGAGCCTCATTAATATCATTAAAAAACTATTGGAAGAAAACAAAAGACTTGGAATAAGAAACTAATAAATGCACTATGGGCAGACAGGCTTACAACCAAAAAATCTATTGGCACGAGTCCCTATGAGTTAGTTTATGGTATGGAGGCTGTGTTTCCTTCATCACTAGGTGTTCCTGTTATGAAACTACTTCAAGAAGCTCAAGTGGAACCTAATGATATTCAAAGAAGGATAAATCAGACCATCAATTTATAGCAGAGCAAAGAGGAGGTGTATCAAAGATCCCAAATATGGCAAGAAAAGCTTAAGAAGATATTTGACAGAAGAACCAAGGCAAATGATTTCCACCTTGGAGATAAAGTGCTAAGATGGGATTCCATAAGAGAAGATAAGGGGAAACATGGGAAGTTTGACTTCCTATAGAAAGGACCAAACATTATCCATGCCCTACAAGGAACAAATACATACTTCCTAAAAAAAATGGATGGCACAGAAGCAAAAGAAGGACAAGTCAATCGTCGAATGTTAAAACATTACTTTGATCCTACTTATTATAATTTATCATGATAATTAACATGTACATACTATATCCTTTGTAATGTCACAATTTTGATTGTACATTAACTTTTGGAGTTGAAGCCCAAAGAGAAGGCCCTAAGCCTCAAAGGTATCATTGTCGTACATATAATAAAGCAGCAAGAAAAAGAATATTGCAGAGCACACTCAAGGTCACCCAGAGGCCGTCTGATCTATTGTTCTTGACTTTCCATTAGGGAAAGCCATCCCCAAGTGGAGCCATTGTTAGGCCCCTATACCAATAGGTGTCATATGTCATGATTGACTTGATGAGCTATGTAATATGTTCATACCTTTTCTTGTTGCAAAGGTTTTTCATATTTTCAAAAACATAAAAAAAATTAAAAATGTAAAGAGGGTATACCCTAAAAGAAAAATCAAAGGGTAAAAAGAATAAAGATTGTCAAAAAAAATGAAATAAAAAGAACCCCAACAAAAGATGGACCAGGAAAGTGTGCAAGTCTAAATGCCACTACTTTTTCACTTTGTGTAATAAACAATTGTGTGAAACTTGTCACTTATGCCGCAATTCATGAATAGTCAAACAGTTTAAACTTCGCTAGTTCATATTTCAATTTCATGTTGTAGAAATAGAGAATAAATATCTAACCAAACAGTGTAATCTTGGTAGATAAGTAGATAGGTAGATTAAATAAAAGGAGCTCAATAGTTTAATCTAAGCCCTTGGATGTAATAAGCGCAGACTTAGATAGGATTTGCCATGTAAAGGAAAAGAAAAAATTGATAAGGGTTTGCCAGTCTAAGTGCACCGTAATAAAGAAGAAAAAATGCTAGGTTAAAGTAGGTAGGGTAGGTAGTTGATGTTCCAGAATTATATGTGATGAATGATGACTCTAAATGTGTTAATATTTCACCTTCATCACAAGGCCAAGGCATACAGTATATTGAAAACATCTCAGGCAAAGCAAAGTCAGAATAATTAACTCCCCTTCTCATTTTCCCTAAAAATTTACTAATTTCCGCCAAGTACTAAGGTATTTGCTAAATTGGAGGAGCTCAGAGCATTTCTCTAACTTCTAGAGGGACCACACCCTCAGCCCAATAACTTATAAGGCCTAAGTATTTAAAAAATCATTCATAAGTTATCCACTAACCTTCACAAGTCTTTTTCTAAGTAAAATCCTATTTTACTTAGGAAAATTTCAAATTTTTCTTATAAAAATCCTTTTTCACTTTAAGCCTAAGTTAAACACACATATCAAATGTTTTTACACTTAGCGCTTTTTCATTTCATTATCATATTAACTTTTAACTTATATTATATAATTCCCTTATAACGTTTACCCTCTCCTATATTATTTAAACTATATAAATCCCCGAAATGTTATATATCCCGCCCTCGGTTAAATATAACCATAATTAGTGTTAAAATCAGATTAATGGGTTAATCAGTAACTCATTAAGAACCTTAATCCCTCACCGCATCAATATGGGATTAGTTAACCCTTATGGTTAATAAATAACCTCCCCGACCTATCCCGCCACTCCTGATATAATTAAATCAACCCTTAACTATATCGGGCACACCTTTATTAAACCCCATCATATCGCATATTCCGTCAACAGTTACATCATACCTTTTACATCCAATGACCATGATGAATATTATGCAGCCCTTTATGACCGTGCATTAGCACGCGATCACAAAGAGGTTTTTACACAGTGCCTTCGCCACACAACCAAAGATCTATGGAATCACTGGCATGAGGTCCATTATTGCCCATCGCCAAAAGCGGTACGATATGAAACCACTTACCACCTTCCCACGTACGACACCAACGTCATATCACTCACTGCTGACATCATCTGTCCGAAATATAAAAAACCCCACCAACCCTTGACTTTGTAAATAAAACAAACAAATCATTTTCACTACTTTGTATTGTAAACCTGTGTTCCATGCAAAAGAAAGTCGAGGTCAACAGTTTGAAGTTTTTAGCTGCCAACCTACTAAAAAACTCACCGTCCACGCAACCCAGAGGTCTTTAGCTACAACCAATACCTTTATTTCACTGTTCGTCCCCCGAACACAGGTATTTATCCAATTCCTGACAAAACCCTACAAGTTCTTCTATTCCGCTATAAATTGATGACAAAGGGCCCAAATTCACTACAATTTAGTTTTTTTTTTCATCATATAAGGTCTAGGACCCCCTGTTTTTCTCGTTTCACAAGGAAAACCACAATTTCCTTTTGAATCCACAAGAACCAAAAATGGGAACCCCAGTGGATTTGAATGTTGCACCCATTAATGCCCCTCGTCAAGATTTAGACTATCTGCCTTTGGTAGATAGGGACTTCCAAATAAAAGACCTTGCCACTAATAAAAACCACCTCAAAGTCTTTTTCCAAAGTATAGATAACTACCTAAATGGCTCTAATGTCCTAGGACTATGGGAATCCAATATTCCGATGTACTTTCTCCCCTCAGTCCATGTTTTCCCTGATATAATTAATCAATGCCATGCCAACTATGACCCTAACCGCAAAGCAGTTATATCTCCCAGCCAAACTATATTCTCTTCAGTAACTGCTGAATCCATCAATGAGATGTTGCAATTTCAACCCAGTCAAGCTCTCACTCCCACTTCCATTGGGGATTTACTTGAGAAATCAACTAAATTATCCCAATCAGAACTTAATCACCTCTATCAGACTTTTATACTACAGAAACATCAGACTAAGGGCCCACCTCGTTATATGCAAACTTTCTTCACTGATATGGGAAGACTCATAGCTGATATGATATCTACTATTATGGGATTCAATGCTAGTGAGTATGTTGATGAGTTAACCCTAGCGTTGTTATCAATCTTTACTCCTGGAAAACCCCCTACTGTCAAGTATGATTATGCCTCTTTTATTGCTGACAAAATTCGTGACCAGTTCACGAGACTGGAAAATGATAGAGTTTTCAAGTATACCACTTTCATATATCATCTCATGCTGTATTATCAGTTAGAAAACTTCCCTTTCCCTGTCATGAAACTTGATACCAAAGGCAATCCAATGACTATTATCTTTTGGAGTTCTATCTTCCATGAATCCTTTGATACCCCTTACTCCTACAATGAGTTCACTGATCGGTTTGTTCATCCAACAACCACCTTATTGATAGGGATTTCCCCTCCTAAGATCAGTGGTGACATTAAGAGGATCCTTCAACTCTACAAGCAGTACAGAATAGGTGATTGGTACTTATACAAGAACCATACAGAAATCAGGATATATGGGTGTGAGCTTTGCCCTTTCAAGTTACCAAAATATGTTCCAATGAGACTATTTGCATTGGAATATTTCAGACAAATAATAAATTCAGACTTGGTTCACTTTTGCAAAGCCAAAAGGAAAGCACAACTGAGAATCAAGAATCAATTAGGCCCTTTTGTCTGCAACACTAGGGAAGCATGGAGAGAAGCAGAAAGAATTTTAGAAGATCACCTTAAGTTACACAAAAGTTTTGGTTGGATGCCATATGACCCTCATAGCTTCATATGTGATAGAAGAATGAAGAATAGGCTGTCACCATATATACATCATAGAATCCCAGAGATTGAACAATTTTCCAATATGGATGAATGGAGGGAAGGGAACCCAATAGAAATTGATAATGAATAGGTGAATATAGAATGTGTTATGAGGGATCTTGAGAAAAGACTTGACCTAGATTCTCTTGGGCAGGTACGATTTGAGTCTTCTCAAAGGTCAGGGATTAGTGCCTCCACAGCCGAAACATCTCAGTAGCACTCAGAGGATACCAACACACCATTTATAATAACATCCAAGGGAAAGGGACCAGAGATCAACACTCAAGCCACAGAGCAATATATAATGTCTAAACAACCTGAAACTTCTAAGGAACAAGCCCAAATGCACACTCCTCCAACTCAAGGCAATGTGGGAGAACCCCCAATCTTGTAGACTCCTCTGAATGAGGAAAAGAATAAAAAGAGAGACATGGAAGAAACCACCCTTTCCAGTGGTACATCAGACAAGCCTGGTGCTAAAAGGCACAAGTTAAATCCTCTTTCAGAAGAAGAATATCTTGAGAAAACTACAAAGAGCCAAAGAAGAGAAGGTGCAGACGGTCACCAGACTTTCCTAGTAGGCGAGACCTCTACTAGCCCACAGAGATAGCAGCTAGAGAGACAAAAAAGTACAGAGGTATCATCTTTTAGGCCATCAGGAAAGGACACTCCAGATATCAAAAAGAAGTTTATAGAAATACAAGTCATAAATGATCCATTGAGGATCCAGGTTTACAATCAATATTTGAAAATGGCTCCCACTAATCAAAACAGATTGATGTCAACCTACAACATCAAAGAAGCTAAAATGATAATGAGTTTTTTCAAACCTAAAGTGAAACAACCTAAATTAGCGGCAGATTACCTCAAAACCAATTTCGAGGTCATGGCAAAGGTCACTCATCCCTTGGACCAAATTGAGTTGCACAAATAGACAAGGGAAATGATCTATTCTACATTGACTCGTAAGGCCATGATGGCCCAAAGACTTGAAAATTCTTTGAATAATGCAATTGCCCAATTACAACTGGAGAAAGCCTCCTCACAAGCTAAAAGCAATAGAATAAAATATTTTGAAGAATTTATCATTGGGTTGGGTCATGATCCGAAAGATATGAAGGCTGTACAAGCCTTAATTAAAAAGAAAGATGAAGACATAGCTACCTTAAGAAAGCAGCTAAAGTTGCCTCCTTCCAGGCATCCACAGACTGCTGAGGTCATACAACAAAGATCTAAAGAACAGCTTATGGACTTGCTCCTAAAGCTTAATGAACGATTGAATGAGACTGAGAAAGAGCTAGAAAAATCATTACAGGATAAGCAGGGAGAGTCAACCTCTCAGCCTCCCAATGTAATACCTCAGGAAGCCACCAGGCTCATAAATTTTTTGAATACCAAGAATAAGTACCAGCTTGAAGAACTGGGCATCGAAGATAGAACAGAGACAATTCTTGAAATTAAGAAGGTATTAAATAAAAGGCCTCTGATGCAAAATTTAGAAAGAAGATGCAAAAACATGCAGGAGGAAATTGATGTTTTCATGGAGAAATTTGGTATTTTGCAAAACAAAGTCTACCTAGTTCTTTATTTATTAATGAAAAATTAACGAGGCATATAGATTATGTGGAAAAATTGAATCAATATGCAGGAAACCAAGCAAGTTCATCAACAAGCACATCAGCACCAAAGGCACTGCCTACAGGTAGAGTTCTCTATGACAGTCTAGAGAACTTGTTTTATGTTGAACATGACCTAAAGCATTTGTTTCTAGTTCAACCCACCTTTTGTGGTACATCGAGACTCATGAAATCCTGAGAAAAATTCAAAGAACCAGAACACCACAACCAAAATGGTGGGAATAAATGTTAGAAATTTTGTAATTTATCCTTCGTAAAAATTAAATTATGGTTATTTACTACAGTCAGTGATGGTAAAAGAGGATAAACAAAGATCAAATAGGTAAAGAGTATCAGAGCAGGTCAAAGTGTATCAGTAAGAAAGTGAAAAGCAGAACAACCAACACTAATTTATGAAGAAGACAACAAGATGCCTCATCTTAGGGCCTACCTCCAGCTCATTCAAAAAAATCAGGGACATCAAGCCATCAGTTTGTATTATCTGCTATCTACGAGACCATCTGTCTCTATTTTCATGTAACTTATAATTAATCACCCTAGAATATATCTCTCTTTGTTATGAGATATTTTATTGTAAATTTTTTGTATAAATACTCCCTCATTCAGAGTATTGAGGGTGGATTCTTAGACATTGTTGTAAAACTAATTACTTTGGAATAAAGTGTTGTTGGACAAATTTTGCATGGCTGGCTCGATGAAGAATTAATACAAAGGACTTTTCACAAGATTCATGTGCAATACGTCGGACAAATAAGTATTTTATAACTCATGTGTTATTGTTCTCTTTTTTAAATATTTCAATTATGTTTCATATCTAAATATTAAAATGAAAAATCTCAACTCAGAAAGTGCTTTAGTGAAATCTGTTTTCAATCGTTTTTATTCTTGATGTTTTCTTCTAAACTAGCATAAGCAGTGAATTCTTAATTGCTCATGTTTCCTAGTTTATTCATTTTGATCATTTGGTAAAAAATCCTTAATTTATTTTTATTAGTGATCATCCAAATTCCCGCTTCTCAAATCATGGGGAAGGATTCTTAATTGCCCTTCTTCCCCTTTGAGCCCATTCCATCCTATCAAGTTATCATTTGTTCCATGTTTTAGCTATCTTGCCCTCTGAAGCCATCCTTTATTGAGAAACCAAATCCAGTTGAGCCATTTTATGTTGACTCCATTAGCCCAATGGCCTGAAATATTTAGTCGTACCCCTCTATTATTGAATTTCACCACCAAATACAACCAAAATCCCAAGCTTCCATAACTAGCCTAAAACCTTTTCAAAGAAAAGCTAAACCTTAAGGAGAGAGCCCTCTCTAGATACAGATTGGCTAGATTCTGTATCTAAAAGTTGGTTTGTGGTTACCTTGGCCCCATTTCCTCTTCTTACAACTTCTAGGAAAATCTAAGTGCTAATAGAGTGGGTGGACTTGGAAAGGGGAAACTCCAAACATTTGATAGGAAATTAAATATAAAAAGGTTGAATGGGGCCATGAATGATGAATTGTCCTAACACTTCTCTCTTGGAATTTACATAAAGTGCTTGATATGAATCTTCCTTGGTAGGTTCGATAGATATCACGTGTTATTATTAAATCATGAAGACCAATTAAGGATCTATCTACTTTGATATGTGCAGCAGTATGACACATCATTCCTTAGGAGAGATCTAGGAAGGGACATATGGATGTAAACTTGGAGATAATAGGATAAATTTTTTGGGTCACGTAACAAAATGAGGAAAGAGAAGATGAAAAGAAATTAACGTGAAGGAAAGGGCCTATCTACCCACATCATCCTAAAAGCACCAAATCCTAAAATAAACAAAGA